>CM028131.1:308357500-309607500 GCA_016271365.2 Neoceratodus forsteri | reverse complement strand
TATTTAGAGCAGATAGAGAGTCTAGAGGGGGGTGGTTATCTATGCCAAATCTAAGTACTTGGTTACCAATATTAGTTGCAAATCTCTAGCCAAGGAATTTGAGTTAGTTTCGCTGAGCCTTCATCTCCTCCTCGGAATGTATCACTATCCTAGGTGGCTATAGACCCCCGTCTGGTGGTGATGAAGTCCTTAATCTTTTGAAATCCATGTTCGCAGATGCAAAAACTGAAACAATATTTCTGGGAGATCTAAATATGGACTGGCTGTCACCTAAATCACATGGCCTCAAATCCCTTTGTGACGAGCTAGGTCTTGGGCAATTAGTCAGAGAACCTACTAGGAACAACACTCTAAATACTGCCAACAGTTCCATTCTAGATGTGGTACTAACCACCCATCCACACAAAATATCTCATTTGGCAGTGTTTCACAACGACATGAGCGATCATGGAATTGTTGCTTGCATAAGATCTCAAATTAAGGCCCGGCCGCAACCCATCTTTATAACAAAAAGATCCTTTCGCAAATTCAGTGCAGTAAACTTCCTATCTGACCTGAGCATGATCAGATGGCAAGATCTTTACTAGCCAAAGATGTCAACAATGCAGCTTGCATCCTTAATGACAAACTCACTACAATAATAAATAAGCATGCCCCTTTCATCAAAGTAAGGGTACGGAACAATTCCAACCCCTGGTTCACCTCGGATCTCAAGGCAGCCCTTATAGCTCGAGATAAGCTCTGAGCTAAAGCTAGACATTCCAAAGAATCTTCGGATTGGCAGGCCTTTAGAACAGCCAGGAATAACTGTGTGAAAAAAACTTCGCTCTGCTAAAGCTAACTATTATATCTCTACTCTCAAACAAGCTAAAGGTAACCCTCATAAAATATGGAAGACTATCAAAGCTATAGAAGGACATCCCATGGCCCCCTCTGTCCCAACAAAGATAGTCGTAAGTGGCAAGATTGTGGAAAACAAGTCCCTAATCCTGGAGGAACTTAACTCCCACTTTGACACAGCTGGATTAGCTTTTGACTCGTCACCTTATGCTGGTGCTGTGGTGAGCCAGCATACCCCTCCCGCCACATCTAGTCCTGGACCCAGTCCCTTCCAACTGCGCGAGATAACTTATAAAGAAGTAGAAGATTCTCTTCTTAACTTAGACACCAAAAAAAGTGCAGGGGACGATGGCTTGGAACCCTTTTTCCTAAGGTCAGACTATGCCCATCTCACTGCCCCGATTCTCCACATCTTCAATCTTTCCATTACATCTGCTGCTGTGCCGTCCTGCTGGAAATCAGCACATATACTCCCTCTATTTAAATCTGGTGACCCATGCGATGTAAACAACTATAGGCCTATCTCCATATTGCCTATCCTTTCTAAAGTTCTCAAAAACTGATCCATATTCAGTTAAAATCTCACTTGAAACCTTCTCTCTCATTAACCCAGCTCAATCTGGCTTCTGGGCTAATCATAGCACAATCATTGCACTAGCAAAAGTAACCAATGATTGGATCTCTGCTATAGATGCTAAGAAGGTAACTGGTGCAGTCTTTTGGACCTCAGCAAAGCTTTTGATACTGTTGATTACAAACTATTAGTCAATTGTCTTGCAAAGTTGGGTGCCACATACCATACCACCCAGTGGTTCTCTAGCTACCTAACTGGAAGATTCCAAAAAGTAAAGGCGGAAGGCTTTTTTTCTGCTGCCTTGCCAGTTGCAAGAGGAGTCCCCCAAGGATCCATCTTAGGCCCTATCTTGTTTTCTCTGTACATCAATGACTTAGATGCTAACATATCTACGTCCAATCTGCACTTTTTTGCAGATGATACTGTGTTGTATACTTCTGGCTCATCGTTATCTGAAGTCAAGGGAGTGCTTCAAGTGGACTTCGCACAACTTGAGCATAATTTAATAAAGGCAAAGCTTCTGCTCAATGCCAAGAAGACTAAAGCGATGATATTCTCCCGCAGTGCTGTCTCAGGCCCCCCCAATACTCTTGTCCAAGACTTCATTGTCACCATGCTAAACGAGCCTCTGGAAGTTGTAACCAAATTTAAATATCTAGGTATCTGGATCGACAATAAATTATCTTTCAGTGACCACATCGAAGATGTCTCTAGAAGGTTAAAAGCAAGGTTAGGTTTCTTCTACAAATAGGCCCTTTTCCCCTTGAAACTCGAAACAAGCTTGTCAGGCCACTTTTCTCCCCTACTCGACTATGGCGATGTAATCTATTCCTCCACCACTCTTGCAAATCTAAGTAAACTGACATCCTTTATCACCATGCGTTATGGTTCATTACCAACTCCCTACCGCTCGTACTTACTGTGACTTATATGCAGCTGTTGGTTGGACATCCTTACTACTAGACGCCTGCTCCTGCATGGGCTATGGACTCTTAAACTGCTCCTGCACAAATTGCCAAGCTATCTCTCGTCCTTATTAGTATCTCACATAGTGCATACTGCGTAGAAAATCTGACTTTATTATGCTTGACATACCAAGGACGCTGGACTTCCTTTGGTAAATGTGCTTATTGCATATGCCCTTCCTCCATTTGGAACCAATTATAAACCGTATGAAACTAACTAGCACAGTTTCAATAAACTTCTACAAATCGCTAAGTTCAGCCAAAATAAAAGACACCTGTAACTGTCATTAAGTCTCTTCCTTCCCCATGTGTGCCATATTTATCCACTGGTAAGGTATAATTGATTTGTCATATTAACTGCTTTCCTTTCCTTCTACTCCTGGCTTTATCTTTGCTTACGCCCACTGCTACTCTATCAAATCTCTCCTCCTCCCATATCAGTTGTAGACTGTTGTTGTTCTAGCTGCCAAAATACTGTATATTTGATTTGATTTGATTTGATTAAATCAAATCACACCAGTCATCATGTTTCATTTATCAGTATGCGACCTATAAGTCGCTTCCCTGTCTCATATGAATGTTTACCACCTGCGGTCACCCTATGTGGTACCCTTGTATGTATATCCAGCCTGCATCATGTAACGTGTATTTCATGTATATACTGTTATTACCTATCTGTGTTTGTACTTTAAGTGTTTATGTCACAGGACCTCCTTGTGAATGAGCTTGCTCAATGGAGTTTTCCTGCAATAAACTTGAACTTGAACTTGAACTTGATTATAGGGGGGAACTGCTGGCAACAGGGACTATTGGTTGGGCTCAGTGATCACAGGGCGGAATCACTGACACCAGGAACTGTTCTGTTGTTTATTTTAATGAGCCATCAATCGGTAATAACAGGAGAGATGGACCACTGGCACCAGGGAATATTCTGATTTTTTTTCTTGGGCCAGCGGCAGATTAATGGCAGCAGGGGAGGGACCACCAGCTACTAGGATACATAAAAGAAAAATGGATCGGCGATCAGCAATCACAGGGGGGACCACTGGCACCAGGGACTATTACTTTCTTTTTCTTGGGTCAGCGATTGGCAGGGGGGAGGGACCATTAGCCACCAGGGATCATGTTTATTTTCATTCAGTCTGGTGAACGGTGAGGGAAGGGACCAATAGCCACAAGGGACTGTGACTGTGTGTTGGGCAGGGTCTGGGGGAACACGCTAAGCTCCTTGTAGCCTATGTAAATGGGACCATAATGGGCATGCAAATGACCACCTAGTGCCTTGCATGCCCAATGGGGTCATTACATTGGTGTGTTCATAATTAGAAAATGGCACACCGCAACTATCCGTTGGGGTGTGCTTCACTTTGCTGCAGGTCAGGGTGACACTACTGGGGTAGCACTGGCAGTACAGGGGTTACCTCCAATGTGAATTAGCCCTATTCACAGTCAGATTGCATAATGCGCTATCCAACTGTGAATAGCAATTTTTTAAAAATTGGATAATTGCAAATTGAAGCACAAAATTTTTCATTACCCTTTGCAATTATTTGTGAATCTGGCCTGTGATACAGTTGAGAAACACTATCCCCCTTTGCTTTTGGGTCTATTGACAGCAAGGGTTGTGGTGTACCTCATGTATTCACTTTGTGAAGTGCTGCCACTGCTCATTATTCATACCATCAGTGTGTGTTGGACAGAGCAAATTGCCTGTATGTATATCCCTTCCTGATGGCCACACTCTGATTTATGCAGGTGCTATGTTTTGTACAGCACAAATAACTGACTTTGAATATTGAGGCTTTTGAGAATCAATAAAAATATCTATAATTACAGCCTTGGAAAATAACTTTAACAAAGGAACTATTGATGCATTTCACTTGTACTGACACATAAAACTGTATTGATGTGCTTTGTCAATGTTGTGCTAATCCTAAACTTTCATTTGAAAAATTAGGTTCCTAGCGCTAACAGTACCAAAGGTATGCCTTCAATTTTCTTCTTTGTTAATTTCTTTCTTTCTGTCTGATTGGCCCCCTTCCACTAGTCACCCCAGCCATGACACCCCACATCCTCCAAGGCTTATCTTCCCATATCTTCCACCAGTGCTTGCCCCATCCCCACAAGTTGGCTCGATGGAGCTCTCAATCCCTGTCATCGAACTGCATCTGGTGTTGCTAGGCAGGGCCTGGATTGCCAGATGTGGAGCCTGTGGATGACCTGTGTCCTCTTGCTAGCTGGGAGTTTCCTGTGTTCACCTCAAGGGGATGCAGACATGCAATGCTACCATGACGCTTGATGTTTGCTCAAGCACGTGAACTATTATGAAGCATTTTAAGCAAAAATCTTGCTGATGTTACAGGACTCAACATTTGCATTTGTTGGGCCAATTTTGATAATGATCTTTTTGCCATTATTTTAATGTTCAATGGGCACTATCACATTCCATCTGTGGTTCCCTGTTGCATCAAGTTACTCTCTGTCCTTTTTCCATGTAAAATCCTGATACTTCCCATTCTGCTCCTGTTGTTACTTTTGATTGTACACCCCTTGCATTCTTCGTGCCCAGAAATATGAGTGATTCAAAAGGTTACCAAGTAGTCTTAGCACACTATGGAAAGAATGTGGGCACAGGACCTTCATGAAAGGGACTGACTGTCCATTCATCAGGGGGTGGCAAAGTAGTCCTAACCTTCAGTACATTTCTTTGCAGTGTTTTTAATGATTAACTGATTCTGCAAGTTTGCAACAAAATGTCAACTTGAAACACCAAGGTAACTACTCAGGAGAATTGTCCTCTTCTTTTGAATTAATAGGCTAGTACAATGCAGCCTCTCCTTGCTCCTTCTCTCATCTCACTGTAACCATTCTCCATTCAGTAGCCCACACTTAAATTACTCACATGGCTCATCCTTCTACACCTGTTAAGTCTACTACTGCCTCACTAGCTACTGCTCCTTCTGCTGCGGGTAGCTCTTCTGTTTTCACATTGTGGGGAATTTAGTTCCAATCGCTTCTGGTAGTGGTTCAGTTTCCTTTCGGCCTGCTTCTTTGGCATGACACACATACATGTACGGTAATGGTTCCAGTCCACATTAGGGAGGTTATTATTGAGGGAAAGACTGCTTTCATAGTTTCTTTACTTACATATTCCCATTTTACATCTGAAAAAATATTTTTTCCTACAGTGACATTACCATAACTTTCAATGCAAAAGACACTCTCAATCTAAAGAAATGACCATGTCTGAATTTGTACAGTAGCTGCCTTCAGCCTTTACCAAGGTATACTTCACAAAGTATTTCCATCATGCTGTGAAGGCATATATTTACTTAGCTATGCATTATGGGAGAAGGTCCGTTTTGCATTTGCTGCGCTTCACACCAAATGTCTTGGGATGAGTACTCTGGGTCTTGGGAGGTGTGTTACTGCCGAGTCCATTGCAGTTGCAACTGCAAGAAGCTTGGCAGTCTGCACCAATAACAACAAGCAGTGGTCCTGATATCTCTCAGTCTGCATCTTCTTGTACTTCAAAGGACCAAAGCCTCTACAATCAGAGAAGGCCACTGTCCTTTGATGTGCAGAAAGCTGCATCAGCAAGCAGTTTACCTGAGTTCAACTAGAAGAGCTGAGTTCTCTCTTACCCCTTCCCCCTGCCACAAACTGTTTTACTAAGGAATGAAGCCATGTCAACAAACAGCTGATCCATTGGCTTTCAAAACAGTTGCAGCTTCACACTGGAAGTTTTCTACGTACCTTACCAGTGTGTGGCTCCTACATCTTCCCATAACAAAAAAAAAACGTCCATTGATGTCTGTTGCTGGCACCCATGTTACTCTCTCTCCACTCGACCATCCCACCACCACCCGACGCTCCGCCCCAACAAACATAATGCTGACACTGGGGATGCCCAATTCCCCAGTGTACACTGCTTGTGCCCCTGTAACTGTCACCACCACCCTCCCCTCCCACGCAGCACCCACCACCCCCAACCATAACATTGACACTGGGGGTGCCCAATCCCCCAGTGTCAAAACCTGAAATAAAGAAAACCGTCCCTCAGCATTTGTTTTTTTGTTGATGTTTCAGTACCCTGTAAAAAAACGGTCCATCAATGTCTGTTGCAGCTGCCACCTTAACTGCAATCCCCCATCCTATTTTTTTTTGGAATACCCTGTAAAAAAAACTAACTGTCCATCGATGTCAACTGTGTGTATCACACACTCCCCCCCCTGTCATTTATGACACTGACACTAGGGGTGACCAGTCCCCCAGTGTTCACTGCTGGCACCCCGGAATTGTCACCCCCATCCAACCTTCCCACTCAGCACTGACCACCACCCCAAACATAATGCTGACACTGGTAGTGCCCAATCCCCCCCGAGTCCACTGCTGCTGCTGCTGTCCCTGTGGTTGTCACTCCCACCTGACCCTCCCACTCAGCACCCACCATCCCACCTAACCCCAAAAACATAACACTGACACTGGGGATGCCCGATTCCCCCAGTGTTAAAACCTGAAATAAAGAAAACCTTCCCTCTGCATTTCTTTATTTTTAAGCCTGTAAAACAGAAAATGGTCCATCGATATCTGTTGCACCATTAGTTCACCCCCCCACCTGACCCTCCCTCTCAGCAACAATGCCCCCATAATCCCATATGTATTCACAGGAGGGCTGATGCCGTAACCTTCTCTGGACTGCAGACACATCTTCACTCTTTAATGCTGTACCACAAACTGAGGAAATCAGGTATGCCATTTAATGTATTTCAATGGGGGTTTGAACTTAGTGGTATAACTTGGCCATTTTTTTTATATTTTTGTCCCAGATTTTCAACATACCTTTTTGGGACACCACCATGTGAACAATGCAAGTGTTGTTGGAAAAATCTGTTCCGGAAGGTGATTTCACAGTCACTGTGTGAGATTACCTTTTGGGCAGGAGTTGAACATTTTCCTTGCTCTTGTTCTTGAGGAGGGCTAATCAGAAGACTATGTTGAAATTTGGTGAAAAATATAAAAAAAGAATGTTATGACCCTACGTCAAAAGTTGCAAATGCAGGTTCATAACTTTGTTAATGTTCAATATTTTACCCCAAATATTCAACACAGCCATTTCATTATAGCACCTCATGAAAGTGACAGTTATCATTTTTCAAATCCTGACTAAAATGTGTTTTTGCACCTTGACAGGTAATTTTGCAGTCATTGTGTGAAATCACCTTTTGGGCTGGAGTTAAACATTTTCTCTGCATGTGTTCATGAGGTGAGATTGTAAGAAGGCTATGTTGAAAATTTGGGCCAAAACTATTGAAAAGCAACAAAGTTACGAGCCTACATTGAAATTTATGAACACAGGCTTGTAACTTTGGCAATTTACAATATTTTGACCCCAAATTTTAAACATGGCTATTTCTTCCCAGCACATCATGAATGTGATAGCTGTCATTTTTCAAATTTTGGCCAAAATGTGTTTTCATACCTGTGGCACAGAATGACATTTTTGAGAGGATTTAAAAATCTTCACCTGACAGGTCCATCAGGTGGAGTAATAAGAAGGCTATGCTGAAAATGTGGGTGTGCAAATATGGTAAAATGCATAGGTTATGACTGAACATTACACTGTTTCAGCATTCAATCATAACTTCACTGATTTTGAATGTTATGACTCCAATCTTTCAACATAGCCATTTTTCCACAAAACATCATAAATGTGATGTGTCATTTTTTAAATCCTAGATGAGATGTGTTTTTGCACCTTTGGTGCAAAATGATATTTTGGCCAATATACCATAAATGGTGGATGTCACATCTATAAGATGAATTCTGAAACAAATATCTTCAAAAACTGAGGTCCAAATTAGAAAAAAAGAGATGCATACCACTAGCAAATGTTCAGCATTGACAAATCCTTGTAATTGCTTGCAAGCGGTTGAAATGGATACATTTGGTAGTTTTTTCCTTAGAGGTGGGCAAGCCAGGAATCTTTCACCTAGAGCCAAGCTAGAGTTGAGCCAGGGGTCTGGCTTAACTCTATGAGCCAAAACACAAGCAGAGTCCCAGCTACTGCAGGTTGCTTTTCACGTAGGAGTTGAAAGTTTCAGACATTACACTAACTACTAAAGCCAGGAAAAATGCTTATGTTGACCATAAGTGGCTCGGCGTGACTTTGGCTCTCAATTGCTTATAGAGTTTGAGCTGAGCCAGGCACTAAACTCAGGCCAGGCTTGAGCCTGCTCTGGCTTGTCCACCTCTACTTTTCCCATGCTGCTACTAACACCAAACTGCCACAAGTGTGGCACATGATGTAAAATGTGTCAGTGTTGTTTTACTACATTTGTGTTTCATAGTATGTTCTGGCAAAGTGGTTCTCAAGCCCTAAATTCTGTTGGCCTGAAAAGGCAATAAAATGCAGTCACCAGATGCTACTGGTGGCCTCATTCCTTATTTTTTACCCTAGACCTCCTGACACACACGAAAGTTCCTATAACATATTTCTTTTCATACAGCATACATGAAATCAAGTCACTGATGTATTTTTACTTGAAGTGTATTTCCCAAGTTTAGGTAACGATAAGAAATTTTGCATTCCATTTCAGTACCTTTGTGACTGGGGCTCTAAAAAGGTCTTTGGCAGTACAATATTGTATTGGTGGCTGCATGCAGCTATGGTGGCCTCATTAGAGAAACACTGGGCCTGATTTTCAAAAGGTCAAGACTGGCTCATGGGGCTTGCGGCAAGAAGAAATGTCTCAAAGGGTTCCTTCCACCAGTCTCAATTTTGTAAGTGACTGTCTGCCACTGGGGAGACTGCCTGCATCAACCAGGCTTGCGTCATCCTTGAGACAAATGCACTGGTGTGCCATGGCAGAAGAGGGCTAACACAGGGGGAAGGCTGCAATATCTCCTACATTTGAATTTTGCAAGCCCCTCCAAGGGGCAGACAGACCCTGTAGTTAGACCAGCCTGGAACTGGTCTAAGCTGCCATGCACCACTATTACAATCCTTGCTGGTGTGTGCCCCATGGTCAAAGTGCTCAGACATCCTCTGACACCTGCCAGACCATCACTGGAGTGGCAGGTGTTCTGAGGCAGATAAGAGCCTTCAAGCCCCCCCAATGGTAGTGCTAATGCATCCACCCCCCATGGACCAACACTGTCCCAGCTGTACCCCCAGCCAGATCTGCCCTCCCCCCGTGAGCCAGGACATCCTTCAGATGATCAACCAGTCACCAGGCTGAATGGCCAGTGGGTTGCCATGGATGGCCACTGATGCTGCAAGCCTGTGCTGCAGCCTGCAGCACTCCCCTTCTATGCAATGTTTGGTTGACGCTTACTACAGATTTGGGATCTTTGATGCTGGGGTCCTGTTCTTGTAAAATCTGGTGCAGAGACCCTGGCACACCTGAGTTTGCTGCAGGCAATGGTTCACTGCACAATGCATTGATCTAAACAGGCTTTTAAAATCATGCCTACTGTTCTAGAATCAGGCCTATGAAAACATGCTGTAATTCTAAATACCAGCTTGAGTGGCAGTGCTGTGAATCCAACCTGTAGCTACATATGATGGTATCAAAAGCATTCGAGCTTGGTACATTAACTACTTATTGTGACAAAAATTAAAATACTGGGTCCGATTTTCAAACGCTGAAATTTTGTGCTAGGTGCCTGTGCCAAAAGTGTTTAATGCAACTGGCACCTTCCACCAAATATTGCAGCAATCCTAATTTTCAAATACAGGCTGCATCAAAATTGGGATGCCATGCACCAGAACCACTCTGTACCACCCTTGCGCCAGAACAAGTGATGCACCAGGAAGCAACATGGCTTGTGCCATGGGGGGGGGGGGCAGCGCATAATGCAATACCACATATCCTACTTGATCTCTGGCTTTTATTCTTTTTTTCCTACTGCTAAGGATCTCTTGTACCTATCTGATGAATTCTTTAATTCCACTATGATTTCTGCCTCCACCACTTCCGCTGTGAGGCTGGTCCATGAATTTACCACCCTTTCCATGAAAAAATACTTCCTCACATTACCACTAAGTCTACCCCCCCAGCCTCATATCATGACCTCTTGTTTCTGAGCATCTTTTTTTCTGAAAGATGCTACTCTCTTTCACCTTATTTATGCCCTTCAGCTATTTAAAGATCTCTAGCATATCCCCCCTCTTGCTCCTGTCTTCCAGAGTATACATACTGAGGTTGTTTAGTATCTCTGTATATAAAAACAAAACAAGTATCTTCAAACCTCAATGTCAAAATAAAAAAAAATTAAAAACAATAGGTGCATACCAGCAGCAAATGTTCAACTTTGACAAATGCTTGTTTCAACTGTTATAAAGACTTTTCAGTGAATGTCTTGACCATGTCTCAATGATTCAACACTTGGATTAGTTGAGCCAATTTAGGCAACAAGCTCTATAAGCTCTTTTGCCTTTACTTCACTGTTCAGTGGGCCCCATCATGCTACATTTGTGGCCCATCATCACATCAAGCTACTCTCTGCCCATTTACTGTGCAAGATCCTGATAACTCCTTTTTAGCTCCTGTCACTACTTTTAAGTGTACATCTGCTGTAAACTTTAGGACCAGAAATCTGTCCATATAAAAACAAAAGTGCAGTACATTGCAGTTACAAAAGTCTCACAAAACACTTGTGCAAAAAAGTTCCCATATGTACTGTATCAGGACCAGCTGTCCCTTAATCAGAATTAGCAAAATAGTGCAGTCATCTAACACGTCACTTTGTAGTATTTTTAACACATCGTATTGCATTCCTTCCACTTGTCATTTGCTGCATGTTTTTTAGCTATTGCTTTCATGCCCATGGGAAGTCTGTGTTTCTTAAGCTTCCTTATACCTACTCCTCCTCCTATCATAGATCACTATGACATTACCCATCAAGATCAGTAGTGGCACACCATTTTCAGTCATTACTTTATGATGCTATAATGAACTTTAAGTATCCTTTCTGGCTAATGGTCTTCATCATGGATTTTATACATTTGTGCAGGTGACTCACTCTGATTGCTACGTCTGTCACCATCTGGAATCAGTTCTCTAAGAATACATGACTGTGTTTCTATTGCTGCACACAGCTATTAAAACATTTCCATACTGGCCCATTTCACCATCCTCCATTTCCCCTCATATTATATCATCCCTAAGAGAATAGCTTCTTGGAAATCCTTCAGAAAGACTGCATCATATTCAATCACTCAGACCCACATATGTCTTCTGTTCCCAGTATCAATTAATTTATCCCTTGGGAGGATTTTCATCTATTGTTGTCATGCATAGACAGTTCCTTAACATTTCTGAAGTTGGCTGGTCAAGGAGCTTGGTTAGCCAAGGCTGATAACACTGATGCATTTAAATGACTACCCATTCATCCACCTCTGTTGCAACTTTATGGAACATGCCAGAATATGATAAATTATTTTGCTTTCATTGTAATTTTGTTTGCAAAATCAGCCATGGAATTTTCAACAGTCATTCATGCTGGATATTGCTAATTATCTGCCATTTGCATTTCTCATTCACTTTTGCAGGATTTCATTCTTAATTGACACTGCTTCCTCTCTTCAAGACAAAAATATCTATTTGTCTTATCAACCTGTTTAACATTTTTTACATCACTCTGGCACCAGATAAACAATGAGGTCTGTGACAGATTGAATTCCTTGGCATTATTCTTGAGTCTGTCAAAATGATAGCTAGACTATCTACTCATAAACTTTATCATATTGCCACTACAGAATCTTTATTTTAATTTTGAAAATCCTGCTCAGAATGGGAACTATTATATTTTCTAGGCTATTTGAACTTTGCTATTAGGATCATCACTTAAGGCCTGGTCTTCATATTGTATCTCTTTAACTGTTCTTAAGATACAGGAGTGATGCCCCAAGAATGGAGTGCTAATAATATAGTGCCTCTTCATAAGATGGGGCAAAGCACAACCCAGGGAATTATATACCAGTCAGCATGACCTCTATAGTTGGCATGTTGATTGAAACCATACTGACTCAACATTTACTCAAGTTCTAGGAGACAAACTGACTCCAGGAAGACAGGCAGCATGGGCTCAATTCAAACAGGTAATTTCAAATAAATTTGATAACTCTTTTGATTGGGTTGTGAAGGTGATTGAGAAAGGGCAAGCAGTAAGCATACTGTATTTGGACTTTAGCAAAGCCTTTGTCTTGATACCCCACAAGAGGATGATGAAAAAGTTGTAGTACCTGGGGGCTGGAAACAAACTGATGAGGTGAGAGGCAAACTGGCTTGGAGGGGGGGGGGGACCCAAATGGTGGTAGTTGTAGGATAACTTTCAGGGATATGGGTGATCATCTATGGGGTCCTACAGGGATTGGTGCTTGGCACAGTGCTGATTAACATATTCCTTTAAAATACTAGAGAAGATGTCAAGGGATAAATCTGCCTCTTTCCAGTTCACAGAATGATGTTTTGTGGGGAATGGAAATGAAGGAGATAGCCAGGGACCTAAAAGATGATCGAGCAAAGTGGAGAGATGGTCTGGAATCTGGCAACTGGGATTCAATGCAAAGAAGTGCAAGGTTATGCATATGGGGTGCAGGAATTCAGGAACTGAATTCAGGGCAGGGGGAGTAATGGTCACAGATTTGGATGAAGAAAATGACTTGAGTGTAGCTTTGGCTGGCAAAATGAGCCCTCTTTGTGATACAAAAGAATAGTGATTAAGGCAAACAGGATATTGGGTTCTGATTTGGGGAGTTTCACTAGCTGAAGGAAGGAGATGATCCAGATCCTGTACAGAGTTATGGTGAATCACACCTGGAGTACAGTGCGCAATATTGGAGTCCTTGTCTAAGGAAGGACATGAACCAGCTGGAAGCAGTGCAGAACAGAACAATAAAGATGGTCCAGGGCCAGCATAATCTCCAGTATGAGGATAGCTGAGGTATATTAAAATGTACTTACTCTAGAGAAAGAGGGAGCTGGGGGCATGATAGAAACTTTTAAGTACATTAAAGGGATTAACAAGGCTGAGCAAGGGACTCTGTTTAGTCTAAGTAAAAATAAGAACATGAGGTGACAATCCTACAAACTGGGGGGTGGAAAATTCAGAAAAGAGATCAGGAGACATTTCTTCACAGAGAGGGTCATGGCATGTTAATGATCTTCTGGAAAAGATTATCAGTCAGAAAACAGTTGGGAGCTTTAAAAGGGGGTGGGGCAGAATTAAGGGGAAGGTAAAAGTATAGTGGAGGAGGGGACTATTTAACATAAGTACATAAGACTTCAATAGACCATATGGCCTTCACCTGCTGGCAACTTCATATGTTAATATGCTCATGTCTTCAGGAATTGGCTACCACAGTGACTTACTTGGTCACAGTCATAATGGTATATCTGTCTCCTAGTCATATTTATCAGTGTGGTTACATTTTTGACAACAGTAGAACGGTGTTTCCCTATTTTATGTTTACCCATCACCAAATTCTCCATCTGTTTTAATAGTCTCCTCTTCTGCCTCCAGTTTCACAAGCTTTCATGATGGACTCTGACTGTCTCACCCAAAGCCAAAGAAGTATGGACAACTACCACATTTTGAGAACTTGGCATCTTTTTTCAAGATTTATTCTATCATTCCTGTTGCCATATTATGGGGGCATAAATGGAATTCCCAGAGAGTTTCATTTTATTGTGACAATGAAGCAACAATATACATAATTAATAATGTCAGATCATCATCTCCCTTCATAAAGAACATCTTAAGGAAGTTGACTTGGGTGTCTCATTGGTATCATTTTATTAACAAATGTATTCACATTCCCAGTTCTGAAATTCCTTAGTAGATACAGTTTCCTGCATTAAATTCCAGGTATTCATTTCCACAGATCATCATGCAAACATAAAGTTTCCCCCCAGTGCCTCCTAAGAAATTAATAATGATATACAGTAGGTATGTACTTTAATGATGCAAAGTCCAACATTCCTGATTCTTTGGCAAAGTTTGGTCTAGCTACCTATGCTACATCATGAAACTACTCTAAGTCATCGTGTGTATGACAAAATCTACAATCATTTACTTCTGCCATGGACCCAATGCTAGCCTTTTCATCTCTTGCCACTTAGCCACATGCTTTATCTGCAATAACAATTAATGTATCTCTGGCATTCAATTTCATCTTTCAATGAACAACTTAGATCATATCTCATTCTAATCAAGAAGTCCTGTTAAAGTATTTCTTCTAGAAATTAAGAAATGTTCTCCAAGTAAACCAAGTTGATGGGAACCTATTAGTGTAACTTTGTATCAGAAATTAATTATATCACTGAAATTATGAGTCTTTCCCCTTTCATGTAAACATATTATTACAAAGAAATACAAAATCACACATACTCCCATAATACAAAGCATCATGGGCTGTATATGCAAATCACAACAAAATATTATGCTGGTTCAACTTTAAGCAGAAATTCATGGTGCCGAAAGGCCTTTCACGAAGTCTGCAAAGGGTGCTAACAGAAGACACAGACACATGTTTCATCCTACCAGGACTCATCAGTGTGCCTCGTCTGTATGCTTTGCATTATGGGAGTATGTGTTATTTTGTATTTCTTTGAAACGTGGCTTCTCGGCCAATGCCCTTTGGGGAAATCCTTGCCTCAGTGCTTCTGCACTAGGGTTGTTTGTCTTTTAGCTTGTTTTTTGTTTTTATTGGGCTCACCACAACCCAGCACAAATAGACCAACTTAGGGTAGGTGGTTCATTCCACTGGGTGTCATACAGACGAGGCACACTGATGAATCCTTGTAGGATGAAACATGCATCTGTGTCTTCTGTTGGTACCCTTTGCAGACTGTATGAGAGGACTTTTGGCACCATGCATTTTTGCTTAAAGTTGAACCAGCATAATATTTTGTGGTGATATGCATATACAGCCCATTATGCTTTGCATTATGGAAGTATGTGTGATTTTGTATTTCTTTGAAACTTGTCTTACCGACCAATGCCCTTTAGGGCAACCCTTGCCTCAGTGCTTGAACACGAAGGTTCTTTGTCTTCTAACATATTATTACAAGCAACCATGATACTTAATTTTTACTGCATTCTGTGAGTTGGAGAATTTAAAACATTTTCAGACACTTTTAATACCAACCATTACTTAACCATTATAAACTTTTGAAATGTATCAGAAGACTCATATGGCATAACCTTAAACCACTCAAAAATAGACTGACTGCAAACAGGAATTCACATGCCCTATTATTAAATAATAAAAATGGTGTCCAATAAATACTGTGGATTGCTATATTATCTGTTAGTTACACATAATCCTATTAACCAACCTTTATTTATTACAAAGGCTTTATCATGATGACTGTATAGCTCTTCATTCATATCAGAACCTTCTATCCACATTCAGATTCAATCCATTTTCTTTTTCAGGCTATTCCTTCCTCATAGGAGTGGAAATTATACCATATAGGAAATATACAGTATCCCTCCTCATAATATAAAAGGTATGTGTTGCTAGTATTCCTTATTATTTAAACCTTACATTTGAAACCCACCTTAAGAAATTGGCCTAGATCACAAATTAATACCCCCTTTAATTATGCCTGGAGGACAGGCTTCCCTTTGCCTTGGATCCCCAAAGAGTTCCTCTACTTGTTTCTTTCCTTATCCTCAGTGTCAGGGATTTGTAGAAAACATTCTTGGTTTGGATTTTTAAAGCTTGGTCGCAAGTTGCAAAAATGGCAGCTTGCACCAAGTGCACCTGTGTCAGGGACCCTGCAGCTGATTTAGTAATGGCCAGGGTCCTGCACCTATGTCCTACAGCTTGTGGCATCAGTGGCACTGCAAAAAGAGATGGAACATCCATCAGTTGTGCCACAAGCTGCAGTGTGGTCGGGCAGCAACTGTACCCTTGTACATAGTGGCTAGTACCTCCCCCCGGAGATGCCCATACTGGACATACAGTACATGCGCAGACAGTTCATTCTGCAGCCAGCCATTGTGGTGTGAGGAGGTCTTTGCCCTTCACCTGATCGGGGTTTGCAATGGGAGGGAGTGGGATGGTGGGCACTACCTGCTGGTGAGGGGGCCACTAGACCAGCAGTGTTTTTTCCTAATTTGAATAATAACTGGGGCAGCAACCACTAGATAACCATGGATGTTAGTTGCTATACATTTTACACATTTTGGATGAATGGGGAGGGGGGGTGACACAGTGGCGCACAGTTGCCAACCCTCCCAGAGGATGTGTAAGTATGGTTATGCCTGCTTTTGGCTGGTCTAATGGTACATAGAATATTGTCTTCTTGGAGGGTTCTCTGAATGGAATTTAAGGGGATATGGCAGCCTGCATCTGCCACAAGCCCCCTAGTGCCATGCTGCAGCCCTTTTTGTGGCATAAGACTGGTACAAACCCTCTTTGCTGCAAGCAAATAGCTGAATAGCTCCTGCTCACATCTTTTGACATAAGGTGCTAGTTGCATCACAACTGTTTGCTGCAAGCACCTTACGTCTGACAAAGGGCTTTACAAAGCTGGCCCTTTGAGTTCATAGAGGTGCAGAGTCAACTTTAATCCTCATTTCTGTGCATTCCCACTGTTTTCCCTTGATTCACTGGAAATTCTTCCCCAAAAAGGTGAAAACACTTAAGAAAGCATCAGCAAATAAAAGTATACAGTTACTCAAGCACTTCCCAGTGAATTACAAAGTCTGCCTAAAGTTCAGTGGGTCAGCTGATTGCTCTGCCTACTGTAACATCTATTAAAGTTTCACTCTTTATTCATTTGTGGCCATAGTAGTAAACTCACCTCCTCCTTCATCTTGCACTCTCTTCAGTAGTGCCAGAAAATTCATTTGTAATGCTGACATTTCTTTTAACCTCAGTACCTCCTTCCTGCAGTACCACACTTGCATGAAATCACTTAGAAGAGTTTTAACCAAGAATATAGTTACTTAAACAATACACATTCATATGAGCTACTCAGTGAAGAAATGCACTGTACAGTTTTGTACCACATCATATCTGAAGTTCTGTTCCTTGTATGCTTGCTTGAGTATGGATCTACTTGAAATAATCCAAACAGATTAATGGAAGGCCATGTAAAAATCCCTCTGAATAAAAAACAAATTACAACAACTACGACAAAAATGGTACTGTAGTTGCAATACTATTCGGTGCAAATGTCCAAATTCCTACAATATACCATGAAAGACATGCTTGAGAGATGTTAGTAATGATACAATGGAAGCACAATTATCTGTGTCATTAATAATTAATGTTTGAAATAAGTAAAGTGATTTCATTAATAGCATCACTTAACTTCAATGTGCTTCCTGTTGCTTCTTTAACCTTGATATGATTGGATCTAATATATAATGCTTTTTCAATTATCTGTAATGTCTTGTAATAGTTTTCTTGTAGATACTTTGGAAAATGTGACCTCTCCAAGATACAAGGCAATTTTCTTCCCACCAGGGTATGTTGAACAAATTATTCTGTTTTAGCATGCAGTCTAGGAATGTTGCTTTCCACTTGGATGAGATTATAGACCTTTATTATAATGATTTAATGATTCACAAAGCAGTAATAATTCCAATAATTTAATTTAATATATTAATCCAATGACTGTGACAGTCTTCTCTTTTACATTTATCAAAGCAATAGTCTTCATTAAAGATTTTAATGCCTGATCATTTTATTTTGAAATTAAATATTTATTTCAGATTGTACTATTTTAATATCCTACTTTGCAGAGGCTTACTGTTTTATAAATACATGTCAGTGTTATAGTCTACAATATATAAAGTGTGTACTAGTTATGCATTTTATGATTAGCCCTGTTTTTTAAATATGTAACAGTGTTGTAGTCTGTAATACATAACATGTGTATTAGTTATACAGTTTATAATTAGCCCTGTTATGGTTCACTGGGACTGAATTTTCAGAATTTAAATTGAATCTATATCTAAAAGACTATCATTAGCACAATGCCAAATTAGTTATTTGTATGATTTTACTATTTTCCCCGAGAAGTGTGATGTTATAAAAGCAATTCACTTGTATATCACTTTGCCATCTTCATTTTCTGGATTCATTTATTTGAAAACCACTTCTGCTGTGGTAAGGAGTTTGCTATACCAGCGGAGTTTGTCGATAATGCTGTCACTGATTGGCGTACCATGTACAGTATTAATCATATTCAGCAACACTACTAGAAGCATACCTTTCAGATATTTTGATGTCACATTCAGTAGAATTTAATGATAATTTGACATTTTGTAGGTTAGTAAATATGAAAAGTAGCACAGTTAAAAACTCATAAACTCAATTTACAGTCCAATTGGAGGATGTTAAACACGTCTTAAGTAGTGAACAGTAAGCAGGTAGAAAATATGAAGCCCTTGACAGTTAAGTTAATGTAGACAGTAGAAGTATATTTATTGCACCATGGTGACTCATTTGATGTGTAATCAGCATGGATTGTTATACAAACAAGCATCCTTATTGTTAGACTTCACTGGAACAAAAAGAGGGAATAATGACCATTTTTAAATCAAACAACAAGGCCCAAACATTCAAACACTTAGTAGTAATAGTAATTGCATATCTAATGGCACCCTTCCCAGGAACCCCAGGGCATCTTCAAATAGAAAGCATAAGTGAGACAATATAATAAATACATACAATATAAATATATTCAAAAATCATTAGAGCCGCACTAATAAAATTAGCACTACACTATGTGTAAGTACCATGTCTGTCAACCTGCTAGAGCAACGGCTGCTATATTCCAAGAAACATTCAGTAAGGCACTAATCTTTTAGTTCACTGGAGCAGTACATATATCATGTGCTAATGTAAATGGATGCATCAGTTGTGTAATGCTATAATTAGTGATTCCCGGAGGTGCTAACAGGCTGCCAGTGCAATGCTATTTATCACTTCTGGGAACCATGTTTAGCAATGCATTAAAATTATAGTGCATTGTTGAAACAGTGGAAACCTGTGCTGACCAGCCCATGTAATACAGTCTCAAGAAAATAAAACACCCACCCACACATCCTTCGTGCCAGTGGACCCCCTCTCCCTCATGCAATTCCCATATGCATTATTCTGTTTCTCCATGGTACTTTAGTCAGTGAACCCTCCTCCCAGTACCTATGGGCATATAAATAATGTATATTTTTGGTACAGTAGTCTAGTGGCTTCCTTCTTCCCCATCCTTGTAGGACTATAAATAAGTCTCATTCCTGGTAGTAAAGTAGCTTCCCTTTCCTCTCCCAATTCTGATAGGCATTTTATTATTTGTCATCACTGGTAGTCTAGTGAACTTCCCTTCATGTCCTGCAATGTGAAACCCACCCCTTGGCACACAATAGAGAATTGAACTGACCTCTGACTCACCTCTACAGAAGGCCACAATTTGCCTAAAAAAATGTCCTGTATTGCTATACAGCTCTGTATAGTGATGCAGTACTTGCATGACATCTATTGAACTTTTTCAGTCAATGCCACGCAAGTACCATATCACTATTCAGAGTTGTTTACTGATACAGGACTTGAATGAGGCAGTCGGCTGCTGGCCATGGAGATGAGAGGCAGGACTGTGCCAGTTGCCATCTTCAGGCTGGGATTGGGCATTTCATCGCAGGGCAAGGAGGGATCTGGTACACAACCAGGAATGACAATTAATATGACTACAAGGATTAAGTGAGAAGGGGGGTCCATAAGACTAGAGTATCTACAATTAAAAATATTAATATGCCTTCAGGGACCGGGTGAGGGATTGGGCCACTAGACTTCATGAGAGTAAAAGAATAATGACTATTGGGGATTTTAGGCAGGCACTGGAGACATACACAGCACAACAAAGGATGTAAAAAAGCAATCCTCCATGTAATCCGTGGACATGCTAGCACTTCTCATATGAACAAGGCAATGATAGGATGCAAAGGATCTCTTAGCTCTTTCTGTGGACTAAGGGGTCATTAAGGGGTAATTTGCATGAGGACCTTCAGATATAGCAAATTAACACAATTACAGTAACAGGATTGGGACACCCTAACTGTTTTTGCTCCATGCCTGCCTATGGTAAAGATTGGCACTTGCCTCTAAGTGGACAGCAGGGGGATATGCTAGGTGCTGGCTACACATTTAATGCCTTTGACAGGGGCTATGATCTAGTGTTTCTATACTGTAATAAGTTTTGGCACTAACACTGTGTTCCACATGTCTTTGAATCTAGCAGATTGAGTCCAGGGAGCACCAGAGCCACCACCACTACCTCAGAGGTTGCGAAGAAAGCACAGCAGTTGGACCACAGTGGGCTCAGGGAGGGTAAGGGTGGTGGAACAGAGGCACACCGAGTCAGTTGTTCCACTCCACAATCCATACACCATTCTGGGGGAGCATAGTTCCCCTATGGATGCACCAGCAGAGGAGACTAAGGAGGTTGCAGACAACTGTCACAAGGAGGCCCTCAGGAAGGAGGCAGAGGACACCACAGGGAAAGGAAGAAGCTCCTGGTGGGGGACTCAATTATTAGGGGGATAGAACTGGGGTAGCAGGGAAAACTGAAGTAAGGTGCCTGCCTGGTGCCATGGCTTGGAGGGACAGGAAGTGCATCCTTAGGATCATGAGAACAGTTGCACGAGAGTCTGAGCTGGATGTCATTGTCCACCTAGGGACAAATGACTTGGCTCATCATGAGATTAGAGCAGTGCAGAAGGACTTTTTAGAGTTGGGGAGGGGCCTAAGACAAGTAGCACACACGGTATCCTTCTCAGAGATGCTGCCTGTCAGTGGCATGGGTGAGGCGAGGGTACTTTGCACCATGCAGTTTAAAGAATGGTTGAAAAAATGGTGTGGGGCATAGGGGTTTGGCTTTACTGGGGACTGGGGTTCCACCTGGAGGGACACCAGCCTATACTGGCAGGATGGTCTGCATCTGTACAGGAAGGGAACAAGTCTTTTGGGCAATCGGTTTAAATGCTTCATTGGGAAGCTTTTAAACTAGTCATGTGGGGAGGCACTGGTAAGCAGCAGAAAAATCCCAACCTCCCCCTACATAACAGGGTACTAAATGAGAAAAAGACCAAGGTAGAAAGGTCAGTGGCGGGTGCTGCTACAGAAGGTAAAGCCATCAAAAAATGGAGAGCAATGAGTACCAATGCCCATAGTCTGGGTAACAAGCTTCCTGAATTAGTGGCCTTGATGGAGGAGGAACATCTGGATATTGTGGCAGTCACAGAAACATGGTACACACAGAACCATGACTGGGATGTAAACATACCAGGATACACTATCTACAGGAAGGACAGGGAGGGTAAAAGAGGAGGAGGAGTAGCTCTCTACATAAGGGAAGGAATCAAAGCAACAGAATAAAAGGGTAAACAGGGAGGAGAAGAAGCACTGTGGGTCAATTTGGAGACAGGCAATGGCACCACAATCACCACAGGGGTTGTATACAGACCCCCTCTCAGATGGAGGAAAATTGACAAGGAAATGATAGAAAGTATACTGAGAATGGCAGAAAAAAGGGGAGATATTGCTGATGTGTGATCTGAATATGCCAGATGTTAACTGGAGTGCAGTTGCAGCAGCCACTTCTAAGATGGAGTTATTCTAGATGCCTTACAGGGGGCATGCCTTAGACAACTAGTATTGGAACCCTCTCGAGAGGGAGCAATCTTAGACATGGTTCTCTCAAACAGAGATGGAGAGAGGATCACAGATGTAGAAGTGGGTAGCCATCTGGGAACTAGCGACCATCGAACAGTATGGTTCACAATAAACACAGCAATAGAGTCAAGCCATACAAAGGCAAAGGTACTGGACTTCAGCAGGGCTGACTTTGCCAAAATGGGTGAGTGCCTAAGGAATGCACTAGCAAATGGGCAGGAAGGAGGGGTGGAAAAACAATGGGGAATAATGAAAACTGCCATCATAGAGGTAACAAGCCTTTGTGTGAAGCAAATAAACAAAACGAAACGATGTAAGAAACCACTATGGTTCTCAAAGGAGGTGTTTGTGAAGGTTCAAGAGAAAAAGAAAGCATTCAGAAAGTACAAGGAGTCACAGAAGGAGCAGGACAGAGAATTGTATCAGTTAAAGCAAAAGGAAGCTGGGAAGGCAGTCAGAACAGCAAAGGCATGAACCGAGGAAAAGATAGCCAACTCAGTTAAGAAAGGGGATAAAACTTTTTTAGGCACATCATGAAGCGAAGGAAGACCAAGGGAGGGATAGTAAGGGATAGTAAGGATTAATAAAGGGGAGAGGGGGTGGGCAGAGGGTGACGGTGAAAAGGCAGAGATACTAAACAAATATTTTTCTCAGTATTTACAAATGAAGAGGGGGAGGTACCTAAAACAAACAATAGACATACTTTTCCATGTTTGTTTCCACTAGCGCTCAATATTTACTTTAATTTAAGTACAGTAGCTAATGAGCAAACAGTATTGCATTTAAATGGAATGTTTCTGAAGAAACCAGAGTCTTTGAGCCCCATATCAAAGACCATCAATTTGTGGTGTGCAAAGTGCCTATCCTCAGCACAAAATTAGTGCACTGACTTAAAAACAGAAACATAGAAACATAGAATCTGATGGCAGATAAGGACCACTTGCCCACCCAGTCTGCCCATTTCCCTACCTAATGGATAAGCTGCAGATCCTAGTTAACCAGCAGCCTACTTCTTCCTACCCCAACCCCCTAGAATTGCCTTATGACTGTCACATGCATGCTTGAATTCAACCACTGATTTTGACTCCACAACCTCCTCCGGAAGGCTGTTCCATGTATCCACTACCCTCTCTGTGAAAAAATACTTCCTCCCATTGCCCCTGAGCTGTCCCCCTCCTCTATCTTCAAATTGTGCCCCCTTGTTCTTGCATATCTCTTTTTCTGAAAGATGCTACCCTCTTGGACTTTGTTGATTCTCTTGAGGTAGCTGAAAGTTTCTATCATGTTCCCCCTCTCCATCCTTTCCTCAAGGGTATACATATTAAGCGTCTGTAGTCTCTCTTCATATGGTTTCTGGTGCAGACCCTGCACCATTTCAGTTGCCCTCCTCTGGACTGCCTCCATCCTGTCTATGTCCTTGCAGAGATGGGGACCTGGTAGTATCATATCCTTCACTAATAGATGAAACCCATTTTTTTTTTCAAATGTATCTGGTTATAAAATGAATTAGATTAAATCTATTGTTCTACCCATCAGAGCACTATTGGCTGGTACTCTGAATTTATTGCAACAAGTGAAAATAGAAAAGGTCACTAAATACATAGGCATACAGCTTTCATCAAACATAAAAGAAAGAACAGATATTAATCTTAGAAACACTCAGATTAAAATTCAAAATCTTCATTCATGTGGAACACTTTACTTAGATACTTAGAAGTTGAAAGGCTAGAGGTGCACCAATGGTGCTTCTAGTCTACCCCCTACAATTCAGTGGTAATGAGTTTGACATCCCAACTGTCCATTAATGTGGTCAGCCAAGTTTTGGAGCATTCTATACTTTGCACATGAATCACATCCTGTGGCAAGCCCTGTCAGTAATTAAGTACTCGCTAAGTGAAACAAGCCCCTCTCTTGTTTGTTTTGGGTAATGTGCCATTACTTTGTTCATTTTAACCCCTCATATGATGCAATGTTTCTGTTGTGGCAAACTCCATATCAACAAATAGATGATCATTTTTAATTAAACATATGTATCAGATTTCCTCTGACACTTCTCCTTGATTGACTGTGCAGACTCAGAAGTTCCAGGCTTGTCTTACAGTCCTTATCATCCATACCAAACACTATTTTAGTAAAATCTCTTCTCTCTGAATTATTTCCATTTGTTTAATATCACCTCTTTGGTACAGTGACCAGAACTGGGAACAGAAGTCTTAGTGCAGCCTAGCAAGTGATTAGTATAGCAATATTACTATAGTCATATGATGGCTGAGAAAGATTTTCTAGATAAAATATTGGTAACATTGGTAATACAGAGCTCTATAAAGACTGATGTCCATTTGGCTCATTTATCTTTGAATTTAATATCCCACTATGTTTCTGCCCTTTAAATAAATGTTGAGAGACTGTTTGAAGGATATCATAGTTTGACTAGCTACCACTTCAATTGGTAAGTCGTTCCAAACTCTTGCCACCCTATTTGAAAACCAAAACTTACGAGATTGTGTCCTACATCTATCCACCTTCAACTGTAAGGGGTGGGCATGGGTGTTATGTGACTGTACCCTAAGGTGCAGGTCCATTTGCTTCCAAAGCTGGTTATCAGATAATGCCCGATAAATTAGGCACATATCTCCTCTCATCCTATGGTATTCAGGGGGATATCGATCCAGTTTCATCAACCTATCCTCATAAGCCATATCCTTAACTTCATATATTTTTCTAGTAGCCCTTCACTGCACCCTCTCCAGGGCTCTTATATCCCCTTTGTAGCCTGGTGCCCAGAATTGCACACAGTATTCTATATGCGACCTCACAAGAGGAGTATACAAAGGGAGCAATACCTCTTTTTTCCTACTTTTTATGTGTCTATGTATGCATCCCAGAATTCCATTTGTCTTCTTAACCACTAGATTACAGTGTGAGTGGAACTTGGGGTAATTACTGACCCTGATACCCAAGTCTGTTTCCTCATGTACTACTTTAAGAGGGTATTACCACCCAAACTATAATTTATTTCTGGATTTTTTTTACTGAAGTGCATAACCGTACACTTATCCACATTAAAGGTTGCCACATCTTCTTTTGCCCATAACTCTAATTCTCCAAGTGCTAGCTGTAAGTTTGAAGCATCTGATATATTATTAACTGGATGGCCTATATGTGTATCGTCGGCAAATTTGGAAAGCCAGATGTCTAGTGTTACCTGCATAGTTGACATATAGAGATTAAACAAACATGGTCCCAATGCAGATCCCTGTGGGACCTCACTAGTGACTGCTGCCCAATCCGACATTTGTCCCAGGACGCATGCTCTGTTTCCTTGCATACAACCAATCTCCTACCCAGTTGACTATTTTAGGATGTATCCCTAAGTTAAAAATAGTTTTAATCAATTGTTCATGAGGGTCCTTATCAAATGCTTTTGCAAGGTCTAAGAATATTACATCCACTGGACTGCTTTCATCAAGTGATTTGCTAACTTTACTGTAAAATTCCACTAAGTTTGTTTGACATGAATGTCCCTTAGTAAATCCATGCTGGGAATTGTCTTTTTTACCCTCAAGCTTTACATAGTCCATAATATAATCCTTCATAATACCTTCCAGTATTTTTCCCAGCACAGACGTCAAGCTAATGGGCCTATAGTTTCCCACTTCATGCTTTTGTCCCTTTTTATGAATAGGGACAACTGTTGCCTGAATCCATGCCTGCACAGTTTGCCCTGTTTCCAGTGACTGTTGAAATATTTGTGTGACCGGCTATGCCAAGTAATCTGGAAGTTCTTTTAATAATCTAGGATGTAGACCATCAGGTCCACTAACTTTATTGTGGTTCAGACTTCTAAGCCTTGTTCTTACATCCTCTAGCTCTATTTTGAGATCATAAGTTACCTCTGCAGTGTAATCTACTATGCTGTATTTCTGGTCTAAATTAAACACTAAGGAAAAGTATGCATTAAACCTATCAGCCATTTACTTATTGTCTGTTTTAATTTTTTCGTCATTGTCTTTCAGTGGTCCAATTTTTTTACCCTGGCCCCTTTTGTTATTTACATATGTGTAAAAACTTTTATAATTATCCCATGTTTTTGTTGCCAGTTTTAATTCATAGCTCCTTTTTGACTTACCAATAGCCATTTTGACCCTTTTTAGATGGTGTTTATAGATTGCCCATGACTTGGCTTCCCTATTACTCTTTGCCCTAGAATATGCCTTATTCTTATTATTTATCAACCTTTTAACCGTAGATGTCATCCAAAGGGGCAGGATTCTCCTGGAGTTATTATATTTTTTACGAATAGGGACATGTTTTTGAATCAGCTAATTTATTTTGTTAGTGAATTTGTCCCACATTTCTTGAACTGTTAGATTCGTTAGCTCCTGCTGCCAATTCCAGGTGTCTAATTCGTATTTGAATATACCATAATTAACCCTGTTAAAATCGTACAATAATGTGCTCCCACTGGTAATATGGTAACCCGTATCAATTTGGAAACTGACTATGGAGTGGTCGCTGTTTCCTAACGGAGCCTCAATCTTACAGTTTAGAATATTATCAACCATATTAGTTAAAACTAAGTCAAGAATATGGTTCTCCCTTGTGTTATCTTGTACCAATTGGTCCATTCCTGTAGCTAGTAGTTCTTCCAGGAAACTAAGTTCGACCTGTGAGTTTACCTGTAATAGGTCCCCTTTGTATACCTGGGAGATTGAAATCTCCTAGTTTAATGGCATTGTCCTCTTGGGCTATACATTTAATAAAATCAAGTAAATGACTATCTTGTTCGGGTAACCAAGCTGATGGTCTATATACCACTGCTATATTAATCTTGGGTGCTCTTGGTGGAACAATCTTAACCCATAAGATTTCTTCCTGGGCCCATACTGTACAGTCCTTGATCTAGGATGTAATATCATTTTGAATATATAGTGCCACTCCACCACCTCTAGTATGCTGCCTATCCTTATTATAAAGAGTATACCCCAGGATTTGCTTATCCCAATTATCTTCAGCCCTCCATCATGTTTCTGTAATGACACATACCTTGATTTTATCATTATACAGTTTGAGTTTTAATTCTTCCATTTTATTAGTGAGACTTCTGGCATTTAGAACAAGGCAGTTCCACACAGAATTATGCTTATGAGTCATGTTTGAGTTCACAGCCCCTGATACCCCCCTCATTATCTTGTTTAAATGTTGTTCAATACTCTGTTTTAATTCAGATGATAGTATCCTTTCCCCCTTCCTGTTTAGGTGTAAACCATCATGTGAAAAACTATGGTATGCCTGGAAATCCTGCCAATGGTCCAAGTATATGTACCCCTCTCTGTGGCACCATCTTTTTAGCCAGCCATTTAAACTTCTTATACTCTCTGTCTGTTTCCTACTTGCCCTTGGAACTGGTAATATTCCAGAGATAATCAGCTCACATCCTCTCTTGTTTAATTCCACCCACACACTCTCAAAGTCCCTCTGTATCTCAGTGAGATTTATTTTTCCTGCGTCGTTTACTCCCACATGTAAAACAGTTAATGGGGTCTGTGTATACTCTAATAACCCAGGTAGTAAATGACGTATATCTTTGATACCAGCCCCTGGCAAAACTGACACTGTCGTAAATTTGTTTCGATTCTTACAGGTAACCTGGTCCAAGTATTTTAAAATTGAGTCTCCTATTACAAGGACATCCCTTGGTGTTTTGATCCCATGCTTAGGAGTGTTAGGGGTGAGGGGATTTTGATCACTACCATTTTTACGGAATGGGACAGGCTCCTGTAATGCATCCAATTCCAAATCTCCATCTAGGGCTTGAAATCTATTCGGGGTAAATAGGTTGAGGGTTAAGTTAAATAGTTTTTGATCCTGTAGCCCATCCTGTTCTTGTTCTCTATCCAGGGCATGAAAGGTTTTGGGGGTAAGTTGGTTAGTAGATCCTCCTATGTTTCTCCTGCCCCTTTTTCCCCCTCTTGATCTGTGTACAGTACACCATTCGGTGTCATCATCATCATTTGATGTAATATTTGTGGAGGTTTTCAGTAAATATGATCTAGAAAGATCAGTTTCAACTGTGTCTATATATTGTTCTAACATAGAGATCTTGGCCTGTGTTTTAACTCTCTGTTGTAGGGAAGTAATTTCAGCATGTTGCACACCAATTAGTATACATTTTTCACATATAAACCCCAGTTCTTCATCCCCCTTTATGTACACACTACACTTACTGCACTGTTTCATGTTCTTTTGCATTCCTGTACAGAGTCCAAACTTGTTTTTAATCCCAGATCCCAGTGTCACAGTGGACACACACACGCGTCGATCGCCATATGTCTCATGTACAAGATCTCCCCGCAAGATGGCAACATGCGCCTGCTCCACACTCCTTTTGCTCACTGCAGTGATGCTAGATAAAGGAGAAAATACCCTGGAAGTACCCTGGAGAGGTCGTGTTTGTCAAGGCTGCTAAAGATCGTAAAATACTAAAAAAAATAATCACCCTGTGCGTATGCCTCTCATGCAAGGCACAGGCACTGTATACAAATGTTCCAGTTAAGTTTAAAAAGAAATATCACAGTTTTAGAGCTATTGTAGTTCAAACATCAGCTGTCTGAACTACTGCGCTCTCTTCCTGTTGACAGTAACTAGGTAACAGGGCTCAGTATTTGCTGAAGAGTTTAATTATTGGCTTCGTTAAAAAACAAATAAAGGACACATAAATTTAAACTGCCCCCAGCACAAATTCACTCTCCTATGCTCTGTTTTACTGAATGCAACACTTAGAGCTTCAGAGACCACCCTGCTCACTGCAGTGGTGTTAGATAAAGGGGAAAATACCCCAGAAGTACCCTGGAGAGGTTGTGCTCATCAAGGCTGCTAAAGATTGTAAAATACTGAAGAAATAATCACCCCGTTTCTCTGACTCTCATGCGAGGCACAGGCACGTCAAAGTATGTGTAATGCTTTTGTTACTGCCCAGTTTATGTTATTTTAAAATAATAAATTAGGCTGTATAATAATGCCCAGATTTTTTTTCTTCCATAACAGCCTTTAATTCGGTCCTAGTAAATGGTATTTTGTATGGGGGTTGTAATTACGTATGTGCAGCACTATACATTTTTCCGTGTTAAATTGCATTCTCCCTTCATTTACCCAATTATGTAGCTTATCTAAGGCCACCAATTTAGCATCATTTAAAAAAATTAACTTTGAATTTAAAATCAAAATGTTTTACTATGCAGAATATTATAGAATCCCCATTGTAGGAAATGGACTGTGCCAACTGAAGTTAGAACTTCAGGGGCCCAATAGTGAAACTTTGTTGGATAAAGGTCTTTAATGATTTATGTTTATATCCATAGTTCATATGCCTCATATGGTATAAGAGTTTCTTCTCAAGTCCTTTGTGTGTCAAAATTGCTCAGGCTTGCTTCACAAATTCTCTCACTGAAAATAACTGAAGCATGCACTGTTCTAATCATAAGAGACACAGAAACTGTACACATAACCATATATACAAAAAATATGGGGTGCTCTCTTATGTCCTCCTCCTCCTCTTATGCAAGGAGGCAGTATAGTGTAGTGGTTAAGGCACTGAGCTGCAAGCCTGGAGACCTGGGTTTGAATCACATCAGCCCCCACTGCATACTGTGCAGCCCTAAGCAAGTCACTTAACTTTCTTGTGCTCCCAGGTTGCACCTGGAATAAGCTTTGTCTTAGTGTTTCTTTCCTGGTTAAGAAATGTCCCCTTTCCCTAATATCAGACAGAACCAGGACACAGTCACTAGAAAAACTGAGTGTTCTTCAGGAAAAGCAGAAGGATGCTAATGGTCTGACCAGGGGCCTCAGCTACCTGATTGTTTCTGGAAGACTTGGGCTGGTCTCACCCTCCCAACCCCTCACCCCTCCAAGCCCCTCACCCCACCCATCCCAGGTCTGTGATTTCCTTTATACCAGGGGTTCTGATATCACTTCCTCAAATGGGAAAAGGACATGTACCTGTCATAGCAGAAGCAAATATCCAGGAAGGGAACAGCAGCAACTGAAGAGGTGACTTCTATCTCAGTGGAAGGTAAGTAACTGCAAATCAAGGAGCTTTCATTGTTACTTCTTTGCATTGTTATTTGCATTGTGGAAAGGAGCAGTAGGAGTTTGAAGAAGGTTGTGCAATAGTTACTTAAAGTCTATTTTTGGGTGTGGATAGGAAGGATAGGAAAGTAAAAAGCAGTTGCTCAATCTCTCTAAGCATGTACAACAAAGGGGGAAAGGGAAATTAAGAAAATAATGTTTTGCACTGATAGAGGGGGGAGAGGGGAGACTTGGGGGAGTGTTTGGTATCCTTCGTCTGGAAGGGTGGGGGGTCGCTGGTGGGCAATAACAGCAATGGGTAGAGTGGTAGGCTGCAACAACTGCGGTGCACCAATCTTTCTAAAAATTACCTGGAGTGTGGGGGGATGTTTAGTGCGCAACAACATAGAAAAACTTCAAAAGGAGATTGAGGATCTGCAGGAGGAACTAAGACAAGCATGGCAGACTGGGGGTGGGTTTAGCCCAATTCTGGAGGGAGGGAGGAGGGGAGATGAGGGAGGGAAATTTGAGCCAACAGTGGTGAGGAGAGGGTCAGAAGAAGGGAAGTGGAGACAAAGGGACTCAGGCCAGGAAGAACGATTGCCAGGGAAACCAGGTCAGGAGACAAATGACAAATGGAAGGAGGAGATAGGGACTTGCGAGGGGAGGAGAAGAAGTGGCAAAAGTCATGGAATGGAAAGGAGAGAACAGGTCACTATGAAAAGAGAGGGAGTGGGCATTTGTGAAGGGTCTTCAGAAAATAGTTTTGCACTGCTAGAGGAGAAGAAGGAGGAGGGAAATGATGCAATTGGAGGAGTAATCGATAAATGCCTGGACCAAACTGGTGTGGTGGGAAGTTCTGCTGGGAGAATTAGCAGGGGCAGAAGGGGGAAATAATGTGCGGGAAGAAGAAGAGCAACTGGAAATGAGAGATGGAGATGGAGATGAATGGAAGCAAGCAGGGAGTAAGGGGGTAGAATCTTAGTTCTGGGGGACTCAATACTAAGAGGAGTCAGGTGGGGTAGCAAGGGGAGAGGCATAGTCACATTTGGGTGGAGGTCATGCCAGGAATGACAGCAGAAAGGGTGGGACAATCTGTTCTGAAATATGCTAGAAGGGGTAGGGACAAGCCTCATTTAATTATACATCTTGAGATGAATGACCTGGCTGACATGACAGTAGATATAGTCCCGAGGAGGTTTGTGGAACTAGGACAATTATGTGAGGGGGCAGAAAGAACAGCAACTTTTTCAGAGATACTTCCAGTGCACAAGGCAAGCCCAACAAGAAAGCTGAGAATAGAGGAATTTAATGGATGGCTAAGAACTTGGTGTTATACTAAAGGGTATGGGCTGTTGGGGGGTGGGAGGGACCTGGGATGACAGTAGTCTCTATGCCAAGGACAGAGTACACTTAAGTGAGGAGGGAAAGAAAGTGTTGAAACAGAGGATGGAGGAGTGCATAGAGGAAGTTGGGAATTTAAACTAGGATCGGGTGGCAAGTGGGCAAGAGACATGCAGAGACCACAGGATTGGAAACCATATCAGCTTACCCCCATAACAGTGACAAAGGACAAATGGCAAGTACTGTTGGTGATGCTAGGAAAGGAGGGCAGGATGGTAGGGGGAGAAGGGTGGAAGGTGGTTACCCTTAATGCTAGGAGCCTTGGGAGGAAAACTGCAGAGTTACAGGTGCTCATGGCAGAGGGAGAGGTGGGCATGGCAGCCACCACAGAAACATGGGCCACCCAATACAATGACCGGGACCTGTCTGTACCAGGGTACAGGTTATTTCATAGGGACAGGGTGATTTGGAAGGGGGGTGGCACTATATGTGAAGGAAGGACTGAAGTGTGTAAGGGAGGAAGGGGAGGAGGGTAGTATGGAGTCACTTTGGATGCAAATCCAGGATTCTAAGAATAGGATTCTCAGAATGGGAGTGGTGTATAGGCTGCCATCTCAGACAGAGGAATTGGACAGGGAACTAGGGGGACAGATAAGGAGGATCTGTGAGAAGGGTAGTGTGGTGATTGTGGGGGACTTCAACATGCCAGGAGTGGACTGGAGTACCCCATCAACCAGGAACAGAAGGGAGCAGGTACTGTTGGATGACTTCCAGGACAGCTTCCTGCTGCAAATGGTCAGTGAACCAACCAGGTTAGGGAATACCCTTGACCTTGTGCTGGCAAATGGGGACTTTGTGAGAGAAGTTACGGTGGAAAAACCACTATCAGGGAGTGACCACCACTCAGTATGGCTCACATTGGATATCGGCAAGGAAGGAGTGGAATCTGTCACAGAAGTGCTGGACTTCAGGAGGGCTGACTTTGGGAGGATGAAGGAAGTGGTAAAAGGGTACCTGGCCAGAATTCAACCTAGTAGGGACACTAACCAGAGGTGGGAGCTCATAAAGCTGGGGATAGTGGAGGCAACCAAAACCTGCTGCAAGGCCCAGAGCAAGAAGGCTAGGGCTAAGAAACTAAGCTGGTTGAGCAAGGAGGTCATGGAAAAGGTAAGGAGGAAAAGAGATACCTTTAGAATGTACAAGAAAACAGGAAGGGGGAGGACAGGGAGGAGTACTTGACAGAATCGAAAGAGGTGACTCAGGCAGTCAGGGGAGCCAAGGCATCTACAGAGCTTAGGCTGGCACAAGGCATTAAGAAGGGGGAGAAGGACTTCTTTAGGTACATCAGGGAGAAAAGGAGCTGTAAGGCCCACATAATAAGGATTAGGAAGGAGGGGGGTTGGGTGGAAGCAGGCTGCGATAAGGCAGAAGCATTATATGATTACTTCTGCTTGGTATTTATTAAGGAGAAGAGGGAGGTGACACCCAAGGGGGAGGAATGGCAGAAAGAGGGGGGGTGACAGATGGGGAAATCATGAAGGGCAGAGTTTGGGAAGGTTTGAAGGCACTTAGGGTGGACAAGGTGCCAGACCCAGATGGCATCCACCCCAGGGTACTGAAAGAGCTGGCAGAGGTCCTTGCGGGACCTTTGGCTGACCTATTTAATGCCTCACTACACTCAGGGTGTGTACCTCAGGACTGGAGGATGGCTCATGTGGTGTCCCTCCACAAGAGTGGGCCCAAGGATGAACTACAGACTGGTGAGCCTCACATCCATCGTGGGTAAGATAATGGAGACTATCCTGAAAGAGAGGCTGGTGGCCCTCCTAGAGGGCAAAGGACTACAGGACAGCAGACAGCATGGCTTCATACAAGGCCGATCTGCCAAACCAACCTGGTGGAGTTCTATGACTGGGTAACTAGGCAACTGGACAGGGGCCATGCAGTGGATGTCCTGTATCTGGACTTCAGTAAGGCATTTGACTTGATGCCACTTGGAAGGCTGGGAAGTAAGTTAGAAGGCACAGGGGCAGGTGCAAAGCTAGTGAAATGGGTAGGGAACTGGCTTCAGGGAATGCAACAGAGGGTGGTAGTGGGTGGGGAATGCTCACACCCAAGGGTAGTGACAAGTGGTGTCCACAGGGCTCAATGTTGGGACCAGTGTTGTTTGGGATATTCATTGCAGACATATCATTGTACATCAAGAGCAAGATCAGTCTGTTTGCTGATGATACCAAGGTATGAGTGGTGGTGGATGACCTAGGGGGATGGTAGGGGTTGCAGAATGATCTGGCAAAGCTTGAAACCTGGTCAGACACCTGGCAACTGGGGTTTAATGCCAGAAAGTGCAAGGTGCTGCATTTTGGGATGAAGAACCCAAGGAGGAGTTACCAGCTGGGGGGAGTGCAGCTAGCCCAGACAGAGGAGGAGAAGGATCTGGGGGTGCTCATTACAGGGTCAATGAACAACTCAGCACAATGTAGGAAGGCAGCTGCAAATGCCAACAAAATGCTGGGTTGCATTGCAAGGGGTATATCCTCGAGGAGGGAGGAGGTGATTCTGCCACTGTATACAGTAGTAGCCACAGACACTGCCAGCTATTTCCTGAAATTTCTGTGATATTTTCAGATATATTTAATGCTTTCTCCATTTCTACAGTAGGGGCAGCAGAGAGAAACTCTTTAGAAATTTTGCGAAATATCTGGAAATAGCTGGCAATGACTGTGGCTACCACTGTAGGTCATTGGTTAGACCACACCTGGAGTACTGCATGCAGTACTGGCACCCACATCTGAAGAGGGACGTTAAGTTACTGGAGGGGGTGCAGCACAGGGTGACAAAGATGATCATGGGGCTGGGGGACTTATCATACGAGAGGAGGTTGAGGGAGTTGAACATGTACTCACTGGAGGAGAGGAGGGACGGGGGGACATGAATGAAACCTTTAAGTACATGAAAGGAATAAACAAGATGGGTACAGAGGGGCTGTTCAAAGTAAGGGAGGGGAGGGACACCAGGGTCCATGATATGAGACTGGTCGGAGGAAGGTTCAGGAGGGAGATGAGGAGACACTTTTTTACAGAGATGGTGGTAGCTGGGTGGAATGCGTTACCTGCAGAAGTGGTATACAGTAGAACAGTGGACTGCTTCAAAAGGGGATGGGACAGGACAAGGGGAAGGGTCAATGTAGAGGAAGGGTGGAAGGGAGGGGCAGCTTCAGAATAAGGGGTGCTAGCTGCACATTCGAGCAGACTTGATAGACCTCTAGGTCTTTATCCGCGTGCAAATTTCATATGTTCCTATGTTTGTAACCCAGAGTTATATCCTGAAACAGTAACTGTCAGTAAATATGTTTTATATTTTCATTGGGATATGACATGGTACAGTATAGGAGAATGGAGTGAGAGTTAGGCCCTATGACCCTAAGGGTGTTCCAATCTATCTATAAGTGCACAGACATATAATGAGCTATCATCTCCATGTGGGAGCGCAGGGCCCTCCAGGCCATGTGTTCCCATAATTGCATAAGAGATGACCCAGCAGTCCCATTTCTGCATAATGTTATCCATATGTGGGAGTGCTGGACCCCCGATTACCTATAATTATAGAGAAGTAGTGCAGTCCTAGACACATTCCAAGTAACCCTCATATTGCAAATGGCACAATATCTCAGTAACTGTAGCAACCTTGTAAAAAATTCCACTGCAGTTGTAATCACGGACTGTTGACCTGCACGCTTGCTTAGTTTGGTGTATTAAGATGCGTTTAGCAAAAAATCTGTATCTCAAAGCATTTCCGAGATATAGGCACCAAAAGGTGCCACAATGTTATGTCTACACAATGTTATCCTATGGGAAATTTCTCAAATTTGGAATGGCATAACTATGGAACCAATGCAAATGTTTTACACTAAACCAGTATAAGTCACATCCATGTGACAAACCCCTTGTACCCTGCAAATTTCAAGCCAAAAGTCCTAACCGTTTCTTAGCAGTGAACTGACAAGGTTTTTAAAATCCATGTTAGTGAGCTGTCAAAATTCCCATTCGCAAGCCGAATCCCCATTCGTGAGGTTTCAAAATCCTCATTCGCAAGCTGATCCATGTTCGTGAGATAGGGCCATCTGGTCGTCATCTCACGAACAGGGATTTTGACAGCTCACAAATGGGGACTGGCTTATGAACTGGAATTTTGACAGCTAACGAACTGGGATTTTGACAGCTCTCAAACAAGGATTTTTTTATAATCCCTTTTTCGTGAGCTGTCAAAATCCTAATTTGTGAGCCGAATCCCTGTTCATGAGGTGTCAAAATCACTGTTCGCAAGCCGATCCCTGTTCAGGAGATAGGACCATCTGGTCATCATCTCACGAATGGGGATTTTGACAGCTCACAAATGGGGATCGGTTTGCAATCGGGTATTTTGATGCCTCACAAACAGAGATCAGAAGCAAGTCATCAACAAGGATTTTCAAACTTAAAAATTGCCATTTTTTGACTAAACTAAACTGAATCTAAGCCATGGGTCTGTTGAGGGCTTCACCCTGAACAAAAACCCATACTTCAATCTCTACAGAAGATATCCCTGTGGCAAGTTACAACATTTTGTTTTTGAAGAAAATTGAAAACAAGATGGCAGGTCGCGAACAAGGATTTTTCCTATGAACAGGGATCCCAGATTGTGAGCTGTCAAAATCCCCATTCTTGAAGCCAAATCCTTGTTCGCAACTGTGCAGCTATCCAAAAGACTAAACTGAGCATGCTCAGAACCCCACATTTTAAAACTGAATAACTTTGGAAAGGGATTAATATTTTTTCACCAAACTGATGCTGGCTTATGCTTTTGGGGACAAGCACTTATTTCACTATGCACTGAGCAAAATCTGTACATCTGCTCAAAATGCCAAAATGCAAGCGATCTACCCCAAGAGACAGAGCATATCAAATTTTGTGCAATTCCATTGAAAGGTTGCAAAGTTATTAAGGTGCAAAATTTGGGGTTTAACATTGCCTACTCAACCCTAACTATAGTGGCTCAACTGCACCACTGTATATATATATATATATATATATATATATATATACATATATACATATAATATATATATATATGTATGTATATATATATATATATATATATATATATATATATATCATAGTACGGTCAGCCACTACAGTTAGAGTTGAATAGGCAGTTTAATATTCAACCCAAATTTTGCGCTATCTTTCAACCATCAATAGTTGCATAAATTAAAGAATGTGTTGGTCACATACGGTATATCTCTTGATTTACCAAGTTGCATTTTAATTGGATTTGCAGTTTCCGTCCAGTGAAGTGACAAAAAATGTGGCTTTCGCTTTTTTGCCAATTTTTGCAGATTTTTGCCCATCGCGCTGTGGCCACACCATTTGGAATTGTAGTCTGAAATTTTCAGGGTAGAAAGAGGTTCTCCAAAGAACAATCCAGTGTTAGTTTGATGAAAAAAATTTAATCTCTTCCAAAGTTATTTAATTTTGAATTTTTGGGTTCTGAGCATGCTTAGTTCAGTTTTAGATTTACATGTATGTTTTGTGAAAGAGGACTGGACTCACGAACAAGGATTTTGTCACCTCATGAATGAGGATTTATAAAATCTCCATTCATGAGGAAAAATTCCCCTTTCACAAGCTGCCATCTTTTTTCATTTTTCCTCACAAACAAAATGTTGCAACTTGCCACATGGATATGTTCTGTTGTAATTGAGACATGGGTTTTGTTCAGAGTGATGCCCACTACAAACCCATGTCTTTGGTTTGCTTCATTTTTGTCAAAAAATGGCTGTTTTAAATTAAAAAATTCCTTGTTAGTCACTTGCTTCCTATCCCCTTTTGTGAGCTGACAAATCCTTGATCCTCAAGGAGCTTTTGAAGTCATAATTACAACTGCAGTGGGATTTTTTTCATAGCTGCTATGGTTACAGAGATATTGGCAAATTAGTGTTAGAAGTGTTCCTTTTGAGCCCTATAGGGCTACTGTATGGCTCCGTACTTATGTGTAAGTGGGATTGCAGGACCCAGAGGGCCCACGCTCCCACAAACACATATCATTATGCACAAATGGGCAGCTTGAAGGCAGTGCAGGGCCTGAAGGGCCAGTGCTCCCATCAACACATACCAGTTACCAGTTACATTACACATTCTCAAAACGTAAGGAAATTCATTGCAAAAATATTCATAAATGCATCAGTTAGGGTTTATGTGACAAAAGTATGGAAATGAGGCATTAGGGTTGATCCCCTAACCCACCCACCCTGCCACCCCAACCCCTTCCTCCACACACCAACAGGCATTGGGGTGTGCCATGGAATCGTTAGGCCAGTCTCTATACTGTACCATGTCAGCCTGTTTACATGTAATGGGGTGAGAGTTGAGCCTAATGACCCATGGCACCCTGATGCTGTTGGATGTGTGGAGGATGGGAGGTGATAGGGTGGGGGGTTAGGGCTCAACCCACGCCCCATTTCCATACTTTTGTCACTTTAACTCTAATTGATGCATTAACTAAGTTTTTGTACGAATATATATATATATATATATATATATATATAGATGGATAGATAGATAGATAGATAGATAGATAGATAGATAGATAGATATATTATATACTATACTGGGGCAGATGCACCACTATAATTAGGGTGAAACTGCACTTCTATGTTAAAGGTCAAACTTAGAGGGTAAATAACTGTGGTGCTGTTCAACAGATTTGCATGAAATTTGTCATGCAGAATCTCTATGGTATGTCTCTTGACCTTCCAAATTTGGTGGGAATCCACTGATTTTTTTCTGAGATGTGAAGTATTCAAAAACAGAAAAATCTGGATTTTTTTCACATTTCTTTGTCATCCTGGATCTCAGAAATTGCTTTATGTTTTGGGCTGAACTTTTCAGGGTAGAAAGCCTTTGGGTCACATATGTGCCCTTTGAAGATTTGGTGAAAATATATTAATCCATTCAAAAGTTATTGAAGTTTTTAATTTACCATTTTTTCCTATGGGAAAAGTTGTGTTTAGCACCAAACTGAGATTTTCACAAATATGGCCAGTTTACGGAAACAACTTTTGCAAACATGCTAGATTTTCACACACTTTGAGGGTTAATAACTTTGGAGCTGTTGAAACAGATTTGCATGATATTTGGCTTGCAGAATCTCTAGGGACAGATCTCTTCATTTACTAAATTCAGTGCGAATTAAATTAGTGGTTTTGGAGACATAAAGGGCAGGATTCACAAACATTGTGAAAGTCCTGCAGCTGTAGCAAAACCTCGGCACAAAGGGTGGCTACTCTGAGCCACAGGAGGTGAGCAGTGGGTATTTTCACAAAGGTGGAGAGCGGATTATGACCGGTTCCACGACATAAGGAAGCTTGTGGGTGGTGTCACCAGGGAGATTGCTGCAGCTGTGGAAAGTTGCTACAGTCTGTGGGAGCAGCCGTAACACCCTCTGCAACTGCTGCAGCTGTGAATCACAACCAGTGCCACTGCGAGCAATTTCAGTCTGCTACTGCAGTTGTGGAGTGTGACTTAGGTCCCACACTATTTGTGAATCCTGCCCCAAGTGTTTAAAAACAGAAAAATCATCAGTATAGTAAGGGTGAAAGTGCACTTAAATGTTACAGTTCACTTTGAAGGTTAATAACTTCCAGTTTGTTAATCAGAATTACATGAAATTTAGCATGATTATTCTCGCGGTATAGGGATCTTGAATTACCAAACTTGTTGGGAATCTGTAGAGTGATATCTGAGAAATAAAGTGTTAAAAGAACACAAAAATCATCAGTGTAAGGGTGAAAGTGCACTTCTATGTTAAAGTTCAAACTTTAAGGGTTAATAACATTAAAGACGTTCAATAGATTTATATGTGATTTGGCATACATAACCTCTCAGGATATGTCTCTTGAGCCACTGAATTTGGTAGGAATCTGTTGAGTGGTTTCTGAGATATAATTTGTTGAAAGAGAAAAATCAGGATTGTTTGACATTTCTTTTGTCATCCTGGATGGCTTTATGTTGTGGGCTGAAATTTTCAGGGTAGAAAGCTCATGGTTCACAGATGTGCCTTTTGAGGGTTTGGTAAAAAATATTAATCCATTCAATAGTTATCAAAGTTTGTCATTTTACATTATTTCCTATGGGAAAAGTTGTGTTTTGCACAAAAGCAAAATTTTTGCAAATGTGGGTACTTGTGCAAAAATTGTACTTTCGGAAGCATTTTGAATTTTTGAAATAATACATATTTGTATAGATATCTGGGCATGGTGCTAAAATATGTACTTTGCAAGAGCCATTTTTGAACAAAAGTAAAATTTTTGGATATGTGGGTACATGCGTGAAAATGTTACTTTCAGAAGCATTTTGAATTTTCGAAAGAATACTACTGGGTCTATATTGCCCTCCTTCCCTCCCCTCCACCCCCCTACCCAAAGCCAGTTCTACTTTTATAGGCACAGGATTTGACTGACTACAGGAACTTCCTGTTTTGGAGCAGGAAGTGAGTAATCACAGATCCACCAAAGACTCACCATCCTAGAAGGACAAGAGTAGCTCACCATCCCCCCTCAGCTGCTGGAGGTCTACCTCTGAGCAAGTAAGGGGACTACTGAGAAATATAGGATCTTCTTGTCTCAGAACAGGAAGAACAGGTGCTTAAAGGGCAAAGAGGCAGTAACTATGTAGGGAGAAAAAAAAATAAACAGAGGAAAGTGTAAGTATTCCTAACAACAGTGAAGGGGCCAGAAATAAGACATGATGGGAGTGGTGCAATGCAGTGGCTGTGGAGCAGCAGTCTTCTGGGAGACTTTCAGGAGGTTGCAGTGTTGTCCCATCTGCAGGCACCTCTCTGGGCTGAGAGAGGAGGTTGCTCATCTCCAGGCTGAGTTGGCCAGGATTTGGGGACCTCCTCTCCTATCCAGGGACCACCAGGGCCACTGCTGTTGCCTTAGAGGTTGACAAGAAAGAGGAGCGGTTGGACCACAGTGGGCTCAGGGAAGGTGAGGGTGGTTGAACAGAGGTGCATCCCTTCAGTAGTACCTCTCCACAATTCATATGCTGTTCTGGCAAAATGTGGTTCCTCTATGGAGGAACCCGCAGTGGAGACCAAGGAGGATGCTGGGAACCTCCACGAAGGAGACCCACAGGAGGGTGGCATGTGACCCCCACAGGGGAAGGAAACAACTCCTGGTGGGAACTCCATTGTTAATAAGGCAGAACTGGGGGATGGAAGGGGAGAGGGAGGTAAGGCTCCTGCCTGGCACCATGGCTTGGAGGTACAGGGAGTGAATCCTCAGTATCATGGGAGCAGCTGCACAGGGAAGGGAACTGGATGTCATTGTCCACCTAGGGACAAATGACATGGCTAAAAATGGATCAGAGCAGTGCAGGAAGAGTTTGTGGAGTTGGGGAGGGGTCTTAGACAAGTAGCATGCCCGGTAACTTTCTCAGAATTGCTGCCTGTCTATGGTGTAGGTGAGGCTAGGGTGCTCCACACCATGGGATTCAATCAGTGGTTGAAAAACTGGTGCAGAGCTCAGGGATTTGGCTTCACTGGGGACTAGAGGTCCACCTGGAGTAATGCAGGCCTATACTGGAGTGATGGTCTGCATCTGTCCAGGAGGGAACCAGGATACTAGGTGATAGGTTTAAATGCTTCATTGGCAAGCATTTAAATTAGCCAAGGGGGGAGGCACTGGAAAGGAGCAGGGAAATCCTAGCACCCCCAAAAAAGTCAGGGTAGTAAGTGAGGTAAACACCAAGTTAGAGCGGTCGATAGGGAGAAGGGCAGGGGTAAATGGAGAAAGTGATAAAGGCAATAAGGACAGGGATGGGGCAAAAAGGGGTAAGGCCATCAGGAAATGGAGGGTAATGAGTACCAATGCCCATAGTCTGGGCAACAAGCTCCCTGAACTGGTGGCCTTGATGGAAGAGGGATGCCTGGATATTGTAGCAGTCACAGAAACATGGCACACAGAGAACCATGACTGGGATATTAACATACCAGGGTACATAACCTACAGGAAAGACAGGGAGAGGAGAAGAGGGGGAGGAGTAACTCTCTATGTAAGGGAAGGGATAAAAGCAACTGAACAAAAAAGTAAACAGGGAGGATGAGAAGAGGCACTGTGTGTCACCTTAGAGACTGGAATTGGCACCACAATCTGCACAGGGGTTGTATACAGACCTCCATGTTGGGGGGGATGGACAAGGATATGATAGAAGGCATTCTTAGGGTGTCAGAGAAAGGGGAAATACTGTTGATGGGAGACCTAAATATGCCAGATGTTAAGTGGAGCACATTTGCTGCAGCCACATCCAAGAGCAGGGCCATTCTCGATGCTGTACTGGTGACATGCCTCAGACAGCTAGCTTTGTAACCCACTCATGAGGGAGCAATCTTAGACCTCGTACTCTCAAATGGGGACAGTGAGAAGATCTCAGTCCTAGAAGTGGGTAGCCATCTAGGAACAAGTGACCACCAAACAGTGTGGTTCATGATAAACTCAGCTACAGAGTCAAGCCATACAAAAGTGAGGGTACTGGACTTCAGGATGGCTGACTTTAGCAAGATGGGAGAGTGCCTTAGAAAAGCACTAGCAAAGAGGCTAGAAGGAGGGGTGGAGCAATAATGGGGAAACATCAAAATTGCCATTGCAGAGGCAACAAGCCTTTGTGTGAAGCAAATAAACAAATCAAAATGAAAGAAAAATCCACTATGGTTCTCAAAAGAGATGGCAGGGAAGGTCAGGTAGAAAAAGATAGTATTCAGGAAGTTTAAGGAAACACAGAAGGAGTAGGACAGAGAGCTGTACCAGTTAAGGCAGAAAGAAGCATGGAGGGAAGTCAGAATAGCAAAGGCCGAAACTGAGGAAAAGATAGCCAACTCAGTTAAGAAGGAGGATAACATCTTTTATAGGTACATCAGGGAGCGTAGAAAGACAAAGGGAGAGATATTGAGGCTGAATAGAATGGACTGTGGGTGGGCAGAGAGGGACAGTGAAAAAGCAGGGACACTGAATGAATATTTCTGCTCAGTATTCACAAAAGAGAAGGGGGGGAGGTGTCTAATCCAATTAACAGAAGCACTTTGGATATGGGGGTTGATCCCAGTCCTTTCATAGAAGAAAGGGTTCTGAAAGAACTCCTAAAATTGAAGGTGGACAAAGCAATGGGGCCTGATGGAATTCACCACAGAATTCTAAAAGAATTAAGGGAAGAACTTGTGAAACCACTGACTACTCTTTATAACAAATCATGGGAGGATGGTGTGGTACCTGAGGACTGGAGGAGGATGGATGTGATTCCCCTTCACAAAAGTGGGAGCAGGACAGAGGCAGAAAACTACAGTCTTGTCAGTTTGACCTCTGTGGTTGGGAAAGTTATAGAATCACTTCTGAAGGAAAGAATTGTTGAGTACCTAGATGCCAGTGGGGCACAGGACCCAAAGCAGCATGGGGTCACAGTGGGAAGGTCATGCCAGATGAAACTAATTGATTTCTTTGACTGGGTGACCAAAGTAGTAGACCAGGAAGGGGCTGTGGACATGGCCTACCTAGACTTTAGCAAGGCATTTGACACAGTCCCACACAAAAGATTAATAGTTGAATTAACCAGCCTGTGAGTGGGTCCCAGGGTGGTAGCCTGGGTAAAACATTGGCTGGACAACAGGACACAGAAGGTAATTGTAAATAGAGTTCACTCTGAAGAAAGAGGGGTTACTAGTGGCGTACCGCAGGGTTCAGTACTGGATCCAGTCCTTTTCAATGTCTTTATAAGTGACATTGAAGAGGGACTGGAAGGAAAAGTATGCCTCTTTGTGGATGACGCAAAGATCTGCAATAGGGTTGATACACAAGAAGGTGTGGAAAGGATGAGAAGGAACTTGGCAAGGTTGTAGGAATGGTCATAAGTATGGCAACTTGGATTCAATTCAAAGAAGAGCAAAATAATGCACTTGGGAAACAAAAAAACAGGGGAAGATTATACAATAAGGGGAGGTAGTAACAACAACAAAAATGTAATGGGACCTAGGGGTAATCATATCAGATGACCTTAAGGTTAGCAAGCAATGTGAGAAGGCAGTAGGGAGGGCTGGGGGGATACTGGGATGTATAAGGAGAGGCATCACCAGCAGAAAACAGGAAGTCATTATCCATCTGTACAGACAGCTGGTGAGACCCCATCTGGAGTACTGTGTCCAGTTCTGGAGACCCTATCTCCGCAAGGTCATAGACAGGATAGAGACAGTCTAGAGGAGGGCAACTAAAATGGTGCAGGGTCTGCAAGAGAAGCCATATGAGGAGAAACTAAAGGAGCTTAATATGTATACCCTTGAAGAAAGGAGGGAGAGGGGGACACGATAGAAATGTTTCAGTACCTCAGTGGAATCAACAAAGTCCAAGGGGGGTAGCATCTTTCAGAAAAAGAGATGTGCACGAACAAGGGGACACAATTTGAAGATAGAAGGGGGCAGTTGAGGGGCAATGTGAGGAAGTATTTTTTCACAGAGAGAGTGGTAGACACATGGAACATCCTTTCTGAGGAGGCTCAGGGGTCTAAAACTGTGGGAGAATTCAAGAATGCATGGGACAGACATAAGGCAATTTTTTGTCCGGGGGTAGGAAGAAATGGGCTGTTGGTTAACCAGGATCTGCAGCTTATCCTGTAGGTAGGGAAATGGGCAGACTAGGTGGGCCAAGCAGTCCTTATCTGCCGTCAAAGTCTACGTTTCTATGTTTCTATGTCTGAGCATGGTGCAAAAATATGCACTTTGGAAGAGACGTTTTTGAACATGAAGCCATTGTGAATGTACAAAAATGTGTCTTTCGAAAATGTGGGTAAATGTGCACAACTTTTACTTTAACAAAGGTGCAACACTTTGGGCAGGATTCACAAACCGCCCAGAACCTAAGTCCCATTCTGCAACTACCTTTGTGGACTGGAATCGCTTGCCGCTGCAGCGTGGCGATTCACAGCCACAACAGTTATAGATTGATACGGCTGCTCCCAGCAGCGTAGCCTATTTCGCCTGCGGCCAACTCCCTGGTGACACCACCGCAAGCGGCAGTAGATGCGTGGAGTCAGTCATAATCTGGCTCCACCTTTGTGAATACCTGCCGCTGCAGGGTAACCTGCAGATCCACAAGTTGCAACTGAGTTGCTCCGAGGTTTACCTGCAGCTGTGGGTATTTCTTTGAATTTCATGAATCCTGCCCTGTCTTTTATGAGTATCGCATTCTGTGTAGTGTGAAAGTACGATTTTCCCAAAATACACAACATGCAAAAATGTGACTTTTGAAACTGTTCTAGTTGCAAATTGGAGACAAAGTGCTGCCCTTCACTACACAGCCTCGGTGGCTCAGTGGAATGGATGGGTATAGTGGAGGCAGCAGGGTACAGGGTTCGATTACAGTGAAATTTGTGGGTTTTTTTTTTCATTTTTCAGTCGGGATGTTTATGATTACAATGGCAGTGGATTTTTTTTCAAAGCTGCTATGGTTGCTGAGATATTGACAAATTAGTGTTACAAGGGTTTGTTTTAAGCCCTATAGTACTGCTGTGTGGCTCAGTCGTTATGTGTAAGTGGGAGCATAGGGCCTGGAGAACCTGTGCTCCCTCAGATACATATCATTATGCACAGATTTGCAGCTTGTTGGGATAGCAGAGCCCAGAGGGCCCGCACTCCCATCAACACATAGCAGTTACCAGATACATTACACTTTATCCAAAAGTAAGGAAATTCATTGCAAAACTTAGAAACATAGACTTTGATGGCAGATAAGGACCGCTTGGCCCACCCAGTCTGCCCATTTCACTACCTACTGGATAAGCTGCAGATCCAAGTTAACCAACAGCCTATTTCTTTCTACCCCCCACAAGAATTGCCTTAAGTCTGTCCCATGTATTCCTGAATTCTCCCACAGTTTTAGACCCCACAACCTCCTCAGGAAGGCTGTTCCATGCATCCACAACCATCTCTGTGAATAAAAACTACTTCCTCACATTACCCCTGAGCCACTCCCTCTCTATCTTCCAGTTGTGTCCCCTTGTTCTTACACATCTCTTTTTCTGAAAGATGCTACACTCTTGGACTTTGTTGATTCCACTGAGGTACCTAAAAGTTTCTATCATATCCCCCCTCTCCCTCCTTTCCTCAAGGGTATACATTTTAAGCTCCTTTAGTCTCTCCTCTTATGGCTTCTCTTGCAGATCCTACACCATTTTAGTTGCTCTCCTCTGGACTGCTTCTATCCTGTCTATGCACTCGCAGAGATGGGGTCTCCAGAACTGGACACAGTACTCCAGATGAGGTCTCACCAACTGTCTGTACAGAGGGATAACAACTTCCTGTTTTCTGCTGGTGATGCCTCTGCCTATACATCCCAGTATCCCCCAGCCCTCCCTACTGCCTTCTCACATTGCTTGCCAGTCTTAAGGCCATCCGATATGATTACTCCAATTTCCCTTTCTATTTTTGTCATTGTTACTACTTCCCTCCCCATTGTGTACTCTTCCCCTGGGTTTTTGTTTCCAGGTGCATTATTTTGCACTTTTTTGCATTTAATCCAAGTTGCCATACTGCTGACCATTCCTCCAACTTACCAAGTCCCTTCTCATCCTTTCCATGCCTCCTTGTGTATCAACCCTGTTGCAGATGTTAGTGTCATCGGCAAAAAGAAATACAGGTGAAGAGACACAGGCAAAGTGGGCAAGCATTAAAGATGCATTACTTGAAGCAACATCTTATTGTGTTAGTGAGAAAAGGAAGTGCAAAACAAAAAAGAAATCACTAGTTCTCAAACATAGTAGCAGAAAAGGTCAGAGCAAAAAGACTGGCCTTCAGGAAATATAAGGGAATGCAGTGGGATAAAGATAAGGAGGCATACCAAACTTCCCTAAGGGAAGCAGGGAAGGCAGTAAGGCAGGCAAATGCCCAAACTGAGGAAACACTATCACAAACAGTAAAAGAAGGTGACAAGACTTTCTATAGATACATTAGTGAAAGGAAAAAGTCCAGAGGGGGTATTGCTAAGATCAAAGGGGATAAGGGGGCATGTGAGGAGGAGAACCATGTAAAAGCATCTATCCTAAATAGATACTTCTGCTCAGTATTTACTGAAGAGAAGGTAGGGCAGAGCCCACAGCTCAACACCATGGACACAGGGGGGAGGGAGGTGTGCACTAGTCCCTTCACAAAAGAAAGGGTCCTACAAGAGCTCAATAAGCTCAGGGTAGACAAGGCAATGGGACTTTATGGCATACATCCTAGGGTACTAAAGGAGCTAAGGGTGGAACTAGCAGAGCCATTATCAGAACTGTTTAGTGTGTCTCTGAGCACAGAAGAGGTCCCACAAGACTAGGGAAGATCTCATGTGATCCCACTCCACAAAAGTGGTAGCAGGGAGGAGGCAGGGAACTACAGACCAGTCAGTCTTACCTCAGTAGTGGGCAAGATTATGGAGACAATCCTTAAGGAAAGGATAGTGCAGCACCTGGAATCCATAGAAGTACAGGATCCAAGACAGCATGGGTTTACAAAAGGAAAGTCCTGTCAAACTAATCTGATAGATTTCTTTGACTGGGTAACCAGATTGGTGGACCAAGGGGGAGCAGTTGATGTCGCCTACCTTGACTTCAGCAAAGCTTTCGATACTGTTCCACATAGATGATTGATTAATAAGCTGGGTAGGCTTGTGGTGGGTCAGATGTTGGTCAACTGGTGGCAAACTGGTTGATAGGCAGAAAGCAGAGAGTGGTGGTAAATTGTATACAGTCAGAAGAGATGCAAATCACAAGTGGGGTACCTCAGGGATCAGTCCTGGGGCCAGTCCTCTTCAATATCTTCATCAGTGATGTTGCAGATAGACTGGAGGGTAAGGTTTGTCTGTTTGCAGATGACACCAAGATCTGCAACAGAGTAGATGATCCAGATGGGGTTGGCAGAATAAGAAGAGATCTGCATAAACTAGCTAAATGGTCAGAAGAGTGGCAACTGGGGTTTAATGCAAAGAAGTGCAAGATCATGCACATAGGGGAAGAGAAACCCTGAAGCCATCTATAGGCTGGGAGGGGAGTTGCTGACAGTCACAAGGGAAGAAAGAGACTTGGGCGTCATCATAACCGATGACCTGAAATCATCCAAGCAGACCACTAAAGCAGTAAGGTAATGCTAGAGGGATGTTGGGGTGTATTAGTAGGGGTATCACAAGTTGGAAGAGGGAAGTAATAGTCCCTCTTTCCAAGACAGTGGTTAAGCCCCATCTGGAGTACTGTGTGCAGTACTGGAGGCCACACCTTCACAAGGACATTAATCAAACTGAGGCAGTCCGGAGAAGGGCAACCAAAATGGTGCAGGGACTGCATCAGAAAACATATGAGGACAGATTATTGGAGCTCAATATGTATACCCTAGAGCAAAGGAGGGAGGAGAGAGGTGATATGATTGAAACATTCAAACACCTTAAGGGCATTAACAAGGTGAATGAGTCTAACATGTTTCAATATAAGAAAAATAGCAGAACAAGAGGACACAGCATGAGATTAGAGGGAGGCCGATTAAGGGGTAATGTGAGGAAGTTCTTTTACACAGAAAGGGTGACGGATGCATGGAACAGCCTACCTCAGGAAGTAGTGGATATGAATACAGTGCAGGGCTTCAAACAGGCATGGGATAGGCATAAGCGAGCAATGCAGATGAGTATGACTAGATAGGTCATTGACAGAGCTAAGGCCAATGGCACATTCATAAGGTAGAAAAAGAAATGAGCAGACTGGATGGGCCTGTGGTCCTTATCTGCCGTCAACTTCTATGTTTCTGTGTTTCTATGTTTCTATCTATAAAGAGACATACTTTTCATTCCAGTCCCTCTGCAATGTCACTTATAAAGACATTAAAAAGAACTGGACCCAGTACTGAGCCCTGTGGTACCCCACTAGTAACCCCCCTTTCTTCAGAGTGGACTACGTTTACTATTACCTTTTGTGTCCTGTTGTCCAGCCAGTGTTTTACCCAGGGTACCACCCTGGCCCCCACTCTCAGGCTGATGAATTTGTTTATTAATCTTTTGTGTGGGACTATGTCAAATGCCTTGCTAAAGTCTAGGAAGGCCATGTCCACAGCCCTTCCCTGGTCTACTACTAAGGTCACCAGGTCAAAGAAATCAAAAATCTTTGTTAATGCATCAGTTAGGGTTAAAGCAACAAAAGTAGGGAAATGAGACATTAAGGTTGAGCTCCTAACCCCACCAACCTACCACCCTATCCCACTCCCCATCCTCCAGACCGACAGGCATTGGGGTGTGCCATGGGGTTGTTAGGCCTCATTCTCCTATGCTGTACCATGTCAGCCATTTTACACATGGAATGGGGTGAGGGTTGGGCCTAACCACCCCATGGCACATTCCAATGCCTGTTGGTGTGTGGAGGATTGGGGTGGGTTGGGGTGGTAGGGTAGGGGGGCTAGGCACTCATCCCTAATGTCTCATTTCTCTACTTTTGTCACTTTTTTATATTTATTCTTTATGCCCCCTTACTCACCACATCAAGCTCATATCTTTGATGAGCCCTGGACCATGCATGGTCCCGTAGTTCCGCCCCAGCCAACTCCCTCAGGGTGCTGGTGAGCCTGCCCCATCCTGCCTCAGTTTACCCCCCAGGCAGGGAGGAGAGGGGCACCCCCCATAGTCCCCTCCAGTTTTTAAGTGTGGATCGGGAGGCCTCACTGACCCACTCTATGGAGCCTGTTTATGTTTTTTTCAGGATGTCCGGGTCCTGTCTTCAGGTGTCTGGTGCAGGGTTTTTTCCAGTTTTCTGGTTGCCTCCCACAGGATGTCTGCATGCTAGGAGAGGCTAGGGGTGAGGCACGTTGTGACATGCTCCCTCTCCAGCTCCCCGCTGATGTCTCTCCTTCCTTCTTCATGCCATCTCACTACACCTCCACCTGTGGTCACTCTGCTGGTGGTACAGCAGTGGGACAGACATCCACACCCTCTCCGGAGGAGGAGGAGAACTGCCTATGGACACTCAATCCACCTCTCCCCAGCAGGCTCTTCAGCAGCCTGAGTCCATTCCCAAACCTGGGTTGCTGATGTCGTGAACAGTAAACCTACCACTGCGTCAGTGGGCGGCCCCCTCCCCACTTTTGTCACTTTAACCCTAACTGATTTATTAAGTTTTGCAATAGTATATATATATATATATATATATATATATATAATATAGATATATATATATATATATGTATGTATATATATGTAACAGGTGTGAACAATAAATGCATGCCATAAATCATGTGTATTGTAGCTACTTTGTAAATAAAACCATTTATATGCATAGTAAGTATGTCATCATTCATTTATGTACATAGTTACTAAGTCGTTACTCATTTGTATACACAGTTGCTATGTCATCAGCCAATTTAGACTGTTCGGCCTCAGTAGCAGTACTAATCATATTTAAATGCAAATAACTTTAAAACAAAAAATGATAGAATGGCACTGTGAGCACAAAAGTTGTCCAGCACAAAACTATCTTCAAAATGAGTGGTGTTTCATTTATAGGTACATTTTAGTTTTTGTAGAATTAGCAAAAAAAAACAGCAGAAAGTTAAGAGGTTTTTTTTTGCACTTTTTTAACAAATAATAAATACTAATAACTTTAAAACAAAAACTGATAGCATTGTATGTTGAGCACAAAAGCTGTTCAGCACAAAATTATCTACAAAATGAGAGGTGTTTCATATATAGATGCCTTTTAGATTTCTTTTATAATCAGCAAAAAATGGCAGAAAATTCAGTTTTTATTCAGCTTTTCTGATAACAAATTCTCCCCCCAAAACTGTAAAAACAAAAGAACTGTGCATCAAACTTTTTCATTATGTACAGTCCATAATGTAAAATTGGAGGATCCATGGCAACTGCTGAGCAACCACTGTGCAAAGCCGAGCTACCGTGGGAAAACCACAAAAAGTCCATATATGTTAACATGAAGAATTAAATAAACAATTTAAAACAAAACTCCTTACACAATCCTAAAGAATCGCTATTGCATAAATGAAATACGTAACAGGGAGCTTGTGGAATACATGATTTATTTTCACTCAAGCTGTTTGACCTTGGGCACATCACTCGTGACTTATACAACTCTTAAGGTTACACAATATCAATCAGCTCTTGTGAAAATAAATGATGTATGCATCTCTAAATCTGGAAAGTTTTGTTCTGGTGGGATTTATGTTTGCAGAGCTGCAGAGTGCCAAAAACTGTGAAAAATCCTCACTTGTTTTGCATTTTTTCATCATCTGTTTTGTCTGCGTGGTGTGTCTCTTTGGTGTAAAATTGTGTTGGGTACATGTAGACTGGGTCAAAGGGGTGCCTTTTTAAGATTTGGTGAAAAAATATTAATCCGTTCAAAAAATGTTTTCGTGTCCCATTATAGTCTGAGGAAAATTTATATTGGCTGCTCAAAGACTTTTGCCTCAACATTTTCCTCATTCGTGCTCTAGGAAAATTCATTTGTGCTGCCACCATTTTGTTTTCAGTTAGCGATAGACAAATAATGGTAGAACTCAAAAAAATACTACCCCTTACTAAATACCACCACTTGTGTTTACCTAATCGAGCCATGAGGAACATGTCACTGACATCAGTTTTTGTAAATATGGTCTGAAAATATATGTGTTTTTGATTTTTGATCAAGCTTCCGAAATTTCGGTGAGGCAAATATTATTTTCATGCGCGACAACATTCTCGGGAAGCACAAAAACAGTCATGCAAACATTTTTTCATGCACGACAACATCCTTTTAAAATCAATAGGGGTGCTGTAAAAAGTTTGGCATTTCCTTGCAACAAGGTAAATTGTGCTTTTTGGCTACAATTTACAGGGTAAGAAGCTGTTGACTCATAGTTGTGCCTTTTTATTGTTTGGTGAAAAATATTGAGTGGTTCCATAATAATAGCATTTTGAAAATTGAGGAATATCCCATAGGATCACACTGCAGCACCCATGGCATCTTCAAATGCTCATATCTCAAAAATGGTTCAAGATAAAGATTTTTTATTGCAAATTTTTTTTAGTCCCCTTATAAGGGGACTAGGTACCGATATAGGTTGAAAAGTCATGAATACAATGAATTTTGAATTTTTTCTCTACATTGTATGGTTACTGAGATATTTGAAAATTAGTATTCCAATGGCTCATTTTTATGTCCGTAGGCCAGTATTACGCCCTCAAAGTTAGTACTCACAGTGCTTTACGGTGCCCGTATCTTAGAAACTATGCGAGATATGGATTTACTGAACTTATCTTGTGTGGAGGTCTCACTGTCATGATTACAACGGTACTGGAATTTTTCATAGCTGCTACGGTTGCTGAGATATTGGCAAATCAGTGTTACAAGTGTTGCTTGCCCTATAGGGCTGCTGTATGGCTCCATATTTAAGTGTAAGTGGCAGCATATGGCCCGGAGGGCACAAGCTCCCACATACACAGACCATTATGCAAAAAATGGGCAATATGAATGGACCACAGGTCCCAGAGGGCACACACTCCCACAAATATATAACACTAACCACTTACATTGCACATTCTCAAAAAAAAGGGAAATTCTGTGCAGAAAACTCAGTTAATGCATCGGTTAGGGTTGATGTCATAGTGACAAAAGTTTGGAAATTTGATGTTAGGGTTACCACCGTTACCACCCCCTACCTACAGGCACCAACAGGCATTGTGGCATGCCATGGGGTCATCAGTCCTAACTCTCACACCACTTTCCTATACTGCAGCATGTCAGCTTGTTTAGACATGGAATGGGGTGAGAGTTGGGGCTGATGACCCGATGACACACCCTGAGGCCGGTTGGTTTGTGGAGGATGGGGGATGGGGTGGGGTGATAGGGGTGGGAACCCTGGCAGTGGGGCATTAGGGTTGGAAACCTAATGCCTCATTTCCTGCTTTTGTCGTGGTGGTATTCACCCTAATTGATGCATTAACAAAGTTTTTGCAGAGAATATATAGATATAAATATAGATATGGATAAATATAGATATCAATAGATATCTATATATATCTACATATCTGTATATATAATATATATATATATATATATATATATATAAATATATACATATAAATAAATATATATACACACACACACACACACACACACAGTGGTAATTACGCTAAAGTTTCTAGGCAGCACGAATACTGCTACAGTGTAAATGCACTGTACCATTGCATAACATGTGTACTGCTACCACTAATGATACATGTTGCACGGTAATGGGACACTTTTAGCAATTACCACTGTATATGTATGGTAATATATATATATATATATATATATATATATACATACTATATATATATATATATATATATATATATATATATAGTCATTGCAAAAACTCCATTAATGCATCAGTTAGGGTTGCTAGTACAGCTACAAAACTCTGGAAATTCAGTGTTAGGGTTACCAACCCTACCACCCACCCACCCAACCCTCCACACATCAACAGGTGTCAGGGGTGTACCTTGAGGTCATCGGGCCTAACTCTCACCCCATTCCATGTGTAAACAAGCAGAGATTGTATAATATAGGAGAATGAGGTGAGAGTTATGCCCAATGCCCCCAAGCCACACCCTGATGCCTGTCAGTGTGTGGAGGGTTGGGGGGTTGGGGTGGGGTGGTAGGGTTGGTAACCTTAACACAGAATTTCCATACTTTTGTTGCTGTACTATCAACCCTAACTGATGCATTAATGGAGTTTTTGAAATGAAGTTCCCTTCTTTTTGGGATAGTATAATAGTATTTTTATTTTACTGTTGGAGCATATGGTCCTTTGGACCTTGTGCTCCAGTCCCACAAAGTTATGTGCATGCATAGAAACATTCAATGGACACACGTAACTTGAGCATTTTCAGGACTTTTTTCACCAAATTTTCAACGTGGCCTTTTGGGGACCCCAGGTCATGAATCCTGGCACTGCCATTTCATTAATCTGTCCCGAAAGTTGATTTTGCAAAGTGACTGCACCATTCTCTGCCACAGGTATGAAAACATGTTTCAGGCAGGATGTGAAAAATGACAGCTGTATACTGTTCATGAGGAGGTGTGAAAAATGTTGAAAATCTGGAGTGAAAATATGAAAACTGGCAAAGTCACGAACCTGCATAGAAACTGTACAACACACTCTCATAATGCAGTCATTTTTTTTTGAATTTTTCCACCAAAATTTCAACATGGGCTTTTGGGGATCTCCACTCATGGACACTGGCACTGTCATGTCATTAATTTGTCCTGAAAGGTGGTTCTGCACAGCAATGGTGAAATCACCTAACAGGTCTGAGTAACAAGATAACAGTGATAGTATTCATGAGGTAGGGTCCCAAAAAGCCCATGTTGAAAATTTGGTGAAAAGAATGTTAAAAAATGGCCACGATAGCAACATAAGTTCAAAACACCATAGACAACCATTATAGGGCCCTTAACTTGATTCTTCAAATTGTGGTTGGGCTTTGAAGACTACAGACATGTCCTAGTCCAGAGAAGATGACAGCACTGGCCTCCAGAGGTAAGTATGGGGCAAGGGGGGGTAAGGGGAGGTAGGTGCACAGAGGGAGGATCAGGATGGGGAGGGATGGGGAGATAATGAGGGACGGGGAGATAATGAGGGACTGTTTTCTTTTTTTCAGGAATATAAAAAGAAAAAACATCAGGGGCAGTTGGTTTTTTTTTTACAGGGAAAAGAAATATATCGGGACACTGGGGACGGGCTACCCAGTGTCCCACCATACTGGGGGGTCAAATAGAACTGGGAACACTGGGAGAGAGCTACCCAGTGTCCCACACTGTGGGGGTAGTGCCAACATGGGGATTGGGCACCCTGATGTTGGGCCCTGCAAAAAAGGTGTTCATTAAAAATGTTTCAGTACACTGGGAGTGGGATCCCCAGTGTATCACACTGGTTAGGTGGTGGGGGATGTATTTCTATACTGCAGACATGGGGGTTGGGCACGCCAATGTTGGCAGAAGCATTGGAATAAAAATCTTATTTTCAGGACACTGGGAGTGGGCTACCTAGTCTCCCACTCTGGCAGGGAAGCTGATATGGGGATTGGGCACCCTGATGTCAGCTGAAAGAATGTGTAGTGAAATAAATCCTGCCTCAGCCCCCTTAGAGGCTGTAAAAGGAGAACAACTCCTTTTATTAGTTAAAAACCAACAGGTGTTTACCTAAACAGGGGATGAAGAACAGGATTCTGACATTAGTTTGGTCATAAAGTGGACATAAAAGATTTGGGGCTTTTAACTTGGGGTCAATAGGGGTTTCATGAAGTCTTGCTGTATTCTGACATATGCAGTTAGGTCCTGCCTTTCAACTGTCCCGGAGAACAAAGAGTTAAACTTTCCATGGCCAGCATGGAATGTTCACCATGAGCTCGGTTGAAGCTCCTGTCTGCTGTTGTTTAAACGTAACCGTCAGATTATTTACTCCACCTCACTGAACAGTCGCTCCGGAGATTTCTCCTGCTGCTCAGTTCAAAAAGTCGGTTGAAGTGTCGGTTTTTCAGTCGGTTTCTGCCGAATTGCTGTTACCGCTTAGTCGGTTCAAGTCTCTGTCTGTGGTACCGTGAGTACTAGATAGGTTTTTTGTTTTGTTTCTGTGTGGAACTTGTAAATTGTGGATCAGTTCAGCTGAACCGATCAGTTTGAGGTAAAAAAGTTTGTGCTTGATTTAGAGAGTGGTAACCGGTCCATATTGGTTCTAAAAAAAATGGATTTTACTACATTTTAATTCCAAGACCCATGACATGGTCAGGAACCGATAGGGGGGTCTTGCCTGGCGGATTGCCAAAAAAAGGGTAAGTTTTGGATAGAATTGGCCATGTCTGAGAAATCCAAGAAAAAAACCGGGCCCACTGGGTTTCAACACTGCAGTGTGTGTGAGGAAGTCTTTGCCAAGCTGATCCCACACCACCTGTGTTGTATTGTCTGGGGTTTGACCACCTCGATTCAGACTGCCAAATTTGCAAGAATTTTCCCAAATCTACCCTGGAAAGAGATTAGGTAGACTGAGGAAAGGAGGCCGAGAGTTGCTGACCTGGATGGCCAGCCCGGTTCAGTTCCGACCGAACCAGAAGGAGTGCCCCCTGACCAGGGCGATACTTCTTTGGGCAAAAGGAGAGCCGATTCTGAGGAGTCGATTCTGGTGAAAAGAAAGAGTAAAGATAAATCGTCCGGTTCGGACCCAGAAATTCATACTCCGACTTCCGATGAGATAGCCAAGGCGATAAGGATAGTGCAATCGTTTAGTTCAGTTCTGACCGTACCGGCACCATCTGGCAGGGGCTCGGTTTGGTCAGTTCCCCCAGTTCCGGATTATACTTTGGAAGAATTTTATGAACCGTAGGAGGATGAGGGAGAGTATGAAGATGATTAGGGTGATTATGAAAGTCTGGATGTGCCTATTGACCCAGACATCTCCCCAGACAGACTTTCAGGTGTTTCTCCTCCTAGGCTTTCTGAGTCCCCTTCTCACTATATGTTTTACAAAAAAGTGGCTGAGACCCTCCAGCTTCCTGTGGAGGAAGCAGTAGAGGATCAGGAGGAGCCTGATTATGTTGAGATGATGGACATCCCAGAGTCCAGGAGACTGTCTATTCCCCTCCACAAATCCTTTGGGAAACTGACAAATAAAATCCTTAAGTCTCCTAATTCTATACCTCCTGTGGACAGACGAATGGACAAGAGGTACACTCTCTCAGGCTCAGACACGGAGTTCCTTTTCCAGCAATGCAGTCATGTTGGGATAGTGCAGGCTGCTGCCTATGATAAGGCAAATATTCCTTGGCATCACACCCCCAGACAAGGACTCCAGGAAGATTGATGGCCTGGCAAAGAAACAATACATGGCAGCATCTTTGGGACTCAGGCAGGCTAACTATATGGCCTATACAGCTAGATACCAGAAGTCCAGGTGGGACACTGTGCTGGCTCTGGCTAAACAGGCCCCTGACCAGCTTGCCAAAGAGCTGGAGCAGGTGGCTGCAGATGGGATTGAGGCATCTAAAGTACAATTTCATGCTGCTGTGGACTCCAATGATGTTTCATCAAGAGTCATGGCCACATCTGTGGCTCTTCAGAGGACGGCTTGGCTCAGATGTACTAGTGTCTCACAGGATACCCAGGCTAAGGCCATGGATTTTCCTGTAATTGGTAATTCTTTGTTTGGGGAGCAGACAGAGAATTACATGAAAAAGATGGATGAGTACAGGACCACTTACAGGAGTGCTCAGGCCAAAGAAAGGCACGCAAATCCTCAAAGGCAGCAGTCCAGGGGCAGGGGCAGGGGCAGGCCTTTCCAAAGGCCTTTTTACCAAGCTCAGGCCTCCTCTTCTTTTTCACAGAGGGGGTTCTTTAGAGGGAGAGGCAGACAGGGGATGAGCAGGCCTGCATCCACCCCTCAGCCTAAAGCCCCTGCCAAACAGACACCCTGATGGGTTTGCCCAGGCCAATTCTCCCATACCAGTACGGGGCAAGCTGGCTTACTTTGTCCAGGACTGGAAGTCTCTTACATCAGACAAGTGGGTCCTGGAGGTAGTAAGCCAGGGACTGGTTCTCAGCTTCAAAAAATTTCCCAAGATGAGAACCAGATCCTTTCCACCTGCAAATGTCTCAGAGACCCTTGCCCTAGAGGCAAAGGTTTCTTCTCTCCTAGCTCTCAGAGCTATAGAGAGGGTTCCCACCCTACACAAGGACAAAGGATTGTACTCCAGCTACTTCCTAACCCCTAGAAAGACAGGAGAATGGTGGCCCATCCTGGACCTAAGATATCTGAACAAACACCTTTTAAGCCAAAGTTCAAACTGGTGACTCTGGGAATTATCCTTCCCTCTCTAAGGCCAGGGGGCTGGCTAGCCTCCCTGGACCTCAAAGATGCCTACTTTCACATTCCCATCAGGTGCTCCCACAGAAAGTACCTCAGGTTCGAGTTGCCCTCAGGCCACTATCAAATCAGGACAATGCCCTTTGGCCTAACATCAGCCCCAAGGGTTTTCACAAAGTGCCTGACAGTAGTTGTTGCCTTCCAAAGAAGACAAAAGATCTCCATCTTCCCATAGTTGGATGACTGGCTTATAGCAGGTCAGTCTCCAGACCAAGTCAAGTCACATCTGCAAGTGACCCAGCAAGTGCTCACTTCCTTAGGATTCCTTCTCAACCTCCCAAAGTCAGTTCTTGAACCAGTACAGCATCTCACCTTCAAAGGTGCAGAACTGGATACAGTAAAGTCAAGAGTCTTCCTTCCCCTGGAAAGGGCAAGGACCTTATGGAACTGGCCTCTTCATTCACCCTTCAGGTGTCTCGACCAGCAAGGCATTTCCTTCAGCTACTGGGCTACATGGCAGATTCCACAGCAGTGGTCCAAGGGGCAAGATTCCAGATGAGGGACATTCAGTTCCACTTAAGAGCCTTCTGGTCCAAAAGAAAGGATTCCCTTACCAAACTAGTCCCAGTGACTCACACCCTAATCCAAGCCTTGCAATGGTGGCAGGATAAGGACAATCTGAGACAAGGTGTTCCATTTGTCACTCAGTCCCATTCAGTGATACTCACCACAGATGCTTCCCTGCTGGGCTGGGGAGCCCATTTGGGGGATCTTACCACCCAAGGACTGTGGTCACCTCAGGAATCTCTGCTTCACATCAATCTCTTGGAACTCAGAGCAGTGTTTCTGGCACTGCAAGCTTTTTCCAAATCTGTACAGAACAAGGTGGTTCAGGTCAGAACAAACAACACCACCACCACCATGTGGTACATCAACAAGCAAGGAGGCACTCATTCTACGGCCTTGTCCATAGAAGCAATGAAGTTGTGGTCCCTCGCCTATTCCCTGCAAACCTCTCTGACAGCAGTTCACCTCCCAGGGAAGGACAATGTCCTAGCAGATGCACTGAGCAGAATATCCCAGGGTCATCATCAACGGGCCCTAGATCCTTTAGTTTTGAAAGTGATTTTCTCAAGATGGGGCACACCAGAGATAGATCTTTTTGCAGCCCCAATCACCAACTTCCTCCCTTTTGTTGCAGACCCCCAGTCTTGGGCTCAGTCCCCCTGAATGCTCTGATTCTGAATTGGGAAGGGAAATTTCTGTATGCTTTCCCCCTTCCCTCTCCAGTTCAAAGTGTTAGTCAAGATAAGGTCACAACCATGCAGAGTGATTCTGATTGCTCAAGACTGGGCCAGACAGCCCTGGTACCCCCTGTTGCTGTCCTTAGCAGTCCACCTTCCCCTGTCTCTTACCAGGAATTACAACCTGTTGACATCCTCTCAGGGGAGGATTTGGTACCAAAACCTTCCGTCTCTCAATCTCAAGGCATAGCTCTTGAAGAGTTAGAGTTTGCAGATCTGTATCTTTCCCAAGGAGTTCTGGATATCCTTAAGGCTTCTCGAAAGCCTTCCACCAGAAAGACTTACAACTCCAAATGGAAAAGATTCAGCATTTGGTGTTCTAAGATGAATATTTCTCCAGACTCTGCTGAATTGCCTACGGTTCTGGACTATATGGTCCATCTTAATGGCCTAGGCCTCAGACCAGCTACCCTTAAGGTACACTTGGCAGCTGTTTCTGCTTTCTTGTCAGTAGGAAAGCCTTCCTCTCTATCTTCCCATCCTGTATTCTGTAGGTTTTTCAAGGGATTGCTTCACACCAATTCCCCCTTTAGGGATCCTGCTCCTGCTTGGAACCTTAATGTTTGCATTGCTCAGCTTATGCAACCCTCTCTTTGAGCTTTTGTCCTCAGCAGAGCTTAAGTACTTGACTTGGAAAACTGTGTTTTTGGTAGCCATTAATTCTGCCAGGCGTATCTGTGAATTGCAAGCCCTGTCAGTGGAATCTGATTTCATCTCTTTCCACAGAGATAAAGTGGTCCTTAGAACTAACAGAAAGTTCTTACCTAAAGTGGTTTCAGATTTCCACCTCAACCAGTCTATATATCTCCATTTTCTTCACTGACCATTCCTCCTCTGGAGAGAGGAGGCTACACAGCTTGGATGTTAAAAGAGCCCTTAGCTACTACATAGAGCGTACCAAGGGTCACAGGTTTGAATCCCTCCAGTTGTTCCTTACGTATGGAGAAATTGGTAAGGGCAAACCTGCCACTAACAGATATATTGCCAGGTGGATTGTTTCTTGTATACAATTCTGCTATGAAAAACTAGGTAGAACTCCACCATCAGGCCTGAGGTCCCATTCCACTAGAGGTATAGCTGCTTCCCTGGCTGCTGCCAGGGATATTCCTCTACTAGAAATTTGTCAAGCAGCCACCTGGAAAACAGTCCATACTTTTACCAAGCATTACTCTCCGGATATCCAGGCTAGGAGTGATGCTCAGTTTGGCACAACAGTACTTCAGAGCCTGTTTCCCAAAGTAGGTTCTGTCCCTCCTCCATGGAGGTACTGCTTGGTAGTCTGCATATGTCAGAATACAGCAAGACTTCACGTTGTTGGAAGACAAAATTACTGACCTTAGTAATGTTGTTTCTTCTAATGGAGTCTTTCTGTATTCTGACCTCACCCTCTGCCTCCCCTCTCAGAACCTAGATTTTGGGATGTGGGTGGGCAGAAGCAGTGTTGGCACCCTAAGGGTGTCTTTTTTTCACCCTCTTTTGGTTTGGGTGAGGGGTTGTGTTTTTGGATGTGTTTTGTTTTTGGGTTTCCTGACTTGAGTCTTCCTTTTGAAACCAAAAACCCTTTTATATAGATGTATTTGCCTGTTGGCTAGTAAGAGTTTTACAGTTTCCACACAGAACTTCTAGTGAGTATTGCTCGTAAAAGATCTGACAGTTGCAGTTTAAACAACAGCAGACAGGGGCTTCAACTGAGCTCATGGTGAACATTCCATGCTGGCCATGGAAAGTTTAACTCTTTGTTCTCCGGGGCAGTTGAAAGGCAGGACCTAACTGCATATGTCAGAATACAGCAAGACTCCATTAGAAGAAACAACATTACTACGGTGAGTAATTTTTTCTTCCTGGCCATTGGTATTGCTATGAACTGAGATAATTTTTCATGAACCAGTGATACAATTTTCATGAAAATTGTGACACTGTTTTGCACAAATTGCCACAATCTGCAGCACTACCAACAGCCAAAAACCCAAACAACATATTTCTGGACATTATTTTTAAAAACAAATTTTAGAATCATGTTCCTTAGTCCCCAATTAGGTAAACACAAGTGTTGTTGTTTGCCAAGAGGCAGTGTTTTTTAAACAACATGCTTTCTTTTCTCTGTCACTAACTGAAAACAAGATGGTAGCAGCAAAAAGGTACCAAACCCATTTGCAGTAGTAAAATGGACTTTCATGAATGCAAAAAGTGCTTTCAAGGGGAACATATATTCAAACAACATGAAGTCTTGCTGTATTCTGACAATTGCAGTTAGGTCCTGCCTTTCAACTGCCCCAGAGAACATAGGGTTAACTTTTCTATGCATGGCATAGAATGTTCATCTCATGCTCGGTTGAAGCCTCTGCTTGTTGTTATTCGAACTGCAACTGTCAGATTCTTTATTCCACCTCACTGAACAGTCACTCTGGAGATTTCTCCTGCTGCTCAGTTCAAAGTCGGTTGAAGTGTTGCTTTTTGGTCGGGTTTCTTCCAAAATTGTTGTTTCCACTAGTCGGTTCAAATCTCTGTCTGTGGTACCATGAGTACTAGATAGGTTTTGTTCTGTTTTCTGTGTGGAGCTTGTAAACTTGTGGATCGGTTTGGCTGAACTGGTCATTTTGAGGTAAACTTTGTACTTTACTTTAGTGTGTGGTTACCGGTCCATATCTGTTCTAAAAAAACAGGTTTTAGTAGGGTTTTTTCCAAGACCCATGACATAGTCAGGACCTGATAGGGGAGTCTTGCCTGGCAGATTGCTGAAAAAAGGGTAAGTTTGGTTAGGTTGGCCATGTCTGAGAAACCCAAGAAAAAAAACGGGCCCACTGGGTTTCAACACCGCAGTGTGTGTGGGGAGGTCTTTGCTAAAGCTGGATCTGTCTGAGGTTTGACCACCTCAATTCAGACTGCCAAATTTGCAAAAATGTTCCCAAATCTACCCTGGAAAAGAGATTAGGTAGACTGAGGGAAAGGGAAGGCCGAGAAGTCCACTGACCTGGATGGCCATCCCGGTTCGGTTCCGACCAAACCAGAAGGAGTGCCCTCTGACCAGGGCGATACTTCTTTAGGCAAAAGGAGAGCCGATTCCAAGGAATCGGTTCCGGCAAAAAGAAAAAGAAAAGACAAGTCGACTGGTTCAGATCCAGAATCTCATACTCCGGCCGCAGATGAAATAGCCAAATCGATTAGGATTATGGAATTGCTTCGATCGGTTCCCACTGAACTGGCTCCATTTGGCAGGGGCTCGGTTCAGTAGGTTCACCTGGTTCTGGATTATACCCTGGAAGAATTTTATGAACCAGAGTTTGAGAAGGAGGGAGAGTTTGAGGATGATTATGGTGATCATGAAAGTCTGGATGTGCCTATTGACCCGGACATCTCCCCAGACAGACCTTCATGTGTTTCTCCTCCTAGGCTTTCAGAGTACCCTTCAATCTACATGTTTCACAGAAAGGTGGCTGATACCCTCCAGCTTCCTGGTGAGGAGGCAGTAGAGGATCAGGAAGAGCCTGACTATGTAGAGATGATCGACATCCCAGAGTCCAGGAGACTGTCTATTCCCTTCCAAAAATCTTTTGGGAAACAGACACAAAAAATTCTTAAGTCTCCCAGTTCTACACCTCCTGTGGACAGAAGAATGGACAAGAGGTATACTATTTCAGGCTCAGATATGGAGTTCCTTTTTCAGCAATGCAGCCATGTTGGGGTTGTACAGGCTGCTGCCTGTGATAAGGCAGACATTCCCTTGGCTTCACACCCCCCAGACAAGGACTCCAGGAAGACTGATGCCATGGCAAAGAAGCAGTACATGGCATCATCTTTAGGATTCAGGCAGGTTAATTATATTGCCTATACAGCCAGGTACCAAAAGTACAAGTGGGACACTGTACTGGCACTGGCTAAACAGGCTCCTACCCAGCTTGCCAAAGAGCTGGAGCAGGTGGCTGCAGGTGGGATTGAGGCATCAAAAGTTCAGTTTCATGCTGCTGTAGACTCCAATGATGTATCATTGAGAGTCATGGCTACATCTGTGGCTCTTCAGAGAATGGCATGGCTCAGATGTACTAGCCTCTCATAGGATACCCAGGCTAAGGCCATGGATTTTCTTGTAGTGGGTAATTCTCTGTTTGGGGAGCAGACAGAGAATTACATGAAGAAAATGGATGAATACAGGACCACCTACAGGAGTGCTCAGGCCAAGGAAAAGCAAGCAACTCCTCAAAGGCAGCAGTGCAGGGGCAGGGGCAGGCCTTTCCAAAGGCCTTTTAACCAAGCACAGGACTCTTCTTCTTCTTTTTTGCAGAGGGGGTTCTTTAGAGGGAGAGGCAGAAGGGGGATGAGCAGGCCTGCATCCACCCCTCAGCCTAAAGCCCCTGCCAAGCAGACACCCTGATGGGTCTGCCGGGTTGACTCTCCTATACCAGTAGGGGGCAGGCTGGCTTACTTTGTCCAGTACTGGATGTCTCTTATATCAGACAAGTGGGTCCTGGAAGTAGTAAGCCAGGGTCTGGTTCTTATCTTCAAAAAATTTCCCAAGCTGAGAGCCAGATCTTTTCCACCTACAAATCTCTCAGAGACATTTGCCCTAGACACAGAGGTTTCTTCTCTCCTAGCTCTCAGAGCTATACAGAGAGTTCCTACCATACACTGGGGCAAAGGATTGTACTCCAGGTACTTCCTGACCCCCAAAAAGACAGGAGAGTGGCGACCCATCCTGGACCTAAGATATCTGAACAAACATCTTTTAAAGCCAAAGTTCAAAATGATAACTCTGGGAATTATCCTCCCCTCTCTCAGGCCAGGAGACTGGCTAGCCTCCCTGGACATTAAAGATGCCTACTTTCACATTCCCATCCGGTGCTCCCACAGAAAGTACCTCAGTTTCAAGTTGCCCTCAGGCCACTATCAGTTCAGAGCAATGCACTTCGGCCTAACATCTGCTCCAAGGGTCTTCACAAAGTGTCTGGCAGTAGTTGCCTTCCTAAGAAGACAAAAGATCCATGTTCCCATACTTGGATGACTGGCTTATAGTAGGCCAGTCTCTAGACCAAGTCAAGTCACACATGCAAGTGACCCAGCAAGTGCTCACTTCTCTAGGATTTCTTCTCAACTTATCAAAGTCAGTTCTCAAACCAGTTCAGCTCCTCACCTTCATAGGGGCAGAGCTGGATATAGATAACAAAACCTTCCTTCCCTGGAAAGGGCAAGGACCCTCATAGAACTGGACTTTTCATTCAGCCTTCAGGTGTCTCGACCAGCAAGGCATTTCCTTCAGCTACTGGGCCACATGGCAGCTTCTACAGCAGTGGTCCAGGGTGCAAGATTCCAAACGAGGGACATTCAGTTCCACTTAAGAGCTTTTTGGTCCCAAAGAAAGGATTCCCTTACCAAACTAATTCCAGTGACTCAAACCCTGATCCAAGCCCTACAATGGTGGCAGGATCAGGACAATTTGAGACAAGGAGTTCTATTTGTCACTCAGTCTCATTCACTGGTTCTCACCACAGATGCTTCCCTACTGGGCTGGGGAGCCCATTTGGGGGAACTTACCACCCAGGGACTGTGGTCACCTCAGGAATCTCTGCTTCATATCAATCTCTTGGAACTCAGAGCAGTGTTTCTGGCACTGCAGGCTTTTTCCAAATCTGTACAGAACAAGGTGGTTCAGGTCAGAACAGACAACACCACCACCAGGTGGTACATCAGCAAGCAAGGGGGCACTCATTCTACGGCCTTGTGCACAGAGGTGATGAAGTTGTGGTCCCTGGCCTATTCCCTGCAAACCTCTCTGATAGCATTTCACCTCCCAGGGAAGGACAATGTCCTAGCAGATGCATTGAGCAGAATATCCCAGGGCCATCACGAAGGGGTCCTAGATCCTCTGGTGTTGAAAGTGATTTTCTCAAGATGGGGCATTCCAGAGATAAATCTTTTTGCAGCCCTAGACAATCACCAACTTCCTCTTTTTTGTTGCAGACCCCCAGTCTTGGGTTCAGTCCCCCTGGATGCTCCAATCCTGAACTGGGAAGGGACATTTCTGTATGCTTTACCCCCTTCCCTCTCCTGTTCAAAGTGCTGGTCAAGATAAGGTCACAACCATGCAAAGTGATTCTGATTTCTCCAGACTGGGCCAGGCAGCCATGGTATCCCTTGTTACTGTCCCTGGCAGTCCATCTTCCCCTGTCTCTTCCCAGGAATTACAACATGTTAACATCCTCTCAGGGGAGGATTTGGTACCCAAATCTTCAGTCTCTCAATTTCAAGGCTTGGCTATTGAAAAGTTAGAGTTTGCAGATCTGCATCTTTCCCAAGGGGTTCTGGACATTCTTAAGGCTTCTTGAAAGCCTTCCACCAGAAAGACATACAACTCCAAATGGAAAAGATTCAGTGTTTGGTGTTCTAAGAAAAATATTTTCCCAGACTCTGCTGAATTGCCTATGGTTCTGGGTTATATGGTCCATCTTAATGGCCTAGGTCTCAGACCAGCTACTCTCAAGGTACACTTGGCAGCTGTTTCTGCTTTCCTGTCTGTAGGCAAGTCTCCCTCTCTGTCATCCCATCCTGTATTCTGTAAGTTTTTCAAGGGATTGCTTCACACTAATCCCCCTTTAGGGATCCTGCTCCTGGTTGGGACCTTAATGTTTGCATTGCTCAGCTTATACAACCCCCTTTTGAGCCTTTGTCCTCAGCAGAGCTTAAGTACTTGACTTGGAAAACTGTGTTTCTGGTAGCCATTACTTCTGCCAGACGTATCAGTGAATTGAAAGCCTTGTCAGTGGAATCTGATTTCATCTCTTTTCACAGAGATAAAGTAGTCCTTAGAACTAACAGAAAATTCTTGCCTAAAGTGGTTTCAGATTTCCACCTCAATCAGTCTATATCTCTCCCTGTTTTCTTTACTGATCATTCTTCCTCAGGAGAGAGAAGGCTACACAGTTTGGATGTTAAAAGAGCCCTTATCTACTACGTAGACCATACCAAGGGTCACATGTTTGAATCCCTCTAGTTGTTCCTCACTTATGGAGAAGTTGGTAAGGGCAAACCTGCCACTAAGAGATCTATTGCCAGGTGGATTGTTACTTGTATTCAATTCTGCTATGAAAAACTGGATAGAATTCCACCCTCAGTCCTGAGGGCTCATTCCACTAGAGGTACAGCTGCTTCCCTGGCTGCTGCCAGGGATATCCCTCTCTCAGAAATTTGTCAAGCAGCCACCTGGAAAACAGTCCATACTTTTACCAATCATTACTCTCTGGATATCCAGGCTAGGAGTGATACTTGGTTTGGCACAGCAGTACTTCAGAGTCTGTTTCCAAAGTAGGTTCTGTCCCTCCTCCATGGAGGTACTGCTTGGTAGTCTGCAATTGTCAGAATACAGCAAGACTTCATGTTGTCTGAAGAAAAAATTACTCACCTTAGTAATTATGTTTCTTCTAGTGGAGTCTTGCTGTATTCTGACCTCCCCCCTGCCTCCCCTCTCAGAACCTAGATTTTGGGATGTGGGTGGGAAGGAACAGTGTTGGCACCCTAGGGGTGCCCCTTTTACACCCTCTTTTTTCTTTGGGTGGAATGTTGTTTCATTTGATGGGTTTTTTATTTTTGGGTTTCCTGACTTGAGTCTTCCTTTGAGAACCAAAAACATTATATTTCTGCCAGTTGGCTAGTTAAAAATTTTACAGTTTCCACACAGAACACCTAGTGAGTTTTTGCTCATAAAGATCTGATGGTTGCAGTTCAAATAACAACAGGCAGAGGCTTCAACCGAGCTCGAGATGAACATTCTATGCCATGCATAGAAAAGTTAACCCTATGTTCTCCGGGGCAGTTGAAAGGCAGGACCTAACTGCAATTGTCAGAATACAGCAAGACTCCACTAGAAGAAACATAATTACTAAGGTGAGTACTTTTTTATTTTTTCCCATAGGTTATAATGGGAAACTTCTTTTTCTAATAACTTTTCAATGGATTAATATTTTTTGACCAAGCCTTAACAAGGCACATCAATGCCCCAAATCCCATCTATCCTGAAAATTTCAGACCACAAAAACAAGTCATTTGGGCTGTAGCACCGAGCAAAGAAATTGCCAAAACCAACCAAAAAAAGTGTTGTTTTGCACTTTTTTGGTGATCTGCAGTTCTGCAACCACACATCCCACTGGAACAACACTTGCAAATCAACTGAACAGTTGAGAAAAAATTATTAAAGTGAAAAATGTTGCCTTTAACATAGAAGTGGCCAAGCAACCCTAACTATAGCTGCACTATCATGCAGCTATAATATAAAATGGTGATTTACACATTTTGGGACACTATATCTCCATGCACTCACATGCAGTTGTAATGAAACTTAAAATGTTATGAGATGTCTGATTTATTATGGGGCATGGAAAATTTCATGCATATCACCAGAACTGTTTCAAAGTTATTGAAGCACAATCTATTAAGCTTAACATAAAAGTAAAGAAAGAATTTGACAAAAAATGGTGAGCTACACATTTAAGGACTGCATTTCTCCAGAGATGCAAACCCAATCAAAATGAAACTTTGCATGTCAAGAGACCATTAGTCCTTGAGGGTGCATTCCAAACGTAATGCAAAGTACAAGAAAATCTGTGAAGTTATTTAAGGGCAAAATATGAAACAAAGAAAGAATTTAACAAAAAAAATTGTGATGTGCACAATTTGGGACTGCATATCTCAAGTTGTGCACTACCATTCAAAATGAAAGTTGGCATACAGTATCAAGAGACTATCAGTCTATGGGGGTAGATACCAAATTTCATATAAAGTGCAAGAACAGCTGCAAAGTTATTAATGCACAAAGTAAAGCAATCAAAAAAAGAATTTGACAAAATATGGGGATGTACACATTTAAGAACTGCATATCTCCAGACGTGTACTCCCAATCAAAATGTAACTTGATATCTCGAGAGACCATTAGTGTTTGAGGGCACATACCACATTGGATGTAAATTGCAAGAACAGCGGCAAAGTTAATAATGCACAAAGTGAAACAATCAAAGAAAGGTTTTTCACCAAAAATGGGTATGTACACATTTTAGGATTGTATATCTCCAGAGGTGCACTCCCAGGAAAACTGAAACTTACCATATCAAGAGACCATTTATCTTTGAGGACATGTTCCAAATTTGATGTAAATTGCAAAAACAACTGCAAAGCAATAAATGAACGAAATGCCACGAAATGCCACGACGATGATATCCAACAGGAAATGTATACATTTTGGAATGTTGTAACTACTGAACTGATGTATATTTTTTTTACCGAACTAGCATAAGTCACATCTGTGGGGCAACCACTTTGTACACTACAAATTTGAGGCTGAATGTTATAACTGTTTCTTTCCAGTGAAGTGGGAAAGAAACAGAAAACTTTAAAAATCCCTTTTCATGAGTAGTCTAAATCCCTTTTTGAGAGCCAAATCCCTTTTCATAAGCTGTTGAAATTTCCCTTTTTTTTGAGAAAGTGCAATGTGACTCATATACATACTGCATCTTTTGAACGGATTAATATTTTTTCACCAAACCTTCAAAAGGCACATTTGTGAGACAAATGCTTTCTACCCTGAAAATGTAAAACCACAATCTAAAGCCTTTCAGAGATCCAGGTGAACAAAGAAATGTCAAAAAACAAATATGTTTCTATTTTTTCACACTCTATAGCTCAGAAACCACATAACAGATTCCCCCAAAATGTGGTAGGTAAAAATACCTATCCATAGACATTATGCATACCAAACTTCATGCACATCCTTTTAATGGTTCCAAAGTTATTAACATTCACAAATTCAGATTTAACATAGAAGATACCTTTCACCCTAACTGTACTGGCACTACCATGCAAGTATAATATATATAAAAAATGGTGATTTACATATTTTGGGACAATATATCTCCATGTCCTCACATGCAACTGAAACAAAACTTACAACTTCATGAGATGTCAGCTTCATGATGGGGTATGGCAAATTTCATACATATCACCTGAACTTTTTCAGTTATTGAAGCACACATTATAAGGATTAACATAAAGGTGAAGAAATAATTTGACAACAAATGGTGATCTAGACATTTTGGAACTGCATTTCCCCAGAGGTGCAAACCTAATCAAAATGAACTTGGCATGTCAAGAGACCATTAGTCCTTGAGGGTGCATGCCAAATGTCATGCAAATTACAAGAAAATCTCTGAAGTTATTAAAGTGCAAAATGTGAAACAAAGAAAGAATGTGACAAACAAAATGGTGAGGTACACATTTTGGGTCTGCATATATCAAGTGTGCATTCCCAATCAAAATGAAAGTTGACACATCAAAGGAAGCATTGTTTAACCAGGAGTAGCACTCTAAGCCAATGACTGTTTCCAGATGTGACCTGGGAGCACAAGGAAGTTAAGCGACTTGCTCAGGATCACACAGTATGCACCTAGGTGGCTGTGGGATTCAAACCCAGGTCTCCAGATCTGCAACTCAGAGCCCTAACTCACTGCACTATACTGCCTCCTATCAAGAGATCATTAGTCTATGAGAGTACATATCAAATTTCATGTAAAGTGCAAGATCTGCTGCAAAGTTATTAATGCACAAAGTAAAACAATCAAAAGAAAGAATTTGACAAAATTTGACAAAAAATGGGGATATACACATTTAGGGACTGAATATCTTCAGACATGCACTCCCAATCAAAATGAAACTTGGTATAGAAAGGGAACATTAGTCTTTGAGGGTACTTGCCACATTTGATGTAAATTACAAGAACTGCTGCAAAGTTAATAATGCACAAAGTGAAACAACTGAAGAAAGAATTTGAGAAAAATGGAGATGTACACATGTTTGGGACTGCATATCTCCAGGAAGTGCACACCCAATAAAACTGAAATTTGGCATATCAAGAGACGATTTATCTTTGAGGACACTTTCCAAATTTGATGTAAATTGTAAGAACAGCTGCAAAGTTATTAATGCACAAAGTGCCACCATAATGATATCCAAAAGGAAATTTCTAAATTTTGGAATGTTATAACGTTGCAACTGATGTAATTTTCTTTTCACCAAACCAGCATAAGTCACATCTGTGTGGCAACCCTTTTGTACCCTGCAATTTTGAGGCTAAAAGTCCTGCTTCTTTGCAGTGAAGTGGGAATGAAACAGGAAACTTTAAAAATCATTTTTTCGTGAGCTGTCAAAATTTCCCTTTTTTTGAGAAAGTGTAATGTGACTCATATCCATTCTGTATGAGGGAGCGTGGGCCTTCTTGGACCTGCACTCCCATCTACCCAAAAGCATACAGTAGAGACATATTGCAGAAGGGACCTGTGCTACCAGTTTTGCAAAATGGTATCCATAGGTGGGAGCAAGGGCCCCATGGGCCCTAAGCTACCACCTATGCATAAGCATAGAGACATGGCACAGAAGTGTCCTGTGTTCCCAGTTTTGCATTATGATATCCATAGGTGGGAGTCCAGGCCCTCTGGGCACTGTGATCCCACCCACCCATAAGTGTAGAGGCAAAGTGCAGGAGGGCTCAGTGCTCCCAGTTTAGCATACATGGTATGCATAGGTGGGAGCGCAGGCCCTGTAGGCCCTGCACTTCCACCTACCCATAAGTCAGACACATGACACTGGCCTAGAGACATTCTGAGTAAGCCTTGTACTGAAAATGTGGCAATATCTCAGTAACCATAGCAACTTTGTAAAAAACTCCTTCGCAGTTGTATTCATGACTTATTTTATTATTAGATCATCAGTTTACAGACCTTTGAGTCACAGACTCATTTACAAAAGCACATTGTCAAGAGAGCAATACATCACAGCAAACAAACAGTACAGTACATAATGCTTAGATTAACAAAGCAACCAAGCATTCACTGGTGGTACATGCTTGGTAATAGGTAGATCACAGTAGTCATACTATAGATACATGAGTACCACATCAGGTAGCAGCCAGAGATATGTTATTGCATTAGTCAGCAGATGTTGCATGAGACCCCAGGTATATACAGCAAAAGTAGACAGGGCAGACCCAGCCATGGGGTAAAGGTAAGGGGCAGGTGAGGGATTATGTGGAGTTGCAGCAACGAGTGCTTGTCAGATGGCTTCTGAGGGAGACCTTGTAAGAACCAAGCTTAGTGGAGTCAGCTATATTGGCTGGGAGGGAATTGAGCCAGGAGGGAGCCCAACAGCAAAAGTATCTCTGGGTCATATAGGTCCTTACCCTGGGGACAATAAAGAAGGTTTTGACTGTGCTGGAGATGGTGACTGAGGAAGAAGCACACTGCAGGGAGGTGGTGACCCCGGGGGAGAGAGCCCTAGCAGGGTCTTTTTGACTAAAAGTCAGGTTTGGAAGTTAGGTCTTTCTTCAAGTTTGAGCAAGTTGGTGGTGGAGTACAGCAGGCATGTATGGGTGCACCTAGGGGCTCCCAGCATTAGCCTGCAGGCCTTGTTTATAGAGAGCTGGATTCTTGCAAGTGCAGATTTGTCAGCTGCACCATAGATGGGCAGCCCATAGTCAATTAGCGACAGGACAGAGGAGGTGATTGCCTCCTTCAAGCATGCTTAGTACACCTACAGGTGCACTTAGTGAAAAATCTATATCTCGAACTGTTTTTGAGACATAGCCATCAAAAGATGCCATGAATGCCATAATGTTATCCTATGGGAAAGTTCACAACTTCAGAGTTCTGTATCTATGGAAACAGTGTCAATTTCTTCACCAAACCAGCAAAGGGCACATCTGTGAGGCAAGGGCTTGCCACCTTTAAATTTCAACCCAAAAGTCCTGTTTTCTTGTTATGAAGTGGCAAAGAAAGTGTTTTTTTGGGCTGTTTACCTGCTTTCACTTTCAGATCATATGTTTTTTTACATAGGCTATAATGGGAAACTGTAAAGTTTGATAACGTTTGAACTGATTAATATTTTTTTCCCAAACCTTCAAAAACCACATCTGTGAAGCAAAGGCTTTCTACCCTAAAAATTTCAGACCAAAAACTGAAGCTGTTTCTGAGATCCAGATGGACAAAGAAATGTCACAAAACAAAGATGTTTCTGTTTTTTCAACACTATGTATCTCAGAAAGCACACAAGATATTTACACTAAATTTGGCAGGTCAAGGGATCTATCCTCAGACTTATGCATGCCAAATGCCATGCTAATCTGTTGAACAGTTCCAAAATTATTAGCATTAAAAAATTCAGGTTTAACATAGAAGTTACCTTTCACCCTAACTATAGTGGCACTACTGTGCCAGTATCATATATAATGAAGAAGCATTTGTCAATGGCAAATGTTTGCTTGCTGGCATTGCCATTGATAGTGTAGGAGTTAGAGAGTTGCATAATAGGAATGGCAGTGAAATATCATACTGAAGCCAACCCCACCAGCACCCTGCAGAGATTGACAGGCATTGGGCTGTGCCTTTGGTCACCAGACATAACGGCCATGCCATTTCATCACACCCTACCCTGCAGACACCAAGTGTCATGGTGTGCCTTGTGGTCTTTGGCCCTTATGTGCACCCCATTCCATCAGGAAATATGGTGAGATGGGTGCTGTATAGGAGAATGGGGTGAACTTTGGGGCCAAAGAGTCCAAGGCACACCTTGATGCCTGTCACTGGCTGCAGGGTGTGGAATGGTATGAGTATTACAGGCGAGAATCCGAAGTCACACCCCTGATGCCTGTCAATCTGTACAGGGTGGGGCATTATGGTTGGAAATCCTAACTCCTCAGGCATTCATTGGCATTTTCACTCCAAGTTTTCAACATGGGTTTTTTGTGACCCCCACCTTATGAACAGTGGCAATATCAGTTTATTAGCCGAAAGACGATTTTGCACAGTGAATATGCCATTTGGCACCACAGGTGCAAAAACACATTTTGAACAGGATGTGAAAAATGACAGCTGTACTGTTCATGGGGAAGTGAAAAATGGGAATGTTGAAAATCTGCAGTGAAAATATAAAAAAAACTGGTGAAGTCATGAGCGTGCTTAGAAAATGCGCAACACACACCTGTAATGCAGTTAGTTTGGGGATTTTTTACAGCAGATTGTCAACACAGGGGTTTTGGAACCTCCACTCATGAACAGTGTCACTGTGATTTTCTTAATCTGTCCCAGACAGTGATTTCCCACGGTGACCAAGCATTTCTGTGCTGGAAGTGCAAAAACACATTTCGGACATGGTGTGAAAAATTACAGCTGTACTGTTCATAAGGAAGTGTAGAAAAATGCCAGGGTGAAAATCTGGATTGAAAATATTAGAAATCCATGAACTTACAAGGGTGCGTGGAAACCGCACAATGGTCACTTGTAACACAGTCATTTTATGGATTTTTTTTACCAATTTTTAACATAGCCATTTTAACACCTCTGCTCATGAACAGTGTCACTGTGATTTTCTTAATCTGTCCCGAACATTGATTTCACACACCGAATGCGCCATTGTGCGCTACATGCATGGAAACACCTTTTTGGTGAGATGTTGAAAATGACAGCTGTACTGCTCATAAGGAGGTGTGGTAAAATGGCAATGTTGAAAATATGAAGTGAAAATATGGAAATTTGTGAACTTACGAGTTTGCGTAGGAACAGCACAATGCATGCTCATAAAACAGTAATTTTTGGTAATTTTTTCACCAGATTTTTAACATAGCCATTTTATCACCTCTGCTCATGAACAATGTCGTTGTGATTTTCTTAATCTGTCCCGAACATTGATTTCACACACGGAAAGCGCCATTGTGCACTACATGCATGGAAACACCTTTTTGGTGAAATGTTGAAAATGACAGCTGTACTGCTCATAAGGAGGTGTGGTAAATTGGCAATGTTGAAAATCCAGAGTGAAAATATTGAAAATTCGAGAACTTATGAGCGTGCGTAGGAACAGCACAATGCATGCTCGTAAAACAGTAATTTGGGGAATTTTTTCTCCAAATTTTCAACATAGGGTTTTTGGGAGCCTATCTCATGAACTGTGACCCTGTCATTTCATAAATCAGTCCCAAAAGGAGGTTCCAGGCAGTGACCGCGAAATCACCTGTTGGGCCCAATTAACAAAATGACAGTGACAGAATTCATTAGGAGGGGTCCCAAAAACCCCATGTTGAAAATTTGGTGAAAAAATTCCCAAAAGTGCTTGACATATGCCTCAAAGTTGAAAAACCCTATTTATTCCATTATACGGCATACTGGCATTTCCTCAGTTTGTGGTCGGCTTTGAAGAGTGCAGACGTGTTCCCGGTCCACTAAAGATCATCACACTGGACACCAGAGTTAAGTATGGGTGAAGTGGGGGTGTGGGAAGGCAGGCTGTGCAGAGGGTGGGCGCAGATGGGGGGAGGGGGGTCAGGACAGTCTGCGAGGGAAGGTTTTTTCTTTTCAGGTGCTTTTTTTTTTAGGAGGACAACGCAGGACTTGTGCCATGCTGGGGTGTGCTCCCAGCATGGCATCTGGAAGGCTGTTTGGGGGGCAGCAGAGCCGATGGGGATTGGGCACCCCTGCTGGCCATACGGACTGTTGTGCATGGCACCCGGTAGTCTTGTGTGGGGGAGGGTAAACAGTGGGGCTGATGGGGGATTGGGAACCCCATCAGCCATACAGAATGTTGCCATGCTGGGGTGGGCTCCCAGTGTGGCACCTGAAACTCTGTTGGGGAGAGAGCGCAGCAGAGCTGATGGGGGATTGGGCACCCTCGTCGGCCATATGGTGTGTGTGTGTGGGGTAGGGATGCATGAGCACACAATATGCATGTGTGTGTGGGAGGTGCGCATGAGCATGCAATATCTTATTGCTGCTCACTGAAGCATAGCTCACCCTTTCAACTGTACAGCACTTCATTTTCAACTGCTGTCATAGACAGCTGCAGCATTCATTGGCGAACTGTGGCTGCGCCTGCAAACACACTGACTGAATTGGAAGACAGGGTGCCACACCTCCAAAAACTAGGATGATGGCACTATGTTTCTTGCACATGCATGCAAGCAAACATAAAAATGGCAATATTCAAGTTTAGGGACACAATATCACCATTCCATCACATGCAACTGAAACAAAACTTACAACTTCATGAGATGTCTGCTTCATGATGGGGCTGACACATATCCTGCATATCACCTGAACATTTTCAAAGTTATTGAAGCACAAAGTATTAACCTTAACATAAAATGAAGAATTTGACAACAAATGGTGATCAACACATTTTGGGACTGCATTTCTCCAGAAATGCACACCTAATCAAAATGAAACTTGCCATGTCAAGAGACCATTAGTCCTTGAGAGTGCATGCCAAATGTCATGCAAATTACAAGAAAATATGTGAAGTTATTAAATTGCAAAATGTGAAACAAAGAAAGAATTTGACAAAATGGTGATGTACACATTTTGGGACTGCATATCTCAAGACATGCACTCCCAAACAAAATGGAAGTAGGCATATAAAGAGACCATTAGTCTATGATGGTACATACTAAATTTCATGTAAAATGCAAGAACGGCTGCAAAGTTATTAATGCACAAAGTGAAACAATCACAGAAGGAATTTGACAAAAAAATGGGGATGTACACATTAAGGGGCTGCATATCTCCAGACACACAATCCCAACAAAATGAATTTCGGGAGACCATTAGTCTTTGATGGTAAATGCCACATTTGATGCAAATTGCAAGAACAGCTTGAAGTTAATAATGCACAAAGTGAATCAACTGAAGAAAGAATTCAACCAGAAATGGGGATGTACACATTTTGGGACTGTATATCTCCAGAAGTGCACTCCCAGGAAAACTGAAACTTACCATATCAAGAGACCATTTATCTTTGAGGACATGTTCCAAATTTAATGTAAATTGAAAGAACAGCTGCGAAGTAATAAATGCACAAAGTGCCACCACAATGATATCCAACAGGAAATTTATAAATTTTGGAATGTTATAACTACAGAACTGATGTACATTTTTTTTCACCAAACCATCATAAGTCACATCTGTGGAGCAATCACTTTGTACCCTGAAAATTTGAAGCTGAAACCTCTAACCGTTTCTTTGCAGTAAAGTGGGAAAGAAACAGAAAACTTTAAAAATCCCTTTTTGTCAACTGTCAAAATCCCTTTTCTTGAGCCAAATCCCTTTTCATGAGCTGTCAAAATTTCCCTTCTTTTTGAGAAAGTGTAATGTGACTCATAGCCATACTGCATGTGGGAGTGTGGGCCATCTACCCATAAGCATACAGACATATTGCAGGAGGGCCCTGTGGTCCCAGTTTTGCATAATGGTATGCATAGGTGGGAGCACAGGCCTTGCACTCCCACCCACCCATAAGTGTAGAGACATTGCACAAGAAGGCCTTGTGCTCCTACTTTAGCATAAATGGAATACAAAGGTGAGAATGCAGGCCCTCTGGGCCCTGTGCATCCACCTACTCATAAGTTAGACACATAGCACAGGCCTAGAGGCATTCCAAGCAACCCTTGTACTGCAAATGTGGCAAAATCTCAGTAACCAAAGCAACTTTGGAAAAAATTCATTCACAGTTGTATTCCTGACCAAGTCACCTTCAAGCATGCTTAGTGCACCTATAAGTGTACTAAGCTGTGCTTAACGAAATATCCGTATCTCAAACCATTTTCGAGATATAGCTGCTGAAAGATGCCAAGACCACCACAATGTTATGCTATGGGAAATCCGTAACTTCAGAGTGCTGTAACTATGAAACTGGTGCCCATTTCTTCACCAAACCAGCAAAGGGCAGATATATGGGGCAAGGTCTTGCCACCCTACAAATTTCAGCCCAAACGTCCTAACTATTTTCTTGATATGAATTTGCAAAGAAACTAGTTTTGGGGACTGTTTATCTGCTTTCACTTTTAGATAATATATTTTGTTTTCCCTTAGGCTATAATAGGAAACTGTAAAGTTTAATAACTTCTGAATGGATTAATATTTTTTCACCAAACCTTCAAAAGGCACATTTGTGAGGCAATGACTTGCCACCCTGAAAATGTCAGACCACAGCCTAAAGCCTTTTCTGTGATCCAGGTGGACAAAAAAATTTCAAAAAACACATATTTTTCTGTTTTTTCAATACTCTATATCTCAGAGACCACATAACATATTCCCCCAAAATGAGGCAGGTAAAAAGACCCTACGAATAGATATTATGCATGCCAAACTTCATGCAACTCCATTTAACAGTTCCAAAGTTATTAGTATTCACAAATTCAGGTTTAAAATAGAAGTTACCTTTCACTCTAACTATACTGACACTGCCATACAAGTATAACATATATAAAAAAATGGTGATTTACACATTTTGGGACACTATATCTCCATGCCCTTACATGCAAATGGAATGAAGCCTACAACTTCATGAGATGTCTGCTTCATGATGGGCCATGGTAAATGTCATACATATCATCTGAACTTTTTCAAAGTTATTGAAGCACATATTATTAGGCTTAACATAAAGGTGCAGAAAGAATTTGACAACAAATGGTGATCTAGACATTTTGGGACTACATTTCCCCACAGGTGCAAACCCAATCAAAATGAAACTTGGCCTGTGAAGAGGGTACATGCCAAATGTCATGCAAATTACAAAACAATCTATGAAGTTATTAAAGTGCAAAATGTGAAAGAAAGAAAGAATTTGACAAACAAAATGGTGAGGTACACATTTTGGGACTGCGTATATCAAGTGAGCATTCCCAATAACAATGAAAGTTGACATATCAAAGGGAACATTGTTTAATCAGGAGTAGCACATTAACCAAAGCTTGTTTCCAGATGCAACCTGGGAGCACAAGGAAGTTAAGTGACTTGCTCAGGATCACCCAGTATTCATCAAGTCGGTTATGGGATTCAAACCCAGTTCTCCCAATCTGCAGTTCTGAGCCTTAACCCACTGGGCTATTCAGCCTCCTATCAAGAGACCATTAGACTATGAGAGTACTTACCAAATTTCATGTAAAGTTCAAGATCAGCTGCAAAGCTATTTATGCACAAAGTGAAGCAATCAAAGAATTTGACAAAAAAATGGGGATGTACACATTTAGGGACTGCACATCTCCAGACATGCAGTCCCAATCAAAATGAAACTTGGTATATGAAGAGACCATTAGTCTTTGAGGGTACATGCCACATTTGATGTAAATTACAAGAACTGCTGCAAAGTTAATAATGCACAAAGTGAAAAAATCGAAGAAAGAATTTGAGAAAAATGGAGATGTACACATTTTGGGACTGCATATTTCCCAGAAGTGCACACCAGATAAAACTGAAACTTGGCATATCAAAAGACCATTTATCTTTGAGGATACTTTCCAAATCTGAAGTACATTGCAAGAAGTGCTGCAAAGTTATTAATGCACATAGTGTCACCATAATGATAACCAAAAGGAAATTTCTAAATTTTGGAATGTTATAACTTGGAAACTGATGTAATTTTTTTTCACCAAACCAGCATAAGTTACATCTGTGGGAAAACTTCCTTGTACCCTGCAAATTTGAGGCTGAAAGTCCTCTTTCTTTGCAGTGAAGTTGGAAAGAAACAGAAAACTTTAAAAATCCCTTTTTGTGACCTGTCAGAATTTCCCTTCCTTTTGAGAAAGTGAACTATGACTTATATCCATACTGCATGGGGGAGCACAAGCCCTCTTGGCCCTGCATTCCCATGTACCCAAAAGCATAGAGACATGCCACAAGAGGGCCCTGTGGTACTAGTTTTGCAAAATGGTATCCATAGGTAAGAGAGGGGGGCCCTTCGGCCCTGCACTACCACCTATACATAAGCCTAGAGACATGGCATAGCACCTTGCGACATGCGTTATGCCATATGTGATTCCAAGAGGTGGCCTGTGCCATGGCATGGGTGGCCTGTGTCCAAGAGGCCTTCCTCCAGCCACAGCCCCTATGACATGGTGGAAGAGGGGTTCATGGCAGCAACTGCACCCTATTCTGAAAGGTCAGTTGCCATAACCCACTTACATGATTCCAAGACACACTACAGCACTGTGGTTAGACCACAGTGCTATAGTGTGTCTAGAAAGTCTAAAGGGCATCAGTCCATGCCAGTCGATGGTTGCCCCCCTGCAGTGCTGCAACACATACACAGACGTGCCCAACAGACTCCCCCCATCACTTAGATGCCCCCCTCAATTCCAGGGTGCCACCCATTGGCACCCACATCCATTTTCTCTGGCACAACCCTTGCACCTCTGCCACACTGCCACCCCCCCATGGCCCATGGGGGCTTATGGGCCTTTTCTGTGGCTCTGTTTGGGGGGCTGTTCATTGCGGTTGGCAGCTTGTGGCACTCAGGTCCATTGTGCCATTCCCGTGGTGCAAACCTGCAGCTGCTGCAAGTCGCAGGACAGAAGTACCAGGGACCCTGCCTGTTTTGGAATAAGGCACAGCATCCCTGGTGAAGCAGCGCATGTTGCAACTCGCTTATGCCTGCGAGTTTGTGACATGTATCTTAGAATCAGACCTCATTAGTCTTCGAGGGTACATGTCACATTTTATGTAAATTCCAAAAACAGCTGCAAAGTTATTAATGGACAAAGTGCTACCATAATGGTATCCAACAGGAAATTTCTAAATTTTAGAATGTTATAACTTCAGAACTGATATCAATTTTTTCACCATCTGACCATAAGTACAGACACATAGCGAAGGCCTAGAGACATTCCAAGTAACCCTTGTACTGCAAATGTGTGCAATATCTCATCGTCCCCAGAACCCCACCAAATAAAGACACTGACCATTTAAGTGTGGTTGCTCGGTTTGGCAATAATTTTACTCATTTGTCAAATCACAGTTTATAATACATTGTCATCAACTGATAACGTTTTCCACATTTCCATTTTCTCATCTCTTCCCACCATATTTATTTTCAGTATATGCATTTACATTTCTTTTTGACTGCTACATTCTATCATCTGTTCTTCTAATCTTCTGCTCCCCAGACGTACATCCTGGGGGGGCTCTGCCCATTCATTTTATGCTATCAAGGGGTACATGTGAACACACCGTACCCCTGCCTCTTGGATCTCAATGCTGTGTCATTTGATTGTTTTCCCTTTTTTCTTTCCTTTCTTTCCTGTCCACCTTCCCCTTTTCCTACTGTCCACCTTTGGCAGTCCATACTAGCAGCCTGCCACTGTGCTCTACCTGGCACAGTGGCACCCTGTGCTCCACCTACCACAGGACCCTCTGCTCCTTCCTTCAGGGTGGGTGGGTGGGAAAATTCTTGGAGCAACTTTGTGAGCTCCCAACTACTGTGCAGCAATTTATGAGAGGCCACGCTTTGTGCCTCCCCTGGCTCCCTGGTCCAATCTTTGATGCCACCTCATTGCCCCACCCACCCTTTCTCCACCCCTTTGTGACCTCATCTAGTCCTCTCCTCTGAGGCCTGATAGCTCTCCTAAGCCCCTCTCCCCCTCTATTTTCTGAGCTTTCCACACGTATTTGTTGAGGCCTTGAGAAACCCACTTTAACCATAGAAACTTTGGATAAAATTCCTTTACAGTTGTATTCATGACCTGGCCACCTTCACGCATGCTTAGTACACCTACTGTGCAGGTGCATTTAGTGAAAAATACGTATGTCAAATCATGCTCAAGATATAGCCACTGAAAGATGCTATGGCCGCCACAATATTATCCTATGGGAAAGTTTTCAACTTTGGAGTGCTGTAACTACAGAACTTGTGAAATGTTCTTCACCAGAGCAGCATAGGGCACATCTGTGGGGCAAGGGCTTGCCACTCTGCAAATTTCATCCAGAAAGTCTTAACTGTTTTCTTGCTATGAAGTGGCAAAGAAACTGTTTTATGGGGCTGTATACCTGCTTTCACTTTTAGATCATATATTTTTTTCAATAGGCTATAATGGGAAACTGTAAAGTTTGATAACTTCTATAAGGATTAATAATTTTTCACCAAACCTTCCAAAGGCACATCTGTGAGGCAGAGGCTTTCTACCCTGAACATTTCAGACCACAACTTGAAGCAGTTTCTGAGAGCAAAGTGGACAAATAAATGTCAAAAAACATGGATTTTTCTGTTTTTCAACACTCTATATCTCAGAAACTACACAACGGAGTCCCACAGTATTTGGCAGGTTAAAAGAACTATCTATAGACATTATGCATGCCACATGCAGTGCAAATCCATTCAATAAGTCTACATTTATTTACATTTAAACATTCTGGTTTAACATAGAAGTTACCTCTCACCCTAACTATACTGGCACTACCGCACCAGTATAATATATATCATGATGCTTTGCATTTTGTAGTTATGTGTGATTTTGGATTTATTCAAGACTTGGCTTTGTTCCAATGCCCTGTTGTGTATAACCCTTGCCTCAGTGCTTTTGTGCTGAGGGTCTTTGTCTTGTTAGCTTGCTTTCTTATTTTGGACACACAAACAGACTGCTTCCTTTTTTGACTGTAAGGGGGAGATACAGATGTGGCACACTGATGTGTCCCAAGTAGTACAAAACACATGTCTGTGGCTTCTGATCTCAGCCTTTGCAGATTGTGTGAGAGGTTATTTGGCACCATGCATTTTTACTTAAATCATAACCTGCCTAAATTGTCATGGTGATTTTCATATACATCCCAAGATGGTTTACAGCATGGGGTAGGTAGGTAGGTAAAAGTTTTATTGCTCCTTATTTGACTTAACAATTTTAAAAAAGTCATAAACAACAGAACCTGTGCAATATATATTTATATATATTTAAAATACATCATTGTACACTAACAAATAATATCATAAATTGTGCAAAATAGCTGTTAAAATAAATGGTAATCAGTCTTCGTTTTGCTTAGTGACTGCCTCTAGTTTGTGATTCTCCTCTGTTTTTCTGTTTTTAAAATATAATTCAAGAAAATGTCTAGTCTTAAGTGTATAATTCTTCTCTGTTGAAAACAGAGAAATAATCAGTGTTTATTACAGTTCTGTTTTTCTAGTAAATTCCCAATCCACTCATTCTTTGTTTACAATAAAAAGACCACACCAAAACCATACAAGTAAGATCCTCTGGTAATTCATAGCCACAGTTACAATAACCACTACATATTATAATTGCGTTTGTATTATATCTTTTGCCAAGCTACAACTTGGAAACATACCAAAACAAAATTTTGTAGGCACCATTCTAATTTGTAAGTTTGTAATAATTTAAAATATGTTGCAGTTGAAGTATCCAGTGTGAATTTAGTTAACAACAGATGAAAACAATTTTTCTCTAGTCTGGACATGGAAAAGTATCTATCAATGTCACATAAATGAGTCTTTAATAAAGGGGAATATACTGGGGCAATATTAATATTGTTTGTGTTGCCCAATGCAAAAAATAGTTTGCAAAATAATGTTTGCCTAAAAAACATGAGCCACTGAACATCGCACTTTTTCTTTAATAAGGTATATATTTTCTGTTACAAACATGATTTTGCTAAGCCAGAAGTATTTTGTAAATATAAAAAAATAATTCAATGCTCTCCATGCTGTTGAGGACTGCTCTAATTTTAGTCTAAGTTCATGTCCAGGAATGGTTTTAACTTTTTATAACATGCATTCTGGGGCTACTCTAATTTTCTCTTATCTCATGTTCCCAAATTTCTGAGGCATACAACAGTTGAGCCATAGACTTTGAACTTATTACATTTAAGACATCCTCAACTGCATTTCTGCAAAAACTGTAGTTAAGCCATAATATAGCATTATTTGATTGATTTGCTTTTTTGTTCAAATTAAATATTTGTTATTTCCATGGTAATGTATTATTTAGGATATAGCCAAGTTAGCTATAGTATTTTACTTCTTCTACTTTTGCTTTGTGTATCTAGAAACTGAAATATTTATTCCTTTAGTTAATATATTTTTGGATGATGAGGTCAGACACCATCTCAAGTGGTGGGCCTGAGCTTCTGCTGCTCCTTCCTCCCTGTTCATAGTAGTGTCAGTGACTCAGTAGGTAGCACACTTGCCTCTAAGGCCAGGATATCAGAGGACTGTGGGTTCAGTTCCCACATCTGGCACTTGGGTTAATATCCCAGTACTGACACTGTAGTGCAGCATGAGATGGGTGCTACACTTCTGAGGTGCCGTCTTTTGGATGAGACGTTAAACCGAGGTCCCATCTGCCTGGATTGGTGGTAGTTCAGGTGGATGTTAAAGGTCCCAGGGCACTTATCGAAAAGAGTAGGGGAATTTCCCCGGTGTCCTGGCCAAATTTCCCTCATTCACTAAATAAATACCAACAACAGCTTAATCTGGTTCAAGGTCAGTTGCCATTCATCTGTATCCCCCTCCCCCGAGTCATGCCTGAAAATAGGCAGGATTTGTCTAGTGCACTTACCCGGTCAACAAAAACTAAATAAATAAAAAAATAAATAAATCCCATTGTGCTCCCCTCTACCCCGTGGCATGATTTTCTGCAGCTTCTTGCTGCTTTAGTAAATGCTGGCCTGCAGTCACTAAATAAACACCGAAATCGCCACCCCTGCGGCTGCTGTCTGCCATCTTTTCCTTCGCCATCAGACTGGCTCTGGCAGGGGGCCCTCTGGCAATTATCTGCCTCCCATTAAAACCACGGCTACACCACGGCCCTCCAGAAACTCCCCCGTACCCCAAAGCAGGGCACTTTTGTATCGACTTCCTCAATGACTGTGACTCCCTCTACAACCAGACCCCTTCCCGCTCATTATCACGGGAGGTGAGCCTCCCGCTGTGTCTCTCCTGTCTCTGCACCCTCTCCCAGACTGGCTATGAAGCTCCATACCATCCCTCCTGCCATTTTTGGTGAGATTAAAGCTTTTAAACTTTTCTATAAAATTCCAGGCAGTCCTCCCCTTACCATTTTCAGTAAAAATACCACCCCGGGTCATTCAAACTTCTGGGCTGCATGGCTGACCATCCTTTCTCCACAATTCAACATATAATTTACCAACTCTACCCCACCTCAATGATGCTGCTTAGCACCATGCTGCTGTTCAAATTTCTTGCCAGCAATAAATCAGAATCACTCTTGCCTTGTTACTGATGTTACTTCTGGTACTTACAGCAGCTCCACAATGCCTCTCAATTCCTTTGGGAAATTACCGTTAAGTTACCTTAAATCCTAAGGTTATCAATTACCTAGTATTTGTGTATATATATATATATATATATATATATATGATTTTTTTTCTTTTAAACTCCAAATACCTATCTTATCACAAAAGCCCACTGGTTCAAATGTCTGACAAACTGATGTGCTTCCAGAAGCAAACTTTTGGAGCAAAATTGTGAGCTCCTTCCTTTGTGCAGCCTCTTATCAATAGCTTGTTTGGCCCTGCCCCTTATTCTGTCCCACTAATTACTTGCTGCCACCTCATTCTGTCCCCCCTTGTTTGGTCCATTCCCCTTGATGACCTCATACCATCCTCCCTTTCTGTGACCTCATGACTCCTCCTCTCCTCCTCTCCTCCCACCACCCCTTTCCCCTCCCTCTTTCCTGAGCCTCTCACCACACTTTGTCAGGGCCATGCGACAATGGGGTCTGCCCCTTTAACTGGACAACCCTCTTTGTATCCAACGTATCATCCAAGGACAGGATTTACTTTTCCAGTGCTTTCTTATTCGGCATTATATTTATCTGTCCTTCCACACAGATACCCTTTTTCCTTTCTATTTGCACAAACTCTGCTTTGGTACATTTTACTTTTTTTTTTTTTTTTATAAATCCTGAAAGATACATTTACTATTTATAGCAATTGTTGATTCACTGGGTTGTTCCACTTTTCCAGAAATAGATAATATTGATACTTTAGTGATTGCCATGTCATGTTTCGGGCTATCATCATGTCCATGGGGGAATACAAAAGCAATTGTCCCCATATTCACCATGTTAGATCTTTTAAAGATACTGGTGTGGTAACTTCAAGATTCAACCTATGAAGCTTACTTTGACTTGCTCACATGTATAAAATCTGACTATCACTGCATAAAATTATTATTTCCCTGTGAGCTGTATTGCATCCAAGTGATTCAAGCAAAGTGCACGACTCTAAATTAATTTATAATTTAGCTCGATGCAAGTAGATCATGAGTTCATTGACTGCAATTTGTGTTTCATAATCTTTATTAGGCACCTCTTCACTTTCTATAGACATTCCTCCCCTGTAACTACAACTCTCTTTTCCTTCTGATTACTTTGTTTTTTTTTAGCTCTCACCACTATATTGTCTACAGTTTCTTGAATCTTCTCTTCATGGGTCCTATTTACTTTTTACTGAAAATCTTCCTTGTTCAGTTCTCCATTTTATGTACCTCTGATGCTTCCATCTGACATTTTAGAATGAGTTGCTTTTCTTGCTTCTTACTGTTTTTTTATCTCCCCCTTCTTTTTCTTATTTGTAATTGTAATTTTGTTTTTCATGTCAGTGTTTTCTTTACTTTTAATAATCTGTATACTGGGTGTACTGATGACTTTATTTTTCTCCTTTTTTTCTTTCTTCCTTTATATTCTCTCTTTTTTCAGTTTTAACATGCTTTTCTGTCTTACCTTTTTGTACTGACATTCACATACATGTCTTGAGAAGTCTGATTTTGCAACAATCCATTTATTTAAAGTCTCAGATTATAGCCTGTGAGCTACAAGCTCATTTATAAACATTCCATGTCAGAGTGAGAACAAAACAACACTTACAGTAAATACAGTGGATGGTACAGTAACATGAGAGAAATTTTCACCCACATACACTCATTGTCTTCAGAATGAAGGCAATTTACTGCATATTGTTTGGGCCTGTCCCAAGATAACCCCACTTTGGGAGGCCATCAAACATAGGGTTGATCCTCTATTGGGTCTATCGTATCTAGTTACTGCTGAGATCTGCATATTGAGGGACCTTTCCTATGTTGTTGTTACTAATAGAAAATATCACATCACTCTCATTGCCATGTCAGTTAAGAAACTGGTCCTGAGACACTGGAAGGATATGGCTGACATCTCTTATAGTGAATGGTTGCAAGAATTGTTGACCAATCTTAGAATGGAAAGGATAATTGCTGGTTTACATAATCAAGCCCAGAAATTTCTTAACATTTGGGGCCCTCTTGTTACTCTATATTCTCTCCAGAAGCCCTAAAGGTTTGTCTCCCTTTCCTGATAGATAATTTTGCATGATGTAATTGTGCTTTGTGTGAATTGGGGAATAGGGTGGGATGGGGGAGAGCTGATCTCACTGTTGAATATGTATCTTTGGATTTCTCTCTCTATGTAACAATAGGTCTTCTCTCTGTAATGGTATAAAACTGAATAAAATTTGAATTGAAAAAAAACATGAGGGAAATTTTGAGACAACAAGACAACAGGGTATCATTAACACAGTTGTATCAGGAGACATTGAGCTTTGTACAAATAGCAACACAGTTATAATAGGAGTCAATGAGCTTTACACAAACAGTCATTTTGGTGATAACTGTAAAGTCCTTCAAGCTATGTTATTAGGCAAAAAAGAGATAAAAATGGATAAGTGTGCACTAGGGAGGGGTGGGGCAGTGGAGAAGAGGTGAAAAGGGAGGGAGGAAGAGCCATCAGCATGCAGCAGTAGGGATAAAGAGGGATTGGCTGTGGGTGAGCACAGTGGGGGAGTATGAATAAGTTTCGGGGTGGGTGCCAAAAGAAATTATTACTGACAGGGTATATAGTCAGAGAACATGGGAGCTAAGGGACAAAATTCAAGGGAGGACAAATGGGCACAATAGAAGTAAATGAGTGGGAGGACTGAGAGGGGCAGGAAAGGGATATGGGGTAGAGAAGGGAGGAACATAGTAAGTGCCTAAGCTGGTCAGAGAGTAAATATAGTAATGAGGAAGGTAGGCAGGGGTGGGTGGTAGGTGGATGTAGAACCAGATGAGGGTAGGGGGAGCAGCTGGAGGATAGCAGGTGTGGCAGGTGATGGATAACAATAGGGAGGGGGAAGGCAAGTGGGGGAAAGGAAGTTAGGTAGGGTTATAGGTGGTTATGTGGAGGGAGGGGAGGTGAAAAGGGTAAAAGCAGGCACATGCTAAGGTTCAGCAGAGGGCTGTCTAGGTTCAGGGGGTTGAAAGAGGGGAGTGGAAGGGTAAGAAGAGTGTAATAGAGCCTTGGGAACAGTGATAGGGTTGGGGTGAGGCAATGTAATGGCTAGGGGATACTCCTAGGCTCCATTTCAATCTTGGGAGGAAGAGTATGGGAAACAGCTGGAGGGGGTAAGCTTAGCAGTCTCAATTCACTCAGACATATAGGTGATGTTTAAGTTCACTTTTGAACAGCCAGAGTCTGGAGTTATCTAAGGTGCTGGATGGGAATTTGTTAAGGCAGAGTGGGGTCCTGTATGAGAAGGTTCTTTGGGCCAGGGCAGTGCATTGCAAAGGGATGACCAACTTGTTCCTATTTATCCATGGGAACAACTGTAATGTCTCTGCATAATCCTTCTCGTTATGCTTAGAGTACTTGTAAATACTCCATAAAGAGTATATTAGTCATGTGGGGACAAGCCAATGAATCTATCATTTCACTTGATAGAATAGTGGGATTTTTATTATGTATAGATAAATCCATTGTTGCACCCATCTTTTTTTCTGGAAGCTCCTTTCTTATTGACTCAAGTACTTTACTCTGTTCTAAGTCCTTGTCAAATATTGTGGAACTGGAATCCTTTAGAGTTAAAAGGAAAGTCCCTTCAGGCTATTTTCTGTATACCTGCATAGTTTGTAAGCATGGACAATTATTCCCTCTCTTGCATCCTCCTAATTTCATTCAGATTTAAATATCAATAAGGTTGCTTCACTCTTTTCTGCCCTGGAGTAAAAACCTGTTTTACTCCATTGCAAAGGTCATGACCCTACTCATGCAAGGCATCATGAGAGCTAAATATTTGTACCTCCACAGGCCAGCAGAAGTTATAATCCCAATCAGTTCTGTTACATGTCTTATGAAGTCCCTGTATTCTCTAAAACATTCTTTTCTAACTCAGACACACATTAAACTACAGAAAACAGCAAGGCACTAACTATATCTTGAAGAAATTCATGGCCAGCATAAGAGAAGAACAAAGGGACTGCAGATGATAGCAACAGTACTGACTAATGCATTATAACTACTGCAGTCTTTAGCTATAAAACATTCCATTCCATGATGCATTATGTGAGTTGGGTCATGACCTTTGCAATGGAATTAAGCAGGTTTTCACCAGACTTAAGTAACATCATTTACATTTACATCTTAATGAATTTAGGAGGATGCAATATAGGTAATTACTGTTCATGCCTACAAACTACACAGGTAACCAGAATAAAAGGCTGAGGGGACATTCCCTGTAAGGGACTAAAGAGTTTTAGTTTTGTTCCTGCTTTTCCTTCCTGTTTTGTGTTATTATAGTATTTACTGGGAGAACTTAAAGATAAAGAGTGGATATGCAGGCTTGCAACAGCTATGTCAAGCACAGACTTGGGCTCATTGATATCTTGATTCTGTTCTATTAATTGCTGTCCTTTCTTTTCTATCTTCCCCCCATTTTATTGCACTTGATTCCAATGGGTTAATACTAATCTGTCACATTCTTCCCTTTAAGAGATTTTCTCATAATGCAATTCCAGAACCTCCAATTCATTTGTGTCTGCTGGAGTTCCATCCTGTTTGATCCCTAACTCCAGTGACTCCTCTTCCCCATCTATATCTTTAAATTATTCTAATTATAGACTACCTTTATAATAGTCATTATGATGTTGTTTTGTTGCCATCCCTTTCTCATGGTTATTTGTTTTTTACTTGTTATGGGTGTAGAATATTTAGGTGTACTTTCCCTTAAGTAGGTGTGCTGTAACTGTTTTTCTGTTATTAGATTTTTTTTTCTGGGTGGGGAGTCTTGTATCATGATAGTCTCCTCAATAACCTGTTTAATTTTTTTTTTATTTAGTATTCCTGGTTTCCATATCACTGCCTAAGTGTCAATTATTGACTGAGTGAAAGAAAAAAAAAACACAAATATGAAAATTCAATATAGGCACAAAAAAATGACAACACAGTTAATAAAGCTACGTGTCCAAAATGTGATTTGAATGTCCTAAATGTAGTATGACATCTGTTTTAATGGTGAGAAGTTTTCCACAAGCCACTAAAATGCTGGTAGTTCTTGTTTAATAATATAAGGAGACTTTCCAGTAAACATTAGGTAAACGTATTAATTCTTTAGAGCACCAGGTGTCATTAAAAGCATAAGGATGCTGGAGAAGCTGCAGTTAGGTGCCAGAGAGAAACAATATTCCCTATTGTAAAGTGCTAAGTTTATATTATGTACTGTTCATAAATGAATCTGAAAATTAAAAACTCATGACTTGCTTTGTAGGCAAGGGAAACAGAGGGCTAAATTCAAATTATTCTTTTTTTCAGGCCGGATGACTGAATGTTCCTCTTTGTTTCTCCAAGAACTGAAATCTGCCAGGGATGCCTATGTTCATAGGCCACTGGGGGAAGTTCTTGTATGTGGGTTGAAACTGCTTGGTTTCTTCATCAGTGCACTGCTCTAGGCTTTGGGTAGCTTCCCTCTGCAAAGTTCCTTTTTCCAACAGGATCATGTTTTTTTTGGGGGGGGGATTAGAAATTTAAAAATGCTGTCATGCGCTGAGATGAAAACTGTCCACTGCAATTCCTAATGTGTGCATTTCTATGTACAGTAATTTAAAACTTGTTCTTAGATGTACATTACAATTCTAATAAAGTCAGGGGTCCTTTATGTCTGCTTTCCTTTAAGTCTCAACTACTTACTGGATTCTAATTATTTTTAAAGGAAAACTACACCCTCATATCTTGTAAGTTGTATGTGTTTCTTTGTTAATGGACAACTCTTTTTCCAGTAACTGATGGGGATATATGCATTTGCTTTAGTTTGGTTTCACTGTTGATGCTAGTCCCTGTAACTATCCTGGGGAAAGCAATTTGATCGTAAAAACCCTGTATTACAACTCAGATAATTTGCCAAGCTAGCCAAAAGTAAATGTGGTAGTTTACACTTTGCTGAGATGACTGGTTTTGTTGAAATCTAATTAGGCAGGCTGACTGTGCATGGTGATCCAAGATGGCCAATGACAGGCTGTAGGTGAAGTGAAAAAGCCAGTTTGGGTCACCTGGAATAAAGAAACTACTGTGTAAAGTGTTATTTTGCAACTTTCTTTGGCTTTAGATGGGTTTTAATTCCTGCCAATATGAGACTGAACATTTAACTGTTACATAGTGGTATGAGTGAAAAATGATTCTAGCTCTCACTTTGTTCAACCATCCATGCACCTGAAATATGGTCAGGTTCAGCTCTTCTTTAATCTCTGACTTTTTAGTTTTGGCAGCTGCATGTTTTGGCATGATGGCTTAAGAATGGCATTATTCTCTGCAAATCCTGCATTTTATTTAGCTTCTACTGATATGTGTAAAACTGGTTTTCGATATTCCAAGGAAATTGCCAGACTGCTAGAAAATGAAAGGCAAAAAAAGAGAAATTGGAACTGGTCTGACTCAGGTGGAAACTTGGAGCTCAGCTGCAAATGATTTTGGGAACCAGAGTGGAAGAGAAATGCTAGCTTCTGAAACTGTGCTGCCAGACCGCCTGACAGCATCAGAATAGGGGATTCATTTATAGAAGCTTCAGAACCTATTGTTACTCCTGAGGAGCAGGCAGCAGAGCTTTTACTTGGTAAGACTAACATACACACCAGCCTGGACAAAGACATTCCTGACAATTCTGCTTCACAGACCACAAAACAGCAAAATGTGGAAATACTAGCTGAAGAACCACCAATTGTTGGTACCTCACAGAGTGAAAAGATCAGAAAGAACATCATGCTAACCGAGGGTGAAAAAACACTACCGGGTCAGCCATCTCATGGTTTTGAGAATAAAAATGCCTCTAACATTAAAGAACTCTTAATCAGTACTTTGGAGTACTGGGTCAACATATCATGGAGAGATCTGCGTATGAAATACAGTGCTGTAAGAAGCACTACTGGTTCTATGGTGACAGGGTTTTTTTCAGCATGTGGTAAGAAGTGCTACCCCTGTCACTGTAGGCTGCTAATAGGGAAGGTGAAGGATGCCTCTGGGGCAGAGCCTGGCTGAGCCTCTCCCATGGTGGAGTGGCTAGAGCACCTGCCTCTGGTGGCATCGGGGGCCTGATCTGTGGCTCAGTTCTCCCCAGGTTCCACTCTGCTGTGGCTTTTTTTATTAAATGTTTCCAGTCTGATTTTGTTTTTCCCCCAAACTTCATGACGCCCCCAGAGTTCATTATAATTAGTCCAGGGGGTGTGGGGGGCAACGCCCCCATGTTGGTGGGTGTGGGAGGTGGAGCTCCCCACAAAAACTAAGATATTCCTCCAGTGTGCACTTTGTTTGTGATGGTCAGTGTGTTGCACCAACATTAGTTTGCTGCACGCTTCTTTGCATGCGGCATTGTTGATGTGCACAGTTTTGATTGTGGTATTATGACCCCATGCCATACTTTGTCACTTTTGGAAAACTCAGCCAGTATTTCGAAGGGGTGCAATTTAGCTAATGTTATGGCTGACAAAGTTTCAAGAAACATTACCCATGATATAAATGGTTCACAAAACATGACTACTGGCAACATTAACACAGTATTACCCTTTCAGGAACCAGTATCACCACTACCTAAGTAACCCCCACCATACAAAAAAGAGGTTAATGTGGGACTGTATAAACTTACTAACAAAGGGTCAGAAACCACACCAGTATACTGTGACAAAAGGGAAAGCTCAAATTCTGCAAATTGGATCCTTGACATTAGAAAAGACCTACTAGTAATGCACAATGAAATTAAAAGGGGAAAAAAAATGTATAATACAATGTCAGAACTGGCCCATGCAGTGGCCAATGTTAATGCAGAAGTGAAAGCTTTATAGCTCAGGATGGATGCAATTGAGGAGAGACTTCTCAGTGTGTAAAATGCAATGCACTCCATAGCAGAATCTGTCTCCAGACGTGAATTACAACTGAAACATCTTATGGCAAAGATTCAAGATGAGGAAGACAGATCAAGAAAGGAAAATCTCAAACTCATACAAGTACCATAAGGAGTAGAAGGCTCTGGGGACTCAAATTCTTCAAGAAGATGATAACAATTGAGAGAGGCAGGAGATACTCAGAAGAAACTATAACTTTAGAAAGAGCACATCAAGGTCCCCATAGCAAGCTGATCCCCATTCAAACATACATTAAAGATCTTCCTCTAGCAGTGTTCATTAAACCACACAGATTTCAGGAAAAGGATGATATTCTCTGAAAAGCCAGAACTGCAGGCAGTTGATGTATGAAAATTTCAAATTTCATGTCTATCTTTCAAAAAATAGCTCAGGTTAAAATGCAGTATAACCAGATCAGTACTAAAAAAAGCAAAATTTCAATTATTAAACTCTAGACCATATTACTGTAATATAGGGTGACAAGCCTGATAAATTGATGGCTTTTCAGATAAAGCAACAAGCAGACAAGCTAATAAACTCTATATATGATACATAGGGTACAAAAGTGACTATTCCAAAACTAATTAATATGTTTTTTTCTGACTATTATACATTATTACATACTTTGGATTGACAATGAGCTCCAGATGGCATTAGTCATTTTTTTTTTATAAATATAGATATACCAAGAATAACTTCTGATCAGAAGTTAATACTGGATAGACCTTTCTCTCATTTAGAAATTCAAAAGCCTATAAAACAATTAACATCTGGTAAGGCACCAGGACCAGACAGGACCCCTATAGATATTTATAAAAAAAATTGGGACACTATTGGCACCTGACTAACCACCTTATTTAATAATAAAATTAATATGGGGGCACTGCATGATTCCTTCTATTACACAATTATTACTGCTTTCATGAAAAAAAGGTAAAATCCCAGAACTTTGTTCTTTATACAGACCAATTTCTTTCTTAAATTCTGATATGAAATATTTGCTAAGTTACTGGCTAGCAGACTTGAACCAGTAATTCTATTACTTATTCATCCAGATCAAGCTGGGTTTATCAGGGGCAGACAATTAAATGCTAACATTTGCTGAGCAATTAATATATAATAACAAGCCAGACTCAGATCTTATTCTGTTAATTTTGGATGCTGAAAAAGCATTGGATCACACTGAAGGGGACTACTTACATGCCACATTAGGGAAGATGAGTTTTGGACACAAATTTAAAACATGGGTAACACTAGTACACATGAAAACAAGGGATCACGCTATCAGTTAAATACAACTGGCACAAGGCACTAGACAAGGTTTCCCCTTCTTACTGCTACTTTTTGCCCTGGATATAGAACCACTAGCCATCTCAATACAGAATAACCCTCTTATAAAAGGAATAATTATTAATACTAGCGAATACAAAATATGTCTATATGCAGATGATATTCTACTTACAATTACAGTTAATTCAGTAGAACAAGTATATAATGTGGTAGAAAAATGTGGTTGTGCATGAGGCTATTAAATAAATTGGTCCAAATCAGAACTATTAAGGTCTGGCTTAAATAATAATTCTGCTTTAGTAGCTCCCACTAAGACTCCAACTGAATTTCCAGTAATTAAATATTTAGGTGTTCAGTTTTTGAAAGAAATGCATGATTTATACAAATTAAATTATATCACACTGTCACAGAATATTACATGGGATTTAGAAAGGTGGACATCATTATTCTCATAGGCAGGATGAACGTGATTAAAATGGTCATATTACCAAAGGTCTTATATTTATTTAAGTCCTTACAGGTGGAGGTCAAAGATAGCTATTTAAGAGGCTGAACAAATGTATTATAAAATTTATATGGAAAGACAAAAGGCCAAGAATATCTCTAACAAAGTTAATGTTGCCAAAATGTGAAGGGGGGCTGAGCCAATGAAATTTTCAGTTTTATTACTGTTGCCCTATGTTGCCCACAGGATCCTTCTGACCTTTGTGATCCTTCCATCTATACTATTTTGGATCATTTTTGGACTTATGAACTAACAGAAGTTACATGGACTTTGCTGTGATTACAATGATGACTAATTACTAAGAAAATGAGTGCCTTACAATGACACAATAATTTTGTATAATTATATAGTATAAGACATCTGTATTTGTTATAATTGCTAATTACTAATAAAATGAGTGCCTTACAATGACACAACAATGATTTTGTATAATTATACAGTCTAACACATCTACATTTGTTATAATCTGCCATGATTAACCAATTTTCTTTTTGCAAATGCTGTTATTCTATGGTTGCCTTTTGACCTAGTTATTCTTCTGATGTTTGTTTCATTGCTCACATTTGACCTAGTTCCAGCTAACAGCTAGGAACATTATCTTTGATTTATTTTTATTTTATTTTATTAAGTTCTTGGATTACAGATACCTTTGAGCAGCAGCTGCTCATTTACAAAGGTTCCAAGTCAAAGGAAGGGGAAACCATACATACAAAGGTTGGCAATGGTATACATGCATTATACAGACATGGCTGACATTGTTTTGTGGTTGTAAAATACTTTAGAAATAACAGATATTACTAGAGAGCAACTTAAATAGGCAGATAGATAGTGTAACACAGTAAGGGAATTAAGAAGCAAATGGACTATAAACTTGATATTGAGTAGGAGGGGGACAGAGAGAAGTAGGCATGCTGAGGGGCCATTGTCATAGGGAGGGAGAGGGAAGGAGGGGATCAAGTACAGGAGGATATGGTAATAAGGTTTGAAAAGTGGTGGAGGGGTGAGGGAAGGGGAGGAGGGTGGAGGAGGGGAAGGAAATGGGTCACATAGAAAAACAGGAGCCATATAGAGTAATGCCAGGTCGGAGGTGAGGCACAGGTCATGAGCAACTTGGTGGTGGATGAAGCAGACCTTTAGGAGAAGCAGTCACATTGAGTGGTAGAGGTGAGATAAAGTCAGAGATTCCATTTAAAGGGTCCAAGTGTTGCAGAGAAAAGTGCTTCTCTGTTGAGGGTATTAAATCAAAGTGGAGCCCTGTAGGTGAAGGACCACTGACCCATGGAGGTATGACATCAAGGGACCTGGAAGGTTTTGGATTGGGCACTATATGTTTGCAGATTACCACTGAAGACAGTGAGGAGTTTACCAACACCTGGAGGCATGAGACCAAGGAGAACCTTTTTGGTTAGCAGGCAGGTCTGGTATTGTATTCTGTTGAGGAGTGGTAGCCAGCAAGCCTGTGTGTAGAGGTCACAGGTGTGTGTATATTGGGCAGCACCCATTAAAAACCTGCAGGCTTTGTTGAGTGAGATTGAGATTCTGTGGAGGGCAGTTGTAGAAGCAGAGCCATAGATGACCAGACCGTATTCAATGATAGAGATGACAGAGCTGTGGATGGCCAGTCTAAGGGCACTCACAGTCATACAGTGCTTGTGCTTGTGCAGCAGACCAATACGTGTGTTGGCGGCCTTGGCAACAGTGCGAATACGCCACGTATAGGAGAGGGTACTATCCAGGGTGACACCAAGGTACTTGAACTCTGGGACATGTTCAAGTAAGTACCAGGTGTTCTTGATGTTGAAGGACAGAGATTTGTGCCTGCTCCATGGATTACAGAAGGTTATTACTTTGGTCTTGCTGTAGTTCATGATGCGTTTATGCGTGCTGAACCAATCTTCAACATGCTTGAAGTCAAGCTGCAGCTGGGTTTCAAGGAGTTTAGTGTCATGGTGGCTAGAGAGTAGCACTGCATCGTCCATGTAGAGTAGCATTTTTTGCTGGCAGGCACCGGGGAGTCTATTGAGGAAGAGGGAGAAGAGTAGTGGGCCCAGAATGGACCCCTAGGGGACTCTGGAAACGACTGGCTTTACAGCAGATGTAACACCTGCTATCCTGACCCATTGAACTCAATTCCTGAGGTAGCTAGCAAACCATGGAAGGGCATCATTGGAGATCCCTATGTAGGACAGTTGCCTGAGTAGTAGAGGGTGATTAACAGTGTCGAAGGCCTTCATCAAGTCAATGAAAACTGCTCACCCACAGTTTCCTTTGTTGAGCATGTCGTGAATAAAACTAGTAAATTCCAGAAGAGTCGTGCTGGTGCTGTGCCCTTTTCTGAAGCCATGTTGTTCTCGGCATTGGATGTCATACTTTATCCAGGAATTCTACTAGTTGATTCGATACTATTCATTCCAATGCCTTAGATAATGGGGAGTGAGATAGGTCTGTAGTTGGTGTGAAGAGACCTGTCTCCACTTTTATGTACCGGTGTGACAGTTGCCTGTTTCCAGAGTGAGGGGAATTGGCCCAGCCTTAATGAGAGGTTAAAGATCTTCTTCAAGGGTTCAAGAATCTTGTCCAGAACTTGTGCCAGCAGTTTTAGGTCAAGTGAGACTCCACTGTACCTTGACTTGTGGATGGCCTTGCGGATATAGTTACAAGCCACTTGTGGTGGAACCTCTTTGAAGAAGAACTGTGGAGCTATATGATCATATAGGGTGGTCTCTTAGGGGGTATTGGAGGAAGGGTCTTGAAGAAATTAGGAGGAAGCACACCGTCCAGGTTTAAGAATGTATTATTAAAGGTATTGGTAATGGTGCCAAGGTCGAGCGATGGAGTGCCAAGTATGTTGAGCATAGTGGGGGGTGCCTTAGGATCCTTGTCAGTGAGTTATTTTAGGTTGTTCCAGAAGTGACTCCTTGTAATATTTTCTTTTAGCATTCCGAATCTGTTGAGTGCAGTCATTTTGTGCTGCTTTGTCTTTTTGTATGTTTCCTTACATTGGAGTAGCACGAGCACAGTGCCAGAGATGGTCCCTGTGCTTAGGATGTGTTACAAGTTCAGTAGTAATCCAAGGGTTGGACTATCCTTTGACCTTCATCTTTTTAAGTGGTGCATAGATGTTACAGGCTGAGTTGAAGTGGTTGATGAACAAGTCCAAGGCTTTGTTAGTGTCATTGAGTGTGTCCATCACTGTCCAGTCAAGTCTGTTTGGATGGGATTTTAGCAGTTGAAGGTGCCCCTAATTAATTAACCTTGTGTAGATTAGCTTGGGAAGGGGTTTGTGGAACTTGTTGGTCCAGGTGCAGATGACAGGTGAGTGATCACTTATTGTATCCGGGAGTACTGAGACATTAGAGATTCATTCAGGGTGGTTAGACATAATCCAATCTAGTAGTGTGAAAGTACCAGCCCTATAGTTGCATCTGGTGGGGGCGAGGACAAGTTGTGTGAGGTGCTGCACTGTAACTACATCCTTGTAGACAGAGGCCTCAGGGGAGAGCCAGTTAATATTAAAATCACCTAGAATTATAGTTTCTGCATTATGATGCAGGCTCCTTAGGTATTCCATGATGCTGTTGAAGCTAGTGGCCTGGTTCTTTGGGGGTAGGTAAACTGAGACAACAGTGAGTTCCTTATTGTGGGCTCCAAGGAGGATTTTGATGGTGAGGACCTGAGAGGAGATGCCGTAGTTAGGAGATGGAATGACATGACCTAAGAGGGTACTGCTTAGGTATATGGCACAGCCCACATCTTGTTTGGTAATCCTGTCTATCCTGAATATGGAGTAGCCAGGGATTGAAACTGAAGCATCTGGAATCTTAGAGTTTAGCCATGTTTCAACCATGGAGAGGACATCAGGGTTGTGCTGCTAGATCAATGTTTGGAGGAAATCAAGCTTGCTGAGGATGCTGAAGGTGTTAATAGATGACAGGGTGAGAGACCCTTCCCTCCTTATCGATTTTTTCACTGCATGCTCAGAAGGTCCTGGATTGGGGTGAACATTTCCTGAGAGCAGGAGCAGCATAAGCAGAAGTCATAGGAGAAAGGATTTGAGCATGCTGCAGACTTGCTTGTTTGTTATGTTCTTATGCCTTATGGTGCCATAGCACCGGAGCCGACTGGACAAGTTGTAGAGTACAAACATAGCCTGTGGGATCACTGAGAGGCTGTGTGCTTTTAGTTTGAGAAGGTAGCCATGGTGCCACAAAGGGGAGCGGAGGGCCAGATTATCAGTGCTATGTGTCCCTGTGGCCATACCAAGGGTGTAATTCAGGGCATTGAGATGTACCAGCTGCAGGTGAGAATGACAAGAGTTCCACCCAAGGGGTATGGGACTGAGAAGCACCAGCATAACCACTGCAATCAGCTGAGTAAGTGTCTTAGGACAGGAGTTAGTTTGCTTACTAGAAAGATCACAGATGAGAAGGAGAGTACACTAATGAGGGCAAAAGCGACAGCAAAGTTGGTGGCAGAGAGAATGTGAAGTTTATAAGAAGGAGTGGTTAAGACATGAATAGCCGACCCAATGGGATAAGTACAAGCAGTGTGGGAGGGCCGAAAGCATATTTAAAGGAGGCCTGGGAGGGGGTGATGGGGTGGGACAAAATATTCTTAACAATTCTATCAATATCTAGCATAGGAGACAGGCTTAAAGACAGGCTGAAGACTGAGAGAAAAGTGCACCAATGGCTGTGCTGCCTGATGCCATCCAGTCCAATCACAAGCCACAGGCAGTGGCAGTAAACCAATCAGCATCCAGCTGCAGAGAACCAGGCTTTTTCACTGAGGGGTGGATGTGCCTTGGGCAGGGATCTGAGTCAGGGATCCAGAAGAGCGATCTGGGATTGTCGGTGGTGCCGGTGCAGCGGCCAAAGTTGCGGCTGTAGGGCTCCACTAACGGCGGTAGAGCTGTTTGAGAAGGCAGTCTCCCTAGAATGGAAAATTGGAGATGCATGAACACGAGCTGCTGGAACAAGCACGTATTTCAGTGCTTACCAAACTCATTTCTGTTGCCATAGTGCCATCTAATGGCATAGACAGATAGCCTTATTTCAGCAATTCTAATTGCATCAGCCAGTCTCATGATATGACGTAGTCAGAGCTAGCAACACAATATTTGCAACATTTATGAATAACACACTCTTTTATGTGTATACCTATTGTTAAATTTCTTAGCTCATTTGTGCTCTGTGTGATGTTACCTATCCCATGTAACATTATTTGCTTCACAAGCAAGCACACCATATGATCCTGACCAATCCAGGATTTCTGTAGGGCTCAACCAATATCTGTTATCAGGGGTATAAAAAACAATGTTATACAATTATTTGTTGAGTTAAACCCTTATGTGTGCTGTTTTTTTGCAGATTGTTTGGGTTTTGTGTGAGCTATGTCTCCCCACAGAAGGTGGATGTAAGTCTGTGGCAACTTACCTTATGTGTACTGTATCTTAATAAAATCCCCTTTCCTATGATTCTGGCAGCTGTGTTTTCTTTTGGGCAACTAACTGCAAATTTCATGGGTTCATTCAAGCTTTCTTTTTGTTTTCTTGGAGGCTTCAAGCATTCAAATTGTTCCTAGAATCTGTATTGTACAGCCTATATCAAAAGGACTACATTTATTGGCGACCGTGGCATGAGGACTTTTGCAGTTGCCCCAAAAGAATCATGTTAAGGGGCCGGCCTTGTGGCACTGGAGATTTAGGCACTGAACACCACACTTAGCGTCATGCCAGTGAAATGGGTTTGGGAATGAGCCCAGGCCACCAGGGGTCAACAGGGGTGAGAGAGGACTGAGCATTCAGATGACTGCTCTCCTTTATCGGGGAGGGATTGTCATCAATGCAGGTCAGAAGGCATGTAACCATTGGGCATGGGGTGAGAGTGCCCCCACATGTGCACTCATGCCAGATGCCAGAGGGGATCAAAGAAAAACAGAAAAATGGTAACCAGGGGCTCCATGATGTCCCAACCCCATGTTGCTGATCCTTCATGCCGCTCACCTCTGATTTGTGCTCTGAGAGGGGGGAGCTCCCTTGCCAGACCCACCATGAGGGGCAAGCCATGCAGGTTCTTGGGGGTGGTGGTTGGGCTCACAGGCCAGAGGTACGTGGCCGAGATACTGCCACTGGCCACTTGGAGGTGGAGGAAGAGAATACTATATATATATATATATATATATATATATATATATATATATATATATATATATTTATACTGTATATGTATACAGTATAAATATATATATATATACACATACATATATATATATATATATATATATATATGTATATGGAAAAAATCATGTTATGGTACACTTCGATGCGCAGGATTGTGGTGTATGAGATTTGGATAACATGGAAGGACTTCCATGCCCCTTATATGTTTAGACTCTGCAGTATGATCCTTGGGGGATGCCCATGGGTTAAGCTGTAGTCCAAGACCATGCTAACTGTGATCTTGAGTTTACAGTTATGCCCTGGTTCCCAGCTGGACAAGTCTAGCTCACCCCAAACAATATGGCAATTGTCTCTGAGTTCAATATGGATATCCTAACTTATTTAGCATCCCATAGAGGATGGGGAGATGTCACCCAAGAGGCAGAGTTGCAAGGCAATCTGTGTCAGTACCTTAGCAGCCAGTATACAGAGCAAATGGCAAAAATTAAAAGCATGCCTGAAAAGAATTGATTATTGCAGCACTATTTGTCATGGTTCAGACTGTGGAAACAAAGATATCCTCTCTCAAACAGGGGGTGGGATCTTTATCCAAGTCTGTTGTAGAAAAAAATTGAGGAAAATAAGATATTGAAAAAGGAAAAGGTTGCTTTGAAAGTGGCGTATGAGAATGTGTTCACTGAGTTAGAGGTCTGTCAGAAAGCTTTGGAAACTGTTAGAGAGGGACATGTTTGTGAGAATGTGAGTCTTGTAAAGTGCAAACTACCAGCTATTTTTAGCGGTCATGCGAACAATTTGCTGAGCATTCCTCCTGTTCTGCTGGTGGTAGTCAATGCTGCCATCAGAGACACAGACACACCGGAGGATGCAGTGTGGGATACAGATGGACACCAGGCAGCTGAGCCGAGGCTCAAACCTACAGCTCTGGCACCCATTCATGGGCTTGGATTTAAAAATGACCCTGAGTCCTCTGACGAACCTAGTAATGTAAAAACTAGGGCACAAGCTACCACTAGGGCTTAAATACCCCAAAACAAACCAATGCAACCTGGGTCTGATTTGGACCAAGATGCACTGGTTCGGGACACAACTCAGCAAGCTGCAGACAGCATTACATGCCATCACCCTTAACAGGGAGTTGCTGCAATGCAACTTTAAGTTGCCCAGGCTATTCAAAACATTGAGGGAAAGGGTAGCAGAATGCCCCCTAATGTCAACCCCAGCTGTCACCTGGAAAAAGTACAGCAGTATTGTCAAATGCCCAGCTTCAACTCCAAACAAACTGTCAAAGTCCAGGAACATACAGTACATACATAAACATAGAAACATAGAAGCTGACAGCAGACAAGGACCGCAAGGCCCATCCAGTCTGCCCATTTCTTTTTCTACCTTATAAATGTGCCATCGGCCTTTGCTCTGTCAGTGGCCTATCTATTCACACTCACCTGTATTGCTCCCTTATGCCTATCCCATGCCTGTTTGAAGCCCTGCACTGTATACATAGCCACCACTTCCTGAGGTAGACCGTTCCATTCATCCACCATCCTTTCTGTGAAAAATAATTTCCTCACATTCCCCCTTAAATCGGCCTCCCTCTAATCTCATGCTGTGTCCTCTTATTTTTCTTATATTTAAACATGTTAGACTCTTTCTCCTTGTTAATGCCCTTAAGGTGTTTGAATGTTTTGAGCATATCACCTCTCTCCCTCCTTTGCTCAAGGGTATACATATTGAGCTCCGTTAATCTGTCCTCATATGTCTTCTGATGCAGTCCCTGCACCATTTTGGTTGCCCTTCTCTGGAATGCCTCAATTTGGTTAATGTCCTTGTGAAGGTGTGGACTCCAATACTGCACATAGTACTCCAGATGGGGCCTAACCAGTGTCTTGTAAAGAGGGATTATTACCTCCCTCTTACGACCTGTGATACCCCTACTAATACACCCCAACATCCCCCTAGCCTTACCTACTGCTTTAGAGGTCTGCTTGGATAATTTCAGGTCATCGGTGATGATGATGCCCAAGTCTCTTTCTTCCTTTGTGACTACCAGGAACTCCCGTCCCAGCCTATAGGTGGCTTCAGGGTTTCTTTTCCCTATGTGCATGATCTTGCACTTCTTTGCATTAAATTCCAGTTGCCACTCTTCTGACCATTTTGCTAGTTTATCCAGATCTCTTCTCATTCTGCCCACCTCATCTGTATCATCTACTCTGTTGCAGATCTTGGTGTCATCTGCAAAAAGACAAGCCTTACCCTCTAGTCCATCTGCAATGTCACTAAAGAAGATATTGAAGAGGACTGGCCCCAGGACTGACCCCTGAGGTACCCCACTTGTGACTTACATCTCTTCTGACCATATACCATTTACCACCACTCTTTGTTTTCTGCCCCTCAACCAGTTTGCCACCCAGTTGACCAACTGCTGACCCACTCCGAGCCTATCCAGCTTATTTATCAATCTTCTATGTGGAACAGTATTGAAAGCTTTGCTGAAGTCAAGGTAGGCGACATCAGCTGTTCCCCCTTGGTCCACCACTCTGGTTATCCAGTCAAAGAAATCTATGAGATTAGTTTGACAGGATCCTCCTTTTGTAAACCCATGTTGTCTTGGATCCTGTGCCCCTATGGATTCCATGTGTTGCACTATCCTTTCCTTAAGGAGTGCCTCCATAATCTTGCCTACTACTGAGGTAAGACTGACTGGTCTGTAGTTCCCTGCCTCCTCCCTGCTACCACTCTTGTGGAGCGGGATCACATGAGCCCTTCTCCAGTCTTCTGGGACCTCTCCTGCACTCAGAGACTCACTAAACAGTTCTGCTAATGGCTCTGCTAGTTCCACTCTTAGCTCCTTAAGTATCCTGCAATGTATGCCATCAGGTCCCATTGCCTTGTCCATCCTGAGCTTTGTGAGCTCTTGTAGGACCCTTTCTTTTGTGAAGGGTGTAGTGCTCACCTCCCTCCCCCCATGTCCATGGTGCTGAGCTGTGGGCCCTGCCCTACCTTCTCTTCAGTAAATACTGAGCAAAAGTATCTATTTAGGATAGATGCTTTTACAGGGTCTTCCTCCTCAAATGCCCCCTTTTCTCCTTTGAGCTTAGTGATACCCCCTGTGGACTTTCTCCTTTCACTAATGTATCTATAGAAAGTCTTGTCACCTTCTTTTACTCTTTGTGCTAGTGTTTCCTCAGTTTGGGACTTTGCCTGCCTTACTGCCTTCCTTGCTTCCCTTAGGTACCTATAATCCTGGGGGGTACTGGGTTCACTTTTAAAAATGCAAAATATGCTTTAACAACTGGTTGTACAAGACGTGCCTTGCTTTCAGTATTCAGAAGAGTCAGAATCAGATAAACTGAGTTATGTTGCTTTGAATCTGTATTCTCTTGCAGTGTGCAATGTTCAAAGAAAAAAAAAACGAATGCTCAGTTAGTTTCTTTTATTCTCTCTCTGGAGGTTTGAAGCTCCATGGTCAACAGCACACCTAATCAGCTCACAGAAATTCTTTGTAATGGGGGGGGGGTTACAGCCAATGCAATGTGAGTTAACCCCTTTTTGTAAATGTACTTTCAAAAGCTTTAGGCATAATTATGTTAGTTTGGAAAAGAACTGTTGTCAGAGATTATTTCTTGTATGTAGAAAGCTTGTCTACGGAAGTTGAAAACATGCTATGAAGATGTGTGAAACATAGAAACATAGAATTTGACGGCGGATAAGGACCGCTTGGCCCACCCAGTCTGCCCATTTCCCTACCTACTGGATAAGCTGCAGATCCTAGTTAACCAGCAGCCTACTTCTTCTTACCCACACCCCCCAGAATTGCCTTATGACTGTCCCATGCATGCTTGAATTCCACCACTGATTTTGACTCCACAACCTCCTCCGGAAGGCCGTTCCATGCATCCACAACCCTCTCTGTGAAAAAATACTTCCTTAAATTTTCTCTGAGCTGCCCCCCCCGTCTTCAAATTGTGCCCTCTTGTTCTTGCACACCTCTTTTTTTGAGAGATGCTAGGTGAATATAGGTGAATATAGGTTTTAAAAGTAGATAGGATTTATGATGTGGTGAAAGTCTTTTATTTCAGTGCTGTATGTACTGATTTGAATGCAATCCAGACAGCTTAAAGTGCCTTTAATGTTTTGCATTTGATAAAACGAGAGAATACAATAATACTTGATTTGCCCTTGCTGTATAAAGCAACAGATTTCCAAATGCCATGCTGCAGGAAGTTCAAATTTAAAAAAAACTTTGAAAGTTTTATGCCACAGCTTTCGAAACCAAAAAAAAAAAAGAAGAATTTGGGGTTAATTTTCTGTAAATTAATCTTCGCTGAAACACAAGCAATCATCACTAAGAAGGGTGAACCTGATTGAAACAGGCTATACATCAGCATTCCCTGACTGATGTGATGTATAACTGTAACCAAACACCCTTTCTTTGCTGAAGTCAGTTGTAACTTTAGCAGAAACTGACATTTTCTTGTTCAGGCTTTTAGAGGAAAAAAATGTTATGCACAATACATCTCTGTGTTATACAGCTATATGTTATACAAAGCAGTAGTGTCAAATGTTTTATGGCTATTTTCAAGGACAATTAATTTTATGTAAGTGGATTACAGGGTTAACCTGCTCATTTTCATACACGTCTTTTGGCAATGACTATACCAGCCAAGCTCCACCCCAATGGAGATCAGAGGAGTTGCCTACCTCTGTAACATGTACAAGCCTCCCAGAAGGCAAATCAAACCATTTCTGGAGCAGTTTCACTGTTTAAAAAAATGTGTAAACCCTGTTTTAAAACCGCTTTCTTCCCACTGCAGTACCGAGCCCCGTGTCAAGCAAGGAGCTCAAGGGAGAGGAGATACAGACTCTTCCATTCTCCCACACCCCCATAACTGACTTTATTTACAGAAATGTTTTTTATATAAATATGGCACTGTTTCCAGACTGCTTTAAAATGTTCCCAGTAAATCCAGAGCAATTTCTCTGTGTTTCCTGTACATTGCATTGTTCTCCATGGTGGTGAAATTGCTTTGTTTTCCTGTATAACCAATGCAGGTCAATGAAACTAATTTTCTCTGTATATCTGGAAGCCCTGATACTAAAGTGCCCATGGGAGGCAAACAACCATTTTTCAGCCTCAGTTAAACTGTTTAGGCTTTAAGTAAGCCCCCAATAGATAAGTTCATATTTCACCAAAGGAGATCTGTGTGCATGCTTCAACTGTTATCAACTGTGAATACTGGTTTGACTAATTCAACATGTAAATAAAATGTACATAGACAAACAATGCCATGACATATAATTACATAGCATTAATCTGGATTTCATGTAGATAACTTAAAATGTGTTTTCTAACCTACTAGTGAGAAAGGGGATGCCATTTCTATCTGTTTGTGGTTCTGTTAGTAATAGTGTGGCTGGCAACAACAGGACCATCTACATTTCTACCCTGCCCTGGGCATATTTGGCAGCAGTAGCAGCAAATGTAGGACAACACTTCTAAAAGCATACATCTGTATAAAGATAATACATCAGCATTTAAGAAAAGTCAACACTAATATCCTCAAGAGGGAAGGGCAATAGACCCTCCTTTTTGCTTGTCCTTTGTGTTTCCTTTGTTTTTCAGTGGTATGAAGAAACCCATCAAAAGACTACCTTGTTGGAAGAAATGTGATTTACCCTTCGGGGGGGTGGGGAGTGACATCCATAAACAACCTACCATACGCATTCTTCTGGTAATGTATAAAAACTAATAGGCAGATTTCAATATAAAGTTGTTAAAGTTTATCAAATATTGAGTTTGCACCAGTTGTGTTATACACCAACAACACACCAACCACTTTCCTATTCTCAGACACAGTCATAGATGGTAATGTTTCCAATACGTGATGAACTCATTGGTCTCCAACCACAAGAGCACTCTGGAACCCCAAAACTTGCCACAACCAGGTTTGTTCCACCCAGCAAACACCACAGTTTTGGTCACACCCAACATCAGATGCATCTTTATAGATGGCTTCATGTTTTATCATGAAGGCAAACTAGTAGCTGGTCTTTGAGTCCTGGTACTGTGTCCAAGTGGGGATACCATTAAGATATATTTCTTATCCTGGACATTGAATGAGGGAAAGAGGATTTTTTGAGCCTTCCTCTCAGTGGGAACTGAAAGGTCCCAGACGGCCCAGAGTGCTGACATTGATTCCCTGCCCAATACTGAAGCCAGTGCTGAAATCATTGGACTAGAGCATAAGACTGCTGAGAAACACTGACCTTTGATGTTTCTTCCCTTTAGAATCTGTGTAGAGAAGTCCTCATCTCTTTGCTTGCCAATTCACTCACTTGCACACTTCTGTGAGAAGTTCACTGAAGAGCAGCATTTGTGTAACCTGCACTGGCCTGTCAGTGATTTGTTGATTTTTTTTGTCTACTTTTCCATTTGCAAATTATACTGTAAAGCCACTAGAGGGCAACAACACATGTAGGTTGCAATTCTCTACCCACCAGTCTCCCCTAACACTTCTATTCTTGGGTCATTCATACCTAAAGTAAATAATCAACATCCTAACATTCAGTGGTCTGATCTGAATCTGTAAGCCTGTACAAAGCCTCTGCTACCCTACCCAGAAGGGTTTTCATCTCCATCCTATTCACACCTTTCCTGTTTCTTACCCGTATCCCAGTCTCCCCCTCCACACCTATTTCCACTTCTCTCTCTCTCTCCTTGCCTTCCAGATACCTTATTCATTCTGTCAATCACCCCTACAGCCCCCCTTGTAAGTAGACCCCACTTTCCCTACTTCCCTTCAGCATCTGTTTTCCCTTCTTAGTCACTTTGTCTTTCTTTGTCTATTATCTCCTTCTCTCCACCCCTCCCTCCCTCCCTCTTCCCTCCTCACATATTTCCTACCCCAATTACAAAGTCCTAAACTTCACTATTTGCTACCTGCTCTGTTCGGATTGGCTAGCAGTCTGCTTCTAGTCTTGCTTGATGTGCTGACTGAAAAGCGCTGTAATTTCTTAATTGTTGTTAAAACTGTTCTCAAAATGTTTTGTAATTAATTATAGTTCTACTGGCTACTTTGCCTGAGTCTTCATTGTGCTTACAACCCTTCCTGTGTAAGTGTTCGGCTGGATCTCAGACAATTCGGCGCCATCCCCATTCGCTCCTATTGTGGTGCAGATTGGACTCCTGCTGGCTTCTGCTGGTCCCTTTGTCCACAGCCAGTACATAATCTTCCCTTTTTTTCTTTTTCCCCAGCTGTGAGAAGTCACCCAGGGCTCCCGAGCTCACCAGCTGAGGCATCCTCAGACACCGGGCGGTCACCGCTGACCTAGCCTACGCCAGAGACCTCCAGCTCAGACTCGCTCCCTCACAAGGTACGGCAAAGCCACAATTTTATGCCCACCCACCCATCCCACATCCTCCATTTATTAAATACACTTTGTCCCACCTCTTCTCATCTTCTACGCCCTCTGGTGTCCCTCCCTCTTTAATTTTAACTATCTGCTGTCTTTCACACATTAGTCTCCTTGCAGAGGTCCATCCCCTATCTTTTTAGTCTATCCTGGGTGTTCGTCAGTTTCAGCACAACCACAAGTTATAGTAGCTGTTACTAGATCTGGGACATTCATCACCCTATTCTGTGGCATATAGGAAGACCTTATCATGGGCGGTAACAGCTGGCTCCTCTGCATGTCCCTTGTCTTGCTAGTGCCCTGCTCTCTCTGTCAGACCTCACATTCCTCCCAGGGTGGGGATGAGGTTTGCGCCTCTCCCTGTTATGTGCTCAATAACTCCTCTCATGAATTTTGACATGATTACTGGATCATACAGCTGTATTTCTCTGGAAGTGGGACATCTTCTGAATTGCCATTGCAGGATACTCCTCCCTCCCATCTCGATACTTTCTTCTCCTGGCATGTTTCTGTCATGATTCTAGTGGCTGCAACCCTAGGTCAGTATAGCACCAGAAGTGGAGATAACTATGTTCAACTTCACCACCCTCCTAGATGCTCAAAAAACAAAGACTACAAATTAACTTTTGCTGCCTTAGCCAGCCCTGTGGTGCTGAGGGTTGAGGCGCTGGACACCAAACCTTGCGACACATTGGTGACACAGGTTCGGGAACAGATATGGGCTGCCGGGGGTTGGCAGGGGAGAGGGAGGCTCGAGCGTCTGATGACTGCTCTCCTCTCTCTGGAGTGGATAATGGGGCTTGCATGGCTCTGTAGCAGTGACTGTTGGAGGCCAACTGCACTACAGTAGCATGCAAATTAGGGGAGGAGAGAGTGGTAGACATCAGCACTACATGCTTGGATGCCATTGCACTGATGGCTCTCCATAAGAGAGAAAAGAGGAAAAAAAATGCAGAAAGTGATCTTCACTGCTGATAGTTACACTGTTGCACCCCCAGAAGTGATCTGAGTGGGGCTTGTACCCAATGTGGTGCGAGAGCGATAATGGCCGGTCCATTGGGGCTACAGGTTTGTGTGGCCCGTGCGAATGACCAGGTCTGGGGTGCAGGGGCCGGTGGCAGGAGACCGTGGGGGCCACTCTGCCAGGGGAGAAAAGATAAATAATAAAAAAAAAAATTGCTGCCTTAAAAAGGATTTTGCTGTTATTGCTATTGTGTTCAGGCAATGTCGAGCTCAACCCGGGACCTCTAGATATCCTTGCTTCTCTCTCCAACCATGCTGGAATTAAAGGAATATCTTTCCTGCATGTCAATGTCTGCAGCCTTTTGGAAAAGATCACCATGATCCAGTCTTGGGTTAGCCACACCCTACCTGATGTTCTGGTGATCACTGAGACCTGGCTTGGACCAGCCACTCCTGACAGGGAAATCAACATCCCAGGTTATTTGCTTTCCTGAGCAGATAGGCAATCGAGAGGCAGAGGGGTGGTGATTTATTTCAGGGACAAATTCTCTGTATCATGTCTAGAATCATCTTCCTCCCCTAATGAATTTGAATGCTTGTCCCTAAAGGTTGAACTATCACCTTCTTGAGCACTCTGTGTAATAGGCTGTTACAGGCCCCTGTCTGCAGGGCCACATCTCTTGTCACATCTAAGCTCTGCCCTGGGGCTCAGTACACAGGAAACTATTATTCTTGGTGATCTGAACTACGACTGGTTATCAAAAGCCTCGCCTCCCTTGAAATCCTTTTGTGACACCTTGGGGCTGGTACAACTCATTGGTGAACCCACTCGCCCAGATAAAAAGAACCCTAGTAACAGTACCCTTTTAGATGTAATTTTGGTTAACAAACCACACTTGTTCTCCCATGTTAGAACATTTTTCTCTGACATCAGCAATCACTGTTTCATTGCCAGCATCAGATCTGTGCATAATCCACACTTTGTAGCAAAGTTTTCAATCAAGAAGTGTAAACGTACCTTTGACTTGTTTGCCTATCTCGACGAATTGAAGCATTCCCTGCAATGGCAGAATTTCTACTTAACCAAAATGGTTAATGAAGCATATACTATCTTTCACAAAATACTAACTGCGGCCTTAAACAGGCATGCCCCCATGGTAAAGGTACTTGTTAGGAGCAACACTTGCCACTGGTTTTCACCAAAACTCAAAGCTTCCATGCTAGATAGGGATACGCTTTGGAAAAAAGCACGCAGAAGCAAGAATAACATGGATTGGTGTCAGTTTAGGAGGGCACGCAATAAGTGCACCAAGTTGGCCAGAGCAGCCAAGGCCACTTTCTATCGCACTGAGCTAGACTCTGCCTCAAGGAATCCTTCAAAATTTTGGAAAATAATAAAGGACATGCCTGGTCATTCACCTGGAAATTCCCTCCCATCAAAAATTTATCCGGTAGTAACACCATTCAGACCGATCGGAGACACTGGAAGCCCTCAATAATCATTTTGTAACCACTGGGCTAGCATTTGGCACAACCCCTGCTAATGCCATCCACACTCAGCAGGGATTATTGTTTCACAAGTCTGCTGCTACCAAAGGGGCCTTCTCCTTCCTGCCTGCCTCTTTAAAAGAGGTTGAAGATCTATCAGCTGCAGTTGAATATCAAGAAGGGTGCAGGTTCAGACTCTATAGAACCTTACTTTCTGAAATGTGCATACCATGTGTTGGCAGTGCCAATCATGCACCTCTTCAACTTGTCACTATCCCAGGGGAGACTCCCCTCGCAATGGAAAGTAGCCCATGTCATCCCTCTGCTCAAATCAGGTGACCCATGCCACCTTAATAATTATAGACCGATCTCCCTCCTCCCCATTCTGTCTAAATTATTGGAAAAGATAGTGAGTGGTCAGCTAAGGGCGTACCTTGAATCCAGGAGTCTGTTAAACCCAGTGCAGTCTGGATTCAGAGCAAAGCACAGCACCATAACTGCCCTAGCAAAAGTGACTAATGATTGGCTCCTTGACCTTGACAATAGGAATTTTGTCTGTGACATTTTTTTGGATCTAAGTAAGGCCTTCGACACAGTCGACCATAGCCTGCTTCTTTCCTCCCTATGTAACCTAGGTCTGGACCCTAGCTGTATGTGCTAGTCTGCTGACTACCTTGCAGAACGGGATCAGCAGGTTAAGGCTGAAGGTGATCTTTTACCACTTAAACTCCTACAGAAAGGTATGCCTCAGGGGTCTGTCCTTGGTCCCCTGTTGTTTGCGATTTAGATTAACATCGATGACAACATCAATAAAGACAATATCCACTTGTTCGCTGACAACACAGTACTTTATTTGAGACGTCCTACTCTGGAAGCAGCCTGTGAAGACCTCCAAGCTGAATTTAACCTATTGCAATATCAACTCATAAGCAAAACGCTTCTGCTTAATGTGAAAAAATCAAAAGCAATGCTCCTTTCCCCTTTCTCCTATGCTGTGAACCCTGCTTGTGTTGGGGCTATCCCTCAGTACAGTACTTGGAGAAAATCTAGAGTATGAGCCAAAATTCAAATATCTGGGTGTAAGGCTCGATCACAAACTCTCCTTCTCTGAACATCTTGAAGAACTACAGAAGAAACTAAGACATAGACTAGGACTGTTCTACAGAATTAACCACTTCCTTACTAGGGATGCCAAGCAGTGGTTGGTTCAAGCTACGTTCCTTTCATTAATAGATTATGTGGACCATCTCTATAGCCATTGCACTGCTTCTTTGCTGGCTAAGTTAGACACCCTATACCACAGAGCAATCAGGTTCATAATGAGCCTTCCACTTTCCACACACTATTGCTCCTTGTACATTGTGGTGGGCTGTACTTCCTTTCATTATAGGAGAAACAGAAATGCTATGCTATGGGTTTTCAGAGCAGTTACCAACAAGCTCCCCCTATACTTCTCTGATTGTATTCCCCTGAGTGTGATAGGTGCCTATACTCTAAGAATCTATTCCCTAATTGCCTTGCAAATACTTAAGGTCAAATCTCATTTCGGTAGAGCTGCCATAAGTTTCTCATTGCCTTCATTGTGGAATATGCAAAAAACTATGAAGCTGAGCTGTCCTGTTAGCCTGAATATTTTCAAGTCACTCTATGACCGCTCCATGAAAGAATCCTGCAAATGTTTCCCACATCGCTAGCTCACCTATTTTCTAGTTTCCCTCCTGCCCATCCTGCCTCTCGCTCTGCCTCTGCCCCTGCCTCTCTCTCCGTACCAAAATACTGGTTTCTCTGCCTCTCTTTAGACATGGCCAAGTTCCACCCCCTTCCCTGAAGAATGCCAGTTAACTATTCCAACCCCGTTATTTCTTTCTAAGCTGGTATCCCTCTTCTTGCCTTTCTCTTTCCTTATAAGTGAACATTCTGGCTGTACCCAGTTATGAGCCTATCTGTTGTAAAGGCCCTTACACTCAAATGTTGATGTACATATGTATATTTTTCTTCTTTGTGTATATTGCATTATGTTTTACCATGTTACTGTACTATGATTTTTGTATGACCAGGTCCATCTTGCAAATGAGACCTGCTCAATGGTGCCCACCTGGATAAATAAAGATTTTGATTGACTGATCTATAAACAGTGCAATATACTGTAAAATAATCACAACAGGCAAAATTTAATGGCCACAGTGGCCCATGCACTGGAATTCATCCAGAGTCTGAATGAGATGGCACCATCTCATTCATTGATTCTGCTTGGATGTGTAACTCTCTCCCAGATTTCCTAGTCTTGTGATTTTTTTTTTCATTTAATGGGACACCTGTCAAAACAAAGATCTCATCATGCACATTAACAAGCTTGCATAAGCACTTTCATTCAAGCTGTACCTACACAAGGTTAAAACACACACACAATCAGGATCTTATGCTTCCTACAACAACTGAGCTGACTTTTTGGCTAGAGAGGGTGCTCAAGGGGATAGATATGGGCAATGCAAGAACTGGCAGAGCAGCCACCATAATTTGCTCAAACCAGTCTAGAATCTCCTGAGATGCAGAGATTCACTGAATCACCTCATGCTGAAGTATTCTCTGGTCTGCAAGTATTTCTGGATCTGACACCCCCTGTTCTGAATTCTGAGATTTGTAATAAAAAAAGTATTAGGCCCAGCTGTGATGCTGTCTGGTCCTAAACCAGATTGAGCAACTCCTGACCCTAGGCTACTTTCTTTCCCTGAGGCCAGTAGGCCTGAGTCAACCTAAGACTACAAGTGAACCCCTGACCTAGGAGGGGCACCAATGGGGCCACTTCTTGGCTCTGAGTCAAGGCAACATCATTGGAATGTGGAGCTTCCAAAGGAACCATTGATGCAGAAGGAATAGGTAAGTTCACTTCCCCAGGAAGCCATTCCCTCTCCTTCTGGACCCTTACCTCAATTTTATCAGGTGCAGTTGCCACACCGCAGGACACCACTTAATATAAAAGTTTTATGTCAATCATCTCAGACTTTTCAGAACCTCAGATAGCCCCAATTATGCAGAAGATTTTTCTGTTGGCCAAGGGGGAAATGGGCACAAATATCCACATGATTTTCCAACTTCAAAGTATCCTGAAGAGGCCCAGCAGATCCTAATTGTTACACCAGATTTAAAGGAACAGCCTGGCCCTTCTGAAATCTACAGAGATACAGTGGTGGTATAATATAATAGCTACCTTTTAATAAAATAACATTTAACTACAAGATCAAGCACTTGGCATTTTAAAATCATATTACAACTTCTTAAACAGTATTTTGTTCCATGAACTCAACTGTGCACTCACCTTCCACAACTGTACCCACCACTCCACCACAGTCAGGCCCAACCAAGAGGCCCAAATACAATTTCAATATCCGGGACACTGATTGATAATGTTCAATTTATATATGTTCTTGTTAATTTTAACATCATGTTTTAAGGCATGGCCAGATATGCTCATGGTTTTAATATTAATGTTTCAGGTTTCATGCTATTATGTTATTCAATATTAGTGCAGCTTATCAAGTATGAGCTCAAAATGCTGTAGGTGGGCAAAAAACTGCCTTGCATCCAGGGATGTTCCACTCTAATTGCCCTAAATGGGATTTGAGTGTAACAGACCTGGTGAGGAGTATATTAGGCCTATTTGAATCAGGTCTATCAATTCGTAATGAGGTGATATACAACAAATTAATACAAACAAATTAATTATTTCACAAGCTGAAAATGTTCCAAAGCTCATGCTACATGGTACTGATGTTTTATCCATGAAACAAAGGTTCACTGTTTGCATGCACAATATTGCACATCTATTTAATTTGACCCAAAGTAAAATATATAAATTTCAGCCTATGACAAAGAAGCTTAAGAGCTGTGCATAGGCAGGGAAATAATTTGTTCTGCTGATGGCAGTTATGCCAAAACCACTATCACAAACTTCATCAGGGATTTGGACTCTAAAACGATCCCTGATTAAATCCAGAATAGTCGTATGACCAAATGGTGTTGCCCTTTCTGTTAACTGTATTAACGTATCCCTAGCCCAGGCTGGGACAGCCAACTTGGCTACTGCTAGAAACTTGGGATATGTCATGCCACACCCTTGACAGGGCCCCTGCTTCGGAAAGAAGTCCTGTTCCATCAGGGACACCATGCACATTGCTTCTACAGTATCTCTTTTCAAGAAAGACCTTGGAATTTTTGATAAACTTTCCAAGATCCATTCTCTCAGTCATCTTGAGGATGGTATTTATATAGAAAGACAGTAACCTGTGAAGTGAGTGTATGAGGAAGGGCGCTGTCCATTACGGCGAGTCCTCCCTGCTGCAATCCACTCACAGCAATGGAAAGGTAGGGTGACCGGATGAGAGGGTGGGTGAACTAGGTGACAGGCTGTCAATATAAGTACGTGTGCGGGGGGTGGGAGTGAGCAAAGTGAGCGTGGGCTGGGAGGGGGTGGAGAGGCTGTAGGGGTGGTGCTGTGGTTGCTGGTTGAGCTGTGTTGTGGTGTTGTGGATTGGCTAATGGCTGGGTGGCTGGGTGGCTGAGATACTGGGTTTGGGTCCGGGTGCTGGTGCAAGTTTTTATTGTGCCCGGCCTGAACCTTTTTTTTTACTGCTTTCACCCCCGGCGTGCACCCCTCTGTAGTCGAGAGACTCCTTCGTAGGGTGGGCGGGGAGCGAAGTCCCCTGTGAGGGGTGTGTGTGGGGTGCAGCTCCCCCACAGAAAGCAGTAAAAATCTGTCCTGGTGTCATTGATCTGGTGCGCCGAGGTTGTCAGAGTGATGAAAATGTGTTTGGCACCCTGACTGAGTGAAAACAGGGATCGCCTTTAGGCATTCACCATTATCACATAGACCCTAGAAAGACTGGGTCAAAGATACAGATGTTGAAGAGTACCAGTCCCAAGACTGATCCCAGTGGCATCCTGCTAGTAAACCACTGGTCTCTAAGTATTTCACATTAATTCAGTGCTAAGTATCTCTCCTCCCGGGGCAGTGGAAACCTGGTTTTCTTCAGTTGGAAAGCCAAAGGGCCATTGTGAAGGAGCAGAGTCAGGGCAGCTAAGATGCTAAATTGTTGAGGAGAAATGATTGTAGCAGGAGTCAGTAAAAGTGACAAAGATTTTAATAAAAGGTAGCCACCATTGCCACACCATTTTTAAAAAAACTTTACTGACTTTCCAGGATGACTTTGTAGCTGCTCTGAGTAAAAATGAGTGAGAAAGGCCACAGATCTCTGACCATCCTACCAGGAGCTAGGTTTGGAGTCCTTGATAGTGGAGAGGAGCCACCTGTGGCAAGAGCTGTACTCAGAGGGTTCTGCGGAGAGCTAATGGCCTGGGTTGGCCGATTCTCACTATTTTAACTATTCTGACTCTAATGCTAATGTAATGACTTCAGTGAACAGAGAACAAGAACTAACTATTATTTTTTTTATTGTATTTTACTGCAGTTTTTCCTGTCTACTGATTTTGAATTGGCTTATTTATTTCATGTATATATATATAAGCAAAACCAAAGGTCCAAAGGATTTTCTTACTGATACATTGTTGGGTGTTCTTGTGATATTTTTGTATTTTTGCACCTACAGTTACCTAGAGTTAATGAGTCCTGTACTTGTCTTGCTTTATAAGTTTTGTACTTTATATTGTATTGTATATTACATTTTTAAAGTTTTAAACTTAACCTTGGTTTGATCCAGGAAGTGACGTTCTGATATGTAGCCTAGTAACACATAACTTGGGGTTACAAAGTGCAGGCGCTGACATTCCTAGGTGAACATGCCATTATTCAAGCACCCTGGTTGGGAAAAGGTGTCCTTATCGCTAACAATTGCTCTTATGCTTTGCACTTTGCCTTTTTACTTGCTTTTTGTTAGCGCATTTGGGTTTAAGTCTAAAAAAAATGTTGCTACAAATTGGCTCTTAAGGAACTTTTAGTTCTGTTTTACGACCAAATCAGAGATGAACACAAGTTAACAAATATGATCTCTGAACCTGTTAGCTGAATTTTATTTAGAAGTGGAGAAGCTCTTTCGTGATACCACAAAGTACCAAAGAACAAGTATCTTACAGGGAGGAACAGGGTGAAGGAATGCACTATTTTTAAGCAAAAAAGATGTTCAAGGACTAGAGGGCATGGGATGAAGCTGGAGGGAGGACGATTCAGAGGAAACGTGAGGAAGAATTTCTTCACAGAACGGGTGGTGGACAAGTGGAACACCCCTGCCAGAGGAAGTGGTGAGGGCTGAAACAATCACGGGATTTAAGAATGCATGGGATAGACATAAAGGAATTCTGGAGGTCAGGGGTAAGGGGCAACAGACTTCCTGGAAAGCATAAACTGAACTTACAAACTTAAATTGGCAGACTGGGTGGGCCATAGGCCTTTATCTGCCGACACTGTCTATGTATCTATGTATCTATGTAACACAGTTAGTCAGCAGGTGAAAACTTGGGAGGAGCAAAGAGCGAGCAGCAGTGTGAATTATTTTGAAAGGCAAAGAGAAAAAAGTAAGTGAAAACTGAGAATTAAGCTTTGCTGAAGTTTTGTTGAAGATTGTTAGCACTGTGATAATATTCTCAATGAAACCAGAGCTGGATAAGATAGAATTAACAATCATTTGATTTATTATTACTATTACTACTTAGGTGCTTCAGTAGCTTAGAGGTCAAAGCGAAACATAACATTTTAAATTGTCTAAATCAGGCCTATGGGGGAATATCGCTTACAAGATTTCAGACATAAGATAAAAGGTATCAGGTTTAGGCTAATACTAGACAGTGAATCTTTTTTGATATAAACTATTTTTTCTGTTAGAGCTGGATTTTACCCACCTGATTATTTGATATTTTATAGTGATGACTACACCAAGAAAAGGAGACATAAGGAGCCCAAAATGACATCCTTACTACTGGTTGAGAACATTATCTGGGGAACTTTTTGGCACATTTTCGCATTCTGCATTTCCTACCAGGATGAGTGACACTAGACTTGAAGTATGTCTGAACTCGAATATAGCAGGAGCCTTTGTTGTATGACTTGTTGGTAAAAAACAGTATGAGGGACACAGGAGTGAGAAAGAGAATGAAAAACTGTAAGACTCTATCCTAATACTTTTCCAGGTACTTTTCCCAGCACTTGAGGTGTATACTGTCCTCTGGTTGCAGAGGTTTGAACTGGCTAAAGTAACAAGTCTATACTTAGTTTAAAATTTGCATGAAATGTTTGTGTAAAAGATATGGTTTCCCAGCAGGAATAAGCAACATCTTCTTTCTAGAAGAGAAGAGATGAAGAACAGAAACGTCATTTGGACTTTTTGGACTTTCTGGATTTCTTTTTGGACATTTGTTGTCATTTGGGGTAATTACTCAATTATATACTTTCTGTATTATCTATTACTATTGTATAAATATATATCTTACTACATAATAATCAATATATATCTGCATATTTTTGGTTGGATAAAATAAAAGTAATATATAAGTCCTTAACTGTAAAAGATAAAGTGGTTGTAGAAACATGGAGTGGAAAGGGTGTAACTGATTATAGCACTTTCTCAGAGTTAACTGAAAAATAACCAATTAAAGTATTAAATCATTTAACAAGGTGGGTAACAAACAGATCAAAGGAAATAGTAGCATTAAAAAGGAGGAAAAGATGGAGTCTGTCAAATCAACAGACGAGATCAGGGACGTAATATCAAAACCAATAGAACGCCAGAAGGGGAGCAGAAAACTTCAAAATAAACAAGGGAATTACAAACCTACATTGACATAACCATTAATGAGAGATATCATACAGAAAAACAGGGAACATTTGATTGAGTCACAGAGAATGTGAAGTGAGAATGCAGTGTTCATACATGATGTAGATCAACAGGATGATATAAAAGATGATGGACTAGCTCAAGATATAGAGATAGTGAATAAAACAGTAGAAGAGATAAGAGAAATGATACAGACCAATAGGAAATTGGAATTAGAGTTAGAACAGATGATTAAGAAATACAAATCAGGCTTGAATGAATCTGAGATTATAAATGAGACACTAGACCAGTCTAATATATCATTATGGGTGCCTAGGGAAGGCACACAATTAATGAGCCTGATGGATGTATATACATCAGACATAGAAAACATAACAAGAGAGGAGGCAATTGCACTAAGGGATTCTTTTATGGCAAATGTAATGTTATATGAACAACTTACATAAAACAAGAGCTATCTTTTGTGAAAGGTGTTTGTATAGAAAATAAAAAACAAATTATCTTAATTAACGCCAATAAGATCAAAGGGGAAAGCAGCTATACACAAGAAAAAGGGTTGCCAGTAGAACTAGGAGATTTTACAATTACAGAAGAATCAATTAGAGTAAAGAGTTGCATCAGAGTTATGGATGATGAAAATTTACTGGAGATTAACAGCACATCAAGCTTGATAATAAATTATAGCAAGAGTGGTACAAAGAACAGAGAAAAAAGTATGGAAATAACCGAAAAGGAATTAGAGTCAGATTCTGATGCAGACATGGAACTTATTATTTTACCAAATGAAAATGCAAGGCAGGACAGTATCTCTTTAGAACTTAAAAAATCTAATTTCCATATGTGGGGAAAAAAGATGAAAGGCAAGGAAAGAGAAAAACAAACAAAAGCAAAAATAAGGAAAATAAGAAGAGAAAAGGTATTAGGAAGTTAAAGGGGTTAAATAGCTCACTCAATAAGATAACAAAAGGTAGCAGGTTATTATCAGAAGAAAGTGAGGGGAAGGGTGTGAAAAAAAGATAGGGGAGATGACCTTGCCCTTAAGAGTAAAGAAGAAATAAAGGAAGAGCAAATGCTCAATAATAAAGGAAACAAAGTATTGATGAGACTATTTTGTTCCAGATTTTCATTTCAGACCTTACTAAGAACCTTAACTGCTGGAAGAAAAAAATACACAGATGATACTAAAATTGGAGGCCCATGTGGCACAGATGAGAAAATAAGCTATTTACAGCAAGATCTTAATACAGTATACAGCTGGGTAAAACAATGGAACATGTACCTGGACAAATGTAAAACAATGCACTTAGGCAGATCCAACAAAAAAGCTGAATACATTTTATGTGGTTCCACCGTAGCAACTTGTTCCTCAGAAAAAGATCTACGGTTCCTTATTTTTGACACACTAGGTACAGAAGATCAAACACAAGCTGGCATAAAAAATTTAACAACATTATATGGTGTATAAAAAGGAACATAACCACTAGAGATTCCTGTGTAATGTTATCATTATACCATGTGTATGTTCGTCCTCAGCTTGAGTACGTGTCCTAGATTTGGTTCCCTTTTCGAAAACCAAAAAGAGATAAAATCGACAGAGTGTAGAGAAAATATACTAAATGCATTGATGGGTTGGAACGGATGCAATATGAGGCAAGGTTAAGTGTATTCAATCTTATGTCTGTAGAAACTAGGAGGTTAAGATCTGAATTCCTATTTATGTATGATGTAATGCAGGATCACGTCTTGTTGAATGACCTTGGAGTTTCCTTTAAACCAGAAATGCAAAGAACTAGAGGACACCCATTACAAAAAAAAACGGAGTTAGATTCAGATGAAACCAAAGAAAATATTTTTATACATCTAGGATTGTAAACCCATGGAATGCTTTGCCCGAGGATAATAACAAATAGGAATAAAAAAATATTCAAAACTAGATTGGACTATTGTATTTTATCTGGAACAGAAATCAAATACTTTGATTGAATTATTGGAGCAAATATGGGCTTTGCTTACTCACTCCATATCTCCTCAGTATGAACCTCAGTATGACATTATGAAAGGGAATAAAACAAAGCAAAAATAAAACAAGATCTATAAACAACAAAGAAAATAGGAGGGTTAAAAAGGCAAAGAGACAGGGAAAAACAGCAAAATGGTAAAAAAAGTAAGAAAAACAATGAAAATACAAAAATTGAAGAAGAGGGCAAGGCAAATGACAGTGTGGAGGAGGCTTTACAAAATACAAGGCATATGAATACTGTCCAAAAAATGCAGTAAATATAGCGAATGAGGTTGATATTAAAACTGGGAAAATGACAAGATTCCTCAAAAGAACATTAGACACTGATTATGTATTACCTCTATATAAGGTGGGAATAATACCAAAAAAAAAAAAATTTGAGAAAGCCCTGAATTTGCTTTTAAAGCAATTTCTGTCAACAATAATTCAGGGGAATCAAAATAATGAAACTACATTAAATCATTTAAGTGTGACTAGGCCATTGGAGAATATGGAACTGGTCCTATTAATCTCGGACCAGTTTTATATTCTCAAAGCGATAGAGAACCAAAAGAATAAGATAAGGAAAATGGGAACTGAAGTGAAAAGTATAGTGAACATAGAGGTATTGTTCCCTGAACATTATAACAAACAAAAGAGTGAGAGGTAAGGTACCCAGGATTTGATGCTGTCTATTTCTGGAATAACATTTTCCAGAAAGAAAAAAAAAAAAACTAGGAATAAAGACAATGGAATTGTTTCAGAATTTACTTAAAATAAAAGATCTAAATACAGTGATAAACAGGGTTGTTAGATGGAAGGAAAATGGACAACTAACTCTCTGAATAAATAATGAAACCGATTACTGCTTGATTCTCTCAAAGGATCACATTCTGGATAAGGCGGACATTTACATTTTTGAGGAAGTAACAACAGAGGCAGAATAAAAAAAACTAACTAAAATCAGATTATTGGATGAATCTGGTACAAACAACAGACATATTTCAAACTTTACAGGATTATAATGATGATTGATGACCAGAGAACAGTAAATTAAACTATGCTGAGCCAAATAAAAGCAACATAAACAGTAATGAGAAGGGCTTTGAATATAATATAAGTTTTTGGAAATATCGAAGGGGTAAAAGATAAATTAGCTGATCCCTCTGTTTTAGATTATCTGATGTGTTTTAACTGTATATGTCTTCAAGAAACTTGGACTAAGGAAATTATGCATTTAAATGTGTATAAAACATTTAATAAAGAGGCCAAAAGTACAAAGAAGTATGGAAGACTATCAGGAGGACTGACAACTTGGTGAAACATTTTAAAAGAATTTCAGATGGTTGAAATACAGACACAAAATGACTGTGTATTGGGTATTAAGATAATAGGTAGGAATATGGAAACTGCAATATTGAATTTGTACATACCACCAGTAAACTCCATTTATGCTGATATACATATCCTGGATGCACTAGAGAAAGTTATTGAAGAATGCACTCAGATTAACCCAGATTGTGGCATTTTAGTAACCGGGGTGATTTTAATGACAGGATGGGGCGATGCCTGAAGCCCACCAAAGAGATGGCAGATCTGAATGCAGGTCAGGGCCTAACTTATATCAGGTTAGAGTGAAATTCTAAGGACAATAAAGAAACAGAAAGGGGAAGAAAGTCATACAACATATTTGAAAATAGGAATTTTGTACTAATGAATGGAAGAACAAAATGGGATTCACTAGTGGAATACACATACAGTATGTAGATAATAAATGAGCTTCAATAATTGATTAGGTTTGGTCATGATATAACATATTGTTGTTATTTAGTGAACTTGGAATAAATAACAGGGCAAAAAGTGAGCATAGCCTGATGGAGGTGCATATGGATATTTGGCCAATAAATAAAAACATAAGAAAAGTAGATCAAGTAATACGAGTCAGGAAGGGGGTCAGTGGGAAATGATTGACAAACATATGTCCAACAAACTATTAAGAGGTTGCTGAGCAGCAGAAGAAATAAGGGAAATTATAACAAATAAAGACCCGGAAAGTAGTCTTAACAAACCGGAAATAACTCTGGAAAAGATATCAGCCCTGTTAATAAAGGTTTCATGTATACCAGAAAGAAAAGGAAGCAGATGGTTTCATAAGGAGTGCAGAACAGCTAAAAAGGAATTTAGAAGGATAGTAAAGCAAATGAGAATGAGTCTGTCTAAGGAAAATAAAAGAAGGCTCAACAAATTAAGAAAAGAATATAAACAAATGTTGGAAAGGAAGAGGGAAATCTGCAGATCAAAGTTATGAAGGTAATTTGAGAAGGCTGTATGGAAGAGGGACAATAGGAAATGTTGGTGAATGGTTGCAAATGGATGGAATGTACACTCAGAAGAGATTGAAAGCTATATAGACCCAATTACTTGGAAATCATACTTCAAATAATTATTTTTGAACCAGAAATAATTAATCAAGTTAGTATAAATAATAACTGGGTAATATTAGATAATGAAATAACAGAAGAAGAAATAATGATAGCTACTGGCTCCTCAAATAGACATAAAGCACCAGGGCCCAATGGGGTACCCTAGATATAATAAATGATCCTGAACTTTGGATACCATACTTGCACTATATATATATATATATATATATATATGGAAGCATATAACTAATACTGGATAATCTCAACATGCTGAGAAAACATTACTATACCTATATTCAAAAAAGGAGATAAAAAGAACCCAAGTCACTACAGACCAATACGTTTATTAGATACTACACAAAAATATTTACTAAAATATAAAATAATAGAATACTGGATTGAATTATTGATTCTAACATTATTGATGAAGCACAGGCAGGATTTATGCCAGGCCATTCCACAATCGATCAATGTTTTGTACTTTCGCATTTGATATACAAGTACACTAAAATGAAAACACAAAAACTGTACTTTGTATTCATATACCTTGTAGCAGCATTTGACAGAGTTAAAAGAGATAAATTATGAGATGTACTGAAGAGTTACAGACTAGAACCAGCAATACTAAATATTATAATTTCATTATACACTAATAATAAGACAAGTATAAGATACAATAAAGAAAGTGACAGAACTCCTAAATTTATCATACATATAGGACTAAGACAGGGATGTGTGCCATCCCCCATTCTGTTTCATTTTTATTTGAATGAGGTACTGATGAGACTATATGACCCTTACCTGCATATGCCAAAGGTGGGTTCCAGGTGCTGCCCCTACCTGGCTTACGCTGATGATGTAGTACTTGTATCAACAAGTTATTTGGTAATTAAGAGGAGTTTGAGTAAATTCCAAGAGGGATGTGAGGAGGCAGCACTGGAGATAAACTATGATGAAATGAAATACATGATATGTAGTAATTACTATGTGAAAAATGGGATGGATCAGAGTTTAAGTTATAACAAACACAACATAGAAAGAGTAAGTAAATTTTGTTATTTAGGAATGATATTTACATATAACTTAAATTGGAAAGAACATAAAAAAATGTTCGAGCAATAAATCAAGAGATTTAGTCCAGTTATGGAAGGCTTCTCATATAGGTTTGGGGGAAACTCTGTAAAAGGATGTGTACAAACACTAATTGCTAAAATTAAAAGTCAAATCCTCTTTGGAGAAGAGATTTGGGGGTTAGAAAACACTGATACACTAGAAGCCTTAATGAGCACTTTTTATAAAAGATTATTGGGCCTACCAATAGGGACTCCATCTCCACTAGTAAGATTAGAATTAGGACAAGTTACAGTAAACTGTAATATTGAGCAAATATTGAATATATACTGGATGAAGACATATAATATGGAAAAAAAAACAAGATTATTCTGGGTATGTGTAGATGAATAAAGAGAGTATAGTGAAAGAAAGTTCTTCCCAAGCTTGGATATTTTAGAGAAAATAATGAAATTGTATGGCTTATAAATTGTTTGCCTGAGAGTATTATAAAGCCCCCTGAGTTGATTGTAAAGATAATTAAGGACAGAATTAGATATACATATACAAAAAGAATTAGAACTTGGTAAAAACTATAAAATAAATAATTGGCTCTTGGATAATAAGAGACATTTCGGAATGGAACCCTATTTAATAAAAATTAAGAATCAAGTAAAAAGGAGAGCTTTCGCCAGATTAAGATTTGAATACAATAATAGTTAAAGAATAAGAGGGTTCTTTGACAGAAATATTACAAAAAAATGTAAGTGCCAGCTTGGGGAGGACAACTTAATACATTTATTGATTTTTTTTTGCCCAGGGTACAAACATGAAAGAAAATTGTATTTGGGAAGTGTACTTTCTACATTAAATATGGAGCCAAAATATTAAGTTACAACTTTAATGAAATCAAATAACTTGTAAATATTAGAAAGAGTTGCAATGTTTTGTAAAACAGTAGAAAACAAAAAAACTACATATCATTCACAACAAACAAAATCCCATAATTACACTATATATATTGACGTGTTAGTCTTAGATGAGAAATTAGATATTTACGTGCAATAAAAAAAGGCTTAAAAACTTTTCCCTTTAATGCCAATGACTTAGTAAGAATAACAGATTTAAACTATTTATTAAGTCTGTATTTATGATGAGTGATGGTGTATCTGTACATAATTTATAATTATTTATGAATGTTCTGTCTAAATGAATGTATAATCTGTTGTAATGACAATATTGTTTGTCAATCAATTATCTAAACTGAACTGAACTAGAGAAAGACTGAATTTGCCTCCTCTATTGGTCTATTATCCTCAATTTTACTCATAGATGGCTCCTCATACTGATTGCTGCACCATCCAAGGATATTGTTACCTTTGCCATCATTATGTGTTTGACGTCATAACACCTGATTGTAGTTACACTACACACACAGACTGATATTCTTTGCCTCAAAAGGTTGATACCAAAACATTGAAACTTCATCTGCTTTTCCAGACTCCTCAAGCAAGCCTAAACCTACTCCAGACTCTGCAGCAGCACAGGCCCTTCAGTCCATCTTCTATCATCAGGCCAAGATCCAAGGCCATTGTCTACAGCATCCAGATCCAGATCTCCAAGAGATTCTCAAATCAACAATGCCAGACACCAACGCACGCCAATCAACAAAGTAAGATCTTCAACCAACAACACCAGTCCATCATTGCCCACTTACCCACAAGCACCAGTTGTTGCTCCTTTACCTGAGGCTAACAAGAACAATTTTAAAGACACTGTGCAATTTGCTCATGATCAAGCCACCAGCAAATTCACAAATGCTTCAGTATCCTGTTTTGTGCATCTTACCAAATGTCACACACCTCAAGTCAAAGTCACCTACCAAAGTGAAGGAATGTACTGTGTGGTTACCAACCTAGAGACATTATCATATGGTCTTTTAACATGTGATATTGACAATCTCAACTTCTGCTTTATACCTAGTGAGTGCTTTGTCAATAGTCACATGGTTATCACACGAATTCCCACCCCTGCCGTAGAGTACATGGATAGTGACCCTATCTATCTGTATGCTATTCAACAATATTTACCAGTGTTTAATGTGCATATCAATCCATTAATCCTGAATCTTCAAACTCTCTTAGACAGAAAAGATACTCAACTTGTACATATTAGTAATAAAATTACAAAGGCACAAACACCTCTTAATGAATTATTTCATGATGTGGACCTCAATGATACTTTGTCATATACTTGGCTTGAATGAACATTTAAAGCATTTGTTGTTATACAAGTTACATTAATTGCTGTACTATTAATTACGATATTATGTCTTAGAAAAACTCTAAACCTGCCGGAAAAACAATTATGTTTTTTTTTTCAAAAGAAAGGCAGAAGCATTACACCTGCACCATGACACTCACCTACCTTTCTAAATTTGTGTTGCCTCTTTATTCAGGTGATAAGCAGGGATACGTTGCCCCCAGGACCCTTCTGACCCTTGTGAACCCCTCCTTCTACACTATTTTGGATATGTTTTGGACTTACGAAATAACAGGAGTTACATAGACTTAGCTGTGATTACAATGATCACTAATTGCCAGATACCAATGCGCTCCAATCAACAAAGTAAGATCTTCGACCAACAATGTGGGTAACTGCTGGCAGTATAGCCTAGAGGTTAGAGGAACAAGGTGTGAACGAGCCTGATACATCCAACAGACCAGACCTGAGTTTGATTCTCACAGCCTCCACTTGCATACTGTGTGACTCTGGGCAAGTCACTTAAACACAAAGTGCTCCCAGGTAATCCCTGAAAACTGGCACTTGTGCCTAGTGGGCCTAACCCCGTTAACAAAGACTAAAATAAATAAAAAAATAATTAATAATGAAATGAGTGCCTTACAATGACACAGTAATGATTTTGCATAATTATATAGTACAGTATAAGACATCTATATTTGTTATACTCTGTCATGATTAACTGATTTTCTTTTTGCAAACGCTGTTATTCTATGGTTGCCTTTTGACCTAGTTATTCTTCTGCCGTTTGTTTCATTGCTCATCTTTGAACAAGTTCCAGCTAACAGCTAGGAACATTTTCTTTGATGCATGAGCACCATCTGCTGGAACACGCACATATTTCAGTGGTTACTAAACTCACTTCTGATGCCATAATGCCATCTAATGGCATTATCAGAGAGACTTATTTCAGCAATTCTAATTGCATTAGCCAGTCTCATGATATGACATAGTCAGAGTTAGCAACACAAAATTTGCAACATTTATGAATAGCACACTGCTTTATGCGTATACCTATTGTTAAATTTCTTTGCTCCTTTAGTATTTGCTACTGTGGTGCACCACCAGCAAACCTCTGATACAAGCATGGTACTGTGAAACAAGTTTCTGCAACCCCCATTTGAAGCTTTGCACAGTAAGTAATCTTGGGCTATAGCTCATTTAGCTAGCTAGCTAGTCAGGTCTTAGAGGAGGGTTAAGTCCCAGGCTGGACTGCACCAAATTTCAAGCTGTACTTAGGTAGAAAATTAAGAGCTGTTTGTGTTTAACAGTTACTGAGCCCCAACACAGTTTTCTAGCTTGAGCCACCTGACTGTCAACTTCTCGGCAACCACCACTACAGCTAGACTGTATCATGAAACTGCCATTTGGGGAAAAGCTGAGTGCACCTGCAGGTGGAGGGTCAGAGATACTGTGTGGGGTATTACTGTTAGTGTCAGTTATTACTATTGTTGTGATATTTCCCCTTTTCCCCCTCCCCAAAATAAATATTGCAGTTGGTTTATGTTACACATCTGGTATTACTGGTCATTGCAAAACATGTTCTGTTACTGTGTGTGGGGTAGGTACTGTGGGGGCAGTTATTGTATTTTCCTGGGAGGTGGTAAAGTGCAGTTTATTCACAGGTATCCCTTATCACTACCCCAGGTAGAGGCACTAAAACATTTCCTTATCCACGTATCTTGTCCACCAATGAACCCTGGCTGGCCCGCTCGGAGGTGTGTGCAGAGTGGACCCAGAGGGCCCCAGAACAACCAATTTCTTATGTTTAAGTGTTTTGTTTTGTTTATTGTTCTAGGAATTACTACCTTTGAGCCAGAGGCTCTTTTACAAAGGTTCCACGTCAATTAGGTACAGTACAAAAGGTTACATCGATAACACAACAATTTGTGTTGTGTCAAGAGCAAGAAAACTTATACAAATACATATCAAATCATTTGTGCAAAAGGACATGAGATATCAATAATCACATTATTATTACAAGAAAGAGGTCATGCCAGATTAGGAGAAACAAATAGGGAAAAAGTCTAGAACAGAGAGGGTAAGTGAAAGGTGTGGGGAGCAGACAATAGCAGGAGAAAAGGTTTCCCCAACATGTCAAATAACGGGACAGGGTGGGTAGTGAGAAAATAGGAGGTTTAATCAGGGCAATCACAGGAGCTAGAGGTGGCAAGGTGAGAGAAAAGCCTTGATTTGAAAATACCTAGAGAGGTGGAGGCAGTAATATGAGTGCTGAGGGCATTTAGCCAGCTGAGGGCACGATAGGCAAATGATCTTTGTCCCTGAGAAGTCCGGCACGGGACTTGGAGAGGCTGGTGTTCTGATCTTCTGGTAAAACGGATTGCTAGCGCTCGGGCATAACAGGTCTTGGATACAGGGGTGGAGTGAGGCCCAGAGTGATTTTTTTGCCATCAGGCAGGTAAGGTACTTTATCCGTTTGAGAGTTGCAACCAACCTGAGTCAGCATAGAGTTCACATGGTGGTACGTCGGTGTGCACCAGTGAGCAAACCGACAGGCCTTATTTAGGATGTTGTAATGCTACCTAGTGCTGTAGTAGTGGCAGATCCATATATAACTAAGCCATAATCAATGACTGAGATGACAGAGGATTGGATGGCAATTTCAGCAGAATGAGTAAGATGCTGTCGGTTCCAATACAGAATCCCAATTCGCTGATTAATAGTTTTTGCTGTACTATCTATGTGAGTTGCAAAGGTTAGGCCTTGATCAAAGTTGATTCCAAGATATTTGAAAATTGGCACTTGTTCAAGGGTATTTCCTAGGTATGTATTGTGGTGAGATTGGACTTGCCGTTTCTTGTTTTGCGGGTTAGAGAAGAGCATGGATTTAGTTTTTTTGTGGTTTAGAACCACATCTCAACTTTGGAAAAAGCATGCTGAAGGTTGAGGCGTAAGAGGTTCGGATCTTTATGAGTGGCAAGAATCACGGCATCATCGGCATAGAGGATTATTTGTTCAGGGCAGGATTTGGGGAGGGAGTTTAGGAAAAGGCTGAAATGGAGGGGGCCCAGGATGGATCCCTGGGGAACTCCTGAGCGAACTGGTTTTGAGTCTGAGAGAACTCCAGCTACTTTTACAGATTGAGAGCGCTTGAGCAAGGTAATTTTTACCCAGTCACCAGGACTTCAAGTAGAGCCCTAGGGATAGTAGTTGTTTGATAAGTAGGTCATGGTGAACTGTATCAAATGCCTTGTTAAGTCAATGTAGACTGCCCAGTTAGGTTTCCTTTGTCCATGGCATTGTGGATTGCTCCTGAGAATTCAAGTAGGGCAGTCGATGTGCTGTGCCCTTTCCTAAATCCATGCTGCTGAGTGCATAGGATGTTGTGCTTTCCAGGTAGTCTGAAAGTTGGTCCGCCACCGCTGCTCAAAGGCCTTAGAGAGAGGTGGTAGTATTGATATCGGGCGATAGTTACCAGGCAGTGACTTATCACCACTTTTGTGCACCGGAGTGACAACTGCAGCTTTCCATTTCCTAGGGAATTGGCTGTTGCAGAGGGAAAGATTGAAAATTTTTGTGAGGGGAGCAGTACTTCCTCCAGAGTGAGGGACAGAAGTTTAAGGTCAATAGTGTCGCTGCTTGCTCGGGACATAGAAATGGTCTTCTTTACATATTTATAGACTTCATGTGCCTTTACTAGTTTGAAATGGAAGGGTGGTTTGGTTGGAGAGGCAGTAGTAGAAATAGAAATTGGAGGGTCAGCATCAGTGAAGAAATCAGATGAGAGGACACCACTAAGGTCCGTGAAGGTATCATTTAGGGTGTTTGCAATGATCTCTGGGTCTAATGTAGTGGTTCCATCCACATTCATTATTGTAGGAGAGGTGTATTTGAGTGCATTTTATTTATTTGGGAAAATAAATGTAGGAATAAAGCCAGCATGTTTGGGGTGGGATTTGGAGGGGAAGTATAGAAAACAAATAAGGGTGAGCAGGAAATGTGAATGATGATGAACAGCAGGGTTTTGAAAAAGCAGAGATTAGGGAGGCAAGAGAAAGTAAGTGATGTTGATCTGTAAAGATTTATCAAGAATGGCAGGATGTTGATGGGTCAGAGATGGGATAGAAATCAGGTGGAAAGAAAGTGCTGGGAGCAGTTAATGTGGAGTGATAATAAGTCATATTTTAGGGCTTCAGGTAGAGATGGATGAGGGACAGAGACAGAGAGGAAGTGGAACACAGAGAGTAATGTGAAGTAGTGTTGAAAGTAGTAGGATATGATGCAGAGATGGGAGGATGAGAGAAGTGGCATAAAGCAGGTACTGTACCGTGTAGGAAATATCAGGAGGTAGGGGATGATCTGGTTTGGGATAAAGAGAGCAACTGCCAGGGAGCATGGATGCATATGAAGAATGGCAGTATGCTGGAGGGATGGGGGAGAGGGTAGGGTGAAGATCAGAATTGGCTAAAGTATACGGAGAATGATAATCATCTGCAGGGACACAGATAAGTGAGGAGAAGGCTAGAGATCAAGTGGCAAAAAGTGGATAATGTGAGTACTCCTCATGAATATGGCTGTATACCTTTTTGGAGTGTATGTATGGTGAAGAAATAAAAACAAAGTGAAAATGTAACGTGTGAGAATGCCAGTAGCATTCTTACACTCAAGTGCTCAATGAGAATGTACAGTATTTGATGGTTCGCAAGATAGTTAAAAAGCAGAATGATGCACTTCAGTAGCCATGTAACTGATATAACCATTGGTTTTGAAACAGACTGTATTCTATGAGAGGTATGCAATGGTATTATTAGTAAAATTGTGTACTTAGGGGATTTAACATGCTTACATACAAAACATTTTAATTATGAGAAGTAATGTAGAAACAGTGGTGGCTTTATGGTGATTATGTTCAATAACAAACATGGTAAGAATCAAATTAGTTGCCATGGGACTTAATTATTGAAATAATGCAAAGTTTATGAAATTGAAAACTGGTATTGTGTTGCAAGATAGTTCTGGATCACTTTTATGGATGTTCAAGATAAACGTTTTTACAAGGAACTGTTAGGGAAGATAATGGAAAAGGGAGGAGGAGAAGGGAGCTTAGTTGAGAGATATGGTTAATAAGGGTGTGCGAGTCATGAATAGTATTTCCTGAATATCACAAATAATACACTATTCATCATTCAGATCTGAATAAAGAATAATGGCACTATTCTTCTGCTGCCTATTTAGGAAATGTTATTAAACAAATAAAAAAATGAAACCGTCCACAGCCTCCTCCTTAGACCAAAACCATAACTTCAAGCCCCCACCCCCATGTTAGTAACTGAATTGTACCCACAATTTGATATTTTAACTAGGAAAATCTTCCACAGTGGGCAACTGAAACAAGCTGCATGACCCCACAGCAGGCCAACATCTAAGCACTTGTTAGTGCTTAAGGAAAACTATTCCTCCCCACTTTGAACCCAATCCTTTAATGCATCTTACTTTATATCAAGAAGGCAACCAACAAAAACCCACCCTCCTCCATGGCTGACTGCCTGCTATAGAATGAAAGCGCTGTTGTACTTGTTCGCTTGGAATCTGTATAGTGAAAGGATCAGTTGACCATTTCACTATACAGAATGAGCAAGCATAGAACAACTGTCATTCTGCAGCAGGTGGTCAGTTGTGGAGAAGGGCAGGTTTGTCCTGGTTGCCTTCTTGATACAAAGTATGATGCAATAATAACTGGTTAGTGATGATTATCAACTGTGGGCAGAAGCTGTCAAACTCTGTCGTGCATGGGTGATTATGTACAGTCATGTATAACAGAGTTTGATTATACAAATATGTATATAATTGCCCATGCATAACAGAGTTTGTTATACACATATGTGTATAATCACCCGTGTATAATAGAGTTTGATTAAGCACCTTTTGCCAAAATTCTAAAATCACTCTTATGCTAGTGCTACTGGCTCCTTGCGCTGTCATCTTGATTGTGCTAACCTCACCGAAACCGCTGAATGGAATCTAACTTATGTGTGGCTAAAGAAAGACACATTTCTTACAGAAATGAAAAATAACCAATGGGCTACTAATATCTGTTTACCCACCTAAATAATGGCACGTTCAACAACATTTCAGTAACCTAGGAATCTAGAAAGACAAAAATTCATACAGTAGCAAGAAAAAAGAAACACTAAGAAAAACCAAGACTGATATTAAGCTGTTCAACAAGCACCTGTCTGACAAAAATGAAAGGAACCTGCTATTATAAAAAATAAAACATGGGGAAGTGTGTGTCAGCTCAGATTTTATGCACACTCTCAGTGTGTGATGCCTTGATGAATCCCTTGAGCTTCAGTCTCAGGGCTTATGAGGTATTACACACCTCAGTTGTGCATAAAATCCTCATTATACACACTTCCCCATGCATTATTCTACATTATTATAAAGGTCTCAGAAATACAGCAATCTGATTGGATGGCGGCATTTTGTGAGCCCTACATTAATCTCCTTATTAATATACCTGTAGTGCCTAATCACCAGAGTATAGATTTGCCTGGCACTATTTTTTTTTTATTCCATCATCAGAATGTAGAGCCACCATTAAACTTACTGACTGTAAGACTGAACGACAGCAGGAAAAAAAATCCACACTAAAAGCAGTGGTTGTCACCATAACCATCACGCGTTATGTCAGTACCTAACTAGACATATCATAAATCATTGTTCAGTCACACTAACTGGGTTATTCCTGGCTTGTACAATGTTTTTATAAGCTTAAAGTTTACCTGCTCACAGGGGCAAAATGGCAAAGTTCCTACTTGTTTTCCAGTATGAAGAAAATCTTGATCATAAGCATGTGGCAAGGATCAGGAACTAATGCCTGGACTTCTCCACATGAAAGCTCCTCTACCATGTTTGAAGAACTGGCAGTTCCTGTCATTTCACATGAGCAGCAGCAACCCTGTCAGAATGTAGGTGAATTAGTAGACAGGTGCCAACTCAGAGCACTGGCAGCTGGATACTGTAAATTATGGTAAAGCAGCAACCCCCCCCCCCCGTGTTATAAAAATGTCCTATTTGTTTGGTAAGTTTTTGTTTTGTTTAGTTTGTGTGCGCTTTTTTTTTTAATGCTGAAATTGACAGGTACTGGTGCCAGTTCCTCTAGCTTTCACAAAGGGGAAAAACAGTCTGTCCGAGACCTTGTTCAGCAGCTTTCCTTTAATCAGCAGTGCCTCCATCATAAAGATCAGTGGCAATGTTTTATTAGCATAAACATTAAGTCATCGCCATTGATCTCTAAGCTGATCAGCACGTAGAACACCTTCACAGTTTTTTATTGAGGTGACAGTTAAGACTGAGCTCATTTCTAGAACAGGAGCTCTATGTTGTTTTCTTTTTTTCTAACTGAACCCAATGTTCGCAGAGCTGAAGGAATGTCACAGACTCCTGACTCACACCGTGGTCAGGCTGTCTTGTGGTTTATACTGATAAGGTCCTTTGGGTATCTTTTACAGGTAGTTGCAATTCTACATGGGCTGGTACTGTTTTGTATAAATACTGAAGATTTTACAAGCTGTGTGTTTTTAAGTAACAGCTAGTTTTGACAGGGCAGTTATGGACACTTGCACACAGCGTGGCAATACTCTGACTAAAGCTGCTCAGAACAAAATGTCAGTTACACTGACTACAGAAAAGGAAATTTAAAATATTTGGAAGTTGAAGCTGGAAATGGGAATCACTCAGACTACAACACTGTGAATTTGAACTGCAGTTATTTTTTTGGGGGGGTGATGTGAGGGGTGAGAGAGGCAGTCAGTAAATCTTTGTATACTACATTTATTATTTTGTGTCACTCAGAGAGCAAATAGGCATAAATCTAAAGAAATATTATAAGTTTGCTTTTTTATATGAAGTGTAACTGACATTCTGTTGTGAACAGCTTTAGAGTGTTGCTACACTGTGTACAGGCAACCCGTGAGGTGGGCACAAGAGGAAGGGTGTTATCCATAATGGCAAAACCTTCCTGGTGCAGTCCTCATGGTGATGGGAGGGTATGGTGACTGGATGAGGGGTCAGGCGAACTGGGCAACAGGATGTCACTATATGTACACGCACACGGGGGGGTAACGAGCACGGTGAGCATGGGCTGGGAGGGGCGGAGGGGCTGTAGGGGGTGGCACTGTGGTGGATGGCCAAGCTGCATTGTGGTGTCAGGGGTTGGCTAGTGGCTGGGGTAAGTGAGGTACCAGGTTTGGGTCCGGGCCCTGGTGTGATTTTATTGTGCCTGGACTGAACTTTTTTTTTAATGCTTCACCCCCACATGCACCCACTGGAGTTGAGAACTCAAGGGGCATAAGTGAAGTCCCATGAGGGGATGTGGGGACTCAGCCCCCATAGAAAGTATTAAAAATCTCCTGGCACTGTTGTCCTGTGCTCCGGGGTTGTTAGAGTGCCAAAAAGCTTTTCAGCACTCTGACTATGCGATAACGGAGATCACCTTTAGGCATTCACCGTTATCACATAGACCCATGTGTACAACTGTTTGTAGCTGCCATTTCTTTAGAAACAAACTATTACTTAAAAAACATTTGTGAAGTCTTCAGTATTTTTGTAAAATGGTACCAGCCCATGCAGAATTACCACTACCTGTCACAGATACCCAAAGGAATTTAGTATAAACCACAAAACAGTCTGACCACGGCGTGCATCAAGAATCTGTCACCTCATTCACACATCCAGAATTTACATTGCAGCCCTGTAGACCAGTCTGCCCCATTCTCCGTGAAACACTGTAGAGCAACGTTCAGACATCCCAGCTCTGCAGCTCTGTAGGTGCTCCCCCAGAAGTTCTGGTGTTTTGTGTAAGGTTCTGGCTAGGAGGGGGCAGTACAGTAACTCGTAGTGCCACAAAAGGATCGGGGATGGGTCTTTTGACCTGAGTCCAGCTGAAGGTTGTGTTTTACAGTTTAAACCCAGCTGAAACTCGGGGAAGTGGTTGTTTTTTTTAAACTGATGGCTACAAATGCAAGAAAATATGTCCATCTCACCGCTGAGCAGTGACACTGGGTATGTGCATTGGCATATGCATGCTCGTATGCCGAGTGTTACAGCTCTCCTCTGACACCGACATGTTTCCTTGCAGTTCTAGTCCTCGGTTTTAAAAAACAACCACTTCCCAGAGTTCAGCTGGGTTTAAACTGTAAAAAAAACCTTTAGCTGGACTCGGGTCTAGAAATGTAGTGGTTCATGCTGCAGATAAAAACACAAGTGCAGGCTGGGAAAAATCTGTCATAGTGTTGTGGGTGGTGTGGGCTGTTTATATGGCTGCAGAAACTGGTGCAAAAAGCCCACGACACTTAACGATCCCAAGAAAACCGGAATCTCCATCACACCAGAATGGCAGCCCCAAATGGCAAAACTGTGGCCTTCAGATATGCATAGCAGCAATGATCTTGCTGCTGTGCACTACCAATAATGCTGCAGATTTGACCATGTGAACAGGCCTCGTGGCATTCCTTCAGCCGTGGGAGTGTTGTGTTCAGTTAGAAAAAAGAAACACAGAGTTCCTATTTTAGAAATCAGCTCAGTCTTAACTGTCACCTTGATAAAACACATAGTTTAGATCACATCAAATACAAAAAAAAGACTCAGACAAGACCTTCCTGTGTTCAGATGGTTATTACACTACAAAGACAGTTGAAAATAGCATTTCATATCTCCTAGCTTAGCAACTGCTGGAAGAGCAGTTAGGTGGGATTTTAGTGGGTCTCATTTAAGCAAAATTGAAACTGGTGCTGAGATTCTGAGGCAGAGATCCTTGTCGTGTGTGTGTGGGGGGGGGATGCACTTCACAGTCCCCTCTGTGGAGATTATGGGAGCACACAGAGTTTAAAAAATGAAATGTGTTGCTGACAATAAATGAATGATCCACAATAGTTGTGGAATTTACTTCAGCTTAACTTTATGAAATTGCTGCATTTAAATGCGAAGAGTCAGCTGGTGGGGGAGGAATCTTCATTGAGCAGCTGCACTACTGCTTTTTCACTGCTGCTGTGGCAGGCTAGGTATAATTGTGTTGTGTTCCTCTTACAATGCTAATGTAAACCTTTGCCGGAGGGAATATTTTGCATCAATAATTGAGAATATTTGAAATTAATAAAGTAAAACATTGCAAACCTACAAGAAAAAACAACCCAGTTATAATAATAGCAATAAGGTACTCCAAGGGTTTATGTTAAAGGGACACATTCATGTACATTGGCATACATAGTTTAAAAACCCATGAAAAGTTCTTTTAATTGAGGTATTGGGCATACCTGTAGCTGGAAGCAGTCCAGAGATATAGATGACTGAGTCTGTGCAATACAAATACTACAGTAGAGCCATTTTTAGAACCTTGTAATGTCAGTGATGATCAAGCGGTGCCTAACTGCATTGAGTAAAGCACTGTTTGATTGCCACTGACATCACAAGGTTCTAAGAATGGCTCTAATGTAGTATTTAAATTTCACAGACTCAGTCATCTATATCTCTGCACTGGTTCCAGCTACAGGTATGCCCAATACCTCAATTAAAAGAACTTTCATGGGCTTTCAATCTATGTGATGTTCTTTATCAGTTAATCATCCCTTTAAAGCAATATGCACTCGCCGTGTCTTGTGCCACATTATACTTCTAGGGTGATTAACTAGAATATCAACATAACCCCTGTTCATACCTTATTGCTTAATTTTAAACCTTGAGTATGGGGGGGTGGAGGGTGCTGCTAGCCATGTGGGGAATTCTTTTTTTTAATCCCAAATGAATGCTCAGATGGCAGCAGGCTGTGGAATTGGGTGGGTTGTGCCAGTCACCCATCATGGGAATTTTGCTTCGTTGAAATGTCAAATTGTGGGTGCTGGAAGGGACGAGAGTGTAACTGGGTTTCCTAACACAGAGTTGGGGGATGGTAGGCTTGGGTTTAAGGATTTGGGTTGGGGAGGAGGGTGAGGGACTGTTTTTCTTTTTCATAATTACATCTTCAAAAATACCTGAATATGAATACCCATATATTTGGGGCCTGAATACAATATCCTCCCTGAATATTTGGGATAAGTTATTCACACACCCCTCGTGGCGGATAGAAATAAAAATTGAAATACATATACCGCTTATTGATTTTTCTTTGTTAGAATTTATAGTGGAAGGGATCGGGTTGCAGGTGACGTAATGAGCAAGATTAGTTTAGTCTACATAGTAAGATAAAAGAAGTGTAGAATATGCACATTGTTCCATAAACAGAGAAAGATAGAAATGGAAATATACCAAATAAGAACAAATGAATTGGGGAAACTTAAGAAATGTAGACAGAAATCAAACAAGGTGCACCTAAAGACAGAAAGTATTTGGTGCTGCTGTATTGTGAAGGGTACAGGATAAAAGGAATGTACTGTAAGCAGTAGAAATTTGTTATAATCATTACAAACAACACTAGCAAGCAATAGAAGGTAACATGTAATGTATATGGACAATGGGAGTATGGGGGGCACAGATGAGGGAGAGGTTTGATAAAGAGCAAATGACACGGACTGGCTAATGTGAATTACAATGAGTGGAGACAGATGGGGGGGCAAAGATTGGGGAGGAGGGTAGAGATCAAGTGCCAGAGAATGGGGACTGTGGAGAGAGGAAATGTCACGAAGTGACTTATTATGGAGAATATGGTCAGGGTGGGGGTGCAGAGATTGGAGAGAGGAAGGATAGAGACTAAGTGCCTCAGAGTGGATAATGGGAATGTCAGTTAATGTCAGCGTATTGGAGGGGGTGAGGGGGTGAGGAAATACTGTAGAGTAGCAAATGTGGAGGGACAATGCCAGCATAGTGAGAGGGCAGAAACTGAGGAGGGGAGGTATAAAGACCAAGTGCCGCAGAGTGACTAATGTGAATGATACTGAATGGTGGCAGGTTTGGGGAGGGGGAAGAGATTGGGAAGGAGAGAAAGCAAGTGTCAGAGAGCCACTAATGTATAGGGAGAATACAGGCATGTTGGGGGTGTGGAGACAGAGGAAGGGTGGGATTGAAAACAAGAGCCCCTGAGTGGCTAATGGGAATGATGGAGAATGTCTGTATATTGGGGGTCAAAGATCAATGAAGGGGAGAGAAATGCTGAAGAGTAGCTAATTCTGTTAGCCTCTCAACCATGCTCACCTCAAATTATGGCACCACCCATGACTGGTTCCTGGAAAATAGACTCCTGGTTAACACAGACAAGACCAAGGCCATGCTTCTGGGGTCCAAACCTAAGCTAACCAAACTTGCTAACACCACAGCCACCCTCAGCATATTATCTCCCAGCCGCCCCCCTTTAGAAATGGTATTCTTCTTTAAATAACTGGGCATTACCCTGGACACCTCATTGACCATTTCTGAACACATTGGTAACAACATCTGGTGCATTAACCAAAAATTAGCAGTGGGATACCAACTGGAACACTATCTGACTCCAGAGGCAAGGGCAATCTCCTCCCATTAATGGATTACTGCATTCCCATTTATGTGCAATGTTCCAACTATGAACTCACTAGGATAAATACCACTTATAACAATATCTGTAGATTTGCACTCATGGCCAGGGCCGCTGGGAAATTGTGGAATTTTTTAGCAGATTTTGAGGGGAATTTGCAGGATTTTTTTCTCCCAAATTTTACGGGGATTTTGCGGGACTTTGCATGTATTTTGCAGGGATTTTGCGGGCTGCTGGGCACACATTTTCCTTTGTGAGGTACAAGTATGGGGTTTTCAATTTCAATTGCTTTGTGATGCATATCAAAGTCAACCATCAAAAAGGTATACGTTTCTGAAAAAAAATAAATGAAAAAACACAGACACACACAAAAGGTATAAGGTTTTATTAAAACACCCACGACTGATCAAAAAACAATATACATTATAATAGTAGCATCATTGTCAAAGCAGTACCACCACCACATCTAATAATTCAAAAATTAAGCATTATTAGTATTCTACAGTAAAAGTATAGTACCACCACCACACCAGATCGTCAAGAAAGGATGTTTACATCATAGAATGAGTAGCAATGGTTATCCAACTAAGATCTTTAAAATTTCTTATTGTACTTCAAAATAAGAAGTAGTCTAGTGTTGTCATCTGTCAAACTTTGCCGATTGTCTTTTAAAAGGTCTGTGTACAGCGAAAAAGTCCGTTCGACGTCTGCTGTGCTTATGGGAAGCCAGATATACCTTTTTGCCACAGCAGCAAGATGTAGAAGTGTATCCCTTTGTGCTTCCCACCACTCAGCAATATTAAAATCGTCACTGGGTACTGACTGGGGGAAAGTTCTGTACCCATGTCATTCAAAGTTTGAAACACCAGCCAGAGATGGTAGCTCCTGGGTCTGTTTTACTTTTTCCTTGTCCAATGTTGGCAGCTGCTTTGGGTCAAAGATTCAGGCAGCTTTGAATGTGCTGACTGAGGGATGAGATTTTAAAATTTTGTCCAGTTTCTCACTGCTGTCCAACATAACCTTCTGAAAAAGATTCACACAGTGTTACTTTTCATGTAACTGACAGTGGGACAACATTTCTACTGTATTTGGTCTGTATTCAGTTTCCCCTGCAGTGGCACAGACAACCAAAAACATATGCACATTTTGCACCCTTCCAAATATGGAGTGTCCCTGTGGCTGGCTGCTTGACTGCAACTGTAGAATAAGATTAACAAGTTCAGAAGAGTGTTCCACCACAAAAGTGTCTTGTGTTACCAGCTCTGCTGCTTTGCCTTTCAATAAGTACTTCAGGCACTTCAAGGTTGCTGCATCAGATTGTAGCATTTCTACAAATTCTGTTAACACAGGCAAATAGTCTGCCAAATACTGAACAGCGTTAACCCAGGAGCACCACAGAGTTACCACTGCATATACTGGCATCTTGGGTACAATGCCCTGCTTGGATTCCGTGAAGGCAAAGTACTGATGCCTACTCATTGGGCTCTGGCAAAATATTTTTTTAACAAGGGAAACAACAGTGTTGAAGTCTTCCAGTGTGTCTGCCTAGACTTCCAAGACCAAATTGAGGAGGTGGGCAATGCAAGTGACATGCACTGCATTTGGTAGGACACAGGACAGTGCAGTTTCAAAAGCCTTGTGCATATAACTTGCACTGTCCGTGACAATGGCAAAAACTTTATTGAAGTTCACCCCATTGGTGTTTAGCACTTTTAGAAGAGCTTGGGATACTGTGGTGTTGTTCACATGATGCAAAAACTCCACATCAATTAGGAGTGGCTGCTCCCCAACATTAAGCAAAGGTTGGGCCAAAATAGCCAACATGCTATGCCCACAGGCATCTGTTGTCTCATCCAGAAAATGAAGACATCTTGATCCTCCACCACCTCTTTCAGGGCCTGTTCGTGATCAGGCCGAAGTTCTTGGAGGTACTGCTCTGAAGCTGTGCTGGTCCCGGAAGACTACTGCCCTGTTTTGTGTGCTTCTTTAAGAACTCTTAAAAGCCAGAAGCCTTCTCCAGTGGTATGTCTGCACGGGTCAAACAGTGGACGAAGTCCAGAACAATTTCCTTCCGTTTAATGGAAGATTCTGTTGCTCGACTGAAACAAGAAGTTAGCGACTGCTGTCATAGAGGTGTGCCTAAAAAGGAAAAAAAACAAAACAAGATATAATATTTTACAGGGGAAAATAAACTGTGCCTGGAAAACAAAACAAAAGCAAACAAGATTTAATATTTTACAGGGAAAAAACAAACTGTAGGCCAATCCATGTCATGGAGGGCTGAGGAACTGTGACCTTTACCTCCTGCCACACTGGCAACCTGTTTGGGAACAAGATCAGGTCAGTGGGGAGGGAGAGGATTGAGTGTCCAATTGGATGCTCCCCTCTCCTAAGTGGGGTGGGAATATGCTGTCTTGCTCTTAGAGGCCAGGTGGTAGTGTTGAACTCTAGCAGCAAGGAAGGGGGATGCAGGAACAAGGCACATGTGCAAGGGGGGGGGATGTGGTTCCACTATGTCAGAGAGAGATGAAATGGACTTGGGAGGCAGGGACAGAGCAGATACCTGTCACCCAAGGGGAAAAACAGACTATGTAAAAAATAAAATAACTGCAATCATCTGTGTGACTAGTACTTACTTTGCATGTTTTTCTTTGCAGGTTCTTTTCTTTCTAGATGTTTCTGCAACTTCATGTGCATGTCAACTGTACGCTTCCTCACGAAGTCGAGTGTGTGGGTGCAAGCACAACAAAACAGCAATCCTCCATCCTTGTAAAATCCTCCGGATATAACTTAACCCGATCCTGAGCGCGCACAAGATAAGAGACATGACGGTCCTTGGTCTTTTCGCGAGAAAGACCGAAGCACTTTGGTGGCGGTGTAGACATGGTGTAGTTTAACTAAAACAAAATTAAACCAGAAAAAATTAAGACTTGAAGGAGAACATTAGTGCACAGAGGGAGGGGAGTTTTTCTTGGGATGCTTGATCCTCCAATATCACACAACTAGTTTGCATCCCACAATGTTCTAAGCTGGCAGATTGGTTTCAAAGCCTCAGCTCCTGGAGTTGCCTTGTCATCGTGCTGAGCTTGCATATAGACTTGCTATTATCCATGGAACTAAAGACTACAGAAATTCAGTTTTCCTGCTACCATTCAATTTCTTTTTAATTTGGGCAATATATAGAACACAGGAGCAAGGCATTGTGCCATGTCGGCTCAACCAACCCAGATGGACCCAGACGACTGCCACACATGATGGAACAAAATTGTTCTGTGCCATTCTGGTCACCCGGTCCACCCTGCTCCCTCACCAGAGGCCAGAACAATTTTTTTCGCCATGTGCACCAGTCCGCTGGGCCCACCCCTCAACTCCATCTCCATGGAACCACAGCAGCGAGTCAAGGACACACCACGGGAGCGAGAGGCGGACCCAGACGACTGCCATACATGATGGAAAAAAATTGTCCTGTGCCATTCTGGTCACCCACTCCACCCTGCTCCCTCACCTGAGGCCAGAACAATTTTTTTCACCATGTGTGCCAGTCCACCAGGCCCACCCCTCCATTCCATCTCCAAGGAACCACAGCAATGAGTCAAGGACACACCACAGGAGTGAGGGACGGACCCAGACGACTGCCATACATTATGGAAAAAAATTGTTCTGTGCCATTCTGGTCACCCACTCCAACCTGCTCCCTCACCAGAAGCCAGAACTTTTTTTTCACCATGTGTGCTAGTCCGCCGGGCCCACCCCTCCACTCCATCTCTGAGAAACCACAGCATCGAGTCAAGGACACACCTCGGGAAAGAGGGACGACTGCCATACATGATGGAAAAAAATTGTTCTGTGCCATTCTGATCGCCTGCTCAGCCCTGCTTCCTCACCTGAGGCCAGAACAATTGTTTTGCCATGTGCACCAGTCCACCAGGCCCACCCCTCCACTCCAACTCCGAGGAACCACAGCAGTGAGTCAAGGATACACCTCGGGAGCGAGGGACGGACCAAGACAACTGCCATACATGATGGAAAAAAATTGTTCTGTGCCATTCTGGTCACCCGCTCCACCCTGCTCCCTCACCTGAGGCTAGAACAATTTTTTTCACCATGTATGCCAGTCCGCCAGGCCCACCCCTCCACTTCATCTCCAAGGAACCACAGCAGCGAGTCAAGGACACACCACGGGAGTGAGGGACGGACCCAGATGAGTGCCATACATGATGGAAAAAAATTCTGTGCCATTCTGGTTGCCCGCTCCACCCTGCTCCCTCACCTGAGGCCAGAACAATTTTTTTCACCATGTGTGCCAGTCCACCAGGCCCACTCACCACTCCATCTCCGAGGAATCATAGCAGTGAGTCAAGGACACACCACGGGAGTGAGGGATGGACCCAGATGAGTGCCATACATGATGGAAAAAAATTGCTGTGTGCCATTCTGGTTGCCCACTCCACCCTGCTCCCTCACCAGAGGCCAGAACAATTTTTTTCACCATGTGTGCGAGTCTGCTGGGCCCACCCCTCCACTCCATCTCTGAGAAGCCACAGCAGCGAGTCAAGGACACACCATGGGGGTGAGGGAAGGACCCAGACGACTGCCATACATGATGGAAAAAAATTGTTCTGTGCAATTCTGGTCTCCTGCTACACCCTGCTGCCTCACCTGAGGCCAGAACAATTTTTTTCACCATGTGTGCCAGTCCACCAGGCACACCCCTCCACTCCATCTCCATGGAACCACAGCAGCGAGTCAAGGACACACCACGGGAGTGAGGGATGGACCCAGATGACTGCCATGCATGATGGAAAAAATTATTTCCAACATGTGTGCCAGTCTGCCAGGTATGTCCCTTCACCCTCCAATACAGCAGCAGTTTGACACACTTAAAACAAAACCAAAAACATTTGTTTACATTAACTGTACATTTTAATATGGCCTCTGCTTCTCTCAGATGGCACAATTTTTAAAGCCCCCTAATCAGAACCTCATCCCACCATTCCTCATTTTATTTTTCTTCCCCTCCTGGGCTCCCCTGAGCACCCCCCGAAGCAATACAATTATCTGAACCCCCAACATAGCTCCCAGTCTACTCCATTTTTGAAGCACTTGACCTCCTAGTCTGGGGTTGGATCCCACCATTCCTCTTCATTTTTTTTATTACTACTTCACCAGAGCAACCCCCCCACCCCCCAAAAAAGGCAACACAATTTTGAACTACTTCAACCCCACCAAAAAAGGCAACACAATTTTGAACTACTTCAACCCCCCCATATGTCATATTCTCCTTTACATTATTTATTAGCCCCATACAGGATATTGCAGCACAACATACCTGATTTAACAGCAGCAGAGGCAGCAGCAGCAGTGGCACATTGGCAGCACACTTGGAGCTGTAGTGATTTGCTCTTTTAAGAAAAAGTTTTGCCAGCCAGACAGCAGCAAAGTAGGACAGGATGCTTCCCAGTTACTTCTCTCATTGTCCTTCATTCTCTCTCATTGCTCATTGCTTGTTGCTCACTCCTCGCTCCTTGACTGGCAGTGGATATGCTCGCTCCTCGACTGGCAGTAGAATACACCTGCTCAGCTCTGACTCCCCCCTCACCTGTCTGCCTGTATTTATACTGCATTCTTGACTACTTTGGTGGACCTGAGGGGGGACAAAGCACACAGAAAGGGCACAAAAAAACAAACACCTGATGGGCATTCCTATTGGATTTTGCTGGTGTGACATGCTGTAGTGATGTCAGTAGCGTGTCACACACCAGAAAACCCATGCGGTGCCCTTGTTCTTTGGGCAGCACTCAGGGTCAGGACTCGAAGAAAGCATCGAATGCCTGATGATGAGGACTGCAGGTGGGAGGGCAGTACTCGGGAGATGGATGGGGAGGCACAGGGAGGCCAAGAGGATTGTAGCAGCATTGTATGGCACAAGACAGTGAAAACAGACAGTGTAAACTTCAGGACAGATGAGGCTGGAGGAATCTACAGTGGGCACAACAAATGTCTGCAGCCCATGACCGCATATTTTGTGAGGAGCGCATATTTTAGCAGAGGGGTCAAATAATCGCACTTTCCGTGATATAATCAGGCTGCGATTTTCCAGTGGCCCTGCTCATGGCACACTACTCCATCCATCACTATTCCCTATACCAGTCACTTGGCTGATTCTCCCACCAGGCTCGCAGTGACTACTTCCTTGGCTGAAACATAGACAGGCCATCAGAGATGGGGTCCTATCACCCCTTCTCCCCCTGCTTAAATTAAAAAATTGCCCCTGCAAACTTTGCTACTCCTACAGCCTTCTGCTGGATCCTCCTCAAATCATCACCTTCCTAGGTGGTAAAGCCTTCACCTCAATTTCCCCTAAACTGTGGAACAGCCTACCTTCCTCACTTCACTCCCTTGATTCTTGCCTCTCTTTTAAATCCGACTACAAAGTGGCCTTAATGGCTGCTGCCACTTGTACATGCCCCCCCGGGGCGATCATCCTCGGTATTACTACAACAAGCTCACTTGCTCGCTGAGGTCATCCAGCAACTTAGACACCCCAAGTTATGTACATTCAGCTGTATATTATCCTAAAAAGGATACCACAGTCTTGAAATTGCCAAGTAGCTATACGTAGCCTCCACTACAGTGATTTGTATATTTGTACACTTCTGGTGGAATATGCTGTACAATAACCTTACTGCTGTTTGCACTACACTGTATTTGTAACCCATACCCTGCATTTCCTGAAATGTATTTTGTATTCCTTTTGAACTTGTATATATACTGTACTGTATTTGTGTTGTTCTTTTGTACTTCTATTCATGCTTGTGCTGTCTTCATGGCCTGGGTCATGCCTCAAAATGGTCCTTTGGATCAGTGCTCCCACCTGGTTAACAAATACATAAAACAATAAAATAAAAATGTGTAGGGACAATGCCAGAATGTTGGAGGGGCAGAAATTGGGCAGGGAGGGCTAGAGACCAAGTGTCACAGAGTAGCTAATGTGAGTGATGGAGAATGATGACAGGTTTGGGGATGGGGCAGAGATTGGGGAGAAAGAGAAAGAACAAATGCCACAGTTCTCCTAATGTGTATGGATGATGTGGCATTTTGGGAGGGTAGCTATCAGAGAGGGAAGGAACAGCGAGCAAATGCCACAGAGCAGCTAATGTGAATGATGGTGAATGGTAGCAGGTATGGTGGCAGAGATCATGGGGGAGGAGGAGAGAGTGTAAGTGTCACAGGGTGGCTAATGTGTAGGGACAATGCCAGCATCTGGGGTGGCAGATATTGGAGAGGGGAGGAATAGAGAGCAAGTTCTAAAGAGCATCTAATGTGAATGGCAACATTTTGGAGACAGAGATATGGAAGGGGAAGAGCAAGGGATGTAGAATGGCTAATGTATAGGGAAAATGTTGGCATGTTGTGGGGATAGAGGTCAGGAAGGGGATGAATAAAGAACAAGTGGTGCATAGCAGCTAATGAGAATTATAGTGAATTGCAGCACTTTAGGGGGCAGATATTGAGGAGGGAGAGAGGAAGTGCTAGAAAGCATGTAATGTGAATGATAGGGACTGAGAGCATGTTGGGAGGGCAGAAATTGGGGTCAAGAGAGCAAGTGCCACAAAGTGCAAATGTATATGCAGAATGGCAGCATGTTGGGGGGTCAGAAATGAGGAAGAAGAGGGACAGAGCTGGATAGTGTGTCATGTATATGGATAATGATGGTATGTGTTGGTGGAGATCAGGGAAGGGAGGAATGGACAGCAAATGGTTACACAGCATGTAATATTAAGTACCAGCATGTGATCAGCTGGATTTACTGTGCAACCAAATGTGATACTTCATTCACAAGAAGTCGATCAGACATGCACTGAAAAGGGTGAGCTGTGTTGGTCACCTTCTTCCACTCTTTCATTCGGCTGGCTGCTGGTGTGGTGGCAGGGAGGGGGGCAATGAGGGACCTAGTCCTGTCTTTACTTAAGTTGTCACCATGCCTTTTTCTACCTACAAATTACAAACAGTCCATGATGAATCTGATTGCTGAAGCAGTAATGAAAGTCGTTGGCTGGCAATGGGGGCAGGCAGGTTGTGCCGTCTGCCCATTGACTGAGGACTTACATTTATTTAACAGAATGTGGATGCTGCTGGGAGGGGGGTTGTGTGCTACCTGAGGGTGGGGGGATGGAGGGCTTCAGTTTGAAAAGATTCAGGGCTATGCAGGAGGGTGGGAGCTGTTTCTTTTCTTTTTTTTAAGTTGAGTATCCGCATATTTGGCCAAATAATGAATACCTGATACCTGAATACCAAATATTGGCCAAATATTCAGGAAAAGGTATTTGCACAGGCTAGATAGCTAGACAGATACAGATACAGACTGACAGACAGAAACAGAGAGAGAATGGGATTGCCTACTCACTGCTTCGACTGAAGCCAGCAGCATGACTCCTGCTGCCACTTCAGCATTCAAGTAAGTCCTAGTGTTTTCATACAGAGAGCACAGGTGAACATCTCCTCTTGCTAAGCTGGGCACCCTGGATTTTGAAGTGTCCAGAAAATGTGTTTCTGTCCATTTAACAAAAAAAAAATCACCAGAATCTAGCAAATGGGTCACGATTAGTTAGGTTCAGGTGTTTATTTTTTAAAATTATACCACTTCTACATATTTCCCATGTGTTTTAGTTTGGAAGGAAAAAAAGATGGCTGCCATCATGACACAAAAACATGTTTTTTACCGTGAGCTGCAACTGGTGAAAAAACGAAAATGGTCTTGCAACATGGAATGTTTTGTGTTGTATCAGAGAATTATCCAAAACACTCTACTGAGCATGCTCAGAACAGCAAAGAAACAACATTTAAATGCTTTTGTACAATAGCAAGTAAAATGCCTTACTCTCATTGGTCAGCTGGCACCACCACCCTGTTGTAAAATTCAGCATCACCAACAGGAAGAAGTGCCAGCTGTACTAAGGCTCAAGCCTCCCAAAAAGAAAATCATCCGATCCCCGTTGTAATTTTGAAATGCCGCCATCTCATCTCACTAACTTACCAGCAATACTGAATAGCCACAAAAGTGACATGAAATCGTGAGTTAAAAAACACGCTGCAGTGTTCAACAACTTGTAAATAGTTCAAAGCCCAATCCTCCTCCTCCATTAAGGACTTACCTAAAGTAAATCCTTAGCTTTCCCTTCTCATAACTGTCACTACTGCTCCACACTTGACCGTCTCGCAGCCAGCTGCTTCTCTTTCACTCAACGGCTCCACAATTAAATCATGCGGATGTTAGGGCTTCGAGCCCTCTGTTCTCTTAAAATAAAATAAAAAAACTGCTTGCCATGCCGAAGTTCCTCACCGCCAACTATCCCAGCCTCCTCGTTAGTGGCCGTTACAACGCCGAAGCGGATTTCCGTATTTCTACGTGTCCCCCCGTCTTCTTACCACTTCTAACTTCCGCACATAAAAAAAAAAAAACAGTACATCAACCCGGTGTGGCTGCTCATGCTGTCAGGCAACGACCCAGTCTCGCACACAGTTTTCGCAAGTGGGATTATAGTGTAGAAGTTTACCATAAAAAGTTTTACAGAGGCGAGAGTTTTCAACACATTATTAAATTAAAACAAAGAAACATGCCTCAGTGTGTCTGTGTGTGTTACTACTTCAAGTGACTGATTCTTCCACCATTTTCTACCTTACAACAGGATCTATTTGTCTAAGGAGGAAGGATATCAAGCTAAAAATCAATAAAAACACTACTTTTTTAAAATCAAAACTCTTAAATATTTTTTCTTAAACTTTTACTTAGTGCCAATTGTATAATAGCATAAACCACTCCAGGGTGTTGGTGATGCTGGTTTACCCACTTGTGGAGTTTTCACTGCCTTCGGCCTCGTGGACTTAACCACGCCAGGCGGGTAAAACCAGCATCACCAACACCCTGTTGTAGTTTATTGCTTAAATAACTCTGGAGTCATTTGATATTTTTTCACAAAACCTTCTGAAGGCACTAGATTGGCACAGCAAGCTTCTTCCAAGAAAGGTTTGGGAAAAAATGTAATTTGGTATAGGCTGTATGTGAGAGCAAAACCAAAAACCCATGTTGAGTATAGGAAACAAATTAAGACATTTAAAGGAAATGACATATACAGATCTCAGAAACCACTAAAACTGCAATCTCAGAACTTTCCAGATATTGTATTTAGACCTTGCCATCTAGACAATACATGACAAATTTCAGCTGATTGCATCAAACACTGCCAGACCTATTAGGCTACAAAGGTAGGGCTTTAACATAGAATCTGTCACTCAACCTAAACTATACTGGTGCTACTGCTCCAGTAAAATATATGTGTATACTGTCTAGATAGATAGACAGAGAGAGAGAGAGAGAGAGATAGACATACAGAATAGATAGCTAGATGGATAGATATTCAAAATTGCAACTCATTTAACATTACAGAAATTTAAAATAAATGACCTCATACACATTAACATGGCAGTATTCCCTTTGGTTCCCCACTGCATATACAGAAAAACCCTTCCGCCAGTCTAAGTTTCACCACCCCCTCACCACCAGTCTGTTCCAGTCCACAAACTTAACCCAATAATTATGATATACAAACAGAAATTGTCTCTCATAGCGCAGCACTGAGCCACATCCTGTTCTGTCACTGCTAGGTGGGCACAAATGCATAAACTACTATAAACTGGATAGTGCAAATCACTGCTGGGAGACTTTACCAGCTATCAGCATAGGCAGGACATGGTAAGCAGATCCCTGAACTTTCACTGATTTTTTATTTTTTTTTGGCTGGCAGGTAAGGATCGCTTGGCCCACCTAGTCTGTTATGTTGACATTATTGATGTTATTGACACAGAAAGGTAAATATTGCCGTGTTTTGGTTCACTCTCATAATTTTTTCCACATACAAGATTAGTCTGTCAGCTGATCTACTTAAAGGTATATGAGTCCATAATTTAAAATTCACTTTGTCTACTGGGAGATTTTACCAGCCACTAGCTTAGATAAGACATATTAGGCAAATCCCTAAACCATCATGTTAACATTTTTGACATAGACAAAATGGGTTACCTAATAAAAGGCAATCTCTTTTATCAGGGTCACCTGGCCTGAAAGTGGCCAGGAGATGGAGGAAGAGGGGTGGAAGACACAGAAGGAAGGGAGGAGGGAAGAGAGAGAGAGAGAGAGAGAGAGAGAGTGCTGGAAAAGGAGTAAGTCAGCTCAGAAGGGTGGGGTTTAAGGGAGAACAGAATTGACTGGTGGACAGTGAACAAAAGGAATCAAGTGTTTAAAAAGAGCTGCTTCAAAGGGTTCCCCCTTCTGTTTTCAGCTAAACTTTTGACTAGCATATTGGTCAGCAGGACACTTTTAGAGAGTTGCTTAATCTTAGCAGGTTTGGTTTCTGAAAGGTAAAGATGATTAGAAGAAAGGTTGGTTTGGGAGCAAATGAGGAATTACAATATAGTAAAAGAGGTGAGCAGGGTAACAGGTACCAGCAGGTGAGTGTTAGCAGAAGAATAAGTTTAGATGCATGGTCAGCGAGGTTGGCTGTAGGGCTATACCAAAAAAAAAGAAGGATATATATATATATGGGGCAGGAGGAAGTAAGCTGTTGATTAACTAGAATCTGCAACTTATCCATCAGGTAGGAAAATGGGCAGACTAGGTGGGCAAAGCGGTCCTTATCTGCCGTCAAATTCTGTGTTTCTATATAAATGAAGGGTATAATAAACTGAGAGTTTAAACCTAGGATGCTTTGTCTCACTGTGACTGAACCCTGCTGTGAGAAGTGGAAGAAAGAATGGAGCCCTGTTCAGTTGTTTTAGGCTGTTTGTTGAATTTTCATAACTGGTTCCTACTGCAATAATTTTTTTACATAAGAGGTCAGCGGTCCCAGTCAGACTTTTGGGCAGATACTGAAAGGGGATGCTACGAGGATGAACTATTTCCCTCCCAAGTTCTGTTAGCAAGTAGAAGGTCAAGTTTGGCTGGGTGGTTGCTGCCGCTGCGGCAGACTTTTTCAGACATGTCAGTGTCTTTGGTTGGTTTGGTGCAGAGTTAAGGAAGGAGCAGGGAGGAAACAAAGAGAGCGAGAAGTTTTCCCAGAGAACAGGTCGGCTGTGTAGAGACATACCCCCAATTGCAGTTCAGATATCGCATTTCAGTGTCTGATATCATCGAGGCTGCCACTTTGGTCACAGTGGAATGGAATCTCTTAGCAAGGCACCTGTCTCTTGGGTACTGAGGGATGCAGTGGGCAAGTGGAGGGAACAAAAGGAAAAGGGGAGAGCACATAGGGCAGGGTTGTTTCCTGGAATTTGGGGGAGTGTGAAACAGGACAGACAGAGTGGGGGAGCAGGCACATGGCAGATGCCATCTTACAATGGGAAGGTAACCAGGGACACAAAATGGATGCCAAGGAATATAAGAAAGGACTGCAAAATGAAAGCTAGAGAAATAAATAAATATGGAGTAACGGGGAAATGGCACGTGCTGGACAGCATGGTATGAGTAAACACAGGGCTGCAAAATAGGGTTCATAGTTCCACAGTACAAAAAAAAAAAGGGTGAAATGGAGCCAGGGGATTTAGATGCTTAGTAATTATTTGTGTTCATGCTGTTCATGGAGGGGTATGCATTTGGTTACTGGAAGCTGCTATGTTAAATGAACAGACCCGGAACATTGGCATGTAATTTTAGGCAGGCGGAGGGAATAAAAAGTGAATGTAAGGAATAATAATGGTAACTGTTGCAAAAAAAACCCAAAAATGGCAGAAACAGAAGAAAAGGAAAGCATCGAGGTGGACAGAGAGGCCAGGGTCTGGGGCCACATGGCACTGATATGAGGATTGCTTGGGGGGGCAAAGTGCACAGAGGAAGGGGGAGCTCACACGCCTGTGTTCTATGGGTAACTACAGCCTGACTTGGTTGCAGTGGGGTGCAGAATGGCTGGGCAGGCAGCACAAGAGCAAGAGCAACAGAAGCTAAAAAAAAGTATAAATATATAAACGGCAGGGATGAGACAAGATGAGTTTGGCAGTTGCAGGGTTAACTTGTGAACCGGGGTTGGGGTCTGGTGTTTGGAGGGATTGCCCTTAGCTAGTAGGCAATTGTCCCTATAGGAAGGGAAATACAAAAAAAAATTAATTACTGAATAAATGAAATAATAAAAATGTATGATGTAAAGAAGGTGATGGTTTTGAACACAGAGGTAGGGCTCTGGGAGGTGAGGACTTGGGGGGCAAAGTGACAAGGGGAAGTAAAACTCACCTTCAGTATCCATACTTCTGTTTCCCTTTAGAAAATGCCAGTTGCTGCCAGGTTATATTGGGTACAGAAGAGCTGTGCCACAAGCTCCGTAGCAAAACATCAGCACAATATCAATTAAGGCTGAAAGGGCATCAAAGAAAGAGTGGAGGATGAGCCCGAATGGGGGCAGTAGGATAGCAAGGGTTTAGTTAGGTCCAAGGAAAAGGGAGGAATGGGCTGCCCAAAACCAACTTTATACTATCAAGCCTCAAAATGGCTAAACATTTTGTTTTCTGAATAATGGTTAAACAAATACTATTGCCGATGTTGGATTATGGAGCAGTTTTATTCTTGAATCAAGGCATTGTATTTTTAAAAAGGTATCAGAGCATATTAAATAGTATTTGTAGATTTGAATTAAGGGTTCCAATCAGAACACATCATTGCCTACTATATGAAAAAATGAACATCTTGCCACCTGCCCAACAGATAGAATACACTGCAGCAGTCTTTGCCTACTCAATCTATCAAAGATCCATGCCTTCCAGTTTATCAAACAAATTATTGTGTTACAGTGGTTCATATATACAGTAACTAGAAAAACTATAGATATGCTGCTCTATCCAGTAGTGCCAAAAGTAGTCTCAACCAGGCAGTCCTTTACTTGGTTTGCACCAACGCTTTTGAATAACTTATCAGCTATGGTCAAGAAAGTTAATAATGTCAAGCACTTTAAAAAATTACAGAAAGCATTTTTTAATGACAATAACTTATGTAATTGTAATGTATGATGTGACTGTGGTTTGTAATATGTCTGATTGTTACTTGTGATTGTAATGTATTTTCATGGTAGGCATGATTAAAAAAGGGCTGTGCTCAGTCATTTCCTGGTTAAAAAAAAAAAAGAAAGAATTTCTATGAAAAACAAATATTGGGCACTATGCACAATGCGGGTGGGGGTGCATGGAAACTTTGTGTACCGCTCCCGTGTAGCTATGCACCCACGGACAGGTGTGCAGAAGCTAGTATTCACAACTGGCACTTACCTCTCTGCAGCTCCTTCCCTCAGCGTGCAGGACTCCACAGGAGTCGTGGACCTGGGTGGGCATCCAATTGGATGCCTATCCTGGGTCCAGGAATGGATTCCTTGCACCTGTTGCTGAAGGTACAGGTTGTGCATAGCCCCTTGTGGGCACCAAGACTCACGCAGCCATACCCCAGAGGCCAGTCAACCCAGGAGACCGACCCACCCACCCTCTGGCACAGTGCAGACCAGTCAGGAACTGTGGTAGGTATATCCCCAACCCCTGTGACACTGACACCCCCACTCCCTGTACATGTTGCTGGTGCCATGGCCCTTTCCTGCTCAGCTACCCTGGCCCACCTCATCTGCCTCATGGGCTGGTGCAGCACTGAGGGTCTATTCTTGGTCCCGTCATGACCAGTGATTGATGTCCTTGGTGGCGCAGTGGGTTACAGCAAGGACTGCTCTGGTGTAGCCCACACCCTACTGCACCCCCCCCCGGTGCGCAACACTATGCAGCTATGTGCATGCCGCCTAGTGCTTGCACACCCCCAACATACCTCCCGCTCCCAGCTCAATGCTGTCTGCACAGCCAGGGGGATCAGGTGTGTAACTGCAGCATGCCCCTTCATGAATGCCATGCAGATCCCAGTCCATGGCATTTATGTATACGATACCAATGCACCTGGTTTCCACAGGCACATTGGCATCGTGCATAGGACTCGATGAATGCATTAGTGTAGACACAAAAAATCTATGCTTTGGACAAATGGGACCTTTTGCTAAGATGTTTCTAGGAGTATTTTGGGAACCATAAGGAGCTGGCCTGCTAATAAAGGAAGCCAGATGAATGGTATACTAGAACCTTTACAGATGTTTCTCTCAATCAATATAGAGGTATAATAAAACCAAAAAAAAACTAAAAAAGGAAAGGATAAGAATTATTTGAAACTTCACATTTGGTCGGTAATATACATTATCGGATAGGATTAAATAACTACTAAGCAAATATTCTGATGCCCCATCCTATCATAAATGGGAGGATTTAAGATGCATAACATTTGGTGCTAGAAACACATCTGGATATATTGATAAATACTGAGATAACGACCCCATTATTGCGGCACATGGGACATGCTTACAGGATACTAGAGGCTTGAGATTTTGAGATGAGACAGGGACGAAGTTTTGGAATGTGGCAGGTGCATTGATAATTGGAAATGGGCAGGGTTCCAGTATTTTAGTACATTTTCAGGATGGTGTTGTTCTAAGTAAGGGGCAGTGATGTTAGGTCATCATACAAGAGGGATTGCCAGGGGGAGCAAGTTGGCTGTCATAGATGTCATGAAGATCATCCAGTAGTTGAGGCCAACCTACTGTAGTTTGGATTCGGGTGCAATGTGCCTCCTTGTGGGGTGTGTTGGTGTCATCAGCCCAGTCCTAGGCAGGACAGTTCAGTGTTCTCTAGTGAGAAGGGTCTTTCTGGAGCTCTTAAAGGAGGTGGTGGTAAGACCCCTTTTGAAGAAAGTTTCACTAGACTCAGACTACCTGGCCAATTACAGACCTGTCTCTAACCTTTCAAACAAAGCAGATTCTGCACTGCACCAATAATGACAGGTTGCTGAGACCTGGGCCTGCCAGCCCAAAATGAAATTCCAGCAACAAAGGTAGCACTCCATACAGAACAATAGTTCAATCCAGTGCAGAGGTTGTAGAAATCCTTATTCTTTTCATAGTAGATTCAAAGTATAAAAACAAAGTAACAACATTTGTGCAGTATACAAAAGCTAAACCTGAACCCCTGTGCTTCGACTGTATAGGTCTTCCTTAGGGGCTAGCACAAACTTTGTTACTTTGTTTTGATACTTGGAATCTACTACCAAATAAATAAGGATTTCTACAACCTCTGCATTGGAGTGAACGTTTGTTCTGTCTCTAACCTTCCCTTCATAGGTAAAGTTATTGAGAAGGTGGTGGCCAATCAACTGGAGACCTATTTGTTGACCCACGACATCTACAACCCTCTCCAGCTGGGTTTCAGGAAGGGATGTAGCATTGAGATTGCCCTTGTTCAGGTGCTAAATGATCTAATTGTGGTGAGGGATTGAGGAAGTTATTTCATTCCTATTCTCCTCAATCTCTTAGCTGCATTTGACATCGTAGACCTTTGGGTGCTTTTGAAGCACCTGCAGGTTTGTTGTGGACTGACTGGTACTGTCCTCAACTGGTTTTGATCATTCCTCACTGGCAGAATACAAAGGGTGGTGTCAGGAATTTTTTTTCTTGGCTCCCATTCCCCTGCCTTGTGGGGTCCCACAGGGTTCCATTTTGTCCGCCATGCTGTTCACGGTGCATATGCTGCCACTAGGGGACATTATAAGATGGATTGGGCTGAGTTTTCTCTGCTATGTAGATGACACTCAGCTATACCTGTCTTTTGCTCCTAGGAAGCAGGAGGCAGTGTCAGGGTTTAATCAGTGCCTTTGTGAGATCCAAGAATGAATGAATGTCAACTGGCTAAGGTTGAACCTAGACAAGACTGAGGTACTGGTGGTGGGACCTAATTACTCAGTGGTGAGGGTGCAATCTGATCAGGTCTGCAGGCTGATGTTTGGGGAATCACATTTGCTTACCTCAGCTGGAGTGAGGAACCTTGACATTGTTCTGGACTGCAGCCTAATACTTACATAAAAACATACAAGTTGGTGGCAGATAAGGACCTCAAGGCCCATCCAGTCTGCCCATTTCTTTTTCTACCTTATGAATGTGCCATAGGCCTTTGCTCTGTCAATGGCCTATCTATTCATACTCATTTGTATTGTTCCCTTATGCCTATCCCATGCCTGTTTGAAGCCTTGCACTGTATTCATATCCACCACTTCCTGAGGTAGGCCATTCCTTGCATCTACCAAACTTTCTGTGAAAAAGAACTTCCTCACATTACCCCTAAATCGGCCTCCCTCTAATCTCATGCTGTGTCCTCTTGTCCTGCTGTTTTTCTCATACTGAAACATGTTAGACTCTTTCACCTTGTTAATGCCCTTAAGGTGTTTGAATATTTCAATCATATCACCTCTCTCCCTCCTTTGCTCTAGGGTATACATATTGAGCTCAGTTAATCTGTCCTCATATGTTTTCTTATGCAGTCCCTGCACCATTTTGGTTGCCCTTCTCTGGACTGCCTCAATTTGGTGAATGTCCTTGTGAAGGTGTGGCCTCCAGTACTGCACGCAGTACTCCAGATGGGGCCTAACCAGCGTCTTGTAAAGAGGGATTATTACCTCCCTCATCCAACTTGTGATACCCTACTAATACACCCCAACATTCCTCTAGCCTTACCTACTGCTTTAGAAGTCTGCTTGGATGATTTCAGGTCATCGGTGATGACGCCCAAGTCTCTTTTTTCCCTTGTGACTGCCAGCAACTCCCCTCCCAGCCTATAGGTGGCTTCAGGGTTTCTCTTCCTTATGTGCATGATCTTTCACTTCTTTGCATTAAACCCCAGTTGCCACTCTTCCATCCATTTAGCTAGTTTATCCAGATCTCTTCTCATTCTGCCCACCCCATCTGGATCATCTACTCTGTTGCAGATCTTCGTGCCATCTGCAAACAGACAAACCTTACCTTCCAGTCCATCTGCAATGTCACTGATGAAGATATTGAAGAGGACTGGCCAAAGGACTGATCCCTGAGGTACTCCACTTGTGACTTGCATCTCTTCTGACTGTATACCATTTACCACTACTCTCTGTTTTCTGCCCATTAACCAGTTTTCCACCCAGTTGACCAACGTCTGACCCACCCTGAGCCTACCCAGCTTATTAATCAATCTTCTATGTGAACGAGTATTGAAAGCTTTGCTGAAGTCAAGGTAGGCAACATCAACTGCTCCCCCTTGGTCCACCACTCTGGTTACCCAGTCAATGAAATCTATGAGATTAGTTTGACAGGACCTTACTTTTATAAACCAATGCTGTCTTGGATCCTGTGCTCCTATGGATTCCAGGTGTTGCACAATCCTTTCCCTAAAGAGTGCCTCCATAATCTTGCCCACTACTGAGGTAACAGTAACTGGTCTGTAGTTCCCTACCCCCTCCCTACTACCACTCTTGTAGAGTGGGATCACTTGAGCCCTTCTCCAGTCTTTTGGGACCTCTCCTGTGCTCAGAGACTCACTAAACAGTTATGATAATGGCTCTGCTAGTACCACCCTTAGCTCCTTTAGTACCCTGGGATGTATGCCATCAGGTCCCATTGCCTTGTCTACCCTGAGCTTATCGAGCTCTTGTAGGACCCTTTCTTTTGTGAAGGGACTAGTGCACACCTCCCTCCCCTCTGTGTCCATGGTGCAGAGCTGTTGGCCCTGCCCTACCTTGTCTTCAGTAAATACTGAGCAGAAGTATCTATTTAGGATAGATGCTTTTACTTGGTCCTCCTCACATGCCCCCTTATCCCCTTTGATCTTAGCAATACCGCCTCTGGACATTCTCCTTTCACTAATGTATCTATAGAAAGTCTTGTCACCTTCTTTTACTGTTTGTGCTAGTGTTTCCTTGGTTTGGGCCTTTGCCTGCCTTACTGCCTTATCTGCTTCCCTTAGGGAAGTTTGGTATGCCTCCCTATCTTCATCCTGCTGCATTCCCTTATATTTCCTGAAGGCCAACCTTTTGGCTCTGACCTTTTCTGCTACTGTGTTTGAGAACCAAAGTGGTTTCCTTCTTCTTTTGCACTTCCTTTTCTCACTCACACAATGGGATATTGCTTGAAGTATTGCATCTTTAATGCTTGCCCACTTTGCCTGTACCCCCTCACTTGTATTTCTTTTTGCCAGGGCTAGCTTAACTCTGTTGGCCATCTTATCAAAGTCAGCTCCTCTGAAGTCCCATATTTTTGCCCTGGAATGGGATGATTTTGTTCTAGTGGCCAAATTGAACCATACCATGTGATGGTCACTGGCACCCAGCTGACCTTCTACCTAGACATCTGTGATCTTTTCCCTGTTAGTCAGTACTAGATCTAGGATAGCTCTATCATTTGTAGGTTGTTGTACCAGTTGTTTGAGGCTCTCCCTCTGCTAGGAATCCACCATGTATCTAGTTCTGGCAGATGTCCCTGCTGGTATTGACCAATCTGTATCTGGCATGTTGAAGTCTCCCATTATCAGAACCTTCTCTTTAGCTGTCATGTTTTGTATATCTTCTAACAGTAATGTGTCTATGTCCTCCCCCTGGACTGGAGGCCCGTACACAGCCCCAGTTCGTACGGCTGTTCCATTTCATGTTTCCATGGTGATCCACAGTTCTTCTGGCTCCTTATGTGTATTCTGAATTTCTGTAGCTTTGATATTTTCATTGACATAAAGGGCCACTCCACCCCCTTTTTGCACCCTCTGTCTCTTCTGAACAGTACATACCCAAGTACTGAAGTTTCCCAAGTGTGGTTACTGGTAAGCCATGTCTTGCTAATGGCTACTATGTCCAGTTTAGCCTCTGTCATTATTGCCTGCAGGTCTGGGATCTTGTTTCCCAGACCGTGAGCATTTGTGTACATGATTTTCCATTTGTCAGATTTTGGTGTGTTAGTTGTTGGGCGAGTTTCGGTGTTTCCCCTGTGTATTCTATGGGGAGCCAGACCTTTTTCTTTACCTGTTGATGCAAATGAGCAACAAACATGCAGAACTCCTGTTTGACCACTAGCTGAGGGGGGTTCTTCCCATTTGACTTATCGGATGCCGCACCCCTCTCCCCCTCTCCTCAGATGTCGGCAGTGGTCTAGTGCATGTATTACCATCTAAGAAATATCACCTGGATTAAACATATTGTCCCTCCTAGTGATCTTCCATCCCTAATCCATGCTTTCTTGACTTCAAGGCTAGATTACAGCAATGCTCTCTACCTAGGGCTGTTGGAGGTTGATCGTCACCGGCTGCAGTTAGTACTGAATGTGGTGGCCAAGTTATTGACTGGTCTTTCAAGATCAAATCATATTACACCTCTGCTGTGCTATCTCACTGGCTGCCAGTTAGGTGGCAGATCACCTTCAAGGTTGGTTTGCAGACCTATAAAGCACTATTCAGTCAGGGGCCTGGTAACCTGCATAACCTGCAAAACCTTCTGTGTTCTCGCCATTCTGCCTGTCCACTCTGCTCCACTGAAGGGGGATTTGGGGAGATTCTGAGGGTTTGTCTCAAGACTTCGGGGGCTCTGGCTTTTTGTTCAGGGCCCCAACCCTCTGGATCTCCCTCCCTTGCTTTATCAGGGAATCTCAATCCCTAGAAATTTATTTATTTATATATACATTTTTACTTTTTTCATTTCCTCCCTCCCCAGGGCCATGATGTACACATGCATGTGTGCGCGTGGAGGCACACCCTCATGCAAGGATCTGGTGGCCCCTTCCGCTCCACTCTAGACTTGTGTCACTGTTTCTGCCACCTATGCACCCACTGGACCTCCACCCGATGGGTGCAGGACTGCGGAGGAGCGGGTGTCCACCCCTGGAGGGGAGAGCCGAGGCTCAATCCCACTACAACCCACCCTCCGAGCTGGATCCCCAGTGACCCAAAGTCATTCCCGAACCTGGGTCGCTGCCATGACATGAGGTATAACACCAGTGCCTCAGCCCTCAGCACCACTGGGCTGAGATGCCTAGAAATTTTTAAATGGGAATTAAAACATTTTTATTCAGACATGCCTTTCTATCTGATTAGTTAGTTAACCTATATTAAGTAACCTACAATATATGTACTACATATGTTACTATTTCATGCTATATTTGTATTTTATTCTACTTATGTAAAGTATCTTGAGTTTCAAAAAGAAAGTGCACTTGATAAATAAAGGGATGATGATGATGAATGCATTGTGGGAACACGGAGAAGGGAAGTAAGCTCAGAAGGTGATGAACAGGGGGTACCAGGAACTCGAATTAGGGATTGTGTGAGGGATATGAAATTCTGGTAAGTGGAAGATATGAAGCATTTAACAATGTGGTGGGGGAAAATAGTATAGGTTTAGTGGCAGATTCTGAATAGGGGGTACACATGGCTAGAAATGTGGAAAGAAGGGAAATTGCAGAAGGTGGCAAGTGTGATCCATTGCTAACTGGAGAGTGATTCGCTGTGATACAATGAGCTATGGAGGCATAATTTCAAGTAGGGCAGAGTACTACACAACACAGCAGAATACAACACAAGTGAAACAGCAGAGAGGTGCAGTTAACACAGGGGATACATTTTGTGTAGTGTTGGATGGAGACATTTAGAGGAAGACATGCAGTGTATTTCACCTCTGGGTCATGCCACGCCACCGGAAAAAGACTAAATCCCTCCCTTTTCAAATGATGGTGCCCTAATTGTCAGGAATCTTTTGCCCCATCTATTTGGGCCCTGCCTACCCAGTTTTATAAAAAAAAAAGAAAAAAGAAAATATGGGTACTTCCTTTTTAGCTCACCCATTTTAGGTTTTTAGGAGGAACACTCTGCTATCTCTTGACTCCTTAGGCTTGCCTAAAACATCCTGACAGGGAGTAGGCCATGGCAGCTGAGCTCTTCAAGCCTTGGCAATTGGGTGAAGTGAATTCCATGGTCACCCACCCTCAACTTTTGACCAAGTACACAGATGCAACAGAGGGTGCAGGAAGAGGGATGATCCTCAAGAAAAATGGATCTCAGAACCATGGCCAGAGGAATGCAAAGAAGCAAGGGTCAACAGAGATAGTATCATGTAGGAATTCTCTCCATCTGGGTGGAGACAGTGGTATGGGGAAGGGACAATGGACAAACTGAATGGGGATATCTTGGTGTGATGATAAGGCAAGGGTGGAGGTGCTGAATGGGCAGCCAGCAGCCACTGTGGAGGCAATGAGGGTCTTTTGAGGCAACTAGTTCAGCAGGGGTGGAGGCCAAATTTGTCATCTCAGGAAAGGCACATACTGTGCAAGGGATTTGCTGAATGTTGTAGATGATGGCCTCTTCATCTGCATTTGGACAGGTTTAGGCCCCCATTTTCATTATAGGCCAAGAGGTTACGTACAAAGGTATCACAGCAAGTGGGGGAGGGTGTTTTTTTGTAGGGGCGGAGCTGCCATTCCAGAGCTTTTGGCCGGGGAACGTGCAGAGGGCCTTGGACAGCTCTTGGTGGGTCTCAAGTTTGTGGAGAGCAGGATGGGAGGGAGGCAAGTGAAGCCAGTCATGGGAAGGCAGGGAGGGGTCTTTCTGGGGTATAGAAGGGTGAGAGGGGATAACACAGGCCAACATGGGGTAACACGTGGTAGCAATAGGCAGGCATGGGGAAATATAGGCCACTCACAGCATCAGACTGGTTAAGCTTGGCAATATTTTCAAGCAATATTCCATGGGGTTATCTGGGTGAGTGGATTGGGGGCACAAGGAGATAGAGGAAAATGGAACTGGCTTGGTAAGGATGGAAGTCAGTGGCATGAGGGCAAGGGAACTTAAGGTTGAGAAATTTATGGCAGAGAATGTGGGCAAAGAGGTAGGGGGAGACATGGCAGCTACAGACAGAGTCAGGTATATGTCTGGTGCCTGCAAGTTGGAGGTACAGGGCAATAAGGTTGGTAGGTGAGAGCACTCTGTTGGTTCATGGGAATGGGACTCCAATCACAAGCTATCAGCTGGTGGCAGTGATGTAGGAAGGGACCACATTCATGGAGGAGGACCCCGAGAATGTTTTCTCATCACTAGCATTCAAAACAGGGGTGGCAGCATTGGGGCCATGAAAAGGGGATCACCTGAAATGGTGGAAAAGGTGGGAACATGGGCAGCAGGGAATTATGGAACATGCATCAGAAAACCCATGCGCTAACTCTGTTTTTGTTTTCTAGAGGTTGGTACGCAGAGACAGATCTGAAGGGGGAACGCCCCTTCATTACTTGGGCAGAACGGGAAGCAGTGGTGAGGCCTGCGGGTGACAGCTGGGGACTGGATTCAGGAAGACAAAAGTGCCTGGAGGGTACTGAGGGGCATGTTCTGGCTGTAGATGGAAGATGTAAAGTTGAAGCTACCTAAACCAGTGTTTTAATGGTGTATGTGGGGGGTAATGACTGGGGGGAAGAGGTCTGGGTGCAATATTATGGGGAATTTAAAGGAGACTTTAAAAAATATGTGTTAAGAAATGGTCGCCTTGTAGACATTTGAGTGATCAGGCATAATAACCCAGTGGGGGATGAAGGACAGAAATGTGAGGGAAATAAATTGTGGGCAAGAAGGGCTGCATGAAAAGGTGGAGGAGACAATTCCCTTGGCAGATGATATAGTAACAAGACACCAGGAGATTTCGCTGAATTCCTGGGTTTGTACAAACCAGATGGGATCTGTATAATGGACATGGATGGAGTTACATAGAAACATAGAATTTGACAGCAGATAAGGACCACTTGGCCCACCTAGTCTGCCCATTTCCCTACCTGATGGACAAGCTGCAGATTCTAGTTAATCAACAGCTTACTTCCTCCTACCCCCCAACTAGAATTGCCTTGTGCCTGTCCCATGCATTCTTGAATTCTCCCACTGTTTCTGACTCCACAACCTCCTCAGGAAGGCTGCTCCATGCATCCACAACCCTCTATGTGAAAAAATATTTTCTAACATTACCTCTAAGCCGTCCCCCCTCTATCTTCAAATTGTGACCCCTTGTTCTTGCACATCTCTTCTTCTGGAAGATACTACCCTCTTGTACTTTGTTAATTTCCTTGAGATTCTTGAAAGTTTCTATCATGCCGCCCCCTCCTTTCCTCAAGGGTATACATATTAAGCTGCTTTAGTCTCTCCTCGTATGTCTTCTGGTGCAGACCCTGCACTATTTTGGTTGCCCTCCCCTGAACAGCCTCCACTCTGTCTATGTCTTTGTGGAGACGGGGTCTCCAGAATTGCATGCAGTACTTCAGTTATTTCTCTTTCAGATTGACAAGGCTTGGGAGGAGTGGTGAAAAGTAGCCCTATGGGGGGATATCTTCCTTTGCACTAGCTGGAGCTGGGCTAATGGAGAGAAAGGTGAAAGAGGGGGAGGGAGGTGGGAAAAGGGGACATAATAAAGAAAGATGGTGGCCCATGGTGTACGTGGCTGGGATAAAAGAAGGAACACAGACTGGATGTGCACCTAGGCATGTTTGGCACCTTGGGGTTAGCACCCAGATGGCCGAGAGGTAGATCGGGTGTGCATCCAACTACTAGTGGATAATAACAAAGTGAAAAGGGGATAGTACATATACATATAATGATGGTGATGAAGTTTTGAGAATGGAAAAAAATTAATGGATCAAAAATGGTATCCAGTGAGCATAGCGACAGAATATGAGCGGCTGTCAAAATGGCGACTCATATTCAACGCTATCCCCATGGGCTAACCAGCAAGGGTAGTGACCCTACACAAAAGTGAGCATAGGGAAGGGCAACTGGAAGGGGGGATTGCTAGGGGAAGGGCTTTATAGGGGAGTGGTGAGCTTGCTGCATCCAAGTCAGCCATGTGGTGTGGTGGTGTGGGTGGTTAGCTCTGGTGCAACAGGTACTGGGCTCGGGGCTGGGGACTCAGAGACAATATTTTGCAGTTGCCTGCAGCTGCCTTTATTTTTTTGTGCTGCAACTGGAGTGTCGCCCCCATCTCCCCAACATGCACCTCCCCGGAGTTAGCAATCTGTAATCAAGGGGGTGTGGGGCAAAGCACAGCCCTCCCCCACAGAGAATGCCTGCTGTTCTACTTAAAGGTATAGGAGTCCCTAATTATTCATTTATTTATTTTTTTATTCTATTTCTCTCCTACCTTGGGCCTCTCTGAGGTGTAGGTTCTCAGTGCTCAGCTATGCTGCTCGCGTGAAGCCTCCGTCTCCACACTCTCCAGGTAGATCCTCTCCCTTTCACCTCACCTGACCGCAACCCCCCCCCCATGCTCTGAACCCCCAGAGGTGGGACCACCAACTCCTACTGGTGCTCAGTCCATAATCTAGATGAGCAAATGGGGAGGAGGAGAGAGACCAGAAGCACGGTGTGGACGGGTCCGGCACTGGGCATGGGGCCTGGCCACTGATCCAACCATCGCCTACCTCTGAGGCAGGGGGGGTTTCCTTGCTTGCTCCTAGGAGCACAGATATGCCCTGACATCCAGCACAATGTGGGCAGTGCCCGCTTGCTGGACATCTTGCCGAAGCTCCCTGCTCCTTGTACATGCTCCACATCAAGCTGAGAGCGGCCTCTGCCAGGGGCCACTGCAGCTGCATGGAGTGGCAACCTCCCTCCCCAGGACAGGAGAGCAGTCCTATGGATGCTCGATCCTCTCCTTCCCCCTGCTGACCCCCAGTTCCTTAGTCCATTTCCTAACCCAGGTCACCAGTGTGGCTTGAGGTGTGGTGTCCAGTGTCTCAACCCTCAGTACCACTGGGCCGGACAACAGTCCCTAAATTAAAATTCAGTATTGCATACCTTTTCAGAAACAACTGAACTTAAATAGAGATATACTCAGATTCCTAGCCACACATTGCCCTTTTATACAGAAATGAAATACATTTTCCTGTACACAATTCATACCCAAACATACCTATTACATACAGTACTAAAGGGAAGACTGTAGTAATACAAACATCTCACATGACAAAATATGCATTTTGTGAAAACAACTCACTGGCAAATTTAGGGTAACATTTATTGGTGAAGTGTTTCAGTGTGTGAGTGTGAGTGTTGTGCTGTGGGCATTAGGCTGAGCTGGACAAGTTCAGCTTCCTCCTCATCCAGGGTGGTGCCAGCAGTACAGTCGGGACAGGAGACAGATACCAGCACTGCCACTGCTTGCTTTCCAGCTCAGCACCCAGACCCAGCCAAGAATCCAGCCAGAGCCTTATGCTCCAAAATTAAATCTGTGTACTGCTATGCAGGAAAAGTCACTTCTGATATCCAACTGATGAAAAGCAAATCCTTTTTTCTGTAAGGATGCACAACATCAACGAGATGCCTCTCTGATAATCATTATTTGGAATACGGAAGTCCCAACTGAATATGTTACAGCATTACATTACCCGATTTTGCAATGAAAAAGATGTGCAGGTTGTAATCAGAGAGGAAACCAGGCTCATAGTTAATTAACTTTATGGTGCTTAAATCCATTATTCACATATTTAACTGTAGATTAAACTGCATAAATAGGGGTTGCAATTGCCAATATCCTGAATCACACAGCAAATTGCGTCTAAATGTAAACCTCAAAAAGTTATTCTGTCAGCTATGGTAGACCACAGTCAAAGTAGGTTATTTTCCCAAATAAATATTATTGGCCACCAGTTTGAGAGAGGTCACTGTGGCTGTATGGTTAGTTGTGGAAACAGTTCAAATTACTAAAATAAGAAGGGCAAATACATTTTAGCTGTTGCATCCTGCTTTTAAAAAAGCCATGTATACCTGGAATCTCAACAAATGTTTATGGATAACACTGTCATCATCTTCTCTTTCCAACTCTCCAGCTCTGCCACTCTTCATTGCATGCAGCTGTTGAAGTGCTGATTGAGTCCGACTGGGCTCCTGGCAGGTGGTCTGGATCAATTGGCCTTCTTTATCAGTCCATCCCACTGACAATTCCAGTCAAGTCTCCGATACATACCACAAATGGAGAACGCAATGCCAAGCAAACAAGCAGTGGCAAACAAAGTCAACATGACAGTCCCACCCCACCTTCTCACCTCTCTCTCCATGGCAGACTGACTGCACCCAACAGACACCACCTGTCAGACCCTATCCTTCTGACCCCAGTCAATACTTGAGGTCATGCGATGGTCTTCTTTCTTGAGAGAGTCAGTTGGCTGCCAGTGCCTCTATACCCAAACCCATAACACTACTGCCACCAACCATTTCCCACCCACTAACCCTGCCCCAACCTGAGTGCTGCTGTCTGCTGCTGCTGCTGCTACAAAATGGCAAGTCACTCCAACAGCAGTAGGCAGTGATTAGATGTATGTTACATCTGTTGGTGTGTGTGTGTGTCATTGGTTGTTGTGACTGTTTGCCTAGCCAACTTGTCTCCAAAGGGGAGGGAGAGGAGGAAGGGATTCAAGGATTGGTCAAACTGGAGAGTGTGTGACATGATGGAGGCAAGGAAAGAAGCAAAAAATGAAGACATGTGTAAGCACTCGCCAAATTTATGGTTTGTTGTAACAGTTCAAGATGAAATCATTATCTCTAGCACACCACTTTCTTGGCTCCCCTTTACAATGGAGTCTCTGACCACCAATAACACTTTTTCTACTATTTTATGCCTCTGACACTTTCTCCTCCCTTTTGTTGCCTTTATGGCTTTCCCTGAAGGCTGGTTAGTGCCTGTCAAAATGCCCTTCTGTTGAAGCAATGGCATACCAGTTTCAGGTAATGACTTGAAGCAGTTCGGCAATGCCAGTCCCAGGTTTAGATTTGCACCTTCGGTCTTAGGCCTGGCCCCTCTCCCTTGCCTACTACCCTTCAACCACCCAGGCTGACTGCCTCTCTGGCAGCAGAGAACTAGTAGACACCCACAGCCCCAATCCAGCCTGCAATCCAACAGGAAAACACATTGACTTGTGCTGCATTATATTCCAAACTAAGAATGGCCAATCTGCTATTTATGGAACATGCACTGGTCCTTGGAAGTAAAGCTCAGAAGACAGTACTCCCCACTGTTGCAGTTAAATATCTCCCTCCTCCAGTCCTCCTCATACTGGATTTCCCCTTCCAAGTACTCACTGCTCTGCATGTTTCCTCCCCTGCTACATTGCATGCCTGCTCTCCTGCACCCCCTTACCTACTGAACCCCATGTCTTCGGTCTGTTCCCCCTGAAGACTTGCCTGCTACCCTGTTTTCCTAGTCTGCATGTTTAACCTAATGCAGCAAATTCTGCTTGGGTAACATTAAGCAGTTTCTTCTGTGAACCCAGTGCTGTTCTGCACCAGACAGGGAGGCTTAGTTCAATATCACCCTACCCCAAATAAGATGTTGCACTTGATTCACTTTTTCACTTCCCCTCTGCATTCGCTGGTGGTGGTTTTCCCTCCAACAAATAGGGAGTTATTCCTACTGAGTTCTTCCCTACTGAGCCATCTACTCATACCCTTCCACAGTCCTACAAATGGGTTTCTTTATTATTCAGATGTACTGTAACAAAAACCTACTAATGCAGACTCAAAACAGGGAAAAAGGAAATCTTACAAGACAGGAGAAAAAGGGTACTGTAAAATTGAACAAAAACGTATAGCTTAAATGTCCACTGTGACATGTATAGCTGCTTTAAGTATACCATTATAAGTACTGTACCATCCGGATGTTCTAAACATCCAGCAAGATGCTGCAATAAAGGCCAATTACCACGTTCAAAAACTGCTGATCAGATTTTCAATTCTTTAATGAGATCTCAAGGGTAAGAATAATTGGTGTATACGTTATAATTTACTTCTGCATCATTTATTATCTGAGGAACAACCATCTAGGTTTAACATACATTTAGCTGCATTATCTGAATTACACTGCAATGAGGAGCAAAATAGTACAAAACATCTGTCTGTACTTTGTCGTTCTCAGCCAGTGCTGACTCAGATGTAAAAATCTGTCTAAAAGGCAGTATTTCTTGTGGCGAATCCTTGCCAACTGGTCCTTAATGAGGATTTGCATGCCTCTGATGTATTACAGCGGGTTTGAGACTAGAATGTACTGTATATGCATGTAGTTTGGAGAATACACAAAAATAAATTAATTGAATATTACTTCTAATCAAGCATTGTTTTATGAATCTGGAAAGCTATGCCCCACTGATATACTACTTCTCAGTGTAGTAATGCCACAAGGTTCATTATCTGGAGATACAGATATGTATATTTACTGTATATATACAGTATCTTTATATATTTCTAAATGGCAAAAAAAATCAAAATTTCATTGGCCAAAAGATGCCACCTGACCATGCATTAAACATCTTCATAACATGGGTTGTCAAAAACACATACCCTAATTGGTCCACTACCAGTGCATGCCCTTTGATTAAATCCCCTATTTAATCAACTGTTCCATGTAGCGTGTCAGTGAAAGTGCCGTTAAGACTCATTACCAGCTGAGGAAAGCAAAGCAGAAAGGCATCCATAAAAAAATTTGAGAAAGTGAGGTGATGAGATTGAGCAAACGGTGCTCTGGAGCTGGCAGTCCCACATCTACATTTACCAGCCCCTTCGATGGTGTGCTGTTTTTTACAACCCATGTTATAATACTCACTGTCCCTCAACATGCTACCACCACCCCACAAGGTAGTGAGACATGCCTCAACAGATATTCCCCCGGTAGGTCACTGACGATCTAGTGGCAGACACTTTCCCTCACCATGTGAGGAAACAGAGAGGCAGCTAGAGCAAGCAGCTTATCAAGTGATATAGAGCAAGGGACAGAGAGTGAGAGAGAGAGAGAGAGAGAGAGAGAGAGAGAGTGAGTGTGAGCAGCGTGTCGCGCTGTGCAGAGAGAGACACACACACACTGCTGCAAAACTCATTGGGACACAAATAGAGTGAGGGGACAAGGCATACTTTATGGACAACAAATGTCAGAAATCATTTCAGGACTTTATTTCTGACATTTGTATGTTCATACAATAAATGACATAGCCATTACATCTGTGGGTTACTTTTCAACTTGGCAGCATACAGTAACATTTTTCCTATTTAAACTGGAAAAAAGCACCTTTCTTGATTTTTTTAAATGTAGTCCATGTTAAAAGCACAATAACCCACTCCAGGGTATGGGGTTAATAGGATTTAATCCACACCCTGTGTACTGTGAGGGCACTCAGCCTGCAGCCTCATGCCTCACAAAGCACCAGGGTGTGAATTAAATATAGAATAATATATGGAGTGGTGTGTGTAATGAGAGGTTTACACACACCCAAGTGATTAGATGCCCATAAACACCGAGAGCGAAGCTTGAAGGGTTTATGTTAGCATCTAACCCCGAGGGTGTGTGTAAACTTCGAGTTTAAACACACTAACCCATATTTTATTTTATATAATTGATGGGTTACCCTTTTTTGCCTCAGCAATTATATAAAACAGAGAGCTTCCAGTGTATCCTAGGTTCAGTTTTGTTTTAGTCCAGTGCCGAGATCTGCCATATTTTAAACCTGTTTTTTTCTTTGTGCAGGTCTTTGTGTGTTTCCAGGGTATATCGGGAAAAAAAGAAAAGAAAAGAACTTACCGTCAAGTTATTGTGGCCATTCTGTTTTAGGCGAGATGGAAGCAGTGAGCAGTCTTGACTGGTCGCGCTGCTGCTTGAGCGTGCACACAGCAAGGAAAATCGTGTGCATGATTGCTGTTATAAACACTCCTTTATAATGGCCAATTACATCACTGTTTCCCTATGAGAAAAAGGGGAAGCCAGTTATTATATGCCAATAACTGCATACCCTGTCATGAGTTATTGCTTACATAAATGCATAGTCAGGTACCAACTCATTTTCCTTATCAAAAAAAATTACTTGGAGCCATATTATAACTGTAATAAGCCCCTTCAGCCTCATGCCTTACTACAGCACTGGGGTGTGCATTACTGCCCCTCTTTTACACTACCTCTGAGTATAGTAAATGCCCCATGGAAATATATATTTTAGGGGTGCAGTAGCGCCTCTACCATTAAGGTTAAGTAGGATGTTTAGTGTTAAAACTCTAAATCTGCACCTTAATAGCTTCACCCCCATTTAACAGAATTGCATAACATTCTGCATGCACAGTCTGGGGGGCATGGTCTCTTGATATAGCAAGTGTTGTGATGGTCAGATGTCCAGATTGTTTTTGCTGTCTCCTTCAGCCCAGACAGTTTGGCATTTTTTTCTGAAACTTTCAGAGTAGAGGAGGCTTGCCCTAGAATGGTGATTTTTGTTGATCTGATGAACAGTTATTAATCTGTTCCCACGTTATGTGGATTTGAAATTTTGGTTCTGAGCATGCTCAGTAGGGTCTTCAGATTGATATTTGATACAAAAAAAAAAAAAATTCTGACCCCTGAAAGAAGAATCTTCTTTTGTGAACAGAAATTCTTCCTTTGGGAACTGAAATTATTCCTTCATATAGCTGGCATCTTGTTTATGATTTTAACAAAACAAAATACGTTAAAAATGTATACAAATAATGTACTTTTAAAAATGAAATACCTGAACGTAAGTAAAAAGGGATCCGTTTAGTTAGATTCTGGTGGTTGTTTGTTTTTAAATTGCCCTGTAAATAATGTTTCTGGGCATGCAAAAATCCTGGGTACCCAGCTCAGCGAGAAGAGCTATTGACCCACATTCTTTCTTATGAGAGAACAGGTGGGAAATTCTTCACTTGTGAGCCACAGCTAGTATCCTGCTGCCAGTTCCAGTTTCAGTTTCAGCAGTAAGCCAGTGATTATTTATTTATTTATTTATTGAATTTTATTGACCGGGTGAGCCTGCTGGGCCCCGGAGGTCCCTTTTTCAGGGGCGACCCGGAGGAAAGTTACATACAAATCAACGGAACAGTACAGGTAATAAAGTGACAAGTTGGTAGACAAATGAGATCCATAGGGTTACAATCAGGTAGGAGGTAAGGGAACATAAAGACCATAAGAACATGTGGAAGAGAATATTTACAAACATTGTACATGCATCAATCTTGTGGACCCTGGAAGAAACACGAGGTGCTAGCTAGTTTTCCTAAGTCAGGGTCCCATCCCGAGGAATCAAAGTAGATGGGGGAAGGGTGACCATAGGGCATGCCTTCAAAGTTAGGAGAGGCAGTGACGAGTGGTCAGGTCCTAAGGCATTGGCAGGTACTCCTATCGAGCAAGTGTGCTTTAAGTTTAGAGCGGAACCTAGGGCCTGTTCCTGCCTCTCGTACCCCTAGTGGGAGGTTGTTCCAGGTGGAAGGGGCTGTAAACGCGAAGAACCTGGACCTGGCTTTGGTCCTAGTTTTAGGAACCTCGAGGAGAGTTTGTTCTGCGGTGTGGAGACACCTCAGACTGGTTTTAGCCCTGACTAGCCCTTTGAGGCTAGGGGAAGGGGAGGGGTCCAGTAGCTTAAATGTCAGGCAGAGAGTCGGGTAGATGAGGCGGGCTTCCAAAGACAGCCATCTGAGCCTTGCTTGGGCCTTGCAGTGGTGGGTTCTAGGGTGGGACATGGTACCAAACCTGGCAATCTTGTTGTAGAGGGTCTTTAGCCTGTCAAGTTCTGTAGCGGCCGCACCATGGAGAACCGGGGCTGCGTAGGTGAGCTTGGGGAGTAGGACGCTAGTGGTGATGGCTACCCTGGCTTCAGGGATAATCTGGTCCTTTATTCTATAGAGGATGCCGAGTTTCACATGAATGGCTTTGGTTAGTAGGTCGACATGTTGTTTTAGAGTAAAGCTTTGGTCTAGTGTTAGACCGCGGTACTTAGTTGAGGGAACCACTTCGAGTTTGACTCCCCCTCTGGACTGCAGTTGAAGGCGCGTCGACCTATCAGATCCCAGGGATCTTGGCCCAAACAGCATCGCCTTGGTTTTGCTGGTGTTTAGTACCATTTTGTTCAAGGTGAGCCAATCCTCCATCTGAAGGATGTCATCGTGAAGTGATTGCAATCTCTCTTGCTCTCTCTCTCTCTCTCCCCCCCTCTCTTCTATCTCTCTATTTATCTATCTATCTGTCTGTCTGTCTGTCTCTCTGTCTTTCTATCTGTCTATCTATCTATCTATCTATCTATCAGGGGGGCGCTGTTTAGCCCGAGCAAGACAGACATCTGAAACGGTAGCTTGCTTATAGATAACTAAACTATAAAATAAATAAATGCTTTTTTGGTGGAATTAATAATTGAAACCTACTTTTCTAGAAATCGGAGCTCCTGCTGCACAGTGATGGGTAATCTGAAGAAAGATAACGGGAATCAGGATGGGAACAGGAGCAAACTTAATCCTGGTCCTCCAGCCATGAGGTCTGCACAAGGCTGCTCTACATTGAAGGAAAACTTATGCAGCAAGGAAACTTTACAGATGCTGGGACATAAGACAAAGAGGCTTTTCTCGACAGTATCTCTGGGATCAGTCCTGGGGCCAGTCCTCTTCAATATGTTCATCAGTGACATTGCAGATGGACTGGAGGGTAAGGTTTGTCTGTTTGCAGATGACATGAAGATCTGCAACAGACTAGATGATCCAGATGGTGTGGGCAGAATGAGAAGAGATCTGGATAAACTGGTAAAATGGTCAGAAGAGTGGCAACTGGGGTTTAATGCAAAGAAGTGCAAAACCATGCACATAGAGAAGAGAAACCCTGAAGCCACCTGTAGGCTGGGAGTGGAGTTGCTGGCAGTCACAAGGAAGAAAGAGACTTGGGCATCATCATCACCGATGACCTGAAATCATCCAAGCAAACCACTAAAGCAGTAGGTAAGGTTAGGGGGATGTTGGGGTGTATTAGTAGGGATATCACAAGTCAGAAGAGGGAGGTAATAATCCCTCATTACAAGACACTGGTTAGGCCCCATCTGGAGTACTGCATGCAGTACTGGAAGCCACACCTTCGCAAGGACATTTACCAAATTGAGGCAGTCCAGAGAAGGGCAATGAAAATGGTGCAGGGACTGCATCAGAAGACATATGAGGACAGATTAATGGTGCTCAATATGTATACCCTACAGCAAAGATGGGAGAGAGGTGATGTGATCAAAACATTCAAACACCTTAAGGGCATTAACAAGGTGAAAGACTCTAACATGTTTCAATATAAGAAGAATAGCAGGACAAGAGGACACAGCATGAGACCAGAGGGAGGCCAATTAAGGGGTAATGTGAGGAAGTTCTTTTTCACAGAAAGAGTGGTGGATGCATGGAACGGTCTACCTCAGGAAGTGGTGGATATGAATACAGTGCAGGGCTTCAAACAGGCATGGGATAGGCATAAGGGAGCAATACAGATGAGTATGAATAGATAGGCCATTGACAGAGCAAAAGCCTATGGCACATTTATAAGGTAGAAAAAGAAATGGGCAGACTGGATGGGCCTTGCGGTTCTTATCTGCCATCAACTTCTATGATTCTATGTATCTATGTTTCTATGTTTCAGTGCCCAGTCTGGCTGAGAAATTTGATTAATTGACCACATGGGTTACCACGGTGGAATCGGAGGTTAACAGCCTCAAATTATCATCATTGGAATCATGTAAAAGCATGTAAGATGCACTGGCCACTACAGCTAATTGAGTTAACGAGAACTCCCACTTGAGAACCCGGCTTGAGTCTCTTGAGAACCAGGCCTGGGCAGCAAATCTACGTATCATCGGGATGCCAGAAAGCAGCAAGGGGGATCATTTGGCCCTCTTTTTGTCAGATTGGATGGCACAACAACTGGGGCAGGCCTTTAAGGACAGACAAGTATCGATACAGAAGGCATACCGTGTCTCCTACAGGGGACGGCCGAATAATATAGAGGCACCCAGGGCAATTGTGGCCGTTTTAGATGGCATCGGCTCCAGGGACTATATTCTGGCACTGGCACACCAGAAAAGAGTACTGCTACATGGGGGGACACAAATCCAGTTGCATCCTGATCTGAGTTATGCTACACAGCAACGCAAGAAGAGGTACTATGGGGTTCGAGCTCTCCATGTGAAACACAGATCACTCACAATATGCTGTTTCCTTCTCAACTGAGAATTATTCATGAAGGGAAGATACATATTTTCTCAGACCCAGCTGAAGTCCTGAAGTGGGCTCAATGCCACGCTCCACCGCAGAGAAAAAGAGATTTATCAGAAGAGTAGGATCCAGAGGATGTTGATGAAGAGGAGACCTAAGTTTGTAAGACTGTACATCCACTTGGCTTCCCTACTCTTGATTTCTGTAGTTTGGTTTTATAATCTTAAAAGACACGATCAAGGTCTCAGGCATAAGAGACATATTTAGCAGTTTTGTCTTAGGTAGCTTATACCTGGGCTAAAGTTTTTCTTGCTTTGGACAGTCTCTTAACATAGAGGTGCTTCTCAGTCCAGCTCTGATGTGAGATACTAATATATTAGCTTTACTAATGTTTACTTGAAGCAGGAAATAATAATGATCTGGGGTTTTAGACTCCTTAAGATGACTTTAACGGGAACAAACGTATCAAATATTTTTACTGATTTTAGAAATACAGTTTAAGATGTTAGATTTTTCTCACTGATGTTACCTATCAGGCACCCTGGGGATGTGATCCCCATGCATAAGGGAGGTGGAAAGCAGGATTTGAGCAATTACAGGCCAGTGAGTCTGACATCGGTGGTTGGTAAACTCATGGAGAGGCTGCTTAAGGACAGAATCACTAAATACCTGGAGGCAAGCAGCCTGCTTGTTCCAAGGCAGCACAGCTTTACCAAGGGCAGATCTTGTCATACAAATCTGGTAGAATTCTTTGATGGGGTCACTAGGGAAGTCGATCGGTGTGATCAGTGACTGTGGCCTACCTGGATTTCAGAAAGGCCTTTGATAAGTTGCCACATGGTAGGCTGATGCACAAAATGGAATATCTAGGGCTAGGGAAGGTGGTTATTGGTTGGGTGCACAACTGGTTGGCTGGAAGAATGCAGAGAATGTTGGTAAATGGGGTCCCCCTCAGATGAGGTGGGATTCACGAGCGGTGTGCCCCAGGGGTTGGTGCTGGGACCCCTGCTGTTTAACATCTACTGTATATAAGTGACATTGTGGAAGGGCTGGAGGGTACAGTGAGCCTTTTTGCAGATTATGGCAAACACAGTAACAGAGTGGACATACAGACTGGAGTGGAAAGGATGCAGAGTGACCTAAAGAGGTTAGAGGTGTGGGCTGGGAAGCAGAAATTATCCCTCAGTATGGCAAAATGCAAGATCATGCACCTGGGAAGAAGGAACGGGAGAAAGGAATACAGGCTAGGAGCAAGCCAATAGTGGTTACCATGGAAGAGAGGGACCTGGGTATCATTATCTCTCAAGACTTGAAGGTGGCCGGGCAGTGCAGTAGGGCAGTGGCTAAAGCCAGTAGAGTGCTGGGATGAATTGGGAGAGGGATCATCAGCAAGAGGGATGACGTTCTGATTCCCCTGTACACCCAACTGGTCAGGCCTCATCTGGAGTATGGGGTCCAGTTCTGGAGGCCTTACTAAAAGAAGGATGTAGAGTGGGTGGAGAGGGTACAGACGAGGGCAACAAAGATGGTGAGTGGGCTTAGTCACCTGACATATGATGAAAGGCTGGGAGCCCTGGATATGTACCCCTTGGAGATGAGGAGGGGAGAGGGGGGGACATGATAGAGACCTTCAAGTACCTAAAAGGGATAAACAAGGTAGCTTCTGAAAATCCCCTCCAGATGAAGAAGTGCCCAGAAAGAAGGGACATGATCTCCAACTGGAGGGGGGCAAGTTTAGGGGCAACATCAGGAAGAACTTCTTTACAGAAAGAGTGGTGGACTCCTGGAATGGGTTGCCCAGGGAAGTAGTGTGAGCAAATTCAGTGGGGGGCTTTCAAGATAGCGTGGAACAGGCACAGAGGTCTGTTGAAAGGTGAGGGGGGGAGATCAGGGGCAGGCCTAGGGGTGCTAGGCAAATGGGCAGACTGGGTGAGCCTGGAGGTCCTTTTCTGCTGACACCTTCCTATGTTCTTATGTTCCTATCTGGGTACAATAGCCTGATAATTGCATGGCCTCTCATCTCCTTCTGGAAGGAGATGAACATTGAATTATTTTGTATAACTAGTAGTTCTTATATTCCGTGCGCTCTTGGGCACACTAAAGACAGCACAAGTGATGCTTAATTGTGATTCTTAACATGTTTTTATTCCTCCCAAGGATGTATCTAATAGATTCAGGGTGATATACTTTGCATGTATTAAGAGGGGTGGCGCCCTCATGTGGTCATTTTCTGTATGTATCCTCATGTACTGTCTCAGGAGTTTTTTCTAACTGAATGTCTATTATAAATCAATAAACATAAAGTATAAAAAAAATATCTATCTATCTATCTATCTATCTATCTATCTATCTATCTATCTATCTATCTATCTATCTATATGTTTCTTAAGTGGACTGGCATGCCCACCCCCAGTACTGCTACTTTCTCCCCCCTCCACTCCAGTTTGCTGACACCCACCACTTTTCCCATATTTAATTTAAAATACTAGGACATAGGTAGATGCTAGAAAATGTTAATACCTTTTATTGGACCAACAAGAGTCTTGTACAAATTTGAAATTCTTCACAAGCTTTTGGGGCCTCACAGGTCCCTTCTTCAGGTGAATGACAAAAATGAGCAACATAAGCAGTATTTACAGTATATATGCTATGGAAGAAGTGAAGAATTTCCCACTGTTCTCACATAAAAGAGAATGTGGGTGAATAACTCTTCTCGCTAAGCTGACTTATGTGATGGGTTATGCACCCCTATTATCCCACATACACAATATAATGTATTACTGGTCACTTATATTGTGATAATTTTGTTTGCATTAATGTAGATGTAGATGTCTATTGTACAAGCATGGGTACTAGGAATGTGCTTTGCTGCTAATATATGCTACTATATATTATATTTACATTATTTTAGATGCTGTTTTACTGTTATGATTTATGTTTTACACTTGTCATGCATGATATATATTATACTTTATTATAATGCATTTACCTAGGAGACATTATGTTTTATGTATTGTATACACATATGTTCTGACCCATTTAACTGATAAAAGGGCCTTTATGGATCGTCAGTGATTACTGTATATCCTTATATACTTATATTCTCATATAGTCATATGTAGTATGTGTCTTTTACTTAGTTATTATGCCACATGTATTTCTGGCTATTCAGCAGTTCCTTTATTTGTTATTTAGTGCTGACAGATGATTTCCTTTGTTCTGACTTGTTATGCATTAGTAATTCTGACTCCTAAGTCATTGCCCAAGGGAGACGCCTTGTTTACATTCTATACAACAATGTGTTATGTACTTTATATCTGTAACTATGCTGTTATCATTGTAACTTCATTGTTATCTCTACTATATAACCTTCTGTAAGCTTGTTTCTCACTGAGAATTGTACCTTCCTCGAGGACCGGTAAGAAACCAACTCCCTTGTGATTTTCTCTGTCGCATGATTGGCGTGAGTATTGTAATAAACCTTTCATTATTGTTCCATACTGCTTGTGTGTTTATTCTTTGGTTCACACTACAGACATACAAGAATCTGATTCATCTAGAGCTGGACTCCAGATGACAAATCTAGACTAACTAGTAGGGATGTGCGAAAATTAATTTCCACCAGCAGAATTTCGGCGAAAGTGCAAATTTCGCTTCTGCATAAGTTCAGAAATCATTTTCGGAACTTTTGTGGAAATTCCTCCTTAAAACTGTGGAAAAAATATAAAAAGCTGTGGGATAATTTATTAAACTGCAGAAAAGAAAATCTTCAGAAAGGATCACTGCCAGTGGTAATTTCTAAGGCTTTTTTTAACTGCAGTTTAACTCATTAATCCACCCCCACTGATCAGGGGTCCCAGCAAAGACCTCCAATCTCTTCCTTGGACCCTCTTGGTTTCTAGTGCACCCCCACCTATTGGTCATGGCTCCCAAAACATTTTATTTCCCTGATGTCTAGCAGACCCCTTCCCTATCCTGGATTCCTCAGTCCACAAATAAACATCCGTCAGTCCACCAACTCATTCCCCTCTAGTCCCAGTATTCCCTGGTGTCTAGTGGACCTCCCCATCCCAGATCCATTGTAACAAAACATAATCTCAATTCCCTGGTGTCTATTAGACCCCCATAAACACCACCCTAACAGTTCATCAGCCACTACCCAACTCCCTTCCCCACCCTGCCCCTGAGCAGGCCACCAGCACAGCATTCCTTTCTCCTCTGCTACCAGTGGCCCACTGAATTGTCAGTGAATAACCGCATGGTTGTACAAGCAGACGCTCATTCACTGACAGTTCATTAAACTGTGGAAAGAATACATTCTGCAGTTTATATTCATTTTTCCGCAGTTCACAAAAAAGTCCACAGAACTCAGCAAAAATCCACAGAAAATCCTACTTTCGCCAATGGTGAAAGTTCTGCAGTTTCCGCAAAATTTCTGATATTTCACGGAAGTTCCGTGAAAGCGGAATTTGCAACTTTCGTCCACCTCTACTTCCTAGATAACAAATGGTGACTGTGGCTAATGTCTGATTGCTGGTCAAAGTTACACTGATTTCCCTAGTGGATTTAGACATTGGGGTGAGAAATCCCTCATTGACAAGCAGATGTTAGCTTCTGCTGTGTAAATTCTCTTGGTCTGCTGTTCCCCAATGTTTGGAGATTGGGCACTAAAGGCCTCTTGCCAGACTTTTAAATCTGTGCAGTGACCAGCCTTTCCCCTGGGAGAACAATGAGCTGTAATTGATTCCAGGAAGATAGTTAAACTGCTTTCAGATACTGGAATTCCTTCAAGAACACCCACACATGACAAAGCTGTCTGTGAGCTTTCATTTACTGTGGTTCAAAATGCAGTTCCTGAACTGCAGACAGTTAAAGGTTTCTCTGTTTATTTGACATGTCTGAAAAAAAGGTATGCACAGAGTTGAGGGCAAAAAGCCCACAACACCTCAGTACACATTGTGATTTTGAAGATTTTACTGTAGTAATTAAAAATTAAAGTGATCATGTACAGGCTATCTATGACCATTACATTGATTTAAATAATGGTTCCAAAAGAATTTAATCTAAAGGCTTGCTAGTATCTACACTTATTGCAAGCTTGGAGGCTGTGTTAAAGCAGCTGTCTGCAGTGCTAGCAGATAACACCACTTTCAGACGAGAGATGGGACAGTTAACTGCTGAGCTCGTAGAGCGTACAGTCAAGCTACAGCCACAAGTTCACACTCTAAGGGAGGGGAATGAATCCCTTTTACATGAGACTGCAAATAGTAATGTTCAGGAATTACATGCTTTGAGGGATGATTGTGAGAGGGCAAAGTTTGATAGCATGCAGGTTTTACAAATGAATGACTTGTTGACTAAGACTAATGATTCCTTATGTGAGGACATTGAGGAACTAAAGGGAGAGTTGAACCAGGTACAGTAAGTGGTGAGCTTGAATGTAAGATTAGGCATCATGCCAAAGTAAGCGTTCCATATAGAGTCTTGCACAAGTATGTTGAGAAGGGTGTCAGGGTTAATAGCTCAAGAGTTAATCACATGAAATGCAGAGCCAAGATGATGAGAATGCACCATTAGCAAGAGGTACTGGCTGGGCACATAAAAGCAATGGAAAACATCCAATGTCTGCCCATAGACCTTACCTCTTCTGGTTATGAAGAGTCTGATTATGAGGATTCACTTCAGACTGTGGAGTGGACTGGCACAATGCCTGGCCACTCTCCCTTTGATCCACAAAATTGTGGATTTTTGATTTCATCAAAAGGCAGACACAAACATCATCATGTTATGTCCCCATACCATCCACAAGATGGCCACTCAAGCCTATGTGATAATGGCCATTTTGCCATACACCAAGATGGCAGTGCTCAGTGCAGCTTCCAAAATGACCAACCATCACATCATGGAGCTGTGCAGATTCGATCTCAGAGACCTGTGATTGCTGCCATGACCAAACAAGGCAAGCAAGAGGTAACAGCCATGATTAATGAGGCTAATACTAATACTGGTATTACTGAATAACAGAAAGAGGATCTTAAAAGGGAGATTGATAAGATCCTGAGAGAGAGCAGCTCACAGCAAGCAGTTATGAAACAAGTGGTAGACACTGCAGATGAGGCAGCAGTTAAAGGGGCTAAGTTCAGGCTTGGACTTGACCCAGTGCCACCCTCATCTAGCATTATGAAGACTGCTCATTCAGCCCAGCAGATGGCTGACAGCATTGGGTGCATGCAGCTCACAGACAATCTAACCTGTTATCTTGCTAAAGTCAAGGCACACTGTGAAATGCTCAGCCTCCCAAGGGACGGATGTGCCCAGGTGCTATGCTTGACTGTGGAATCTATCCTCTAGTCAAAACTTCTGGAGGATATTAGGGATGGGACACAGAAGGATTGAGACATTATCTGTGCAGCTTTGATGGCTGCACAGTATCAAGGCATTGTTGGAGCATGCCTGGCATTCAATGTGAAGCAAGGAGCCAAGGAGTCTCCTGAGAACTATCACAAACATTTGTGGATGGCTTATAGCTCTGGCAAGTCCTTGGCAAAGGAAAAGTTTGATGTTGATAATGTGGCATATAAAGATCTTTTCCTATGTAACATGACTATAGCCATCCGTGAGAGGGTCGAGTGTGCTGTTTATCCTGAAGATGACAGCTTTGATAAAATGCTGAGAGTGGTTGAAAGGATATACCATGTGTACTTATGCACTCTCAATTCCAGCAACAAAAATAAGGTTGCTGCCGTCCAGCAGTCTTCCACTGGAGCAACCCACTATGGCTGTCTAGGAGAAGGGGCACAGGGCAACACAGCCCAGACCTCCAAAAATGGGCAGGGCAACAAAAACTTGAAGGGTACCAAGAATAATAAGGGTTACAAAAATAGACTGGGTAACACAAATCGTCACACTGGACCACCTTACAGGAAACTTGCTGAGGAAAATAAATACCTCAGACTAGCCCTAAAACAGACTAGAACTACTGGCAACCCTGATTTTGATCACACTGTGGCTGTGATATCCTTAGCTTCAAAGACCATGGTGGTGGGATACAGGTTCAGTTTATAAACCAGTGCTGGCATCAGTTCAAGCACCATCTCCTCCTGTTTGTCCTCCTCCTGTGCCTGCAGCTGTTCCAGCACTGCTCCCTCCACCCCGATGACTCATGAACCACAAACCATAGCTGAAGCAGTATGTGCAGCTTTTACACTGCTTTTTGCCTCTATGCAGGCACACTCCCAGGAGCCAGCACCACCTGTACCTGCTGCAAGGCCCCTACACCACTGCTACCCTGACCATCCCAGCAGCATCCTGTGACTGTAGTAGCAAGCACAAGTTAGGATCAGTATGGGTTATTCCCAGCACAGACAACAGCAGGCACCCAGGTCAGAAGATGCAAGGTATTGTGAAGAAGCTTAACAAAGGGACCTCAAGCATACAATGACAATTAGAGGCCCCAGTCCACACTGTATCTCCTATAGTGCTGGATACAAGTGGTAGGCCTTGTGTAGAGGCCACGGTGGAGGGGCTGCCAACTTATAATGCTGCTTGACTCTGGAGCAGACATGTCAGTGCTACACGATGAGGATCCTGCATCCTCACCCTGGTCTACCGGATGGGAGACCGGTGCACAAGGTGTGGATGGTACTGCATTACAAACTTATCAGTCCATCCCCATCCCTGTGGTAGTGGGTAACCTCACCATAACATTTTCTATTGACCTCATGGTATTACATCATCATCCCAGCATTTTGGGAGTTGATTTCCAAGGACAACATGGCTGTGTAGTGGATCTGGCAAACAGGCTGATGATCCAGATCCCAGGACAATACCATACCATCAGGATATGTGATTCACAAATGTTGGCAGTCATTACATACTATGACATGGAGTATGACGTCATAGACATCTTTAAGGATCATGACCCATATAGGGATTTACAGCCAGTCCTTATAAGACACAGATGTGCTTGCAAATGACAAACATGACTGTGGCAGAATACAAACTACCATTGAAGTAACAGGGCCAGATCCTGTTAGACAAAGGCAGTATCCTTTTCCTGCAGAGGCATTGCCATCTCTGATAAAGACTATTGAGTCTTTGCTTCAGCAGGGTGTGATCAGGTCATGTGTATCAACTGTCAACTCTCCCGTTTGGCCTGTGAAAAAGCCAAATGGGACCCGGAGACTTACGATTGATTACAGAAGGCTTAATCAGGTAACACCAAGTTGTGCCCCCTCAGTGCCATCAGCCACTGATGTTATCAAAATGCTGACCCCAGACTGTAAGTGATTCACTGCATTGGACATTTCTGATGGATTTTGGTCCCTGTTACTAGCTAAAGAGAGCCTGTACAAATTTGCTTTCACCTTTGAGGGCAGTCAGTACAAGTAGACATGTCTCTGCCGGGCTCTCACAACAGACCCTCCCTCTTTCATATACACATTAAAGATGCACTACAAGGATTTTCAACCCTTGAATGCCTCTTGCAGTACAAGGATGATTTGTTTTTGGCTACTGCCACTAAAGCCAAACACTCGATTCTGTTAGATGAACTACTGACCATCGTACAGAGGGCAGGCCTCAAGTGCAGCCCTTCTAAAGCACAACTGTGCCAGAAGGAGTTTCTCTTCCTAGGACTCTGCATAACAGAGAAAGGAAGTAGTCCTGACTTGAAAAAGATTCAGGGACTGCAGGATCTACCCCTGCCAGCCAGTGTAGCAACTGAGATGCTTTCTGGGTATGGTGAACCTCCAGAGACTTTATTTGTGACTTTGCACAAAAGACCACACCTCTGTATGAGTTACTGAAAAAGAATGTACCTTGGACCTGGGGCCCTGTACATACTGCAGCTGTAACCAGTCTGAAACAGGCACTGGCCACAGCTCCAGCATTGGTGAATCCTTATCCAGCTTTACCATATCTTCTCAAAACTGTTGTGTTAGATGTAGCCATCTCAGCAGTTTTAGCCCAAAAGTTTAATGGGCATGTCAGGCCCATTGCTTATATATCCCCGATGCTTTCCTCAGTTGAGCTGAAGTATAACCTTTGTCAAAGGAATCTTCTACCCACATATTGGGCTGTGAAACATTTTATGTACATCACTGGATATGTGCCCATTGTGCTGCAGTCCAATCACATGCCCACAGCCTTTCTGTTGTCAGACAGAGTGAAAGATGTCTCTGTCTCCAATGCCAGACTTACACACTGGTCTCTTCTTTTACAGGATTGTGACATCACTGTCTTTTCTACTAAGACTTCATCCTTGTTGGCCCATGGCCTACTGTTTAGAGGTGAGATCCATGGTTGTTCAATCCAACCCACTGACCTACCTGACCCAGGACCCTTCCTGCCAGAACCTCAGAAAGTGTTAAATGACCCTGCTGCATGTTGTGTTTTCACTGATAGCTCAGCCTCATTTACTAAAGAGAGTCAGATAGCAGAGTTTGGAATTCTCATTGTACATCTTAATGATGACAGAACACACATTTTCAAGAAGTGTATCATCATTCTGCACAGTATGCTGAACTTGATGCTGTGGCCTATACTCTGGAAGTGCTAAAGCAAGGTACTGCAGACACTGTCATCCTTACAGACTCTGATTGGGTCTGCTCCTCTCTGACTGAATTTCTACCCTTTTGGGAGAAAAGCAACTTTCAGTCCTCTGATGGTACTCCTGTAAAATACAGAGATTTGTTTGTGTACATCACAATGTTGACCAGACCATTTAAATATAAGCTGTACATTCATAAGGTTTGAGCACACTGCAAGAGTGAACCTTATTTCCCTTTTAATGACCAGGCTGACTGTCTGGTGAAAGAAGGAGTTTGAGGAGGGGACATATGGGAAATGAGAACTCCCTCTGTCTCAGATACAGTATGTATTGCTGCTATGACTAAAACAACAACTCCTTTTGTACCCTTAGATCTAGCATATACACAAAAGAAGGACCCTAATTTGAGGGTAATGTTCAAATTCCTTGATAAAGGAACTGAGGAAGAACCCTAACAAACAGCCCTGACAAAAATATGAGAAATGACCTTCACCTATCCAGTGATAACCTAATCATATAGTATCACTGCCCCAACACTTTTGAAAAACTGTGGGTAGTACCAGAACAACTGAGGATGGACTTTATCTATCAAGTCCATGACACTCCAACAGGTGGACACCAAGGAGTGGAAAAGACCCTAGACAGATTCAAATCTTCTGTCTGGTGGCACCACATGAGAAATGATTTAGAGCACTACATCAATAACTGTTTGATCTGCAAGCCAAACAATCCTACCCCTGCTGGGAAAAATGCCAAATTGCTACCCCAGAGGCATTCAGGCCCTTGGAACAACATTCAGATTGATTACATTGGTCCCTTGCGAAACACTAAGAACAACAACAAGTTTGCAGTAGTGATCACTGACCTGTTTTCTAAATGGGTTGAGGCATTTCCAACAAAGGACAACTTTGCAAAAGCGACCACAAAAGTTTTGGTAAACCAAGTATTTACTAGGTGGGGCCTACACCTAAAGGTGGACTCTGATTCTGATCAGGGATCCCGCTGCAGGAAACTCTGGATTTGTTAGGGATAAATGAGAAGTTTCACATCCCCTACCACCCTCAGTCATCAGGACAAGTGAAAAGGGCTAACAGGCAGATCAAGTCTATGTTATCAAAATTCATTAAGGACAACCCCAAGGACTGGGATTCATTATTGCCTTTACTCCTTATGGAAATAAGAGGGACACCCTCCACAAGTACACAGTGTGTCCCATTTGAAGTCATGACCGGACAGTCCATGAGACTATTAGAACACCTACTTCTGGACCTGTGTGCTCCCACTGCTGATATGGTATCAGTAAATAAATACATCAACCAACTCAAGCAGGATATCCAAAAGGTACACCTGTTTACTGCACAATGTATGGGCATGGCCCAGCAACAGGCCAAAATACAATTTGACAAAACCATACATGATGTAGATTGGTAGATTGGGGGTTATGTAATGGTTCTCAGATTTGCACAAACTGCTCATGCATTTGAAAACAAGTGGGAGGGGCTCTACCCCATTGTAAACAAGTTCAGTCCATCAGTCTGCCAAGTTAGACTACCACAGAACAAGAAACTCACTGACAAATGGCTACATGCCAACCAGATGAAGCTGTATAAAGGAGATTGAATTTACTTTCCTTACCCCACTGAGTGGAATAGTCATGAACTAAATGTGTTTGTTTCCCCTTTTCTTTTAGGCTCCAGAGAGAAATGGCTGCTTTACACTTATTTTTCTTTTTAGGAATTTTGGTTTTCTTCCAAGCCCAACTTATATATCATAACACAGATAAGAAACCAGTGACCCTAAGCCCAGTAACCTTCTTGATCCAGAGTACCTCACAAGTCCACAGGATTTAAAAGCAACCTATGGAGTCCATATTAATGCCCTAGAAGACACAGTCACTGTTCAGGAGGGCAGTGAGACCCTACTGAATGTTTTGATTGTCTCTTTGGATCAATCCAGTCTTGAAATTGAGTGGTATGGATTTCAAAATAAAGATCCAATACCAGTAGCCAACCTTTACAAAGGCACTCTCTAAGGCTGACCCAATGCCAGGATTTACCCTGATGGTACTCTATCCCTTCAACATGTACATCTCACAAATTCTGGAGTGTATAACCTAACAGCTAGTATTGATCTGGATTCCTGTTTAGAATTTGTTGATAACCAGGAATTTTGCATCCAGAATCATATGACCACCACTGCCATTGAACTAAAAGTTCTACCATATGATGCCCCTGAATTTATAACACAAAATATTAAATGCCCAAAACAGGAACCCAGCCCACCCAGTGGTCTGATTGCCACCTCCTTACCAGGTGCCCTTGTTGATAATGTGCAGGTCATGCATGTCCCAGTGGTTTTAAATCTTACCTATTGGAATTTTGAGGAATTTGGTTTATGTTCCACAACAAACATCTCCGGCTTCTTACAAATTACGTTATTAGATATTCTGATAGCTTAATAGGTAAGAAATAATGACCCCTACACAGGTACTGATAGCACCACACATAGAGGATTTTCAAAGCCTAAACCTAGTGGTACATCTCAAAATGGTAAACATCCCAAAAGCACTAAATGTTTTGTTGCAGAAACAGGTTTAGCCTTAGGCTTATGTGGTTCTGGTATGTCTGTCTGGAATAGGGCTAATAAAGACAGTTTTCAAGCACAAATGTCAAAGGTTCATGATAGTATGAAATATAATATCTTGCATGGTGTAGATGATCTCACTGAGGAACAGTGTTTTACCATTTACAATATGAAAGACATTGCAAAGGGATTTGCTTTGCCAAAGAATAAGATTAATGAATTAATTTCTGTTAACAATAAGGAAGCAGCAAAGCATCACATAGCCAGGGAAGTCCTTTGAACTGCCTATGGCTGCTATAGTCTTACATCCACTACTAATCTCTTCCAGGATTCAGAAATAGGATGCATTCAAGATCTCCTACATGATAGAGGTATGGGACAGTGGTATTGCCCCATATGTACTTCTACTGCTTGTGTTGACCAATGCTTATCTGACACTGTTTCTATTCCCTTGTCTATAGCAAGGAACCGTGGGTATGTCACCACACACACCAGCATTGCTCCTTGTTTCGAAACATATTCCTGCAAAATCAAGGATGCCATGTTCATAACCTTTACAGTCTCATTGTTGCAGTTTGATCCTGCAACTTCCATCTTTAATCATTTGGTGACTATCTATTCTATTGGTCATCTTGATGGGGACATCTAACGTGAGAGACTGGAACTACCTCCTTCATTGATTTACCATAAGGTCTTGGATGCTTGGTTAGCATCTAATGTAGATTGCTGTACATGAAAAGGATACCACTTCCTGTGCAGATGTGACATATTTGAACTTGTCAAGCCAATCTGTGGCTATTCGCATAACAATTGGAACTTGGCTTCATCTTTCAGTCTATCCGTAAGCAATTTAAATGGATCTAAAATGGATAATGGAACTTCATCTAACACAGGGGAAACCATGGATTTATCCCTGGAACTAATTGTGGTTTGTGGATTGTGGACACTGATATTTAATGCCCTGCTCAACTTCGCAAATGGAAAATGCCATCTTCCAAGGTGGTTTACTCTGCTGATGGAGAGTTCTGTATGGTGACTACCTATAAACACTTTTGGTATGGTTCTAAGTTGTGTGATGTGAACTTTCCTAACTTCTGTTTTTTCCCTAAACAAAGTGTTTTTATAGGCCATACAGTCATAACCCCTGTTCCCATCCCAGAACCAGATACGATTGAGTCTAGCCCTGACTATCTTGATGGTCTGAATGAGTTCTTACCAATTTTCAATATTCATATTGACAACCTGAGTTTGTCTCTCCAATCCCTTCTCAACAGGACAGATACACACCTCATTTACACCAGTAACAATATTTCTAAAGTCCAATAAGCACTAGATGATTTATTCAGAGATAATGTTACTATGATTTTGGAAAATCCCATTGTAAAGTTTAAATTTCAAATTTTTGTTCTTGTTCAAGATTTACTAATATTTGAACTTATTGTTACACTTTGCTGTCAGAGAAAAACCCTAAAACACCACCATGACCAGATGAATTTCTGTTACCAGATTCGTGCTATGGGCCTGTAAACGAATGGTGCCTAACCATCTCTTTTTTGTTATGTTGCCTCTTCTACCAAGGCAACAAGGATGGGATTGTTATGCAATGGGTTATGCACCCCTATTATCCCGCATACACAATATGATGTATTACAGGTCACTTATACTGTGATAATGCTATTTGCACTAACATGTAGATATAGGTACCCATCGTACAAACATGGGTACTAGGAATGTGCTTTGCTGCTCATATATACTACTATATATTATGTTTACATCATTTTATATGTTGTAAAAAAACAAGGCACTGTGTCAGCATGTGGTCTAAAAGCAAAACAAAATGGTTATATAAAATGCACACAGAAAATAGAAAATAGAGTTCAAAATCTATGTTTCGACCTTAGGTCTTCTTCAGGAAATATCTAAAAGAGAAAAACTAACTTTGTTTTTTTTTCTCTTTTAGATATTTCCTGAAGAAGACCTAAGGTAGAAACATAGATTTTTAGCTCTATTTTCTATTTTCATCGTGCATTTAATATAACCATTTTTTTTTAATTTTATATGTTGTTTTACTGTTATGATTTATGTTTTACACTAGTCATGCATGATATATATTATACCTCATTATAATGCATTTACCTTGGTGATGATATGTTTTATGCATTGTATACACATATGTTCTGACCCATATCACTGATAAGAGGGCTTTATGGATCATCAGTGATTACTGTATATTCTTATATACTTATATTCTCATATAATCATATGTAGTATGTATCTTTTATGAAGTTATTGCACCACATGTATTTCTGACTGTTAAGCAGTTCCTTTGTATGTGATTTAGTGCTGACAGATGATTTCCTTTGTTCTGACTTTTTATTCATTATTAATGCTGACTCCTAAATAATTGCCCAAGGGAGATGCCTTGTTTGCATTCTACACACCAATGTGTTATGTACTTTATATCTGTAACTATGCGGTTATCATTGTAACTATGGTATCTCTGCTATATAACCTTCTGTAAGCTTCTTTCTTACAGAGAATTGTACCTTCCTGAAGGACTGGTGAGAAACCGACTCCCTTGTGATTTTCTCTGTCACATGTTTGGCATGAGTATTGTAATAAACCTTTTGTTATTATTACATACTGCATGTGTGTGTATTCATTGGCTCACACTATAGACATACAAGAATCTGGTTCATCTAGAGCCGGACTCCACATGACAAATTTAGACTTTCTAGATAACAGCTGGGTACTCTGGATTTTTGTGTGCCCAGAAACATTAGGACATACTCTAGGTAAGGACATAAATGGCAGATTAACACTGTTTGCTGATGACTCTAAATTGAAAGGAAGGCCAGATACCGCAGAACCCATCAGCAAACTTCAGGCTGCCTAGGAAAACTTGAGGCACGGTCCAACCAATGGCAACTTGGGTTTAATGCAAAGAAATGTAAAGTGATGCAATTGGACAAGAACAACCTTAGAATGGAATATTGGTTGAATGGGGTGCAACTTAATATCTCATCAGAGGAAAGGGACCCAGGAGTGTTAATTCATGAGTCCCTTAAGGAAACCAATCAGTGTAACTCTGCATGTAGCAAGACCAACAGAATGTTGTGGTGCATCAGCAGAAACATTGACAGCAGGAGCAGAAATGTTATACAACCTATTTACAGATCCATAGTGAGACCTCAGCTGGAGTACTGCATCCAGTTTTGAAGCCCTCACCTAAAGAAAGAACATCAACAGACTGGAAACAGTCCAGAAAAGTACAACCAAGATGATAACAGAACTACATGACCTGCCACATGAGGAATGCCTGGAAGAACGGAAGTTTTCTCATTGGGTGCCAGATGAGGGGGATGGGGGGACATGCTTGAGACATTTAAGTACCTGAAAGGCATCAGCAAAGTGCCATACTCAGAACTGTTTACTAGGTCCCACAACTCTAATACCTGAGGCACATCTAGAAACTCAAAAGGGGGAGGTTCAGACATGATGTCAGGAAGTTCTTTTTCTCTGACAGAGTGGTGGCACCTTGGAATAGTTTACCCGCCAAGGTCGTGGAGGACAAAACAATAACCTCCTTCAAACTTGGTTAGGGACAGGACTAACATGTAACACAGGGTAGAGGTCGGGGACTAATCTTAAGTAAGAATTCAGTGCTAGCAGGCATGGCCCAACAAGGGTCCATGCAAACAAATGGGTAGACTAGATGGACCTTTGGTCTCCTTCTGATGTCACCTTTCTAAGTTTCTACTATAAGTTGACTGGGGTGCTCACCCCTTGTACCACGTCTCTTGCCTCACTTCCATGTCTTCCCACTGCCCCTTTTATGACTATATGTTGTGACACCATGGTGCCCACCCCCAGTGCTGCTGAACATAATACCCACACTGGGGTGCCCAATCCCCAGTTTGGCTTCTGTCCCCCTACAAATATAGAAAATAATTTCTCACCAAACTTTTTTTAAGACCTGAAAAAGAGAAAACAGTCCATTGGCAATCTGCTCCCCTGCAACCCCCTCCACCCTATCACAACCTGACACTCAGCAGTCACTGCCATCACACACCCTCACATATTCACTTACCTGATCAAATCACATGATGTCCTCACCCACATTCTCAATATGAGAACAGCAGGACTTTCTTGAAATGTGAAGCCACTGTTGGAGTCATGCTGCCATCTTCAGTTTTAGCACTGAGTCGCTGATCCCCTGCTCTGTCTGTCCATCTGTCTTTCTGTCTGCCTACCTGCCTGTCTGTCTGTCTGTCTAGTTTTCTATCTATCTATCTATCTATCTATCTATCTATCTATCTATCTATCTATCTATCTGTCTATCTGTCTCTCTCTCTCTCTCTCTCTCTCTCTCTCTCTCTCTCTCTCTGTCCATATGACACATTACTTTAGTGGACCAGTCTACCCATCCCTGATACTGATTCTTTGTTCCCCTTCCCCTCCAGGTTGCCCACCCCAACTCCCAATGTTTTCTTTATTAAAGCCAGTAAGCAGAATGGGATGCCCACATCCAGTAACCTTCTCATGCCCCTTCCCTTCCAGGTTGCCAGACATCATTCTTATTTAGATAAATAATAGTGCACCAGGGTGCCCACCCTCAGTCTTACTTCTTTCATTGCCCCTCCAGGTTATTTCCCCAAAACAAATAGGTAGCATCACCAGGGCGCTCCCCCCAGTGCCACTGAACACTATCTCAACACCAGGGTGCACAATCCCCAGTGTTAGCTTTTGTCTCCCTACAATAAAGAAAACCATCTTTTGTTGATCTTTTTTTTAGTCTGTAAGAAGAAAAAATGGTCCCTCACTAATCTTATGCCCTAGACACCCACATCCTGCCACCAACCCCACCCTGTCCTCCCACTCAGCACCCACCACCCCACACCATCAACACCCCACATACACTGTCACTCACTGGAACATATCCCATGTTGTAGATCCACTCTCAGATTGTAGACATGTCTTTCTGCCAGAACTGGTGACTGCTATATGAGAAAATAAGGTAAGGCTGGTTAAATGTATTCCAATGGAATTTGAACATTTCATCACAACTTCGTCATTTTGTAATATTTTTACAACAAATTTTCAAGATAGCTTTTTTGGGACCCCATCCTATGCCCAATCATGGTAGAACTATGCAAATCTGACCCAAAATGTGCTTTTGCTGTTACTTTGAGAAATCACTTGTTGTGTGGGATTTGAACATTTTTCACTACCCTTGTTCATGAGGTTGAGTTATAAGAAAGCTATGTTGAAAACTGCAGTCAAATATTCCAAAACAACAAAGTTATGAGTGTACTTTGAACCTTTTCTATGCTTGCTTATAACTTTGGTAATTTTCAACATAGCCATTTTTTCACACCACCTCATAAACGTGACAGATGTCACTTCTTAAATTTTGAATGAGATGTGTTTTCACACATCTGGTTTGAAATGACATCTCAGCCAGTATACTACTCTATAAATGCCACATGTCATGTTTATAAAGAGAGCTATAAAACCATTATCTTGAAAATCTGGGATCAAAATGAATAAAAATATATAATTATTATCCATAAAGTTTGTGTGCAGTGTCAGTCTTGAGCCCTGTGGGGATGCTTTGGAATCCAGTGAGCTGTGTTCAGGGGTGAGCTCAGTGACCCAGCTGGAAAAAGTGAGGGTGGGGAGATGGTGCTATATGTGACCTTCCTCAGCCAGGGAAGGAAATCAACAGGATTGATCACACAGGCCCAGGTACCATGTAGTGAAGACAAATCTTCTCATGGCACACAGCCCTGTACATAGGCAGCCATGGGTGAAAGAGAGCCATGTGCTTCAGCTGACAGATGGCCTCTTTCCACTGCACATCTGTATCTGTAGCTACATGAAAGTGCAGGGACAAGAGAGCCCTGCACTTCCACAGCCCATCAAACAGCCTCAAGAATTCTTGGCATCTGTTCCTAAATGTGCAAGACCAACAAGGGTCACTTCCATAGGTAGACAGAGTCTTCCCTTAGGCCCTATGCATCTGCATGTGTTCACACATATCCTTTCAGGATATGATTCCACAATCTCAAAAGGAAAGGAAATTCTTCACAAAAAAAAAATGCATTAATGCACCAGTTAGAGTTCAAGTTAATGCCACAAAAGTATAAAAATGTGGTATTAGGGTTTCCAAACCTAACTACCCCCCCCAGCAGCAAAAAAAAAAACATTAGGGTTTTGGATCTCCTGGGTCTTGGCAAATCAATGGTGAGGCTTCCTTCCTTGGGGTTGTCAACCATGTTGTCCACCTTGTTTCCTGAACAAAGCTAGACTTGAGCAAATGGGGCCCTGCATGAAGAAAGCCACAACACATTGTATTAACAACATGTAACAGGACATACTTCTCTAGCCATGAAGAGTGCAGCAGTATGAGGAACTGGTTTGGCATCATCCCTTGTGCTTCAGACAGGAGGCTATGTACTGAAGGGGTGAAAATTAGGAAGACCCCACCACTAATTAGCCAAGACTCTAGAGACCCAAAGCCCAGTTTCTTTCCTTTTGCTGCTTGGGGGGGTGGGGTAGGGAGTTATGGTTGGAAACCCTAATACCACATTTCCATAATTATGTGGCATTATCTTTATTTATTTATTTATTTAGTTAAACATCAGTTTAGAAACCTTTGAGCCAGAGGCTCTTTTACAAAGGTACCTCATCACAAAGAGGACATCAGAACAGTAGTACAAGGGACACAGTACTTACAAACAAAAAAGTTACAGTTCAATTACAATTTTGTTACAATAGAATACAATCTCCAACGAAGCAAAAGATAACAAAAGGTGCAAAACTTATGGTCGGGGGAGAGCTGGTGGGGGTAGAAGGGAGGGAGATAGGGAGGAGGAATTCATAGGGAAAGGAAGGGGGGGAGCTGCTCAGTGAGCATTGTCAAACAGAGTATATATATATATTTTTTTACACTAGGCTAGCGGCAGTTGCATTTGCGAGAGCTAAGCAGGAAGTTTCTGAGTCTGGGCTTAAAGCAAGCTAAGGTTAGTGAGTTTGAGACACTGGCAGGAGGGAGTTATACCAGTGGGGCGATGGTAGGGGAATGCCCTCTGACCTTGAGAGGTCCTGGCTCTTGGAATAACTAGGCTAGTTTTGACAGCCGCGCATGGATCAGGGTCGGTGCAGTACGGCTGAATGGAGTTGGATAGGCCTATGGGGATAGGCCAATGCAGGGCTTTAAAGGTGAGCTGGCATGTCTGATACATGAGTCGCTCTTCCAGGTTGAGTAGGGTAGCCAGGGTGTACAGCTCACATGTGTGAGTGAGTCTGGGAGCACCAGTGATAAGTCTGCAGGCCTTATTAACTGTGAGGTGAACCTTGTTGAGGGCAGTCTGATCTGCTGAGCCATAGACCGGAAGGCCATAGTCCATGAGAGACATGACAGAGGAGGTGACAGCCATGGAGGGCATCAGGAGGAGGCATTTTTGTGCCGGTAAAGAATGCCTAAATGTGAGTTGGCAATAGAATTAGGGTGATATATGTCCATGGAATGAAAGTGCAGGGTCAAGGTTATACTAAGATATTTATAGGACTGCACCTGGTCAATGACGAGATTGGTGTGGAGTGGACAGCTAAGGCAAACTTGCTGTACTTATTTTGGGGTGGAGAAGAGTATCGTTTTGTTTTCTTAAGGTTGATAACAAGTCGGTGCTCAGTGAACCAGGTAGCTGCAGAGTCAAAGACTAGTTGGAGGGAGTTCTGTAGCAGCATGGGGTCATTGTGGGAGGCAACGAGAACAGCATCATCAGCATAGAAGCATCTTACCCATACAACTGCTGGGTAGGGAGTTAAGAAAGAGTGAGAATAGTAGGGGTCCAAGAATTGAGCCCCATGGCACCCCAGAGCGAATGGGGCATGTTTCAGAGAAGTACTGCTGACTTTCACACATTGGGAGCGGGTGGAGAGATAGCTGGTGCAACAGGAAACAGGTCCTGAGGCAAAGCCTATTAGGTCAAGGGTGGAGAGCAAAAGAGGATGTGAAATGGTATCGAATGCTTTAGACAGGTCAATGAAAATAGCACCAGCCAGAGCACCAGAGTCCATGAGGCATGGAGGAAGTTGAAAAATTCCAGGAATGCTGTATTGGTACTATGACCTGCTCTGAACTCAGTATGTTCAGGGCAGAGAACATTGTACTTACAGAGGTAGTCAGAGACTTGGGAAGCCACAATTTTCTCTAACGCCTTAGAGAGGGGGGAGAGGATTGAGATGGGTCAGTAGTTACCCGGAAGAGTCCTGTCACCACCTTTATGGACAGGGGTAACTGTGGCAATCTTCCAGGCAGAGGGGAATTGTTCGAGACAGAGTGATTTGTTGAAAATGCACGTAATAGGTGAAAGGACCTGATCCAGGACCTGACGTAAAAGGCAGGGATCAAGTGAGTCATTACCGATGGTGTTACCTTTAGGGCTTTTAGCAAGTAAGCCCAGCTTCTTGCATGGTGACACGACGCAGGTGGAAAGAGGGGCGGCAATGGGTGGTGGTACAGATGGAGGAGGTGAACTGAAAAGTTACCAGGAAGTACTGAGCTAAGGTCGGTAAAGGAGTTATTGAGGTGGTGGGCATGAGGGCAGGTCAGAGGAGAAGGTACCATTGATGTTGAGAAGAGAAGGAGAGGGGGACTGGGAGTGACCATTCAGTTGCTTGATGTTGTCCCAGAAGCACCTGGGGTTCCGCCAGGAGGAGGAGGTAAGAGAGACTTGGTAGTATTCCACCTTTGCTTTGCAGATGGCCCAGGTGCACTGGTTGCGGACGGCAGCATAGGACTGCCTGTCAGCTGAACAGCCAGTAGCAACAGCAAGGTGCCAAAGATTGTCGAGTTGCTTTAGTTGCCACAGTAGGGCAGGGGTGATCCAAGGGGCATGTTTCACTTTGGACCTCCTAGCAGTTATGGGAGCAAAGATATCACAGGCAAAGTTGAAAGTGCTTACAAAGAAGGCCAGGCCAAGTCAATGTTGGTTGCCCTCGCCAGAGGGGACCAATCAGTGTGGGCAAGGAAGCGCCTAAGGTTTATGAGTCCCCAGGCCTAAGCCACCTTTGAGAGGTGGTTTTGACCGGGGATGAGGGCTGAGGGGTTTCCCAGTTGAAAAGCACAGGGGAGTGGTCACTGAGGCAGTCAGGGAGGATTTGGATGTTGTGGATGCGGATTGGCCTGTTGGTGAGGACCACATCCAGGAGGGTGCTTGTCCCCCTAGGGTTTTTTCTAGTAGGCTGTGTGACCAGTTGAGTTAGGTCAATTGAATCGAAAGCCTCACGGTGGGAGGAGGACGAGGGGCAGAGCCAGTTTATATTCAAGTCGCCCACCAAGATTTGGTCCGACGAGTTGGGTAGGGAGGTGAGGTAGTCAATTAGTGGGCCCAGGGCCTGGGATTGGTTCTTGGGGGGTATGTAGGCTACGGTTAGGAATAATGGGCCTCTAGCTGGGTCAGGGGACAGCTTTAGAGTAAGTGCCTGGGCCTTATGGTCGAGGTCAGGCGGGAGTGGTAGTCCCATGAGAGAATCCTTCAAATAGAAGACAGCCCCACCTCTCCTGCCGACATGGTCCAACCGGTGGAGAGTGTAGCGGGAGAGAGACATGAGAGTTAGAGTGGAGGGAGACAGCCAGGTTTCAACCAGGGCAACAACATCAGGTTTATGAAGCGCCACCCAGCAGTGTAGAGAGTCCAGTTTTTCAGGGAGGCTACAGATGTTCATAGAAGCAATGCGCAGCCCAGGAGATTTCAGGGGAGGACCAGTGCTGCCAGGCCCGGGATTGGGGTGGACATTGCCTGACAGGAGCGGAGAAGGAGGGCTGATCTGGGGAGTGCACAATGGCGGGATAGCTTTCGACGATTGGAGAGGGGGTGATGAGGGAGTGATGAGGGGGTGATCACCAAGTGAAAACAGCTACTAGAGAGCAGTAAAATGTGACAAGTGAGGTATTGGGAGCAAATTGTTCAAACTTAATCAGGCTCCCTCTAGTGGCAAAACAATATAAGGAGCTAATGGAGAAGTTGGATCAAGATCAAGGTAGAAATTACCTGGTGTGTCACGTGTGAACCCTAACTGGTGAAACAGCACAGTTTTTTTACAAAAAATAATTATAGTGGTACGGTGTGCCACTATAGTTAGGGTTTGAGTAGCAATTTCTATGTTAAGCCCAAATGTTTGCACTTTAATAACTGTGCAACCATTCAGCTGATTTGCCTGACAATTTGCATGTGCTATCTGCTTCCACAGATCTCAGTATCTGACAAGTTTAGTTCCAATCGGATGTGCAGTTGCGGAGTTGCAGAGTGCAAAAAAAGTACAAAACAGCACTTTTTGTCATATTTGGCAAATTATTTTCTCATCTCTGTGGCCTGAACAGTTTGTCTGTCTGATCCAACATTTTCAGGACATATGGGGACTGTGTCAGGGAAGTACCTTTTGAAGATTTGGTGAAAAAATATTAATCCATTCAAAAGTTATTAAATGTTAAAGATTTCCATTATAGCCTATGGGAAAAAAATATATGTTCCCCGCGAAACCAAATGAGTCTGGTATTTTGTGCTGCTGCCATCATGTTTTCAGTTAGTGAGGCAGAAAAAACATTGTAGTTCAAAAAATACTGCCCCTTAGTAAACGCCAACAGTTGGGTGTACCTAATCGGGGCTGTAGGAACAAGACCCTGGCATTGTTTTTCTCCAGGATGCCCAGAAATATGTTTTTTAAATTGTTCCACCATCTTAGCTGCAGAACTTTCAAGAAACTACCTTGTTTTTTCTCAAATGTCCTGCATCTATAATGGCCAGACTTTCACGAAAGTACTGCAGTACTTCCATGAAAGCTCTCCCATGTAAACCAATGGTACTTCCACAAAAGTCTACAGAATTTTAGAAAATTACTGCAGGAAAACAAACACAAAAGCCCAGTTTATTTGCCACTTCATAGCAAGACAACAGTTAGGACCTTTAGGCTGTAATTTGCAGGGCAGCAAGCCCTTGCCACACAGATGTGCCTTTTGCCAGTTTGGTGCAAAACTTTACACAGGTCCCAGAGTTACAACACTCTGAAGTTGTGAATTTTCCCATAGGATAACACTGTAGCAGCTGCGGTGCCTTTCCACACCTATATCTTAAAAACAGTTTGAGATACGGATTTTTCATGAAGCATGCATGGAGGTGGTTAGGTCATGATTACAATCATGAAATAATTTTTTCTGAAGTTTCTATGGTTACTGAGATATTGCCAAATTAGCTTTACAACGGTTATTTGGAATGCCTCTAGGCCTGTGCTAAGCATCTGTACTTGTGTGTAAGTGGAAGCACAAGGCTCAGAGGGCCCATGGTCCCACCTATGTATACTATTTATGCTAAACTTGGAACACTGGGCAATCCTACGCTATGCCTCTACACTCATGGGTGGAAGCGCAGGGCCCAGAGGGCCCGCACCCCCCACCTATGGATATGATTATGCAAAACTAAAAGCACAGGGTGCTCTTGGGCTATGTTTCTATACTTATAGGTAGGTGAAAGTGCAGGGCCCAGGGGGACAGTGCTCTTACCCATGGATACCATCTTGCAATTCTGGGAGCACAGAGCCCTCAGGCGCTATGTCTCTACACCTATGGGTGAGTGGGAGCGCAGGGCCCAGAGGGTCCATGCTCTCTCAAATATGCATCCCAGTATGCAAAACTAGAAGCACAGGTCCCTTCTGTGCTATGACTCTACACTGATGGGTGAGTGGGAGTGCAGGGCCCAGAAGGCCCATATTCCCACTTATGGATACCATATGAATAATATTTTACTTTCTCAAAAGGAATGGAATTCATTGCAAAAAACTATTAATGCATCAGTTAGGGTTGATTCCACACCAACAAAAATCTGGAAATTCGATGTTAGGGTTACCAAACCTACCCCCCCACACCCCTTCCCACTGGGGTGTGCCTTGGGGTTGTCAGGCCTAACTCTCACCCCATTCTCCTATACTGTACCATCTCAGCTTGTTTACATATGGAATCAGGTGAGAGTTAGGCCCACTGACCCCAAGGCACACCCTGGTGCCTGTTGGTCTGTGGATGGTTGGACGGTGTTGGGGGCTACGGTTGGTAACCCTAACATTGAATTTCAAGACTTTTGTTGGTGAGGAATGAACACTAACTGATGTATTAATGGAGTTTTTTTTGCAATTAATATATTATACCATTAGGGTTGAGTAGGGTGTTTAATGTTAAATCCCTAACTTTGCATCTTAATAGCTTTGCCCCACTCAATGGAATTGCATACAATTTTGCATGCACAGTCTGAGTGGCAAGGTCTTTTGATTTGGCAAGTTTTGTGAAAGTCGGATGTCCCTATTTCGAGATCCAGACAGTGGAAAAGTGAAAAAATCAGGAGGGATTCTTTTTTATTTATTTGCTATTGCCTACAGCCTAGACTGTTTGGAATGTTGTTCTGAAATTTTCAAAGTAGGAGGTGCTTGAAATAGAAAGATGTTAATTTTTTTTGGGGTGGGATATTAATCTGTTCTGGGTTTATAAGGAATTACAATTTAAAAAAAATATGTTTCTGAATAGCAGCCATTTTGTTTTACATTTAAAAAATAGAAATAAAAATTGAAAACCTATAAAAATTATGCCCTGGAGAAAAGCAAACACAAGAATCTTGCTAACCAGGACCCATTTAGCTCAATTATGGAGTTTGCATTTTTTTTTAAATGACCCTAAAATATGGTTTTGGGACATCCCTTAAATCCTAAGTGGAAGGCTTAACAAGGACTCCTGATTCTTCTTTCATGAGCTGAGATTCTTTTTTTTTTTGTGAGTCTTACAAAAGAAGAACCTTCGCTCACAAAAAAAGAGTTTATACATAGTTTTGTTTTCTTTTCTTATAGTTTTTTCATGAGATCATAGGAAATAACTACTGTTCTTTCATGAGAGCTCACTAAAGATCTGTGAGAAAAAAAAAAAAAACTAAGTCCAAACGCTTCTTTCCTTAATGGGAATTTCTTGAACTGTGAAACCACAGCTGGAGTCTTGCTGTCATCTTCAGTTGGGGCATTGAGGTGGCACGCTTAGTTAGAGAGCATACATATGAAGGAACTATCATTCTTCTGTATTGTTTTGTGTGAACAGCAAGATTTTCTTGAATATTGAAGCCACAGCTGGAATCAAGCTGCTGGCTTCAATTAGAGCAGTGAGCCACCAATCCACTGAATGTCTCTCTCACTACTTCTGCCTGTCTGTCTGTCTATCTGTCTACTGTATCTAAATATTTATCTTTCTAGCTATTTACCTATAATCTTTCTTTAGTCTTTTTTGAATTAATATTTATTCCCTCCCCCAACTCAGTCAGCCTTCCCTCATTTTTCCCTCACATTTATTGAATATTAAAAGTGGACTGGGGTATCCACCTTGGTGCTGCTTGCCCACCCTCCAATAGATAATCTACCCTCTTCCTAATGTTTATCTTACTATATATATTATTTTAAGTGGGCCGAGGTACCCGCCCCCATTACTGCTTTTATCAAGCCCCCCTCCCTTTCAGATCATCCCCCCTCCTCTTATATGTAGGTAACTTTGGGATGCTCATCCCCAGTGCCACTGACCAGTTGCCCATCTCTGGGGTGTCTAATACCCATTGTCAGCTAAGACCCTGAAATAATGAAAACCATCTCTTGTTGAGCTCTTTTTCATTTTCCTAAAAAGCTATGAAAAAGAAAACTATCTATCTGCAATCTGACCCCTCCAGAGTCCTACCCACCCCACCCCAACACCCTGCTCACCTCTCACCAACCCACATACCTCGACACACTCTCACTTACCTGAACAGGTTCAATGATGTGGACCCACTCTAACCTAAGAGATGTCTTGCTGCTGGAAATGGCTACTGTAATATGACAAAATAAGGTATGTCCAGTTCAATGTATTTCATAGGGGTTTGAACTTTCATTCATAACTTTGTCACTTTTTAAATATGCTTATAGACATTTTTCAAAATGGCCTTTTTGGGATCCCACTTCATAAACAAGTGTGGTAAAATTGTTCATGCTTTTCCATAAAGGTGATTTCTTGGTCACTGTGTGAAATCACCTATTGGGGGGATTTAAACACTTTCTACATCATTGTTCAAGAGGTGGGGTCATAAGAAAGATATGTTGAAAATTTGGGTTGAAAATATTAAAAAAAACAAGAAAGTTATGGGTGTACATTGAAATGTTTTAATGCACGCTCATAACTTTACTAAGTTTCAGCATTTTACATAACATAAGAACATATCAGCAGAAGGGGACCATGTGATCCATCTAGTATACCCAGATTGCCTACCTCCCATTCTGTTCTTCTTCTGAGATCACCACAGTACTCATCCCATGCTAGCATAAAAGCAGTGACTGTTTTGGCCTCCACAACCTCTGGTGATAAGCTATTCCAAGGTTCTACCACACTCTCTGTGAAGTAGAACTTACGAATGTTGGTTTTAAACTTATCCCCTGTCAGTCTCAAACTGTGCCCCTTCATTCACATGGTCTCATTTTTGTGAAGCAGGTTTTCTGCTTGTACAGTATTTATGCCCTTTATGTATTTGAAGGTTTCTATTATATCCCCCTGTCTCTCCTTTGCTCATGGAACTACATTTGCAGTTGCCATAGTCTAGATTCATATTGCTCCTGGTGCAGTTCCTGTACCATTTTAGTAGCTCCCCTCTGTACTGCCTCTGAGCAATCTATGTCTTTTTTTAGGTGTGGCCTCCAGAACTGTACACAGTACTAGAGATGTGGCCTCACCAAGGACCTGTACAGAGGGAGTATGTCCTCTTGATTGCTACTTGTAATGCCCTTGCCAATACATCTGAGGAGGTGACTAGCTTTCTGTGCTGCCTTTTTAAATTGTCTACCCATCTATCAATCATCAGAAATAAGTACTCTGAAGTTCCATTCAAGTTTTGTTTCTGTTAATTGTTCACCATTGCATGTGTATGTTTTCCTTGGGTTTCCTTTACCTAGGTGCATGACCTTGCACTTTTTGGCATTAAATTTCAACTGCCAGTTCTTAGACCATATTTTTAGGCTCTTTAGATCTGCTTCCATTGCTGCTGTTCCTTCAGTTGGACTACCCTGTTGCAGAGCTTTGTGCCATCTGTGAACAGGCATACCTTAACCTGCAGACCATCAACAAAGTTGCTGATGAATATATTGAAGAGGACTGGGCCAAGGACAGATCCTTGAGGCATACCACTGATCACCCTTCCCTCCCAAGACAGTGTTCCATTGACTATGACCCTCAGTGTTCTATTGTGAAGCCAATTTTGAACCCACTTGACTATTTTGTGCCCTAACCTGGAGTGCTCTAGCTTATTGACCAGTCTTCTATGGGGGACAGAGTCAAAAGCTTTGCTGAAATCTAGATAGACTATGTGTGCTGCCCCTCTCTGGTCTACTATTTTGGAGATCCAGTCAAAAATTGTGATCATATTCATTTCACATGACTGTCCTGCTGTAAATCCATGCTGTTTAGTATCTAGCTGCCCTGTTTCCATAAGGAACTTCACTATTCTTTCCTTAAGTAGGGACTTGATAAACTTCCCCACCATTGAGGTCAGGCTCACTGGCCAGTAGTTTCTGGCCTCCTCCCTGCTTCCACTTTTGTGCAAGAGTACCACTGAGGCCATTCTCCAGTCCTGAGGTATGTCCCCACTGTCTAGAGACTGTGTGAATAATTCTGCCAGTGGGCCTGCAATTTTCTGTGCCAGCTCCTTCAGAATTCTGGGGAAGATTTCATCTGGGCCAATTGCTTTATTTGCTTTTAATTTGAGAAGCTCTTTTAGGACAGTGTCTTTGCAAATGGTCCAATGTCTGGTTCTATGGTGAGTCCACCTGTGTTCTGCTTTTGGGTCCATTGCCATCTTCTTTTGTGAAGACTGAGCAGAAGAAACTGTTGAGAATCTCAACTTTTCTGTTATCATTTTCCAAAAGTTTCAGCATAGCCATTTTTTCACTCCACCTCGTGAACATGACAGCTGTCATTTTTCAGTTCTGGTTGAAACATGTTTTCACACTTGTAGCACTAAATAACATTGCAGCTGGGATTTGAAAATGTTCATCTATGAGTTCATGAGGTGGGTTCATAAGAAGACTATATTGAAACTTTGAGGTCAAAATATTAAAAAAAAAACAACAAAGTTATGAAGGTACATTGACATTTGTCTATGCATGTTCATAATTTGGTCATTTTTGACATCCATAGCTCCATAGACATGCAGGGCAATCCAGAACATGCACTTCCATAGGTAGATGGATTCTTTCTTTGGCATAGGGACCAGAGGTCCCTGCATTCCTGCATCAGTTCACACAGGTCCTAGAGGGATCTGTAAGAATAAGGATACAATTCCACTATATAAACAAAAAGGAAATTCTTTGCAAAAAACTGCTTTAATGCACTAGTTAGGATTCAATATAATGAAATTAAAAGTAGGGAAATGTGGCATTAGGGTTTCCAACCCTAACTCCCCATCTCTACCACAATGCAGCAAAAAGAAAAACCATTAGGGTTTTGGGCATCCTGTGTGTTGGTGAATCAGTGACGGGGCCTTCCTTAGGGTTGCCAGCCCTAATGCTCAACCTTCCCCCCAGCCTGTAGCCTCCTGTCAGAAGCACAATGTACAGCTTCAAGCAAATGCCTCATGGTGATACACTCTTCAAAGGTAGAGAAGTATTTCTTGCCACATGTTGCCAACAAAATATTTTGTCCCTTCCTTCATGAAGGGACCAACATTAAGAAAAGAGATCTGACCTTGTTTGCTCAGGGGAGGGGGTGAGCATAAGGATTGACAGTCCCAGGGAATAACTCACCACTGATTCACCAAACTCAGGAGACCCAAAATCTTGTTTTTCACTTTTGCTTCGGGGAATAAGAGTTGGAAACCCTAACACCACATTTCCCTACATTTGTTGCATTAAACTGAACCCTAACTGTTACACTAACACAATTTTTTGCAAAAGACTATATGTTGCAGGGGTACAGTAACTCCCTATAATTAAGATTCAGAAGGGTGTTAAATGTTAAACCCCTAACTTTGCACCTTAATAGCCTTCCCCCATTCAGGGGAATTTCATGAATATTTCCATGCATGATTTCGTGGACACAGACTCTTGATTTTGCAAGTTTCATGATGATCAGTTGTCCAAGACCCAGAAAGTGCAATAAGTAGGAGGGGGGTGGCCATTTTTTTTCACACACATAAAGCCCAGATAGTTTGGAATTTTGTTTGAAATTTTCAGGGTAGAAGGGTCTTGTGCTAGAAAGAAGCCTTTTTGTTTCTTTCTTTGATAAAAAAAATATTAATTTTTTCCTGAGTTATAGGGATTTGAAATTTTGACTCTGAGCATTGTCAGCAGGGTCTTTCATTTATATGCCTGATGCAAAACAAGAATTTCTGGCTCATCAAAGAAGAATCTTCTTTTGTGAGAAAAATTCTTCTTTCGAATGCCACCATCTTGTTTTTCATTAAAAAATGCAAACCTATAAAAATTATATCCTGGAGAATGAAACAAATACATAAATCTAGTTAATTAGAACCGGTTCACCTTGGTTCTGGAGCTTGTGTTTTAGATGAACTACACTGAGATATGTTTTTTTGGACATTCCTAAAATCCCACATGGAAGGCTTAGTGAGGGCTTCCAAATCTTGTCTGTGAGTTAAAATTCTTCTTTTGTGAGTCTCACAAGATAAAATCTCAACTCACAAGAGAGGAATTGAATCTCAAAGAAAAAATATCTTGTTTTGTGATCTTCATTCCTGATCTTCTTTCATGCGATTTCTTGTTTCATGATCTTCTTTCCTATGAAAAGAATCTTATGAAATTATTTCTTCCTTCACAAGGTGAGATTCTTCTTTTGTGATCTTTCATGCAATTTCTTCTTTTGTAATAACAGATCCAGAAGCACATGGTTTGATACCTTTTATTGGACCAACATAGATGCTACAAAAAGAAAACAATGTCTAAACTTTTAGATCAACCAAGTCCTTCTGGGAGACTTATGACAGTTGTTCAGAGAGTCACATTCTATTAACACCCAGATCATATATAAAACAAAGAAAACATTCTTATTGGTTTAAAGTACCAATTTCAAAAAATCATAAATGTAAATGGAATGAATAGCATCCCATTAGCTTGCTGCTACTGAGAATCTTTTCAAGGTCAAATGACATCCAAATTAGATAAGCTGAACACTCAAGCAGACCAAAACACAAACTGAAATTACTAATGAATGAGTGTGTTATGTGAATACATTCAAAATTAAAAGCAAGACCTTTAGAAACATAGAAACATAGACTTTGACGGCAGATAAGGACCTCTTGGCCCACCTAGTCTGCCCAGATTTAATTCCACAAATGTCCATATAAAAACTCGATAATATTGTATGATAAAAAACTGTACAACAGAAATGTATGTATGAAAATAAGAGGGGAATAAGAAAAATGTACCTTGTATGAACAACTGTTTAAAAACATTCATACAGAATTAAACTTATCTGGAGATATACGGCAACTAATCTATTTCTTTTATAAGATGAAATTCTTCTTTCGTGATCTTCTTTAGTGAAATTTCTTCATTCACAATCTTCTTTCATGAGACCACATGAAAGAAGAAAGTCTGCTCATGAATGAAGATTTTTACTCCAAATTTTCAACACAGTGGGCCTGATTCCAAAAGGACTTACACATGGTGCAAGGCACTTTATGCCAGACCCTGTGGCATAAATCACACCTTGCGCCATGTGTTCTGCAAGTTGTAATTCCAAGTTGCGGCTTGCGCCATGCAGCAGGTGGGTTGTGCTACAGGTGGGCTACCCCACCCACTATGCCTGCAACCCACTGTGACATGGTGCAAGGGTGGGTTATGGCAGCACCTGCTCCCTATTCCGGAAGAGTGGCTGCTGTAACCCACTAACTGAAATCCAAGTCGGGACATGGCACAGTGGGGTTAAAACAGCAGGGAGGTGGTCTAAGGGGCATCCATCCTGGCAAAACAATGGATGCCCCCCACAGCACAATGGTACACATATTCCCATGCCCCATGCACACACCCCAACACAGTGATGCTCCCACCCCTTAGTCCAGGGTGCCATCCATGTCTAATGTGTGCTGTGCCCCTTGCAGCTGTGCCAACTAGCCAAGCCCCCCATGGTCCTCTGAGGCTTACAGTGGTTGTATGGGGTGCAGGGGCTCTGGGGTGGCAGTTATTTGCCGACCATAACTTGCAGCACCCGGTTCATTGCACAATTCCCATGGCACATGCCTGCAGCTGCTGTAAGTCATGAGTCATAGGTGCCGGGGACCCTGCCTGTCTTGGAACAGGGCACAGAGTCCCTGACATAGAGCAGCATTGTACACCTCACATACACCCTTGAGTTGTGCAATGTGACTTGGAATTGGGCCCCACCCTTTTTTGACCACACTTCATGAACCAGGAAGGTGAAACTTTGCAAATCCAGCTCAGAAGGTGATTTTGCAGTCATTCTGCAATATCCTCTTTCTGGGAGGATTTGAAAAAAATTCACCTGACTGGTTCATGAGGTGCAGTCAAAATTGAAAAAAAAAGTTATGAAGGAAGGGCCTTGTGTGTCTGCACCTGTAGCTGCACAGAAATTCAGGGCCATCTGGGCCCTGTACTTCTGCATCTAGATGGACACCTCACTTGGTGCAGGGTCCAGAGGGCCCTGTGCATCTGCATCTGTAGTTGCACAGGAGTACAGGGTCCTGCTCTTCCACAGCCTAGTCATCTCCACATTTGGCACAAGTCCCAAAAGGCTCTTTGTATCTGCATCTGTTCCTGAAACTGTAGCTGCACAGAAGCCCTTTGCTGCTGCAGCCAGATGGACTCCTCACTAAGCACAGGGCCTGGGGGGGTCCTGCACATCTGCATGTCTAGCAACATGGATGTTCAGGGCCTGGAGGGCTCTGCACTTCTGCAGCAATTTGGATCTGTTCATGCAAGCCCTGAAGGGACCTGCTTGAATGAGGATATGATTCCACTATCTCAAAAAGAAAGGAAATTAACTGCAAAAAACTGTGTTGAAGCTTCAGTTAGGGTTCAGTTTAAAGCAACCCATGCTTCATCACACGATCACTGTTTTGCTATGCCAGCAAGTGTGGGGTTGCTTTCCTGTTCATAAGAAGGTGGCCAGCTGTAGAGGAGGGTGGGTTGTGTTGGTCACCTTCCCATGTCATGGAGGTATTTAATGTTAGGAGATTTGGGTGATATGGAAGGGGGCTAGGACTTGACTGGAGGGAGGATGATTTTTTTTTTACAATGACAAAATTAGAAGAGGAGATGGTGGCAAGCCATGGAGATGGGTGGTTTATGCTGGAGTTTATTTGAATAACATTTCAGTTGTGAGTACTGGGGAAGATAGGAGTGGGACTGTTGCAGTCAGTTGATGGACAGTGTGTTGTTTTTAACATGACTGAGCTGGAGAGGAGGGGCTGTTTTTATACCCCCCCTCCCACAGGAATACAAATAGCAAGCCCATCTGTTCAAGTTGTGTAACAGGGTGTGCTTTGAAACAACTGAGAAGCTGCATGGGATATACTATATTGGACTAGAAATCTGCAACAACTCTGTCTTACTTACATCTGAGGGAAGTTTTCCTTACTTTACAGTCTTACATTGGTATTGCTTTGTGTTTAATTATTTTTGTTTTTAAATCAGGAAGGTGGTTTTCAAAACTGCTTATCTTGTGAGCAACTTCAGAAGGGTTGAAATAACTGCATATTTGATTTTCCTTTGTGGGTAACTGGACTGTCTACTAGTATTCTGTAACAGTTTGCATCAAATTACTTTTAAATAGTTGACAAATCAGTTACTGGAGGTTAGCTGAATTACTATAAAGGGCAGTACTCAGCAGGGTGGTGGAGCAGTGGTGTATTTGATTGTTTCTAACAGTCACCAGTGGTTATGGACTACCCACCCCCCTTCCCCACCCCACACCCCAGGTGTGACATTTCCTTTATAGCCAAGGTTCTGACATCACTTCCTCAACAGGTCTTGGGGCAGAACTGTCATATTCTTAATAACCCAGTACAGTGCATAAAGGGTAAGTACACACCACAAAAAGGAAGAAATATATATATATATATATATATATTTATATATATTACATATCGTATATTATAAGGGAGAGGGACATGTGGGGAGTGGTGCAATGCACTGGCTGTGGAGCAGCAGTTTTCCTAGAGACATTGTGCAAACTGCATTGCTGTCCTATCTGCAAGCAACTGTCAGCTCTGAGGGAGGAGGTTGCCCACCTCCAGGCTGAACTGGCAAGGACTAAGGAGGCCTCCCCCACCCAAAGAGCACCACTGCCACAGAGGCTGCCAAGTATGAAGAGCAGTTGGGCCACAATGGGTTCTTAGAGGGTGCGGGTGGTGGAACAGAGGTGAAGCCCCCTAGTTGTAACTCTACACAAACCATATACCAGTCTGGCAGAGCAAGGTTCCTCTATGATGGCACCCTCAGTGGATACCAAGAAGAATGGTGAGGACACCCACAAGGGAGACCCACAGAAGGGTTGCAAGGGACACCACAGGAGAAGGAAACAGCTTCTGATAGGGGACTAAATTGTTAGAGGAGTAGACCTGGGGAAGGGAGAGGAGAGGGAAGTAAGGTGCCTGCCTGGTGCCATGGCTTGGAGGGACAAGATGTGAATCCTCAGGATTGCAGAAGCAGCATCACAGGAGAGGGAACTAGATATCATTGTCCACCTTGGGACAAATGACCTAGCTAGGCATGGGATCAGTGCAGTGCAGGATGAAATTGTGGAGTTGGGAAGGGGCCTCAGACAGGTAGCAAGCATGGTTACCTTCTCAGAGTGCTGCCAGTCCATGGCAGGGTGAGGCTAGGTACTACACACCATGCAATTTAATGAATGGTTGCAAAACTGGTGCAGAGCACAGGGCTTTGGCTTCATTGGGGACTGGGGGTACACCTGGAGAGATGAAGGTCTATACTGGCATGATGGTCTGCATCTGTCCATGAAGGGAACCGAGATCTTAAGTGACAGATTTAAATGCTTCCTTGGCAAGCTTTTAAACTAGCCATGGGGGGAGGTGCTAATAAGAGGCTGGAGATTTCAAGCCTCCCCCCACAAAACGTGACAGGTAGTAAGGTAAACACTGAGGTACAGCGCTCAACAGACTGGGGTAAATGGAAAAATAGACAAGGGCAAAAAGAGCAGGCATGGGGAAAAAAGGATAAAGCCAACATTAAATGGAGGGCAATGAGTACCAATGCCCGTAGTCTGGGGAACAAGCTTCCTGAGCTAGTAGCCTTGATGGAAGATAAAAAATTGGATATTGTGGCAGTCACAGAAACATGGTACACGGGGAACCATGACTGGGATGTCAACATACTGGGGTACACATCTACAGAAGGGACAGGTAGGGGAAAAGAGGAGGTGGAGTAGTTCTATACATAAGGGAAGGTATCAAAGCTACAGAACTAAAAAGTAAAGGGGGAGGACAAGAGGCACTCTTGGTCACCTTGGAGACAGGAAATGGCATCACAATCTGCACAGGGGTTGTATACAGACCCCCATCTCAAGGGGAGGAAATGGACAAGAAAATGATAGAGGACATTCTCAAAATGGCTGAAAAAGGGGAGATACTGTTGATGGGGGACTTGAATCTGCCAGATGTTAACTGGATGACATGTACTGCAGCCACATCCAAGTGCAGGGTCATTCTCGATGCCCTGCATGGGGCAGGCCATAGACAGCTAGTGTTGGAACCCACTTGGGAGGAAGCAATACTAGACCTGGTACTCTCAAATGGAGAGAGGATCACAAATTTAGAAGTCAGTAGACATCTGGGAACAAGTGGCCACTGCACAGTGTGCTTCACAATAAGCACAACCATGGAGACAAGGCCATACAAAAACAAGCATACTGGACATTAGAAGGGCTGCATTTTGGCAAAATGGGTGAATACCTGAAGAATTACACTAGCAAATGGCCAAAAAGGAGGGGTGGAAGAACAATGGAGAAAAATCAAAACTGCCATCATAGAGGCAACAAGCCTTTGTGTGAAACAGATAAATAAAATAAAGCAGAGTAAAAAACCACTATGGTTCCCAAAAGAGGTGGCAGGGAAGGTTAAGGAGAAAAAGGCTGCATTCAAAAATTATAAGGCATCACAGAAGGAGTATGACAGGGAACTGTATCAACTAAAGCAGAAAGAAGTGAGGAAGGCAGTCAGAATAGCAAAAGCCCAAACTGAGAAAAAATAGCCAAGTCAGTTAAGAAGGTGGATAAAACCTTTTATAGGTACATTAGGGAGCATAGAAAGGTTAAGGGAGGAATAGTGAAGATTAATAAGGAGAGGGGAGGTGGGCAGAGGGAGACAGTGAAAAGGCAGAGATACTGAATGAATACTTTTGCTCAATATTCACAAAAGAAGATGAGGAAAAGTTACTTAAACCAGATAATAGAAGCACTCTGGGTAGGGAGGTCAACACCAGTCCATTTACAGAAGAAAGAGTCCTGAAAGAACTCCTAAAACTCAAGGTGGACAAAGCAATGGGGCCTGATGGGATTCACCCCAGAATCCTAAAAGAACTAAGGGAGGACCTGGTGACACCACTGACCACACTTTTTAACAAATCATGGGAGGATGGGGTGGTACCTGAGGACTGGAGGAGGGCAGATGTGATTCCCCTTCACAAAAGTGGGAGCAAGGCAGAAGCAGGAAACCACAGACCTGTAAGTTTGACCTCAGTGGTAGGGAAAATGATGGAATCACTTCTGAAATAAAGAATTGTTGAGTACCTAGAGGTCAGCGGGGCACAGGACCCAAAGCAGAGTGGATTTACAGCAGGAAGGTCATGTCAGATGAATCTAATCGATTTCTTTGACTGGGTGACCAAAGTAATAGACCAGGGAAGGGCTGTGGATATGGCCTACCTAGACTTTAGCAAGGCATTTGACACAGTCCCGCACAAAGATTAATAATCAAGTTAGCCAGCCTGGGAGTGGTCCCAGGGAGGTAGCCTGGGTGGAAAACCATGCACAACAGAACTAGAAGATAATAGTGAGTGGAACACATTCCGAAGAAAGAGGGGTCACTAGTGGAGTACCTCAGGGCTCAGTACTGGGTCCAGTCCTCTTTAACATCTTTATAGGTGACATTGCAGAGGGTCTGGAGGGAAAGGTATGTCTCTTTGCAGATGATACAAAAATCTGTAACAGAGTTGATACACAAGGGGGGGTAGAAAGGATGAGAAGGGACTTGGCAAGGTTGGATAAATGGTCAGACATATGGCAACTTAGATTCAATGCAAAGAAGTGCAAAGTAATGCACCTGGGAAACAAAAACCCAGAAGAAGAGTACACAATAACAGTGGAGGTACTAACAACAGCAAAAATTGAATGGGGACTTGAGGGTAGTCATATCAGATGATCTAAAGGTTGGTAAGCAATGTGAGAAGTCAGTAAGGAGAGCCGGGGGATACTGGGATGCATAGGAAGGGGCATCACAAGTAGAAAAAGGGAAGTGGTTATCCCTCTATATAGACAGTTGGTGAGACCCCGTCTGGAGTACTGTGTGCAGTTTTGGAGACCTCATCTACGCAAGGACATATACAGGATGGAAGTGGACCAGAGGAGGGCAACTAAAATGATGCAGGGTCTGCATCAGAAATCATATGATGAGAGACTGAGAGAGCTTAATATGTATACCCTTGATGAAAGGAGGGACAGGGGGGACATGATAGAAACATTCAAGTACCTCAAGGGAATCAACAAAGTCCAGAAGGGTAGCATCTTTCAGAAAAAGAGATGTGTAAGAACAAGGGGACACAATTTAAAGATAGAGGGGGGGACGGCTCAGGGGTAATGTGAGGAAATCTTTTTTCATGGAGAGAGCGGTGGATGTGTGGAACTGCCTTCCTGGGGAGGTTGTTGGGACTAAAACAGTGGGGAAATTCAAACATGCATGGGACAGACACAAGGCAATTGTAGTGGGGGGTGGCAGGAAGTAGGCTGTTGGTTAACTAGAATCTGCAGCTTATCCAGTAGGTAGGGAAATGGGCAGACTGGGTGGGCCAAGTGGTCCTTATCTGCCATCAAAGTCTATGTTTCTATGTTTCTATGTTTCTAAATGTGAATACTGAATTTCTGAATATTTGTGGCCCCAAGTATTCAAAATAAGCTATTCACCCATCCCTAATGGATAGCATTGTACCTGATGGCTAAAGACTACAAGCAGGATATTGAAATCCTCAGGTTGCACATTTTGCCTCTCTTTTAGACCTCCTTGATCAAACATCATACTATATCAACCTAAGACAAGATTTCCAGGGATTTTCATCACAACATGAACTGATATATGCATCACATATCAGATGCTAGCCACAGCAAATCATAGAAACAATCACATAAACTCAGCTCCCTTTGAAAATAGTACTCCTAAGTTTAACACAGTTTGGGGGATGCTGATGCAGGCATTTTTTCAGCGTCCCCCATGTTTGAAAATCACTCTCACTCCACTTGTCCTATGCTGCTTTTTGCAGTTACTATTGGAGAATAACCCCTTTAATTTCTCCTCACCTCTCCTCCACACCCTAGAATTTGTCCATGCCAACCAACTTTCTTTGACTAATTCTTACATTTGGTCAATGACTGCTTATCTGGAATCCAGAACTGCAGCTTTTGACAAGGGTATACTGGTATTCAAGGCCAGATTAATCCATAAAGTATTATGATCACAGGAACCCAGTGATTCCCCAGCCTGCACTCCACATGCCATTTCAACATTGGTGAGTATCATGTTGAGAATGGCAGCTTATCTTGTGGGTTCCCAAACCAGCTGCACCAACAGACAGTATGACTTTTTTGGGGGTGGAAGGTGGGGGGCTGTACGTTCAGAAATTGTTAAAATGAAGACTTTGCAAAAATGATTACAATAGCAGCATTCAAAAAGCATCAGGGAGACAACTGATTTAGATAGTTAGAAGTTAAAATAATTCATTTGCAAGCTCTAGAGAAAGAGGATAATTATTCAGCTCTCTCCTCTCTGCAACACATTAAAGTGGAAATGGATGAGATAGCCATCTAAACAAACTCTAGCAAGAGGCAATATGGCTGTGAAATAATAATATTGTGGGCAGCGAGAAATGTGTAAACTATCAATGTTTGCACTAACCACTGAGCCAGCTAATTGCACTTTCTAATTGTTGTGATACACACAAACACACTAATACATATACACATATATGCATATATATTCCAGTGTAACAGCAGTGCACTGTCTACACAGATTTTTACAGATTAAAAAAATGACATTAAGGGACTCTTCTTCTTGTCAGGCACTAAGGGACGTCAGAGGGTGGGGGTTTCCACTAGACTCCTCATTTAAATCAGCAATTACATGCATAAGGTTAAAACTGATCAAGATGGGGTGAAATGTAGACTAGCAATTTTTACACTAACCACTGAGCCGCCTAACTGCACTATTAAAATTCTTGTGAAACACACACACTGACTAACACATATACACATATATGCATATATATATTCCAGAATAACATAGTAGTGCACTGTCTACACACATTTTTACAAATTAAATAAATGACATTAAGGGACTATTTTCTGCTTTTCAGGCTCCAGGGGACATCGGATGGTGAGGGGCTGCCACTAGACACCTCATTTAAATCAGCAATGACATGCATAAGGCTGAAACTAATCTAGATAGTGGGGGAATGTAGAGAATGCAGACAAGCAATTTTTCACTAACCACTGAGTCACTTAACTACACCTTCTAGTTGTTGTGGTACATACACACTGACTAATACATATAAACATATATATGCATGTATATTCCAGTATAACATTTATTTATTTATTTATTATTGTATCGGAATTACAAACCTTTGAGTCAAGGACTCATTTACAAAGGCTTCTTGTCATACAAAGTATAGGACGGGGCAGGTATAACAGACAGTGAATGAAATAACAGACATAGCAGTGCACTGTCTACACACACAGAGCATTGCCACACATATACTGCATTGTATATTTATTTACTTATACATCTAACCCTAACTTTCACTGCATTTAATATAGCATTATGTTTTGCAATAACTCATTGTCCTAATCTACAGCATGACTGGGTAACTAAGGTAGTTGACAGGGAGGAGTGGTGGATGCAGCCAATCTGCACTTCAGAAAGGCCTTCAACACCATCCCCCATAGTAGGCTGATTAACAAACTGTGCATCGTGGGGTGGATACTAAAATAGTTCTGTGGGTGGAGAACTGGCTGAATGGCAGGAGTCAGAGGGTTGTGGTATACACAAAATACTCTGTAGAGAGAGAGGTGACAAGCAGGGTGCCACAAGGGTCAATGTTGGGGCCATTCCTCTTTAATATCTTTATTGGGGACATTGCAGATGGAATGGAGGGGAAGCTATATCTCGTCATAGATGATACAAAGGTATACAGCAGGGTGACATGCCAGTTGGTGTTGAAAGAATGAGGGAATACCTTAAAAAGCTGGAGGAATGGTGTGAAGGATGGCAGCTGGGATTCAATGCAAAGTGCAGGATCATGCACATAAGGCACAAGAACCCAGGGGCAAAATATGAACTAGGTGGGGAGGTACTGGCAGTCAGAATGCAGAAAAGGGACCTGGGAGTTATAATCTCGGAAGACCTAAGAGAAACTAGGCAGTGAGATAAAGTGGCTGGAAAGGCTAGCCAGATGCTTGGATGCATAGGGACTGAAATCAGGAGTAGAAAGAGGGAGGTCATCTTGCCCCGTATAAGACACTCTTGAGACTGCATCTGGAATACTGCTTCCAGTTCTGGAGGCCCCTTCGGAGAAAGAACTTAGACAGGGAGGAGGTGATGGAGTGGACGGCAACTAAATTGGTGCAGGACCTGTGGGACAAGACCTATGAAGAAAGACTAAATGTGTAAAATATGTATTCCCTGGAGGTAGAGGGGAAGGGTAACATGATTGAGACATACAAATACATCACTTGTATAAACAGAGTACAGGAAGGAAGCATCTTCCAAAGTAAGAAATGTTCCAAGTTAAGAGGGCATAAAGGGATGTTAGAGGGGGTAAGGCTCAGGAGAAATGTGAGAAAATATTTTTTACAGAGATGGTGGTGGTGGACACCTGGAATAACCTACCAGAGGGGGTGGTAGGGCTAAAATGGTCACAGAATTTAAGAAGGAATGGGATAGACACAAGGGTATCCTGGAGGCAAGTTGGGGTCTCCAGAGATCAGTTTGGGTATAAAGCCTCACACTAGATAGGGATTAATAGAGAAGACTGGGTGGTGATGCAACTCCCATCCCCCAGTCCAATCTCCCACTGAGCACCCACCATCCTGCATCCCCAGACTTCCCCCCACACACCCTCACTCACCTGAACAGGTTGAGTATGGAGATCCACTGTCCCATGGAAGACATACTGTATCGTGTTGCTGGAACTGGAGACTGCTATATGAGAAATAAGGTAAGTGTAGTTCAATGTATTCGTTTTGTTTTGTTTATTTAATCTGTTAGGTCCAGGGGCCAAATACCTCTTTCCATGGGCAACCAGAGTACATAAAAACATACATTACATGACAACAATAATTAGCACAGGGCACATATAAATACATAACATTACAAACAGGTATGTAAAACAAGCTGGCATGCAAAGGAGTACTAATTTACATAACATTTGCATTCACTCTTGGTAAGCATGTATTTTCTCAGAGCCTGTCTAAAACTAGACAACGTGACTTCAAGGCATTCAAATATTGTCAAAAGTACATTAAAAACATTGGTAAATTATAAAGTGTGGTTTTCTGACCAACTGAGGTTTTCATTCTTGGAACAAAGAAGAAATGGTGAGTTGAAGAGCAGATAACTGTGGAGTTGGTGTGCTTTTTGAAAATTGATTGGAGTATATCTTTTTGCTAAAATTCCAAGTTAAAATTCATATCCATGAAGCCATCCTTTGTGCTTAAATAGGGCACAATGATGGTTCCTGGGTGGTTTTAGGTAGCAAATCAAGCAATTTGGTTAAGAAGGACTTTGACCCTTAATAGTAACTCATCCCTGGCAGAATGATAAAACATCAAGCCATAATCAATTACTGTTAATTAAAATCTTTGAGCCTAAAGTATTCTAGATGAGTAGATTAATAATAAATTCAGTCTATAAAGTGCTCCAAGTCATTGGTGGACCATTTTAACCATATTAAGTACTGTATGTGGTACTTCTAACTCATACTGTACCTGAATCCACAACAAGGCCTAAATATTTCAAATGTTTAACCTGCTCTATATCTACCCCAGTGTCAGTGTGCAATGAAAGCAAAGGCTCAGTATTCAACTTTTTTCCTTTGATTATAAACAACTTGGATTTGGTCATTTTCTTGTTTAAGATTAATTAATGTAATAGAACCAATTTTCAAAGAGTTTTCAACTGCATTTACCTTATTTCCCATATAACAGTCATTGGTTCAAGCAGCAAGATGTGTATTCTGTAGGACAGTGGATCTTCCAATGGGATCTGTTCAGGTGAATGAGGGTGTGTGGGGGAGCTTGGGAGATGTGGGGCAGTGGGTACTAAGTAATAGATCGGACTGGGGGTGCGGGGTTGCATCAGTGATGGACCTTTTTTTACAAATTAGAAAAAGACATTGGAGACTGTGTTCATCTTTTCCAGCTCAGAGGGACATTGGAGGATTGGAGGGATTGCAACTAGACAACTCATTCAATCAGCAATAACATGCATAAGGCTGAAACTGATCTAGATAGTGGGGAAATGTAGACTATAAATTTTTGCACAATAAGGTGTCTAGTGGCAACCACCCCACCCTGCTATGTTGCTCAGATCCTGAAAAGAAGAAAATGATCCCTCAATGTCTTTTTTTTAATCTGTTAAAAGGTGCGTAGACAGTGCACTGCTATGTTATACTGGAATATTTATACAATCCAGTATAACAGAGCAATGCACTGTCTACACACATTTCTACAGATTAAAAAAGACATCGAGGAACTGTCTTCTTCTTTTCAGGCTCTTAGAGACATCAGAGAGTGGAGGATTGCCACAAGACCTTATTTAAATCATCAATGACATACATCAGGCTGAAACTGATCTAGACAGTGGGGGAATGCAGACTAGCAATTTTTGCTCTAACCACTAAGCCACCTAATTGCACATTCTAATTTTGGTACACACACACTGAGTAGTACGTATACTGTACAGATATATTCATATGTATATTCCAGTATAACAAAGCAGTGCACTGTCTACACACACAGAGCATTGCCACACACACATACTAACACACATACACTGCCTTATATGGCATTTATTTACTTATACATCTAGCCCTAACATTTGCTGTATTTAGGATAAGCACTGTGTTTTGCACTAACTCATTGTACTAATCTATGGAATGACTGGGTAACTAAGGTAGAGGACCAGGCAGGTTCCATGGATGTGGCCTATCTGGATATCAGAAAGGTCTTCAACACTGCCCCCCCTAAAAGACTGATTAACAAGCTATGCAGCAGAGGAGTGGATTCTAAAATAGTTCTGTGGATGAGAACTGGCTGAATGGCAGGATTCAGATGGTTGTGGTAAACAAGGAGCACTCTGGAGAGGGAGAGGTAATGAGCAGGGTGCCACAGAGGTTGGTGCTGGAGCCAGTCCTCTTCAATGTTTTTAATGGGGACATTGCAGAAGGCAGGAGGGGAAGATATGCCTCTTTGCAGATGATACAAAGATATACAATGGGGTAGATATGCAAGTGGGTGTTAAAAAAATGAGGGAAGACCTTAAAAAAATGAAGAAATGATCTGAAGAATGACAGCTGGGACTAAATGCAGAGAAGTACAGGATCATGTGCATAGAGCACAAGAACCCAGGGGCAAAGGTCAAATTAGGTGAGGGGGGTACTGACAGTCACAAAGCAGGAAAGGGACCTGGGAGTTATAATCTTGGAGGACCTAAGGGAAACTAGGTAGTGCAATAAGAAGGCTGGAAAGGCTAGCCAGATGCTTGGATGCATAGAGACGGGTATCAGTATCTCACTGGACACAGGATGCACACCACAAGAATGGAGGATGGCTCATGTGGTGATGAACCAGGCAACTACAAACCAGTGAGCATCACATTTACTGTGGGAAAGCTCATGGAGACAATCCTAAAAGAGAGGCTAGTGATCATTTTGGAGGACAATGGTCTCCAGGATGATCAACAGCACAGGTTTGTCTTGGGCAGATCCTGCCAAACAAATCTAGGTGAGAATTACGACTGGGTGACAAGGGAGCTGGACAGGGGCCATGTGGTGGATGTCCTGTATTTGGACTTCAGCAAGACCTTTGATTCTGTGCTGCATGGGAGGCTGGGGGGGAAGCTGGAATACATAGGGATGGGAACAAAGATGGTCAAATGGATAATCAACTGGCTGAATGGAAGGCAGCAAAGGGTGCTGGTGGTGGAGGCTCTCATCACTGAGGGAATGTGACAAGCAGGGTGCTACGGGGATCGATACTGGGATCAGTGCTGTTTGGGATATTCATATTTTTTAATATATAATACAGTATAATATATATTTCATTGCATAGCACTGTTGGAAAGGTCATTTTGCACTGAACAACTTTGCCACTGTTACTGTGTGTCTATCATGTATATTTTAGGAGTTATTAACATTTGTTTCTGATATGGTGTGCATTGCTGACATTTTGGCCATCAAGACTCATCTAAGCACCTTGAATAAAACATACTTTCTGGGTATCTCAGCCAGTATAAAACAAAAACTGAATTGATTAATATTGATTGCATGGCACCATTGGAAAGGTAATTTTGTCATGATCAACATTGCCTCTGATACATTGTATGTATCATGTATACTTTAGGAGTTACATGCATTTGTTTATGGTGTGGTGTGCATGGTTGAGTTTCGTCCCTCAAATCTCATCAAAGCACCTTGACTAAAATGGGGGAAAATGATGTTTCATACTATAAAGATAGTTTTTTTACAAACGTAATATTAAAACTACATCTAATGACTGGATGTCTAATTTGGAGTTGATATGTTACATATTTCCTAAAAAAAATAGCTTATGTTGCCTTTTTTAGTGAAAAAAATATTTATTTTTTTGCTGTTTTGACCAGCATAGAAAGAAAACTACATTACTTATTATTACTTGCACATCACCGTTGGAAAGGTAATTTTGAGCTGAACAACTTTGCCACTCATACTTTGTGTCTAGCTCTTATGGTTCTTGAGCTATTATCATTTGCTTATGGCATGCTGACTATGGCTTAATTTTGCTTAGAAATGCCCAGGATTCACTATTAACAGTATACAGGAGTCAAAAGGTGTACCTTCAGAGAGTTCCTGTGCAGGCAATGAGTTAAGACTTGCAATCCTACCCATTGTCTTCCTCCTTTAACTAATGTACCTATAAAAAGTCTTGTCCCCTTTCCTTACTGCCTATGCTATTTTTTCCTCTGTTTGTGCCATTGTGTTTCTGATTGCCTTTCCTGCCTCCCTCTGCTTATACACATACACTACCATGTCCTCTTCCTTCTGTGTTTTTTTGTACCTTCTGAAAGCCAAGTTTTTTGCTGTTACTTTCCAGTCCACTTCTTTTGAGAACATAGGTTGTTTTTTTTTCTCTTGCCTTTGTTTATTTGCCTAATGTAAAAATGTGTTGCCTCCACTATGGCTCCTTTTAAATGAGCCCACTGTTGCTCAACTCCCTCCTGGACTTCCCTCCCTGCTAGGGCTTTCCTGAGACATACCCCTAACTTTGCAAAGTCTGCCCTCCTGAAGTTCAGGATCCTTGCTTTTGGGTGACCTGACTCTGCCCCTGTACTTCTGCTGAACCACACTGTGCAATGATCACTGGACACCAGGTGTTTGACAACCATTACATCTGCAATTCTGTCCCTGTTGGTGAGTACAAGGTCTAAAATCACACCCTCATTGGTGGGCTCTATCACAAGCTACTGAAGGCATGCCCCTTTCTGGGAGTCCAGTATATTTCTGCTACTGGTAGAGGCTGTGGCTGGGATGCTCCAATCAATTTCTGGCAGACTGAAGTCACCCACGAGCAGCACTTCCCCTTTAGTCACCATCCGATGGATGGCTTCCATCAGATTCCTGTCTAATTGCTCTCCTTGTTCTGGATGTCTGTAGATCATGCCCTTGCAGATAGTGGAGTCATTGCTTAGCTCTAGGGTGACCCAGAGGGCCTCTGCCCCCACCCCCACAATCCTTGTACCTCAGTTGCTTTCATACCCTCCCTGATGTAAAGAGCTGCCCCTCATCCCTTTTTTTCTTCTCTATTTTTCCTGAATAGAATATCACCTGGCATAGCTGAATCCCAGTTATGGTTCCCATTATATCACGTCTCAGTAAGAATTATAATGTCCAGGTCAGTCTCTACCATCAAGGCCATCAGGTTGGGGATGTTATTTCCCAGGCTGCAAGCATTCACACACATTACCTTCCATACTTTACTACTTTCCATACTGTCATCCTCCCTTTTGTCCTTATGCTTCCCTCCTGGCCTGTAATCCCCTTTCCCCTTTCTTCTACCATTCTACCTTTCATAGTTAAATTATCATTGGTAACTTCCAAATCTTCTGGTCCTCCCTGCTGCCTATATTAACCTGTGGGGTGGGTGGTTTGATTCTGCCTACTTATTTCCATCTCCCCCCCTTGGCTAGTTTAAATGCTTTGTTAAGGAATCATTTAAATTGCTCACTAAAGACTGTGGTCCCTTTCCTGAATGGATGCAGGCCATCATCCTTGTATAGGCTCACATCCCTCAAGGTGGGTCCCCAGTCCCCAATGAAACTGTAATCCTTCTCTCCACACCATTTCCTCAACCATCTGTTTAAGTGCCTGGTGTAGAGATTCCTAGTCTCCCCCTTGCCGTGGACAGGCAGCACCCCCAAGAAAGTCACAGAGCTTGTTACCTGCTGAAGGCCCCTCCCAGCTCCCTGATCTCATCCTGCACTCTTCCTATCCCTGCCTTATGAATAACCAGGTCATTTATCTGCAGATGGATAATGACATATAGCTCCCTACTCCCTGCTGCTGCCCTAGTGATCCTCAGGATCCGCTCTCCATCCCTTCAAGCTGTACATCCACGCAGGCACCTAACTTTCCTTACCACCCCACTACCTTTCCCCAGCTCCACTCCTCATCTATAGAATCCCCCAACATGAGTTTCTTCCTCCTCCTCTTCCTCTGGGGTCATCTGGTCCCCCTTGAGACTCCTCCCTTCAAGTTTCCACCCTGAAGAATCTCAACATCTGTCCCAGATACTACTTTGGGTGCCTCTGTGGGACTGTCTCACCCTGCCAGTGTGGTGTAGGAGTTCTGCAGTGGTATGGGTTTTGGGATGTGCCTGTGCTCCATCACCCTAACCCACCTGAGCCCACCATTGTCCATCTGCTCCTCCTTCCTGGTATCCTCTGAGGAAGTGGAGGTGGACTTGGTGGTCCCTGAGTGGGGCAGTCAGTCCTCCTAATCCAAGCCAACTCAGCCTTTAGTCTGGCAACCTCCTTCCTCTGCTGAGAGGGGTGCCTACAGATGGGGCAGCACTGCAATCTCCAGAAGGTCTCCCTGAAGACTGCTGCCCTACAGCCACTGCACTGCACCACTCAACTCATGGTCCTACCCTCTATGCAGATCTTACCTGTTCCCCACTGCAAACTCCCTCAATATTATGATGAATCTACAGATTAACAACTCCCTCTTTTTTGCCTCTCTCCACTCCTCTTATACTCCTGTGTGCACTATCTATGCTGAACAAAGAAAGTTACCCTTTGATACTCTACACAACCTCAATCCTAGGTTAATGACTCCAGATGTACTAGTTTTCCCCTTCCCTGAGAGTTTTTTTTTTCTTTTTCCCCTTTCGTTGAAACCCTCATGGGCTTTCGATCCAAATCCCCCTGGTAAGATTCAGTTTCCTCATCTCCTCAGCTGCACACCTGTACTTGTGTGGCTTGGTAGCTTCTGCCCTTCATGTTTTGAAGCAGAAAGTTACTGTATTCTCCTGCATATGTTCTGTAAAGATTGCATGACCCCAGCTGGGTGGGAGTGGGGTGAGCAGGGAAGGGGGGATATTTCTTTTTTGTCGCTCCTTCCTGTGCTGAAAAAAGAATCAGCCGTGTGTTGCTCTATCTGTGGTCCTAAAAGAAAAGAAAGAATGCAAAACTCTCAGCTGTCTATGAGTACTAAGCCATGAATTGATGTTCAGCAGCATGTCAGCTCCTCTTGTCCACTCCATAAGTTGGCATTCCCACCCTGTAGCTGTGCATCCCCTGCTGTTCTCCCTGCAGTTCCTGAAAGAAAAGGAAAATAAATAAACTGCCTGAAAAAGGAATCAGCTAGTTATATGGTACTCAGCAATCAACTCCACGGAGCCATCCTACTTGCTTCAATGAGGTCCTTCAGTCTGCAAGAGTCCTGTACTGCCCTGTATGTATACTCCCGCAGACCAGATTCAAAACTGGCACCTTTTCAATCCCTCACTCCCAACTGACTGTCCTCATCAGCATTGTTTGCTTGCCTCCCATTTTACCATTAATCATCCTGTATTGCTGCTCCTTCCTGCACTGAAAAAACAACTGTGGTCCTAAAACAAAAGAAAGAAAGCAAAACTCTCAGCAAACCATCGGCATATGTAAAATCTTTGTAGTGGTACCACACATCCCAGCACTCTTTAACCTATCACTTTTTATAGGACAGAGCTCTGCAGCCCAGAAAACTGCTATCAGCACCTCACTAATTTAATTGAGCCCCCCTTCAGATCCAAATAACAACCAGCCTATATCTGTGCTACCACGTCTTAGCAAGCTTTTGGAAAAGCTGGTACATAAACAGATAATAACTTGTATTGTTCAAAATGGGCTGCTCACAGAGGTACAGTATGGATTTGGACAGCCACTCAACAAGTATTACACTCTTAAAAGTGACAAATGATACTGTATGTCAGCTTCTCTTGACTCTGACCTTAATAATGGAGCTATATTCATTAACATCATCAAAGCATTTTATACCATGGACAATATCATCCTCCCACAGAAAATACAGAAACTAGGTTTGAATCAGACCACAGTATCTGGGCTAGAATCATACCTAACATGGCATACATAGTAATGGACAATGGTGACCAATCCTCCCTAAATAACCTCATCCTCACAATTCCTTGTGACTCAATCATAGGATCACTCATATTCAACCACTTTGTGACTGAGCTTCCTCAGTATGCTCTAGCCACAATGCAAAATCCACCCTTACAGTATGTGAACAATATCATTAGCTAGACTGAATAAGACACTAATGAAGACTTGGCTGAGATGCTGCAAACAGTTCTTGACAAGACACTACTCTGGATGGATAGAAACAAACTATACCAGAAGTACAGTAAGACCATGGCTATGACCTTGATCAGAAATCCCCACCACCACCACCATCCACCATAAATACAACCATGCTTACAACCAACACTGGAATCAATCAAAACCTTTAAATACCTAGGTGTGTGACTGGAACCAAACCTGAGCTTCCATGACTACATAATAAAATTACCAAAGAAATGTATTAGAAACTTGAAGCTCTGTACCAAACCCAGAATAGCCTCGCCTCAAGCACAATAAAGCTAACACTAAAACACTTGTTTCTTCCTGCATTGGAATATGGTACTGTAACAATGTCTAAATCAAAGGACGACTGCAAAAATAACTCTCCAAGAACTCTCAACCCATACTATATAATCCGTAGGATTGCACAAGATTGTGGGAGAGACATGCACACCTGCCTTATTTACAGCAATCTTGGCTTACTCTCACCTCCAGGGGATGGGAGCTGAGATGATGAACTCTGATCTGCAAATGTATATAATGTTCAATACAGGGCTTACATCAGCAGCCTTCTAAACTCACCCAACTAATCCTGCATGCTAAAATCATAATCCAAGTTGATCTTACATGCCACGAGAGGGCACAGACTAATACAAGTTAAATCTTTCACCATAGCTGCCCTTACTACCTGGAACCACCATCCTTTGATTACTAAAGAAGCAGGCAATAGTAACACTTTCTAATGTTAAATGCTTTCCCACCTGGACACCCCGTTACTGTGCCAGTCTTCAAATCTTTGGTACACCTCCTAAGTAGCCATATATCTCTGCTATTGCCAGCCAATCCCCACTTTTCATCCCTTACTTTCCACCATGTCTTCAATTGCTTGTGAACTTCACTCCATAAATACATGCCTATGGTACAATGCAAACAACAGTTACATTTTTAATAATCTGTATACTAATTATTGTGTACACTTTTATCACACAAAAACAACAATTGTTATATAGAACCTGCTGCTGTAACTGTCCTCCCCAGTACCCACTTAAAAAATGGGCACTTCAGCCTAAATGTGGATTTTCCAGTGTGAACAATTCTAAATATAGATAATAATGTATGGATGACTATACATAACATACAGGATAGTTTATGATCTCTCATACACAACAAGGATGTTTTTCACTTGAGAAGTTTCCATGGTAATCAGAGACCTCGAGAGCGCAGCTTAAGAGGTCTCATTACCATGGAAACCTCAAGAGTTTAAAAATATCCTTGGTGTGTATGAGCAATCATACACTATCTTTTATAGTGTATGTTCACTCCTGATACACAAGGGTGCCCATACTTTTTCATTTTTCCCAGCACCCAGACTGTATCTCACCACTGCAACTGTTCCCCGAGAATTGGAGGTCTCTAGATCACACATGCGCGACTGCGTTCCAAGTTGTTTATGCTGCACTAGCTACATAGCTAGTGCAGCATAACAAACTAGCTGATGTAGCTAGTGCAGCATAACAACATTTTTTGAGGGATGAATTTCCATCACTAACAATGTTCCACCATACACTATAAGGTTGTATTTTAGTCAAGGGCTGAGATGACATCATAGACCTCAAGTGTGAAGCTAGAGTGGTATCTGTGATGTCATCCCTCAGATGGAAACATGAACCTTGTTTTGCATGGTTGCCAATACATCAATTTGTATAGTATATGTTTATGTTAATTAACAAATCTTTGTTTTATAACTCTGTCCTGAACTATGCTCAAATAATCTGAATATAGCACACAACAGGATATAATTTAATCATTTAGTCCTCAATTTTGAAACAGAAAACTATGACACAAGGTACCTGCACCAAAGGTGTATGACACACATGGCACCTTGCATCATAGTTTGTGGCAATCCTGATTTTCAAATGCTGTCTGTGGTGAAATCAGGATGACATGCGGCAAAGCCCCCTCTGCTACCCTTGTGGCAAAAGCACCCATGCACCAGGTCACAAAGGTGGCTTCTCCACAGCAGGGTTGCACCATCCCTTTATTTGGGATTCTATAAGCCCTGCAGTGGCTGCAACAGAAGGTTCAGGCTAGATCAGGCAGGAGGTGGTCTAAGGGCCCTGTGCCACTGCTGGGCAGAGTGGTGATTGGGGAGGCTGCAAGATGGGGACTGGGGGCATAAGGAGCATGGAAGGTAGCATAAGGAGTGAGAGGGGCATGGCAGCAATGGGAAGGTGTTGAAGTGGCACCCTCCAGGGGTGCCATGCAGTCATGTAGGCAGCCAATCGGTCCAGGTATGTACAGTTGGCAAGATGGGACAGGGACCCAGCCATAGGTACACATAGCCCAGGTACCTGCCCCAGAGGTGCCACATACCAGAATACCATAGGCAGGCAGCAGTGGCTGCAGAGTGCAGGGTGTTGGTGGTGAATGGGAATGGTCCCTGGGCACAATGACAGTGCACTGGTAGTTGGCCCCTTGCTTGGAGGCAATTTATTATCCACCTATGGTGTTGTGGTTATGTATGGCATCTGGTTATGTGTTCCAGATGTTAACTGGAACACATATGCAGCAGCCACTACCAGGAGCAGAAACATCTTGGATGCTCTGGAAGGAGTATGCCTCAGATAGTTGGTGAAGGAGCCCACATGGGAAGGAGCAATACTAAACCTGTTTCTCACAAATGGTGACAGAATAATGGATATCTCAGTGGGCAGCCATCTAGGGTCAATTGATCACCATACAGTGTGGTTTAAGGTGAAGACAGTAGTATAGTCAAGCCACTCAAAAGTAAAGCTCCTGGTCTTTAAGAGGCAGACTTTGCAAAAAGTGTGGGAGCACCTCCAGAGAATCCTGGTGAAGGGGAGTTGGGGGGGAGTGAAGGAACAGTGGGAGAAACTTAAAGGAGCTACAGCAGAGACAAAAGGCCTCTGTGTAAAGCTAATAAACAAAGCAAAATAAAAGAAAAATACTATGGTTTTTAAAAGATGCATCACGGAAGGTTAGGGGAAAAAAACAGGTGATCAGAAAGTACAAGGAAACACAGAGGGAGGAAGACAGGGAAATGTACCGGGCAAAGCAGAAGGAAGTGAGGAAGGCAGTCAGGTGTGCAAAGGTGCAAATTGAAGAAAGGATAGCAAAATCAGCAAAAGAAGGTGACAAAACCTTCTTCAGGTATATCAGGGAAAGGAAAAAGATCAATGGAGGGATTGTGAGGTTGAATAAGGGGGATGTGCGTGCAGAGGGAGACTTAGAAAAAGCAGAAATTCTAAATGAATACTTCTGCTCAGTATTTACAAAGGAAGGGGAAGGGGAGGGACAAAAATTAGGGGGTAAAAACGCACATGGTGGGGAGGTGAACACCAGTCCATTTACAGAGGATAGAGTCCTAAAAGAACGCTCAAAACTAAAAGTGGACATGGCAATGGGACTGGATGGGATACATCCCAGGATACTGAAAGAACTCAGGGAGATACTAGGGGCACCAATAACAGCCCTATTTAACAAATCACTGGAGGAGGAATTGGTACCAAAGGACTGGAGGAGGGCAAATGTGGTACCACTACACAAAAATGGGAGCAAGGCGGAGGCTGGAAATTACAGGCCAGTCAGCTTGACTTCAGGGGTGGGGAAAATCATGGAATCCATGTTAAAGGAAAGGATTGTGGCACACCTGGATGCTAGTGGGGCACAAGACCATAGGCAACATAGATTCACAGCAAAGAGATCTTGTCAAACAAATCTAATAGATTTGTTTGACTGGGTAAGTAGGGTGGTGGATCAAATAGGGGCAGTGGACATGACCTACCTCGATTTTAACAAGACATTTGACACCATCCCATACAGAAGGCTAGTAAAAAAGTTGTGTAGTCTTGGAGTAGGTCCCAAGGTGGTACACTGGATCAGAAATTGGCTGAGTAAGAGGACACAGAGGATGGTGCATATGGAGTTCAATCCCAGGAGAGGAGGATAATAACTGGGGTGCCACAGGGCTCAGTTCTGGGGATGGTCCTCTTTAGTGTCCGCATTAGTAACATTGTGGAGGGGCTGGAAGGGAAGGGAAGCTTCTTTACAGATTACACCAAGATCTGCATTAGGACAGACACTCCAGACAGGGTGGAAAAAATGAGAAGAGACCAAGGCAAATTGGAGAAGTGGTCAAGGTGTGGCAGCTTAAATTGAATACAAAAAAGTGCAAAGTCATGCACTTGGGCCACAGGAATCATGGAGAGGAATACAAAATTGGGATGGGGAGATACTAACAACAACAAAACTGGAAAGGGACATGGGGTAAATATAATGGATTACCTGAAGGTAGCCAAACAATGTGAAATGGTAGTGGGGAGGGTTGGAGGGATGCTGGGGTGCATAGAGAGGGACATCACAGTAGAAAACAGGAGGTGGTGATGCCACTTTACATACAATTGGTCAGGCCACATTTGGAATATCATGTTCAGTTCTGGAGACTGCATCTCCAGAAGGATATTGACAGAGTGGAGGCAGTCCAGAGAAGGGCAACAAAAATGATAAAAGGAATGCACCAGAAAACCTACAAGGAAAGACTGAAAAACTTCAATATGTATACCCTGGAGGAAAGGAGGGAGAGGGGGTTATGATAGAGACATTCAAGTACCTCAGGGGAATCAACAAGGTCCAGGAGGGCAACATCTTTCAAAAAAAGAGATGGGCAAGAACAAGGGGTCACAATATGAAAGGCTGGAAGGGAGACTCGGGGTATGTGAGGAAGTATTTTTTCACAGAAAGGGTGGTGAATGCACAGAACAGCCTCCCAGCAGAGGTCGTAGAGGCTAAAATGATTGGTGAGTTCAAAAATGCATGGGATAGACAGAAGGCAACCCTAGTGATCGGAAAGAGAGGGTAAGCTGCTGATCATTTAGAATCTGGAGTTTAAGTAGGTAGGGAAATGGGCAGACTAGGTCTGACATCAAAATCTATGCTTCTATGTAGTACAATGCACATTTGGGGCAGGTGCCAGGGCTATGTGCACCTGTTGCCAGGTTGTAGTCTCATCTTGCAACCCCATGTACCCAGGCCAATCAGCTGTCTACATGTCTTCAGGGCATCCTCAGCACCCTTCCATTGCCACCATGTCCCTGCCACTCCTTATGCTACCCCCATACACCTTATGCCCCTGGTTCTCATCTTGTAGCTATATTCACGCCCTCCATCTTCACAGCCCCTCAAATGTTCCACTGAGTGGGGGGTTGATGCAGCCTTCCAGCAAACTCTGCAGGTGCACCCCCTGTCCAGCACAAACCTGGGAATGCATCAAATCTCTTGTCTTGGGCACAGGGACCCTATTTTTTTTAAATACAGTGCTGCATCCCTGATGCTCACTGAGATTGCCATAGCCCTCAATCACCACAAATTGCAGTGATCTAAGGGCTCTTTGAAAATCAAGCCCCTAATATGATTTACATAATGGCTGCATAGGCTGCCATGCTGTTGTACCATAGTGGTGATATACAGTAGCTACTGTGGCATTCTGGCATAGCTACTGTGGTGCAGCAGCATCTGGCAGTATCTGCCTTTCCATGCATAATAAATGTGAACCATATACTTGCAATAAATAATCACAAACCCATTTTTGCATAATTCAAACAAGATATGGTTCAGTTGGCCAATTTTATAATTTACAGAATGGTTTCATTTCAAAGGATTCTTCTTTTTTTTTTAATTTATCTTATTGCCCATGGACCTCTACCTGCCCATACTGCCAACACTCCCCCGTCACCACTGGTTTGTCCCCCAGAGGGTGGGGTCATGGCACTGCCTGGCTTAGTGCTCCAAAACTGGTCCTGGTTGGGGTAGTCAAGCTGGGAGGCTAATCGAAGCCTGGGCCAGGCTTCACAAAGATGGCTGGGAACAGAGTTTTTCTCCCTGTAAGTAGGGGCATTGTATGTGCAATGACAGACAGCATCCACCCATCCCCTGAATTCTTACAGTACTGGTTCTGTTGTGACATGCCTAGCCTTTGCCAGGCATCGCTCTGTGCACCGAGTACACACCACCCTCCCTCCCAGAGAAGGATAGCTGTCCAAAGGACATTCAATCCTTCTCCCCCAGGCTGGCCCTCCAATGATGCGGGTCCATTCCCTAACCAGGGTTGCCGGCATCACAAGCGGAAATCCAACTGCTGCACCGGCGGGCCGGCTCAAAGGATTCTTCTTTTATGATTATTTGTTTCAAATTCTACTTGTTAAAGTCAATCAATCAATCAAATTTTATTTAACCAGGCTTTACACCTTTCAGTGAGCTCATTTGCAAGATGGTCCTGGACAACAAATACAGTTGACAGTGATACAATGACAATGGTATACAGTTACACAACATATACATATATTTAAGTACATTCAATGATACATTTTCAACATATACAGAATATACAACATTTGATAGTAACGTAATAATTCAACAAGTGAATCTGATGTTGATTATAGGCTATGAAAGGATAAGGGGAGAAGGGAGACAGTAGGGGGAGGAGTGAGGCTTTTAGTAGAGAAGGACAAAGGTAGAGGGGGGTAGGAGCAGGAAGTGCTATATTGACCTGACAAACAAGAGCAGAAGTGGGTCATTAGTAATCTTGAGCAATTTTCTACGACATGAGCAAGTTTCTTTCAAGACAGGTGTGAGAAGGGACTTAAAGATTGACATCCCCGGTACCATGACAATCTTAAGGGCCTTCTGTAGAGAGTTCCAAAGGGAAGGAATAGCAAAGCTAATAGCAGCACTGCCGTATCTTGTTCGGATCTTAGGGACATCAATCGTAACAAACGTGTAACGTCTCAAACAGTAGGTCCCTGTGTTTCGAGTAAATAGATTGGATATGTAAAAGGGAAGCTTGTTTATAATTGCCCTGTGAAAACAAAGAGCTGTGTTCCCCATCCTCCTGATAGTAAGGGAGGGCCAGCCAAGCATCTCACAGAGCTGACAGTGGTGGGTGTTTAGAGGAGCACTAGATTTGAATCTAAGGGCATGATGGTACAAGGTGTCTAATTTACTTAGAGCTGATACAGGGCAGTGGCTATAGAGGAAGTCTGTGTAGTCTAGCAGAGGTAGGAAGGTTGTTTGGACGAGTGTCTTTTTTGCCTCATAGGTAAGAAGAGGTCTAATTCCATAGAAGATGTCCGGACGTTGTCTCAGCTTTTTAGCTAGTTCCTGCATATGTACTGTAAAATTAAGCTTGTTGTCCAACCAAAAACCTAGGTCCTTAAAGTTGTCAACAATTTCAATTGGTTCACCAAGTAAGGTGAGTATCCTATGATGCAGTATGGTTGTTGTTGATGAGTGAGATTTTGTGGAGATAACCATAGCTTTTGTTTTTTTTTGCATAGAGGAGGAGCTTCAGCTGCAGTAAATTTTTTTGGAGGGTGTCAAATTTGTGTTGCAGCTCCTTGAATGCAAGCTTGGGGAAAAAGCATGCTGTGTAAGGCACAAAGTCATCCACAAATAGATGCACACATGACTTGTGGATTTGATAGTTGATGTTATTTATATAAATCGCAAAGAGTATGGGACCCAATATGGAGTCTTGCGGTACTCCATGTGGCAGGATTTTAAGCGGCAAAAGATCTCCTTGCTCTTTGATTTGTTGTATTCTGTTTGTAAGGTAACAGCTGAACCATTTCATGAAGGCATCATCAAGTCAAGTCCAAGGCGGCTCAAGGTGGCCAATAGCAGACTATGGTAAATGGTATCGAAGGCCTTGCTTAGGCCTAAGAACAAGGCATAGATATGTTTCTTTGCATTTGGTGCATTTGGCCAATCACTAGAAACTTTGGTGAGGGTAGATACAGTGCTGTGCTTTGGTCTAAAGTCTGACTGTACTGTTATAGATCCTTAGTTTCCGGGAAATCTCTTAGTTGCTGGTTAACTAGCTTTTCCAGCATTTTTAATAGTATGGGGAGCAGGGAAATCAGCCTGTAATTTTTTAGGTCACCCTTATTCCTAGACTTGAAAAGGGGATGTTGTGTGAGATTTTCCAGATTGCTGGGAGGTCCCATAAAGAAAGGGAAAGATTGAAAAGGTGTGTGATGAGAGTGGTTAAATGAAAATGTCCTAATTTAGGAAAAAAGGGCTCTAAAAGGTCAGCCCCAGTGCTTTTCTTAGTGTCCAGAGCCAGCAATAGATCCTCAACCTGCTTAAAGGTCACTAGGCTAAAACAAAAAGAGTACTTCTAACTCCTTGTGCTGGCTGGACAAGGGGCATCATTGGTCTGAGACTGTGTAGCTAGCCTACTGGCAGGTGAGATGTCGAAATCTAGTCCTGCCATGGCAAAGTGGATATTAAGTTGTTCCAGGATGTAAACCTTGTCGGTATATGTGGCATCTCCGATGACTATCTTGGCAGGCAGAGGAGAGGAAGATGATAGGCCCTCTATCTCCTTTAGGATATTCCAAATCTTGACAGCATTATTTTTGTTTTCTACAAGGGCAGATTGGAAGTAATGCACTTTCTCAGCTCTAATAAGTTTAGTGCAGGAATTTCTAGCAACTCAGAAGGCAAGCCAGTCTGGGTCAGTTTTGTTTTTTCTGGCTTTCTTCCACAACCAGTCTCTACCTTTAGAGTTTCTTTCAGGGCAGGCATGAACCAGGGAGATGACCTTTTCCTGGTCTTAATCTTTGTGAGGGGGGCATGTTTATCAGTCACACCCCTGACAAGGTTTTGGAAGATGTTGTAAGCCTCACTGATTGATGTAGCTAGGTAAAAGTCCTGCCATCTAATTTTACTTAGGGCTGATGGAAAGGCAGCCTGGCTGAAATTCCTTAGACATCTTTTGACCTTAGAGGTAGAGGACGAGTTAAGCTTGAGAGTACACCTTACATAGGCTATAGCGCTATGATCACTTACATCGTTATGGAATACCCTTGCATGCAGTATATTGTGAGGCTTGTTTACAAGAATTAAATCTAGGAGTGAACCATGCTTTGGGTTTTAGCTCTAAGGGCGGGCAACATCAGAGGTCATTTGCGACAGGCCATGCTTGTCACAAAACTCTTTCACAGTTTTGGAGCAGTCATCTTTCCATTTGAGGTTAAGGTACCTGTTATAATGCATTCAGAGTTAGCCTTCTCCAAGAGCTTGTGGAGGTTGTCTAGTATTCCAAGGTCACCAGATGGTGGTCTATAGCAGGCAGTTATTGAAATGTTTTCCTTGGAGGAAAAAGTTAACTTTACAGTAAGGCTCTCAAATTTCATTGGAGTGGAGGAGATGCCAATGACTGTTACAGCAAGCGTCTCCTTAAAATAGATAGCAACCCCTCCACCCCTAGTCGATCTGTCTGACCTAGCAACATTATACCTAGGGATATTGATGCAGTGGTTGAGAGTGGAACTCCTAAGCCAAGTCTCTGAGATCACAAGTATATCTGAAGACATGTGAAATGCCCAAGCCTGTAACATGTCCATTTTTTAACATGCTGCAGGCATTTATGTGAAGGAACCTAATGCTCTTAAGTTGAGGTAGCTCTGAAGGGGCATCTATGACTATAGGAGGATCAGGGTTTAGCTCGACATTCCCAGAGCAGAATAATAGGAGAACTAACAATTTCCTAAGTCTGATTATGATTCCTTTAATGATGCATGTTTTATGTCACTTTGTAGGTTGGGTGTTTGAAGGAAGCTTCTAGGGAGCAGTTGGATGCCTGAAAAGGTACATAGCACATAGAGCCATTCTAGCAGGTATTGATAAGGGTACATTGTAGTAGTCTGTAGGTGTAGGATGGTAAAAAGGCATAGCAAGTGTTTGAAAATCCATTCTGGTATATTCTGAGCAGTTGTATCCATAAAAAGTGTTGCAGTCAACAGACCATGTTTAAAGGAAGTTGCTAGAGATTTGTAGATGGGGTTGGGCAGTAGGAGGGAAAAGCAACAGCAAAGGAAAAGAGGCTGTGTATATGCCACCAAAACAGAAATCAAGGGGCTGTGCCACTTGGGATAGTGGCAGAAGCTCCAAGGCCAGCTTTTGGGCTAAATGCACAACTTACTGTAGGTAACCAGGCTAGATTCAGGTAGAAGCAGAATAGCAAATTTAATGTCATCTACTAGGGTCTAGTGTTGTCTAATATGATCAGTACTATCGCTAGATAGCATGAAACTTTGTAATAGTTGCAGGGGAATTTAAAGTAGAGTCAAGGTGTCTAACTCCTAATAGGTAGAGGAACTGCAGACAATTCTAAGGTACTTGTCCCTTTATGTACTATAATTGAAGTAAATTTATGGTGCTTCTTCCTTTAAGTACTGGGAGGGTGTTTGCCCCTTTATGACTCAGAAGGGGTGGGATAAGTAGTGTATTTAATTAAGGCCAGGGTGGAGAAGGGGGCTGGGCCAAAAAATCCCCAGGGAGTTAGCAGCCAATGCTTCCAGCTCAGTGCAGGAGCAGGGCAAATTAGCCTGATTTTGTAGTTTAAAACATCTGCTTGTAAAAAAAAAAATTCTACTTTGTCTGCTCAGCTTAAATCAAGGCTAAGGGGCAGGAAGAAAACATCCAGTTCACAATTTGTGCTCCCAGCATAATTTGGCATGCAAAATTTAAGCAAAATGAATATTAGGCTGCTAGCTGTAAAAGCAAGGCTACACAGGTCAAAAGTAAGGAGCCCCAACTATTATGTTAACAGGCTGCGGACCATGCTTAAGGTGTAAATTAAGATCTCCAAAAAGTGAGATCAAAAAAGGCACCAAATCTGAAAAGCCAATGGCATACTTTCTGAGGTGGTCCAGAGAATGTCGTACTTTGCAGTTCCTTGCGAGGCAAGCCACCGGGGACCTGCTCCTCTGCTCAGCTTGGTGCTGAGGAGAGACAAAAAAAAAGGTGCCCAGTGGTTTAAATGGGATTAAGGGAGGTGGCTCCCATTCAAATTTTAGCAGGAGGAGACAGAAAAAGTAAGGGAGAGGGAGTGGTAGACAAAAAGAAGTGCAGAGAGCAGAAGTTTAAACAATAAGAATAGGGCTGTAAAACTTTTGCATACTGTACACTAATTAATAGTAGTACATACAGTACATCTGAATTTCCTGTTTGGAAAATATATTATATCATTACACATGCAACAGGACTGACCACAAATTAGATACGAACACTGCAATTAACTAAAGATAAGGGAAGACCCACTTCCCATGATTTAACAATGTACTACCAAGCTGCACAACTTTAGAACCTACCCTGTGTTAAGAAAGCAATGGAAAATGAGTCATTTGAGAACACTGAAGTAGGATATAATTGATAAATTTGTTTGCTTCCAATACCTTGATTGGATGAAATATATTTGCACGTATTCCAAAATATTCGGTATGTTCTAGAGGGAAAACATAAATGATACCAATATGTATCACTCCTTAGGCCTCTAGTCATAGATCAGAGTTTACCCTTGCTAGATTAGGCAACCCTTCTGAAATCTAAACATGACTTGAACTTTTCAGTTGCACGGGTAGGCAGGCACTCTCCTCTCATTTGCTATTTTAAAAGAGAAATATGCTCTGATTGATTCAGTTCAGATCATTGTTTTCTACATTGTGCTACAGACTGGACCAGAATAATGATGTTAACCAATTTATTATTTGGCAGTTTTGTTGCTGCATACTCTTCTCTATTGCTCAATATTACTCGGTATTACTCAGTTTCCAAAGTGGAAGAAGGTGTTAGCCCATCAAGACCACCTTCCCCGCACCTGTGGGGTGTATTTAAATTCCATAGTTAAGGATGTAGTCATCTAAGGCATGTTTAAATGTATCAAATGATTTTTTTTCTACCAGATTTGAGGGTAATGAGTTCCATAACTTACTCATTCTAACTGTAAAATAATTTTTCCTTCTATTGGTTCAAAACTTAGGAACTTTAAGTTGTCTGTTGTGGCACCTCAAGCCCTCTGTTTTTTTTTTTACCCATTCCAGTCCACATTCCTCAGTAAGATAAGGGTCATTAAGAATAGTATACAGCATTAACAGATCTCCCCTTAATCTTATTGTCCTTAGACCATAGAGTTTAAGCTTACTCAATCTGCTAGAGTAGGTTAACTTACATAGTGGTGATATCAATTGTGCAGCCTTTCTTTGTACTGATTTTATGATTTGTATATCCTTGTTTAGATACGGAGACCAAAATGGTGCAGCAAAATCCACATGGGGTCTTATATACATTTTCTAAAGTGGTAAAATACAGGCTTGGCTTCTGTTGACAAATGCTTTCTTAATTGATATGAAGGTACAATTGGCTCCATGGGAGACCTGTCTACATTGATTAACATTAGATAAATCTTTATTGATAATAATTTAAAGAACACTATCAGATTCTACTGCTTTTATATTGCGAGAGCTAATACTATAAGCTATATACAGATTTTTTATTCCAAAATGAATAACTGTACATTTATCAGTATTATACTCCATTTTGTTGATTTTTGCCCAATTATCTAATGTCATTAGATCTTGTTTAAATACATCAACCTTAAGCTGTGAATCAACCTCAGAAAAGATTTTGGTATCATCTGCAAATTTGACTAGTTTGCAATTTAAGTTATTATTTATATCTCTAATAAAAATCCTAAATAAGACAGGCCCCAAAACTGAGCCCTGAGGGACTCCACTAGTAACCTTAATTACATCGGACAGTTTATCTGCCACTCTAACTTGTTGGGTTCTATTAGCCAGCCTTGAAGATATCCATTTAACAATAAAGGGATTTAGGTCTAGTGTTATCATTTGCTTTATGAGTAAGTGGTGAGGGACCTTATTGAATGCTTTTTTGAAGTTAGGTAATACCGTGTCCACTGGAACTCCCCATCTAAGCTTTCACTGATATTTTCATAAAAGGAGATCAAATTTGTGGAACAGGATCTGTCTTTTAAAAAGCCATGTTGTTTCATATAATTTAGGTTCCTCTCCCAATCTCCTTATCCAGCCTTAGTTTCAAGTTTCTTCATGCACTTACATATACTTGTTGCAAGACTAATTGGCCTATAATTACCTGCTATCTTCCTACTCCGATTTTTATATATCGGTATTACTGTAGCACCTCTCCAGTCCATTGGTATTTCACCTGATCTAAGTGATTTATTAAAAAGTAAAGTAAGGGGTACTGATATTTACTCTGCTGTCTCTTTCAGAAATTTACTATTTATGAGATTCAGGCCTGGGGAAGAATTATGCTTAAGTTCGTGGAACACAGTGCTAACTTCATTTGTTGAAATGTTGTCAAATATTGCATTATCTAGGGTTTTATCAATACTGTAGGCCTCTCCCATGGAGAATACTGTACTAAAATATTTATTTATTGTATTGGCAATATCCTTTGAATCTTCCAATACATTTTTGTTATCTAAAAGTGGTCCTACATTATTATTTTGTCTAGAATTATTTCTAATATAGGCATAAAATCATTTAGGGTCTTTGTATAAACATAGTTTAATTCAAGTTTTTTCCTTTCTGCCTTTATCACTTGTTTTGCATTTCTTAGTTTCATTTTGTATATCTTTTTTATTATGTTTACTTTGGTCCTTTTTATACTTTATAAATCCTTTTCCTTTACTATGATTTATTTTTTTCACTTTATGCGTTAAGCATTATGGAATTTTACACTTAGAATTGGAGACTTTTTTAATAGGGATGAATAAATCTTCCATATTGTGTATAGTATCTTTAGTTATCTTCCAACTTTCTTCAGTAGTGCTATCTTCCAAAACATATTGCCAGTCTATCAATTTCATAAAACTCTGTATTTTGACATAGTTTCTCTTATTGTACTGAAACTTGTATAGGGAATGATTGTGGACCTGAAGTTGCCAATTAATACTAAAGATTATGCTATTGTGGTCACTATACAGTATTGGTGCAGCAATATTGATGTTTGATATTTCCAAAGAGATACTGGTGAAAATAATATACAAAATATTGCCACCTCTAGTAGGTTCTGAAACTAATTGTTCAAGCCCTGCTTCAACTATATCATCCAATATTATAGTTTCATTTGATGATGAACTTTTAAGAGAATCCCATTCTTTCCTGGTAAATTAAAGTCACCTACAATAATCAAGTTGTCATTTTCTGATAAATCTAAAATAGTAGCACATAGTTCTTGATCGTACAAGCTATCTGCAGTTGGGGGTCTATACAAATTGGTGATAAGGATATTTTTGCCATTCAAAGATTTAATTTGCACACACACTCCTTCTACTAAATCTGTTTTTATAGAACGTTCTACTGACACCAGTGTATTTTTAATATATACACATACACGCCCTCCTTTTTTATTGATCCTATTACATATGTAAAATGTGAAGCCTGGAACAGAATTATGTCATGAATACTATTCATCCCACCAGGTCTCACATATAGAAATTACATCCAGATCCTGTTGGTGAATGAGGGTTTGAAGTTCACAGCTTTTAACTAAATTTAAACTTCTTGCATTTGTTGTGTAGACCCGTATTCCCTTTTTGATGTTAGTGGATGAGATGTTTAATGGAAAGTCCCCCTTATGCCCCTCTTTTTTTTAGTTTAAATGTTTATGTATATATTGAACAATACTTTTGCCCAGTACAATATTGTCCCTTTTATTAAGATGGAGTCCGTCCCAGCTATATAAGGTGGAATTTTCAGAAAACTGCTCCCAATGGGTTAGACTTGCCATCCCTTCTTTTAATGTCCATTTTCTTATCCATTCATTTATCATTTGTATTTTACTGTTTTACAGTCGATCTTGGAACAGGCAAAATTTCTGACATACATATCTGAGCCCCATACAGTTTTAAGTAGGTGACCAGGGACAGATACTCTTTTTTAATATCCTTGATGGTGGAGGAATTAATATTATTGGTTCCCACATGTACTACCACTAAAGGGTTAGGGTCAAAGTTCTTCAAGATATTTTCGGCCATTCTTTCTAGGTCATTTATTTTGGCCCCCCTAAAACTTGAACAAGTTTGATTTGCTTTATCCTCGTTACATATTATACCATCCGTATATTTAATGATGGAGTCACCAATGACTATCACCTGTCTAGGGCTATCCATGTTGGCATTAATGGTTATCTGGGACTGATCTATAACCTCTGTATCCATCGGGGCTGAATTATGTGTTTCTGAGGTGAGAGTACCACAGTATTCAGTCTTGTTAGCTTCCTTTAAGGTGACATCTTGACTTTCTAAATTTGGGGTTAGATGTTCTATATTAATCAGGGGTTGGGAGCTTTCACCATTATCTTGTGTTGTTGTTATTATGATGTTATCATTACTTAACATGGGTGTAGATAAGCATTTTTCAAGATCAACCCCCTGTGCGTTACAGTATTCTCAATATTATTTATACCCTGTACACAGGTTTCTCCCACTGTAGAATGATCATCTGGGTTCAAGGTATTTAGTACATCAAATTTACAATATTATGTTGTGGAAGTATAAAGTTCATGGCTCTTCTTCCCTTTTTTGGAATGTTTTTCTTAACAATGGGGGACCAGTCAGAGTTATCATCTGTGTCACTGTATCTTGCTCTCTTTAATGAATGCACGATGGAGTTATTTTGCCCTGGATCTACTTGAAAATTACAAGTTTGAGTGCTTACATGTTTCACATCTTTATTAATATTGGATATAAATGTTTGTAGCTTAGTTTATAGTACGCAGATCTGCTCTTTCAAAGATTCTACCTCCAAGCACTGTTTGAACTTAATTTCTGATGATTATCATTCACTGAAAAGCTATTACACATAATACATATCATGACTACTTCCCCTGAGACCAGGGTTACATATCCGTCAGCTATATTAGTTGTTATATATTCTTATGACTTTCTACCCACGTTCAAACTTAACCTTTCTCTAGGAATCTTGTTTTATAACTATGCAATATCTTGGGCATAAACGCACCTTCCCCTTTCTACCCTTTTCACTTGGGACACCGTACCTGTAACTCCTCTTTAACTCCATTGGGCACAGGTTTACTAAAACTGTAATGTTATTGCAATAAGGTCAGGCCTACCTCTATGTTTGGCTACTCTCCTGTTCTCCAGTCTGCCTGACATGCCCGACACACGCAGTGGGTGAAATCTTTCCTCAAAACTTTACCACTTCTTTCCTGATTTACAGTTGCAGCAGCTGGCATGTTCAGTCTGACAGATATTTCCTGCAATTTCTGTAACATCACTTGGGAAATTCCCTATCTGTCTGAACTACCACTGTAGAAACACCAGAAATAATATATATTGAAATATAATGACATATCTAAACATATCTGACCATGCCCATTGCTGTAACTGTGCAAACCTGGAAGTATTAAATACAGAAAAGGGGGAAAATAACTTATCACAAGTCTCAATGAACAGTCATGGTATATCCTTTGTCTCCAATAGCTTCATAGTGTACGTTTTCCAATTTGAAGACTGGAAGAATGTTGCTCATCTTCTAAAGCTCTGGTGCAGCAAGGGAAATTTTCCAAAACCCATTGTCAGATTGGTAGTGAAATTATGGTACACACTAAACATCATCTACAAATATCTTCTGGAACTGCCAGAAACTGGATATTTGGGGCTGAAGTGATTACTCTTTTGGAGAAAATCTTAAACATGCTGATGTCACATTTGTTGCTGCTTTTAATACACCCATGAATGAACCCCTGTTTTTATAAATATAAATAAAGGGATCATAGAGGGAGTGTAAATGAATGTGTGTACTATATTATAAAGTTTCTTATCAATAGCTGTCATATTTCACATAGTTGTTTCTAAAAATAAAGTATTCTAATCACAGGTTTTCATATGTAATCTAGATAACTTTTGAAATTCCCATATTCATGAAACATACTGCAACCTTATTTTCAGCCCAACACATATTATAGATGGAGGGAGGTCTCCCAACCAATCAGAGTGCTCCTTTCCCCTGCGCATGAGGCACTTTTATTCTGGGAAGAGTGTCTCATGCACAGATGCCCTGAAAACAGGCACGTTCTGGGAAGTTTATTTAAAAAAAATATATATTATTGATCGCTCTTGATCAATAATTTATTAATATGTCCCTCATAACCACTCATTGCTGAAAAGAGTAGTTTCATTTGCCTTCAGCTTAAGCCAGATCAGCCCATCTTTGCTTCACTGTTCTCGTTCCAGCTGAAGGCACGTGAAACCACTCATTTTCAGCAACGAGTAGCTCCATAGGACATATTAACACATAACAAACAGATCACCCACAACTCTAACTCAGTCTTTTCAATAAAAATATGCTCTGTACCTTTTCCCATCCTTCCAAACAAACACCAGGAACCCACACTAGAAATGATTTCCAAAATCAGAAAAAAAAAGTCCTACCGGCCACAGAAACAGCCATGTGGCAAACACAGTTAAGCCGTACTGAAGCATTAATTGAGCCACAGAATCAGCTAACCAGTGAGTAGAAAAAAATGCTGTTAGAATGGACTAGAGCCCCAATCAAGTTGAAAGATGAGATACAGTACCTGCTGAGTGAGGGCAGTAAGATGGAGAGGTCAAAGCTGGCAGGCCAGAGCAAAAATGGGTGGGCAATATAATACAAACAACAAGTGAATGTGCCACTGAGAAAATAAACAGACCTGGCATGTAGACAACAGCAGGAGCATGTGAGTTGACAGTAGGAAGCAAAATGCATCACAAAAAAAAAAGAAATCCAGAGTGGGCTGCTAGCATTGCTGGAGCCTGCTGGCAGCATTATGGAAGGGGGCAGATGCATTTGACCACAATAGGAGCAAGTACACAGTAACAGGCAACTGGGACCAGGAACAAAATGTTAGTAAAAAAAGAAATAAAAAAAGATGAAAACATTAAAGGGACACCGACTGTCTGTTACTAACTATTTTGAAACATATTCGGAAACATGCCTGCACCCCCTGCAGCAGTCTGCAATGCGATGCAGAGTCCACTTCAGTAATGGATGCCTCAACTCTATTATTAATTGATTCCATTTAATTCCAGATCTGTAACCCCATCAGTCTGCCCATATTTGCAACTGCCTTGCCCAGACATGCTCATGGGTGCCAAAGTTCCACTAGGCTTGTCCATAGATGAGTTTGGTCCATGGAATCTGAGTTCAGCTAAACACTGCTTGTGACAGCAGAACACAAGCTGAATTTGTCAAACTATTTCATTTTTAAAAATGAACACCCTAAGTTGTGCAAATCCCTGTCTGAAACTCATGTCATCATACCGGGCATGTGCAGGATGATTAGTCTATTTTATGTCAAAAATGTTTCTCTTGTTTCTTCATTTTTTGTACTCTAAACACAATGAACCATTTCATAAGCACACTAAACCACTCCATTATGTGCAGTAATGGTAAACAAGTGCATTTCCCAGAAGTGTAAAGACACAACATCAATGGCTCATGCCTCATCCCCACTGTTGTATATATTGATTTTGCATTACCATAGATCCTGTTTAGGTTACTGCTTACTTAACCCTTGCTATGACATAGATGTCAATACTGCAGAGTTAGCCATGATGCAGCACAGTAACTTGCAATAAATGACATCACATAATAGTGCATGAAAAAAGGACCTAATTGCCATTAAATTACACTCTTCCTATCAGTACACTGCAGCATTTTGTGATATACAGTAGCATTACTGTATTGCATCCTGGCTGGTGCCACTTACATGTCTGTTCCTCTGAATCCATTCACATGTATACTAATAACACAGTTCCTTTTGCTTCTGGCCCCTCTCCCCGTGACCTTACCTCCGGACTTCAGTCAGATTTTGACAACATTCAATGTTAGTTCAATGTAAACCAAATGTCTCTTAAGGCCAAAAAACAGTCTTGATGACTTTTGGTACTCATTAGAGGCTTGCCAAACATACTTCACCTCCCCATTTAATACCCTTGATGGTTCTATGCTTGAGGATGTCTCCTTCTTTAAGTACCTTGGGATCTGCCTTTACTGGCATCTTGATTTCTCTGTGCATATTGTTGCAATTCACCATAAGCTTCATCCTAAGCTTGGTGCTTTGCACAAGAACAAAGCATGTATTCCATTCTCTACCAGCTAAGAAATTGTACTAACAATTATTCTTCCAATTTTTGGCTATGATGACTTAATCTACTATAGAGCCCCTAAAACATCCCTTACTAGATTGGACCCCAGTTTTCATTCCATCTGCCACTTTGCTTTAGATTGCCCCATCATACTCATCACGTGTCTCTTTACTCTGCCCTTTCTTTCCCTTCTCTTGATGCTAGGTGCCATTTCCATTGTGTCTCTTTTGTGTCCAAATTCTGGTTTGGCACTCTTCCCTCTTATCTGGCAGACAAGGGTGAGGTGGTGCTGGTTGATGATCTCAGTATTCCAGACATGGACTGGAGCATCCCAGCAGCAGCATTAACCAGGAGCAGATTTATCCTAGACTCCCTTTAAGATGCCTTCCTCAAACAACTGGTCATGAAAAAACAACTCGGCAAAAGGCAATACTGGATCTTGTGCTCACAAATGGGGACAGTGTGATGGGGTAACAGTGGGGGAGCACCTGGGTAACAATGACCACCAGTCACTGTGGTTTGACATCACAGAAGGAGCAGAACAAAACTGCACAAAAACAAGTATCCTGGATTTTAGGGGGACAGACATTGGGAAAATGGGGAGATGCTTGAAAGAGGCATTAATGGGAATGGGGCAGGAGTCAGGGGTTGAAGAGCAGTGGGCAATATTTAAAATGGAGATTACAAGAGCAACAGAATAATGCGTTAAGCAGGCTAGCAAGGGGAAAAAGAAGAGGAGGCCATTATGGTTTTCCAAGGAGGTAGTGGAGAAAGTGAAAGCCAAAAAGACTGCATTCAGGCAGTACAAAAAGACACAGGCAGAAGGAGACAGGAAGAAATACCAGAAGAAGCAAAGGGAGGCAGGGAGGTCAATAAGGGAAGCAAAAGCTCAGACAGAAGAGCACATTGCAAAATCAATGGGAAGAGGGGACAAAATCTTTTACTGGTACGTGAGAAAGGCTAAGGGAGGGATAGTGAGACTGAAAGGGGAGGATGGGGGCTGCGTGGAGGATGACAACAGTAAAGCTGACATACTGAACAGGTATTTCTGCTGTCTTTATTGAGGAAGATGAGGGTAATGGGCTTGAAGGGGGTACAAGGAGTGGGAACGGTGCAGAAATGGACACAAATTCTTTTAAATGAGAAAAGGTCTTGAAAAAAATGGAAGGAATAAGAGTTGAAAAAGCAATGGGACCAGATGGGGTGTACCCTAGGGTTCTAAAAGAACTAAGAGGGGTGGTGGCTGAGCCTCTGGCAATCCTGTTTAGCTGATCACTGGAAACAGGGGCGGTACCCAAAGACTGGAGGACAGCAGATGTAGTTCCCTTATTCAAAAGTGGGAACAAAGAGGAAGCAGGGAACTACAGACCAGTCAGCCTCACCGCAGTAGTTGGGAAGATCATGGAAGCACTACTGAAGGAGAGATTGGTAGAACTTCTGGTTGCCAATGGACTACAGGACCCAAGGCAGCATGGTTTCACCAGGGGGAGGTCATGTCAGACCGACCTCATTGAATTTTTTGACTGGGTGACAAGGGAGGTGGATCAGGGGAGGGCAGTGGATGTGGCCTATATGGATTTCAGCAATGCCTTTGACACTGTGCCACACAGAAGGCTAATAAACAAACTAGGGAATATGGGAGTGGGCAGGACAGTAGTGCAGTGGGTAGGTAACTGGCTGGGTGGCAGGATACAGAGGGTGGTGGTAAATGGCTGTCACTCCACAGAGGGAAGGGTGACCAGTGGGGAATCACAAGGATCAGTGCTCAGACCGGTCCTATTCAACATCTTCATTAGTGACATTATGCAGGACCTAGAAGGCAGAATTTCCCTGTTCGCTGATGACACAAAGTTCTGTAACAGAATGGATATTCCAGAGGGTGTAGACAGAATAAGGAGGGACCTGCAGAAACTTAAAGAATGGTTGGGAATTTGGCAAGTGAAATTCAATGTAAAGAAGTGCAAAATAATGCATATGGGGCACAAAAATCCTGGAACAACATATCAGTAGGGGAGTGAGGATATAGCATGCACCAAGCAGGAAAGGGATCTTGGGGTTATCATCTCTGATGACCTCAAGGTAGTGAAACAATGCGACAAGACAGCAGGTAAAGCAAATAGGATGCTGGGATGCATAGGCAGGGGCATCACCAGCAAGAAAAAGGAGGTCATAATTCCACTAGTGAGGCCCCACCTGGAGTACAGTGTATAGTTCTAGAGACCTTATCTAAGTAAGGACATAGACAGGGCAGAAAAGGTTCAGAGGAGGGCAGCAAAGATGGTAGATGGATTGCATCCCAAGTCCTATGAGGACAGGAAGAAGGACTTGAATATATACTCCCTGGAGGAGAGGAGGGAGAGAGGGGATATGATAGAGACATATAAGTATATTACAGGGAGGAACGGAGTGCAGGAATACACTGTTTTTCAACAAAGAAGATGTTCCAGGACTAGAAGGCATGAGATGAACTTGGAGGGAGGATGATTCAGAGGAAGAATTTCTTCACAGAACAGGTTTTGGACAAGTGGAACACCCTACCAGAGGAAGTAGTGGAGGCCAAAACAATCACTGGATTTAAGAATGCATAGGATAGACATAAGGGAATTCTAGAGGTCAGTGGTAAGAGGCAACAGACATCTAGGAAAACATAAAGTGAACTTACAAGCTCAAATGGACGGACTGGGTGGGCCGTAGGCCCTTATCTGCTGACAGTGTCTATGTATTTATGTATCTATGTATCTCAAATTTCTTCTTTCCCCTTTTCCTTCTTCCTCCTACCCTCTTCGCATCAATACAATCCACTCTCTTTTAACATCCCTCCTAGAAAATCTATTGTTGGTCAATAAAGGAATAATGCACCACAGGGTGTGTGACATGCTGGGATAACACCACACCTGGGGGGGGTTGGGCACTATGCCGCAGGCTGAGTGCGTCCAATGCCCCAGGCGTGGCGTTATCCCAAACAACACACACCCTGGAGTGCATTTTTCCTATTATACAATGCCTTGGTGTCATATATAAAATAAAAAATAATTTTAAAGAATGTTTTTATTAGTGTGGAAAAATATTGTTGTTTCTTAAGAGAGATGCAAATAAAGAGCAACAAACAAGCATCCAATAAATCCTCAATGGGTTCACAATGCTGAGAGTAGACCTGTGGCATCGTGCTGGGATAATGCCATAGGTCCAGCCCCAAACTGACCAATCACAGTCCAAGATTCTTTCTTGTCATTGTATGATCTGCTTTTTCTCAGCACTTTCCTAAATGTTGGTCCTCCCTTCCCCTTTCTATTCATTCTGCCTCTTCTTCATTCTCCCTTAAGTCTCTTCTCTCTGATTTTTGTCTTCATACTGTCAAGTGCCTTTGACCCCTCCTCATTCTCTGTTCTCTAGTCTTGCCCTCTATTGCTGTTCCATCTTTGGTTTTATTTCTGTATATATTGACAGAGCTTGCATCTCTAGTTTTACCTTCACTTACTCTTTGCCTTACATTCCTGATTCTGCTTGTATTACTTATTTTGTATTTATCTTATTATTATATTGTTAGATATCTCCCATTCCCCTTCCCCCAGGACTCATCTGGAAACAATCTGTAATCAGCTCAGTATGTACTTCCTGGTTAAACTTTTAAATAAAAAAGCAAATGAATGAATAAATAAATCCATGCAGTTCATGTTCTAAATCTGTACTACAGGGCTCTTCAAGTGACTATGACCACTTTTTGTTGGACCTGTATTGACCAAAAGAAGTAAGTGTTTTTTTGTTAGTTTTTTTTTTTTGCATTAGGTGCCACTTAACTCCTTTCCTTTTAGAATTCCCCCAGCTGCATAGCTTTATACTTTTTAGGTTATAACAGTTACATTTCATGTGTTTCCCTGAAAGCACACTATGGGCTGGATATTCAAAAGTAATGACACAGATGCAATTCACAATTCTGGACTATGTTCAAGTCATCTGTGATGCAACAACATACATTTTAATGCATTTGTGACAGTTACCCTGTTTTACATTATGAAAGTTACACATGCATAATTTTTGGGATGCATGCCTCATTTTTTGTTCTCAAACTGCCATGATTGCTTCAAAAAGTTACATACAAACATATGAATATTGCCAGCAGAAGAAGGCCCAGTGGTCTATCAAGTCTGCTCATGTTGTGGAATCCTCAAGGACTAGTAAGTGTTTTGCTCCCTTCCTCATTTGCTACCTCCCCCTCTCGCCTATTGCCCCTTGACCCTGACCATCCCCTTTACTCCATCCCATCCACTGTTGAAGCTATCCACTATCTTGAGGGTGACCATCTCCTAAGGGAATTCATTCATAGAGATTGTTGTCAGAAAAAGGGCACCAGGCCCATCCAGTCTGCCCAATTTTTCTACCTTAATTGGCAGCTGATTTCCCTATGTGGTCTTTGGCTTTAGCCTCTCCTTCCCACCTCTAGGGTTCCCTTAGCCTGTCCCATGCATGTTTAAATCCCCCCCCACTGTTGATGCTCCCACAGCATTCTGGGGCAGGTTTTTCCATGCATCCACCACACTTTCTTTGAAAAAGATCTTCCTCACATTTCCCCTTATCCTGCCCACTTCCAGTCTCATACCGTGACCCCTTGTTCTTGTACCCTTCCTATATTGAAAGGTAGTCTCCCCATTGCACCTTGTTTATTCCCTTAAGATACTTGAAAGTTTCTATCATATCCCTACCATTCCCTGATTCCCCCAGTGTATAGATATTGAGGTATTTCGATCTCTTCCCATATGTCTTCTGGTGTATGCCCTGCACCATCTTTCTTGCCCTTCTCTGAACCACCTCCACCCTGTCTATGTCTTTCCAAAGATGCAGCCTCCAGAACTGTACACAGTATTCCATATGTGGCCTCACCACTGTTTTGTATAGTGGTAGCACCACCTCCCTTCCTCAGTTAGTGATACCCTTTCCAATGCACCCCAACATGCCACTGGCCTTCCCTATAGCCTTTGTACTCTGCTTTGTTATTTTTAGGTCATCTGAAATAATAGTCCCCAAATCCCTTTCTTCCCTTGTGACCGTCCACAACTCTCCACCCTCTCCCATCCTGTAGCTCTCCCCAGGGTTTCTGTGGCCCAGGTATATGATCTTGCATTTATTTGCATTGATACTGTGCTGCCATTCTTCAGACTATTTTTTCAGTTTTTTTAGGTAACCCCTTATTCTCTCCACCCCATCAGGAGTGTCTACCCTGTTGATCTTGGTGTTATCTGCAAACAGGCAAACCTTGCCTTCCAGACCCTCCACAATGTTGCTAATGAAGACATTAAAAAGGACTGGCACCAGGACTGATCCCTGAGGTACCCCACTGGTCACTCCCCTTTCTTCAGACTGGATCCCATTTACTACCACCCTCTGCTTTCTTCCTCTAACCAGCTTCTAACCCAGTTTACCACTTTATATCCCATGCCAATGCTTCCCAACTTGTTTAACAGTTCCCTGTGTGGAACAGTGTCAAAGGCCTTGCTAAAATCAAGGTAGGCGACATGAACCACTCCTCCCTGGTCCACATCCCTCATCACCCAGTCAAAGAAATCTATCAGATTTGTATGACATGATCTTCCTGCAGTGAATCCATGCTTCCTTCAGATTCTATGCACTGGTGGATTCCAAATATTCCACAATCCTCTCCTCAAGCATTGCCTCCATTATTTTCCCTCTTATTGAGGTGAGGCTGACTGGCCTATAGTTCGCTATCACATCCCTGCTATCACTTTTGTGTAGGGGCACCATGCATGCCCTCCTCCAGTCCTCCAGAACCACCCCTGTGCTCAGTGACTCACTGAAAATAGCTGCCAGTGGTGCTTCTAGCTTCATACTTAGTTCCATCAATATCCTGGAATGTATGCCATCTGGTCCATTGCTTTTTCTACCTTTAATTTAGTAAGGGGGATGGGAACCTCATCCAGACAGGGAAAAAAATCACGACCTTGATCTGAGACTGGAATGGAGACAGTTTGCTGCACGCTGGTAGACTGAGGAGTAGTCTACAGAGCAGAAGTTATTCTCAAGCGAGTTTTTATCCAGGAAAGGTATGCCACCTAAGTGTAATTCCATACCTGTCTGAGGAATAACTGTTTCCAGGCCATCTTGTGCGGCTGTCCCCGGGTTTTCCCTCTGCTTCCATCTTTTCTTTCTCTTGCAGGCTTGGAGTGCCAAAAGTGGGGCAGCTGAGCCCAGCGAGTGAATTGAAGAAAGCACCGCGGGATGTTGGATGGCAAGAATAGCAAATAGTTGGTGAAAACTGAATAAAGACTCAGCAAAGGAGAAAAAGCATAAAACTGTAGACTTAATGGAAGTTCAGTTTTAATGATTTTTATCTTTATTTTATTTAAAAAAAGCATTATGGTTGTTTTTTGGTTTTGTGAGTGCTCTTTGAGTGTTTCTTAGTTAATGGTTAGAAGATCAAGTACTTAATGCACTTTGCACTTGTATTTTAATATTTATTTTATTTTTAAATTTTTGTTTCCAAACTTGTTTTTTTTGTTCGCATGCTTTTGTTAGCTGACTCAATATTTAGGGTGCAGGTGTAGCATCCTAGGAGCTAGAATCGCCATTTGGCAGGATGCTCAGGTGCAGAGCGGGGGCTGAAATAGTGAGAGCAGTTAGCAGTGTGCGGTATCTGTGAGCACAAGGAAAATATTTTGCCCAAATTTTTGTTTATGCGGTAGTAAAAAGCTACTTGGAGATGCTTTAGCTGTCTTCTTGTCAGACTCTTGTGCTTTCTGCGCACATGAAGCATATTCAAGTAAGTTTCTGCTCACAGTCTTAACCCTGTACTGATGTTTTGAAGAGATACAAGAGTTATAGCTGAAGTTTAAAATCAAGGTGGGGGGGATTTAGAAACATATAGATTTTTTCTTTTTCTGGTTGTAATTAGGTTTTGTTGTTTTGTTTTTTTTTATTTCTATGCTTCCGCTTAATTTATTTTGAAACAGATATAGGAGTTGTAACAGAACCAAATCCTGTTGACCCCTATATATTTTTTTTTATAGAAGCTACCTATGAAAGAAATACATCAGCTTAACCTAGGCAAGGTTATCGAGTGCATCGGCTGATAATTCTCACTAAGTTATTGAGGCACGATAGTCATGATAGTCATCAAATGACAGTCATTGAAATTACCTACAAAACAGGGCTACGGATTTGAGAAGATAGGGGGCACTGTGAATGGGAGGTCTTTCAAGATACTGGGAATTGTGAACCATGGATGGTGAACTCTGAACTGTGAATTGTGAATTGAGAACTGTGAGTTAAAAGAATTCCAAAGACTTTTTAATTTTTTTTTTTATTTGCCCTTTATCCTGGCTGGACCACCGTCTACTTCTTTCACCCTGGTCATGGCCCCCGGAGACCTCTACCACCGCCTATAGCTACAGAGGACCCTCAGTCCCCCCCAGCTTACCCCCCAGAGGGTTGGGCTGCAGGCCACCTTCGTGACCCTGGAACTGTGACTGGTTGGGGTCCCGTAGCGGCGGTGGCGATGCAAGGATCTCCGGGAAGGGCTTCATCCTATGGTGGTCCTGCCCACCTTTTTCTGTTTTTCTCCCCAGAGGAGGTGGGGACATGCAATGATGCCAGCGTCTGCCCTGCCTCCCCCCCCACGTCAAGCATCAGCTGCATGAGAACTCCCAGCCACTGTCAGGAGTCCCCAGTGCTCTGAGTGCTACCCACACCCTCCCCCCAGAGTAGGAGAGCTGTCCAGCGGACGCGCGATCCTACTCCCCCCGGCCGGCCCTCCAACAACCCTGATCCGTTCCAGAACCCGGGTCGTCGGCGTCGCAAGCGGAAATCCCACCGCTGCACCAACAGGCCGGCTTCCAAAGACTTGCTAAATTCGTTTGGAAATTTCACTCGCCACTTGAAATCTGAACTGCGTCACTGCCTGGGTGAGAACTGGAGCTACATAGGAAGTGGAATTTCACAGTGGAATATTGCAGTGCCATTTGGACTTGAGAGGCTGGTCTTATTGTTTGATTTGTTGGACCCCTTGACCTTTTGTTTTTTTTTAATTTCTCTCTAGGTTTTTAGTATGTTTACTAGAAGTGGTAGAGAATTGGTAAAATGTAGGGAAAAGAAGTCTGAAGGCACAAAAACTGCAAAATTGAACTCTCATCAAGGGGTCATGGGAAGAAAAAAAATGGCTGTGTTTACACACAGAATTTGTCCCTTGTTTCTATTGCAGCATCTACAACAAAGGTTAAAAAGGGACCCCCGAGAGTCTTCTCTTCTCTTGACCCTCCTCACATACTTATTACCTCTCCTCAAAATAAGGAAGATCTTTTTACTGATTTTAGATTTAATTCTGTACCATCGCAAATACCCTCTCCTAGTTTGATTTCTAATTCAAAGTCTAATTCTTTGATGGAGATGGGTTATGACTCTTCAGAAAAAAGATCAGTTTTAGGTAGTCAAGGACAGCTGAGCTCATCCTGTGTATTGAGTTCACCTAATTTAAACTTGATCCAACCTGTTGATAATATTATTAGCAATAGTCTGGATAATGATAATAGTATTAAATCAGCATAATTTTATTTAGAATCGGAGAAAAATAGTATGAAGGAAAATTGTAATTGCAATAGTTTTACTCATCCTAAACCCAATCAAAAGTTTAAACTTCAGCAAAAAATAACTGATTTTTTTAATTTGAAACCCAGTTCTCCTATAGTTTCCACTGGGGATTCTTTATCGCTGAACCCAAGTAAATGCAAACAAAGTGGGGAAAACAGTGTGACTATCAAGGGGTCTTCAGAAATCAGAAAGCTATTATCCGGTCCTCATTCTGAGATTTCTCTTTTTCCTACGAGGTTGGATTTGTTTAGCCCCCCTGAATCCTATGCCTCTTTGGATTCCCCTTCTTGTTATCAGGATTTCTCCAGGATTTTGGAGGGATCTCCTAATGAAGTGTTTAGCAAAAGGGATGAAGAGGTTGGGAAAATAATTATTGAGCCACAAATTTTATCAGCTTGTCCTGACACCATTTCTAAATACACGATAAAGGAGTTAGCTCATCCGATAATGGCTAACATTGTTCTCCTTGAAGCTTTGACAGATCTTAAATCTCATGTAGAAAAACTTACTTGTCTTTTCAGTGATAAACTGTCTGAAATTAGCCAAAAATTAGTGAAGTTTGAGAAGGAGGGAAAAAAATAAAATGAAGACCTTCCTTCTCAGAAATTATAACACAATCGTTCTCTAATAGGGCTGAGAACAAGAAAAATATGAAAAAGAACTTAAAAAAAGGCTAAAACATGAGCAAATAAAAAAATAAGATTAAGGAGGGGGTAATTAAAGCAAGTTCTGAAATTGGACCTAATAATTCCAAAGTAATTCAGAAACCCCTTAGAGGATTTTATGGGGATAAGGAAGATTTACGCACAGTTTTAACAACTCCTATTAAAGATGATCCTTTGTTTCCAATTGTGAAGGAGGAGATTATTCTTCTAGATACCCCATTAGATACCTCATTAGATAGTCAGAGTAAAAAATAATTCAGGCCCCTATTATGGTCAATCAGTCAAAAAAGAATATGTCATTTATATGCATAAATAAAGAAAGTAATAATAACATTTTCGAAATTTCTCTGGAGTCGGATTTAATTTTGCCTCCTCAGATAGATTATTTAACCATGTCTAGATCTGAGGTGGTCTTTAAATTTAATAATATTTTTTTAAAAACTTATGAATCAGATATTTCATTATTTAACATGATTTATCATTTATTTAAAGCTGAACTTAATTTGGAAGCAGCAGCCAAAGATATTAAATTAGTCTATAGAGATTTATCGGTTAAATCAACACCAGTTTATGTACTACTTTCTAATATGGGCTAAACAATGTTTAATCAATAAACTGGACATAATGATATCATCTCCTGTTAATTGGACTACAATTTGGGAAATTTGCACATGGAACTATTGCCCCTAAAATGTGCTCTAAGGACATCCTGATCTCCACTTTGATTAAATTAAATTGGAATTTTGAAAGATACATTAATATACAGACAGTGTCCAGATTTGGAATCCATAAATTTGAGGGTGAAAATACCGATAGTTTGGCTGCTTATATTCAGTCACTTTTTGCTCTTTGCTTTGGACGTGAAATCTACTCCTCAGATTTTGGGTCAGTTAATAGAATATATCAATCTAATTTGGATTCCCAAGAGGATATAGAAATTAAATCTACAAAATGTTATGATTTCCTCTTTTCAAACATTGGTAAATTGGATAGTCATGGTATACACTTGGTTGATTTATTGAGACCAGATTGTTCAGATTGTGTATCGCAGGGGAACTTGGTCAAAAAATGACATTCGATTATACAAACATTTCTATCTGACTCTGAGACCAATGAGATTGAGTGGGAGCTCATTGGATTAGATAATATTACTAATATGGCTACCTATAATTTCATTTCATGGAATATTGCTGGTTTAAAATAAAAAAATGGTAGATTCTTGCTGGAAGGGCTATGTCTCTGAAGCTGACATTATTTTATTTCAAGAGACATGGATCCGATAAGACATTAACATTAATGGTTACATTCCAAATCATGTTCTTGCGGTAAAAGATAAAAAATTTGGTAGACCGAAAGAGGCCTTTTTATTTATGTTAAAGTAAGAAAGGGAATTCGTATAATAGAGCAAACCACATTTAGTAAGGAAATGTTGCTTTGTGTATTGTGTTGGGATTCTTTAACTTTTCTGATAGTTAATGTGTATTTTCCACCCAATTTTCACTCCATTGTTGATTTTGATCCTTGGGAAAAGTTAGCATTGGCAAGAGATTCCATGTACTCAAAACATTATATTGATATCACCATATTAGGAAGTGATCTGAATGCTCGTATTGCTAAATTTGACAATTTAAAAACATTTCAGTCCCACATCTATATGGGGGATCTTGAGCCTAGGAATTCAGAAGATACCACTGCGAATGGAGCTGGTATAAAAATGATGGAGTTTATTAGTAAAGGGAATTATTGTATCTTAAATGGTAGAGGAATTGGAGACCAGGATGGAACATTTACTTTTTCTCTTCTAAGGGGAAGAGTATTATAGATTATTTAATAATCTCCCCGGAGGCCTATGCTCACTTCCAGGACTTTAAAATAGTAATGAGACCTGAAAGCGACCATGCGGCTCTGCAGGTGAAGATTGATAGGATAAAAGATAACCCTGGGAGTTACACGGAGACCTTACTCCAACCTTCGCTCTCTATCACAGGCAAATTTAAACTTAAATAGAATAATAAAAATAAAGAAAAAGTGGCAGAGGTTATATTTTCCTCTCAAATTAGTTCATTGTTTACTTTACTTCCGGATTTTTGTTCTCCACAATGTATAAATAAGCACTTGGAAGAAGGATATCAGGAGATTAGAACAATTATGTACGCCCATACTAACTTACATTATTCCCCTTTAACTTGGTTTGATCAGCAGTGAAAGGATGAAAAACATAAACTGGGTTTATTGATTAAAAAAAACACTAAATATTCAACTAGAACAAATATAACCAGACTTAATAAAGCAAGAAAACAATATAAACAATTTTTAAAATATAAAAAAATTGAGTTCACTTTAAAACAATGGACTCATATGTTGGATGTGATAAATAAAAATGATTCAAAGGCTTTTTGGTTACTGGTTGCAAGGGGAGTTAAGTCATTTGAACCTTCACTGTCTGTTTATGTTCCCAAACAAATCTGAATAGCTTATTATTCAAAACTTTTTCTGAATGATTCTGATACAAATGACCACTCTAAATGGCCCCAATGGCTCTTAGAAGATTCATCTTTACCCTTACAATTCTCATAGTTAGAAGTTGAACAGGCAATCACAAAATTGGCCAATAACAAGGCCCCTGGGCCTGATTGTATCCCGGGAGAGATATACAAAGAAAACATGACCTATTGGGGTCCTTTCTTTGTAGGTTTCTTTAATATTTTTCTCAGAGAAAGATATATTCCCCCATCCTGGCGCAAAAATATTATTATCCCTATTCATAAAAAAGGATCGTACCAAAACCCTAAAAATTATCGACCTATTAGTCTTCTTGACATAAGCAGTAAAATTTTCACCAGAGTATTACTAAATAGGCTCCAAAATTGGGTAAACAAATTCAGCCCTCTTTCAAATTTCCAAATAGGATTTCGCCCAGGTTTCTCGTCACTTGATAATATCTACGTTTTTAGCTCATTTAATTGAAAAATATAAATTGTTTAAAAAAATGAAACTGTGTGTTATTTTTGTTGATTTAACAGCGGCATTTGATTCTGTAGTAAGGAACATTCTTTGGAATATCCTTTTAGAATGAGGTATACCTATAAACTTGTTGACTCCATTTTTTTTTAATATTCCGAAACATGTACAGCAATCAGATATGATAAAATGGGAAATATTTCCAAATATTTTAGTTCAAACAGAGGGATCAGGCAGGGGTGTTTATTGGCCCCTCTTCTGTTTAACTTATATGTTGATGCTTTGTTTTATTTTGACACTTTATTATTTTTAGACTCCCCTAAATTAAGTAAACAATATATCCATAGTTTAGCTTATGCTGATGACATAGTTCTTTTTTCCCTGTCCCAAAAGGGTCTTCAGATAAAAATTGATTACTTGAAGCAGAAACGTGACTAATTAAAACTTAAAATTAATCCTGATAAAACTAAATTAATGGTCTTTAGCACGAAGTCTTCTAAACCAAGAATTAAGTTAGATAAAATACCCTTAGAGGTAGTGACTTTACATTGTTACCTTGGGATAATTTTTACTTCCAGTGGATCTTGGAGTTCACACTGTAAAAATCTAATTTCCAAAGCTAACTGTGTATCTAAGGCCCTTCTTTGTTTTAACACTAAATATGGAAGACTCTTGGTGGAACCTGCTATCAAAGCTGGGGAAGCCAAGATTACTCCAATATTGTTATAAGGAGCTGAAGTTTGGGGCATTAAGGAAAATTACAATCTTGAGCTTCTGTTATCTTATTTTTCCAAAACAATTCTTCAAGTACCTCAGTCAATGGCTAATGTAATTGTAAGAGCCGAATTAGGCAGAATTCCACTGTTGGATTTAATTAATTTAAGAATCCTTTCATATTGGCTAAAGATTCTTAATAATAATGACAATAATCTAATAAAACTTTGCCTTTATGAAAAACAAATATGGTATGGCAATGGCTTCCATTCCCCATGGTTAAAAACTGTAATCTCTAGTTTACAAAAGATTAATTCCTCTCATTTATGGAAAGATTCTCAGAATGGTATTTTAATAAAGGACTCTTACAGAATGAAAATCAAAAGAAAAATATTTGATAAAGCATTTGAAAAACAACTAAGATTGGTTAGATTACAGAAGCAAGCTTTATGGTTGGGGAAAAACAAGATTGATTCAAGGATAGAGAATTATTTATTATTGCTGCTAGCCTCAATATTCAAAAAGCAATAACTTGGGCAAGATTTGGATTAATTACTTCCAAGTTCATATGTTTTAATCGCTTTGCTACTGTATCTAATAACAATATTAAGGAATGCTGCTGTAATAAGGGGTTGATTGAAACTTTATGTCATATAATTGTACAATGTCCCCTTTACAAAAAATCCAGATTTTTGACTTTAAATAATTTCCTAATGAAATATCTGAACTTGGATTATGATCCAGTATTTATATTGCTCCATCCTGGGACAGTGACAGATGCATTATTGTGTGCCATTTTTTTCCTCAGTAATCAGTTTTAAGAAACAGGCACATAAAAGATGTCAAAAGAAATAAAAAAAGGGAAGGAAAAGGGGTTATAGATTTATAAATATTCTTATAATCAATATTTATGATTATTCAGATCTTATTATCTGTATTTGTATTTATTGTATTTTGTATTTATTGTCCTTTGTATTTAACAAGATTGTAATGTCCAAAATGTTAAACTTTTTTGGAAGAACAATAAACATGAATGGATGAATTTAGTTAGCTCCTCTAGGACTCTACCCTCTATAAGTGGACTGGTATCCACCTCCCTCTCTGCCCTGTTTCTGATGACTAGCTATGGTCCCTGTCCCTCCCCTTCCTCAATGAATACCGAACAGAAGTATTTGTTCAGTACTGACACCTTTGCCTGATCCCCCTCCACCCACTGCCTCTCTTCTCCTCTCAGCCTTGCAATCTCTCCCCCTGGTGAGCTGGCCTGGTGTTGCTGAGGGTTGAGGTACTGGATGCCACACCTTGCACTGCACCGGCAACCCAGATTCAGGAATGGGGCTGGGCCATCAGGGAGAGGGAGGGAGGAGCTGGATTGAGCCACTGTACTGCAGCTCTTCTCTCCTGGGGAGAGTTGGCACTGATCTGATTAGTGGACAGTGTCGGGAGGGGAGGGCACTGTAAGGTGCTTGGTGGAAGCAGTGTCTCTGTACAGCTTCCTGCCTGGACTTCGGTCCTTCATGCTGGCACCCTCAGGGGGTAGGTTTAGGCATCACAGCAGTCACTCTAACTAAAGTCAAAAAATCCCTGCCCCACCGCTGAGAAGCATGATCCTCATAACAGAGGGATGGGCACCACGAACTGGCAGTGCACCACCACCAAGCCTGGGCTGGTGGCTGGGTGAAAAAATATGCTTTAAAAAAAATCCCTTCCGGTGTTCCTTCTTTCACTGATGTACCTATAGAATGTCTTATCTTCACTGTCTGTGCTAATCTTTCCTCTGTTTGGACTTTGCGCTCCTAACCACTTTTCATGCTTCCTTTAGACAGTTCAGGTACATCACCCTATCTTCTTTCTTCTGAGTCCCCTTATACTTTCTGAACACCACTTTCTTGGACCCAACCTTCTCTGCTACCTCTCTTGAGAACCATAGTGGTTTCTTCCTTATTTTTCCATTGCTTCTGAGCCTTATACTCTGGTTTGTCACCTCCACTATGGCTTCTTTTAATTTTGCCCACTGCTCCTCAACCCCCAACCTCTCTCTTTCCAGGGTTTCTTTGATAGCTATTCCCATCCCCACAAAGTCTGCCCTCCTGAAATCCAAAACCCTCACCTTTGTGTGGCTGAACTGTGATCCTGTACCTATTTTAAACCACACTGTGTGGTGGTTACTGGCACTGAGGTGACCTTCCACCTGGACTTCTGTGATTCTATCCCCATTGGTCAGGATTAAATCCAGAATTGCCCTGTCCCTGGTGTGTTCTTTCACTAACTGCCTGAGGTCTGTCCCCTGCAGGGAGCCCAGGATGTCTTTGCTCCTGGCTGTGGCTGCTCCTGGGATGGACCAATCCACATCTGGCATATTGAAATCTTCCAGCAACAGCACCTCTCCTTTTGTTGCCATCTCATTTATTTCCTCCACTATCACCTTATCCACTTCCTCTCACTGAGCTGGGGGTCTGTAGATCCCCCCATTTGAATTTCTATGCCTTTGCTTGGCTCAAGAGTGACCCACAGCACCTCGGCATCCCCTTGTCTACCATGTACTTCAATTGCTTTTATGTCTTCCCTGATGTACAGGGCCACCCCTCCCACCTTTTTAAACTCCCTATCCCTTCTGAGCAGTGCATATTCTGGTACACTTACCTTCAAGTTGTGTTTTTCAGTGTACCTTGTCTCCATTATTGCCACTATGTCCAGGTCAGTCTCTGCCATCAAGGCCACCAGGTCTGGAATTTTATTTCCCAGGCTGTGGAAGTCTGTATACATGGCTTTCCACGTGTTGCTGGCTGCCCACCATTTATTTTATATGACTGCTGCTTTGTTTCATCCCTCGAACTCTGGTTTCCTTTTTTTGCTGCCTCCCTTTGTCTGCTATACCATGTATAGCATGTTTAGGGGATTCTGCTACCATCTTATATATCTGATTTCCCATTTTGACTGCTATAACCTGTGGTGATGGGCTGCTTGAGACTCCCTTCTCCCATATGCCAAACCCAACCTGGCTAGTTTAAATTCTTGGTAAGGAAGCATCCAAACCTTTCATTGAGGACTGCTGTCCCTTCCTTGGACAGATGCAGACTGTCACTCTTGTATAGATCTGCATAGTTCCAGGTGGGTTCCCAGTCTTCAATGAAGCCAAAAAACTTTTACCCACACCAGCCCTTCAACCAAGTGTGGAAGCTTCTGATGTGCAGGTCCCTAGCTTCCCCTGCTGTGAAGTGGCAACACCTCTGAGAAAGTTACAGAGCTTGCTACCTCTCCAAGGTGCCTTCCTAGCACCCTGAAGTCTTCCTATACCTACTCTATATCCATCTTGCCCCTGGCTAGGTCATTTTTCCCCAGGTGTTCAACAATATCCAGCCCCCTCACCCTGCAGCTGCTTTAGCGATCCTCTGGATCTGCCCCCTGACTGTGCTTCTTGGAAGGTATTTCACCTCCCTCTCTACCTCGCAACCTGTGCCCAAGTCTATTCCTCTGATATTTGAGTCCCCCTCCAGGAGTAGTTCCCTCCTCCTCTGGGGTCATTGGCCTCCTGCCTCTGGATCTCCCTCCTGGAGGACCCTCTCATCCTCCCTGGTCACAACCTCAGACTTTCCTATTGGACAGACCCATTCCTTAAAAACAGCATATTAGTTACTAAGTTGGACTGGATGGGGATGTGCTTTTGACATACCTCCCTCAATCTCCCTGAGCCCACTGTAGTACATTCAACCCTCTGCCTGGACAACCTTTGTGGCAGTGGCTGGGGACATGGTGGTCTCTGGGTGGGAGCGACGGATGCCAGTACTCATGCCAGCTCACCACGGAGACTGGCTACCTCCACCCTCAGTCCAGAGAGGTGCCTGCATATGGGGCAGCACCACAGTGCCCAGAACATTCTGCTGAAGATTGCTGCACCACACCCACTATACTGCACCACTCCGTGCATCTTCCACCCTGCAACCACTCTCTCCATAATGAAATATGTCCTGCCCTCTCTCCTGATCCTTTCCTCAGCCAGTTAAAGGCAGTGCCCTCTCATGGTTTTCTTTCCACTAAGATTGAAGAGGCCCTCATTATTTGCCTTATTTATGCCTTTCAGCTACTTAAAGGTCTCTATCATGTCCCCTATTTCCCTCTTCTCCTCGAGGGAGTACATGTTGAGGTCCTCTAGCCTTTCTTCTTATGTCTTGTCCTGCTGACACCTAACTATTTTTCTTGCCTGTCTTTAGACCACATCTAGCAGGTTAATGTCCTTTTTTATGTGTGATCACCAGTCAGGTATGCTATGCTCCAGGTGTGGTCACACCAGTGATCTGTATTGTGGCAATATGAACTCTTCCCATCTGCTAGTGATTCCCTTGTCAGTGCAGTCCAGCATTTTATTGGCTTTCACCACCACCTTCTTTTAGTGTGAGGAGTGCTTCAGATCACTACTGACTATCACCCCCTATTCTTTTTCTTCCTCAAATTTGGTTATCAGGACCACCCGCAGGCTGTTCTCTGTCCTCAGAGTCCTACCATCTATGTGTATGACTTTGCACTTCTTTGCATTGAACCTGATTTCCTATATTCCTGACCACATCTGTAGCTTACCCAAATCTTCCTGAATTTATTTTCACCTGGGCAGCAATTTTGTATCAAATTAAGCAATGGATGGTTCAGACTTCATATTGAGTTATTGGAAGTAATGAGTTCTAAGATCCTGTATTTCTTCCACTGTACCCACCTTCCCAAAGAAACATAGAATTTGACAGCAGATAAGGACCAACTGGCCCACCTTGTCCGCCCATCTCCCTACCTATTGTATAAACTTCAGATCCTATTGATCTGCAGCCTACCTCCTCCTTCCTACCTCTAGTGTTGCCTTCTGTCTAGTCCCACAGAGGTTGGTGTCATCTGCAAACAAGCAGATGTTGCCCTTTATACCACATCCAGTGTTGTTAGTTAATACATTAAACAACACTGGGCTAAGAACCAAGCCCTGTGGGACCCTTATGGTGACTTCCCTTAAGACTAAGTGCTTTCCACCCACCACCACCCTCTGAGTCCTATCCTTCAATACGTTTAGCATCTATGCAGTGAGTTTGTCCCCTTCCACCCCATCCTCCAGCTTACTGATCACCTTTTGTGGGCACTGAGTCAACAGTCTTGCTAAAGTCAAAGTAAATGATGTAGACCATCTGGCCCTTATGCACTCTTCTTATTACCCAGTCAAAGAAATCAGTTAGGTTTATTTGGCAGGATCTTCTATACATAAACCTCTGCTGCCTCACATCCAGGAGACCATTTTCCTCTAAGAAACCTACCAGCTTTTCCTTCAGGATTGTCTTCATGAATTTACCCACAATTGAGGTCAGGCTGACAAGTCTGTAGTTGTCTAGATCATCTCAGGTCCACCCTTGTAGGGCAACACCATGTATGCTGTTCTCCATTCCAGTGGCTCTACCTCAGACTCCTGCAAACTACTGAACAGGTCTGCCAGGGAGACTTCTAGTTCTGCCGCTAGTTCCCTCAGCACCCTGGGATAGATACTATCTGGGCCTGAGGATTTATCTCCCTTAAGTGTAAACAGTCCTTTTCTTACCATGTCCTCACTGATCTTTCCATCTGTGTACCCCCTCCTCCTCCTTTGCAATACTGGGCCATCCCTCTCCTTTGTAAAGACAGAGCAGAACAATTCATTCAATACCTCTGCCTTGTCCCCACTATCTACCACCCACCCCCTTTCTTTAGCCTTACAATAGAATCCTTATTGTCCCTTTTCTCCCTGATATATTGAAAAAGGCTTTTCATCCATTCTGCTTACTGCAGTTCCTTCCTGGCCTTGGCCAGCTGGACTGCTTTCCCTGCTATTTTTTTTTTTTTTATGGTATTTCTTCCTGTCATTCTCCTTCTGGGTCCTCCTGAACTTCCTGTAAACAGCATTCTTATCTCTGACTGCCTGGACTACCTCTCTACTAAACGAACTGGGTACTTTCGCTGTACAGTCTTTCTCTTTCAGCCTGACACACTCATTTGTGACCCCTGCGGCGCTATTTCATTTTTGATGCTGGGCCCCTTCTGATCCACCTCATCCCCTCACTGAGGCTAGACAGATGACCCATTAGCAGTTTTTCCTTCTTCTTGAAATCCTCCCTTCTGAAATCCAGGACCTTAGCCTTGGTATTTTCCCTCTGTCTCCCCATGTTCAACCTGAACTACATCACATGGTGGTTACTCATTCTCAAGGGCATCTCAACCTGGATTTCCTGAACATGATCCTCATTTGTAAGTTCCAGATCCAGGATGCCCTCCACCCCCAGTGGACTCTGTGACACCCTAGCTCAGGAACCCATTCAGCACTGCATAAAGTATTGACTATCTCCTGGCATAGGTTGTGGCAGGAATCTTCCAATCTACCTTGCAGAGATTGAAGTCACTCACTAGAAACCCCCTAGAAACATATAAAGATAGAAACATAGAATTTGATGGCAGGTAAGGACCACTTGGCCCATCTAAGCTGCCTGTTCTTTCCCTACCTACCTAACTACTGTATCACAGCAGACCCTATTTGATCTCTGGCTTATCCCCCCTTGCCATACCACTAAGGTTCCTTTATGCCTATCCCATGCTGTCTAGAACCCGTTATAATTTTTTCCCCCACCACCTATGCTGGGAGGGTGTTCCAGGCATCCATCACTCTCTCAGTGAAAAAGTACTTCTTTACATCTCCCCTGAGTGTACCCCCTCTCCAACTTCACAGCAAGATCCCTTCTTCTTGATCATGTTTTTTTTTTCTGAAAGATGCTTCCCTCTTAAACCTTATTTATACCTGTGTGGTATTTGAAAGTTTCTATCATATCCCCCTCTCCCTCTGTTCCTCCAGCGCATACATATTAAGGTTCTTTAGTCTTTTCTTCTCTCCTCACCCTCAACATCAGTAACCCTGATAATGGACCCCAATTCCATATTCCTCTCCTCCTCCTCCTCCTGGTAAGGTGGTCTGCAACCATCCCCAACCTTACCTTTTTTTCCCCTAGTGGATTGCAACTGCACCCACAGTATCACTGCCTTTCCCTCCTCCACCTTGTCCCTCATACAGGTCATTCCCTCTGTTACCTATATTGCTACCCCTATTCCCTATGCTACTATCCCTTCTATATGACTTGTACCCAGGGACAGAGTGGTTCCAGTCATGCTTTGGTGAATATCAAGTATCTGTGACCACTGCAGTGTCCACCTTCCTCTCTGCCATCATTGCTTAACGGTCATCAAATTTGTTTACAAGGCTTTTTTCATTTAGGGACACCACCCTCCATTGTGACTCCATGCCTCTCCCTCCCTCAGCATGGTTGTACTGTCCTTTGCCCACCACTGACTGCCTCAATTCCCCTAAGTCTCCCTCAGTTCCTCTTGTTACTTTCCCTTAGTATCCTGTCATGTCTTGTACCCTACGATCTGAAGACCCTCTTCCCACTGCTCACTGCTCATTTCTTCCCCACTCTCTCCATCTCATAATCTATTCCCAACTCAATTTGCTCGGTCTGGGGGGGAGGCCTAAAGGCACCCTCCTCCAACAGACTGTTAGTACAATGTCCTAGTCTGGCTCCCTCATCAGTTTAAATTAAGGCCAATGGACAGGTACTCTCACAGCTTGTCCCTAAAGACCCCAAAATCCCCTCCACTAAGATGCAGCCTATCTGGTGTGTGTAAGGTTTTGTCGTTCCCAGTCTCTCCTAGTTCCCTATGCTACAACACCTTTTCCCCTGTACCATTCCTGTAGCCAGCTATTAAAATCCTCAATCCTCCTCTTCCTTGCTGTGATGCTTCTAGGTATCAGCAGCACTTCAGAGAAAGCTACTGAACTAACTACCCCCTGTATGTTCTCCCCATTGCTCTAAAACTCACCTGCACTACTGTACCTTCACCTCAGTTCCAGCCATGTCATTCATTTCAAGATGAATTGTTACATGAGGTCCCCCACACACCCTCTGAGCTGCATGAGCCGACCTATCATTGAGAACACACATTCTGCTGTCATTCCCGGCATACACACCACCTTCTTTTTTCTATGCACTTCCCCGTTCCCTCCCAGCATACGCTCTTCACTACTGAGACACCAAGGACTAAATATCTTCTTCCCCTCTTCCCCCCCTTCCATGTTTCCCAGCTCCCAGGTTCTCCCTCTTTCTGACTGCTCCCTCTCAGCCTTGCCCTCTGGCCTTCTCTCCAGTCCCTCTCTACAAATCTAACTGACCCACCTCTGCCCTCTACAGCCACCTTGCTTTCTTTGCACCACCAGCTCTGCCTTGCCTTCATTTATCCCCTGCTCTCCCCACACCATTCCCCCCTCACTATCATCATCCAGCCTCTCCACTTCAGCCATTGTCTCTTCCACCCCCTCCACCCCTCTGTTCTACCTCAGTCTATCTCTTTCAACCAGAGACCTCTCCCTATCTTGGTCCTCCCCCACCCCATCTCTAGTCAGTGGGAGGAATCTATTCCACACAGGCACCACATCAGGTGCTCCCACTCTTGCTTCCCTCCCTCTTGACTTCCCCCTTCCTCCCACTACTCTCCAACCCCCCCTCACTATTCTGACCCTCTGAGGTGGAATAGTCCAAGGCAACTGAGTTTGCCGCTCCTCAACCTTCCCTTTCTTGCCTGCTTGTCTCACCTGGACAGTCCCCTGACCCTCCCTCCTTCATGTACCAACCTTCGCTCCTCTCCCTTTCATTAGATTCCCTAATGCCCAGCTATGCTGCCTCACCTCCACCAACAAGTGGTTCAAACTCCTGCACACTGGGCAACCACATGCCTTCCACAATGTACCCAGGAATGCCACAGCCCCACACACCCCACAACACACCACCCTGCTCCTGTCTTCCTGCTAATTATTCATGTTCCATCTCCAGTCATGTGATCTAGTTTTCCTACAAATGGCCTCTGCTCTGGTCATTGGGTTATCCCACCCTCAGCCCACCCTTAGCCAGACCTCCCTCTTCCCCTCCACCTTAGCCCACACAGAGCCACATATACTCTGGAAAACTCAGAATATTTCACAATTTCAAATAATCAGCTTCAGAATGCACCTTGTACTGTAATCACCAGGAAATGAAATCCTTTTGCTGTTTTACAACTCCAAAATCCTCTGGCATCCTCCATGCTGCTCAGCTAGAAAAGGAAGGAAAAGGCTTATGATTTGCTTTATAAACTCCAAGACTGCTGCCACATGAGTGAATGACCACAGTCACATGATCTAGCTTCCCTACAAATGGTATCCTCTTCAGTCGCTGGGTTAGCCAGCCCTCAACTAGACCTCCCTCTTCATCCCTCCCTTAGCCCACACAGATCCCAAATAAACAATTCACTATTTCAAATAATCAATTGTAGAATGCACCTCTTACTTTAATCACCAAGAAATGAAACCCCTTTGTTGTTTCACAGCTCCAAACCCCTCCTGCGTCCTCTGAGTTGGTCTGCTAGAAATAGTTAGACCATGTTTTATGCAGACTAAGTTTATGTCACAAGTTTCACAACTGCAGTAAAAAGATGCCACAAATCCTGGATGCCCCTTTGAAAATCCAGCCCCATATTTCTTTGTAAGTGTCTTCAGCATGTGTATTCTAATGTCAGTGGGGATTGTGAATGTCCTGATTTCTGTACCAGGATGTATATGGCCCCACAGTAATGAATGAGATTTTTTTTTATATGTCACTTGAAATACATAATCAAATATTTGTTTGGAAATGAAATGTAAGCACCCTCTGGGAGCTTACTAGTTAACCCCCGAGACCTCCGGGACCCTCCTGATGCCTTCTCCTTGTGTCTTTTTCACAAATCTTTTGTTCTGCTTAAGTGCTGCTATCTAGCTCTGTCTCCTCTAGCTCTATCTCTGCCCACTGATTTACCTATTTAACCTCTGCCTTTCACCCCCTCTATCTTCTATAGGAGTCAGCCCCTGATCGGGCACTCCAGGCTGCAAGATTCCACCCTGGGATACAGCGCCTTCCTCCAGCCACCGTCCCCTCTGCTCAGGACCACAAGTCAGTGCCCCAGGTATGGCTCACTAGCGACTTTCACTGCTCCCTTCTTGAAGACCCTCTCAGGCCTCTGATTGACCAGGACCGCTGATTTGAAGCTCCCTATTGACTCACCTCAGCAGCCTTTTCCTGGAATGTAGCTCTACTTTTTCTCCCCAAGCCTTCAGCTCAGTTTCTTCACTTTAAACAGTATTTTTTTGCTCATTATTACTTAATGTGCATTGCTGTACACTACTACTGTTAATCCAATTCTTACCTAGTTTACTGTATTGTTGAATTTTCTTAGTTTGAGTAAGCCTGATTACAGCCTTTAGGAATTTTGTAAGTGCTGAATTTGTTTTCCCCATTCTGCCCTCCTGTTTTATTTCTCTTTCCGCTGCATCTACACCTCCCTCCCGTATCTCCAGGACCCTCCCAGTGCCTTCTCCTTGTGTCTTTTTCACATATCTTTTGTTCCCCTTAAGTGCTGCTATCATGGTCTGTCTCCACTAACTCTACCCCTGACCACTGATTTACCTAGTTAACCTCTGCCTTTCTCGACCTTCTCTCCTTTAGGAGTCAGCCCCTGATCAAGCACTTCAGGCTCCAAGATTCCACCCCTGGGACATGGTGCCTTCCTCCAACCTCCATCCCCTCCACTCAGGACTATAAGTCGGTGCCCCAGTATGGCTCACTAGTGGCTTTCACTGCTCCCTTCTCAAAGACTCTCTCAGGCCTCTGATTGGACAGGATCACTGGTCGTAAGCTCCCTATTGGCTCACCTCTGAAGCTTTTCCTGGACTGTAGTTCTACCTTTTCTCCACAAGTCTTTGGCTCAGTTTCTTCATTTTACACTGTATTTTATTCCTGCCCTCCCACCCTGGCCCTGTCCTCTATTGCATCCACTCTAACTCCTCCCTTTTTCCCTACCCTGCTATCTTATTTGATCCTTACTCTTTGGTCTCGGCCTTAAAGGTACACTACTGTTGCCCACTCTACCTACTCTTCTCCTCCTCGCCAACTCTAGAAATTCAGATCAGTTCAGTCCTACTGCATGACTGCTTAGCACATGCTTACCATTTCTCTTGTGCAGCTACAATTTTCTGCACTTGCCCCAGCATGCCTTCCTTATCTCATCTCTCACACCCATTGGGCTCCCAACACCCACATTGCCCACTGCTCCTGTGATCTTGAGCTCCTACGTTCTTTCAGCTGCACATTCAAAAATGAGCAGCACCCTACTCCTGATACTTTTGTACATTCTTCTAGCCACCGGCCCTGATGATCTCCATGGAGCTCCCACCACTCTCTTCCTATGACTCCTGCCTTGGCTTAGGTGCCTTGATGGAGGAACCCACAGTAACCTCCTCAGTGGGGATCTACCCAGAGACTACAGTACCACTGACACCACCAGTGGCCCTAAATCCTTCCCCTAGCTTTGGTAATAAAGCACTGTATTTACCGACACTTATATCACTCAGGATGAAGCAACCCTTACCTGGTAAAATTAAACTTCTCAAGAGGAAGTCCACAATTACCTTTTGCTTTACAACAAGGAAAACTGTCCTAATGTTAGTCCTCCTATCTGGTAATGTGCATCCTAATCCCAGCCCTACAAACTCTATGGGGTCCAGTTGGTGTAAGAATAGTGGCCTAAAAATAGCTGCTATGAATATTTGTAGCCTCCTTGCCAAGCTGGAACAATTTCAGGCCTGGACGGCCCTGCATACTCCCTATGTTGTCTGTCTTCTGGAGACCTGGTTAATGGATGAGACAGAAAACAATGAAATTTCACTGTCAGGCTACGAAGCATTCTGGAATGATAGGAAAGGCAAGAGGGGAGGTGGCTGTCTTATATACATCAGGGATTCACTCCACTGTACTGTGCTCCCTATAACTGGAAGGGCTGATGATCATGAACTACTTGCTGTTAAACTCCTGGCTGGCCAATATAGTAAGTCCCTTGTTGTTGTCTTGGTCTATCTACCACCCAGAAAGGCTTATGAGTGTCTTACCAAAATCATGTATGTTTTGGCTACTCTCAAAAAGGATTGTGAACTCATTATTACTGGGGATTTCAGTATAAACTGGCTCAGTAAAGAATCAACCTCCCCCCGTGGGATACTGTGGCTAGCTCATACCTTACGCAGATAGTTACTGAACCCACCAGGATGAATTACAGGACAGGTAACAATACACTCATCGATTGGCTCCTCTTTAGCTCCCCCTCCCAGATAACTGAGGTCACTGTGCAGCTGAATACCCTGAGCAATCACTCCCCGATCACCTTTAGGTGGTCCAACAAATATAACCTCCCCCATCATAGTCGAGAGTAAGGTCCTGAGAAAAGGACAGCTGGGGTCTTGCAAAGCAGCCCTTTCTCAATTTTCTTGATCCCCCATCATTGTGCTGACTGTCCTTGATCTTGCCTTGAAGTACTTTGTCAATGGGTTCAACAGGGCCTGTGATAAATTTGGCCAAGTAAGGAAAAAGAAATCCTGTGGCTGCAACAATGGGTGGATTACTGGTGCGCTCCTTGCTCTGATGAGGGAAAGGGACAGCCTTTGATTAAAGGCTAGGTCCACCGGTGATCAGCATGACTCCCAGATCTGCAGGGCTTCCAGAAATAGGTGTACGCACCTAATTAAACAGGCCAAAGTAAGCTACCACATGGAACAGCTGGATAGAAGCTAGGGAGATGGGAAGAGGTGTGGGGAGAATATCAAAACTCTTCTTGGTAAGGACAAGAAGAAATCCCCACAGTTGCTCAACATTAATGAGTCTACTACCTCAGACCCTCTTTCAAAAGCTAAATTTTTCAACACTGCTTTCACTGATCTCAGCTCTGTCCTCCCACCTGACTATCTAAACCCCAAGGAAGTGCACCGCTGCAGCAAACCAACATTGAGTAAACACCTGAACTTTTAAGTCAGCCAAGCTGTATCAGGGTCTAGAGAAGTATCTCTGGGTGTTCCTCAAGGGTCTATTCTGAGACCTTTGCTTTTCAGCCTTTTTCTAAATTATCTACCTAAAGCCTGTGACAGAAAAATTATCTTGTACACAGATGATGCTGTCATGGGGACCACGTGATGCAGCAGACTGTGTAACAGCTCTTCAACTCGACTCCGTTCACCCAGCACTATTTCTTAATTTTTTTGCATCGCAACTAACTTTCCAGCTCCTGTTTTAGATTTAAACACCAGCTGATTCTCTGGAGAACAATATCAGCCCAGAATGGATGCCGAAATACATCTTTCTTTACCGAGGCATACCCCTCCTGTCTCCCTGGAGAAGTCTGGCAAACGAGCCAGAGCCCAACTGACTGACAGCAGCAAGCAATCTAATATAGCGGCCTCCTCTACTTCGGCTCCTGAAGTGACCCCCTCACCCTTGAGCAATTTCTAAAAGAGCTTAAACCATTTCAGGAGGATTTGAGATTGGTAGTCACTGAAATGAAACAGATGGCATCTGCACTTGAGGATTTATCCACCAGGATGACGGACAGTGACTCTCATCTTATTTTCTTGGAGAAAAAAGTGGACCACACTGAAAATGAAACAGTAGACAACAAACACAGAATAAAGAAGTTAGAGCAAAAAATTGAGGACTTGGAGGGGAGGAGTCACAGAAACAATGTTGGGATTATAGGGATTCCGGAAAAAGAGGAAGGTAACAACACAATATTATTTATCCAAAAGCTTATCCAAAAATTGACTTGCCCTTCTCCCTTTGGCTCTTCATATACAATAGAGAGGGCCCACAGAGCTCTGAGACCAATGCCAGCACCCGGTTCACAGCTCCAACCATTAATATTCAATTTTTTGAATTTTCAGGGAACAAAATTTGTATTACACAGGATTTTCCAGCTACTGTAAGGCAATGGAGAGCACTGTTTCACCCTATAGTGACTAAACTGATAGCCGCAGGAATAAAATTTCAGATGTGTTATCCAGCCCGGTTGCAAGTTTTGATCACTGGATCATGGGCCTTGTTTGAGGAAATGGATCCTGCACTAGTAGCAATACAGAAGACCTACCCGACCTGTTCCATGCTCGCTGACCAGTCTGATCTGGATGAGAGATATAGGAGGATTTCCAGAAGGAGACATTCATTATTGGGAGCGTGAAACAGGGGCATAACGAGGATTCCTGCAGGGCAGACCATCTTTTGGATCAGAAGCTTTACCTGCTTTTGCCGACTGTTAAAATTGAACATGGTATTCTAAATTGATTTGTGTAACTGGACAGAAATGGCTTGAAAACTTGGGGTATGAGGAAAATACCTGACTGGATATAATTTTAATGTTGTTTAGATGTTGAAATACTTGGTGGCAAGCTCATTTACACATGAGCTAAGCATAAAGTTCCTGTGGACTTGTTTCCTTGGGCCTGCCTGAGGGAAAGGCACTGGTGACAAAATACCACTAGAGGGCGTTCCTTGCAAGAGAACGGACATGAAGGAATTACAAGAAGCACACATATGTGTTCTGAGGGCATTGTTTATTAACAGAATGGACATTTAAAGTCAAAAGCAGTTTCTTACTCCCTGAGATTAGGTTGCCAGGAGAAATTGGTACCCATGATTTCGTGGGTTATATTAACTCAGATCAGGGGCAGTTACAGAAAGGCAATAATTACCATTCCTGGTGGGGGGGGTCTGCACATTTGGTTTGATTTTTCCATGCCATCATTGGTAACAGAGTTCTTACTCCTTATTCAATAATAGTTTGGACTTACAGGCATATAGTTTTATTTTATATTATTTGGCATAATGTTTCATTAAGGAACTGGGCAATGGAGAGAAGGAGAAGAGGGATATGCATAGGACAGGCTGTATTGCACTTTACATACAGTATGGAGGGACTTTAGAGATATACAGATAGGAGTAAAAGCAAAATCTTGATGTAGCATAATACAAAGCCAGAAAGTGGGAGAGGGAGGGAGGGAAAACTACTGCTAGGAGCACAACTAACAAGAAATGATTACTGCAACCATGGCATGATGGTACTCTACTGAAGGATAGGGATTGGGGGTGAAGATCTGATGTTATTGAAAGAAATGACTAACTCTATGTGCATTGCCACTTGGAATATTAAAGGGGGGAGGAAAAGATCTAAACAATATCAGGTTTTGAAGCACCTGAAATTATTAAACATAGATATTGTTTATATTCAAGAAACACATTTATTAGATTCAGAGGTGTCTCAGCTTTGAAAACAGCAATTCAGCCAATTCTTCGTGGCAGATGGGACAACCAATAGTTGTAGGGTGATGATCCTCATACATAGGAGGATACCATTTATTACAACTAATATCATTAAAGACCCACAGGGTAGATATATTTTGGTTCAGGGTTTCCTCTACAATAAAAAGATAATGTTGGGCAGTATCTATGGACCTAATCAGGATGCACCAGAATTTTTTGCACAGCTTACCCAGGTTTTATTACCATATATCTCTGAACCTATGATAGTTGGGGGAATTTAACCTGGTCTATGACCCGATGGTGAACAGGTCAGGTCAGCAGAGAAAGGGCTTGTCACCTGCCCAAAGAGCATTCAGGGAGCTGATGGATCAGAATGGAGTGTGTGACATCTGGAGGGTACTCCATCCCCTGGACAGGGAGTACACATTTGTTTCCCCAGTTCATCAGTCCTCTTCTAGGATAGATTACATACTCCAGTCTAATTTTCCTAATACCTGGGACTCTTGAGACGTCAATCCTGCCAGGTCCCCCATCAGACCATTTCATGCTTTCTTGTCAGATATCACTAGTCTTTTTAGCCAAAAGGGGTTCCAGATGGAAATTGAATGATTCATTGTTAAAGGATCCTGATTCAACTAAAAATAAAAAAAGAGCACATTGAAAGATTTTATGAGCATAATTTTGATCCCCTGGGGAGACTGAATATGTTATGGTGTGCCTTTAAAGAGTACGTTAGGGGTATTCTTATTGGTATAACCACCCATAAGAAAAAGGTTTCTACTTCCTGAATGTCCTATTTATTGTCTCGGATAAGGATTATAGAAAGGGACCTTCCCCTCAATCACTGGACTCGGTCAGGCAAGAATTAATTAAACTTAGAGCCGCCTACTTAGAAATGCTTAGGGAGAAAGCTGAATACACCATTTTGAAAACTCAGGCATCATATATGGATGAGGGGGGAAAGCGGGTCTTCTCCTTGCACTTAGGGTCAAACAAATGGAGCCTTCTCGTTATATAGCCTCGATAACTTCACTAATAGATGGGTCTTTAAAACCCCACCCAGAAGATATCATAAAGGAATTTACAGCATATTATAAAGATTTATATGGCCCTAAGCACTCTCCCCCAACTGAGCAACATGTGCATAATTACCTGCTTGAAGCACAACTACCCCAGCTTACATTGGAACAGCAGAATAGACTGTTATCCCCGATAACCAGTAGGGAAATTTCCGAGGCTATTGGGAATTTACCTATGAACAAGACGCCAGGGGTGGATGGTTATCCAGCTAATTTCTATAAGAAATTTAAAGCTCAGGTAATCCCCATGCTTCTTCCTCTGTATCAACATATTCTCTCTGGAGTAGATGTAGACCTTTCATTATTTGAAGCATTGATAGTTTTGACTCCAAAACCCGACAAAGCTCCTGAAATTGTATCAAACTACAGACCCATCTCATTAATGAATCAGGACATTAAAATACTAACCAAATTTTTGGCCAATCATCTTAGTACAGTTCTGGACACCCAGATAGGATGAGAACAGGTCAGATTTATGAAGGGCAGATCTTCTTCTAAACATTTACAAACCCTGTCGCATGTCTTCTAGGTGTCCAGGGATGCACCTTTCCCAACTGCTTTAATCTCCCTGGATGCCGAGAATGCTTTCAGTAAGGTGAGCTGGCAATATTTGTTTCAAACTTTGGAAGCATTTGGTTCCCCATCAGATTTTACAAGGTGGATCAGGTCATTGTATAAGTCCCCTACTGCGAGGGTCTCAGGCAATGGAGTGACTTTGGAGGTCTTTACACCTCATTTTGGAACCAGGCAAGGATGCCCCTTGTCCCCAGTATTATTTAATATTTACCTGGAACCATTAATCCATAAACTGCAAAATTACGACGCCATCCAAGGGATCCCCATTCACCCTTGTGAAATTAAAGTATCTGCATATGCAGATGACCTCCTTCTCCAACTTTCTAACCCTTGCCTATCCATACCCCCATGTTAGAAATCATTGATGACTTTGCAGAATATCCAACTATAAACTAAATATCAGCAAAACAATAGTTTTCCCGCTTAACCACATAATATTCAAAACAGATATACTGGCCCTAGGACTCGGTTGGAAGCAAGATTCCCTCAGATATTTAGGTATAGAGCTATCTAGACACCCCAGACAAATCAGCAAATTAAACCTGGATTCCCTGGTTTATATAATTTTTCAGGATCTAAATCGATGGGCTTTACTTCCTATGTCATTGTGGGGTAGAATAAATTTAATTAAAATGAATGTTTTCGGGACTTCTGGTGACGTCACGCGATAGATGGTGACATAAAACCAAGCTCCTACTCCTAGGGAAATATCTTTGTTCAATCATTCACCATTGTGTACTCTCACAAGCTAATTTTGAGAAGGGCAAGGCTTGCAGATCATAAGTCACCATGGGATGTACAAAAAAATGACCACCTACCAATACAAGGGCTCTAGCAGCTGATCGCAATGTTTCACGGCCTCCCAACATGGTCCCGTCTCGATCCTCCATTTTCATAGCCTTGGGGGATGAATCAGAGGGTTCAAGGTTGGAAGATGCTTCCACCATCATGAAGGCTGATGGGCACAGAATGCTCAAAATACTACATTGGATTGATGCACGGATATCAGGCATCCACAAGGATTTAAAAAAATTGGAAACTCGTACAGCATCGATAGAAAAACATGTTGAGGGTTTCCAGCAAGAGCACATGGCTATTGGAAGATCCTTGGCATATTTGCACAGAAGGGAGGAAGAACTGACCCTGCGGGCAGAGGATGCTGAAGCGAAAGCCTGCCGCAACAACATTTGTATTTTCGACATCGCAGAGGGAGTGGAACCCTCTTCCATGAAGGAGTTTATCAAGACCTGGCTTAAGGCAGAGTTAGATCTGGGAGAGAACTTGACACGGAGATTGAGAGAGCACACAGAGCAATTGCCCCCAAACCCAAACAGGGTGCCCCCCTCAGTCCATAATTGTGAAATTTCTCTGATACACTATGAAGGAGAAAATCCTAAGGTTGGCATGGGCAAAGAGAGATTTGAACCTGGACAGCCAAAAGGTCTATGCAGACCAGGATTTCCCTCCACAGATGCTAGCCAATCATAAAAAAAGTCCTGGTGGTAGTAAAAGCATTGCAAGACTAGGGTCAGAAAGCCTACCTTAGATATCCTGCTAAATTGTGGGTCAAGGATAAAGAAGGAATGAAGATCTTTTACTCCCTTCTCCCAGCCACCCCGTATCTTGAAGCTCAGGGAATTCCCCTTCCAGACACAAAAGAAGAACAAGCTGAGAGGCAAATCAAGGAGCTGTTGTGGTCGATTTCCCCAGGATCCAGACGACAGGCAGGTCGGAAGAGGAATGAGGCGATTGTCCCCTAACATGCTGATATGGCTAAATGGCTGCAGATCAAGAAATGACTTGGTTATCTGGACTTGGAAAGTTTCTGCTCATTCAGAGACATCTGACAATTCTTACCTTGAGGAGCACCCAGGCTGAGGGGCAATTTTCCTTTCACATGGAACCCTTGGGGACTAAGCCAGATTGATATTGGTCTTGGAGCATCGGTCAACGACTGCATTCTTTAAATACCAGGCTGTTTTAATTTAATGTGGGTATTGGGTTTGGACAAGCAACCCTTCCCAATACAAGCTACTGTTTCTGGCAATCTCTCTTTTAAGATGCACCATCTGGGTGGTGCGTGGTGGATGCTCTCCCTATTGGGCATATTTCTTTTCTTGCCAGGAGCACATGGATTTATTGCAATGTGGATCAAGCTAAGTCGTTTATTTTATTATGTGGACTGCTTTGTTGAGGCCTGGACTCATAGATTTGATTTATGCATTTGACTGCTGCCAGGTGGAATTGTAGGGTTTTAGGTACTATTTGTCTTTTCTGGACTTCAAGGCCTAAGACATCTCCACTAAAGCCTGTTGATGGGGGTGAGGATTTGCCTCCATAAAGCAGCAACAAAAGCATACTTTGTTTAAAATAGGGGGGTGGGTGGGAAATATGATTAAACCAAAGGATGGGACCTTTATTCAATAATTTCTAAATTTGGGGAATTGTTATATCCTCCCTCAGTCAGGGAATATTTTCACTATATGCTACACCTAAGGCCCTTCGTATGAGGAGAGCAATCTAGGTTAACTACCAATTTGGTAGACAGCTCGCTGGCTATGGAGGAGCCTCCCCTCTGCTGTATAGCTTTGATCAAGGTAGGGAGTTGGGGATGTGGTGGGGGGGAGAGGCATGGTCAAGCAAGTGAAAGTGAAGATTTAAAATGACTAGGTTTATTTACATGGAAACAACTCTATGGGACAAAGTTTGTGTTAATTGTTTATTGCTTAAGGCAAAAACTATATGTCTGTTATATTTTTTTGCTTGAGGTGTTATACTCCATCTGCTTTCTATACCGGCGCTAGGAGGGGGTCAGATCTCTTGAACCAGAGGGATTAACCCTTAGCACGCATAAGCGCTTTTCTCCTATGAGAGTAGGGTCTCATTCCCTAGCTCTCTGAGGTTTTCTATATAGACATCAGAGCCGAAGCTCTGACTGAGCTTACAGGTATCTAGTGAGTTTAACTAGTACCTTCAATTTAGGGTTTTACCCATTATTTTTCTCAGCTTTCTATTGCTGGGTCTTGTTTTCTTTTTTTTTTTTCTTTATTTCTCTTTCTTGACATTATACTATTTAGACCCCTGTTGGGTCTTGGTGGGCAAAGTTTTGATCCAGTGTTTAGAAGGATGTTGAGGTTTACTATGCTAAATGATGGGTGGATATCTGTACTTTTACAATTTGTTTTTAAACTATCATTTTTTCTCTTTACAGGTGAATGTTTAGCTATATTTAGAGCAATTTTAATGAGTGTGGGGTTTGTGACTGTTGAACATGGGTGGTGGTTTCTCCATCCAATCTTTTTCATGGCTTCATTTAAATTGATTTCCAGTAATGTCAAGGGGATCGATGGGGTGGTTAAAAGTGTCAGGGTCCTCCAGGAACTGAGCCACCTTAAATGTGATGTGGTCTGCCTCCAAGAAACAAAGTTGTCCCCAGCAGAACACTTAAAATTGAGAAGATCATGGGTAGGAAGGATTCATTTGGATTTGCATCCTGAGGCATCCAGGGCAGGGGTGGCCATTTTAATATATAAGGTCTTAGCTTTTAAAGTATAAAAGGTACAGAAAGTGGGAACTGGTCATTTTGTGATTATTTCAGTGACATATCTGGGCCATAGTATTCACCTAGTGGAGGTGTATGCTCCCACTCCTCCCTCGGGGTCTTTTTTCAGACACTTTTTCTCTCTAATGGACTCCCTCCCTGAGGGTAGGATAGTAATGGTGGGGCATTGGAACTGTGTTGAGAATGCACTACTGGATAAAAGCTCCTCAAGGAGGAGGTAGCGGCATGTTTCAGGCTTTTAAGAACCCTAATAGCAGAGGGGGGCTGGGTAGATCCCTAGAGGCAAAGACACCCAATTACAAAGACGTCACCTATTTCTTGTATTTCCCGGGTTCCTACTCCAGGTTAGATAGATTCTACACTAGACAAGTGGACGCACCTTCTCTAACAGATATAACCATACACACAGTCACCTTTTCAGATCATGCAATGATCAGTGCCAAAATGAGTTGGGAGAGGATAATAGGTAAAGGGACTTGGAGATTTGACCCTGGGTTACTCAATGATAAGGTGTTTACTGATCAGACTAAGGAGGCCATCCAGAGATATTTACAAGAGAATAGGGAAGAGGATACTCATATCAGATTTATATGGATGGCCTGAAAGCAGCCCTCAGCTAGTGGTCAAAAAGGAATTCAGCATGCTTGCCGTTCATTTGCATCACCAGGTAAGAAAAAAGGTTTGTCTCCCCATACGACGCACAGGGGTAATGCCAAATTTCACCCAACAACTAACACACCAAAATCTGGCCAATGGAAAATCATGTACACAAATGCTCACAGCCTGGGAAATAAGATCCCAGACCTGCAGGCAATAATGTCAGAGGCTAAACTGGACATAGTAGCAATTAGTGAGACGTGGTTTACCAGTAACCACTTGGGAGACTCAGTACCTGGTTATGTATTTGTTCAGAAGAGACCGAGGGGCAAAGGGGAGGAGTGGCCCTGTATGTTAATGAAAATATCAAAGCTACAGAAATTCAGAATACACTAAGGAGCCAGAAGAACTGTGGGTCACCCTGAAACAGGAAATTGGACAGCCATAAGAACTGGTGTTGTCTACAGGCCCCAGACCAGAGGGAGGACATAGACACATTACTGTTAGAAGATATACAAAACATGACAGCTAAAGGGAGGTTTTGATAATGGGAGACTTCAACATGCCGGATACAGATTGGTCAATACCAGCAGGAACATCTGCCAGAACTAGACTGTGAATGGATTCCCTCAAGGAGGGCCTCAAACAACTGGTACAGCAACCACAAGAGACCGGTTATGCTAGATCTAGTACTGACTAACAAAGAAGGGATCACAGATCTCCAGGTAGAAGGTCACCGGGGCCAGTGACCATCACACGGTATGGTTCAATTTGGCTACTACATCTAAATCATCCCATTCCAAGGCAAAAATATGGGACTTCAGAGGAGCTGACTTTGATAAGATGGCCAACAGAGTTAAGCTAGCCTGGCAAAAGAAACACAGGTGAGGGGTACAGGCAAAGTGGGCAAGCATTAAGGATGCAATACTTGAAGCAACATCCCATTGTGTTAGACAGAAAGAAGTGCAAAAGAAGAAGGAAACCACTTTGGTTCTCAAATACAGTAGCAGAAAGGTCAGAGCCAAAAGGCTGGCCTTCAGGAAATATAAGGGAACACAGCGGGATGAAGATAGGGAGGCATACCAACTGCCCTAAGGGAAGCAGGTAAGGCAGAAGGCAGGCAAAGTCCCAAACTGAGGAAACACTAATAAGAACAGTAAAAGAAGGTGACAAGACTTTCTATAGATACATTAGTGAAAGGAGAAAGTCCAGAGGGTATTGCTAAGCTAATGGAGAAAAGGGAGCATGTGAGGAGGAGGACCCTGTAAAGGCATCTATCCTAAATAGATACTTTTGCTCAGTATTTACTGAAGAGAAGGTAGGCAGGACCCAAAGCTCAGCATCATGGACACAGCGGGAGGGAGGTGAGCACCACTCCCTTCACAAAAAGAAAGGTCCTACAAGAGCTTGCTAAGCCCAGGTGGATAAGGCAATGGGACCTGATGGCATACATCCAAGGGTACTTAAGGAGATAAAGGAGGAACTAGCAGAGCCATTAGCAGAATTGTTTAGTGAGTCTCTGAGCACAGGAGAGGTCCCAGAAGACTGGAGAAGGGTTCATGGATCCCGCCTCCACAAGAGTGGTAGCAGGGAGGAGGCAGGGAACTACAGACCAGTCAGTCTTACCTCAGTAGTGGGCAAGATTATGGAGGCACTCCTTAAGGAAAGGATAGTGCAACACCTGGAATCCATAGGGGCACAGGATCCAAGACAGCATGGGTTTACAAAGGAAGGTCCTGTCAAACTAATCTCATAGATTTCTTTGACTGGGTAACCAGAGTGGTGGACCAAGGGGAGCAGTTGATGTCGCTTACCTTGACTTCAGCAAAGCTTTTGACACTGTTCCACATAGAAGATTGATAAATAAGCTGGTAGACTCGGGGTGGTCGAAGTTGGTCAACTGGATGGCAAACTGGTTGACGGGCAGAAAACAGACAGTGGTGGTAAATGGTATACAGTCAGAAGAGATGCAAGTCAAGTGGGGTACCTCAGGGATCAGTCCTGGGGCCAGTCCTCTTCAACATCTTCATTAGTGACCTTGCAGATGGACTAGAGGTAAGGCTTGTCTGTTTGCAGATGACGCCAAGATCTGTAACAGAGTAGATGATCCAGATGGGATGGGCAGAATGAGAAGAGATCTGGATAAACTAGCAGAATGGTCAGAAGAGTGGCAACTGGGATTTAATGCAAGAAGTGCAAAATCATGCACATAGGGAAGAGAAACCCTGAAGCCACCTATAGGCTGGGAGGGGAGTTGCTAGCAGTCACAAAGGAAGAAAGAGACTTGGGCATCATCATCACTGATGACCTAAAATCATCCAAGCAGACCTCTAAAGCAGTAGGTAAGGCTAGGGGGGTGTTAGGGTGTATTAGTAGGGGTATCACAAGTCGTAAGAGGGAGGTAAATAATCCCTCTGTACAAGACACTGGTTAGGCCCCATCTGGAGTACTGCGTGCAGTATTGGAGGCCACACCTTCACAAGAACAGTAACCAAATTGAGGCAGTCCAGAGAAGGGCAACCAAAATGGTGCAGGGACTGCATCAGAAGACATATGAGGACAGATTAATGGAGCTCAATATGTATACCCTTGAGCAAAGGTGGGAGAGAGGTGATATGATTGAGGCATTCAAACACCTTAAGGGCATAAACAAGGTGAAAGAGTCTAACATGTTTAAATATAAGAAAATAGCAGGACAAGAGGACACGGCATGAGATTAGAAGGAGGCCGATTAAGGGGAATGATAGGAAATTCTTTTCACAGAAAGGGTGGTGGATGCATGGAATGGCTTACCACAAGAAGTGGTGGCTATGAATACAGTGCAGGGCTTCAAACAGGCATGAGATAGGCATAAGGTAGCAATACAAATGACTATGAATAGATAGGCCACTGACAGAGCAAAGGCCGATGGCACATTTATAAGGTAGAAAAAGAAATGGGCAGACTGGATGGGCCTTGCAGTCCTTATCTGCCATCATCTTCTATGTTTCTATGTTTCTATGTTTCCTGGGGCAAATAATTAGCTATGCCTCTTATAAATTTAGATGTAAACAAAAGAGAGTAGAAAAACTATTGGCGGAAATCTCTAAACTGGAGGCCGAACATAAACGGACGAGAGATCCCTCCACCTTGGTTAAATTAAAGAATCTTAGAGAAACTTATAATAAGGAGCTGTCAAAGAAGAAAGAAAACTACTTAAGGTTCATTAAACAAAGATATTGTGAGATGGGAGGAAGAGCCAGCAATTTACTGGCCCTTAGGTTGAGAAAGCAAGGAGTGGATAGATACATCCCCTTAATCAAAAAACCAGACTCCCAGGTATTGTCTTCTGACCCCGTACAAATTGTTGATAGTTTTTGTGAATACTACACTAAATTATACACACAGGCGAAAGGGAAAGACCACATCAGAGAGGTGCAGAATATTTTACAAGCTGTGGTTCTACCCAAATTAGAAGACACACAATCCCAGAGACTTGAGGCTCCCTTCTCGGAACTGGAGGTTACACGGGTAATCAAAAATCTTAATAGAGGGAAGGCCCTGGGCCCAGATGGATTTGTGGCTGAATTTCACCAGCATTTCTTACCCAAAATTGTTCCGATCCTAACCCGGGTGTGTAACATTGCCCATGAAGAGGGAGGAATCCTGAATTCATGGGGAGAGGCGGTGATTACACTCATACTGAAAGAAGGTAAGGACCTAATCGAATGTGGGAGTTGCTGCCCAATTTCATTAATTAATCAGGATGCCAAAATCTTTGCTAAAATTCTGAGTATGCGCCTCCAAGAGTACATCCCAGAACTAGTTCACAGAGACCAAATGGACTTCATAGTGGGTCGACATATCCAAGATAACATTAGACTGTTGCTGAATGTTTTGTCCAATACAAAGGCACTACCACCCAATGCACTTAAGGCAGTGATGGCCTTAGATGCGGAAAAAGCATTTGACCGCCTAGACTGGATTTTTCTGGATTCTACCCTAGACAAATTTGGATTTGGGGTCAAGTTCAGGAATTGTATGTTGAATTTATATAGGGATCCCACAGCAATGGTCAAGGTGAATGGGATTATATCACCTAAAATAAAGATAGAGAGGGGAACTAGATAAGGCTGTCCCCTATCGCTGCTGCTTTTTGCTTTATGTATGGAGCTGCTAGCGGCCCTGATAAGACAGTCTAAAGAATATAAAGGCATACAGGTGCAAGGTGTGGAAGTCAGAGTGTCGCTGTACGCAGATGACACACTATTACACATCACTGATCCAATTAACCAAATGCATTATATTAATAATTTGTTAGACCGATTTGGTAAAGCATCCGGCTTTAAGGTTAATGATATCAAAACTGAACTGTTAGTAATTGGGAAGACCCGGAAGGGAACTCCCCCTCCGATTGGCAATTATAAATGGGCTAAAGGAAGTCTTAAGTATCTTGGGATATGGATCCCTGGAGATTTATTGAAACTATATGACCTGAACCATGGGAGACTTTGTCAGACAATACAAGAAGATTTAAAGAGATGGGGGGAGCTTCCTCTCTCCTTATTTGAGAGAATAGATTGCATTAAGATGAATGTACTTCCATGCCTCCTATTCGTATTCCAGTCTATACTCCTTAGGGACCCCCCGGAGGTTCTGGTGTTCTCTTAGAGCAGCCCTACGAAGGTTCATCAGGGCAGGCAGACCACCTGTAGTAAAATGGAGTTCTTTACTCCGGGAAAAGGGAAGGGGGGGACTAGGCTTACTATATTTTAAGAAATATTACTGGGCAGTGCAGTTATTCCCCTTATTAGCTATCATGAACAGTTTGGAAGCTCCATTATGTGTAGAGTTAGAGAGGCCGGTGTCTTCTAAGGGAGCTATTAGGGATCTGATCTATATGGATAAAAAGAGAATCCAGAACCTTCTAGTATTCAACCCATGGTTTAAAATGATTATCTCCCCCTGGTTAGAAATAAATAAGAAGTTTTCCCTTGGCCTGAATCTGGGACCTCAATCACCTATTAAAACGTGCTTAGATTTTATGCCACTCAATTGGGATCAGAGATTTAAGAAATAGGAAAGGTGTGGTTTGCTTAGACTGGGCCAGATGTATATAAACTCCAATATTAAATCCTTCCCACAGCTAGCTAGGGAATACAAACTCCCTAACAGTGACCTGTTTAGATACTTACAACTTAGGCATTTTTTGCAAGACAAAGTCTGTCATGGGGCTGGGAACATAGTGGATTATAATAACCCCCTTATGAACTTTATACTTGTTGAAATGGGGAACAAGCAATCTCGTGGTCGGGTTTCCAGAATGGTCAAATAACTGATGGATTTGGTTCCAGACCCTTTGGAAAGCGTGAAGCTAGCTTGGAGTATAGAAATGGGGAGGCATTGGAGGACAAGACCTGGGATATGATCTGAGTAAATATTCAATCGATGACAGCCTCACATAAATGGTGTGAATTTCTGTGTAAAGGATCTGCAAGATATTTTTGCACTCCAGTAATGGCAAAACACTATGGTCATAATGTTTCTGAAATGTGTTGGAGAGATTGTGGAGAAAAGGGCTCCCACACTCATGTGTTTTGGACATGGACCAAGATTCAATCATACTGGTCCCAGGTACTGGCCTCGGTGGGCTCGAATTTTGGAGTAGACTTTCCAAGAGACCCTGTTTGTTGGGTTCTGGTGGAGGTTCCTCAGATGGTCAAACACCAATCTCATGGATATTTGTTCAATATCGTGGCACCGGCAGCTCTTAAAGTAATTACACAGAATTGGTTGTCTCCGGCTGTGCCTTCCATGGATACGTGGTATAACAACCTGTTTAGATATCTTGGAGATGGAGGAACTCACTGCTAGATTAAGGCTAAAAACAGATAAGTTTAAGGCTCGGTGGTTACCTTTCTTCCATTTCCAAGCGCAAAGGGAACAAATAGAAATTCTGGAGGTCTTGGCAAGGATGTCCTGATATACATGAGAGGGGGAGGAACCTACACCTTCCTCACTGCCAGTGCAAAGTCAGTTGGTATAGGAGGATCTTGCCTTTATGTTCACCTGTCTAGGAGAGATAGAACATAGAAGTTCAAAAATGGAAATTGACACACAGTCAATTTAATCTTTTAGTCTGTCTAGCATTATACCTGTTTTACCTGTAGTATACCTTATTTTCTTCTCTTTCAAAATAAAATTAATATGTTTCTCTCTTCTTTTGAGTTTAAGAACTCTTTCTTCTTCCATCCTTTCCATGGCCTGAATTAATTTGAGTAGGGGATATTGAATAGCTACTGATAATCAATAAAAGAGTCTTTATCTTCTTCAAAGACTTTTTGAATTGTAAACAAAGTATTGTTTACTTATGAATATTTGTTGGTATATGTATATTGGATTAACTTTTGTTGGTTTGTATATATAAAGCCACCTCTGTTTATTTCTTGTTAATGTACTTTAAGAAAATCTAATAAAATTGTTATTTCAAGAAAAAAATGAATGTTTTCCCATGGCTTTTTAACCCCCTTCCATTCCTCAATATTTGGCTCCCTTTATCCTAGTTCAAAAAACTACAATCCCTGTTCACTAAATTTATATGGTACAATAAATCCCCTAGGATAGCCTATCATACTTTGACAGCTCCCAAAGATAAAGGGGGTTTACGCCTCCCCCACATAGGGTTATACTTCTGGGTCAGTCACATTAATAAATATTTAAGTTGGCTCTCCAAAGAAAATCAGTACCTTGCTCCCGCTTGGCTCAAAATTGAAGTAACCCTTACATGCTCATGTGATTTGAATCCTGAGGGGTTATTATATATCACAGAAAGCCTCCTCCCCTTAAAGCTCAAAAGTTCCATAGTTGCCATATCCTTAAAAGTTCATGCCCAGATTTGCCGTTACCTTTAATATGATCACACTAAGGACCTCAGTCAACCGTTAGTGGAGAACTTACAGCTTAAAATAGATGGAAAACCATTTCCTCTAAGTTGGTTGCCTGCCTTCCAAAATTTGAAAATTACTTATCTTATCAAGAACAGAGATTTATGGTTTCCGATTAAAGAGATTATGGCTAAACTCGGTATTTCACACAAGTACACTTTCAGGATCATCCAATTGAGGCATTTGTTAATGCAAGCTTTTGGTCAAAACCGCCATCTAGTTAATGTCATCCCCTTTTGTAAGGAACTGTTGGAGCCCTGTGGTGGCCCCAATGCAGTCTCAAAAATCTACGGTACACTTCATAACTGGAAATTCCCCAACTGTTTAGGGCCATCTCAACTCTGGGAATCCTTTTTCCCAAACCACAGTATAGATTGGTCAACACTTTGGCGCAACTGCCACAGATTTGTGACACAAGATAGATTAAGGTTAATGCAATTGTATATCCTGCATAATGCATACCGCTCGCCGTGTAAACTAGCAACATTTGGCCTAAAATCTTCCTCATTATGTGTTAGATGCCAGCAGGAAGAGGGGACATTATACCATATTTTTTGGCCCTGCCCTAAAGTGTCAACATTATGGAATACCATTACACAATTTTTGGACCCTCTTTTGGGACTTAATGACCTGTTTATCCCAGAAATTTGTCTCTTGGGTGATCTGTCTGAAATTGGAGTCCTTAACCGTAAATATCACATGACTCTCATAGCTATGTCAGTCAAAAAACTCATATTGAGACATTGGATTGACCAACAGGAAATCCCTTATAATGAATGGTTGATTGAATTATTGGCAAACTTTCTTACAGAGAAAACCATAGCTAACATGACTAATAAAATGGGCAGATTTAAAAAATATGGGATCCCCTATTTACCCTATACTCCTTATAGGGTATAATATGATCTATAAGAATCATCTTAGCCTAAATGACCAATTAAGGCTGACAACGTGCATGGAAAATTCTGGTATTATAAATCTTGTTGTTTCTGTGGGGAAGGGCGGGGAGGGATAAAGGGAGGGGGTAATGGGTGGTAATGGGGGTAGATTCATGTGAATATGATGTCTTATGTATCCAGTGCACATACCTGTATGTCTGCCTTTTGTGTAAAAGGAGAATAAATTTAATTAACTTTAAATTGAAATAAAAAGATGATGCTGTCATGCTTAGCAGGAATTCATGCATCGAGCCACTACAACATGAACTATAGTCTTCCTTCCATCAGTTAAAGGATTGATTCAGCACACACAAGCTCTTGCTTAATTATTAAAAAAAAAACAAGACCATGCTACTATCTAGCACCCAACTCAAGAGGAGGTTCCACACTCTTTCCATCACTAACAATATTTATGCCCTGCTGGAGCAGGTTTAGTCCTTCAAGTACCTAGGGGTCACCATTGATGACACCCTCTCCTTAGTGCAACACATTGATCTGGTGGTCAAGGCTGTCAACAGCAACCTGGGGATGCTTTATAGGCACAGAAAAACCTTACACTGGCTGCTCTCTACCTCTCCATCTCTAGTTCCTTAATTTCCATAATTGATTATGAACTGGTGGTCTATGGAGCAGCCATGGACTTAGTGCTAAAGCAGGTGTGAATAGCCCTCAACAAGGTTTGTAGACTAACCCTAGCTGCTGATTGCTTTACCCACACCTGATCACTTTATGCACAGACAAACTGGCTGTCCCTTGGGAACAGAATCAAGTTCCAGATTTGTCTCCTTGGCAAGAAGGCTCTGCTAGGCAAGGCTCCCCCCCCTCCATCTCGGATATTTTCTCCCTGGCCAACTCTATGTATGGAACCAGAGGTAGAAAGCAGGGTGCACTCTCTGTATCATTTGGGAGAACTGCACTTGGACAATGTTCTTTCTCCTACAGAGCCTCCCTCTGGTTCAGTGAGATATTGGAGGTTGCACACAATACCTCAAGTCTTTGTGCCTTCAAGTCTGAACACAAACATTATTTTCTCTCCAGTAAAGCATGTGATTGTATACAGTGCACTTGACATTCTCCCACTGTTGCTCCCAGACCTCTGCACAGGATAACCTTCTTTGGCCAGGGCTGAGTATTCTATTCTCTGATCTCTACTATGTCTCCTCACTCACTCCACACCTTTCTTTGTTCCACACCACTCCCCCCTCTCCTTGTGCCCCCTATACCCTCCCTTCCTCCCTCTGTCTCCCCTATCTTCTTTTCCTGTGGCCCAGCTGCCCCAATCCCACACTCACACTGCCTTCCCTTGCTTCTCACCCATCTCCCTCTCTGAAGACAAGGCCTTAGGCATGAGGCTGCTCCCTGTTAATTACTCTTCTTCTCCTCCCCCCCTTTTTGCTGGGGAGCTCTCCTGAATACAGCTGTTTTAAAGTTCTTTCAATAGCTGGTTGCTGTAAATAATTAAGTCTGATATATACTTTAATTAAGCCAGATGTATATCTGTGTTACTTTATGTCTGTGCATTGTACTGTGATTCATGATGTAGAACCTTTGCAGAAGAGCTCTTTCTCAAAGGTTGTTTCCGAATGAATAAATAAATGAATAAATAAATAAAATAAAACTTCTGTTGCTAGGTGTAGCTAGGCAGGAAGAGCTAGTGGTGCAGGTAAGTCTGGGATGTGGGCCTGCCTGCTAATGCCAAATGTGGCCCATCCCATAAGGAGGAGAGAAATTAGAGTTGGGGAAGATTCTGTGAGAGGACAGAGAAGAGAGAAAGTCAGGGTTTCAGGTCTGCAGTTTGGTCAGAGGGCCATGATAGGGTGGGCCACTTGCCACACTGGTCCTCCTCCCTTGAAGACTTGCATATGAGGAAGTGCAGCAGTTCGGGCCATTAGAGAAGGGGAGCAGTGGAACATCAGCCTGGGTCCGATTGGTGCTGTTGGGAGCTAGAGCCCATGAGAAGTTGAAGACTGGAGGCTTGCCATGTGATCGCTGGTATCATTGTAGGGTAAGCACCAATGGGGGCCTTGTCTTGTAAGTAATCTCACTCATGGGCAAGTGCACCTAGTGAACCTGTTGTGTTTCTGTGGGTGGACATGCTCTGGTAGATGGGGCCTGGAGCAGAGTTCAGAGGTGGCAGCCGGGATTGGTGCAGGATATATTAGTGGCAGTCTACTCCTTTTCCCCGGGCCAGTGGCTGCTACAGTGTTTGGACTCTTGGGGAGGGGGCACAACCTGTGGAGGCAGGAAAGAATCCATGTGAAGGGAGTGGTTGATTGGGACCCCAGCAGGGTGGCAGGCTGTCTGGGTGCTCTGTGTGGCACAGCAAGCAGTCCCCTGTGAAAAGGCAGTTCAGAAACTGTAATCACTGAATGGATTGTGCCCTGGGTTTCTGTAGGTCCAGGAATATTCAGAATTTCTTTGGGGGAACAGGTTGGCACGTGGCATCAGTGATTGGGTATCCAGAATGTCTTCAGTGGTTTGTTTTCATGCTAAAAGCAACAACGTTGAGGAAGTGTGAGACGCCTCTGTAAGAGAATTTGCTCACTGTTCTAAAAGCAGCCCTGGTGTAGAAAGTTAAAGAAAGGCAACGTAAGAAATTGAATAATGACAGTAGAAATGTCTCATGCTGTCACAATTGCTTCCTCAGTTTAAATTTTGTTGAGACTCAGATAATGGAAAAGTAAGCAAGTGCCTGGGTGAAGACAGAGTAAAGTGAAGGGATATGAAATGAGAGTGCTGCTGAGTCTGAAATTCTTCTATGTGAGGCCTTTTCCAGTCCACATTAAATCTGCTGTCAGGAATGTAGCATTTTTGACTCTGCAAGCTGTAAATCAATCTGTTGACAAAAAACATTGTTGCAGAACCAATGTCAAGTCTTGACCTGTGAAGTACCCCCAATGTGTGTGTTACCCCTGCTTCATGGAGTGACTGTTCTTGTTTATTAACTATTCATTAAATGGGATCCACTGTTTCTGCAGTTCTGGTGTTTACTTTGTTTGTTGAAAAAACTGTTTTGTTGCTAAAACAAGTTTGCTTCCACAGCCAGCCACCAGTGTGTTCCAGGGCTGATCCCCAAGAACCATTGCACCATTGATGAGGACATTTTTTTTTTTATTTAGTTGTTTAACCAGGTATAGCACACTAAGCTTGAAGCTTTTTTACAGGAGTGACCTGGGAGCACAAAGAGATTAAGTGACTTGCTCAGGGTCACACAGTATGCAAGTGGAAGCTGTGGGATTCAAACCCAGATCTGGTCTGCTGGATGTCACCAGATTTGCAGCTCAGAGCCTTAGACCACTGCACTATACTGCCTCCTATTGAAAACATTGACAGGCCTACCTGGTGAAGACTGTTGACAAAGGCCTGCAGGCAAAGTTGGTAAGGCCAGACAGGTGAAGGTCTACATCATGCCTCCAGTGTACCATCCCTGCATCGTCTTGTGGTCCGAAGGCACCCCTGATGGAGCTAATTCATCACCTGCAACACCCATGGTAATCAAGGTACTGTTCTCTTGTTATTATTTCAGGACTGTGTTTTCATTGTTGTACAGTGCACCCCCCCGCCCAGGACCTTTACCATCTGGATGCCCCTAGACTCTGGAAGAGGGGCTTGCAGAAATGTAGGTGCAAACAGAATAATGCACAACAAGGGTAATGATGCTAAAAATCTGAGTTATCAATACGACAGAGATTCTATAGAAACATCTGAGTAAAAAACAACGATCTACTTCAGGATACACCTTCATAAATAAGATGTTTCAGCTATTACAATTTACTACAGAATACATTTTTTTTTTGCTTTCAATGTTCCTTTCCAAGGTCTACAGCACATCTTGGTAGTTATCTAAAAATCTTGTATATAAAAAAAAAAAAATTTTTCCTCTCCCCTGTTAATCTCACAGTACATTTGTTTATGACATCATAGTGTTCACCACAACAGACTGTGATTAACAAACAACAATTGTGTGGTTAGCAGGGGAGAATAAGTTACAGTTTGAAAAACTAAGTGAAATAAGTACTGTATCATTTATAATATTTACTACACCTACTGTACAACAGGGGCAAGCAAAAAAATAACAAATTACTAAAAAAAAGTTAAAATATGATTGATGTAAATCAAGTATTTTTAAACTCATCATTTTTAAACATTTTATTATAATAGAGAGTTACTCTTTAAATAACATTGCACACAAGCACTGACACAAGCACAAGACTGAATGCAGGCATATAACTAATACATATAGTAAAAGGGATGGGCTCACACAGACAAGAGGGAGAGGTGTCATGGTATTGCATATAGTAAGAGGAAATACGCAAAAGGCTGAGGGTGGCAGGGATAGAGGATAGCATGGAGGAGGGGAGCAAAGCAATAGGGAGGAAAAATGCTGGCTTACTGAAATGACTTTAAGTACAGTTTAAAGAACAAGTACACCCTCTGAAAATTCTATGAAGTTGAAAAAGTTGCCAGTTGTTTTCTTCTTATAATAGAAGTACATTTTCATTTTGTTTTCTCTAATTTATCTAACAGTTAAGGTGCTATGGATGGAACAGTACTTTACCTGGAAACTGACATACTGCTTAGAATCCAATGATATTCTTTTTGACACCTCAGTAGCATTCTTGAACTTGCAAATTGTGTCATCTCAACTTACCTGATCAAGAAGAGACACTCATTACCACCCAGAATGATCACTTGTGACATTACAATGAGTGAGCACAATGGTGATGAGCCATGAAGACAAACTGCACTTGCTATATCAGCTTCCATGTGACTTATCTTATAGCACTTCACATCAAATCACTTCAAGTAGAAAACATTTTTATCTGCAAATGGAAAGAAAATATCTGTCTCAAAAATAAAACTGACAACTGGCTGCTTCGAAAATGTAGCATGGTTAACTAGTGTGCAGTTCTTTTCCTTTAATTTTTATTTCACAATCCAAACTGCAGGTGATTGCTTTTTGACATTAAAGGCACTCTTGGGTGACTTCCATCCCTCCTAACATTAATGAAGTTTTCAGTGTTAACTGTTCCTTTACCAAGTGTGTTCAAGTGCCTGGTGTATTATTTACCTTGTATTCCCTGCTAATCAGTTTGCATATTGTATTATTATCAGCTTTTTTGCCTTTTTATTTGTACTTTGTTAACCAGCTTGAGATAAGTGAACCATTCCTACTGCATAACTTTAGACTTTATACACTCTCCTCCACATTTCATACCTACTGTAAATTGAGAGATGGCCCTGTTGCTTAATTTGTACATTGTAACTGCTCAGAATGCTTCATCTTACTGTCCTGTATTTATAAAAACTGGATGATATACAGTACATGCACTGCTTATTGTATCCTTATTATGTTGCCCTTCATCCAGTTTACACTTGCAATTGAGCCTCAGCTAATTGGGCCTTCATGGTAAAACCATTTTAGATTAAATAAGCAAATAACAAGTTTAATCATGTTCTCTGTCTGCTGCTTTAAACAGAACTAGACCTTAAGTTCCAGTAGTAGAATCGGACTGGATTGAAAAACAAGGAATATGCTTACATTACTGCTGCATTCTTGCAGCTATACAGTTGTGGTATGTATAGTGCAGTGTTGCAGCTATTTTCTGCATGTCCACTCACAGGAGCTATGGAATGTGACAAGTGTTGTGACACCTCTCCCTGCCTTCCCTTTGACTCTTGTACTCTATGGTATTTTTTTGTTTGATAAATAACAGTTTTATGTGCCTACTGCTGACTTGCTGCCATCTGGCAATTGCCCAGACCCATCATTAACCTTCCCTAGGCACTCACCCTGACTGCCTCATCCCTGACAGAATGTCACCCATGATTAAGTCACTGGAGAGCACAACTTCCATAACAGGGTCTGGATCTAGTTTGGAGGTGGGCATCTATTTAGTCACATGGAGACTGCAAGGGCCTGCCTGTCATCTCACTAGCTGGGGAATTTCCATTATGTTTCCTCATGTGGTCTGCTCTTTTGCAATGATGCAGGTGCACATGCTGACATATAGCACACTATTGTCATCCACATTGGGACTCCCTTCCCAACATGAGCCATTAGTTGCTCCACTACCTGACTTTTGCCAGGTGGTGAAAGTGGGGTGGTACACACTGTCTCCCCACCCAGAAGGAGGAGCATTGTCACTGGACTGCTGAGTTCACCTTCCCTGGCCATCACCATAGCAACTGCTATAATCCCAGCCCACCTATTATTTACTGACAGCCTCCCCACATTTAAGTCGGACTTGAAACAGCACATCAATGCATCTAGGGCCTGTTGTTGGAGATAGATGGTGTACTACCAGTCCCTCTTTACCCATCCCCTATTATGTGTGAGTGTTAATACCCTAGACCCCTATCTCACCTGTTCCACATCATAACTGTCATAACTGTCCTTAACAGTGGGCAGAGTTTCCTCACCTGCCCTCCTCACTAACTGCCCCTGCAATTAGACGGGCCTGACTTGGATCTCTCCTCTACAGGCTTGCACTCTGCTCTGTTTTAGCACTTACTGTTCTACTGGAGGATATGTCTGGTACTAGCTGCCCCCCCATAGCTATCCCCCCTCCCGCAAGTTGGCTATTTTCAGTCCCCATCTCTGTTACCAGGACAAAGCCTGTACTACGGTATGGTCTGCTGAGGTCTTTGTCTCTGTGTTCCTCCGTAAGCTCATAACCCTACTCTGTTTAAGGTTTTTGACAGTAGCTTCAGTAGCTGGTTACTTGTTATTCTGCACTTATATTCTGCAATATGTCTCAGTTTGCATTACCATTGCACTGTTTGTTTAAATGTTCCGAATAGTTTTTTTGTGTACACTCCTTCCCATGATGTGTGAACTGCAGAGGGGGCAATTCCCCATCTGTTGTATTGTATATGCCATGTACTTGATGTAGAACCTTTACAAAACAGCTTTCGCTCTAAGTTTTTTTTCCAAACAATGAAATAAACAAAACATGAGTCCAATGCTGAACACAGGACACCATAGTAACAAGTGGAAGAAGTAATACTGCACTACTAGTCTGAACATGCATGTGTTGTGTTTTTAATTTAACAATACTTCCTACCACTCTTTCCTTCCAACCCTAGCCCCATGCTAGCAGTGCCTTTTTAAAATAAGAAAAAATCTCCCTACCACTCTCACCCTTTACACACTCCCTCCTTTACCCATGATCCCCTGGCAACTGCACTGATGCACTAAGTGGCTAATATTTATTAAATTGACAGAATATGCTATCTGAATGTTTCCACTCCCCGCCACAGCAGCAAATGATACTGGCTGCAGCAGAGTCCCCTGTGCCACTCCGACCTGCCCACACAAATCCACTGGGAACAGTGGTGCAGACAGAAACGTGTAACCAGTTGCCTCTACAACCAGTATCCATCATACCATAGTTTTTCCACTGTCCTGACAACATGACTGGGAAACAGGGCTTGTTCTGTTTTGTCACACATTTTTTGTTAGGGGTTTTGAGTAAAATGAAAAGTCTTAACAAAAGTCATCACTGAGAGGAATACCAACAAGTCTACAGTACTGCTGCAGAATTAATGCTATGCTCATGACAGAAAAATAAGTTAATGTCTTTCATTCTGCAGTATACAATGAAGTTAAAGGTCACAGATCTACACAGAAATCATGTTAGTACAATACACAGACCCAACGACAAATACAGGACCATAAAGAGTAATGTATAATTTGCTTGACATATGGCTATAAGCTTTCTTACAGCTGTTTTTTACGTGATGAAAATTTCATATTTAATTATACAGTCTATTACATAACAAAATAAAAAGTATAATTTTGATAAATGCAAAGGTGAGTGATGAATCTTGCTCTCTTAATATTGCTAAACTGGTATAATCAGTATAGCTTTTGTGAAGTTTCAATAAGTATGTAATATTAAATTTACTTTTGTTTTAAAATAAGTTTTATTAAATGATCCCATTATGTTCTTTCATTAGCAACCTTATTTTCTCTACATTAATATTAATCCTTTTCATTCTACTTTAATACATATGATAATTTTAATATAATTTCCCATTTTAACTTGTATTTTCTTTTACTTATCAAAGTGCGTCAATGAATTTAAGTTAAAAAAAAATATTATCGCTGCTTTCTTTTCTGTTCATTAATGATTTTTTATTAAGCATTTTTGTAAGAGCCTATTTAAATTAATGTAATGCTTTTACATTTTATACTGCCTCTTCTCACACCTATTGTTGTTTATAAAAATAACTTAGTTCCTAATTTTGCACTGGAACTTTTTTATTTGGTATTTTTACCTCCTTACTCATTGAGACAGGAACTCTTTCAGTGCATACTTTTCCATGTCAAAGTCTGCCTCCCATTTCCAGTCTATTATGCTGTTTTCCTTCGGATGATTCTGCATGTGTTTGAGTATGTAGCTTTGATTTACAGCACTGTCATCATATCTGCCCTCTCCAGGCAGGAGTCTGGACTAAGGGAAAGCTGATGCTAAATTTGTGTTCAGTGAACATGCCAAAATCTGTCATTTTAGACACTGGCAAAGCAGATTGAGTATGGAGGAATGTGGTTTCCCTTTGGCATTTTGGCACTTCAAAATCTCGATGAAGCACTTTTTAAAAGGAGAACACATTGAGATTACCAAGTTGTTACCAAGCAAGTGACCTAGAGTGGCCAATCAGTGATGCTGGAGATTGAGAACTCCACACACTGCACAAATCACAGTTCCACTACCAGCTCTATCTCTCTTACTCTCTCTCATGAACAGGGGAAGAATAGCTGGCAGGAAGGAGCTCCTTTTATGTGAAAAGATTGACTTTCACAGAAAACTTTAGAAATCATTTGAAAATCAAGCATTGGCATTACAGTTACATAATTTTTGCTATATTTAGCAGTAGTTGTAGGTAGGCTGGCTAGTGAAATCATTGAGGAGAGGAGAGGAGAGGAGAGTATACACAATATGAGCCAGCACTGGCAGCTGCAAGTCCTACATATAGCGGAGCAGGGAAGAAGAGACTATGCAGGGTAGAGATGTACAAAGTCCCTAAAATTTGCACTGTGGAATATTTTGTGAATTGCCCTCAATTTGTGAAGTGCAATTCACAAAATTCGCCAAATCGCAGAGCTCGGATTTGCTGCAAAGTGTGGAATTTCACAGGAGAAATTTGACACATTGCAGCAAAAACTACTCTACTACTAGTAGGAGTAGTGCCCCCATGTGCTGTTCGACGGCCCTAAGGTAAAATCATTTTTGTAAAATCCCAGATGACTAGTGGTTCCCCCTGATGATCAACAGCCCCAATGTAAAATAATTTTTATAAAATCCATGTTGTCTAGTGGCCCCCCACCACCAATTGCTGGCCCTAGGTAAAATAATATATATAAAATCCCTGATGTGTAGTGTTCCCCCACCCCCACTGATCACTGGCCACAATGTCAAATAATATATACAGTACAAAATCCCTGGTGTCTAGTGCCCCCACCAATCACCAGTCCCAAATAAAACAAAAATAATTCCAGTGAAATCCTGGAGTCTAGTGGACCCTCCACCAAGTCAGGTAGTGTGCTCCTACCCTGCCCCCCCAACTCTGAGCTGGCGACCAGCACAGCCCTCCAATCTCCACCACAGTTGAGCTGGAGACTAGCACAACCCTCTGCTGTCCACCACAACTGGCCACATGACTGACACTGTAATGAATGAGCATGTGCTGGTACAAGTATGAGCCCATTCATTCCAGTGTCAGTTGGGTGACCAGCCGTGGTGGAGGGTGGAGGGCTGTGCTGGTTGTCCACTCAGTGTTGGGGTGGGGAGGTTCATACTGAGTCAATATGTTGCATATAGAATGCTGCAGGGCAAAACTGTGCAACAGTAACAGCACATGGAAGAACAGTTACAGGGTGTACAATGCCGCATGACACAAATAGTGTGGAGAGGTCGCGGTGACCCTATAGCTGTTTCCTGTGGAGCTCTGCTGCAGAGGGTAGGAGCACTTCTGGAAGGGGGTTCACCAAGCAGCTGCTGTGGCTCAGGGAGTAGAGCCATCAGTGCTGTATGACAGTGGAGTGGCTGTGGGTTCAGTTCCCGGTCTCAATTAAGTTTGTATATATTTTTTTCTTCCCTCACCTGAGTTTTGCCATGTCCCTGAGTCCCCTCCCTAGATGAGAATATTTTAATAGGTGGAGTTTGGAGGTGCAGCCTCCCATAATGGGGTGTGTGGGGGTGGAGTCCCCCCCGCAGAAATCAAGTGTTTTACTGTTTTTTTTTCTGGTCACTATTTTGATAGCATGGTATAGTGCCATGCTGTTTTTGTTTGCGACAAGATGACCCCATGATGGGGGTGGGGATCCCACTAGCTGATGAGGTGGGGCATCCACTAGACACCAGGCATTTCATTGGAATTATTTTTGTTTTCAATTCGGATTGGGACCAGTGATCATTGGGGGGCACTAAATACTAGGGAATTTGTATATATTGTTTTACGTTGGATCAGTGCATGGAATGCATATTAATGTAATATGGGTACTTGGAGAACCATTGATTTTTCAGGATTGAATTACAAACCACAAACTGTGCTAAGAATTTTGCAAGTGGAATATGAATTCTGTATCAGTATTATGTGTGCTGATATGAGTGCAAAATAGTTGTTATGATTTTATTCTTTTTCAGTAGAATTTGTTTTCAAAAAGAGGGTTCCTACTCCTTCATGGTGTCCCAAAATGGTGGTATATCCTGCAAGGAACAGAGAGTATGAATGACCACAAGTACATTGTATGAGCATTAAAATTATTTTCATTCAATCAAAGAAATTCAGTTAGAAGTACCCTAATAGAATGACGTATCAATTTACTCAAGCACCATACTTTCCTTATACTTAGTTACTCCTTGATCCAGTGAATTATTGCTTTTTCCACTTTTTCATTTATGCTAACCACATCACCTACCTTGATGATCAGGGATTAATTATCAGCCAGTCAGATGTTACTATGGAAGATGTCATCATTGACACTTTCATACTTTGAATACTGAACAGTGTAGACCCCTCCATTTGGGAAGCACAGCCCTCCATTCTCAACCCCATGGATGGCCACCTGACTGACACTGTAATGAATGAATGTGTGCTTGCACAAGTAAGCACTCATTCATTCCAGTGTTAGTCGGGCAGTCAGACATGGTAGAGTGGAGGGCCCGTGCTGGTCACCCACTCCGGGTTGGGGTGGGGAGGGGTGGGATCCCACTACCTGATGGGATGGGGTTGCTTACTAAACACCAGGGATTTCATTGGAATTATTTTTACTTTTTTTTACTTGTGACCAGTGTCTGGGGGACCACCAGACACCAGGGATTTTATACTGTATATATTATTTTACATTGGGGCCAGTGATCAGTGGGGGACCACTGACACCCAGGGATTTTGTACTGCATATATTATTTTACATTGGGGTCAGTGATCAGCAGGGGGGCACACTAGACACCAGGGATTTTGTATATATTATTTTACATTGGGTCTGGCTGTCGATTTATACTAGGATAGGCAAACAGTGGGGTGGGGCACTAGACACCAGGCATTTTATTAAAATGTATACAGTATTTTAAATTGGGGCCAGTGATCAGTGGGTGGGGGTGGGGGCTGATGGCACTAGACACCAGGGATTTGAAATTTTTGTAGCTTTTCCTTTCTTTGTTTTTTTTTTATTAAGTGCAAGTTGCAGTTAAAAAAACAAACAAAAGCAATGCAAAGTTATGAATGGCAAATTGTCCTGTAATGGGACAACTTCATGAACTGATCCACAAAGGCAAATTTGGCCACTTTGTGGAAAATTCACAGGCAAAGTTAATCTTTGCTTCATCTCTAATGCTGGGAGATGTTTTAATGATTTATTTGACTAATATCATTTTTCTCCCTTTTCCCCAAGTACTGATGGTGCAGGGGACACATAAATCCATTTTTTTTATTTTCCCCTGCAATGGAACAGGGCAGATTTAATGTAGCAGATGGGGAAAGGTGGAGGAAGGAGTCTGAAGGAGTGTACAGATAGTCTACTGGTCCTGCAGTGATGCACAATAATCCATATTTTACTGCAAGTTCTTGTCTCTTTGTGAGCCTGCTAGTCAGTCAGTGAGTGAAAACTAAAGTAGACTGCTATGTGAGACATCAGGTCTCTCAGTGGGTTGGGGGTGTGGTATTTCAGTGTGTGTGTGGGGGGTGACCTTGTGGTATCATTTTTCCCTATCACCCCATGTGTCATACAGTACTATGGCTTGTGCATGCACTGGGTGTGTGGCGTTCACCCCATGTGTATATATAAGATTTATGGATGACAACTGTGAGTTGTCACTGTTACATATAGCAGTACCTGCATCATGTCGTCATCTGTCACACATGTGTTGTCAATGTGTGTAGAAAACACGAAGAGAATACCAGGAGGAGAATGTGATACAGGTTAGAAATGGAGCAGATAAATGTCTACAATGACAATTACACCAAGGACAATTTCTGTAACCACTAATGGTGGGGACTGGATCTGGTAATGGCAGAATAGGATCTGACTGTCACAGTTGCAAGCTATGAGGACAAGGGTATTAGGGTGCATGGTAGTGCAGCCATTAGTTTACTGTACATCATATATTATATCAGATTATATTATCTTCTCAAATATCATGTCAGATTATTGCACTTATTATATACTGCATCAGATTATATTAGATTATATTATCTGCTCATATAACATAGCTACTGCCCTGCCAATGCCATTTGAAGGCATGTTATTCCACTTAGTCAGAGAAAAGAAAGCATCTTATAATCATTGCCTGCTAAGTTTATCTCTGCAAGTACCCTCTGCCTCCACCAACATTTCCAGTTCACTGTAGCCAAGAATAAAATAATTCACTGCAGTATGGGAGTGTTAAACAGATAACAACACAAATCCATTGAGATCAATGTTGGGGGCATTATGAATAATAGTTATTAGAAGTAATAATTTAATTAAAACAAAAGCATAGATAGCCTGTGGTTTCAGAAAACAACCTACTCTCTTCATCATTATGATCCTCCTCCTCCTCCTCCTCCCCCCTCCATCATGAATCACAATTTCTTCATCATGCATCACTGCCATGTGTGGTTGACAGTAACACCACTTTCTTCCCTGCCTGTACACTGTACAGCAAATAGTACAACCTACTGTAATGGGGTAGTGCCACTACATCCACCTGTGAGCCTTGGTGTGGGTGTGAACAATTGTCTGCCAGACTTGAGTCACTATACCTAGTGGTATTTATTATCATCATCATGGATCATTATGTATTTATTCGTAAATTCTGATTTATTGTTATATAAATAAAAATACTCTTAAAGCATTAAAAATAAATTGATATTATATTACTGTTCTCTTCTCCATTATATTTATTGTCACTTGACTAGTGTCACATTGTGCTTCTCTGCCAGTCACAGCACAATAAGCAATGCAACCCTGCTGGCCCATAGTGTGGAGATCAGAAGCATCCATGCCTCACTTGCCATCACACCAGTGATCTGGGATCAGGAATGATCCTGGACCAAAAGGGGGTTAGCAGGGGGTAAGAGGATTGGGCACCCCAACAGATACTGTCATCCTCCTCTGGGAAGGGTGGGCAGATTGTGTTGCCACAACACTGCTGCTTAGGTGACCTTGGTTGGCAAAGCAGCCAAAGCAACAGTTCTGGGTGGGAGATGCTCCCTGGCAGGAGACATAAGCACATCCTTTGACATGCACACATCCAACTGCCACCTCTGTGGAGTGTCTGTGGGTCAGGGAGAACAGAGGAAAATCACCACCAGCTGCAGGATGCTGCCCCACAGAGCCTCAAAGACCCCACACCATCTACTGGTCACAGGGACCATGGATCTGAACATGGGCACTGAAAGGGGGCTTGGGGCACCCTTCAATAGTCCTGCCACAGGGGAAAATCTGTGGAGCATTCCATGGCACTAAAGAAAATCCTATGGATAATGGGTTATGGGGATGGGGGAGCTGCAAGGTCTGAAGGGAAGAGAAAAAAAGTAAAGCAAGCCTTACCATGGTCCTTTGCATGATATGTCCACTTGAGTGCAACACATTCCAGTATTTAAGATCCTTTACAGCAGCCCCATGATGCTACTATTATATTATCATACAATTATGTTCTTGGTATAATATCATACAATTATTTTTCTTGGTATATTAAAAAATTAATAATACCAATTACATTTAAATAAGTACCACAGAAGTCAAGTAGTTCTTCTAAACAATAGAAACATTCATTATCAAACAGCATGTTGTCTTGTCATATAAATAAAACATTATATAAAAAATGAAAAAACAGATGTTTTATATTGTAATGCTATCATTATTATATTATAATTTGTTGTCTAATATATTATAGTGGTGCGGTAGTGCCATCATGGTTAGGGTTGAGCAGGGGTTTCTATGTTAAATCCCAAACTTTGGACTTTAAAAGCTTTGCAGCCACTCAATGGATTTGCATAAAACTGTACATGTGCAGTCTTGGGGGAAGGTCTCTTACTGTGGTAAGTTTTGGTCTTGTTGGATGTGTGGATACCGAGACCAAGATAGTAAAAAAATTATTTTTTTTTGTTGCTGTTTGTCATCTCCTAGCACCCAGATGGTTATACATTTTTCTCTGAAATCTTAAGAGTACAAAGGACTTGGGCCACTGTGGTGCCTTTTGTTGGTTAGGTTAAAAAGTATTAATCTGTACCAAAGTTATAACAATTTGAAATTTCAGTTCTGAGTATATGCAGTATGGTTTTTTGAACAGCTGCTTGGAATGAAAATGAAAATTTGGTCCATATGAAAAAAGATCCTTTTTTGTATGGGGGTATTTTTTTTTTATGAGAAAATAAATCCTTTGTTGTATGGCTACCATCATGTTTCATTTTTTTTAAATGTTTTGAAAACACATAAAATGAGATCCTGCAGAGATGCCAACATTTATATCATGCTAATGAGGACCATGTTAGGTGGATTCTGGAGTTATGTTTTGGAAAAATGACCCACCGAGGTATTTTTAAACATTTTAAAATATTTTTTCGTGATTCGATTTTCTTTTGTTGTATGGCTATGTGAAAAAGGAATTGGGCCATATGAAAAAGGATCACTGCATATGAAAAATGAATTTGAACTTTTTTTTGAGATTCTTTTTCCTATGAAGCATCATTTTTTGTATTAACAAATCAACTTCAAGAAAAAGGATCCTTTCATACGAAAAGCATCCTTTTTCATATGGATTAAAACATCTAGAGAAAAAAGAATCCCTTCATATGAAAAAGAAATCTGAAAAAAAACTAAGTCTAAATTATTTTTTCTGTATAAAGATATCCTTTTTCTTGATGTTTTTTCATTCATGCGAAAAACGATGCCTTAATACGAGAAAAGAATTTGGACTATGTTTTTTCAGATTCTTTTCTCATGTGAAGGAATCCTTTTTGTGAGTTTTATTTTTCTTTCATACGAAAAAGTCGTCTTCAGACAGAAAAATAATTTGAACTTAGTTTTCTTTCTGATAATTTTTTTTGTATGAAGGGATCCTTTTTGTGAGGTTGTGTCAGTCATTAAAAAAAAAGGATCCCTTCATATGAAAAAAGAATTTGGACTTTCTTTTTTCCACATTTCAACTTCAACAAGTCATAACTCCACTACTATTAGCACTTATGGGACAATCTAAATATTAAAACAAAGATCTTCCTGAGTACTATAAGAACAACACATAATACCCCCAAAGAAATTTGGGCCATATAAAAACAAAACATAAAAATTACAATGTCTACAATCACATAGGATATCATTGGAATTTAAACAAGCCATACAACCAAGCAAATTAATTACTTTTTGGGAGAAACAGATGCCCAGGACCCATATAGCCCTGAGCTTCCACAGCAACATGGATGTATGCATCTATGGAGGGATGGAATCACAGGCCCACCTGGGCCCTGCACTTCCATAGACAAATGGATATTTTCAGGCAGGTCCCGAAGGGACCTGTGTGAATGAGGATAAGATTATACTATGTCAAAAAGTAAGGAAATTGTTTGCAAAAAAAATCAGCTTCCATGCTGTAGCTGAGACAGTGAGCAGCATCCAGATTCCTTATCACAAGGAGGTGATTTAATAGTGTACACTGACTTGAATTCTTAATTTGGGGGCCTGTGTAAGTAAATAGAAGTCAGTGTTTTGGTTCTCTGTTTTGTGGGTTGACATTTTTTAGTGTAACTTTTATTTGCCTGGGAGGAAATCAAGCTGGGAGAATATTTGCAGTAATTTGTGACTACACCTGTTACTTAAGCTCTGTGAAATAGGTGTCTGATAAGGGGAGGAGCTAAAAGGAGCCTGAGGAACTGTGGATTCAAAACAGGAGTTGTTTGTGGACTCTATCAGCTATAGCTGGAACAGAGAGCAGCCACCAGCTTCCTTATAGCAAGGAGGTGATTTATTAGAGTATACTGAATTGAATTCTCAATTTTGGGGCCTATGTAAGTAAGTAGAAGTCAATGTTTTGGTTCTCTGTTTTGGGAATTGACTTTTCTTAGTGTAACTTTCATTTGTCAGGGAGGAAATTTAGCTGGGAGTATATTTGCAGTCATTTGTGACTAGACCTGTTACTTAAGCTCTGTGAAGTAGGTGTCTTGGAAGTGGAGGAGCTGAAAAGTGCCTGAGAAACTGTGGGTTTGAAACAGGAGTTGTTTGTTGACTCAGTCTGCTGTAACTGAGACAGAGAGCAGCCACCAGCTTCCTTATAGCAAGGAAGTAATTTAATAGAGTACACTGAATTGAATTTTCAATTTTGGGGCCTATGTAAGTAAGTAGAAGTCAGTGTTTTGGTTCTCTGTTTTTGGGGTTGACTTTTCTTAGTGTAACTTTTATTTGCTAGGGAGGAAATCTAGCTGGGAGAGTATTTGCAGTCATTTGTAACTAGTCTATGGTTTGTGGATGTGACTGCACCAGGGAAAGGAAGCAGTGCCTGGTCAGTGAAAATGTATTTTTTAAGCAAAAAGGAACTGGCACCTCCTAGAAAAGGTAACACAGTAATTTGTGTAAGCTCCAACCCGTTTCTGTCAACAATCAGCCAGGATACACGTTTGGTGCATAAATACTTTTAATTCTGTTATGCACAACAAACAAAGGAGATAAAACTCATATACTGTAACCAATGGCAAAGACATCCATCAAGTATATCCAAAGTTCATTTGTAAAGTCCATAAATGTCCATAGATGCTTAAAATCATCAGGCCTGAAAACAGGCTGGCAAGAGGCATCTAGAGCAAGGCTGAGGGACTCTCCCACATGATGACACCTGACACATTTCACAATTAGCTTTCTCAAAGGCTGATGTTCAAAGATCACTAATTTCCATTTAAATGCACCTCTTAAAGAGACAGTACTATAAATGTGCATTATATGTACAAAGTGCATCAGTTCTCAACAAAGCATAAATAACATTGCAGTAATAAAATGCATTAGGATATAATCAATAACATTCTCTAATAAATGAACACATATCAAAAAGTAAGAAAAAGATAGAAAATGTGCCTTATATATTTAATATGGCACCAGTATTAATATGCACATAAACTCTAATAAGGATGTCACAAGCAACTTATTCTCATCATATGGGGCTGACTCACTCTAGTAGATCAAAGCCATTTTTGTGCAAAGCTGCGGGATAGAAAAACACAAGAAGAAAAGTTAAAATACAGCCACCATACCAGTGTAAGCAATATAAATATATAAAATATTATAAAAATCATCATGACCATAGTTGAGTACTAGTGTCATATTAAGTATATAAGGCACAGTTTCTATCTTTTTCTGACTTTTCAATACTTGTTTATTTATTAGGGATGTTATTGATTATGCTCTAATGTTGTTTACTGCAAAGATGTTTACGGTTGGTTGTGAACTCATGCACTTTCGGCATATAGAACAGTTTTATAGCACTGTCTCTTTAAGAGGTGCATTTAAATGGAAGTTAGTGATTTCTGCATGTCAGCCTTTGAGAAAGCTAATCATGAAATGCATCTGGTGATGTACCATGGGAGTGTCCCTCAGCCTTGCTGCAGAAGCCTCTTGCTGGCCTGTTTTCAGGACTGTTGATTTTAAGCATCTATGGACATTTATGGACTTTAAAAATGAACTTTGGATATACTTGATGGATGTCTTTGCCTTATTTGCTGCTCACAACAGAATTAAAAGTATTTATACACCGAACTTATATCCTGACTGATTGTTGACAGAAACGGGTTGGATCTTACTCAACATACTGTGTTACCTTTTCTAGTAGGTGCCGGTTCCTTTTTTCTTCACAACTACATTTTCACTAACAAGGCATTGCTTTCTTTCCCTGGTGCAGTCACAACCACAAACCATAAATACATCTGATCTCTTTGTGTCTTGCATGGGTTTAAAATTTAAAAGAAAACAGGATGCTCCCCAGTGATAAACTGCAGCAAATTAACGCTCCTGCTGTTATGTGTATCGAATGGCCAATACACAGCAGGAGCAGTGTGCTGAGGGTACACAATCCCTTAAGGATTTAGTTCTAAAAGACATCAAGAATGAAACCAGTTTTTCAAATTTATTGAGCAGTGCTATGCCATCTTTGGGACCCGTAAACAGTTGGCAAGCATTTAATGGTTTTGAAAAAAGTGCATTCAAACTTAAAAGTTTGCAGTGGGAGGAGATCTCACTTAAAGCTTATTTGGAAGTAGAACCAGTTCAACAGGGGCAACAGGTGTTCAAGAATCCTACCTGTGGCCTTAACAGAGAAGGTTTCATTGATAAATGGAGGAAGATCAGTGAGAGGGCAAGCTGCAAATAAATGGAACTGATAATCACAGAGCATGCCCTAATACAAAAGAAAATTGAGAGGGAGTTAAATAAGCTGGAGGAGGAACTGAACACCTTCAAAAATGCACAATAATATCTACAGCAGTTGAAGAATTTTACTGAGAATTTGCAAATGTATGAGGAAAAATTAAAAACATTAAGAAGCTAAAATATGATAGGGACAAGAAGGACTACAAAAACAGAAGGGTTTTCAACTGGACATTACCAGTGAACACTACTGCCAAAAATAAACAAGGACCAACACCTGGGGATGGACAGACAACTATCTTCACATCAAGCTTTGAGGAAACTGACCAAGAGCAGTATTTGTTTTAGACAAGGAAGAGGAAGAGGAAATATATGTTGCTGTACTGGACCCCCCTCCTCCACCATTTGTGCCTTGGCAGAGTCAACGCATAAAGAAACAGAACATGGGAAATATAAATGCACAAGATGGAGTGGCAGAAAGAGATTTAAGAAGAGGAACACTGAACAGGGGTTGGAGAGGGAGACAGACACAAGGGATGCTCCGCGGAATGTTGCGAACATTTCACAGTACCAACTGAATGACTTGGAAATAAAGGTACTGAATAATGGGCTGTCTTTCACCCCAACAAAAAAGTTTAATCATTTTAAAACTGTGTTAGATTTAAATAAATAGGCTGGTGTGTAATTTGGGGTTGAAAGCATTTTTTTATGGGGAAGGGGACTCTAATTTACAATTTGATATGGCAGAAAATTATCAAATAACTAATAATGAACAACATTCTAATGTTAAAAATGGTTTTAGGCCAGTGTCTGATTTTTGTTACCCCCTGTCAGCAGCATTGTAAATGTTTTATAAATGTTGTGAGGAGGATTTGGCACTATTAAATAATAGTGCTGATTTGCATTATTTCCACAGCATGAGTAGACAAGAACAAGAAGTAGTAAACAAATTGGGTAGTAATAAAAGTATTACCATCAAAGCTGCAGACAAGGGGGAGCGATAGAGGTTATTAACAGTGAGAAGTATGACTAAGAAGGTTTGAGACAGTTATTCAATGGAGTATACTATGAAAAGTTGAAATTTGATAAAACTCCTATTTTTAAAAAGAAAATTGATGAATATTTGCAAAAAGTGAAAAAGGAGAATTTGATAACTAAGCAGGTTCATGACTATATAACAGTAGAGTACCCTACAAGAGCTATCTTTTATGTACTCCTCAAGATTCATAAGGATATGGCCAACCCTCATGGTAGACAGACTGTTTCAGGTAACAGTACTTTACAGAACCATTGGCTAAATATACTGATTTTTTTCTTGTTGATCTGGTCAAGGAGGTGCCTTCTTATATAAAGGACACAGGTGACAGCTTCAATATTTTGGAGGAACAGGCAATGGAGGAAGATAGGTTTTTGGCAATGTTGGATGTCACATCACTTTATTCCAATATTCCACATAATGAGGACTTGGAAGTTCTAGAATTTTATCTAGATAAAAGAACAACTAAGGAGCCACACACAGATGTATTAGTCCAACTGACGAAATGTGTATTGGAACTTTACACATTTTGTTTTTATCAGAATGACTTTTATTTTCAGTACAAAAAAAGGGGACAGCAATGGGTGCCAGTATGGCACCCAACTATGCTAATTTGTACACAGCCAAGTGGAAATTGGAAGCAGTAAGAAATGAAAACAACCCCTTCCTGCCAAAAATAGATCTGTGGAGACATTTTATTTGATGACATCTTCATGGTATGGAAGGTTAATGAGGAAGAACTTTTTGAGTTTATCCAGTATTTAGAGTATAGCAACAGCAATCTGCGTTTCAGTACTAGTTTTAGTGAAACTGAAATAATCTTTCATGATTTAAGGATCTTTAAGGATGGCAAGGAAGGGGGTCAATACTGACGTCTTTAGGAAAGAAACTGACCAAAATACACTTCTCTTAGCCAACAGCAACCGTCGAAAACATGCGGTTAGGAAAACACCAAAAGGACAGTTTGTCCGCACAAAGAGAAATTGTAGTAACCAGATGGTATATGACAAAAGAGCACAAGAACTATCAGAAAGGCTGTTAGATAGAGGATACAACACTAATACTATTACAAAAGCTAAGGAAGAGGTAGACACAATCCCCAGGGAGGCACTTTTAATGAGTAAACAGAAAGAGAAAAAATATGACCCCAGATAACTTTTGTCACTACATATAGTCCACAGGCACAAGAAGATGCTGGTATTATTAAAAAGCACTGGCACCTAGTTTCAATGGACCCCAAATTAAAAGGGATTGGTAAAAATGGCCTTAGAATGGTATATTGTAGAGCAAAGAATATTAAAGACATAGTGGTTCACTCTGTCCAACCCTACCCTGATAAACCAAGAAATTGGCTAATGGAGCAAGGGGTGGGTATAATAGGTACAGAAACTGTAAGTATTGCCCTTTGGTGAAAAGTACAAAATGGTTTAAAAACCATGCCATAGATTGAGATGTTAAGGTCAGATGTTCTATTACTTGTAGTACCCCTGGGGTTATTTATATGGCAGAATGTAGCTGCAACAGATTCTATATAGAGAAAACTACAATGCCCTTTTAAAACCAGAATAGGCAAGCATGCTAGGGCAATTTTGAATAATGATATCACAAATGCTATAGCCTTACATGTTGCAAGAATCATAAATAGAAGTGAACATAATTTTATGTTCACGGCTATAGAAAAAAACAATTCTAGCAAGTAGAGGTGGTGGCTGCAATAATCTGCTACTTAGAAGGGAGCAATATTGAACTTTCCCAATGAAAGCTATGCACACCCCAGGTTTAAATGAGAAAGCCAAGATAAAACCATTCTTGAAAAAACATTAGATAAGGAAAGTTAATATCTCTCAACTGTGGGTATTATGATTTTTATGATATTGTATATATGTACATTGTTTACAATGGTATGATGGCTGTTTTTTTAACTTTTCTTCTTCTGTTTTTCTATCTTGCAGCTTTGCACAAAAATGGCTTTGACCTGCTAGGGTGAGTCAGCCCCATATAATGAGAATAAGTTGCCTTGTGACATCCTCATCAGAGTTTATGTGCAATATTAATAATGATGCCATATTAAGTATATTAGGCACAGTTTCTATCTTTTTCTCACTTTTTGATACTTGTTTATTTATTAGGGGATGCTATTGATTATGTCCTAATGTTTTTTGTTACTGCAATGATATTTATGCTTTGTTGAGAACTGATGCACTTTGTACATATAATGCACATTTATAGTACTCTCTCTTTAACAGGTGCATTTAAATGGAAGTTAGCGATCTTTGCACATCAGCCTTTGAGAAAGCTAATTGTGAAACGCATCAAGTGATGTCACGTGAGAGTGTCCCTCAGCCTTGCCTCAGAAGCCTCTTGCTGGCCTGCTTTCAGGCCTGATGATTTTAAGCATCTATGGACATTTATGGACTTTACAAAAGAACATTGGATATACTTGATGGATGTCTTTGCCTCTGGATACAATATGTGAGTTTTATCTCATTTGTGACTAGACCTCTTACTTAAAATCTGTGAAATAGGTGTCTGAAGAAAGGAAGGCACTCTCTGGGGTGGTGGATCAGAGTTGTAGTTGATTGTTTCTGGAGGGCACTGGTTAGTCCCGCCCACCCTGCCCCTCCCTCTACCTGCCTCAAGTGCATTGTTTCCTTTATATCAGGGGTTCTGACATCACTTCCCCAAAAGTGCAAAGGACATACACCTGTTCATATCCTTAAAGGTACAGCACACTGAAAAGGGGTAAACACACTCACACACTTGCACGCACTAAAAAAAAAATATTAAACAGGAAGGGAGACAGACATGTGTAGAGTAGTTCAATGCACTGTATTTGGAGTGGTGGTCTTCTGGAGACATTCTGGAGGCTCCGGCGCTGCCCTATTTGCAGGCTCCTCTCTGGTCTGAAGGACGAGGTGGTCCATCTCCATGCTGACCTGGCAAGGATTCAATAAACCTCGTCCCCCACCCAGGGAGCACCCAGGTCACCACCACTGCCTCAGAGGTTGCCAAGAAAGAGGAGTGGTTGGACCACGGTGGGCACGGGGAGGGTGAGTGTGGTGGAACAGAAGCACATCCCTCCAGTTGTGCCTTTTCACAATTCATTCATCATTCTGGTGGAGCATGGTTCCTCTATGGAGGCAGCAAAAGTGGAGACCAAGGAGGATGCTGGGAACCTCAACAAAGGGAACCCACAGGAGGGTAGCACAGGACCACACAGGGGAAGGAAACAACTCCTGGTGGGGGACACAATTGTTAGAGGGGTAGAACTGGGGGAGGGAAGGGAGATGGAGGTAAGGTGCCTGCCCAGTACCATGGCTTGGAGGGATGGGAAGTGAATCCTCAGGTTCGTGGGAGCAGCTGCATGAGGGAGGGAGCTGAATGTCATTGTTCACCTAGGAAAAAAATGACTGGCTGGGGATGGGATCAGAGCCATCCAGCATGAGTTTGTGGAGATGGGGAGGGGCCTTAGACAAGTGTCACACATGGTAACTTTTTCAGAAGTGCTACCTGTCTATGGCATGAGTGAGGCTAGGGTACTCTGCACCATGGGATTCAATGACTGGTTGAAAAACTGGTGCGGAGTGCAGGGATTTGGCTTCATTGGGGACTGGGGATCCACCTGGAGGGATACAGGCCTATACTGGCATGATGGTCTGCATTTGTCCAGGAGGGAAACCAGGATCCTAGGTCATAGGTTTAATTGCTTCATTGGAAAGCATTTAAACTAGCTAATGGGAGAGGCACTGAAGAGAAGCAGGGAAATCCCAGCCCCCCCCCACAAATCAGGGTAGTTAGTGAAGTAGACACAAAGGTAGAGAAGTCGATAGGGAGCAGGACACGGGTAAATCCAGAAAAAGGCAAAGGCAGTAAGGACAGGGATAGGCCTAAAAGGGGTTAGGCCATCAAAAAATGGAGGGTGATGAGTACCAATGCCCATAGTCTGGGTAACAAGCTCCCTGAACTAGTGGCATTGATGGAAAAAGGACACCTGGATATTGTGGCAGTCACAGAAACATGGTACACAGAGAACCATGACTGGGATGTCAACATACCAGGGTACACAATCTACAGGAGGGACAGAGAGGTTAAAAGAGGAGGAAGAGTAACTCTCTACATAACAGAAGAAATCAAAGCAACAGAACTAAAGGGTAAACAGGGAGGGAAGGAGGCACTATGGGTCACCCTGGAGACAGGAAATGGCACCACAATCTGTACAGGGGTTGTTTACAGACCCTCATCTTAGGGGGAGGCAATGGACAAGGAAGGGGTGGAAGTAATCCTTAGAATGGCAGAAAAAGGAGAGATATTGTTGATGGGGAACCTGAATATACCAGATGCTAACTGAAGCACCTTTACTGCAGCCACATCCAAGAGCAGGGTCATTCTCGAAGCCCTACAGGGGGCATGCCTCAGACAGTTAGTGTTGGAACCCACTCAGGAGGGAGAAATCTTAGTCCTGGTACTCTCAAATAGGGATGGAGAGAGAGAATCTCAGATTTAGAAGTGGGTAGCCATCTGTGAACAAGCGACCACCAAACAGTGTGGTTCACAATAAACACAGATGTAGAGTCAAGCCATACAAAAGCAAGGGTGTTGAACATTAGGAGGGCTGACTTTGGCAAAATCGGAGAGTTCCTCAGAAAAGCATTAGCAAACAGGCAAGAAGGAGGGATGGAAGAACAAGGGGGAAAATAAAAACTGCCATCACAGAGGCAACAAGACTTTGTGTAAAGCAAATCAACAAAACAAAACAAAGAAAAAGCCACTATGGTTCTCAAAAGAGGTGGCAGGGAAGATTAAGGAGAAAATGATAGCATTCAGGAAATATAAGGAAACACAGAAGGAGCAGGACAGAGAACTATATGAGTTAAAGCAGAAGGAAGCAGGGAAGGCAGTCAGACTAGCAAAGACCTAAACTAAGGAAAAGATAGTCAACTCTGGTAAGAAGAGGGATAACATTTTTTATAGGTACATTAGAGAGTGAAGAAATACCAAGGAAGGGATACTGAGGTTTAATTGAGGGGAGGGATTGTGGGCAGAGGGTGACAGTGAAAAAGCAGGGATACTGAACAAATACTTCTGCTCGGTTTTCACAAAAGAAGAGGAGGGAGACATACCTACACCAAACAATAGAAACACTCTGGATAGGGGGGTCAATACCAGTCCATTCACAGAAGAAAGGGTTCTGAAAGAACTCTTAAAACTGAAGGTGGACAAAGCAATGGGCCTCATGGGATTCACCTAAGAATTCTAAAAGAACTAAGGGTAGCACTAGTGACACCACTGACTACCCACTTTAACAAATCATGGGAGGATGGGGTGGTACCTGGTTAAGAAGGGGGATAACACCTTTTATAGGTACATCAGGGAGCATAGAAAGACAAAGGGAGAGATAGTGAGGCTGAACAGAATGGACTGTGGGTGGGCAGAGATGGACAGTGAAAAAGCAGGGATACTAAATGAATATTTCTGCTCAGTATTCACAAAACAGGAGGAGGGGGAGGTGCCTAATCCAATTAACAGAAGCACTCTGGATATGAGGGTTGATCCCAGTCCTTTCACAGAAGAAAGGGTTCTGAAAGAACTCCTAAAACTGAAGGTGGACAAAGCAATGGGGCATGATGGAATTCACCCCAGAATTCTAAATGAATTAAGGGGAGAACTAGTGAAACCACTGACTACCCTTTATAACAAATCATGGGAGGATGGTGTGGTACCTGAGGACTGGAGGAGGGTGGATGTGATTCCACTTCACAAAAGTTGGAGCAAGGCAGAGGCAGGAAACTACAGACCTGTTAGTTTGACCTCAGTAGTAGGGAAAATGATGGAGTCACTTCTGAAGGAAAGAATTGTAGAGTATCTAGAGACCAGAGGGGCACAGGACCCAAGACAGCATAGATGCACAGTAGGAAGGTCATGTCAGATGAATCTAATAGATTTCTTTGACCTGGTGACCAAAGTAGTAGACTAGTGAGGTGCTGTGGACATAGCCTACCTAGACTTTAGCTAGGCATTTGACACAGTCCCACACAACAGAGTAATATACAAGTTAGCCAGCCTTGGAGTGGGTCCCAAGATGTTAGCATGGGTAAAAAATTGGATGGACAACAGGATGCAGAGTTTAATACTAAACGGAGTCCACTCTGAACAAAGTGGGGCTACTTGGTGGGGTAACGCAGGGTTCAGTACTGGGACCTGTCCTCTTTAATGTCTTTATAAGTGACATTGCAGAGGGACTGGAATTAAAAGTATGTCTCTTTGCAGATGACACAAAGATCTGCAGTGAGGTCGATACACAAGGTGGGGAGGAAAGGATGAAAAGGGACTTGGCAAGGTTGGAGGAATGGTCAAATGTATGGCAGCTTAGACTGAAAGCAAAGAAGTTCAAAGTAATGCACCTGGGAAACAAAAACTCAGGAAAAGAGTACACAATGGAGATGAGATACTAACAACAACAAAAATAGAAAGGGACCTGGGGGTAGTCATATCAGACCACCAACAGGTGGCAAGCAATGTGAGAAAGCAATAAGGAGGGCTGGGGGATACTGGGATGAATAGGGAGAGGCATCACCAATAGAAAACAGAAAGTTGTTATCCCTCTGTACAGATGGTTGGTGAGACCCCATCTGGAGTACTGCATGCAGTTCTGGAGACCCCATCTCAGCAGGGACATAGACAGGATGGAGGCTGTCCAGAGGAGGGCAACTACATTGATGCAGGGTCTGCACCAAAAGACATATGAAGAGAGACTAAAGGAGCTTAATATGTGTATCCTTGAGGAAAGGAAGGAAAGGGGGGAACATGATACAAACTTTCAAGTACCTCAAGGGAATCAACAAAATCCAAGAGGGTAGCATCATTCAGAAAAAGAGATGTGCAACAACAAGGGGGCAAGATTTGAATAATGTGAGGAAGTATTTTTTCATGGACAGGGTTGTGGATACATGGAATGGCCTTCCTGAGGAGATCATGGAGTCAGAAACAGTGGGAGAATTCAAGAATGTATTGGACAGACATAAGGCAATTCTAGTGGGAGGGTAGAAGGAAGTAGGTTGTTGGTTAACTAGGATCTGCAGCTTATCCATTAGGTAGGGAAATGGGCAGACTATGTGGGTCAAGTGGTCATTATCTGCCATCAAATTCTATGTTTCTATGTTTCCATCTTTAATGCACCAGTTAGGATTCAGATTAAAGTGACAAAAGTAGGGAAATGTGGTGTGAGGGTTCCCAGCCCTAACACCTCACCCCTACCCTGCAGGCAGCAAAAGGAAAATGCCAATGTGGTTTCACCTCTCCTGAGTCTTCGCAGATAAGGCTTGGGGTGATCCTTTGGGTTGTCGACCCCAACACTCACCCCATTCTTATATAATCTGCCCATCTCAGCTTCTTTACTGATGAAATGGGATGAACCATAGGGTTGACAACCCCAAGAAACACCCCAGACCTGATTTGAGAAGACTCAGGAGTGGTGAAACTGTAATGGTTTTTCCTTTTGCTGCCTGCAGAGTAGAGGTGGGTTGTTAGGGTTGGGAACCCTAAAACCACATTTTCCTACTTTGTCGCTTTAATTTGAACCCAAACTAGTGCACTAATGAAGTTTTGTTTGCATATATAAAAAACATCACACACAAAAGTAATACAAGTGATAATATAAAATAGTAATCACAGTATAAAACTATTGCAAAATCAATGACACTACAAGGCAGAATATAGTATCTGGCATGAGGGAAAGCAGAAAGTCAGAGACTACATGGGCTATACATAATAACATCAGCAAAAAGGAGTAACTAATACCATAGCTCAAACTGGCCTGTGGCAGTCTTTATGGGGTTTGCAGACTCTGTCACAATGCCATAAATAGGGGATACATGATGGGCAGGAGTGTGATATGAAAAATATCTGCATGTGTGAACAGTGACAGCGGGATACCTCATGAGTGGTGGAGCATAGCAGAGCCTCGAATGATAGTTCCCAAGGTCACTGTTCAAGAGCGTAGATATTTACCATGTCACACTCTTGCCCATCATGTGTCCGATTTATACAATAGGGCTTCATGTTCTGCTGTTTTTATTTTTTTTAGTAGCGTGAGAGTTTTCTTTAGAAATAAGTTTGATTTGAGTGTTTTATTTGGTGAGTCAATGGGTATTATTCTTTCACATAGTTAGGTTTGTTTGAATGAGCCTGGGTTTTTAAATGTTTATTGGTTGATTGTTCAGAGTTACAGCAAAGCATGCAGTTTAACAGAGTATGCTATGTATGTGGGAGGGCAACAACTTTTGTTGCATATGGCATCTACATTTGTTGGTCTGCGACTGTTAGATGGTGTGCCCTTTCTTACTAGTCTTATTGGGTTTGTGGTACAGTTTTTTATTTGTTTTAAGTTCCTTTCTCTGCATGCATGACTAAGGAAGTCTGTGGTGGGGTTTTCGGGTGGGCAGCATTATGAAGCCGCTGAAGGCTGCAGGGAGGTTTTCTGGGAGCAAGCAGACACTGCTGTAGCACTTTAGAGGTTGTGAAGGCTAGTGTTTAAAAAACAAAATGCTGCTTTTATGTACTGCTATGGCTCTGAGAAGTGTTCAGATAGCATTTGGGGAACAGAATAATATGAGGAATGTCTGTGTGTACTTTGTCCATTTTCGTACTGTATACCGACCCAGACGCATTACTGTGAAGCTATGTAAGGAGTGCTGGCTGGTGTGGTTGTGGTGGAGCTGACATTTTTACTGTGTGGATAAATGGTGAGTGATGCATCTACTATGTGTATAAATGTCAGATTATACATTTATAAACATAGTGGATTTGTCATTGGGTGGTTTATTCCACTGGAAAGAGAATACCGTACACGTTTTTATCAGAGCACATATCAGCTCTCCGCTATTGTATAAACAGTAATACCTAACAGCGCCTGCAAAAAGTATACTACAATAATTTATATTCATTTCTTACCTTGAGACATTTTTCCCTATTTTTTGTCTGTTTTTCCCTATGCAAATTACTGCATGGGAGCAAAGCTGGGTAAGTGAAATTGGTAAAGATGAACCAAATATCCAGGCCCTAAATTGAAGCTAAACCAAAGATATCTCTGGACCATTTTTTTCACATTTAGTCTGGACTCCATCTTTGCACCTTTCTGTTGCTTTGCTTTCAACTGTTTTCATTACAACCACCAATGCTTTTTCTACTCTAAACATTCCTTCCCCTCCCTTGAGTTCCATTGCTTATGGCACAGTGCTATCTTCTTTGCAAAATTTTGGTTTGGAACCTTCCTGCTATTTCTTCTGCCTTCTTACCTCAACACTTCCCACTTCTAACTCTTTTCAATCCACTGACTCTTGTGCTTTCATTGTTCCCTACTGAAACACTTCATTTAAGTAATCTGCCTGCTCTACACCCTCACCATTAACATAAATAACCTCTCTCTAGCTATCTGCTCTGCTCCTTGACTCTGCTGATTCAATACCTCCCTCTGTGCTCTTAATGGCTATGCCTGCACCTCTATATGTAATTGTCTTTGCCTGTAACTACAGTTTTCTAAATTGCTGTTCCATAAAAATGTATTTATACTCTTTTGCCTTAAATATTATTTGGCTTGCACCTACATTCCTAAAATTCATTTTGACCACAAATTTGATTGCAATTGTAGTCACACTGTTTGCATAGTCCTCCAGGTTCATCTTGTTATATGTCTTTTCTACTTTCCCAGATCATATCTGTAAATAGCCTCTTAGTTGGCTGGTGCACTGTACCCAGTGAACAAAAACAAAATTAATAAAATCTGTTTTGCTTATTTTGTTCATTTGTTCCCAGTTCTCATATATACAGTAACTTTATTATGCATGCCTTTATAGAAACATAGAAACATAGAATTTGATGGCAGATAAGGACCGCTTGGTCCACCCAGTCTGCCCATTTCCCTACCTAATGGATAAGCTGCAGATCTTAGTTAACCAGCAGCCTACTTCTTTCTACCCCAACCCCCTAGAATTGCCTTATGGCTGTCCCATGCATGCTTGAATTCAATCACTGTTTTTGACTCAAAAACCTCATCCAGAAGGCCATTCCATGCATCCACAACCCTCTGTGTGAAAAAATACTTCCTTACATTACCTCTGATCCGCCCCACCTCTATCTTCAAATTGTGCCCCCTTGTTCTTGCACACCTCTTTTTTTGAAAGATGCTACCCTCCTGGACTTTGTTGATTCCCTTGAGGTACTTGAACATTTCTATCATGTCCTCCCTCTCACTCTTTTCCTCGAGGCTATACATATTAAGCTCCTTTAGTCTCTCTTCATATGTCTTACGGTGCAGACCCTACACCATTTTAGTTGCCCTCTTCTGGACAGCTTCCATCTTGTCTATGTCCTTATGGAGATTGGGTCTCCAGAACTGCACACAGTACTCCAGATGGGGTCTCACCAGCTGTCTGTACTGAGGGATAACAACCTCCTGTTTTCTACTGGTGATGCCTCTCCATATGAATCCCAGTATCCCTCAGCCCTCCTTACTGCTCTCTCACATTACTTGCCCACCTTTAAGTCATCTGATATGACTACCCCCAGGTCCATTTCCATTGTTGTTGTTGTTAGTATCTCACCCCCCATTGTGTACTCTTCCCCTGGGTTTTTGTTTCCCAGGTGCATTACCTTGCACTTCTTAGCATTAAATCTAAGCTGCCATACATTTGACCATTCCTCTAACCTTGCCAAGTCCCTTCTCATCCTTTCCACCCCACCTTGTGCATCAACTCTGTTGCAGATCTTTGTGTCATCTGCAAAGAGACATACTTTTCCTTCCAGTCCCTCTGCAATGTCGCTTACAAGACATTGAAGAGGACCGGTCCTAATACTGAACCCTGTGGCACCCCACTAGTAACCCCCCTTTCTTCAGAGTGGACTCCATTTACTATTACCCTCTGTGTCCTATTCTCCAGCCAATTCTTTACCCAGGCTATCATCTTGGGACCCACTCCCAGGCTGGCTAACTTGTATATTAATCTTTTGTGTGGGACTGAGTCAAATGCTTTGCTAAAGTCTAGGTAGACCATGTCCACAGCCCCTTCCTGATCTACTACTTTGGTCACTTAGTCAAAGAAATCTATTAGATTTGTCTGGCATGACCTTCCTGCTGTTAATCCATGCTGCCTTGGGTCCTGTGCCCCTCTGACCTCTAGGTACTCAACAATTCTTTCCTTCAGAAGTGATTCCATCATTTTCCCTATCACTGAGTTTAAACTAACTGGTCTGTAGTTTCCCGCTTCTGCCCTGCTCCCACTTTTGTGAAGGTGGAATCACATCGGCCCTCCTCCAGTCCTCAGGTACCACCCCATCCTCCCATGATTTGTTAAAGAGGGTAGTCAGTGGTGTCACTAGTTCTACACTTAGTTCTTTTAGAATTCTGGGATGAATTCCTTCAGGCCCCATTGCTTTGTCCACCTTCAGTTTTAAAAGTTCTTTCAGAACCCTTTCTTCTGTAAACGGGCTGGTATCAGCTTCTGTATCCAGAATGTTTCTATTGTTTGTTTTAGGAACCTCCCCCTCTTCATTTGTAAATACTGAGCAAAAATATTTGTTTAGTATCTCTGCCTTTTAACAGTCACCCTCTGCCCACCCCTTCCCCTTTATTAAGCCTCACTATCCCTCCCTTAGTCTTCCTTCGCTCCATGATGTACCTAAAAAGGTTTATCCCCCTTCTTAACTGAGTTGGCTATCTTTTCCTCAGTTCAGGCCTTTGCTTTTCTGACTGCCTTCCAGCTTCCTTTGCTTTAACTGATACAATTCTCTGTCCTGCTTCTTCTGTGATTCTTGTACTTTCTGAATGCTTTCTTTTCTCTTGAACCTTCACTGCCACCTCCTTTGAGAACCATAGTGGTTTCTTACATCGTTTTGTTTTGTTTATTTGCTTCACACAAAGGCTTGTTACCTCTGTGATGGCAGTTTTATTATTCCCCATTGTTCTTCCACCCCTCCTTCCTGCCCATTTGCTAGTGCATTCCTTAGGCACGCACTCATTTTGGAAAAATCAGCCCTCCTGAAGTCCAGTACTTTTGCCTTTGTATGGCTTGACTCTATTGCTGTGTTTATTGTGAACCATACTGTTCGATAGTCGCTAGTTCCCAGATGGCTACCCACTTCTACATCTGTAATCCTCTCTACATCTCCATTTGAGAGGACCAGGTCTAAGATTGCTCCTTCTCGAGTGGGTTCCAATACTAGTTGTCTAAGGCATGCCCCATGTAGGGCATCTAGAATAACCCCACTCTTAGAAGTGGCTGCTGCAGCTGCACTCCAGTTAACATCTGGCATATTCATATCACCCATCAGCAATACCTCCCCTTTATCTGCCATTCTAAGTATACTTTCTATCATTTCCTTGTCCACTTCCTCCCCCTGAGAGGGGGGTCTGTATAAAACCCCTGTGTGGATTGTGGTGCCATTGCCTGCCTCCAAATTGACCCACAGTGCTTCTTCTCCTCCCTGTTTACCCTTTTGTTCTGTTGCTTTGATTCCTTCTCTTATGTAGAGAGCTACTCCTCCTCCTCCTCTTTTACACTCCCTGTCCCTCCTGTAGATAGTGTATCCTGGTATGTTTATGTCCCAGTCATGGTTCTGTGTGTACCATGTTTCTGTGACTGCCACGATATCCAGATGTTCCTCCTCCATCAAGGCCACTAATTCAGGAAGCTTGTTACCCAGACTATGGGCATTGGTACTCACTGCTCTCCATTTTTTGATGGCTTTGCCTTCTGTAGCAGCATCCCCCACTGACCTTTCTACCTTGGTCTTTTTCTCATTTAGTACCCTGTTTTGTAGGGGGAGGCTGGGATTTTCCTGCTGCTTATCGGTGCCTCCCCCCTTGACTAGTTTAAAAGCTTGCCAATGAAGCATTTAAATCAATTGCCCAAAAGACTTGTTCCCTTCCTGGACAGATGCAGACCATCCTGCCAGTATACTGCTGTCTGTTTTTTTTTTAGTTGTGTACTTCTATTTGTAACATGGGCTCTGGAAATAAACCTTGAATCAGTGTTCTTCTCATTGTCAATCATTTGTAAATCAAGTAATCCCACATTAACATCACTGTACTGTAGCATTTGATGTATTTCATTAATGAGCTTCAATCTGGCCTTCTATTACAGTCTGCCAAGTATCATTCAGTAATGCTGGGAGGACCACATTCCAAACAGACATGAAACAAAGGCAGTCAGCTAAATTGTACTGGTGATGCTGATGACTGAAGTTCAAGAACAAGTCTGCGCCACCATGGGATCAGGAAGGGGAAGAAGGATCGATCATCCCAGAGCACTCTCTCTGGGGAAGGAGGGCAGAAGTCTTCACTGTCTTACCATCCCCTTGGTGACAATAAACTAGAGTGGAAAAGTGAAGTGGGAGGGCACAGATGAATTCCCTCATGCATTAGCATGCTCCCAGTAGAGCTATGAAAGAAAAAAAAAAAAAACCTTTCCACAGGTGGAATTTCTGTGACTGTCATACTTTTGCTTCTGAAAAAGTGTGGAAATCTAATTAGCAGCTTTTGCAGAGATTCCAACTTACAACAGTGGAATAAATGTTTGAATTGTGGATTATTGTATTAAACTGTGAAGAAAAAATTCTGCAGAACTCCTGAATAATTGCATGTATTGCGGAATAATCCATTAAACTGCAGAATAAAATTCCTCACAACTGACATTCTGCAGTTCATGTGTCTTATTCTGCAGTTCAGCCAAAAAATTCTACAGAACAGGGTGAAAATCTGCCAAACACATTTGGAAGATTCTGCTCTCACCATTTCTGAAGTTTTGTGAAAGTCCTGAAAAAGTGGAATTTGCAACATTTGCCCAGCTCTACTCCTGAGTGCATTTGCAGCCCATGGAGACCTGCACTCTGAGTCCTGTGGGTAGGTAGAAAATAGCAAGAAAGAACCCAATGGTACTGCAGAAATAAAGGAGGGACTCTTTGGTTCCAACCAAACAACAGCCACCTCCTTAAACTGAGGAACTTTTAGGATCGACTCCCCACTGACCCCATTCTTGAGGAGCAAGCCTGGAATAAGAGCAGGTGAGGTAAATGAGGCTAGTCTGGGAGGTTATCCCCTGAAAAAAGAATACTTCAGTGTGGAAAAAAACAAACACACAAACAAACAAAAACAATAAATGAAGCAATGGATTACCAGCTACTCAGATATGATAATAAAATACTGTGGTAACACAAAGTATTTTCAGACACTTTACTGGTAAGCTAAGATACAAATAATGCCTGATGCAGGTGAGGTGGCTGTGGAACTACCCCTGGTCATCAGAGGGAAGGGAGAAGGCTTTTAGTTTGCATTTGTAACATTTCTGAGGAATGCTGTTACTAGCAAATAACCCAAATAGGGTTTGAAATGTGTTATTGAGATTTAAATAATGAGTAGTATATTATTCATTGAATTTGTGAATCAAAATTCATTACTTGAACAGCCCTAACTTTGAGAATAGAACTACATATAACAGCTAAAAAATAATATTGGTTTAGATTATTGGGTAAAGAGAGTAATATACAGGGATACTTTTAAACAAATTCATGTAAGATGTGGAATAACACTGAGTCAATTAAGGTGCTGTTTACAAATAAGAAATTGTACATCATAACAGACTACTAAAGTCTGGCAGGATGAGAGACATTTCGGGTTAGATCTGAATGAATGCAAATTGAAGAGAAGGGGTTCACCAGGAATAAAACAGAGTGCTAATGTATATTAAGAAATATTTTTGTGTAGTTGGGGTGAAAGATCTGACATAATCAAATCATTATGACATCACATACATTAGCTAAGAGTGCAATGAAGTAGTAATAGTACTTAACAAATACCTGTATGCTTTGCATTCCATTTGTAGGCACATAAGATGTTTGCACATTGGAACCATATGCAGAGAAATGGCATGTCTTAATCCCAATCTTATGTACTTAATGATAAAAAAAAAATTAGCTTGTATACACCACTAAATTTCAGTTGTATGCACACCATTTCCTCCAGACAGGGGCTTCCGCATACATTAATAGTGTCAATCATGAGTAAACAGGTGCTGCCAGTAATCAAATACATTTCAGTTATAGTCAGATTTATTTATTTATTTAAATAGTTTCACCAGAAAAGGCATACTGAGCTGCAATAGCTCATTTCCAGATGCATCCTGAGGGGAGGGGAGAAGGGAGTGCAGCATGATAACATATACAGAGTAAAGTAAATATTGGTAAACAAACATACAACAATACAAGGATTTATAGGTAATTATACATGTGAACAGAAGCAGTACCCTTTAGTACACTAGAGTGGAAATTCAGGTAATAAACAGGTAAAACCCCATATGTACACTGGCAGACAGGTAAAATCGAGAATGCACTGGGTTGTAGATGGAGAGCCAATGGACATTGTGTAGCAGCTGAGGGCAGGGAAGTAGTGAAAACCTGAAATGAGAAGGTGAGCAGACAGAAAGCTTTGTAAAGAAGCCTGAGATTGAAAAATAAAAGTCAGAGAAGCAAGAAGGAAGGGAGAGGGAGGTGAATGGAAGTAGGAATGGAGTGAGTAGGGGGTGAGGAGAACGTGGGAGCTACCGTCCCTTTGGGTGAAAATCTGTGATGGGCGGATGAGGCTTGGAGTACACCCAGTCCATGACAAGATCTAAAGGACTGGTTAGGCAAGTGAGAAGTTTAAATAGGGCTCATGGACCGAATGCCTTCCAGGCTGCGTCAGTGCATGTCGACCAATTGGCAGTGTCAGTAGCAATTACAAGAGGGAGTTGTGTTTTTAGACAGGAGGGGCAGAAAGGAGAGGGAGGATGAGGCAGACCAGATGTGCAATAGGAGTGAGTTCCAGAGTTTAGGGAAGTGGTAGGAGAGAATTCATCTTAGTCAGCCACGAAGGACCTGGGTGGGAGAGCAAGTGCACAGAAAGAGGCACTGCAAAGGGCACAAGAGGAGGGTGGGGGTAGGGAGATGATGGAGGAAAGGTAGGAAGAGAGAGAGCCCAGCCAGTATTTGGTTATGAAGGAGGCACAATGGGCAAGGTGTCTGCCAACAAGTGAAGGGAAGGAGATGCTGCCACTAAGGATCTTTTACAATATTGTGTTGTTTATAATTACATTTGAAGGTTTTCCTTTTTGGTCCCTGATTGTGCAGAGCACAGTTCCTTGCACTCTGTTCACCCAACTGAGCTGGAAGTCTCCTCAGTTATGTACTCATTGGCCCAGATATTCAAAAGGGTTGCTCCATGCGCAACAGGGTTGCGCATGCGCATGTCCTACATTGCGCCATTCTGCGATATTCAGCAGAAGGCAGTTGCTCCACTGGCAACAGGTTGTGCAAAAGAGCAATGCAAATGAATGCATGCTCAACAGGAGGGAGGAACCATGCATAACCTCTTGGCCAAATATTCAGTCGGTTGTACACGATTAATACATCTTGGCCTCTAACCTGCACTGCACAACCTTGAGCCAAAAAAAGGATCGGTTGAGGGCCACCTACAGGTGAGCTGCTGCAGTATTGCAGGGCGCAACACAGCAGCTGCCACCCTGGCTGGCCCCAACTCGGTCCCTGTGCCCCACCAGCTCCGGTCATAAGTACAGAGCAACACACATACCTCTCAACTGTCCCTGATTTTCAGGGATGTCCCTGATTTTGCGACAGAATTTTCCTCTGTCTCTCGTAAAATTCGTGTTTCTGTGACAGAACAGTGGGGACTGTAAGCATAAAATAATATCAAACATTAAAAATACAGACTAGTTCTTCTTCAGAAATGCATCTTATACAAATCCCCTTATTCTATCAGATTTCTGAGTGAATATTACCAATTGTTAAGATGTGTCCCTGATTTGGCATCTTTGTCCCTGATTTTTTTAAGCCTTGTCCCTGATTCATGACACAAGAGGTTGAGAGGTATGGAGTAACATGAACCCCCCCCACACATCTCCCACAGCCCGATCGCGGGCATCACAGTTCATGAACCCCCACATATCCCACAGCCCGATCGCGGGCAGTACAGTCCCATGAACCCCCACACACACACACCTCTCCCACAGCCCGATCGCGGGCAGAGCGTGTATGAACCCCAGTGCCCGGTCGCGGGCAGAGATGTAACCCCCTCCCCACAACCGATCTCCCTGGTGGTCCAGTGGACCGTAAAAGCCCGATCGTGGGCAGAATGTCACATCACAACCCCCAAAACATCTCCCTGGTGTCTAGTGTCCCCCACCCACCCAAGCCTCACCCTGCTCCCCGCAGCGGCGGGCGACAGCATCCACCGCGGTGGGGTGCAGGCAGGTGGATGCTGTCGCCCCCGCCGCGGGGAGCGGGTGGAGGGGCTTCGTGGGTGGGGGGACACTAGACACCAGGAGATGTTTGGGGTTGTGATGTGACATTCTGCCCGCGATCGGGCTTTACGGTCCACTGACCACCAGGGAGATATTCGAGTTGGGGGAGGGTTACATTTGCCCGCGATCGGGCACTGGGGGTTCATATACGCCTGCCCGCGATCGGGCTGTGGGAGATGTGTGTGTGTGGGGTTCATGTACTTGTACTGCCCACGATCGGGCTGTGGAGATGTGGGGTTCATGTATCGTACTGCCCGCGATCGGGCTGTGGGATATGTGGGGGTTTCATGTACCTGTACTGTCAGCGATCGGGCTGTGGGATATGTGGGGGATTTCATGTACCTGTACTGCCCGCGATCGGGCTGTGGGATATGTGTGGGGGTTTCATGTACCTGTACTGGCCGCGATCGGGCTGTGGGAGATGTGTGGGGGTTTCATGTATCTGTACTGCCCGCTACCGGCTGTGGATATGTGTGGGGAGGTTTCATGTACCTGTACTGCGCGATCGGGCTGTGGGATATGTGGGGGTTTCATGTACCTGTACTGCCCTGATCGGGCTGTGGGATATGTGGGGGGTTTCATGTAACTGTGATGGCCACGATCGGGCTGCATTGTGCGTCGGTCCCCGACGGCTGCTGCCTGGCAGGGTGGCCAGGAGCAAGTCCTCGGGGATCGGCGCACCTACATGCAAATGGCATGCAAATGGGGCCATAAATAGATGCAAATGACCCCCCCTGCGCCTTGCATAAATTATGGCCTCATTTGCATGTCACCTTTTGAATATCGGAAATTTGAGCATGGCGCAATGGTACTTGCGCCACCGCAAGTTTATTGCTCAACTCTGGCAACTTGCGGTGGTGCAAGTTCCACTGCGCTTCATGCGTGAAGTGTGGTTGGGGTGATATTCAGCGAGTTGCTCAACAGCGCAACTCCTTTGAATATCACCCCGGCCACACCCCTGCGCAACTATTTTGAGCAGCGCAGGGGCTTGCGCCTCAGAATGGCGCAGTTTGAAAATCTGGGCCATTATCTTTTGAGGATAATTAATTCATTAAACATTGTGCAGTCCTACTACTTCTCCTAATGACCTATTATATTTTAACAATGTCAGAGAAATATGCATCGTGCATATCAACAACTACTGCTGAGAAACATTTGAACTCAAATACGGACAGTAGTGCTTTTTTTTACTATGACCCATTCTTTTTGGACTGGTTTTCTGATCATCTTATTGCTCTTTTGTCTCACCCTGTATTCAGAACTACCAGCATTTTTTCTGCCCAGTTCTGTGTGCAGCTGCCACTTGTGTTATTTATTTGTGTCATTTTAAATTCATTATTTACATGTGTAACTTTCAGACCCAGGTTGGGTCTAAAAACAGATCTTGGTCCCAAACAACTTACTTAAGTTTGAAACCAACTAAATACATAAATAAATGACTACACCAATGACCAGTGATTATTATGACTCAGTGACCATTGGCACCAGGTTGTGACTAGATAATATCCATGCTCATCTGATATTCATGACCATGGGTGTCTCCTAACTGGAGAAATAAATCATTAACCTGGTGGAGGGTTGAGACATAAATGAACTGGAGCAAAAGGGAGTGTATAAATACCTGAGAATACAGTACATGAAGGAGCAACAACACAACATGAAAAAATGAGAGCAAAAATCAGCAAGGAATATTTTAGAAGGTTGGAGCTCATACTGAAAACTGCTTTGACAACACAAAATAAAGTGCAAGCTATAATCCAATTCACCCTTTCAGTGATATCATACAGCTTTGGTGTGATCAACTGGCCACAGAAAGTGTTGAACCAGCTAGATATAAAACAAGAAAACTACTTCATGCTCACTAGTTAATATGCAAAAACCAGTGCATGCCAAGATTATACATTCCTAGGTCTGAGGGAGGCATGGGCCTTCTTGAGACTGATTACATATACAGGTCTACAATAGCAGGGCTACATACAGTGAAGCCCACCTGGATGAAGTGCAGCACTGCAGAATTCTATAATAGAGTTAAGGCAGCAAACAATGCAATTTCAATGGGATTTAATCCCTTTTGTCATGCATTAAACCTGTGACACTGCGCTTCATCCTGGCTGGCTTCGCTGTACATACCTACTGACATCCTGGGACCCAAACATAGTCAAGATCCTACATCATGAAGAAAATAAGCCTAAAATGACTTCACTCATTAAATTAGGAGAAGCCTTCAGGAAAACAGCAGAGGTGGATGTTAAACCACTTGAAGATAAGTAACAGCCAGCAAAAAAAGTGCAAAAAATCAGAAAAAGGAATATAAGGACAAAGACCAACAGAAAAGAAAGAACAACTGGAAAGCCCATAATTACAGTGAAAAATACAGGGAGCTATTGGAACAACTGCAGGTCAATCAAGACCTGACCCATGAGTGGTTAAAAAGAGGTGAATTTAAGTCATGAGATGAGAGATTGATAATGGAAGCCCAAGATAATGCACTACGCACACGATGGTTCACAAAATCCATAGAAAAAATGGGAGAAACAGACAAGTGCAGGTTCTGTAGTACAGAATTAGAAACAGTTGTACATCTTGTGGCTGGATGTGATGTACTCATGGCAGAAGGTCTGTAGACCAAAATACACAACAATGTAACAAGACTGATCGATTGGAAACTGTGCAGACACTATAACATACAGGTATCAGAGAACACTAGAAACATGAACCGGAAAGAATCACAGAGAATGACGAAGTAATGATTACATAGGATCACCCAATACCAACTGCCAAGAAAGTGGAAGCAAGAAAACCAAATATTGTAATACTAGAAAAAAGAACAAAGGTAGCATTGCTGATCAAAATAGCCACCCCTAGTGATTACAGTGGCCTGCATATCGAGAGACACAAAATCATGAAATACAGGATATGCAATCAGAAACCAAACTGATGTAGAATAAGGACACACAAATCATTCCAATAGTGCTTGGTAAAATTGCTAATCAAAAAGAACCTTCAGGCACATCTAAATATGCTACTAATATTTGTGACACCTTATGAACTGCAAAAGGAAGCCATCCTGGGGATGTTGCATGTGCTGGGAAGAGCGCTCTCAGCAAACATCAAAGACTAATGCAGTACTGATTTCCTGATTTTTGAATATGCCCTTGCTTAAGAATGGGTCCATTCTCATCATGGTACTAGAAATCCCTGAACAGTTGGAGGTGCTAACCCCAAGAAAGTCTACATCTTTAAAATACCAGGTGTCAGGTTAAGCTGCCAAATTCATTTTTCCAGCCACAATAATGCCATCCATCAGAAACTCCACACTCACCTCAGGTTACTTTATTATAACAATGCCTGTGGGAGTTACATGATGCCTTCAGACTGAGAGGATGACTAGATCTCAGTTCTGCACCATGGTGACAATTAAAGTATGCATTTTACTAGTTTAGTGAGCATTACGTTTTGTTTTCTGATCCTTACCCATCAGGCAAACTGTTATGGAGTCGGGTGACAATCGTCCTGATCAAATGGAATTAACGGGGACTGGCAATACTTCAGTACTGGCAGAAAATTCAGCTGTACCATCACCAAAGCCCTTACTCCCCAGGACGTGCCTGACACCAGATTCTCATGATAATGAAAGTGAACCAGATAAACTAGACATATTAATTGCTGATATGGCTGGTATAAAGCTGACACTTACCAGAGTCATGGAAGATTTGCAATTATTAAAGCCAACTTTAGAAGTTTTTCACTGGCTGATTAGGGATGCAGAATCCTGAATCAGCTCTTTAGATGATGTGTGTTCTAAGGAGATGAAAGAGATGTAAGAGCTATGAAAAAGAGTCACAAAACATGAGATGAAAGTGGACGATTTAGAGGCAAAGAGTAGGAGGAAATAACTTACTACTAGTTGAAATTCCTGAGGCAGCTGAAGGAACCAATATGCTTACTTTTGTTCAAACAGTTCTTCAGGAGGTAGCCAGCCCACCTCCCTCAGGCACCAAATACTTAATTGAATGGGCTCACCATTCACTGGGTCCACAACCTCTACTGGACAACAGACCTAGAGCCAAAATCCTACATTGTTTAGATTACCAAGACAAAGTCTGGATCGAAAAAAAGGCTAAAAATAAATGCCCATTCACCTGGCAAGAAAAACTTTTTATTTTCAGCAGTACAACCTCCATGGTCAAAGATCATCAAGCCAAAAATATACAAATTAAACAAGTTCTCTACTGGGTGGGCATCACGTTCCTTATGTGCTACTCTTCCCAGCTCTTCATGGAATTCCTGACAGGCACTCAAGAATACTGCTTAGCAGATCAAGTAAGAATGGAGCTGTCAAAAATGTGCCCACATTTGTTCTCACCAGCTCAGCAAACTGTTACATGAGTGAATGCTTTCACTTAGCTTTGATGCTTACTACCGAATGATGCTTCTCTGGAGGAGATCATAAGAGCTTCTGTCTGCTTTCCTGCATTTTGAACTATCTTCTCATTTGGTCAGTTACTGCATTAATGAGCATCAGAAAATATTATTGGTTATTTTCTCCTTTGGATTATGTATGTCTGCGATCCTGGCATGCTTTTGATTTCAGAAGCCCGGAGGTTCGAATCCCGAGATTGGAGTCTCCCATTTTTGGCTCATGTTTCTTTCAAATTTTGATGGGCTATGACATGTTCCTAGTAATCAGGAGCTCAATCTCTTGTAATGATTTTGTGACTGCCTTGTTGGAAAGTTAATTTGTGCGCCTCCTCAGTTGGACTTTTGGTTTCATGTAGCCGAGTGCTATGCAGCTATTTGAGGTATTGGAGGTGCCTTTGTTTTTTTTCTTTTTTTTATTGCTGCATTGGAATTTTTATTGCCTTCTTTGTGGGAGTGCCAAGCATCTTGAAGCAGAGTGCAGGCAACACTCTGACTCAGCAAAGTTCTATTACAAGGAGCCGTGAGCCTAAGCCACTATAACAACTTAAGGAAAGCTTTGTTATATGGACAACTTGTGCGCCTCCTCAATCAAATGTTTAATTTCACAGAACCAGACTATGCAGCCATCTGCAGTATTGGAGGTTCATTTTGCTTTTCCCTTCCATTTAGCTGTATCAGAACTTTTATTATTTTCTATGATGGCACACAGAACATTTTGAAGCAGAGTACAGGTGGCACTCTGATCTAGCTCTACAGTATTAAATCATTTTATGTGACTGGACTTGGCTCCAATTTGTTTTTGTTTATCTGAGGCTAACTAAAGGTCTTGGTACTAATATTTATGAATGTTAATGGATGGTTTTGGATGACTCTGATTATTTCCTTTTGTTACCTGGTAGCACGGAAACAATTTGAGGAAGGGTGCAGGCTGCATTTAAGCTGGTGTTTTGTTTATTTGTGATACTGTATACTGAGACTTCAGATGAGTCTAGGCTGGATCTTTTCTTATTCCAATATTATTATTGTTTTATCATTAATAATTAGCCGTAATATTTAGCCTTTTATTTTCATTTAGCTCCAAGCCTTCATGAGGACTTTACCTTTGCTCATCGATAGACCATGGAAGTGACCCCATGACAGGTGCTGGGTGTTGAAGTTACTTATTCCCACCTGGTTTATTTTCTTTATCTCGGTCCCCCTCCTTTTTTTTTTTTTTTGCTCACTATCATTAACATTTTTGTCTACATTTATTCCTACTGATGTATGGCAGTGATCTGTGACACAACTCTGAACCATCATGGTCTGGTTGGAGTTAGGTGACCCTGGGTCATCTTTGGGGAAGACCTCCCACCCCCTTCTCCTTGTATAGAGATGGGGACAACATAGAGGCTGTTTTTTGTCATTATCTATTTGGAGTTGACAGTTGCTCAGGGTTCGAGGTTTTACCTGTTGTATTTTGAGCTGCACATTTTTGAAAGTGGGATGGATATATTATTATGGATGAGTCATGAATAATATAGAGGGTTTTTGCTGTATATGGCTTATGTGTTTGTCCATTTATTGCTAATTATGGAGGGTCTGATGCATCTAAAGATCTTTTCTCCACTAATGTTTTAATGGCAATCTCACATTTAATTTGTGTTTCCTGGAATATTAAAGAGGACAGTTCCCTCTTAAAGCATACACAGATTCTTAAACATCTTGCCTCCCTAAAACTTGATGTAGCAATGTTACAAGAAACATATATTCTGAGTAAGCAAACCTTGTTCTTTCAACATCTGTGGGTGGGTCATGCTTTTGGGGCAGGCGCAAGCAAGCGTAAGGCAAGAGTCTTAATTCTGGTGAAAAACATCATTTATTCCAACCCATTAAGGAATATATTCACCCAGATGGTCGGTATATTTTTCTTCATGCTATGATTGGGGTTCAGGAGTTAGTGCTGGGATGTGTTTATGGTCCCAACACAGACTCCCCTGCCTTTTTTATTAATCTGGGGAATCTTATTGCAGATTGTAACAATTTACCTGTACTTATTATGGGAGTTTGGAACCTGACAATTGATGATTCCTTAGATAGGTCAGCTACCATTAAGAAGGGTTTATCCCCGGCACAGAGAGCACTGAGGGATATGTTAGATTTTTGGAGTTTGGTAGACATTTGGAGAATTTTACATCCTACCATCCAGACTACACCCTTTACTCTACAGTTGACAATTCCTACTCCCGTCTACATAATGTTTTAATAAGTGCATCCCTTATTCCGGGAGTCAGAGGCTATGAAATTCAGAGTACAGTATTCTGACAATACCCCGATCTCTATTACTCTTTGTCTTTCTTCATTTTCCAAGGGGGATAAATGTTGGAAATTGAATACTTATTAAAGGAAGAATGGTATTTTACTATAGTGAAACAATCTATTATGGACTATTTCCAATATAATTCTTCTCCTCCTCAGACTATGGACATGATATGGAATGCTTTTAAATGTGTTTTTTGAGGTGAGCTTATACGCTTAGCCATGGTGAAGAAAAAACACAAAGAGGGGCAAATATTAGTTCTCCTTCAGTACATACAGACTCTAGAAAAGAATATATCCCCTCAATGCTCAGAGGAAGACTGACTCTGTCTCAACCTAGAGTGAGCTAAATATGCTGACTTAAATAGGGAGCAGGCTGAATATGCTTTATTTTCTACTAGAGCTAATTTTGTTATGTCAGGAGAAAAGCAGGCAAGCTCCTAGCATTGTGATTATAACAACAAGAAATGTCTTGCCTTCAAACCAGAGTTTGATCCCACTCTAGGAATTGAATTTTAACCCTACCTAGGGATATAGCCAAGGAATTCAAATATTATTTCGAACAATTGTATAGAGATGACCCCTCTGAATCACCTCCAGATCATTTAATACAAGCCTTCCTTCAGTCTGCCAACTTACCATGCCTCAGTGTGGAGTTGACCACTGGTCTCACTGCTCCTGTTTCTGCAGCAGAAGTGGAAAGGGCTATTTCATCCCTTGCACCACATACATCACCAGGACCAGATGGGTTTACTCCAAATTTCTGTTTGACTTTTAGGAAGGAATTAGCTCCATTCCTGGCTGACTTCTTTAACTATTACTTTGAGATTAATAATTTCCGTTCAGATTTTTTTAGATGATTATATAACACTTATCCCCAAACTGGGCAAGGATCACTTGGATGTTAGTAATTTCCAGCTAGTCTTGCTTCTAAATGTTAATACTAAAATTCTGTCCCATATTTTAGCTTCTAGAGTGGCGACGATTTGGCAATCTTTAATAGGTAGGGAGCAGAGGGGTTTTATGGAGGGACGCTCTGATCATTTTTGGAAGTTATTTAATTTGATTTTGGGGTCTAGGGACTCCAGAACCCCAGCAGTATTGGTCTCACTGGACACAGAGACAGCTTTCGATAGAGTGTCTTGGAATTATTGGTTCTAGACCCTGGCTGCTTTTGTTTTTTCTATCGATTTTCTTAAATGGGTTAGGCTGCTTTTCTCTAACCCTAAAGCCAGTATCCATTGTAAAGGGGTTGTATCTGATTCCTTTCCTCTGCACAAGGGCACACATCATGGGTGCCCTCTCTTCCCCTATCTTTTTAACTTATATCTGGAACCACTTACCCAACATATTATTCAAAATAGGATGAGAACAGGAATCCTCTTGGGACCCCTTTCATTTAAGATATCCACTTATGCAGATGACATTTTGTTACATTTAACTCACCTCTCCACATCCATTCCAGAAGTGCTGAAAGTGTTCAAAACTTTCCGTGCATTACCTGGTTATAAACTAAATATCTCTAAAACAGTTATTATGCTCCTTAAATTTAAAAACCTACAAACAAGACCTTCCTTTTGAATTAAGCAATTGCTGGAACAATTCAGAACTTACATATTTAGGCATCAAGTTAGTTTTAAATGCCCACACATTAATTACTTGGAATCTCACTCCTTTGGTGAGAGTTATCTCTGCTGATTTGGAACAATGGACCATTTTTCATCTGCCATTGTGGAGCATAATTTCTATTATTAAAATGAATGTTTTACCAAGAAATCTTTACCCATTTATTATGTTAGGCGTGCCTTTACCAAAACCTGGTTTGTCCATATACACAGTCTTATATCCAGCTTTTTATGTCAAAATAAAAAAAAAACACACATTGCTTTTACAAAATTGACATTGGCAAAAAGTCATGGAGGTTTGCAACTAGCACATTTTTTCTGGTATTACTTGGCAGTCCAAACCAGCAAATTTTTAGTGTGGTGTTTATCTGATTTGGGATGGGACCCAGATACCTCTTCTCCTTATTGGAAGAACATTGAATTTTAATTGTGTCACCTCCATGGTATTGCTCCAAAAGCCTTACCTCGCATAACATGGAAAAGTGTGCCCCTTCCTTAGTAACTTCCCCAGTAAGCTGGTTGGTTTGAATAAACTTACAGTTGTGTAGAATTTTATATTGTATCTCTCAAAAAGACCTGCTTAAACCACTATGCTATAATGTCTATGTTTCTATGTTAATCCTAACTTAAAGATTGCCTATATGCCCATTCCCCATTCTTTCCTTACTTCAACACTTTTAGATCACCTCTCTTAGCTGATCCAAGGGGATCAGTTACAGTAATTTCATTTGCATAATTTGGGGAAACAAACTCATTATCCTCCATGACTGTCTTTCCTTTTTTCAGTTAATCCATGCAATTAAGGCTGGCCTTGGCCCCTGACCCTGGCAGTTTTCTGACGGCACAGTTTATAGAGAGCTGTCTTCTCTTCTTGATAAAGTACATGCAGTAACCTTAATATATAAGGTGCTTAGATGTATAATAGGGAATCAAATGCAACTTAAATAGACTTATTAGGAAGGTGAGTTCCTGGGCCACTTAGATTTTTTTAGTTCCTCATCTCCTTGGGATTTTATTTTCTGCTATATTACAACAGATAAACTTTGACTCAAGCAGTATAAAATCCTTGCATGATGTATATTTCACCCCTCAGAGGTTACATAAAATAGGCCACATATCTAGCCCCACATGTTCAAACTGTAATGAGGCCTCAGGCACTTTAAAGCACCTTTGTTGGGACCATCCCCGGGTTTATTCTTTTTGGATGCAAATTCAATCCTGGATGGACCCACTGTTAGGCTTACAAGAAGCCTTTATTCTGGAAATTTGTTTGTTAGGGTTAGGTGTTGACTAACTGGTAGGGTCTCAGAGATTTCATATATCAGTGATAAATGCAGTAGCTAAATTGATTGTTTTGCATCACTGGGTGGTAAAGGGACTCTGACGTATCGGGAATGGCATAATGAAATTTTAAACATATTAGGTATTGATAAATCAGTAGCTAGTATGCAACTTACCCTTCATTCCTTCAGAAACAGATGGGAGACATTACAGTCTTTACTTTTGCTTACATGACTGGAAGTTCATGTTTTACTATGGTTTACGTTAGGCAATTTTCTTATAGTTTTATCTTATTTCCTGGATTAACACAGTTGGCTAGTATTTATATATTTCTAAGACCCCCGCAAACGTGTTTTATTTCCCACTACCTACATTACTATTTTGTTTCTTAATAGATATTTAATTAGAGATGTATGTCATTTTATTGTCATATTAGTTCCATAATTTCCTGAACTTTGGTACATTGAGAGATACTTGCTGTTTTTTCTTTTCTTATCTCATCCCACTGTATTGCATTCTCGTGTTGTGCTAATTTTGACACAGCTCCAGTTTCTTGTTTTTTCTGATGCTTTTTTTTTCTCTTCTTCTGTTGTATTTTTGTATCTGGTTGTATTACATATGTTCCTTCTCCACTGCTGTTTTTGTGGTTTTGTACTTTACTGAAAATGTGTTCAATAAAGTAAACTAAGTTAAAAAAACAACAACAACGCCTGTGCCCCCCTCTCTACCCACCATGAGACTATTGAGAAATTCATCCTTTCAGAATTCAACTACAGAAATGTAATATGTAGCAAAACCCCAAAATTCACCATGATAAGACTGGACCCCTCTTCCATTCCTTCTGTCACTAAGCCTTTCAGCTCCTACCCTTTACCTGAGGACAGGCATCTCTCTCACTGTATTTGCACACCTTCAGATATTGTTTTTCTGTTCCTTTCCTGCAATCTCAGCTCCATTCTGTCTTCTTTCCTCATTCTATTAACTCAGAAACTCTTATAACCTTCTAGAATTTGCTTTACTATATCAGAACTGCCCCTTAAGGACCTTTATTTATTAAAAAGGTAAATGGGAAAATTATTTGGGAAAACCTATTCTAGAGAATCAGTGGGTCAATAACCTTAATCATTATCAAGCTCATTTTGTTTCCTCCGAAACTCAGCAAATACATTGTAGCATTTTGTCTATAACATAATATACCCACACAGAACTAAAAAAAAATGAATTCCTTAATTCCAGACCATTATTCTAAATGTCTTAACTCTTCCTGTTCACTTATACATCAACTTCTGCTTAGTCCTAGCTAAATTCCTTTTGGGATGAAATACTTTATATCTCTCAACAAAAATATCACTAAGGACAGAAAATTAATTTTTTCAGATTTTGAGAGATTATAGCAGATTACAGGAGATAGAAACATAGAATATGATGGCAATGGGGACACAATTACAGATGTGTCCACCACACCTGGGGTCCAGTGATTATTGCACTGTGTGGTTCAATGTGTGTACTGTGGCAGGGTCAAGCCACATGAAAGCAAGGGTCCTGAACTTCAGGAGAGCAGACTTTGCAAAGACGGGTGTATGTCTCAGGAAAGCCCTAGTATAGGGGGAGGAATGGGGAGGGAGTTGAGGAACCGAGGGCCCATCTAAAAGTGGCAGCAACAAATCTTTGCATTAGGCAAATAAAGGCAAGAAAAAAAGAAAACTGCTATGGTTCTCAAAGGAAGAGGCCAGGAAGGTAAAGGCAAAAAAGTTGGCTTTCAGGAAATACAAGGAAACACAGAAGGATGAAGACAGTGAAGTGTATCTGGAGAAGTAAAGGGAGGCAGGGAAAGCAGTCAGGCATGCAAAGGCACAGACAAAGGAAAAATTGTACAAGAAGGTAAAGAAAGGGGAAAATACTTTTTATAGGTATGTTACTGAAAGGAGAAAGATAAGGTGGGGGATTGTAAGGATAGAAGGGGAAGAAAGGGAGTATGTGGAAGAACACATGGAAAAAGCATAAATCCCTAAGCAAATATTTTTGTTCAGCATTCACTGAAGCAGGGGAAGTGGATGGACCACAATTAAGCAACAGAAATGGGAGGGAGGTTGACACCAGTCCATTTATGGAGGAGAGAGTCCTTAAAGAGCTCGCTAAACTGAAAGTAGACAAGGCAATGGGACGAGATGGGATACATCCTAGGATAATAAGGGAGCTAAGGAAGGTGCTGAAAGCACCACCGGCAGCCCTGTTCAACAAATCACTGGATACGGGAGTGGTTCCAGAGGAATGGAGGAGGGCAGATTCAGTCCCTCACCACAAATGTGGGAGCTGAGAGGAGGCTGGAAACTATAGACCAGTCAGCCTGACCTCTGTGGTGGGGACAATTATGGAAGCATTGCTTAAAGAAAGGACAGCAGAGCACCTTGAATCCAGCAGAGTACAGAATCTGAGGCAGCATGGATACATGGCAGAAATGTCATGCCAAACAAATCTGATAAATTTCTTTGACTGGCTGACCAGGGAAGTGGATCGGGGGGAGTGGTGGATGTGGCCTACCTGGATTTCAGTAAGGCATTCAACACTGTTCCACATAGGAGGATTTTGAACAATCTGGGCAGCCTGGGATTGGGTCACAAGTTGGTAAACTGGCTTAAGAATTGGTTGAGGGATGGAACACAGAGGGTGGTGGGAAATGAAGTTAAATCTAAGGAAGGGAGGGTGACCAGCGGGGTGCCTCAGGGATCAGTTCTGGGGCCAGTCCTGTTTGCAGATGACACTAAGATCTGAAATGGGGTAGATACTCTGGGTCAGATAAAAAAAATGAGGAGGGGACTAGCTGAACTGGAGGAATGGTCAAGAATGTGGTAGTTAAGATTCAATGTGAAGAAGTGCAAAAACATGCACTTGGGGCACAGAAACCCAGGGGAGGATTACATGATGGGGAGGAGATACTAACAGCCACCAAACATGAAGGAGATCTGGGGGTAATCATATCTGACAGCCTGAAGGTGGCCAAACAATGTGCCACGGCAGTGGGGAGAGCCAGTGGGATGCTGTGGTGTATAGGGAGAGGTATCACCAACAGAAGAAAAGAGATGGTGATGCTACTGTACAGATCTTTAGTGAGACCTCATTTGGAGTACTGTGTCTAGTTATGGAGTCCACATCTCCTGGAGGACATAGACAGGGTAGAGGGAGTTCAGAGAAGAGCTACAAAAATGCTGCAGGGCCTGCACCAAAGGACATATGAGGAGAGACTGGACCAGAAAGCAGGAGAGCAGGGCACTGTGGAAGGTGGAGCACAGTGCGACACTGGGAAAGGTGGATCTCAGTGGCTGGCTATGGAATTATTGCTGAAGGTGGACGGCAAGAGAAAATGGGGGAGAGAAAAAAAAAGGGAATTAAAAGAGAGGGAAGCAAGAGAAAGGAAGAATCATGGGCCCGAGCATGCACCCGTGCTGGAAATAAGACGCATGGGCATGGTGTGTATGCCCGTGTCCCCGGTGCAGGACATAAGAATAAGAGGCCAGGATACCCCCCATAAAGTACATCGGGGAGCCCAGCAGAGTGAGAAAGCTGGCTATTTAATTAAGAGAACAACAAGAAAAATGATATAATGTATGCACAAAATGGAAATGTAAGTTTATGTGCAGATGATGGGAAATATGAAGAAAAATGTACCAAAGTGAACAAGTGGTGAATTATCAAAATTATATCAAAAGCAGTAAACTTATTGCCAAGACTGAGCAACCTCACACTACTAGTCCGTGTCTTTATTTATTGGCCGGGTTCTGGGGACAAACTGTGCTGTGATCACTGGTCCACAGGTGGCCTCCCACATTGACATATACAACACTATCCCTGTTAGTGAGTACCAGCTCTAGTATTACTTCATCACACATCAGTTCACTAACTAGTTGCCCCTTACAGAGAGTTCAGGATGTCCCTGCTTTTAGCTGAAGCTGCTGCTTGGAGGCTCCAAATAAATCCGACAGGTTGAATACCACCACCAGCAGAATCTCCCCCTTTTCTGCCATCACACCAGTGGCTTCCAAAAATACCTTATCTAATTCCTCTCCCTGTGCTGGAGATCTGTAGATCTCTCCAGTGTGAATAGTGGCTCCATTCCCTGTCTCTAGGGTGACCCACAGTATCTCTGCCTCTTCCTGTATTCCCTGTAGCTCCATTTCTTTATGCTTTCCCTCACATGAAGCATCACACCCCCTTCTTTCTTTCCCACCCTGTCCTTCCTGAACAGATTATAGCGTGGTATGGCTACATCCCGGTCAGAGTTTTCAGTTTATCATGACTCGATAATAGCCACAATACTCATAGAAATATAAAAACTGATGGCAGATAAGGACCGCTTGGCCCACCTAATCTGCCCATTTTCCCTACCTACTGTAATACTGCAGATCCAACTTGATCTTCAGCTTTATTCCCCCCTTTCCTAACAACTAAGGTTACCTTATGACTATCTCATGCATTTTTGAATTCCGTTACTGTTTTTTTTAGAATAGTAATCTTTATTGAAAATAAAGACAATAAATTGACTACAAAATTACATATTCCACACACTAATACAGACTACCAGTTATACATTAACATGTGTCAAAAGTAAGTATAAGGAGTCCCGTCAACATTCAGGGACCAGTGCCAGCATTCCCCATTTTGTTATGTAGTGCTCAGGAATCTGCTGTATATGGCTGATCATCTTCTCCATCCATAGGGCTTCTAGGATATAATTGTGCCATTCCGAGTAGATAACAACATGATCGTCCATCCGGTGTTTGAGGATTGTTTTTTTAACATTTTAACAATCACAAAGATTAGTGATATTTAATAATTTTTATTGCCCAGGGCTCTGTCCATTCTGAGTCCTAGGAGGTAGGTTTCTGGGGAGAAAGTGATCTCCAGACCCAGTAGCGGGTCCAGGTTATCTTTCACTGTTTCCCATAAGGGGTTTAGCTTTGGAGCAGTCCCACAGGATGTGTTTTAGGGAGTTCTTATCTGCGTTACACCTGCGGCAGTGGTCTGAATCAAGCTTGCCCATTCTGAAGAGTTTGGCCTGGATGAGGTAGAGGTTGTGGTTAATTGTGAACTGCATGAGTCTGAGGCTGTCAAATTTGAGGTATTTGTATGTGCCCTTCCACAGAGCTACTGTCCATTCAGGTTCTCCAAGTTCAGAAAACTCTGTTTGCCAGTAGCTGCATGTGGAGTTTCCAGGATCAGTAATGAGTTAAAGAAGTTTTTTTATACAGAAGGGAGGTTGCATGGCACTGGGATGATAGTGTTTGCAGCTCACCCCATTTTCTGATGTTGCTAGTGTTCCATGGTTTGGAGCCAAGAGATGCAGCTAATAGATGTTGCAGTTGCAATAAGGGAAAGATTGGAACCTGGGTAGGGGCAACTTTTTGTTGGAACATTTGGAAGGTGATTTGCATGTTTTCCCCCATCAGGGAGCTGTGTGAGTGCAATTCCTGTGGTCCTAGAAATTTGAGTGGAATAGTTTTGTTTTGTATCCTGAATTTCTGGTTCCCCATTAAAGCTTGTGATGCATCCAGTCAAGGGATGGTCATTGGGGCATTGTGGAGCTACTTGGCCACTAAGACAGAGGACCCCATGGGCATGGGATTAAGGTGGTGTGGGAGTGCCTTGTACGGGATGCATGTGAGTGTTCTCTTGTCAATTCTTGCCATGCTGCACAGGTCCATTTCCATTATCTTCCACTGTGCTGTGTACATTGATCCCCCTTCCCGGTGTTCTGTGGCATTCCTCCACCAGAGGAATTGGCTAGCATGGCTGGCTAGGTAGGAAAGGCATGGGTCTGGTAGCTGGAGTCCTCCCAGATCTTTTGATGATGTGAGTTTATGAAATGCCCTGCGTGGGGTGTTACCATTCCATAGGAATGTCGACAAAATGGATTGGAGTTGTGAGAATCATGTATAGGTGAGAGTGCACCCTGTCATAATGATGGGGTAAAGCAGCCTAGGTTGTATGTTCATCTTTGTGATGTTGATGCAAGCCCATAAGGACAGCAGGAGTGCTGACCAGTGGGTTAGATCTTGCTTGATCTGTGTGCATAATGAGTATAGGTTGGTTTGTAGCAGTTTTCTTCTATTGGGTGACATTGATGCCAGGTATTTCATGGTCATGGGGCACCATGTGCCCCCCATCTAGTTACCTGTTCCTTGTATGTAAGTTGGTTGAGTGGCATCAGGCATGTTTTGTTCATGTTTAGTTTGTACCCTGATAGGTGACCAAATTCCTTCAATGAGGCTAGCACAGGTGAAATGGACTGGGCAGGATTAGTTAGGTGGAGGAGAATATTGTCAGCATATGTTGAAATTTTGTCCCTGTTGTACTCACCTAAATCACCTATATGATCTCATCCTGCTAGATCCATCTTGTGGGGTACTCCAGGTAGAGGTTAAAAAGTTACAGTAAGAGGCGGCATCCTTATCGAGTTCCTTTTTTCAACACAAAGGGGGTGGATAGTACAGTGTTACATGATATTTTGGCTGTCAGGTTGGAGTAGAGCAGTTTAACCCACTCTGTGTAAGATGGAGGGAGGTCATGTTCCTTTAAGTTCTTAAATAGAAATGTCCAGGAGACAATATCGAAGGCTTTTTGTGTGTCAAGCGAGATTAGTGCCACAGGTGAATCTGAGGCACTGTTGGCTGCAATGATATGGTTCAGCTTCCACAATTGGTCCATAGCAAGCCTGTCTTGCATGAAGCACACCTGTTCTGGACCAGTTAGTCCAAGATTTTAGCTAGGATTTTGAAGTCGGTGTTTAAAAGGGTGATGAACCTTTAATTACCCATGCTTCATGTGTCCTTGCCTGGTTTCAGGAGTAGTGAAATTACAGTTTCCTGCAGGGTCACATCCAGGTCTGCCTTTGATTTGGCTTCATTGTAAAGTATAGTTAAAGGGTCGACAAGGTATTGGGCTAAGGCCTTGTAGAAGTTTGTGGTGAATCTGTCCAGTCCTGGGACCTTATCCATAGCTAAGGAGTCAATGGAGAGCCAGACTTCTGTCTCCGTGATGGGTTCACCTAGTCTATCTTTTAGTGCTGGGTCGAGATTGGATAAATGTGCTTCTTGAAGGAAGTTCTGGATCTCTTTAATGGGGACAGAGGTTTCTGGGGCACAAAGCTCTGCATATAAATCCCTGAATGCGGACACAATTTCCTTTGCTTGGGTCAGTGTCTGCCTGGTTTTGGTAGTGATTTTGGGGATCACCTTGCACATTTCCTGCTCCTTGATCCAGAGAGCTAGTAGTTTCCCAGCCTTTTCCCCCTGGTCTCCATATTTAGTTTTGGCTCTGAAAATGGCAAATTCGACTTGCTCCCGAAGGAGCTCCCCATACCTGTCCCTGGAATTATTGAAGCTTAATAAGGTGTCTGAGGAAGAGTCTCTAGAGATTTTTCCATCAAATTCTCTGATTAGGCTTAGTGTCTATTTGCACTCCATCTCTCTTTATTTTTCCTGGCTGTTGCCAGGCATATCAATTAACCCCACAGTGTGCATTTAAATGCTCCCCATAGGTGCTTCTGGTTAGTTACCGAGTTGGTATTCATCTCATAGAAGACTGTAGTCTTGTCTTTTATTGTGGTGAGTGTGCTCTGATCTTTGAGTAGGGAGTTGTTTAGTTTCCATACCAGATCCTGGTCCATCTGTCCCAGGGCTAATATGGAGAGATTGACTGGGGCATGGTCCAAAATGACCTTTGGGGATATTTCACAAGCTGTGATGTGTCAGAGGACCGATCGGTCAGCCAAAAAGCAATAAATTCTGGACCAGGAGTCATGTACCATGGACCAGAGTGTGTACTCTCTGGATGTTGGGTGTAATACCCTCCAAATGTCCACCATCCCCAGGGAGTCATGTGCCTTGCAGAGGGCTCTTTGCATGGGGGATGGACCCTTCTGCTTTGGCTTAGATTTGTCCAAGCAGTCATCTAGCACCAGGTTCCAGTGACCTGCCAGTACTGTAGGAGAGGTAGGCATGTTGGAGAGTATAGCTAGGAGGGATGTGAAGAAGTGGGGGTCCTCTGCATTTGGACCTTACACTGATGATACGACTAGATATGATTGGCCTAATTTGGCTCTGAGGATTAAGTATCTTCCATGTGGATCTGCATGTTTCTCTATTGTTTGGAAGGGTGTTGATCTGTGTATTAAGAGAGTAATCATGGCTCTTCTATTGTTATCACCTGCCATGTAAGCCAGCCCTACCCATTCCCTCCTACATAATTGGGCCTGCTGCGATGTGGTGGGTGTTTCTTGTAGAAAGGCTATTTTGGTGCCTAGGGTTCTTAAGTTCCTGAGGACCTGATACCTTTTCTCTTTAGTTTGTGCCCCTTTTATGTTCCAGGTGGTGCATTGGATGGGGTTATGAGGTACTGGGAGCAGGTGGTGTGTTTGTGTGTGTGTGTGTGTGAGAGTGGGGATTGACCATGTCAGTCTCCTTCTGGGGCGTTCTGGGTATTCAGCCATTTTTTGGTCCTGGGAGCATGTTCTATTTATTTATTTATTTATTTAAGAGTTTTACCAGGAATGGCATACTGAGCGGGTTACCGCTTGATTCCAGATGCATCCTGGGGGAAAGGGACAAGTGGAACATACAAAACATAAACGCAAGAAGAGTGTACATGAATTCGATTACATTTGCAATACAGTAGTGGAAGATTGTACATGTTACAGTTACACTATACAGAGTGTTGTGAGACCACAAGCGAAGAAACTGGAGCATGCAAGTAATTAACATGAAGTATAATCACATGAGAGCAGAAACATATTACAAACATTAGGAGAAAGTGCATGTGACTATTAACAATATGCAGAATTAGCTATGAAATAAAGCAATGAGTAAAAACAGAGAGTTTATTCACTGTTTAGATAGAGGACTGCCATCTGTAACCCTTATAATATACTCTACATAGCCTGAAAGCAAAACACGGGGATTGTGTGCTAAGAGTACTGGCAGGAGGGCCTAAATACGAGTAGGGGACTTGAGGTTTCATCTCCTAGGTGTCCCTATGTGCAGGCTCAAATAGAGGAGAAGTGTGCCTTGAGGAGGAGATTTAAGTGCAACGTGTTAGCGAAGTCACGAATGCCTGCTGGGAGTGCATTCCAAAGTTTAGGCATGAGGTTTCTGAACACCACTTGGCCCCTTGATGTGGCCATTCATGGAACATATAGTAGCTGGGAGCTATCACTCCTGAGGGAGTAGGTGAGTTGTGGTGGGACTGAGAGGGCAGATGTAAGGTAGGTGGAAAGGGACTGTGACCAGAATTTCACTGTGGTCCTGATGCTGTGGATGTGTCTACGGACGTGGAGTGATGTAAGATCAAGGGGGCTGTAGAGGTCGCAGTGATGTGTCAAAATTGAGCAGTCAAGGGCAAAACGACTGAAGGAGTGGTAGAGAGGGTCAAGGCTGGCTAGAGCCGACTTTGGAGCAGCGCTGTATACTGTATCCCCGTAGTCCAGTATCGGGAGGACCATTTTTTGGACAATTACCTTGCGGGTTGCCAGAGGTAAGCTAACCTTGTTCCGATATAAGGCTCCTAGTTTTGGGCACAGCTTTTTGTGGATCGAGTCGATGTGAGTGGAAAAGTCAAGGTGCTGATTGAGCCAGACCCCGAGTATTTGAAGGAGGTACAGGTCTCAAGAGGAGTTCCCTCAGTGGTGAAGAAAGTGGGGGTAGAAAGGAGTCTGGAGAGCCTTTGCCTAGTCCCAAATGTTAGGGAGACTGTTTTCTTGGGGTTAAGAAAAAGTTGGTTTGAGCAAAACCAATGATGTACTACATTAAAATCTTGTTGGAGAGTAGAGGCCACTTCATCGGGGGAGGGCCTGGTGCATATAGTACGGTATCATCAGCGTACAGGTATATGTATGTGTGAGTACAGACTGAGGGAAGTTCATTTAGGAAAATTGAGAAGAGTAACGGGCCGAGGACCGAGCCTTGTGGGACCCCAGTAGTAACAGGGAGGGGGGAGGAGGTGTTGGGTCCAATTCTTACTGATTAAGTTCTACCAACCAAGTAAGATTGAAACCAACTGGTGGCATCACCAGAGAGTCTGGTGCTAGAGAGTTTGGATAACAGTAGGGGGTGGGAGACAGTGTCGAAGGCTTTAGCGAGGTCGATGGAAATGGCTGAGATGGTGTGCCCTTTATCCATGCCCATGAGGATGGCATTGGTGAGCCTTAGCAGGGAGGTTATGGTGAAGTGCGATTTCCTGAAACCTGATTGGTAGGGTGTAAAGAAAGAGGTGGAGTCAAGGAAGGAGGAAAGTTGGGCTAGGACAAGGTGCTCCTGTATTTTGGCAAGGCTGGGGAGCAGTGAGATTGGGCAGTAGTTTCCCAGTGATGAGGGGTCTCCTCCTTTCGGGAGGGGTATGACTGTGGCATACTTCCAGTCGGATGATACGTCGGCAAGAGAAAAAGAGAGATTGAACAGCACAGCCAGCGGGAGTGGCAATGGCAGGGGCAGATAAGTGTAACATTTTGGAATCAAGCCCTGAAGGGCACTTGCCTTTTGAGGGGTTGAGAGATCGCAGGACTTTCAACACATTGAGTGGGGTAACATGACAGAAAGAGAAGCCAGTAGTCTGGGAGGATGTTTGCAACAGGATAGGTACATCCTTGGGGGGGTTAGGTAGAGAAGCTATGAGAGAGGATGCACAACTGGTGAAGAAAGTGTTGAAAACGGAGGCCACTTTAGCTGGTTCAGTGACAGTGGAGCCTTCTACATTTAGGGTTTGGGTGGGGGGTTGTGCAGGGGGAGAGAAGAGTGACTTGATAGTTTTCCAGAAATTTGTTTGGTGATTTATGTTAGTATTGAAAGATGCCTTGAAATAGTTGGTTTTGGCCTGATGGATTTGCCTAGTGCAGGAATTTCGAAGTGAACGGTATAGTTGAAATGCCGCCTGGGTGCCTGTTGCCTTTTACTTTTTCCAGGCATGGTCCCTAGCATAGAACTGGGTAATGAGTTCTGCAGATACCCAGGGCAGGTGGGCACCCCTTACCCTCTTTTTCTGTAGGGGCACTGGGTGTCCCATGCTGCTAGGAAAGTATCCTTAAAGAATTTTAGGGCTGAATCGAGGGAGGAAGCCTGGTAAATGATCCTGGTTCTCATCCTACTGTTCTAGAATGAACACCATCACTCACTTTGTGGTACCAGTAGACTGGGTCCTTTCTGCATTAAACATTTTTTAATCCTCATGGGAAACAATACAGTCAAAAATGCGTTTTTAAATATCATAGCAAAGCAACATTTTGCATGAGACACACTACATGGAATGAATCCTAACACTATAATTACTATAAAAAAACTACTAAGCTAATAACTACTACACATTTCTCTAATAAAAACAAAAACAATGGGCAGGTCTAGCTCAGGCCAGCCTTTCCGCTTATGACCGGTGGAATGCAGGGCTGGTTGGGATGTGTCCCCGTGACACTAGATCCACAATATGGTCTCATGATCATGACTTTCTCTGTCTGTGGCCCTAATGGCTGACATATCATTTGATATATATTGGGGAAAGGAAAAATTTTAGTAGCAGTTTTATTGGTTTCGGAGAATCACCCAACTTGGTGACTCACTCTCCCAGTTAGGCTATTCAAGACTGTGTCCTAAGACAAAAATCTTTACTAGTCCCCCCTCATCTCTTACCCCTCCCTTGTGGGTTCCAGTGATGTAAAGTGGTCAATGGCTCCTGATGTCCCCCCCTTGTCTGTTTGTGCACCTCTGTACTTCCCTCACCTCCTGTCCTCCACTGATTTCATTTGTGCTTTGCCCTTGTGGTTTGTGATATCCCTAGGTTAAATTTGCTTTGGGTGTGTTGACCTTGGGAAAAGACCCCCTAGTCACAGGTTTCTGAGTTGTGTGGAGTGGTAAAGGGCACAGCTGATCACTAAAGTGCTGTAGACGAGTAACTTGATAGCACTGGCTGGATAAATGAGCTGGTCTGTAGCATGTGAGTGGCACTGCACTGTTCCCCCTAGACTGTGCAAATAAAGAACCTGTTTCTTGCTTCTCCTCTAGCCTGGTTTCCAGTTCTACAGGGGTCTCTATATTTTACAGGAGAGCGGAGTCATGTACGGGGGAACTAGACCCCATAGATTTGCAATGGTTATATGGGGGAACTAATATCAACTTCCATAGTGAATAATGTGCACTACTGAAGAACCTAGGAATATTGCTCTGGGGTTACAGAGAAAATGCAAAATAAAACTAAATAAGAGTTTAAAAGCCTCACAATTAAAGTCCAACTCTCAACCACCTTGGTCTTGCACATCAAAGGATGCTACAGGCCTCCCCCTGCAGGGCTTCAACTGTTAAGTCACCTTTCCCACTCTTTTAGTGTGCTGCAGTCTGAAGTCATAATCCTGGGTGACTGTAACCTGGATTGGCTTTTGAACTCCTCCAAATCCTTAAATACTCAATGTAACTCATTCAGACTTACTCAGATTGTCTCAGAAGTGACCCATCCAAATAAAAAGAACCCAAATAAAAGCTCCCTACTAGACATTATTCTAGTAAACAAGCCACACCTCTTCTCACATTCTGGAGTCTTCTTCACTGATCTCAGTGACCACTGCTTTATTGCTTGCATAAGAGCTGCACCCAAGCCTATTTCTAATTCTAGTTCACAATCAGGAGATGTTTACGTAATTTAGTGCCACAAGCCTTCCTTTCAGACTTACAAAACTCCTTGCTATGGCAGGACTTCTACCTAGCCAAGACAGTAGAGACAGCATATGAGACCTTCCATACTATTGTCCATGGAGCTATTGACAGACATGCCCCCTTGATCAAAGTTCATACCAAGAAAAAGACTCTCCCTTGGTGTACACATCAACTGAAGTCAGCTTTGTTCAACAGGGACAAGATCTGGAAGAAAGCGGGTAAATTAAAGCTTCGGTCCAAATGGGCTGATTATAGGGCAGCCAGTAACCTCTGCACAAAGCTTGTCAGAAACATTAAGGCTAACTATTTCCAGTCAGCTCTGGACTCCTCCACCAAGGACCCTGCCATATTCTGGAAAACCCCTAGAGATATTCAAGGTCATGCTTCGTCATGTTCTCTCACTACCAAGATCTTATATGAAGGACCCCTCATTACCGAGACGTCAGAAATCTTTGACTGCTTTAATAATCATTTTATTACCGCAGGTATGGCCTTTGGCATTTCACCTATGAATAACCTACTTACCCAGTTCTCATCACAAGGACCAGCAAGCCCTCCCCCTATACACAGTACTCCTGTCACGGTATTCTCCTTCCAAATGGTAACTTACAAGGAAGTGGATGACCTCCTCCTTCAGCTGGATGCCAGAAAATGCACAGGAGCGGACCTCATTGGCCCTTTTTCCCTAAAGCTCGGTCACCAAGTGCTGGCAGCTCCATTAAGGCACCTCTTTAATATGTCCCTCAGGTTGGGTAAATTCCCTTCTGTCTTGAAGACTGCCCCAGTTTTGCCACTCTTCAAATCAGGACACCCCAGAGACCCAAATAACTACAGGCCAATCTCCTTACTCCCCACCCTATCAAAACTGCTGGAGAAATTAGTGAATTGCCAGCTTAGAAACTACATTGATGACTCAAATCTGCTAAACCCAGTGCAATCAGGCTTAGGCCATGCCATAGCACAATCACAGCTCTGGCTAAAGTCACAAATGACTGGCAGAGAGCACTTGACTTAAAGAATCACATATGCACAGTATTCCTCAACTTATGCAAGGCCTTCAATACCGTTGACCATGCATTGCTCTTAGTTACTCTCTGCAACATTGGTCTGGATGCACCTTCCCTAAAATGGTTCTCGTGCTTCTTGGCAGAGCGGATGCAGCAAGTAAAAGCAGTAGGAGACCTCACCACTCTAAAACAGATTAGCAGAAGCATACCTCAAGGCTCCATCTTGGGGCCCTTACTTTTTTCACTTTATATCAACAACATTGACCATGGAATCAAACTTTCCAGTGTACATCTCTTTGAGGATGACATGGTCTTTACACTGCCAGGCCTACTCCCAAAAGTGCCTGCTCAGACTTGCAAGCAGATTTCCTTACACTGTAACAAAACCTCCTGAGTCAAAAGCTCCTATTGAATGCCAAAAAGGCCAAAGTTATGCTCTTATCCCCAACGACCAAGTCTGTAAACTCCCTTAAGCACAACAATAGTCCCACTATCACCACCCTGCTTGGTGAGTCACTTGACTATGTGACTAAGTTTAAGTACTTAGGCATGTGGACTGACAACAGGCTTTCTTTTGCTGATCATATAGGCGAGCTCTCAAAAAAACTTAGACAGAGGCTTGGACTTTTTTTTTAGAATCAAGCATCTGCTTACCCAGGAGGCCAGAAAAAGCTTAGTACAAACCACATTTCTAGCTGTGTTGGACTATGGCCAAGTCCCCAAAACCGCCCTATCTAAGCCTGACACCCTATATCATAGGGACATATATTTCATCTCAGGTGCGGCCTACAATACCCATCACTGTGTACTCTATTCCATGGTAGGATGGACCTCACTTACGTTCAGAATGCAAAGGAACGCTATACTATGAAACTATAGATCTATATCCAAGATGCTACCCTCCTACTTTTCTTACTGTCTGCCCTCCTGCACCTTACAAAACTACTCCTTGAGAAGCCGTTCATACATCTCACTAGCTGTGCCTAAAGTGTTTTCCCATTTTGGCAGAGCCTCCTTCAGCTATGTGCTGCCCCAGCTGTGGAATAATATCCAGAAATCCATAAAATTGGTGCATCCTATTGGTTTTGTGGAATTCAAGTCACTGTATTCGAGATACTTTTCAGAGCCTTGTCAATGCCCTCCCTGTTGCTAAACTGTAGCCATACATTGCTAATCCTACAGTCAACCCTCTACATTTTCTATCCTCTGGTTAGAATTACCCTAAGCCCTGATTCATCCTTGCTTTCTACTTGCTGCTGAGCCTCCAGCTTGCACTATCGCTAGCATTAACTCTGCTCTACTAGAGCAATCAGTGTCTAAAATCATTGGTTCGGCGTATTGGTGCTGACTTGCTTCTACCTCTCTACTGTACTGTTTACTAGGATGAGGCTTCACCTTACCACCGGGCCTCATTGATTATCCTTGTACCTTGTTTTTATTGCTATGTATTGTATTACTATGCCCATTTGTGCAATATGTTCTATTGTACTACTGTATTATTTATTCTGTACCTACCAGGATCTCCTTGAAAATGAGCTTGCTCAATGGAGTTTCACCTGGCTAAATAAAGATTGATTGATTGAATTCTGGGAGCAACGCTGCAGTTATCATCTCCCCATGGTGTATTTGCTTTATGTACTGCTCCTCATGCCTGCAATTTTACCCATAGTGGCCCCATCTGGGGCGATTGACATAAGGCTTTCTCGTGCTATCCCTATTCTGGAAACCTAGATGTGGGGCTGTTAGAATATGTATGGTTTCTAGCTTATGCATGCGAGAATGCTATACTGTGATGACAACTCATGTGGTGAGTGGTAACAGGACTGTGTCAGTGGGTGCCTCCCCATAGATTGACAGATGGCCACCTTTTATGTTCCAGACACTCTCTTTTCACTCACCTCCCCCCGTCTCAGTGTCCATTTCCCCACTTCGTACCCTCAATTTAACAGTACCTAAGTTAAGCAATCAGCTCCTCTGCACTCCATGGAGACAAAGCTGATTAGTCAATTCCCCCAGACATTTAGTGGGATACAGCAGTCCTGGTGAAAGAGGCCATCGGGGATAAAAGAATAGCAAGCCCGTTCAGATCTGACTATGAGTTCTGCTCTGTGTCCATCCTGTAGGCAGACTCTCGGAGCATCCGCTGCCCCTTGAAACATTGTTAGAATATGTGGGCAGTCTGTTTTCCCTGGTGCTGTCTTATTTCCATGGTTCTGTGGTAGGTGGGGCTGTTGCTGTCCTTTACTCAGTCCCATAGTCCTCTCATTGCAGACATCTGTTTGCTTAAGAAAGATTGTGTTATGTGACAGTTCGCATGTTCTGGATGTCTGTGATTAGGTAGACCTTTTATTCTGGCACCTTTGCAAAGGAAAAAACAAGAAATTCGGATGACAAGTCTTCAGACCTGTCCCCCCATCCTCCGGTGCTCATTCCACAGACTTTGTTGTCTGTGGCTTTGATGTCCCGTCTTTTACATGCCTCTCACCTTGTAGATGAGTTGGGGTGTAGAGGTGCCAATTGAGTAGGCTTGGTGAGAGAGTGGGCCTAGCTTGGTGAGAACCTTTGGACCAACTATGCAGAGACCAGATGCCTCCCAGGGGAGGAGTGGCCACTATTTGGTGATGCTGGAGAGAGGAATGACTTTGTAGCTGGGCTTGTACTGACTTCTGCTTCAGGGCTGGATGATGCCAAAGGTTTTTGTGGCTCTTTGTGTGATAGAGGATTCTGATCAAGTGGCAGGAGATGGCAGGGTGGCTCCCAGAGTTGGGGGAGGTCAAGTCCTGAGAACAAGTTAATAATGGTTTCTGCTACCTCCTTTGGCCCTTATGCCCATGGGGCATTGTAGAAGCCAGTGATTTTCTAGCCACTACTGTTTAATTTAGGGCCCTTCATGTCGAGCATAACATGAACACTTAGAATCAAATATGTTAGACCAGTACTTGGGGATTAAAACTAAAGGTGGTATGTTTAATCCCCTTTACCCCGTCAGTCTGCTCCAAGCTGAACAACGGCTTTCATTCGAATGGGGCGTAATATTTTCAGGGCCAAAATCTGAGCTCAGATAAACAGACAGGTTGAGGCTGAGGGCAAGAGGTGGGAGACTGGTGCAAAGGAAGATACACTCACCCAATAAATATTATTTGTCTATTCTGGATGGACCTGCTGCTTGAAGAATTTGGGTCGGGAAGATTATTGGCAGAATCTTAGAGAGTTGCTTACTGGTAATGTCCGCATTTTGAAATTCATGACTGCCCTTGTCAGAGGTTATGACCAGGTGAGCTGAGTGAAGCATCCTGAAGTGAATACGAGCTTGTTGAAGTTGTCTTTTGATGTCTTGGTACTCATTTTGTTTGTCACTCACTGTGGGCATTACATCACTGTAAATATGTGCCCTCTGCCCCTTCCATTGTAGCTGTCCTTTCGTGCGCACCTGTGTTTGGATGTGTGATGTGTTCTGCAGGCAGGAGAGTCAGGAGAGTCAAGCAAAGATCACTCTTGGTTTGTCCTCTTGTCTCTAATTCTGTTTAATAGATCAGTGTGTATGTGGCACTAGACTGGGGAGGGGGGGGCGACCAGATCGGAGAGCAGCTTCTGTTTAAAGGTTATTATGTTTGAGCCTTTAGCTTGTTCAGGGACCCCAACAATTATTAAGTTGTTCCATCTGACTTTGCCCTCTTGATCCTACAGACAATCCTCCAGTTTTCCAAGTTTTTTCTGGAGGTCTGTAACACCTTTATTGTCTTTTGCCTGCTTGTCCTCTACTGAACTGATGCGGGTTCCACATCTGAGACCTATTTTGTTATGCTGTCTAGTACTGGCATATAGTCCCTAAAATCTGAAGCCAGGTTATAAAGGGCACATTTCATCTAAACCAGTTATGCAAAGAACAAATCTAGTTTGTCCACCATTTGATCTGAGCTGTTTGCAGCACTTGGAGGGATAACTGGTGAGTCTTGTTTCTGCTGTTTGGAGGGTTGGATCAGTGGTTGCTGGATGGGCATTGGTTGAAAGTCTATTTGTGGGAGCTCTGTGCCATTCATATTCGATCTTTTGATGGATTTCATTCCCGGGCAGGGCGGAATTAACTTACATGGTGCCCATAGGCTGGAAACTTCATGCACCCTTCCTATGCGCCCCCCAATGGTCATAAATAAATGATGAGAGAGAGAAAAAAAACAGACCTGAAGATACTACAAGTATCTGTATTTGAGAAACCAATGGAAATGCCTCATGGATAATATTACAAATCAACAGATAAAAATCTTCACCAACCCTTAGATGTTCTGGAAAACATTAAATCAAGTGATAAACAAGACACAAAGACCTACTTTTCAAAAGCTGATGCAACATGGCATGGAGTTGACTATCTGCCTATAGAGATGACAACTGTTCTATATTAAAAGTTTACTGACCTCCATAGCAAAAAAGCTGTTAAAAGCACAGTCTTGGGCCACCTCAATGGCCATGAGACAGCACATTGCACTGTCGTGCAGATGAATCAGGCTTTGGAGTGCACTCGGTTTGCAAAGTCGGGAGGCAGGCCAGGGAGCTTGCCACTTCTGCAGGGATGCATTGTGTTTGCAGGGGACCAATAATGGCACTGCCCACACCAGGGAAGGAAGGAACATAGTGGGCAAAAATTAGAGAGAAAATACCCAGCTACTGTCTCCATGACAGCTCTGCTTGAACACAGTTTATCACTGGATGATGGAGTAGCAGGGGTGGAATCCAGATGAAAAAAACATGCAACAACAAAAACTTATTTAATGGGAGCCTTGCAAAGTCTCACAACCTGCACTGCCTACTCTTGCTCTAGTATTAATGAAGTAAACCAGAAATTACTACAAACACAAGGGATTCCTGAAACAGCCTGAATTAAGATCTGACCTGTAGGGTGGGACAAACTGTTTTAAGTATCAGAGTTATGGCAAATTCTTTCCCCAGTGCTCTTCAACCCTGTTTCTATAATGGCTTAACTCAGCAACTCCGCTTGACTGGGATTTGCCTGAAACCAGACTTGTGCCTCTGAGCCCCATATGCATATGCACCTAACTGAGCAAATCCTTCTTCAATAGTTGCTGGTCTTACTACTGAACAGTAAGGGAGAAAAAATGGAAAAGCCAAAGCCAGTATTGCTAATTGTAGCAGAGGGATGATGAGAAAAAATATCCCCCCCCACACACACACACACACACTAGACGATCATCATCAGTTTTCAATATAATTAGCATGGTTATTTTTTTTAACCTTTATTCAGAGCAAGATTTTTGTGGGGAGTAGGAGTTACTTAGTGGGTCAAAACGTTAATTAGAATTGAGAGATTTGTTTCACTTACCTCAGGAAAAATCCAAATCAAACCTCTTCGCTGTGCCTTCTGCTGCTTCTCAGTGCTCCCAGAAAGCACTGCTTCTCAGTGCTCCCAGAAAGCAGAAACATTGCAGTCACTTGTCATGGTGCCAAGAGAAGAGACAACAGTCATGTTTTTTCCGAGTAGTTCCAACAGTGCTAATGTGCCACCAGCTGTCTGCAGCCCAGCCGAACTGAATCTGCAAAGTTGCCGTCCCATCCACAAGAAAGAAAAGCTACCCACTTGAAATATGGCCTTCTTACGCCAAGCACCCCCACCCAGCATTCCCTGGCTGCTCAAACCAATTTGGCGCCAGTGGATTTTGAACTCCAAATCCACCACTGATTGGGGAGGATGCTGCATTCAGCATCACTGTGTCACATCAAAGAAGGATGGAACATGACCGGGAGGCAGGCATATTCATTGCTATGGGGGGGAGAGAGATGACTCCAAGCAAACATTGTTTCTGTGGTGATTGGGGGAAGGTAGGAGGGTGGGAGTGGAGCCACATGCCAAATTATCTGATGGCAGGGAGTACAGCATGGCGGACAGGCTGTTGTTTTTTGCTGGAGGAGGAATCAACTCTGACACAACCACTTAATTATCATCATTCATCATGTTAGTTAAACCCACTCAGCAGACTCAGGCAGTGCCGACCCAGGCACAGAGACAATAAACAAGCAACAGCAGCCCCCAAAATATATATATCTTAATTAGTGCCTGTCATTTCCAGGCACCTCTAAACTGCTGGCACCCCTAGGCGGCAGCCTACTTAGCCTATCCATAAAAACTGCACTGTTTTCCCGGGGTGTCTTTCCTAACACAAACTGTAATGTTGGCTAGTGCAGGCTTCTTTTTAACAGTTATTAGCTGTGTTTAAAAGGTTAGACCACAGAGCACTGAAGAGAGCTGCTGTTCAGTTAGAGCCCATCACATGACTCCCACCATTACTGTTTTTGCCCCTACTACCTCCGCTGGGAGGCTGTTCCATGCAATCACCACCCTTTCAGTAAAGAAGCACTTTCTCACGTTTCCTCTGAGTCTACCCCCTCCAGCTTCATAGCATGATCCCTTGCTCTTGAACATCTTTTTCTCTGAAAAATGCTTCCCTCCTGTACCTTATGTATACCTTTGAGGTATTTGGAAGTCTCTATCATATACTGTAGCCCATCTCCCTCTTTCCTCCAGAGTGTACATACAGAGGTTGTTTAGTCTCTCCTCATAGGGCTTTTGGTGCAGACCCTGCACCATTTTAGCTGCCCTCCTCTGTACCGCCTCCACTCTGTCTATGTCCTTCTAGAGAGGCCTCAAGAACTGGTTACAGTACTCTAGATGAGGTCTCATGGGTGATTTATACAGCGGTATCACCACCTCCTTCTTTCTGCTGGTTATACTCCTATCTATGCACCCCGACATCCCACTGACTCTCCTCACTGCCTTGTCACACTGCTTGGCCTCTTTTAGGTATTTAGATATGATTACCCCAGGTCCCTTCCCTCTTTGGTGGATGTCAATGCCATGGCCCCATCATGTACTCTGCCCCTGGGTTTCTGTGCCCCAAGTGCATGATTTTGCACTTCTTCACATTAAATCTTAGTTGCCATACTCTTGACCACTCCTCAATCTTACTTAGATCCCTCCTCATTTTTTCCACCCCGAAGTGTCAAGCCTGTTACAGACCTTTGTATCATCTGCAAAAAGACATACCTTCTTTCCACTATAACCCCCTCTGCAATGTTGTTAATAAAGACATTAAAGATGACCACCCCAGTACTGATCCCTGTGGTCAAATCACCCTCTGCCATGATGGCCTGTAGGTCCAGAATCATATTTCCTAGACATCTAGCATTCACACACACTGCCTTTCAGATTTCGTTTCCACTCTGATTGTTATCACCCTTTTTTCCTTTTTGCCCTCACTCCTTCCCCCTCTGTTTTTAATACTCCTGTTCCCTTCCCTCTTTTTCTGCCACCCTGCATCCTTTATTAATTTGCACCCTGGTAGATTCTTCTCCTCTTGGGTTTTCTCTACTCCCAACTTCAGCCTGTGGGTGGCAGTTTCTTCCTTTCTGATTCCTTCCACCATCACCCTCAGCTAGATTAAATATTTATCGAAGTAACATTTACACTTTCCACTGAGGACAGTGGTTCCCCTCCCAGATGGATGCAGGCCATCACTGCTGCATAGGACCTTATCCTCCCAAGTGGCACCCCAGTCCCCAATGTAGCCAAGCCCCTCCTCTGTACACCATTCCTTCAGCCATGAGTTCATGCTCCTGGTGTGGAGATCTCGCTCATAAACCCTGTCATAGACAGGCAGTATCTCAGCAAAAGCTGCTTAGTACACTACCTGTTGAAGACAATTCACTGTGGAAGGGTGTGGGCAGGGCCCACAGCTAGACTTTAAAGGAACAAAGGATAAGGACGTAAACACCAGTCCATTCACAGAGGAGAGGATCCTAGAAGAGCTTGCAAAGCTGAAGGTGGACAAAGCCATGGGTCCACATGGCATACATTCTAGGGTCCTAAGGGAACAGATAATTGAATTGGCAACTCCTCTGGCAGCCCTGTTCTGTGGGTCTGGCTAGAAGGAAAGATTTGCCTGTTTGTAGATGACACCAAGATCTGCAACAGGGTGGATATCCCAGAGGGTGTGGAAAGGATGAGAAAGGACCTGAAACAGTTGGAGAGGTGGTCAGAGGTGTGGCAACTAAGGTTTAATGCAAAGAAGTGCAAAATCATGCAAGTGGGGGGCAGAAACCCTGGAGCAAGCTACAGGTTGAGGGGAGAGCTGTTGGCAGTTACTATGGAAGAGAGGGACTTGGGTGTCATAATCACAGATGATCTAAAGGCCACAAGGCAGATGGCCAAAGTGGTGGGGAAGGCCACTGGGATATTAGGGTGTATTGGAAGGAAGTCACAAGCTGAAGGAGGGAAGCAATAGTTCCACTGTACAAGCCCTTTGTGAGGCCTCTTCTTGAGTACTGTGTCCAGTTCTGGAGACAACACCATCGTAAAGACATTGACAAAATAGAGATGATGCAGAGGAGGGCAACCAAAATGTTGAAGATTTTACATCACAAGCCTTATGATGAAAGGATCAGAGACCTCAATTTGTACATGCTGAAGCAAAGGAGGGAGACAGGTGAATGATAGAAACATTCAAATACCTCAAGGGCATGAACAAGGTGAAAGGGGACAACATATTCCAGTTTAAAAGTAGTGCCAGAACACGAGAACATGACATGAGGCTGATGGGTGGCTGCATAAGGAGAAATGTCAGGAAGTTCTTTTTTACAGAGAAAGTGGTTGATGCATGGAATACCTGTCCCAGGAAGTGGTGGCTGCCCATATGGTGACAGGATTCAAACATGCATGGGACAGGAATAAAGGGAATATTAGAGATAGGAAGGAAAAAGCTGAAGCCAATGACCAGATAGGGTCACTGGTTACTTCGTCAGGTAACATAAATGGGCAGACTGTATGGACCTGGTGGCCCTTATGTGCCAAGAGTATCTATGTATCCATGTATCTAAGACCCATTCCCTGCTCCCTGAACTCTCCCTGCACTATCCAACCTCCATCCCTAGCCAGGTCATTAGTTGTCATGTGGACAATGACATCCAGATCTCCCTCTCATCCTGCTGTCCTAGCACTTCTCAGGATCTGCTTCCCATCCCTTCAGGCCATGGTGCTGTGTGAGCACCTAACCTGCCTCTCCCCAACTTCCTATTCACAAGTCTTCCCCCTCACAATTGAGTCCCCAATACAAAAATTGCTTCTTCCTCCTCCTCCTCCGGCATCCCTTATTACTCTCCTTGGAGTCTCCACTATGAAGTCACCCACATCCTCCCTGGTCACTGCTGTAGGTATGTTCTTCTGACAGTCCCACCCTGCCAGAACAATGTAGGAATTTTATAGCGGTACCGGTTGAGGAATGTGCCTCTGTCCCACTACCCTCACCCCTCTTGAGCCTACTGTAGTACAGTCATTTCTCCTGCCTGGTATCTTCTGAGGTAACGATGGCAGACTTGTTGGCCTCATGTTGGGGGAAAAGGTCACCGGAATCCTTGCCAACTCAGCCAGGAATCTAGCAACCTCCTCCCTCAACCCAGAGAGGTGTAAGCAGTTGAGGCAGCATTGCAACCTCAGAAGGTCTCTCTGAAAACTGCCACCCCAGAGCCACTGCATTGCACCGCTTTCAGCATTCTCAACTTAGATATAGGAGGGCGCACCCTGCCCTGGAGCATTCCACCACTGAAAAGCAAGGTTCCTATCCTAAAGCCTCAGCTACAAGAGGGTGTACCTTGCCTGGAGCATTCCACCACCTTCGAGCAAGGCTCCTATCATAAAGCCTTGGCTACAGGAGGGCGCACCCTGTCCTGGAGCATTCCACCACTGACAAGCAAGGCTGCTATCCTAAAGCCTCAGCTACAGGAGGGCACACCCTGCCCTGGAGCATTCCACCACCGAGGAGCAAGGCTCCTATCGTAAAGGTAACTCACCAGTCCAAACAATGCCTTGTAGCATTCTGCCCTTCCTTTGTCTGCTGTTCGAATTTTTGGCGCCATTTTACTTGGACTTCTGCCCTGTTTTCAAACTGCCTAAAAAACACAGGACTCACACCTGTACTAAATAATTGTATGTGTAACATGAAATGTGTGCTCATTAGGTGGGGGCCTTGACTTTTAATTCCTTACCTCAAGCCCATAATTATCTGCTAAAGCTGCTGGTCACTTACTAGAAAGTGGCACCAAATTTAAGATCTGATTTCTTCTAGCTCAGCTGAAATACGCGCCGTATTAGCTTGCACTGTTTCCACATTTAATTCTGAATCAGATTTAGCTGCCGATAAGCTGTACAGACCCGGGAATGTTTAAACTGCATTTTTGGTAAATCCGGTCTGCAGTCCCGGTTAAGATTTAAATGTACTTTGGTCCCTATTTAGCTGCTCTTTTTTAATATTACTGGATGGTTGAACAGTTGTAAAGAAAGGGACCCTGCTGTTAAATCTCAACTTTATAATCTCACCTGATGGCTGTTAACGTAAAAAAAAGGACCCTGCTGCTAAAATTTAATTTTAGTAGGAATGTAGGCAAGGGACCTGTAACCTGCTAATAATCAGTGCTGCTAAAATCTAATATTACAGTTCCTAAGGAGAGGAGGCAAAAGACCCAGAAATCTACTAATTGAAAAGAAAGCAGCTAAGTAAGGAGACTTTGCATAAAGAGCTGCTCTAACTTTAAAACCACACAGCCAGCAGCTTAGGAGAGGAGACTGAGCAGCTCCTCACATACCGAGCTATCCCTGCTTGCAATTAATAGAAGGAACTGCTCCTCGCTTGCCGGGTGCTGCTTCCTGCAGCCACTATGTGACTGCTCCCCACCTGCCCCCCACCACTCCCACCCTTAGCTGGTATCAGTTATATAGCATGAGGCATAGGTTTAGACCACTCCCAGGAGAAAATTAACTATCTCCTCACTTTCCCATTAGTAGGCTATATTTCTTTACCACTAGTGGCTGCCTGATTTTGTTTCAAATCCCTTCCTGCCTCCTCAATCATAACCCTGCCAATAAACCCTAAATAGCATGTTTCTGCCTTCATTCTTTCAACCCACTCTAAAATTGTTGTTCTTAAGTCAAGCCTTCCTTCTAACATACCCAACATATAAATGACCTTCTCATTAAACAACAACATGGCCATAAATCCCTGTGTAATATTCCTGCTAGTTTCTATTTTTGCTACCCTCATCTGACACCCTTTATTATACTGCCCACCCTCCATGAACCTTCATTACACATATCCTGAGGACTCCAGGCTCTTCAACATGCTTATGCCATTTCACATGCCCCTAGCCACCTCACCACTTTTTGTCACTTATAAATTCACCTACCACTTAGCCTACACTCTGCATAATTCCCCTCTACGCAACCTCACCCTGTCTACCCCTTTCACCCATCATAAACTATGGTACATGTTACTTCTAGCCTTAATTTTAGCTGGGGATAGTGAACTAAACCCAGGGCCCATAAGTAACTTATCCCACTCTGATACAACCTGGAATGACACCAAGGGCCTCCACATTGTTCACCTGAATATTAGCCTCATAATTTAGTGGAACTCGAGGCATGGATTGTTCAATATAACCTCGATATCCTTTGCCTGTCTGAAACATTGCTAAAACCCTCCACCCCAATCCCCTCTGCTTGATACCAAATTACAATCTAATCAGACAAGATAGGCCCTCATCGAAGCGCGGAGGTGGTGTTGCTATCTTCAATAAACCTCATCTGTTATGATCCCATAATATCTTGCCCACCCTCTCTCACTGTGAAGCGATTCATGCAACCTTACACCTTGGTTCTAAGAAATTACACATAGTCTGTGCCTATAACCTTCCTGGTGGTGGTATCACTGGTCTTGAGGAACTCCTCTCCCAAGTGGACAGTAACATCAGCTGAAATGAAGTTCTTATACTGGGGAACCTCAATTCAAACTGGACCAGAAAATTAAACCAGCCCTCTCACACTGTGGTACAAGGCCACAACCTTCACCAATTAATCACAGACCCAACTAGGGTCATGGCTCCCCATTGGACCAGTACACACATCGACTGGGCCCTTACAAACCACCTTGACAGTATAGTCTGTGCAGTTACCCTTGCAAATGCAATAAGTGATCACTCCCCAATCTACTGCATCTGGTGCTCCACTAGTAGACCATCTCCTCCTCCAAAACTCATCACCTTCCACAATCTGGCTAACTTTAACTTAACACAGTTTATGCATGATCTCTCTGTGATTGAATGGTCACCCATGTACACCTCAGCTAATGCCCAGTCAGCTCTAGACTATTTCCTGGCCCTGTGTTGTCTTCTCCAAGATACCCATGCTCCCCGTGTCACCCGTCGTATTCATGGTACTCAGACAAAGTGGTTAACCAAAGACCTTTTCACCCAAATAAGGGCTAGGGACAAAACATGGCAGCACTTCAGGGCCTCAGGGCTTCAGACTGACTATAATGACCACTGATTTCTGAGAAACACATGCAAAAGGTACAGTCAATTAGCAAAAAGCTCCTTCCAAAGACCTGCTAACAAAAGCCGCAGGTGACTCCAAGAAATTCTGGTCAACCATATAAACTCTCCTTGGAGCTAATCATACAGCCACTACAAGCGATATGCTGCTAAATGGCATACACTGCAATAATCCGGTGACCATCTCCAACTCCTTCAATTGCCACTTCTCAAACCTAACTTAGCTACCTGGCCTCTTTCCCATCCGGACACACTGCTTCCCCCCTGCAGGGATAATAAACCTCTACTCACGCATCTTCTATTTAGGTTCCGGACCATTACAAGAACAGAAGTTCTAATGCTACTACTCCGCATCCCTGACAGCACCAGCTCAGGATATGATGGTTTGGAACCTAGGCTCTTGAAAGCTGCTGCCCCTCTCATAGCCTCCCCCCTAACCAAAGTCTTTAACCTATCACTATGCCATGGCACAGTTCCTAATATCTGGAAAATAGCTAGAATTACACCCATTCCTAAAAAGAGTGATCCTAAAGAAATCACTAATTACCAACCCATAGCAATTTTCTCTGTGCTTAGCAAAATCTTGGAAAAATTAGTGGCAACCCAATCCATAGATTATCTTCAGAAGCATAACCTTCTCTCTTGCTCCCAGCATGGCTTCCGCAAAGGCCACAGCACTTCCACCGCCCTCCTAAAACTCAAAAATGACATCTATGCCTCTATGGACTCAGGCCTCCTGACAGGTGCAGTTTTCATTGATTTAACTAAGGCATTTGACCTAGTTAACCATGCCCTTCTTCTTGCAAAACTACATTCCCTAGGCTTCTTTGTTGATGTAGTGGCCTGGTTTAATAGCTATCTCTCTGACAGGAAGCAGGCTGTAGTTTTCAACTCAGCCATATCTGACCTTTCATCTATACATGTTGGCATTCCCCAGGGCTCTGTACTTGGCCCCTTGCTTTTCTCAATCTTCATTAATGACATCCCGCTGCTTGCACTAACCTGTTCATCTCTGCTCTACACGTATGATCTAGTTATTTACCATAATGCAAGAAATATCTCTGACATAAACCACTCTCTCACCTCAGACTTTTTAAGTATTCAATCCTGGCTAACAGAGAACAACCTTGTTCTCAATATGAGCAAGACACACTCCATGCTCTTTGGCTCACCTGCCAGACATTAAGTGAACCAAAACTCCCTCAAAATATCATGTGCTGATGGCTCCCCACTGGTTAGCACCAGCTCCTTTAAATATATGGGCATTCTTCTTGATGTATCACTGGATTTTGATCTGCACATCACCACCACCTGTAAATCTGTTAATGCTATGATAGGAGGTGCCTACCGCACTAGCTATGCCCTCACCCCATCGGCTAGACTAGCTGTGGCACAAGGCTTTCTGCTCCCAGCCCTGGCCTATGGCTCTGTCACCTACCTATCTGCCACAAAGTCCTCCTTCCATAAATGGTACACCACCTATAATAATATCTGCCAGTACTCCTCTGCATCTCCATGATACAAACACCATTGCCAGCTCTATGCTGACCTAAAATGGCCCTGCCCCTATACCTATCGACCAAGCCCCTCTCAACATCATCAGATGCAAAATGAATATGGGTGCACATGCTTTCTCATACATGGCTCCAAAGTACTGGAACTCCATACCTCAAACTATCATCGAGCTCCCACTCATGCTAGTTTTAAGAAACTTCACCATGATCATCTGCATGCTACTAGCCCCTGCACTTGCTTTCATCCACCTTAGACCATCCTTTCTTCCTGCCCTCTGCGCCCCTAGGCAATCTACTTTCTCTGACACCTTTTCTCCACCTCTCTTAATACCATCCTTAAATGCTTTTCTCTCATCCCTTACCCTCTTTCTCTGCTTCCCACCACTCTCCTTTTCCCTTTCCTCCCTGTTTATATTCTCCCAAGCTAATGACCAAATAATATCACTTATAGTATGACTGTATATACCTTTCTTTTGCAATGTCTGTTTTCTCACATTTTCTGATTTTGTTTTTCTTTTAACTTTGTCAAACTGTATTGATTGTATTATAGTGAACAATGTTTCTCCCCACCTTAAGTTTGATTGTATGTGATCCCCTCCTCACTGTGTTACATATCTCATGTGCTGCGTCACATGTATGCTCATGTATTTCAACTTGTATCCTCCCAGGTCATGCCTGAAAATAGGCATTCTTATGCCTAGTGCACCCACCCGGTTACCAAAAGCAAATAAATAAATAATAAATAAAGTTATTTTCTTCCTGTGTTACCTGAAAATACCTTTTTGCCTTCTCCCTGATAGGGTGTTTCTAGTTCTCTCCATTTAGTAGCCATGGAGGAAATACCCATTTGCAACTGATGTACTTATAAATTTAGACCATTCTTATGCAGCTTTATAGTTTCACATTTGACATATTCATAACATTTATTATGTGATACTAAATAGCTAGACTAGAGGTTAATTGTGTGAGAACATTTTTATAATGACCTGATAAATATTTACAAGATGCCTGTACAAATGCTTATCAATGCTCCCACAAAGCATGCCCCTTGAGGAAGACTCATGAGAGTCAAACCTCTGGGATGACTGGTAGCAGAGTGTACCTGCACCTTTAGTGGCTGTTGATGGCCAGTACCTGTTTTGGTTTGTAACCCTTACATTTTGGATTAAAATATTTAGCACTGGCTATCTGGTCTGGCTGTTATGTTGTCCTGCTTCTCAAGTGCTACAGAGCCTTTGGATTTTGTTGTTCTGCATGAGGTGGTTACCCTTTCTCATAGCACAAGCCCAGCACCATTGTTATCATGGCCCCAACACTTGGAGGTTTGTCAGCTGTAAGAGAAGGAAAAGCTTTCTGTTGAGTCAAGGTAATCATTCTGGAGGGGATGGGACATTCCTGCAGGTTAAGGTCTCATTCTTTAAGGATCATTCTAGTGGCCATTCCGCAAGCCATTTCAATGGGTCAGGGTGCATTTCATAAGGTCAGTGTATTCCAGCAGGATATATGTAAAAAAGGAAAACCAGAATTGATCCATTCCAGTTCCTGGTCCATTCTGGTTCCAGACAGAACCCAGCTCCCTTGTTTTCAAGTGCCCATACACATTGGTATACTGTATATCAATACACTTATTACCATAATGTTATTTAGTGATAATTGAGTCAGCACACCTGCAATGTGTGGTTGCACACTACTCGTACGGGACTCCCTTATAGGTCAGGCACTCCCAGCTCCTAAACTTGATTATGGAGCCCAAGCCCTCACCTTAAAAATCACACCTGACCCCACCCGAGGCCTTCTCTTCCTCACGGTCTCCTACGTACCCCCGAGGAATCAAAACCAAGCGGTGCAGTTCCTCATTGACTACTTCACATCTCTCCCTCACAAAGTGGAGCAAGTCATCCTAGGTGATTTCAATGTTAACTGGCTTGCCTCCACTGCCTCCCATATAAGGGACTTCTTTGCTGCCCTGGATATGTCCCAGTTAGTCACCCAGCCCACCAGATTCAACCACTCTATTGGCACCAGCACTCTCCTAGATGTTGTTATATCTAACCGCCCTAACAAAATCTGGGATGTCACTGTCCTCCCCGACTCTCTTAGTGATCACTCCCCAGTCCTCTGTCTCTGGTCATCCTCCACTCTGAAGCCAGTGTCCCATGCCACTCTGCACCACCATTTATGCCCCGGTGGCCACAGAAAATTAAAACAATACCTAGCCAGCTAGACTGGTCCCCTATCCAGTGTGCCCCTGACATTGACTCAGCTCTTGACCACTTCACAAATGCCTTCTGTAAGGCTTGTGACCTTTTGGCCCCCTCACAAGGATCCGCTCCAAAAGCATGATGTCCCATGGATCACCTACCCCTCCTCCAGAGACTCAAAAACAGAGATAATCTCTGGCACATTGCTGTAGAATCTGGAAAGGCGTCTGATAGACAGGCCTACAATGCAGAATGCAATAAGTGCACTTGGGCTATTAGGCGGGCCAAGGCAGAGCACTACCAGACCACCCTTGCTTCCACTTGGGGTTCAGCACGGACCTTCTGGGATAATATGAAAGAGCTAAATGGGAAGTCCCATTCCTCACCACCATCTCAGCTCTCCATCAATGGCATCCCCACTATAGGTCCACTCCTTATAGCCGATTGCCTTAACACTGCCTTCTCTGATCTAAGCTTGGTCCTCCCCAGCAGCTTCTTTGACCCAATCCCCACCTCTCTCTCTCTGGTCCTGCATCACCCACCATTCTACCTGCACACCCTATCCCCCCAAGAATTCAGGCCGTACCTGCTAAAAGCCTTAAGCAGCAATAACCCCAGCAGTGACCCCCTCAACTCCAGGATCCTTTGTATGGCTTTGGACGAAGTCCTAGTCCCCCTGACTGACCTTCTAAACCAGTTTGTATGCCTGGGTCAGTTTCCAAGTGCTTGGAAAACTGCTGAAATCACTCCCATACATAAGAGTGGGGACCGGTCCACCCCCAACAATTACCGGCCGATCTCCATCCTCTCCCCACTCTCTAAAGCCCTTGAAAAAGTGGTGTTGATCCAGCTCTCTGAATACCTAACCAAGTACGACATTATGTGTCCAGAGCAGCACGGTTTCCATCCAGGACACAGTACAACCAAGGCTCTCCTGGAATTCTCTCAACACCTGCATGCTGCTCTCAACTCTGGCAGCTTTGCAGGAGCAGTGTTCATTGACCTCTCCAAGGCCTTTGACACTGTCTGTCATCCCCATCTACTCGACTCTCTCCACCAACTTGGCTTCTCTGGCAGTCCCATTTCCTGGTTCTCTAGCTACCTGTCTGCTAGATCCCAGTGTGTCCAGATCAGCAGCTCCTTCTCCAGCACTCTTCCCGTTCACTCCAGGGTCCCTCAGGGCTCCATCCTGGGTCCAATACTTTTTAGTCTCTACCTCAACACCTTCCCCAGCTCATGTACCGGTAAAATGCTCCTCTATGCTGATGATACAGTCCTCATTGTCTCACATCCCAATCCCACCTCCCTCCAATTATCCCTCCAGCAAGCTTACAACCACGTCAAAAGGTGGTTTGGTGACTGCAGACTGGTCATTAACCTAAAGAAAACCAAATCAGTGCTCTTCTCCTGCCACCAAAATAAAGCTAAAAATACCCCCCTCTTGCTTATCCACTGCAATCTGCACCCGCTAGAACAAGTGACCACATACAAGTACCTAGGCATCACGTTTGATATTGCCCTCTCCTTCCACACCCACATTAATGCCCTGTCAGCCAATATTAACTCTCAGATTGGCCTGCTATACTGGCACAGGGACTGCCTGCCTCAGGTTGCCCTTAGGCTGGCCATTACTTCCTCTGTCTTGTCCCTCGTGGACTATGGCTTGCCCATCTATGCCACAGCTGACAACACTGCCCTCTCCAAAATCCAAATCTCCATCAACAAGGCCTGTAGGCTCCTGACCGGTGCCCCCAGCTGCACTCACACCTGCCTTCTCTATACTACCACCAATCTGCTCAACTTTGAGGAGCGACTGCTCTACCAGACCTGCCTTCTCATTAAGAAATCACTGCTAGGACTCTCCCCCCCGGGGGTCTCCACCTCCCTACAGCAGTCATCATCGTCCATCACCACCTGTAGCTCTGTTAAGGCCACTTTCAAGGTGTCCAGAGCCAAGACCTCTCTTGCCCAAAGATCCTTCCTCTACCGAGCCATCACCTGGTTTAATTCCCTCCCTAGCTGCATCTCCAACTTGCCAAAAATTGGGTCCTTCAAAATAGCCCTTCTGAACCATATGTTTAATACCTGCTGTTGTAGATGCAACTAAGCCCCTGTTATAACCTTTGGTACCTGCCTGCCTTGCCCCCTGGCTCAACAATGTCCACTGGACAGCCTCTCCCTCCCCCAGACCCACTCCTTCCCTACTAGGTCCAAACAGGGATGTAACCCACTGTCTTCTCTGAGGACCTACTATATCCATGAGTGTAACTCACAATTTTGTAACACTATGCAACCTAAGAAACATACAAACTACTACATTATGTAACCTAAGTGTATCTATGTTAAATGTTCCTTTTACTGCACCTGTAATGTTATCCTCTGTTTTAATCTGCACTGTAATGACTGTCTTGATGTCTGCCCCACCCAGCGACAAGGTGCCTTTGTAAATGATTCTGTGACTCAGAGATTGTAAACCCAATTTGTAATGAATAAATAACTAAAATGTAGAAAAAAGCAGGAGGTCAGCTTCCCTGCAAAGCCAGACAACACATGATATACTATCTGATGCATCAGCAGAAGATACTAATGCTATACTGACGGGGAGAACCACATTTATTTTTCTAGTTCATTATGCTATTATTTAATTCTTATAATATTAAATTATTTGTAAAGAATAATGTGTATTTTCTTTTCTTCTGCATGCCTCCTCCTCTTTTACCATCACTGCCAATGAGCCAGAATGACGAGGGGATCCTTGTATAACACCTCTGTCAGCCCTATTTTGGTGTTGGGTATAGACTGCAGCTCACTCTTGCTGCCTTCATTACCTACAGTCATAACAGCAGCCAAGCCAAAACCATTAAAGCAAGTGGGACCTGACATTGCTTTGGAACAGCCAGGTAGATAGAGGACCTCAGCCCCTGCTTGCTCATTCACTCACTACCAGTCACAAACATATAAATATTAGACAAAGAAACCATGAAGAAAACATTATATCCTGTAAAGTTCAGCAGAAAAGAACTATATCTGGGCTGGCAGTATAGCCTAGAGGTTAGAGGAATTAGGTGTGAACAAGCTTGATACATCCAGCAGACCAGACCTGAGTTTGATTCTCACAACCTCCACTTGCATACTGTGTGACTCTAAGCAAGTCACTTAACTGCCCAGTGCTCCCAGGTCACCCCTGAAAACAGGCACTTGTGTCTAGTGGGCCTTATCCGGTTACCAAAGACTAAAATAAAAAAAATATCTATTAAAACCTCATTGAAAAACTATTTAATTTCTTTATAATATTGTCTCACACAGTGATAATGTTTTTATTTTTCTATTTCTTATTTGTGTGCTCCTGAACCTATCAGTTGCACAAACTGACTGCTGTTTTACAGCCCTAAATAATTATTTGACTCGTCTTGCATTGCCACAAATATATTTATTTTCTGTAATATTTCTGATTTCTTACTTGGGAAAAATGTACAATTCTTAAACACTGAGCTGCACAACAAGACTTTTGCTTCATTGTCCTACACAGATGAAATAACTGGCTGTTCTCTGAAACAGTCAAAGATTGTTTTCTAAAATATTTTGGATTTTATTCTTAAATCCGCTCACTTTCAAAATTTGCCAATCTGGCCATTCACAATTTCAGTGCCAAGACATTGAATAGAACAAGATACACTTGTTAAAAAAAAATAAACATTTTGAATATTGAGTACAATTAATATGTGCAAAGCTGGCAAACTTCGTGAAATAATTTGCAAAGTCTGCCACATATGTGAAGTGAAAAGTGCCGACATCACAAAGTTTTGGTAGGTGATGTCGCACTTTTTCAGCAGACGTTACGTGAATTCACTGGTGAAGTTGCAACTTTGCCTAAATTTCACTTTAGCTTCACCTGTCTTTGTGGAAAAATGTACCATTTCCACTGGAAAAGTCAATGCAAAGTGGCAAAATTGTGCAATGTGCAATTCCTAAAGTTATTCACAAAGGCAAATTTCACAACATCGCTGGCAAAGAAATCTCAACATCTCTCAGCACAATATATTGTACAATACATAATTATTTGTACCTTATGAACATTCCTGAGCTTAACTTTTTTTAAGCTTGTATAAAGTATAGTTGTTTTTCACCTACATGACTCTAGATCCTTTGAAATTAAACACTTGCCTAAAGGATTGTGTTTGCAATAAAAACTAAACTGAAATGACATGGAAACTTGGGGCTTTCTATCTCCCTCCCTAAGAGATTAAGCTTCAATACAATGTTTCAATCTTAGAATAAGCACAGTAAAAATATTACAGTGTCTGCTAAATATGTTTTCTATTTAATAAAGGATTTCAAATCACTTCTACTGTACAATGTCTCAGCACTCAAACCGAACAAAATGTTTTGTACTACCTACAGTTTATTCTATTTATTGATTTTCTTCACAGAATACAGGGAGCAGATCCTACTCCATCTCACAACACTGTATGACTGTACAACATGCATTGAGTCATGTGGTAAATCTGCTGCATTGATCCATGTGGTTGTCCTTTTGAACAGGAACTCAGTCATGTGACCTGCTCTCTGACACAGATTCTGCAAGCTAGAATTCATATCACTAGTGACATTTCACCACTTTGGGACTACACAAAGGCACTACTCCCTCTACTTATTCCAGTTCCAATTCCAATTATTTCCACTACTTCACTGTGAAGACTGCCACATTTATATAGCGTTTTTCTTCACTGTGAAGAATACATGAAGTGAGTGCACTTTGCCCATCCATAGATCTAACAGCCTCAATAGCTGCTTACTTGCATCTGCTTACACACTTTAATTTGTCCATTCTCATTTGGAGTGCAAACATATTGGTCAGACCTTTCCTAAGATGACAAAATTTGAATTCCTCCATGTACTGATCAATCAGACTGAGTGACTGCTCCAGTAACAGTGCAGATATACTATAGCTGTGTTGCATTATCAAATGTCTTAGTCTGTGATGCCTCACATGAGAACTTATGTCAAGTTGTTTATTTGAAAACAACAAAGTGAAATAAATAAGTTATTCTGAGTTTACCTAGAATTGATTGAAATTCAGAAAGCCTAAGAGTACATTTGAACATTTTCTTAGGTGTCCATGGTGAGTTTATACAGTGGCATACAGAAAGCAGTGCACAGTGCAGTGCCATTATGCAAAAGACTAAAAACAAACAAAAAACAAAACTGCAATCTAAAAACTGACATCTGAGATTATGAGCAGCACAATTTTAGTCATTACTGCAGCACTTAAAATTATTTAGGAGGCTTATCCTCGAACAAGTTCTAAATTGATTGTGGTTAGTAAGCTGAGTAAATTTGCCAGATAATTGGTTTAACGTTTGTAAATAAACTTACATTCTTTACTTGTTTGTCAACACACACATGCCAAGTAGCTATTGGAGCTTGTTCAACACATGCCACTAATGATGTTCTGTATTCACAGTCCCAATTATCACAATCAGCTTCATGCATGACACCACTTTAATTTACTCCAGGGTGACCCAATGTTGCTCTACTGGGAGATTGCTGAATAGTAGTTATGTGATTTTCATGTAGAAATACATGTAAATCAAAATAAGATGAGCATTATACAGTAAATTAAATCAGTATGGTATAGGCACTGTAAAAAGTATTTAAAAGGGCCCCAATGGAATTGATCTGGAAGCTGAGGATAATTGAAGATGAATTAAAATATGTAATCAATATGGCTTTTATAGGATTTTATAATATGGATTGCGACTGTTATAATTTGCAGTAACTGATAGTTAATTAAAAGTGTTTTAGTGTCCTCTACTGAGAGATTATTCCAATTAGCATTAAAAACCTCCATAAGAGAAGTCTCAGGGTGATCATTAACTTGGGAAAAAACTGTTGTTGAACTACATCATGCAAGAGAAAGATAACTCCTACTCGAATTGGACATCTGCCGGGCAAGAAAATAATAAAACTGGAAGGATTTTAAAGCCTTTATGGAATTAAGTAAAAGAAAGGTAGTCTTTGTATTGTAAACTGTATATAGAATGGTTCTTGTTTTCAAAACTCTGAGATATCTAGTGGTTGAATTTTTTTATTGATAAAATGAATAGCTGAACCAGTTGTTCATCTGAAAACATTTTCAGAAACAAAAAAAATGGCCTCTGACCTAAACCAAGCCACTTAAAAAATTTGCTAAATTTTCAAAAACTCTGTGCAACAACCCATACTTTTATACACATGTAATTTATAGGGCTGCTTCACCTTTGCAGCAGTAGGGCTACTGCTTGTGATGCTGATGACCTAAGATCAGGAAAGAGCATGGGTCATGGGAGTCAGCCAGGGAAAATGGATTGAGCATCATAATGGATTCTCTCCTTCTTTTCAGAGGGAGGAAGACTGATCCTGCTGTGACAGTGCCACCTGGGTGATCATGGTTGAAGCAGTCTTGACCTCCTTTGAAGGGAGACATTAGCTGATGCCATGCAGCAGCACACTTTGCATGCATGTTTGAATTTGTGCATCCCAGCTGCCAGCATCTTAAGGGATGGCCATGAAAAATGGAAAATGGCCTCTGGAACCTTCAATGGCAGACCCCAATCTATATAGGACCCAGTACTTCTCTTGTGTTTCTGCTACAATGTGTCATGATGCACAGCCACTTTTGGGGTACACCCCCCACCTAACTCTGCCTAGAAGGTAAACCAAGGCTCCATTGAGGACATATGATTGCAGCCAAGAGAAGTGCAGGGGGCTGGATGTGCCTAGGAGATCCCAAGTGAGTTGAGTGCTATAGACTGGAAGGGGGCATAAAGTATAAATTTAAAAATGCAGTTTGTAAGGGGGGGGGGCTAATCAAAGTGTGTTTGTGTCTTGTGCAAGGGAAACTTGTTACATATGATATTAACATACCAAAGAGGCTGCAGGAAGATTAGTGCATAGAATCCATAAAGTGATGCTAGGAGTTAAGAGATATACCAATTGTTAAATTTGTATTTATCTCTCAACATCCCACATATGCTCTAAAGCCTTTATCCCAGTCAAGGCATCAGAGGCATGCAAATCCTTAAACAAGACAGGATGACAATGGTGACACACAAACATCACTTGTCTGTGGAGGTGGGAGTGGGGGCAAAACTCCCCTAAGCTGTACAGGTGTTGAAAAGTCAGACTTCAAAATCAGGCTAATTCTAAGGGTTTTTCTTGCTCCCATTATTTGTTAAATACAGGGCAGTAATGCTGCACAAAATCTTGTGTTTTGGTGGTGTTGTTTTTTTGGCAGTTGCCAGTATCTGAGATCAAAATATAGCAAAACTGGTAAGGTGAATTTTCACAAAACAAAATTCAAACATTTTGGGTTCTTTGCTAGCCCACCAATTGTAGCATCAGGATCAGTCTGAATGCCATGATGGATTGTAACATGTGCAAGACCATTTGATCTGTCTTCACTAATAGTAAAATAAAAACATGTTTTAACCTTTGTAGGGTAGCAGTAACAACAGTTGCAACATGTGCCGGCAATACTGCAATAATCTGAAGCATGGTTTTAATGTCTTGATTCATTTCTGCTATACAAGACTGTAAAAATATGGTAACAGTCTTTGGCCTCTGAACATCTATTACAAAAGACCAATTACTAACCCAGGGATTCCATTCCCTAAAAATAAATGTTTGTGGTTCCTGGATATAACTTTGTTGCAAACTTCACACATGTATGGCAGAAGCCCCCGTCACATTCTAAGAAATATAAAAGGAAGCTGGCTGATCTGTATCTCATCCAGGTCATTAAGAGCCCTACCAGAGTTAATTACAGACAGTCCATTGAGACACTAACTGATTGGATTCTGGTTTCCCACCTTGACAGATTAAACTGGGCAGGGATGGTACCTGACCATTTTTTTTTATTTTAATTTTTGATAACAAGGTAAAAAGCATTGGGCCACATGGCCCTTTTACAGGCTTGTCCTAGGTATATATACACAACATACTAACATATCAATAACAATATTATTATTATTCATTGGAACTGGAAAGTAAGATATGGGTTGCCATAGGTAATGTGGTGTGCAAGATAAAAAACACAATATCAAAAACAAGAACAAGAATAATTCACACTTGCAATGCCTAAGCAGAAAGCTAAGACACACAAGCAAAAAACTTGCAAGTATAAAAGATTTATTATACTCACAATCACAAATGCTGAAGCGCTGGCCTTATAGTTAAGATGCATTCCCACAATGTGCCACAAAATAGACAATGGTGTTTAATGCCCTAAACAGCATATTATCACTATAGATATACCGAGTGTGAGGTATTCTAATTTTTGATTACTAAGCATAGTACAATAAAACATTCATATTAACCAAAAAGGTTAAGAATTTTTCAGCATATACCAAACATTTGCTCAACATGCTCACACTTCAAGGACAGTATTATTATACACAATTCAGTAAAATATTCATATCAAGCTTCAGAGTTAACCACTCTACTCATTTTCAAAGCTCAATGGTTAATACAGCATTTATGAACAGCCACCCTAGCTTAAAGTATTAATGTGCTTTTGAGTTGGGTTCTGAACTGATAAACATTTAAGGCATTTCTTATTTTTAATATTAGACAACTCCAGAGTTTCACAGCAGTATGTTTGAAAGCCTTATGTTTTGAGTAGTTCTACATAACGGCAATGTGGGTATCACTGCATCATTTGATCTCAAGGACTTTATATTTAATTGCTGGTCAATTAGTCCAGCAAGAGGAATGTTTTTGTTTTCCATATGCATGATTTTGTACATTTTTTGGCTTGATTCTCAAAAGATGGCACAAGCCATGCCAAAGGCGGCTTGTGCCAATTACCAGTGCGTCAGGAGCCCTGCATCTGATTCTCAGTCAGGTACAGTAGGATCCCAATGGCAAAGTCCCATGGCTTGCAGCAACCATAGCAGTGAGCCAAACAGAGGGCACATCTGGACAGTTTGACACAAGCCATGAGTGTCCATGTGGCAATGTCCCCCTGTATTCCCTGGTAGGGGTGAGCAAAATAGGTTTTTTCCCCAGTAGTGGAAGTTCTGTGAAATTTTGCAACTTTTGTGAAAGTTTCCAAATTTCCACCTGCTGTGGAACGGAAAACTTCCAAAGGTTTCTGGTGAAATTTCACTCTTGTTTTTGCTCAACTAAAAGTGGAAAAAAGAGAACAAAAAGTAAACTGTGGCATCCAGAGCTGCCCTCCCAAGCCTTGCCTGAATTAAAAATAAAAATTCCCTGGTGCCTAGCAGTCCCTCCCACCACCTGATCACCCACCCATTTTTAAAAAAAGCCCATATAATCCCTGGTGGCTAGTGGTCCCTCCCACCACCCGATCACTCGCTCCATGTTTTAAAATAAAAAAATCCATGTAATTCCTAGTAGCTTATGGTCCCTACTCCACCCGATTACTCACACACAGAGTCCAGGGCAATGTACCTTTAACCCTTTCAGGTAACCCCCATCCTGATCCCCCAGCGTATATAGTAGTTATAAAAAAAAAAATGTCTCCCTGGTGGTGTAGTGACCCTCCCTTTCTCCAATCCCTGAATTAAAATCTGTATCCCTGTTGGTCTAGTGAGCCTCCCACCTCTGGAAGCAAAGTCCCACCCCCAGATCCCAAACCTGAGAGCAGGCCACCGGTACCGCCCTCCTCTATCTTCCACAGCCAGCAGCCCACTGAGCTATCAATGAAAGAGCACATGCTTGTACAAGCAAGTGCTCATTCACTGATAGCTCAGTGGGCTGCCAGTCATAGAGGAGAGAGGAGAGAGGAGGGCTGTGCTGGTAGCCTGCTCTCAGGTTTGGGATGGGGAGGACATTTCAGGACTGTGTAGTATGGTACAATCTGCACACCCATTGGTCCACGCAGTGGACCAATAGGTATACAGCCATACTGTACGCTGTCAGTCGGCCAGTGACTGGGTGACTTGCAAGCGGGGAGCTGCCGCCCATTGCTGAATGGGGTGCAGGGTGGCGGGGCTTAGTGGGCAGGTGGGGAGGAGGGCTACCACTGGACCACTAGGGTTATCTATTCATATGCCCATGATTGGGCAGGCGATCATGTCCAATGAACCATCAGGGATATTAATCTACACTTATGCCCACGATTGGGCATGGAAGCGGGTCCACTGGACCACCAGGGATATTATCTTACACCTATGCCCATGATCAAGTGGGGGGGGCATGATGCCTGGACTGTGTCCTGGGAGGTCGGATGGCCACCCACAGCAGGTGGTAGCCATGTTGCACCAAGCAATATGGCAGCCCGCCTGTGAGTGTCCCCCGACATGTTCCTGTTTTTGACAGGCACATCTTTGCACCCCCCTGTGCGGTGCAAGGCGGGTTTGTGCCTGCATATGCACTACACATCCCAGGCTGAATATCAGGATGTGCCACATATGCATGGGCATGCTCTCCGCACTTGCACTGCATACATTACTGATGCACCCCAGAGCAACCTACCCCTTTGAATATCATGCAGGGGCACATCAGTGGGTTGCACATGGCACAACACTGTTGTTCCATGCACAACCCCTTTGAATATCCCACCCCACGTGTTTGACCTTTTGATGATTTTCCTACTGAATGCTGTTTTACTATAATATTGCTACTGTCATATTTGATGTAACCTGTTTGTATTGTACCTTCTACACTCATTATGCTGTTAACCTGTTGTTTGTTGTTGCCTGTCATGTTTTACCCTGTAACCCCCTGGGTCATGCCAGAAAATAGTCATCTCCATGGCTAGTGCACTCACCTGGTAAACAAAAACTAAATAAATAAATATGGTGGGGGATCAGGATAGGGATTACTTGGCAATGCAGGCTTCTGAAAGCACTCTGAAACCTCAACGGTTCAACTTGATATAAGTCTCCTTTGGATGTGGAGCAAGAGGCAAACAGTACAACATTTCTATAAAAGTGTTTAATTCATCACTATTAACTAAGTTGGCTGAAGTCTGTCTGTCAATATAAATTGTGTTTAAATGTGGGTAATTAAATCTAACAAAATCTCATAAATCAGTTACAAAAGGCTCACTCACCCAGTGATTGTATATGAACTTTATATTTTTACTGGTTTTCTTACAAATACAGAGGCCCAGATATTCAAAAGGGTTGCTCCATGAGCAACAGAGATGCACCAGCTCAAGTCTGAAAATGCACCATTCTGCGATATTCAGTGGGAGGCAGCTGCACCACTCAAATTGCAATGCGCAAGAGCGCAATGGTAATGAATGCATGGGCAACCGTAGGTGGAGGAACCATGAATAAATGACACAGTGCGATATTCAACGACATGCGCCATGCACAATAGGGGAGCTAGCAGAAGTTGCGCCATAGCAGAAGTGAGCCAAAATAAAAAGGAGCAAGAGAGAGGTGCAAGAATACTACAGGAAGGCCTGCAGTGAGGGTGAGCTGGCAGCCATACCAGGGAGAGCAACAGAGAGAGGGACAGTGGTGGAGCAAGACAGGGCACACTTGTGCCACTCAGGACAGGTCTGGGGAGCCAGACAAACAGAGCAGGGACAACAGGCAGTGCTGCAGAGTGGTCAGGGCAGTGGCAGGAGGCAGGACAGCAGAAGGCCAGAGGCGTACCCAGTGCAGGGGGAGCAGCATAGAGGACAGCGGGGGGACTGGGACAACATCTGCCAGGGGGGTGAACAACAGCCAAGGACATGGCCAGTGCCACCATACAGATGGAGGTAGTAATGAGGGGTGTGAGAAGGTAGGCAGCAGGGGGCGTGGCCATGGAATGGCCCATTGGCGGTACGCCCCCAACAGGTGGTACCGAGCCCACATCACCTTTGAGCAGTATAGTGATAGAGAGATTGTGGGTCAGTACTGCCTGAATCGGGTGATCCTGAGGCAGCTCTGTGAGCTGTGCAGTGATGAGATGCAGGCACCCACACGACGGAGCCATGCTCTGTCAGTGGAGACCAAGGTGACAGCTGTCATGTGCCTGCTCACCATGGGCACCTTCCAAAGACCAACAGGGGACATGACAGGCATAACCCAGTCGGCCGCGTCACGCCTACTCACACAATTCCTCAGCACACTGCTGCCACATGCTGCGGAGTACATCCATTTCCCCAGCACACAGGTGGAGTGCACAGCACACATACAACAGTTCCACAGGATAGCACGTATGACTGGCATGCTTGGGGCCATTGACTGCACCCATGTGGCCATCCACACACCACCTGGCCTGGAAGGCATTGCCTACCACAACCACAAGGGATACTCCAGCATCAACTGCCAGGTGGTGTGCAATGCCAGGGGGCGCATAACCAATGTCTGTGCCATGCACCCTGGGGGAGCATATGACATCTTCATCTGGCACCAGTCAGCACTGTGCCACAGGTTCGAGAGTGGGGATATCCCCACTGGCCACCTAGTGGGTGAGTATGCACAACACACAGGATGACATGGGCAGCCGTGGGGGGAGGCATAGTCAGAGGTGCCATGGGTACTGGCCTTGACGGCCCATGGCAGAGCGATGCAGACCACCATACTAATGTACACCCTCTATACACAAGTGACAGTGGATACCCACTCCATCCCTGGCTGCTCACACTGTACCGGCACCCTGACACCCCATCACAGCAATGATACAATGAGGCACACGCCACCACACATAATATCATCAAGTGTGTGTTTGGGATGCTGAAGTCATGGTTCTGGTGCCTGGACATGTCTGGCAGTGCCCTACAATACAGCCCCTCGAAGGCCTGCAGGCTATTCCTGGCCTGTTGTATCCTGTACAACATGGCTAATGACTGTGGGATAGCTGTAGAGGTCGAAGAGGGGGACAGCAATGGGGATGATGAGGACGCCGGTCCAGATGGTGATGAGCAGCCACCCCCTGGGCGAAGGGACCCCCACCTGTGCAGGATGGCACAGCTGCACTGGGACACCATCACAGAGGAGCATTTCGGCCAACACAGGTAGGTCATGGAGCCATGTGCAACCACCACTGGCAAGGGCACAACGCACACACATGCATGGACGAACACCAGGAGTGGATGGTGGCAAGTGAATGGGACTGAGCGTGGATCCGCACACGCCGTCAGGGATGGGTATGGCCAAACACGACACGCGCACACACACACACACACACACACACACACACACACACATGCACACACCCCAACCCCCACCCCCACACATCAAGACATGAACAAGGGGTAGAAGGCATGCCAACCATGACTGCAACACCTAACCACACACAGGCCCACACACGGCAATGCCCAGTGGCCGTCACTGTGCATGTGTCAGATGCTGGGCACCATTGCACACTGGCAGACAGCGCAACGCAGGCATCATCATCCACACACCACAGTGGCAAGCAGCCAGGAGGGTGTGCACATGGACTGTGTGTGTGCAGGGCCGGGTACCCCACCCGTGCATCTCAAGGTGCACAACACACTGCATACAGGGCAGTGTCAGACAGTGACCATGGTGGGAGACAGGTCAGTCACATGGCACAGTGTCATGGCCGCCAAGGATGCATGGGCAGCCCTGCCAAGACCTGCCAGCCATGCCAGGCTGACCATTGGCCTCATGGAGTGGCACAGATGTACCCCCAGGGGTGACGCTGCGGGAACATGACTGTGTTCACACAGGGGTCTGCAGCTCACCGAACATGCCTGCGCCAGGCATGCTCGGTATGCCCACAGCCGAACCCAGTGTCAATATGGGAGGTGTTGCATGACACCGGAAATGGGGGGCGGACATGGCACTGCGCGGTGTCTGTGGTGCATGGGCAAATAACTTGGTGCCCATTGTGGCCATGACAGCTGTGAATGCCTGTGTCTGCCTGTCAATGGCAGTCACATCCTCCCACAGCCAGTCCATCCCTGAGAGGAGCAGACCAGTGTCCCTGCTGCACCGCTCCTCTGCCGGGTGCAGGACTGCACTGAGTGCATCCACTGCCGTCACAAGCCACAACTGCTGATCCACTGAATCCTGGAGTATGTGGGTGTGCTCATCTAAGAGGTCATCTGCCTGATCCCCATGCTGTCCCTCATGGTGTTCACGACCATGCTGGGCAGCACCCCCTGAGGTTGGGTGCTGCACACCAGGGCCATGCCTGGGCATGTCCACAGGTGGTGCAATGACGCAGCCCCCCGACACTGTCCCCCCACCTCCATAGTCCAACTTCTGGCACTGCCCCTGCAGCTGCCAATCGCAAGGGCTCGCCAGTGCCGATGCATCGTCCACAACAGCCCCACCAGCCTGGATGCACACCAGTGCTTCCCCGCTGGGGCATACAGGCATGTGCTGGGACTGTGACATCATGCAAGCCTCCACGGCGACATGACCCAAGGCTACGCAAGTGTCGTTCCCTGCTGTGGGACCATCCTGCATCCCACACATATCACTGTCTGGGATGTGTGATCCATCATCATCATCATCGGTGCCTGAACCGGCACCAGTCCATGTCCCAGCATGCTGGATTCCGTGGCCGCTGTCACACTGGGACACAGGCAGGGCCTTGTCCGCACCATCACCACCATCTTCAGTCCGAACAGACAGGCAGGTATGCAGTGGTACTGACCCACAGACACCTGTGGAGGTGGATGGGTGCCCCTCTGTGTCCAGGGCCTAGCCCACGGTGGACATACCCACCACCGCTGATCCTTGTAGATGATCAGGAGCTGTAAGGGAACACAGTAGTGTTAATGTATCTGCCCTACCCTGTGGCATTCCCCCCCACACACAGTGACAGATCAGGACCTACCATGCAGTGAAGGGCTACCATGCATATGGAAGCCACCACTTGGAATACCCTCTATGGCACAACGCTGCATGCTGCCGGCCATCTGCTCCTCCTGTGGTGTCAGGTGAGGCACATCTGGCTGCCCACCATTGGTTGCAGCACGTGCAGCCCTGATGGCAGCCACCTTGTCTTTAATCCTCTTTCTGTCTGTGACGACCTTCTTCTTACATTCCTTCATGGACCGCTGGTGGCTGCCACGCTGGTTCATGGCATGTGCAACCTCATCCCATGCTGCAGCATGGGCCTGTGGTGTTCCCCGCTGTCTGCTGAGCAGTGGTTCCCTGTCAAGGTATGCCTCGAACAGGACGTCTGTTTAAGCTCGTGTGAAGTTGGGCCTCCTCTTTCTCCAACATTCCTGTTCCACCTCTTTCTCACGTTCGGTCATTGTAGAGCCTATGGGAATGACAGGTGTTACCTTTCACTGTGCAGTCCCATGCATCTCCCACACACCACAGTCCACACTGGCAAACAGCATGCAACCCACCACAATAGACTGCAATACCAGACTATGGCCTTTGCAGCCCCATGTCGCAATTATATAGCGCAATGCATGCAAATGAGGCAAGGCTCAATTTTAAGTGGATGCTAATGCAGTAGCTGCGCCATGGAATTGCTGATGAGCTGATTTACATATGCTGGCTGAATATCACTCTGTTGCGCCTTGCACAATTGTGTTGAATGTGCTCAGGCACAGGTGCAGCTCTGTGACGTGCGCAGTAGGCACTGAACGGTGCATGCCCGGGGTGCTGACGCCAACGCCTGCCATACTGCTGATGTGCTGAACATGGGAGGCAGTGCAGGGCACGTCCACCACTGTACCAGTGGTGGTAGTGTGCTGTTCAAATGTATGGCGCTCTTGCCCTGGAGCGCCGTAGGTGCCATGGTGCCACAGCATGATAGGCCACTACAGGAAGTCCCACACAGGTGCCCTACCATGCTACATGCAGGGACTACTAATCACGCTGTGGTGGTCTGAGCATGAGAGCCCCTTGACCCAGTGCCCAACCTTTTCCCTCTAGGTGCTATGCATCCGCATGGGTGCACCCCTATCATGCTGTTCGGTGACAGCGTGATGGGGAATGGCAGCGCTGTACTGCGCAGCATCTGCACGTGGTGGACGTGCAGCTAGGGAGCACCATTTTGAATCCAAGATGATCCAAAGATAGCGTGTAGGAGGGCTGCAGTATGGAGCCAGATTGAGCTGGCTAATTTAGTGGCACTGGTGGAGCCCCATGCTGGTGCTCTGTTTGGAGAAGCACCCCTGGACAGGGCCAGGAGTGCCATGTGGGAGGAGGAGGTGGTGGTGGTGCTGGAGGAGGCCACAGGGATGGACTGATCAGCAGAGAAGTGTTGACACCAGTACGGGGACCTCCAGTGGAGGGACCCAGACAGGCTTGCCCACCTGTGGGCATGAGCCAGGAGAGGTGCTGTTCCACAGCCAGGTAGGTGCCTCATCCATAAACTGGTTGCGTCCGTATGGGTGTCACGGTGGGCATGTGTCCACCACATGGGGGGGTGGGGCATCCAGTGTGGACAGTGGTGGTGGTGGTGTGGGGGGGCGAATGGTTGGGCTGTGCGGGATCGCACACACCCGGGGGTGGGGGGGGCCTTTGCTACTGGATTGTACTGATGTTCCTCTATCCATGTTTGCACCCTAGGCCCTGATATGCATCGCTGCAAGTGAGAACAGGCAGAGATGCGAGCTGAGGGGAGGAGAGCTATGTCCTCATGCCGGAGGTCCCATCATAGGTCAGCGCCAGGACCAGCCCGATGATGGTGAGTGCCTTTCATCCAGGATATTCTGTGCATGCTGTGTAGCAGGGCAGGCGGCGGGCATGGTCACCATCCATTGACTCCATTGCCATGCACGCCACATGGTACAGTCAGCAGTGTCCAGTGGCACTGCATGTCTGGGTGTGTAGCGATGGTGGTTCATGCATGCACTGGGTACATGGCTGTGCCACTGGCTTTGCACCACATAGCCATGTCACTGTACAGCCACGGTGGTGCTGTGCGGGACTTGGGTGGTGGGTGTGTGCAGCGGTCCACATGGCTGTGTGCGCCTGGATGGGCAGGTCATGTGGGCACGTGCACTGTGGGTGGTCACACGCCATCACAGGCGCGTGTCCCATGGCTGTATGCCATGCACAATGGGTGGGCTGCAGAGGGCTGTGCATTCATGCATATTGACTCTGCTTCCTTGTCCTAGGTGGATGGCGGATGATGAGAATTGAGAGGGCACTGCAGGAGCTTCTGCAGGTGGCCCAGGCCTCTTTGGAGATCCTTCAGTGGGTGGAGCAACTTGGAGTCTGCAGGAGGCATGGCAGGAGGCACCACCGGAGTGGAGAGCGGGGATCCCGCTGAATTGCATGTGCCTCAGGATGAAACATACTCCCCTGAACCCACCCTCACACCCTCCCTCCTTCCCTCTCCATATGTTCACCCTGCCCTTACCCACCCCCACCTGGTTTGTGGCCCTCACCCCATAATTATTGTACATAACTGTATATAGTTTTGTTATTACTTTTCAAATACATTTGTTTTGTTATGCCTACTGTGGTGGTCTTTGATTTGCAGGGGGCTAAAGGTGCTCAGCTGTAGTGGTGTGCATGACATCAGGGCTGGTGCTATCATAGATGTGTGTGTGTGTGTGTGTGTGTGTGTGTGTGTGTGTGTACGTAGGGGAGGCAACTTTGGTGTGGGCGTAGCTCTCAGTCACTCTCTGTGATTTGTGTGTTGTTCCCTGTGCACTGGATGACTGTGTGCAGTGGTACACAGTGCATGGTCTGTGCAGCTGACACCCTTGCATGTCTGTGACCTGCACAGTCCGCTGACATGTCAGTGGTGGCTGCCCATGCTGGATAGCCACTGTACCCAGCACGATGCCATGTTGCCTTCTTTCACTGGTGTGGTACATGTCTGCCTCGGGTGGCACTGTTGCCTCCGCTGTTGTTGTCCCACCTCAATGCTGTAACTTGTGTCTGTTGCAGGGGATGTGCTCCACTGTCTGTCACTTGTGCTCCGGCCGCATGCTGGTGGCGTACAGTGTCGTGGTGCCTGCACAGGGTTGCTGGCACTCCTGTGCCATGGAGGGGTTCTGACCATGTGTACACAGCTGCTGTGGCCACATGCCGGGGGCTTGGTTGCCCACTACTGTGTCCCTGTGTTGTTGTGCCCTTGGGTATGGGTGGGTGTTTGTCCATGCACTGTGTTGCATTCTGTGTGGCGCATGCATCCATGCACCACTGTGGGTGTCTGCACTGGCTGTTGTGGCCAGTGCTGGGACAGGGTGTGTCCTTGGGAGGGTGTGCAGGGTGCTGTACCACTGGTGGTGGGGTCCAGGGCATACCCTGTAATGTGTGGGGTACCTTGTGTGCCGACGCATGGTTGGTCTCTCAGCTGTACCTCGGGGGGGACGTGCGGGGCAGCACTGTGTATGCAGTCACTGCATCGCAGTCTGCTGCCGCCCGCTGCAGGGTGCTCATGGTGGGGCTGCCTTGCATGCTTCTGTGGTACACAGGGTTGCATTGTCACAGTGGGGGGGTGGCATGCATGGGGTGTCATGCACTGTTAGGCGCTACTCCTAGGCAGGGTGTATGGGGATCGTGGTGCAGGGTGTGCTCTGCATTGGTGGGGTGGTGTGGCACAGGGTGGCCGGGCATCCTTGTGTGATGGTCACAGCTTGCCAGGGGGTGTGCTGGGGCACCATGCCCCGGCGGTGGGTTTGTTGCTGGTGTCCCTGGGCTAGTGGTTCTTCCAGCTCTCCTCCAGTTGTGCAGTGCATGGGGTGTGGGGGGTGATGTCTGTTCTGCTGTGTACTCCTCTGCCCATCTCTACCATGGGTGGTGGGCCCCTGCATCCTATCCCTGCATGCCCCTGGTTGTGCTGTTGCACTGCTGCCCTGCTCCACTGAGCATCCCAGGTTGTGCTATTGTGCATCTGACCTGCACCACTGCACATCCCTGGTTGCGCTATGGCACAGTTGGCGTGATATTCAGTCGTGTGCTGCAGGCGCATCTTGACCTGCGCAGTGTTTGAATATCGCGCGTGTTGCATATGGATGCAGTGGACTTGTGCCTGCTCCTGCAATTGCGCTACTTTGTGGCGCAGTTTGGATATCTGGGCCAGTATGAATATAGTAAAACAAGCAAACATTTCGGAACATATCCTTCTTCAGTGCAATTACTTCATCCTTTACAAATAGAAAATATAAAAAAACAATGTCTTAGTGTTCCATATTTGAAAAAAACTTGAAAAAACATTTTAATCTTAAACTTTTTGTAGGAAAGCAACTACTGTCTATGCTCACCCCTTTATTATTTCATTACACCATCACTCTTACATTATTCTCATTCATAGATATTCTTTCTGTTACAAAAATGAATCATTATATTAATCTTCATATTCCCAGCACTTAGATGCTAGGGTTCAAAAAAGATTTTTTTCTAAAAATATTTGACTATCACTTGCCTTCAATACATCAGTCCATACACAAATCTCTTTTGATGAAATTTGTTGTTTACCTTTACGTTCTCTCTGCAACCAATACGAATTCATTCCTAAGTGATCCTTCTGTATAACAGTTTTTATGTTATATGTTCCAGGTATATCTGTTATCAGATGTGATCTTAAAAGCATTTTCTTTAGTGCAGTTAAATATTTTTTCTTTAAGATATGCATAAACAACTCCTTAAAGTATATTTTACAAAATGTATAAAGCAAATCTGTATGTCCACATAGAAAATATTTTTTACCTAATGCCTTCTGCCTGGCACTTCTCTCTTTATAGGGTATCTAATGTGCCGTTGTCTTTTTTACTCCTTACGTCAGTACTTTAGTTCTTTCTATTTCTTTTTAAAGAGAGTTAAATCTAACACCAACATTGGTAGCAGTAGAAAATAGAATATCTTTTACATAAGAAAAATTATAAAAGAGCTCCTTTACATCTGATATTCAAAATAAAGTGAAAAAAGCATGCACATTACTTTTGGTATAGCAATGGAAGGGCTAAAGGTGCATTGATCTGGACTGGTCAGGTGGGTAATTGTGTGGGGGGAGGGACCACTAGCCACCAGGGATTACATTGTTTTATTTTTCTTTTCAATATGGGGTGGATGATTGGGTGAAGGGAGGGACCATTAGCCACCAGGAATTACCTGTTTTTTTTTTAAATGTGGGTTGGGTGATCGGGTGGTGGAAGGGACCTATAGCCGCCAGGGTTACATGTTTTTTTGTTTGTTTTTTTAAACATGGGGTGGGTGATCAGGTGGCGGGAGGGACTGCTAGCTACCAAGGATTACAGGGGCATTTTTGTAAATATTGGGTGATTGGTGTGGGGAGGGACCGCTAGCCACCAGGGAATAACTTAAATTGCATATCGGGAAGCCATGCAGGGGAGGTGGAAAATCTGTGAAAGTTCAGAGATAGATTTTTGAACTTTTGCAGAAGCGAAACTCTGACATTCACTTCAATTCCTCTGGCGATAAGTTTTTTTCACATACACCTATTCCCTGGTGATCTAGTGGACTGTCCCCCCAAGTCCTGATCCCCTGTATTGTTTTAATTTATTATCCCTGGTGGTCTAGCAGCCCCCCAGCCCCAGTCCCCCATAATGTTTAGCTTGTCATTCCTGGTAGTCTAGCACCCCCACAAGTCCCGATCTCCAGTTATAATAGCTAATAAAATCTGATAGTCTTCTGCCCCCCACCTTGATCTCCCATTATAATAATTAATAAAATCCCTGCTACTCTCGCAGTCTCTCCCCAAGCTCCTATCCCCTGTAATGTTTAATTTATTATCTCTGGTAGTCTAGCTGCCCCCCAAACTCTGATCCCCCATAATGCTTACATTATTATCCCTGGTAGTCTAGTGCCAACCCCCCCAGCCCAGATCTCTCATAATGATATTTAATTAAGCAATAAGGCATGACAGGGTGTGGTATATCATGGGATATCGTCACGCCTCGGGTGGTTGGGCACGAGGCCACAGGCCAAGTACGTCCAACCGTCTGAGAAGTGATGATATCCCATGATATGCCCCACCCTGGAGTAACTTATTGCTATTATGAACAGGATTGAATTAATTTTGTTCAAGAAAAAAAATACTTTTAAAACCTCGTGAAATTGCTTCTTTTAGCATGTTGGAAGAGTATGTTTTGACAAAATAGTCTTGAAAGGCTCGGCCAGCAGGTGTCGCTGTTATAACTGACACTGTGTCACTTTGGTAATACTGGTCCTCTCAAGTATGCTCTCTGTGGGTTTCACGTGGTTGTGCTGCCTAGTCTGGGACAGAGTGAATGTGTGTTTAATTTGTGGTTTCTTTTCGGTAGTTAGGTAGAGCTTGTTGGTGCCACGATTGAGATTTTCTTTTTTTTTATTTTGTAACATGACAGTCAAGCACTAGTAACACTGTGGAAATGACTCTACTCACTCTGCCAACATCATATTCCTCAGGAGTTTGGCTGAGGTAAGAAAATGTATGGCAGGCTTTGTAAAGTACTGGCAGTAGCAGCGGTTGTAGGAGGGATGGCGTTTATTTCAATTTTTGGAACATGTCTCTATCAATGGTTGTGCCTTTCTACGGTTTGGTGTGAGGTGGAAATCCTGGCGAAGTGGAGCGATGTGTGGTGCTGCAGGTGAGGAGGCTGGTGGCCGGAGGTTTTCCGAAGCCGTGATGATGTAGCTCAATATCATAATGTCTTCAAAAACGTCTCGGCCAATCAGCAACATCCATTTACGATCCCCAGTTCATAATAATATTTATAATACATTAGAAAATGGCTATAGAGATCCTAGTGATCTGATTAGATATGAGGATTCCATAGCCATGCATCTATTTTTTCAATAAAGCCTTTTAAAAACAAGTCCCAACTGCATGACACAAAGGTGTTATCCTTGTGCCACTTGAAAATTCAAAGTGAATTAGGCATCATTTTTTTCCGCTAGCTAAGCGGATGTGTAACTGGAGAAGACCCTCCCCCAAGAAAGAAAAGTCACATCCCCCACAGGCCCCATAGATCCAAATCATTATTTCAAAAAATGTTCTAAAAATAAAATAAATGTTTTCAAACTGTAGAACACTTTCATAAAGGGACTCAGGTTGTCACTGCTCCCAATCCCTCAAAACACAGTTGTAATAGTCAGACCTAGCTGATTACCAGTCTGCATATCAAAGCAGCCACATGTAACAATGTGCCACCGCCACTCCTCAGTCCACGCTGCTCTCAGGCCACTAGCGGTACCAATCTTTTTCATGTACCTCCTCTGCTCTAGTCACAAACAAATCACCCTGGCAACATTAAAAAAAAAACATTTCCCTGCACATCTCTACAGAACAAGAAAGTACTCCTTTTTCTTTTTCCTGCACTGAAATAACTTTCATGGTCTCACCCACAACTGACATCACTGCAGACCACACTTTCTTCTCCAGGCAGTAACTGCATTAGTTCCTTGTCTAAGTTTTAAAACAAACAGCCATAAAAAGTAGTGTCTCATGAGTAGGCTTTGCCATTAACTGAGCTTATACCCTGTTTCTTTTTTCTGTCTCAATCAGTATGACAACAGCTTCCAATTAAAAAAAAAAAACTCCTATTACTAGTGCTGGGGGGTAAAAGAAAAAGCAAAAAAAAAAAAGTGGAACTGGGAAACAAAGCTGCTGCTTGACGATGGCTGTGGGAGTTCTCAGTTAACTAACAGACTGCTATGGGGGGAGGTGTAATTGCATACAACCAGATTTATTTCTAATCATAATCCAGGTGGAGGAACTTTAGTATTACAAAACTTCTATTAAAATAATTTTTACAAACTTTTTTTATTAAACTTTTCTTTTTTTTTTACAGTGCCATTTTCTAAGCACAATAATACCCTCCAGGGTGGGAGGTATTGAGTAATACCAGACCATCCAAGGGCTATAAGACCCTCTGCCTGTGGCATCATGCTCATTATGCTACTGAGCGGTCCAGTATTCCCTAATACCACCCATCCTGTTGCGTACTATTGCTTGCTTATATGCTCTGGTGGTCCAACAGACTATCCCATCCCCGATCATAGAATTATAGAAATTTGACAGCAGAAAAGGATCCAATCAGCACATTGAGTCTGCCCATTTTGCCCCCACTACTAATCTCCAATTTCACAGACCCTCCCCTTCATTCCCCTAACCAACCCCATATGTACTGCAACTAATCTATGACTGTAACTACTGTTCTCCCATTTCTCGTTGTCTGCACTATGCTGTCAAGCTATTAAATATTCTACTGTTTTTCTGACCTCTATGCCTAGATACTTGGACCAAATATTAGAGAATTCACACTATGTATTTTCACCTGTATATATGCTGTTCAACTATTGTCCATGCCCCCGATGCATCTGGAATCGAGCATTTAGCATGCTCAGTATGCCTTCCTAGTTAAACACTTGAATAAATAAATAAATAAATAAATATGTCTGTCTCATGAACTCTTGAATCCCTCTGCCGATTCAGCCCCCACCACCTTCTCTGGTAGTTTGTTCCAGGCCTCCACCACCCCTTCTGTGAAGAAACGCCCCCTCACATTCCCTGTAAATTTTCCTCCCTTCAATCTTAGACTCTGTCTTCCAGTTTTATCCTCCCCTTCCTTTTAAACAAGCTCCCTCCTTCACCTTATTGATTCACTTTACCTACTTAAAAGTTTCCATCATGTCCCCCATGTCCACCATTAAAAGATATTCTGAAATTCCTGGTGGTCTAGTGGACCCCCCACCCCACAATGCCCTAGCACCTTGCTCCCCCAACCCATAACCGAGCCAGCAACTGAGTGCATACAACATACAGTACGCAGTCATTCAGAGCTCAGTTGGTGGTTGGCTGTGGAGGTGAGCAGTGGGCTGTGCCAGTTGCCAGCTCGTTTATGGGATGGGGCAGCAGGGTGGGGGTGCACAAGACCACCAGGAATTTCAGAATATCTTTCAAAGGCAGATTTTGGCTGGGGCAGTCTGCTAGACTGCCAAGACATATAATATAAATATTCTTAAATATCATGATGAGAGATCATGGCTTGGGGGGATGCTACACTAGCAGGGATAATAATGTAAACATTATGGGGTATCAGGGCTGGGAGGCACTAGACTACCAGGGATAATAAATTAAACATTATGAAGGATCAGGGTTTTGGGGGGTACCACTAGACTACCAGGAAGTTTGTTACATATTATAACAGGGGATCAGGGCTAGGACAGGGGACCATGGCAGACTGCCACAGAGTGCTTAAGTCACCCAGAGGGCAAATTTCTAAGTATCTTAGACCATCCTTGGCTGATCTAATGGTACTTAGAAATTCATCCTCTGGGTGAGTTTTGAGTCCCATTTTCTAAGCACAATAATACCCTAGAGCAATAGTTCTTAGACTTTGTCATAGTGAGCCTCCCCAAATCCATGGAAAACATTTGGAGCCTCCTCCCAAAACTGAAATAATCTTGGGCCTCCCCAGAGAAAAATAACATACTTTACTTTGGGCAGTACACCATGAATACATTGAAACCACTTTGAGTACTTGGCTCACAAGTCACATTCAGTTCTTTGTCTTATACTAATGTAGAACCTTTGAAAAAGAGCTCCTGTGCTCAAAGGTGTTATCCAAATGACAAATAAATAAAATTAACAAATATTATTATTCAGCTTATTGTAGCCCCCCTCCACACCCACACACAGGCCAGCCTACTTGTGCCACTATTTTCATTCTTGAACCATTGTTACCCCTTGTTGCAGTACCTTTATAGGTCAGACTACTTTCTCTGTTTGCTCTCTATATGAATAACCTTCCTACATACTTTGCCTCTCCCCCTCCTTCCCTGCTCTCAAGCAACTTCTCAGGGATTGCTTTGCTCCTTCCTGCTGTTGCGCTTAGTTCTTCTATGCTCAACCATTGTATTTGGGCTGTTCTGCCATCAGTCTGCAAATTGATCAATTACCACCACTCATTATTAGTTTATTGTTCATATATGTTTGCACTGTTGTTCATTGTGTATTTCTTGATTGTTTTGCAGTTACCTTTTGAAATGTATTCACTCCTACGTTACTCTGGTACACCTGAAATGAGCCTTGGTTCATTCACCGTCCTGTCACCTATTAGTAAATAAATACTTAAAATTCACCTACTATTATTCTCTTTCAGTTTGCTTCATCTCTTCACACAAAATATATAAAACTCAACATTTAAATACAGTACTTTTTCAGACTTGCTTGAGCCTCCCTTGGAACAGGTTGGGGCCTCCCCGGGGAGGCTGGCCTCACCATTTGAGAACCCCTGCCCTAGAGGGTGAGTGGTATTGGGGAATACCAGACCTTCCAGGGGCTATAATGCTTTCTGTTTGAAGTCTCGGGCCTCATTGCACCCCTGGACTGTCTGGTATTCACCAATACCACCCACCCTGTTGGGTATTATTGCTTACTTATATGCCGTGCTGGTCTAACAGACCAATGCAGCCCTGATCCACCATTAAAAGATATTCTGAAATTGATGCTGGTCTAGTGGACCCCCATCCCACAGTGCCCTACCACCATGCTCCCATCAACCTGTATTTGAGTCAGTGACTGGCACAGTCCACTGCTCACCACCATGGCTAGCCACTGACTGAGCGCTGACCGAGTGCATGCTGTATACAGTAAGCACTCAGTGATTGACAGCTGCTGTCAATCATTGAGTACTTACAATATACAGTACATGCTCATTCAGAGCACAGTTGGTGGCTGGCCATGGTGGTGAGTAATGGGCTGTGCCAGTCGCTGACTCAGTTATGGGTTAGGGGAGTGGGATGATAGAGCACTTCAGGGTGGGGGTGCACTTGACCACCAGGAATTCAGAATATCTTTCAATGGCAGATTATGGCTAGGGCAGTCCGCTAGACCACCAAGGCATATAATATGTTATGAATATTATTAAATATCATAATGGGAGATTGCAGCTTGGAGGGGGTGCTAGACTACCAGGGATAATAATGTAAACCTTATGGGGGATCAGAGCTTGGGGGGCTACTAGACTACCAGGGATAATAAATTGAACATTACAGGGGATCTGGGCTTGTTGGGGACCACTGGACTACCAGGGATTTTATTATACATTATAACAGGGGATCGGGGCTAGGGCAGGGGACCATGTCACATTGCCGCAAAGTGCTCAAGTCACCCAGAGGGCAAATTTCTAAGTACCCTTAGAACAGCCCTAGCTGGTCTAATGGTACTTAGAAATTTGCCCTCTGGGTAAGTTTTAAGAATACCGATTGAGGAACTTTAGCAGCCTGCATTTTCCACAAGCCCCTAGTGTCTTGCCACAGCCCATTTTGTGGCACACAAGGGGTGCAAGCCCCATTTGGTGCAGGCAGCCTGTGCAATTAAGGCTGCCTTCGAGAATTGTTCCTGCCGCATCTTTTAGCACAAGGGGATTTTATTAAGATTATAACAGGAGATCTGGGCTGGGGTGGAACTGCTAAACTACAAGGGATTTTATTACACATTATAACAGGGGATCAGGGCTATGGCAGAGGACCTCAGCACATTGATGCAAAGTGCTCAAGGCACCCAGAGGGCAAATTTCTAAGTACCCTTAGATCAGCCCTAGCTGGTCTAACAGTACAGTACTTAGAAATTCACCCTCTAGGTGAGTTTTGAAAATTCTGATTGAGGAGCTTTGGCAGCCTGCATTTGTCACAAGCCCCTAGTGCCTTGCCACAGACCATTTTGTGGCCCACTGGGGCTCAAGACCCATTTACTGCAGGCAGTCTGTGTGATGCAGGCTGCCTTCAAGAATTGCTCTTGGCACATCTTTTATCACAAGGGGCACTTTGCATCATTCTTTGTGGTGCAAGCCCTTTGCCCTACTCTGGAAGTTTTGAGAATTGAACCCTTTGTATATTTGGGCAACTGGTAGTCAGTTCCGTTTTTCATATAGAGCACAGTGGTATTCTCTTTGCCTAGCTCTTAGTGTGAATTTGCAAATCACTTTGTACATGAAGGTTTGTTATTTTAGATTTTTTTCTGATGCTCCCCCCAAAGTATGCTCCCATACTCTACAGAGTGAAACAAGTAACTTTGTGCCAAAATATTTCTGTCATTATCAGCCAAATAATCATTTACTGCACATAATGCACCTAGTTTCTTGTGCAGCTGTTTAGTAGTAAGTATGTTCCGCTTGTCTATCAAAATTTAGGTGAGGATCTAACAAAATGCCAAGATATTTAAACTCACTGACCACCTCCAGGTAATTTCCCCCTCCTATAAATATTTGAAGCACATTGTTGGTATTTCTCATTGTCTGGGCTGTGCAAAACACCACTAACATGGTTTTCTTCTTATTTACAAGTCTTATTTATGAACCAGTTTACCATTCTCTAATATTCAATTTCCAGAATTTTATTCAGCTTAGATATGTTTTAGCTACATAAAGCATTGCATCCTCTGCACAGAGGACTAGTTTTGCAGTATTACACACCAAAGGACATTCATGTATGAATACTGAGGATAGCACTGGTCCTAATATGGATCCCTGTGGTACACCATAGTCTACCTTTCTGTGTCCTGACAGGGAACCATTTACTCTGACCTATTGTTGTATGTTATCCAGATAGTCACCTATCCAATTTGTCACTGGTTCACCTAGCATCAATTTTACACATCTTGGTCTTCAGGAGGGAGTGATCTTTCAGGTTCAAATCCTTGTTCAGGTCCATGAACACCACTCCTGTTCACAGCCCCTTCTCCATATTCCCCTGTAGATCATTCATGAACCTGAACAAGGCAGTCACCATGCTACAGTCCCCCTAAAGCCATGCTGAGCTACTGTTACTATGTTTTTTTTAATTATTCCATAATCTGCATATGTAACATCCTCTCCTGCATCTTTTCCACTAAAGATAATAATGAAATTCACCTGTAGTTACTTATTGAATTAGTTTGATCTACCCTCATCCACAGGGATAACATATGTCCTTTTCCATAGCTGTGGAACAATTTGTTCACATAAGGATTTATTGAAACTCATTTGTAAAGGCAGTGACAACTCAGCTGCAGCAGTCTCTAAAAATGTTGCCTCGTCTAAATCTGGGTCTGATCCCTTTGTTTCATCCAGTCTCTACAGCTGCTTATAAACATCATCGCACTGTATTTGCTTCAAAGGGACAATAGATCTAATCACTTCAAAATATTCTTTGTTTTAAATTTCTTTGTTAAAACCTCCCACATAGCTAGGTAGGTCAATAACAATTACATTAAGATAATTTGCTATCTGGTGGCCTGGTGTCACGGTGTGCCAACACAAGGTTGACTCCCCCAGTGAAAACACCAGCACAGGGACACATTTCGCCTGTCTGCAGTGAATCACTGTGCTGGTGCAAGGCAGACACAGGCAATGCTGCTAACAGTGTTGCTCCCCCTCCCCAGTCCACTCTGACTCGGAGTTGGACATTTAGAGATCAGGGTGTGTGGAGGGCAGATCCCCCCATATGGGGGGTTGGGGGGTCAGCCCCCGATACTTCACAGACGCATCCCTGACAGTGCGATGTCGACATTCAGCATTGTGGCTGTTGGGGATGTTGGTGTGGTGGATGTCTCAGCGCCATAGTGAAACCTAGTAGCACTGAAGGTTGAGGCAGAGAATGCCACACCTTGTACCATGCCAGTGACCTGTGTTTGGGAACAAACTCAGGTCATCAGGGGTCAGCAGGGAAGGGATTGAGCATCTGGAGGACTGCTCCCCCCTGCCAGGGTGGGTTTTGGTATATGTCACACTCCACTGCATCTCCTGCTAGAGACCAGGAGCCCTACATGAAGCAGGGGCTTGACACAATACCGTGGGTGGAGCGGCAGTGACTAGCTGTGAGTAGGTGCATTGCCAGCATTGCACAGCCATGATCTGGGAGGAGAAAGAGAAATACCCTGGTGACCTAGTGGAAGTGAATGGGGCTCCAGTGTCCTGCCCACATCCCAACACTGGGCCTGAATTCTTGGCTTCATACCCTGCCCTCCTGATTCCTTGGTGGGCCACCAAGGGTGAATGGGCCCTCCCTCAGGGGCTGATCCTGAGGGTTGGACTGAGCTGGGGAATGCCGGAGAGGAGACCAGGCAAGGAGGGCTTCAGATCGAGAGTATAGGCAGTAGATGAGTGGGTTCCCTAGAGAGATGCCCTAAGCCTCCAGTGAAGAAAATAGAATTGAGAAAAAAAAGATAATTTGCTGTCTTTGTACACTCAGTTGCCTCCTGTGCTACTTTAATGAAAGTTTTATATCACTTTCTTTCTTTGCTTTAGTTAAGTTATTTAACCCTTCCCAGAAGCTTTCTTGTTAGCAAAATTAGACAGCTGCTCTACTTTGTAAAGATCAAGCTTGGCCTTCTTTATCACTTTTTTTACATTTATTAGATAGTTGTTTTTTATACTGAACCCAAACATTATTTTTCAGTGGGACTCAAACATTAATGATGCTGTTGTATGTTTCTAGAAAATATTCTTCTGCCTCATTTGAATCTATTAAATTGTCCATTAATTGCCAGTTCACCTCCCTTAAATCTGTTCTTATATTAATTCATTTTTCTTCATTTATTGGTCCAGTTGTTACCACTGTGCCCTGACTCTTTTACTCCATATACAATAGGCAAGGCAAGGCAAAATTTATTTAAAAGACGCCCAATCCCAGAGGTTCTGGGCATGGTACAAATAAATAAACACATATTCAACAAAATAAGTCAATAAAGAAAAATTAAAAGAAAAAAATGTTTTCTATAAATATATACATATTAATGCTTCAGATAGATATTACCCATGAACAGAAAACTAAGCAATACATTTTCAGCAGCTATAGTCAAAGCAAGTCAATAAATGAATAACTCAATCTAGAAATGCCTGAGCGAATAGGAGGGCCTTTAGGTGTGCCTCGAATACCTCCAAAGTAGGGCCCCCCTAACCCCAGAGGGGAGCAAATTCCACAGGACAGGAGCGGTGCCACTAAAGGCCCTGTCGCCAGCCAATTTCAACCTCATCCTGGGAACTGCTAGGGGGCTTCAGAGGAGGAACAGAGAGGGTGAACCGAGAGAACAGATACCAGAGAGCAGATGCCCTAAGCCAACTCATCACCAAACCCACCAGACCCTCTTCCTCTGGGGAAAATGGCTCTCTGCTTGACTGGATGCTGTGAAGTAGGCCAAACCACATATCAGTCTCTGGCCTCCTCCCTGATTCGATCTCGGAACATTCCCCCACATACTGTATCTGGAGGGATGTTAACCCCAGGGTCCCACCAAAAGTCATACAGTTGAGAGATTATTCAAACTTTGACTTAAACAACTTCCATTCCGACCTCAGCCTGACGGACTGGTCCCCGGTATTTGCAAACCCGAACCCCTTGGTTGCTCTTGACAGCTTCTTAACCATTTTTACACCATTACAAGATAGACATGCCCCACTCATTAAAAAAAGAGTGAGGGGCACAGTCATAAAATAGTTACAAGGGGAACTGTTTGCCCTGATGAAGCTTAGGGACAAAAGTTGGCTTAAATATAAGGCCTCTGGAAACAGAGCTGACTTCGAGGTCTATGGACAACTTAGGAATTCATGCAAATGGGCGATTCACTAGGGAAAGAGTGATTTCTGCAAATCATCCCTTGAAGTGTCCACCAAAAACCCGAGGAGTTTCTGGCGCACTATAAAACACACCGTAAATGGTCCAGCTTGTCAGCAGGTTCCTGACTTGCTAATAAACGGAGTCAGTTGCAATAATGCGCACACGATAGCAAATGCTTTCAATGGCCTGTTCTCAGACCTGTCTGATTACACCTCTATGCCTTCAATCTCAAATGATCTTGGTCCTACTCCTGGTGCTCCACCTCATCCTTCTCTCCCTCCCTTCCACTTTAAGTCTGTCTCCTCCAAAGAAACCCAGAAGCTTCTAGTCGGTATCTCCCCTTACTCCAGTGCTGGACACGACAACCTTGTGCCCAAACTGCTAAACCTGGGGGCCCCCTTCTTGGCACATCCGATCTCCCACATTCTTAACTCCTCGCTCATATCAGGGTCTGTCCCTGCCATTTGGAAGGCGGCCAATGTGATCCCTGTCCTCAAGCATGGCAGTCCCAAATTACTGAAGAACTATTGAACCATAGCAATTCTATCTGCAGTTAATAAGCTGCTTGAAAAAGTAGTGGCCTCCCAGATTGTCCTCTTCCTACAACCGTATGGCCTTCTCTCCCCTGAGCAGCATGGTTTCCGAAAATGACACAGCACCTCCACTGTCCTCGCACAGGTCACCTCCAAAATCAGAACTGCGACTGCTCAGGGCAAACTCATGGGGGCTGTTTTCATTGACTTGTCCAAGGCCTTAGATCTGGTTGATCACACCCTCCTGGGCTCTGCTCTCAAGTCTTTTGGCCTCCCCCCCATCCTAACCTGGTTCTCTAATTATCTCTCGGGTAAGAAACAGTACACGAGGTTCCCAAATGCCATCTCCAGCCTATCACCAGTAGCCAGTGGGGTACCTCAGGGGTCGGTCCTTGGTCCCCTATTGTTCTCCCTCTTCATAAACCAGCTGCCTTCAATCCCAGCCTTCGGATATGTTACTCTATATGCTGATGATATGGTGCTCCTCGCCAGTTCACAAAATATTGATGACATAAACTCTAGACTCAACTCAGATTTTGGTCACATCCAAACCTGGATCAAGGCAAGTAAGCTTATCATCAACCTGCAGAAGATGCAGGCAATGTTATTTGGCTCCCATCCCAAGATGAGACCATGCCCGGCTGAGCTCAGAGTCGTTGGCACTGATGGCACCCTTGTGATGATGGTGGAATCGTTCAAGTACTTGGGGGTGACTCTTGACCCACAACTGGATCTCTCTCTGCACATACTTCACTCCTGTAAGACAACAAACTGCAAATTGGGACTCTCATACAGAGCAAAAAGTTGTCTCACCCCAGCTGCCAGACTTGCCCTGGCAAAAGGGGTCTTCCTCACCTCGCTTTGCTATGGGCTCACCTCCTTCATGAATGCCCCCAAAGCCTGGATCCCCAAATGGGACACCTTGTATAACAACATATGTCTCTTCACCCTATCATCCCCTCTTCTCACCCATCATTGTCTACTTTACTGTAGACTGGGTTGGCTCTCCCCTAGTAACCATCGTTCATTCGTTATGGGCAACTTTATAGATAACATCATCTGGTCATCTACTCCTCCAGCACTTGCCAACCTCCTCCAGCCTGCCCCCTCTGGCTACCAGCTGAGGTCCACCGAATCCCAGGCACTTATGGTCCCTAAGACTCACTCCCTTGCGGGAGATCAATCCTTTGCGGCTCTTGCCCCTAGAACCTGGAAGCTCCTTCCTCCTCATGTAAGAACTGCCCCCTCCCACAGCTGTTTCAGGTCCTCCCTCTGGGGCTACCTAAAACAAGCATCAAGCTGCCTCTGTCCCCCATAGTCCACTGTCTGTGCAGTGTCTGTGAAAAATCCTGGCCATGGGAGTGCACTTATTCCAAAAATAACACATAAACAAATATCACAAATGTTGTTGCTGCTGACACTGGTCCTAATTTCCCTGGCTGCCCCGGTTGTCATGCCCCTTACTGAATTGCATTAAATTGTTCACTGCCTGTTACCTGATTGTAGTTGATTGCTTATTCCTGTCTGTACCATGCCTGGCAGTTGGGCCCTAGTCTCTGTACTTTGTTTCTGCTGGTCCTTCTTGCTTGTTTTCTGACTGTACCTTTGTATAATTTGTTGCTAGCCTCTGTACTGTTATTTGCTTGAACCTTTGTAACTCTCCTGGGTCGCACCTGAAATGAAGCACTTGACTGTCTAGTGTGCTTACCTGGTAAACAAAAGCTAAATAAATAAATAAAGAAGGTCTGACAGATAACCAGGGCCCTGATCATGTAGGGCCTTGTAGGTGGGAATACCCACCTTAAAAAGGATCCTCCACCTGACTGGCAGCCAGGGCAGCTCACACAACACCAGTGTAATATGGCAAAATTTCATCTTCCCAGTAAGTAACTGGGCAGCTGAATTCTGCACCAGCTGCAGTCTGTGGAGAGATCCCTCGATAGAACTTTACAGTAGTCAAGCCTAGATGTAACTAAGGCATGCATCAAAGTGGGGAGGTCCAGAGGTGGAACAAGGGGCTTATCCTGGTAACATTTCTGAGATGGAAGAAACAGGAGCAGATAGTGGAAGATATCTGCACCTCCATAGTCAAAATCCTGTCCAGAATGATGCCAAGATTTCGCACCCTAGGGGAGGCCTTCAATTAAACAGATACCAGAACAAGTCCAGTCTCTGATTCAGAGTCCATCTTATCATGCACTCTGTTCGACTCCGCCACCAATACCTCCATCTTATTGGGGTTTAGTCACAACCAGCTAGAGGCCATCCTGTTGTTGATCTCAGCAAGGCAGCTGTTTAGCACATCTACCACATTGGATGTTCCTGGGGCAAAGGATAAGTATAGCTGGGTATCATCAACATAGCAATAAAAACCCAAGCCATACTTCCTAATGATCCCTCCCAGGGGTAGCATGAACACTGCGAACAACATTGGGGCCAACACCAATCCCTGTGGTGCTCCACAAGATAAGGGACTAGGGGTGAAAGAGAAATTTCCTATCACAACTCATTGCCTCCTGTTGGTTAAATAGGACTCAGACCAGCAAATGACAGTGTCGGTGAGTCTGCAGAGTTCCTTAAGGCAGTGAAGCAACACACAATGGTCCACAGTGTCAAATGCTGAGGTGAGATCATGAAGAACAAGAATGGTCCTTTCTTCTTGCTCTCTTTCCCTGAGGACATCATTCTGCACCCGAACAAGTGAGGTTTCCGTGCTATGCCTCACCCAAAACCCATACTGGAAATGTTCATACAACTCATGGGTCGCTAGGTGCTCCTCCAACTGAAGTGCCACTACCTTCTCCACAATCTTCACCAAAAAGGGGAGATTGGAGATAGGTCAGTAATTTGTCCTGATCTCCAGGTTCAGTGATGGTTTCTTTAGGAGTGATCTCACCAATGCCTCCTTCAAGCATCAGGAAAGACACCCTCAGATAAGGACACCAGACAATCAGGGCAAACACCGGGTCAACGTTGTCGATGCATCTCATCAAGAAACGCATCGGCACCAGATCCAGTTCACAAAAAGTGTGCTTCAGATTGGTCAGCACCCTGATGACCTCACTTATCTCCACTGGTCTAAACCCCCCCCAACTAGGCAGAGTGCACTCAGAACACCTCTGGTGACCACTGCCAGCTATGGCATTGCTGACTGGAGAAAGTCCCTGCCAGATACCGAACACTCTGTCCAAGAAGAACCAAACAAACTCTTCACATTCAGCATTTGAAAAAACCTTCTTCAGCTGTAGACAAGCAGGACAAAGTAGCCTGTCCACAGTCCAAAAAAGTGCAGCTGGTAGGTTCTTCCTGGCAGCAGTCTCCCTGGACAGGAACATTGCCTTCTTATGGTTGATTTCCCCCAGTATGCATTATAATGCATGCACAGGGCCAGTTTGTCCTTCTCCAGGCTGGACTTTCTCCAGTGGCACTCCAATCTCTGACCCTTTCTCTTCATCTCCCTGAGATCCCCGTCAAACCATCAGGATCACAGTTTGGAAGATTTGGGTCATACACAGACAGGTGAGAGGGAGACAATAGTGTTGGATAACAACCTATTATAAGAGTCCACCATGGCACCAATGCTTCCAGGGCATGCATTATCTACACCAAATAAATCAGCTGCCACCAAAAAACCCTCTGGAGTTACACCCCCCAAAGGATGACAGCTCATCATCTCTGTAGGGAGAGGGCATCTGGTGGGAGCCCTGAACATGAACTGCAGTGATCAGACCATGCCACCCGATCAATCTTGAGATTATTTATCTCAAGCCCCAGTGAGAACACCAGGTCCAACGTGTGGCCGCCCTGGTGAGTTGTGGCAGAAACAGCTTGCGACATGTACAGTGATGACACAATCTGGAGGAGGTTATAACAAAGCCGAGAGGATTCGTTGTCAGCCCAAACATTGAAGTCCCCCAGAACAATACATCTGGAGGTTTCCAATGTTTCACCAATGACAATTTTGGCAACCTCCTGCAGGAAGTTCCCTGCCGCCCCAAGGGGGTGGTAAATAAGGAAAATCCTGCAGCCTGTGCCTGGACCCCCATGGATGTCCACACATTCAAAAGAACCCAGGGTTCACACTGGTGTTTGTTTATATATATATATATATATATATATATATATATATATATATATATATGTATAGGATGTGGTTACTGATCGAGTTTGGTAATGTCCTCACACATTTAATAATACCCAATCGATCAGTGAATCCATGACTCTTCTATTATTCTTCCTAGTCCCCTCTTTTACTGTCTGATTCAGATTCACTTTCTGAAGCAAATTTTTAACAGTTCTTACTTCTGATCCCAGCCAGTTCAGGCTTATGCCACCTAATGATTTTAATTTCTTATTTTTATATTTGTACACTAATTTTACTAACTCATTAAGTCCCTGTATTTTTGTTTGGGGGTTTGTGTGCACAGCCAATGATTCATTTCTTTGAGTTTCACAGTAATAATTCAATAAAACAATTTTCACAACCTGATGGTAATGTCTCAATCCCTGTCTCCCTTAAAGTATGTTTTTCCCTTGTATAAATGATAATACCGCTAATCCTCTTCCCCATGCAGTCTCTTCTTAGTGATTTGTACCCTTCTATTCTGATTATAGAGCAGGAACCAGATGCATTTATCTATGTGCCTGGGTCTGAAAGGTTTGATGACTCTTTCTCATGTAAAAAAGTGTGTAGAATTCAGATTTACAACTCTTATTCTTCCATAGTTGTATGTTTTCTTGGAAAATGCACTTTTTTCAGTGTAACTAAAAGTTTTACATTTATGTAATAGACTCAGTTTACTTAGTTATTTATTTAATTCATCTAATTTATTCAATAGACTCAGTTTACTAAGTTATTAACATAATTTATTTAATGTTTCAGATATGATTAACAAGACTTCTCACAAACTACAAAGGCAATGCATCCTACACACTGATCTAGGAGTTAGCATAGACCATAGAGACCCACTACCTTTTGATGATGATCATTGGGAGAAAGTAGTTGATGCAAAAGAAATACATTCTAGTTAAACACTGTCAAAGTACAACATGTTGTGTCTTGAATTGCCTGAATGCTACTCCAGCAGCCATGGGTATCATTATATCTGCTACAAGAACTTCACTGCATATAAGAGTTCCAGTAAACTTGCAGATGATGAAACTTTAAAAAAAGACACCATAAAGAGTTATCCAGTAAAATAGCTGTGCTCCTCAGCTCATGGTGCTCTATCTGAATCTGCAGCATTTACATCAGGCATATTCCCAAATGAATGTATATTTTGCAAATCATACAAGAAAAAGAATCCTAAGGAATCAAAGGAGGCTTTTGAATATCCTACAACATGAGTAACTTATGGGGCAGCAGACAGCATAAAAAATTAATCAAAAGAAATGGATGATTGGCAAATGAATATGATGGTAGGCAGTATTGATCTCATAGCCAATGAAGTGAAGTACCACAACAGCTGTAAGAACAAGTATGTAAAAAAGGAAGCATGAATAAAGGGCGCAGGTGCAAAATATGAATAGAGTCAGTTGAGGGGCAGTCACCAGTTGCCTTTTCCAGACGTGTTAAATATGTGCAATGCATCATTGTTAATGGAATGCAAGAAGAATCATTGCTATCTCTACACAAAAGGTACATGGACATTCTTAAGGAGTGTAGTGGGTGTGAAACAAATTACGACCCACAGAGCTTGCAGTCAAAACTGGTGGATCACTTCAAAGATGGTATCATATTTGATACCAAAAGTAGAAAAGCTGGTATAGTCATCTGGTCTGCTAAGAAACAGACTAACTGGAGGGAAGCACAAGCAGCACAGGTAGCTCAACACACAAGAGAACAGTTGTTCGACTTCCAAAAGGTACAGCCTCGTAATAAAAGCAAAGTTAAAGTTGAAGACTTAATAAAAGAAAATGTAAAACTACCACCCTTTCTTCAGACATTCCTATGTACTGACCTCATGGGTTCATCAGAAGTCAGCAGTGAACAACAGGAGAATATAGTTCAATCTATGGCAGATGACATAGTGTTTGCAGTGCCAAGGGGAATAATCAAACCACAATAACCACAATTTCCATTGGCTCGTTATATTTCTCTCCCACTAGGGGCGTTATCCCATCTCCCGACTGTCTTGTGTATAACTATCCTTAAAATTGAGCCACTCCTCTAGAAGCCTGCTTCCTTCTCATTATTAGCTCATTGCTGCTGTGTAAGTAGCTGCGATAGTCATGATGCAGCACCCCAATCTCCCACTAATGTGCCATCCTCTCACCCCTAAAGCTTCTTTACTTGTAATTATGTCTTTCCTGCTTTGTCTAAACTGGCTAACAATTTCCACACCTCTTGCTACTCTTCCCTGCACTAACAATGATAGGGACTTTATGTTTTCTAATATCCTACTGAACTGTTACTTGAAGTCTACTCCTGCTCACTCTATTTTGCTAAAAAGAGGCTCTATCTATCTGTCTGTCCGCTTATATCTCTTGCACTACCACAGACCCAAGCGCCGGCCATGCACTATCTCTGCCAACATTAGCCCTCTCTTCCACCTCGCACGATGGCTCCTTATGCTTTCCGGTGATGTGGCACCCAACCCGGGCTTTAAGGCTTGCGCCTCACCCTCTGCAACTGCAATCACAAAAAAGGGTCTAGTTATAGCCCACATGAACATCCGTAGTCTCACGAGTAATTTGGCTGAGCTTGAAGCCTGGGCTAAACTGATCAACCCTGACATACTTTGTCTATCCGAGACTTGGCTGAAGCCTGCGGTACCTGATACAACCTGTCTCATGCCTGGCTATAATATTCTTAGAAAAGACCGCACTGGGTCAAAGAGAGGGGGTTGCGATCATGTACAAAACACATCTGGTCCTGAACATCCAACCCTGCACTGATTCCCTGACACCCTGTGAAACTCTTCATGCTACTCTGGCACTGGGTTCAAAACTGCTGCACGTCATCTGTGTCTACAATCCACCTACAAGCGGGATGAGTGGTCTACAGAACTTGCTACATTATGTCTCCCAAAATGTGAAATCGAATGAGGCTCTTCTCTTTGGTGACCTGAACATCAACTGGCTGGGACCACAACACAATATCCTTGAATCCCTACTACAAAAACACAACCTATATCAAACTATAACAGACTTCACCAGAACTACCACTCTGCACTCTGGGTCACTGCTTGACTGGATTCTCACCTCCAGGCCTGACCATGTTCTGGATGCCGCAGTGCTTTCTGATTCTATCACCGACCACTCCCCTACACTTTGCCACTGGAGGTCCTGTCCACCTCCTCCTCCGCCCCCACGACTGATAAGATTCTCAAACTATGCAGCCCTTGACCAGCAGGCCTTTCTACTTGACCTCTCCTGTGTCGACTGGTCCAACATTTACTCCGCCACCAGTGTGGATGATGCCCTCCATACATTTTTGACAATATTTAGCACCTTACAAAAGAAACACCTCCCCGTAGTCAGAAGGAGAGTAAGGGGTCAGCATTCGAGATGGCTTATGAAAGATCTGCTCCAAAGATTGAAAATTAGAGACAATCAATGGAAAAGGTACAAAAAAACTGGGCTACAGTCGGACGTCGTTCTGTACAAGCAACATAGAAGCAACTGTAAAAAATGCATTAGGCAGGCCAAAAGCAAATACTGCCAAAATTTGCTGATAAATTCCTCTAATGACCCCTGCAAGTTTTGGGGTCATATTAAGTCCTTTCTGGGTACTGCCAAAGATGTGACTCCATCTGATATGGTCCTCCATGGCATGCATTGTACTGACTCCACTACGATTGCTAATGTGTTTAATCAACAATTCTCTGACTTATCTGCTTACACAGCCTCCCTCCCATCACAACCCTCTAATGCACATCTTAACCCTACAGCATCTGGTGGACTCCCAAACTTAACCAACCCCTTTACTTCAGGAAAGTACCTAGGCATCTGGTCCTAAAACTGCTCAGGTCACTTCGGACAACACCAGCACTGGCTCTGATGGCCTGGAACCCAGACTACTTAAGATGGCCTCCCACCTCATCTCTGGTCCACTGGCACACATTTTCACCCTATCTCTCTCCAATGGGTCGTCCCTGAAATCTGGAAGGCAGCCAGAGTTACTCCTGTATTTAAGAAAGGAAGCAAAATGACATTTCTAATTACCGACCCATTGCAATTCTATCTGTTCTGAACAAAGTACTGAAAAATCATTTCCACAGATAACCTAACACCTCGAGAAATTCAACTTACTAAGCTCAGCACAACATGGCTTTAGGAAGAATCATAGCACTATGACTGCACTTAGAAATTTACTACTGATATTGCTTACAATATGGATCTAGGAAAGCTCACAGGGCGGTTTCATTGACTTAACTAAGGCTTTCGATCTGGTCAACCATTCTCTGCTTCTATCAGCTCTAAATACCTGGGTTTCCCTCCAGTTACTAGCTGGTTCAAAAGTTACCTCTCCAACAGAGCATTAACAGTTAAATTCAATTCATCTGTGTCGGACAGTGCTGTTATTAACGCGGGTCCCTCAAGGGTCTATACTTGGCCCTTTCTATTTTCTCTATTTGTAAACAATCTTCCTGAGCTGGTCACCTCAGGACACTCACTTCTATATGTGGATGATCTAGTAATATATTATCATTCCAACAATGTCCTTGAATTAAATACTAGCTCACCACTGATTTTCATGTTGTACAACACTGGTTGAGCTCTCAACGTCTGGTCCTAAACACAAGTAAGACAAAAGTAATGATGTTTGGCTCAACCATAGACTTAGATCCTGTCCCTATCCATCTCAGTCTCAGACACAGAAGGAACCCTATTGAAGCTGTCTCTGCCTTTGCTACCTTGGCATCCACCTGGATCAAACCCTGGACCTAAAACCTATATTCAAGAAACTTGCAAAACAGTAAACTGTAAACTGGGGCTGCTTATAGAGCCAAACACCTTCTCACCCTGCTGCTAAACTGGCGATAGCCGGAATTCTATTGCCAACCCTCACATATGGGTGTCCCATCTTGTCTTTAGCCTCAAAATCCTCGCTTCATCTTTGGGATACTACCTACAATAATGTGTGCAGATTTGCAGCCAAGGCACCTCGGTTACACCATCACTGCCTTCTATATCAGGACCTTGGCTGGCTCTCTCCCTCCTCGATCAGACAGTACTATTTGCACAACCTTGTGGACTCCATCCTACAGACATCCAAACCTGCTGTCTTGTCTGATCTACTAACACCGCCATTGCCACAAGAAATCTCAGATCTAGCGGATCAGTTATTACTCTCCATCCCCTTCTGCAGGACTAAAAGGGTATGAACTCCTTCCACTATGCTGCCCCCACCTTGGAACCGGCTACCGCGAGAACCTGAGAGATATCTCCACCCATGAGTCTTTCAAAAGGAAACTGAGAACTTTCCTCATTACAATGGACAAATGTGTCTGCTTTGACCCCACCTGATGCATTGCATTTTCACTGACATTTCCATTAATAGCACTGTTGTTTATATGAGTAGTGTAGTTTATACTATTTTTATATTATTCATCATAATTGATGTCTTACTTTAGCCTAGTTATTAATACTGTCTCAATCTGCTTGTCTCTTAAGTTTAATGTTACCTGTTGATATTGTTTCATACTCCTGGTTTTCTCTAACTGCACTATCTCTCCCCTTCTGTTTCCTCCCCTTCTCTGTTCTATCTTCTTCCCCCGGTCTTCCTCTCCCCACTATACTTACCTCTACCTGCTCCCACCTTATGCATGCCCCCCTCAAGTCCCCTTCTTTCTGCCACACTGTGTCACCTTTCTCCTTACACCACCACTTTACTTCCACCTTCTACCGACCCCTCCTTACCCCGCTAGCCGTCTCTCGGTTCCACCGCTTCGGCTTCACTTTTACTTCTGCCGCTTTGCCATAACTCTTCTGCTTTTCCCCTCTTACGACCTTCTCACCCATGGCTAGCCGTCTTTGGCTCCACCGGCCCGGCTGTACTTTCCCCTCTTGCCGCTGTTGCTGTCTACGACCCTCCTTCCCTGCCTTGCCGTCTCTCGGTTCCACTGGCTCGGCCTGACCTTGGCACTTTTGCTGCCATTGCGTTTCTCCTCTGCTTCCTCCTCTCACCCACTTACTCACCCTCGCCCTGCCGTCTCCCGGTTCCATTGCCCCGGCTTCACACTCTTCCCTCCTTCCGCTAATGCTGTTTCTGCTGTTCCTCCCCCCCGCCACCCTCTCTGTGCCTGCCGTCTTGTGGCTCCACAAGCCCGGCTGCAGGTTGGTACCTCTCCCCGCTGTTGCTGTATCTGTGGCGCCCCCCCTCATTTCTTTCTCCCTCATCCCTATTACCTCTCTGGTGTTTTTTCATGTTGCCTCTACTCCCTGCCTTACCGTCCTCCACCTTTCACATATAAGTATGTTGCTTTGATACAGGGTTAATATGTATTGTTGATTTTCTGCATTATTATTGTTTCCTGTATACTGCTGCGCATTTGTATCTCTCTCTGTTTTGATGGTTCTGATGTTTCAAATAATTCCTGGCTATACTATGTCTGTATTGTAATTGTACCTCCCAGGTCGTGCCTGAAAACAGTCACTTGCTGGCTAGTGCACTTACCCGGTTAACAAAAACTAAATAAATAAAAAATAACACCTCTTATTGGGCATGGGTGTTAAATCCATGATGGGCAGTAAGAAAGTTTTAACTATTTTGAACAGGTTTGGTTAATGTGTCAGCTACCATCTCAAAACTGTAGTCACCACCAATATAACAGAGAAAAATATGGCTACACCAGATGGATTGCTCACACAGCCAGGTTTATCCACTGCTTTGGGTTTCAACAATTATGATGAGATGACAGATACACTTGATGGTCATGACACTTTGCATGACACTGTGGGTATAGCATACCAAAACATACCATCCAGTATTGAGGAGACAGCTGCACCCAAAGAAAGGTCTGAAGAACCTATGACAAGAACACACATGGATGACTAAACTCCAGGAAGAAATGAAACACGCACAATGGAAACAAACACAGATAAGCAAAGATCAGAAGTTGATGCCCATGACCAGGCAGGGCCGTCTTTAACATCAAAGAGCAAATAAAACAGAACATCAAAAACAAAGGCTGAAGATTCTGATGAAGACTGTTTGCCAAGTGTAAAGAAGCAGATATTGCAGCCAATGGCATGACAGGATCAAGACACTGTACACAGGCACATTCTAATGTCTCAGAGGAAAAGCACTCTAGATATTGGTGAGAAAGACATTTGACCATATACATCTGGAAAACCAAAAATAAGGCAGCATCAGGGACGCTGGTTTACCGGGATTGAGAAAGGGCATATTCTGTTTTGCACATTGTAAAAAATGGTATTGTCACCGATGTCTGCTAAGCCAAAATCCAATTTTACCAGTGTTTTGTTTTGTGTACTTTATTTAACAATTTTTAACTCTGCTAACATGCATTTTAGCAATTTTGATTTCCACTATTACACATCCTTCCATCCTTGTACCAATTTAAAGTTATTTTAGGTAGAAGATGTGATGGCAGCAGCAACACTACAGCCCCAATCCCTAAGGTGTAATGGAAGCAGCACTACAGCCCCATCCCTCAGGTACAATGGCAGCACCAACAGCAATATGACCCCCATCCCTCTGGTGTGATGGCAGCAGCAAAAGCACTACAACCTCCTTCCCTGAGGTGTGACAGAAGCAGCAGCACTGTGGCCCCCATCCCTTAGGTGTGATGGCAGCAGTACTACATTCACCATTCCTCAGGTCTGATGGCAGTATCAGCACTATGGCTCCCATCCCTCAGGTGTGATGGCAGCAGTACTACATTTCCCATTCCTCAGGTGTGATGGCAGAAGCACTACAGTCCCCACCCCTTCGGTGTGATGGCAGTAGCAACAATGCAGTCCACATCCCTCTGGGGTGATGGCAGTAGTGACTGCACTATGATCCCCTTTCTTCAGCACCCACACCCCACATGCACAAGTTAAAAATGACTTGGTCTCTTTGCTTGTTAGAACTCAGATGTGAATTAATCTGAACCATCACCGCTAAGGTCGACTACCTTTGTTTTTTCCTATCTATAATTTAACTGCCTGAGTTGGATTTCTGCCTGTGACACTGCTGACCAGGATTAGGGAACAGACTTGGGTGTTGGAGGGCCAGCTGGTTCATGAAGGCTTGAGTGTCCAATGACCACTCACCTTCTCCTGGGAGGGAGGGTGGATTCAGGGCTCAGCATTTGCTGGCCTCTGGTGGAGGCCAGATGCACAACAACATGTCAGCCCTCACTGCAGGAGGGAGCATGACGGATGTTAGCTTGTGCCTTGACATCGTGTGGCCTGTCACGCTCCCAAGAAAATGGGAAAACACCCACTGACCCAACCGAAGGACAGCTGTTGGTCCCTTCATAAGCCAGAATCCCCAGACATGTGTCTGTTCTGACCCCTGCCATGCCCAGGATACACTGGAAGCTCTTTATGGCAATTCTCCTCCCCTGCTAGCCTCCCACAGGGGTAGGAGCCCACTCAATGAAGGGTTACTTTGGGTTACCTGGTAGCACAGCAGTAAGAGGAAGTGGATGGTGGTCGGCACTCAGCAGTGATGGTAGGGGGCCTTGGCAGGCCTGAAGGAGTGAATGGCAAGGGGGTAAAAAACTGCTTAAATTTGCTTCTTTGAAATAAAGTGTCTTCACCTAAAAAATCCACAAGTGATTAGTGGAGGACGTTCAAATGGATTTATGCATCTACCAGACATGTGGATGCTTTTTTTTTCCCTTAGTGTCTGTGAAAAGGGTGTCTCCCAGTTTTCATGTCTTTGTTCAGATGTGAATACTCTGCCCACCAGCATCATACAGCCCATGGGGTCTTACCTTCTGTACATCATTGACTTTGCTTTCAAAATCCACTGGCCAAACATAAGTACACTTAAATATTTAACATTTGCTTTTTGTTGAAGCAGTCTGTCAGAAAACCTTTTGCTGTCACAGAGACTGAAACAGTAGGTGGGAGAAAAGCTGCAAATGATCCAATTCACCTAAATGGGGTGCTAACTGTGAAGTATTTTCATAAGTAGTAAGGCAGTTTCTTCTTTGTGAACATACTTTTCATTCAGACTAGTTTTCATTCAAACAACTGAGGACTGTGAATGGCCCTACTGGTTATAAACTTGAATAAGCTAGTTGGTAACAGTGATCCTGCATTTAGCAATCTACAACCTAGATGCTTATATGCAAAGAATACAATGAACACCTGACTAAAATCTAAAAACAAGCTTATAAAACACATAAAATGTATCTGAACATTTATCTTTACCTATACAAAATCATTTCAGCCCAAGAAAAACTCAGGTAAATTACATGGTACCCTGACTACTATTCTATGATGTAGTAAACATATATTTGTATTTTTTTATATATTCTTTGTAAAGCAGGTAAGGCCCACTAGGCAGGGCTGTCTGTTTTCTGAAGTGACCTAGAACTGGGGAGGTTAAGTGACTTGCTTGGAGTCACACAGTATGCAAGTAGAGGTTGTGGGAATCAAACCCAAGTCTGCTGGATGTACCCAGTTCATTCACTGCTTGTTACTCTAACCACTAGGCATGGGTGGTTAAACTGAATGGCTGATTACAACAAAGCAGTGCAGGTGATTTCCTTATTGACTCTATATGCAGCAAAGCAGAAATAATACAAAGCACAGCAGCATTCATTTTAAGATGCTGAAATCTGGGTCGGCCTGCTGGTGCTGCGGTAGTACTATTGCTTGCAATGCCAGCTACCCAGGGTCAGAAGCGAACTTGGGTTGCTGGAGGTCTGGCCAGGGGAGTAGGATCAGAGTAGGGTGGAACAGAGGCACACCCAGTCAGTTGTTCCACTCCACAATCCATACACCATTCTGGGGGAGCACAGCTCCCCTATGGATGCACCCACAGAGGAGATTAAGGAGGCTGAGGACACCTGTCACAAGGGAGGCCCACAGGAAGGAGGCAGAGGATGCCACAAGGAAGGGAAGCAGCTCCTGGTGGGGGACTCAATTATTAGGGAATGGAACTGGGAGGAGCAGGGAAAACTCAAGTAAAGTGCCTGCCTGGTGCCATGGCTTGTGGGGACAGGGCGCATCTCAGGATCAGAGAACAGCTGCAGGAGTCTGGAGCTGGATGTCATTGTCCACCTAGGGACAAATGACTTGGCTCAATATGAGCTTAGAGCAGTGCAGAAGGACTTTGTAGAACTGGGAGAGGCCTAAGACAAGTAACACACAGTATCCTTCTCGGAGGTGCTGCCTATAAATGGCATGAGTGAGGCAAGGTACTTTGCACCATGCAGTTTAATGAGTGGTTGAAAATAATTGTGTGAGCACAGGGTTTGGCTCATTGGGGACTGGGGTTCCACCTGGAGGGACACCAGCCTATACTGGCAGGATGGTCTGCATCTGTCCAGGAAGGGAACAAGTCTTTTGAGCAATCGGTTTAAATGCTTCATTGGCAAGCTTTTAAACTAGTCAAGGGGGGGAGGCACTGATAAGCAGCAGAAAAATCCCAGCCTCTCCCAACAAAACAGGCTACTAAATGGGAAAAAGACAGAAGTAGAAAGGTCAGTGGGGGATGCTGCAACAGAAAGTGAAGCCATCAAAAAATGGAGAGCAATGAGTACCAATGCCCGTAGTCTGAGTAACAAGCTTCCTGAATTAGTGGCCTTGATGGAGGAACATCTGGATATGTGCAGTCACAGAAACATGGTACACACAAAACCATGAATGGGATGTAAACATGCCAGGATACACTATTTACAGGAGGGACAGGGAGGGTAAAAGAGGAGGAGGAGTAGCTCTTTACATAAGGGAAGGAATCAAAGCAACAGAACAAAAGGGTAAACAGGGAGGAGAAGAAGCACTGTGGGTAAATTTGGAGACCGGCAATGGCACCACAATCCATAGGGGTTGTATACAGACCCCCTTCTCAGGGGGAGGAAATGGACAAGGAAATGATAAGTATACTTAGTATGGCAGAAAAAGGGGAGATATTGCTGATGGGTGATCTGAATATGCCAGATGTTAACTGGAGTGCAGTTGCAGCAGCCACTTCTAAGAGTGGGGTTATTCTAGATGCCCTACAGGGGGCATGCCTTAGACAACTAGTATTGGAGCCCACTCGAGAGGGAACAATCTTAGACCTGGTTCTCTCAAATGGAGATGAAGAGAGGATCACAGATGTAGAAGTGGGTAGCCATCTGGGAACTAGCGACCATTGAACATTATGGTTCACAATAAACACAGCAATAGAGTCAAGCCATACAAAGACAAAGGTACTGGATTTTAGGAGGGCTGACTTTGTCAAAATGGGTGATTGCCTAAGGAATGCACTAGCAAATGGGCAGGAAGGAGGGGTGGAAGAACAATGGGGAATAATAAAAACTGCCATCACAGAAGTAACAAGCCTTTGTGTAAAGCAAATAAACAAAATGAAACGAGGTAAGAAACCACTATGGTTCTCAAAGGAAGTGGCAGTGAAGGTTCAAGAGAAAAGAAAGCTTCAGGAAGTACAAGGAATCACAGAAGGAACAGGACAGAGAACTGTATCAGTTAAAGCAAAAGGAAGCTGGGAAGGCAGTCAGAACAGCAAAGGCCCAAACCGAGGAAAAGATAGCCAACCTCAGTTAAGAAGGGATAAAACCTTTTATAGGTACATCAGGGAGCGAAGTAAGACCAAGGAGGGATAGTGAGGCTTAGTAAAGGGGAGGAGGGTGGTCAGAGGGTGATTCTGAAAGGCAGAGATACTAAACAAATATTTTGCTCAGTATTTACAAAGAAAGAGGGAAGTACCTAAAACAAACAGTAGAAACACTCTGGATACAGAAGTTGATACCAGCCCATTTACAGAAGAAAGGGTTCTGAAAGAACTCTTAAAACTGAAGGTGGACAAAGCAATGGAGCCTGATGGGATTCATCCCAGAATTCTAAAGAACTAAGGGTAGAACTAGTGACACCACTGACTACCCTCTTTAACAAATCATGGAGGATGGGTGGTACCGAGGACTGGAGGAGGGCAGATGTGATTCCTTCACAAAGTGGGAGCAAAGCAGAAGCAGAAACTACGGACCTGTTAGTTTAACCTCAGTGGTAGGGAAAATGATGGAATCACTTCTGAAGGAAAGAATTGTTGAGTATCTAGAGGCCAGAGGGCACAGGACCCAAGCGCATGGATTCACAGCGGAAAGTCATGCCAGACAAATCTGATAGATTTCTTTGACTGGGTGACCAAAGTAGTTGATCAGGAAGGGCTGTGGACATGGCCTACCTAGATTTTAGCAAGGCATTTGACACAGTCCCACACAAAGATTAATATACAAGTTAGCCAGCCTGGGGTGGGTCCCAAGATGACAGCCTGGGTAAAGGAGTTGGCTGGAGAATAGGACACAGGAGAGTAATAGTAAATGGAGTCCACTCTGAGAAAAAGGGGGTTAGTGGTGGGGTACCGAAGGTTCAGTATAAGGACGGTCCTCTTCAATGTCTTTATGCTACATTGCAGAGGACTGGAAGGAAAGTATGTCTCTTGCAGATGACACAAAGATCTGTAACAGAGTTGATGCACAAGGTGGAGTGGAAAGGATGAGAAGGGACTTGGCAAGGTTAGAGGAATGGTCAAATGTATGGCAGCTTAGGTACAATGCTAAGAAGTGCAAGGTAATGCACCTGGGAAACAAAAACCCAGGGGAAGAGTACACAATGGGGGGTGAGATACTAACAACAACAAAAATGGAAAGGGACCTGGGGATAGTCATATCAGATGACCTAAAGGTGGGAAAGCAATGTGAGAGGGCAGCAAGGAGGGCTGGGGGGATACTGGAATGCATAGGAAGAGGCATCACCAGTAGAAAACAGGAAGTTATTATCCCTCTGTACAGACAGCTAGTGAGACCCCATCTGGAGTACTGCATGCAGTTCTGGAGACCCAATCTCCATGAAGACATAGACAGGATGGAAGCTGTCCAGAGGAGGCAACTAAAAATGGTGCAGGGTCTGCACCAGAAGACATATGAAGAGAGACTTAAGGAGCTTAATATGTATAGCCTTGAGGAAAGGAGGGAGAGGGGAGACATGATAGAAACTTTCAAGTACCTCAAGGGAATCAACAAAGTCCAAGAGGGTAGCATCTTTCAAAAAAAGAGGTGTGCAAGAACAAGGGGGCACAATTTGAAGATAGAAGGGGGGCGGCTCAGAGGTAATTTAAGGAAGTATTTTTTCACAGAGAGGGTTGTGGATGTATGGAACGGCATTCCAGAGGAGGTTGTGGAGTCAAAAACAGTGGTGGAATTCAAGCATGCATGGGACAGTCATAAGGCAATTCTTGGGGGTGGGGGTAGGAAGAAGTAGGCTGCTGGTTAACTAGGACCTGCAGCTTATCCATCAGGTAGGGAAATGGGCAGACTGGGTGGGCCAAGCGGTCCTTATCTGCTGTCAAATTCTATGTTTCTATGTTTCTATCGAGCACCTGGGGGACTGCTCTCCTCCTCCAGGGAGGGTGGGCTGCAGGTCCTGCTGCTTACCACCACCTGTGTGACCACGGGTGGTGATGCAATGGTGCTGCAAAGTGATCAGGAGGGGAGGACCCTAGCCAGGATCTGGAGCAGTGGCATGTCTCTATGTGACCTACCTCCTTGGATCTCCTCTAGTGCCAGTGCCCTCAGGGACAGATACCAGGTAACCAGGAACAATCACCCCACATTGGCCACTAGCAGAAGGGACACAGGTGCCCCAGACTTCATAACCAGGCTCCATGAGGGACCCACTGAGCTGCCTGACACACACTAAGGGAGTGTGGATGGGTCCTTGGGTCCCGTCCCTTTCCACCTGGTGGGGGTACAGCCAAGGCAGGATAGGGGCAGGACCACAGGAGCTCCTGAGCATTACCTGGGGGTGAAGCTAAGGGATACCCAGCCTGAAAAGTGGAGACTGATGCTGTGAGAAGGGGACATAGAAAGATAAAATAAAAGAAAAAATTAAAAATGCTGAAATCTTAGAGATTCTTTGCAGTGACATGCAATTTCTGTGATTGTTACTGATGTTACCAGTAAAAATGGAAAACCAGGGTCCCTGGGCAGCATCAATATAAGATGACAGAAAGCTCTGAACCAAAAAAAAAACTCATGCGAGCTAAGAGAAGGAATGTTGCCTGTATGATATCTTGTGCAAGTGTAGATGCTACTCCAATGTGGCATGGATGGAATGCCCTTGTTTCTGTAGATGACCTGCCCCAGCAGATCTCATCATACATGGATCCTATAGGAAAGCCTCCTACAGGACTTGATATAGTGGAAGAAACCATGAATACTGCTATCAAGGTTATGGATGAATGCCAGGAGGATTATATGCCTGTTACTTATGACTTGGCCATAGCAAAACCTGCACTACAAATTTAGTCCACAAAGTCCCCAGAATATGATAGACTTTTCATATGTTTTGGATCATTCCATATAAAATTAGCATATTTCAAAGGTCTTGGATACCTCCTGAATGGTTCTGGTGGAGACCACATTCTTGTTGAAAGTGGTGTATTGGCATTGGGATCCCTGAATGGACTTCTTCGAGGAACATTTTTCAATCAGGCAAAGAGGCTTCACTTGATGCTATGAGCAGCAGTCAGAATTACTGTAAACATTTACAGTGCTTTATACAATATAAAGGTTTCTCAGACTTTCCTATCTCAAAGCATCTGCAGTAGCTAGTTAATGACCTATTGCCTTCCTTAAAGGTGGACCTAGAGAATACAGCAACATTCAAGACATTTATGGAAGCATATGAAACATTCTCAGATTCCACACACTGTTGTGAGCATGGCACAACTGCCCAATTTTGGCTGCAGTACTGCAGTTTGAGAGAGCTGTACCCACTCTTCTGCAGTTCCATCAGGACAAATGACTTGCCTCTCTTTGTATATAGCTTGGAGAAGATGATGCCTCTTTACTTTGCAACTGGGCACCACAACTATTCCAAGTGGATGACTCTGTACCTTATGCATGTGCTAAACATGGATGATACCCACCCTGGACTAAGGAAAAAATGTGAGAATGGAGCATTAACCATTGCAAGATCAAAGAGAGGGTTTAGCAGAAATCACGTAGACTTGACCTTGGAACAGGCAATTAATGCCAATGCTGCATCAGTACTAACTAGGATTTCTTCTTTGACACAGAACAACAACACAAGGAGGAGGTGAAACATTCTGCAGTCAGCTCGAAGTAAAATTGTTGGAAGTCTTTTAGACAAAGTTGGTCTTGTCAGCCATGACGAAGCCAGACTAGAGCTGAAGAGTTTTATAGTTAAAAAAGATTTGAAGGATCTAAACAAGCTGTTGAACACAATAAACTTCTCCATGAATCCATACCGGGATTCATTGGAGGACAGCAATCATTATTCAATAGGTAGTGGAAAAGCAGTATCACAAGAGTTAGCAAATGAAGTGTTACAGGTTACTGAGATAGGCACTCGGATGTATCATGTGTTTAGAGATGAATGCATTACCAAGGACCCCATCAAAAGATACTGTACAAGTTGAAGAACTTTGCACATGATGCAAAGAAGCTGAAGATTAAGAACAAGGACAAGAAAATTATTGAGTTGAAAGGAACTCAAGACCTCTTTGGACGCTTGCGTTATCTGTATGCGACTTCAACATTTGAACCTATGATGTTTTTTTCTGTACCCACTAACCCCGGTACCCCTCTCCTTAGGAAGCATTGACAGATCAATGAACACAACAAAGAAGTCAACACTGCTGAAGAAACTTGAGACCAAAGTCCAAAGTAGCCACCCTGATGCTGTAAATGCCATTGTGATTGATGCCATGTTCTTGATCAGAAGTCTTACAAACCTGCCACCAACATTCCACAGTGTGGCAAAAACCATCCTGTCTCTTGTTTGCTGTACTTCCTCAAATGAAGTTCACCTTGTCAGTGACTGTTACAAGTCATCAAAGGTCTTGAACAAGAGAAGAGAGGAAAGCATAGCATCGCTCCACTCTCCTCTCATAACTGGTCCTGACCAAAGCTGATCAAGAGACTTTGCTGGATCCCTGTCTTCATCTTCATTCAAGATGGCATTCCTAGGTTTTCTAGCTACAGCATGGAATTCTGATGTGTACTGTGAAGTTTTAGGTGATAAAAAGCTCATGTATGCAGTAGGAGAAACTTGTTACTCATATAAAGTGGAAGCTGGGCATATGCTCAGATTAGAGTGCAAGACCCTAAAAAGCAAACACATAAAAGTAGACACAAGAATCATGCAACACATACATTACATTTCCAGTCAAAATGAGTGTGAAGATGTGCATGTAGTGGTCAGGGCAGATGATACTGATATTCTGGTCATTCTGCTATATAATGCACGTTTAAATGATAATCTCAAACTGCACATGGATGTTTGCCATTCAGGGAATAACACAAGATGATTCATAGACGTATCCCACTTGTCAGCAGATTTAGGCAGACCTGTGTGTGCAGCTCTACCAGGTCTTCGTGCACTGACAGGGTCTGACTATTCACCAGTGTTCAAAGACAAGGGGAAGGTGCAACCTCTAACAATTATGGAAAAGAATACAGAGTACACACAGGCATTTGGAAAACTGGGATGTCCACACTTTCTAAAGAAACTGAGGATACAATTAATAGCTTTGTGTGTACCTTGTATGGACAGAAAGTAAAGAGTGCCAACACAGTCCACTTCAGTATGTTCAATGTCAAGTATCGATAGAGTGACAAAGACACATCCTTAGAAAAGATCAAAGGAGCAGATGCAAGCTCGCTGCCACCATGCAAATCAACTCTGACACAACACATCTACCAAACAAATTACATTTCATTATTATGGAAAAATGCAGACAAACCAGAAGTGACACTACTGAAGCCAGAGGAAAATAGCTGGACCTATGAGGATGGTAAATACAAGGCAACATGATTGACATGTGAAGTTGTACCACCAGCCTTAATTGAACAATTAAATGAGCATGACACAATCCAAATGAAGAAGATGATGACAGTGACTGTGATGTCAATATTGATGAGACAGATTTGCTTAACATGTCAGATAATGAAGACAGTGAACAAAAATCCTGATTGTTGTACTTTGGTTAATAAAACGTTATAAAAATTTAATTGTTTCAAGTTAAATATAGAATAAAATAAATAATGTTAATATTAAGCCTTTGATACATATATTGCTGTTTGTTACATCTGTAGTATTTCAATAAAAGCTTACAGAATTGAAATTAACGAAGGAACCATTAATTAAAATATACAACATTTTCACCAACAGTAAATTGTTTCATTGAAGAAGTGCATTTTCCAAGAAAATGTTCAACTTTGAGCGAAAAGAGTTGTAAATCTGGATTCTACACACTATTACATAAGAGACAGTCATCAAATCTGTTGGACCTAGAGACACAGCTAAATGCACCTGGCTCCTGGACTATTAGATTTTCAACCACTTTAGACATTATCCAGGTTTCATTTATTAGCATTACTTCTGGGGCATAAGTATGAATCCATGCCTTCAGTTCATGTTTTTTAGGTATCAGACTAAATACTGTATATTCATTTGCACCATTTTCAACACTTGCATATTAAACCACTTTCTTAAATCCAGCCATTCACTGGGTACAGTTTCAGCTGGGCCTGGGCTTTCTTCATTATCACCAGATAGTAATAAACTAATCACTGCAAAAATTTAAATTTGTCTGTGAAAACCTATTCCCTTTATAAAAAATCCAAGTTCTAAACTATCACTTTTCTTTTACAAACTCATACTGCTTAGTCCATCTTTAAAGATCCCCCTAGAGATTAATGCTGTCTTCATTACTGTAAATTCCATTTATTTCAACCCAACTTAGGGGTAATGTGAGGAAATTATTTTTTACGAAGAGAGTGGTGGACGCATGGAACCACCTTTCTGGAGAGGTTGTGGGGTCTAAAACAGTGGGGGAATTCAAACATGCATGGGACAGACATAAGGCAATTATAGTGGGGGGTTGCAAGAAGTAGGCTGTTGGTTAACTAGAATCTGCAGCTTATCCAATAGGTAGAGAAATGGGCAGACTGGGTGGGCCAAGTGGTCCTTATGTGCTGTCAACGTCTATGTTTCTATGTTTCTATCTTTAGTGCTGTTCTATCCAATCCTTTTAATGTGTCAAAACAGAACAAGCAAAATAAAAATATTTTGTTAAACATTTTTGCCCACCTACTCATCTCTAGCAAGATGGAAGCTTCCCTACAGAAAAAAAATGTAATGGCCTCCCTCCTCCTAAGCATTTCTTGTGAACCTCCTACCAGAGGCTGCCACCATTATGGTCTAAAGACACTCACAGGGGCATCCACTCTCTAGACAGCCACTGGAGTGGCTGTGCTCTTAAAGTTAGTGATCCCTGCCTACTAGGGATGTCACTTACCATGCCTCCTGCCCTCTGTTAGCCCCCTGCTTACCAAGACTTACGGGGTAAATGTGTGACTGGGATTTGAGCTGGCAGTGGACATTTTCCAGGTTAGCAGTCCAGTACAGGCTGTTATGAGTTGGAGCAGTTCAGATGCAGGCAAGTTGGAATAATGCTGCAATATTGCTGGTGGAATGGCAGTGCTTTTAAATCTAGGGACCCCACCACATAGGGGTGTCACCAGACCCACCTCCTACCCACCAGTATCCCACCAGCTTAGTGGGACAGAAGAGGTTGATGGAGGATCAGGAGTTGACCTGGCAGTTGGCAGGTTCAGGTACAGCAGTCCAATACAGGCTGTTGTTATGATCCAGAGCAGTTAAGTTGCAAGCAAGATGGAATAGCATTACTGTTACTGGCAGAGCAGCAGCACTTTTAAAGCTAGGGACCCCAACCCCCTGGATGTCACCAGCTATGCCTCCCACCCTCCAGTTGCCCCCCTGCTTACCACTTACCCAGACTGATGGGGTTGATGTGAATCAGGAGTTGAGCTGGCAGTGGGCTCGTTCAGGTGCAGCAGTCCAGTACAGGCTGTTGTTAGAAGGTGAACCTAATTAGCACTCATTCTCCAATCAACAGTATTGCTCCTGATCCTCTAGGACACTGTGGCCACAACCTAAATTTGCGTTTATCTGCAACATTAAAGGGGGAAACTACCTGAATTTAAATGTTACTTTAACCATATTGACTGGTAATGTCTTCACTGCATCACTGACATCAACCTTGCCTTTGATTTCATTTCTCAAATAAAAAAAAAAAACTTGTGACCTCTTTGCCCCCTAAGAAAGAAAAGGATCAGCAGTAACTCAAACCACTGGCTCACCACAGAACTACTTGCCCTTTTCAAAGATAAACAGTGGACTCTGTACAGAGCTACTGGCTCCCATCACCACCTATTAAACATAAGGAGCTAAGGAACCACTACAGGGCAACCATTAGAAAAGCTGACAATAATTACTGTAGTACAAGACTTCATGAAAATTACAATTACTCCACTAGGCTACAGGAAAACTTTAATGATGACCTTGACAGAAAAAGCTGTTATACCCCCACTGTACTCAAAATAAATGGATTTACCAACACTGACCCCCAGGTAAATGTAAATTCAGTTTGTGGCCTCAGTCCTCTAGCAGACCAGGAGAAATATATTGGAGAATGGTCACATTGCCTTTAACCACAAAAACAGATTTGCCTTGAACCTAAAATTCATTACACATTGCTACAGTATGTCCTCTATGCTTCTTCCAGATGGCTCTTTCCACATCAGATCTTCCTACAGCTCAGCTCTTCCATGCTAAATCGCTCTACTAGGCCAACTGCCTCCCAAGGTTTGTAAAATCTTTACCCCAGTTGTAAATGTGTACTATACTCGATTCATGGCTGATAGTAAGTTGCACATGCCCTTTAGGAAAATTGTCCTTTGCTAATGCTAATTTTATCTAGAGCTGACATTGCATGGAATTCACTACCCATACACATGATAGAAACATAAAAACCAACAGCAGTTAAGGGCCATTTAGCCCATCCAGTCTGCCCATTTTCAATCAATCAATCACATTTTTATTTAGTATAGTGTATTTCTCATTATGACTCAGTGTGCTTCACAAAAATACTTCTAAAACAATTTTAAATACAATATAAATACACACTAAAAACACACAAATAAATAGATTAATTGTCAGTTAAAACTTTTGCTAACTTCCCAAGAATGCCTGTATGAATAAAAAGGTCTTTAGCTCCCATTTAAATACTGTATATCCACAGTGGGACTTTCTTGAATCAGGCGAGGGAGGGAATTCGACAGGATTGGGGCTGTGAATGAAAAAGCACAGGCCCTTGATGTCTTCAGATAAATCCTGGGAGCTTCTAAAAATCCCTCATTAGCAGAGTGAAGGGAGAGGTTGAGCTAGTAGGGATGCAGAAGGTCTTGCAGGTAACCAGGCCCCTGACTGTGTTGGGTCTTGAAGGTCAGCAAACCAACCTTGAAAAAGATCCACCATCTAACCAGCAGCCAGTAAAGAGCACACAGCACAGGTGTAACATGGCATGACATGACCTGGGCAGACCAGTCAACATCCTCACTGCTGCATTCTGCACTAGCTGAGGTGGAGCAGATCTACTCCCACCAGCCCCAGATACAGAGCATTGCAGTAATCCAGGTGTAAGGTCACAAAGGCATGGACCATTGCCTGCAGATCAGCTGGGGGTATCAGATGCTTAACCGTGGCAATGTTTCTCAAATGGTAAAAAGAGATCTTGACCATGGCTAATACCTGTGGTCTAAAAGTCAGGCTGCAGTCCAAAACAATGACAAGATTCCTCACCCGATCTGAGGAAAGCAAGTGAGAGTCCCCAAACCTCAACCCTGGGACTCGACCAGATTGAACCCTCACACCCTAGCGACCAGATTCCAGCACTGACACCTCAATCTTATCCAGATTCGACCTCAACCAGTTCGCCCTCATCCAGTCTTGGATCTCATCAAGGCAGGTGTTCAATACCAAGACCGTGTCTTGCCGCTTAGGTGCAAAGGACATGTAGAGCTGAGTATCATCTGCATAGCAGTAAAATCTTTGCCCATACTGCCTTATAATATACCCTAGCAGTAGCATATACACTGCAAACAACATGGGGGACAAGGTGGAGCCCTGCAGGACCCCACATGTCAGGGGAACAGGTGCCGAAGAATAAATCCCAGACACCACATTCTGCGACCTGCCAGTGAGGAAAGCCTTGCTGCTAATTTAACTCCAAGGAAAGAAATTGCTTAATTTTGCCCCAGATAATGGATTAAGAATATTGAATGGGAGATAAAGGGAGACTATGTTGGTAACTATACATTCCCATTGAAAAATGGTGGCTCAGACATTCACATCGCCCTTGTAGATGTATGGTCATTTAATAAAGATAGAGAATTTGTGGTTTTGGAATAGTGGGAAAGTGACCACTTTTCAACAGTTGTAACCTTGGGTTTAGGAAGCAAAGGGCATTACCAACTGTTAAGGGAAAAATCTGATGACAGTAATGAGCATATAGTTGTAACGAACAAAAAAAAAAGATACAGTGGGATCCACATAGCTTTAAGAAAATCAGTGTGCTAATAAATAAAAATACTCTGATTAAAGAGAAGGTTGAATATATAATTGATTTGGACAATTATAATGAAATAAAGAATGGATACAAACTCTAGAAGACATTTTTAAAATTATAGTAGACTCTTTAGATAAAGTGGTTAGAATGAAGCAAATACAAGGACAGGTGATAAGTAAGGGATGGCATGACAAGGAGTGTAAGAAATATAAAAAAATAGTAATAACAGCTGGGAGATGTAGTAAAGGACCAACAATATGGGTATAAGAGAAGCCTATTTAAATCTTAGGAAAGAATACAAATGATTAATAAAAGAAAAAAGAACCAAAATAAGAATAAACTTTGGGCTTGTTCACAGGATGCTATCATATAAAGGGACTGTAAGAAGTTTTGGAATTTGATAGCACTAGGTACGGACAATAGAGAACTAAATATAGAAGAGATAATCATACCACAGGTATGGTTTAAGTACTATGATAACTTATATGGAAGTCAATCAAAGAAAAATATAGTAATAAACAATGTAGATAGAGAGACAGAGACCAGGCCTATGATAACAAAAGGGGAAGTGATATGGGAAATAAATGAGCAAAAAAAATAATAAAGTGCTAGGGTCAGATGGTATCCCGGCAGAATATTTAAAGCAAAACCAGATTGGTAGGCAAAGATACTAACACCAACTTTTACATGTATAAATAAATAACAGCTTTAATATGCCAAAAAGTTGGAATGACAATTTAATTGTTCCTCTATTCAAGAAAGGTTATATGACAAATCCGGTTTTTTATAGAACTATTGCATTATTATGTACTTCTATGAAGATCTATATCAGGGTTATTTTGCAGACATTAGAATCCTGGACTATAGAACAGAAGATTTTATCTGTATATCAGGCTGGGTTTAGGAAATCTTTTAGTACAGTAGACCATATTGTTGCCTTGAATTATCTCAGCCAAAAATATGTAGAGTATAAAAAATAAATTTATATATGGAGTTTTTGGACATCCATGCAGCTTTTGACAATATCAGCAGAGATACCTTATGGCAAATATTAGAAGATTTGAACATTAACACATGATTACTGCTAATATTGAAAATGTTATACTCAAATACTTCAGCCATGGATAGGGCAACAAGACAAGAGATACTAACAGATGAAATATATATAGATAAGGGAGTCAAGCAAGGTTTCTTGTTAGCACCATCACTGTTTGTAATATATATTGAATCCCTAGTTGAAGAATTAAAGAAAATGTACAGTATATGCACAGCCCGCAGATTAACAATCAAAATGTACAAGTTTTACTGTATGCGGATGATATCGTTTTACCTTCAAGAACACCGATTGGGCTCATAAAAGCTTTAACTAGGACCATTGAACATTTGGAAAACTTACATTTAAAGTTAAATGCAACAAAAAATAAAGTAATGGTTTTGGGGAAGGGAAAGAAATGGCTGAAAAATGGATTATCAATAATTTAGAAATAGAACAAGTTGCATGATTTACCTACTTAGGGGTACAATTCAGTTATAATGGAAGGTGGAAAGATCATTTGGACAGAGTTAAAGAAACAGGTTCAGTGTCTGAAAAAGCCATAAATAGATTTGCAAACCATTCTGGAGGTAACTCCTTTACCGCAATGAGAAGGGTGTTCGAAGTCAAAGTAAACAGTCAGCTTCTATATTGTAGCGAAGTATGGGGTTTGCAAGCCAATATGGAAAATTTAGAGACAGTGCAATTTTTTTTTTATTAGGCTAGTGTTGGGATTAGCAAAGGATATTCCAACTGCTATACTTAGACTGGAAACAGGGATGAGCAGAATATAACAATTGGTATATATTAGAGCTTTGACTTACTGGGAAAGGATAATAAAAAAGGAAGACATGAGATTGTTAAAACAATGTTGGGAAGAAGCTAAAATAATGGGTTATTCATGTTCTTGGTTTAATTTGCTTAATAATAGAATGAGACAATTTGGTCTTGTGCCAATATGGCTTAAAAAACAGAAGGAATGTGTGACTGCATACAGTATGTAAAAGAAGCCAGACAAAGAATGGTGGATTTGTATTATCAAAAAGATACGGAAAAAATAGAATTTTTGCCTAGTATGAAAATATGTAAGAGAAAGAAAATATATAAGAAAGTAGAGTTTTACCTTAGAGTGGTAGAAAATAAGAAAGATAGGAATATGATTTGTTTATTAAGATTACGGATGATTAATAAACAAAAGTGGTGGAGAAGTTATAGGACTGGAACCAGTGCTGATGAATATTGTAAATATGACACAAATGAAACAAGAGGGCAACCACACAATGCAGAGCACGGAGTAACATCCTCTTCAACACTCTCCAGCCACCCGAGTTCTATTTCAACTAATTTTCTGCAGATACAGCACTAAATATTTCTTGCCATTTAAAAATATATACAGTACTCACTTTTGGGTTCCAACAGAGGCAGTTTCAGAAACTCCACGGATACAGAAATGAGGAAAGCTCAGCAGCGACATACCCCACCAGTCACTCCTGAAAAGTTCCCTAAGAAGCCATGGGCCTTCAGCTCTACTGCGGGATCATCCTCAATGCTTATGTCAGTGGAACAGGAGCCCCTCACACTAAGTGGATTCCTCAAGGAATTCAGACCTTTTCCGGAGGACTTGCAAAACCTGTCCACAGATCTAAAGCTGCTGTCTCAAATAGTGGAAAACATTGCACAAAGAGCATCTGATAATTCTGCCCGACTCTGTTTGGTCGAGAAGCAAATTGGTAAAATGGATCCAGAGCTGGTAGTAATAAGTCAGAAGATGACACGTGTGGAGATGAAGGTGGAAGAACTCGAGGGCCGCAGCTGCAGGAACAACACGATCCGATCAGTCTCCTGGAGGGTGAAGAAGGGCCAAACACTATTGCATTTACTCAAAAACTAGTAGAGAAGCTTTCAGACCCCTCTCCATATGGATCAAACTACATAATTGAGTGTGCTCATAGGTCCCTCCACCTGAAACCACAATCGGGGGCACCTCCACGTCCTTTGATCTTCAAATTTTTGTAACTTTATGGAGTGCCAGCACTTCCTGTAAAAAATTAAAGAATTACACAAAGTACGCTGGGAGGGCAATAAAATATGTGTGGCACAAGTCCTACCATCCACAGTGCACCAGAAGAGAATGGCTTTCCACCCCATCGTATCCAAAATTATAGCAGCAGGATTAAAGTTATGGATAGTTTATCCCCCAAAGTTGCAAGTGCTGATTGATGGCACCTGGCTCTCCTATGAGGATCAAGAGACTGCGATGGCTGGGATTACAGTGGCCCTTCCTGACCTGTTTCACACACCCTGAAATAGCTCAGTATTAACTCATTGCCTCCACAGGAGCTCTCTGAAGTTGCACCGCATGTCTCCTGTATGCTGTTAACAGTAAATCCTGGGCCTTTCTAAGCAAAATCAAGCTATATTCAGCATGCCACAAACAAATCCTAATAGCTCAAGAACTGTAAGTGCTAGACACAAGTATGAGTGACAAAGTTATTCAGCATAAAATTACTTTCCAATGGTGGTATGCAAATAATAAAATGCAATTTATTTTTTTTTTCTGTGCTGGTTGAAACAGCAAAAAAAATGTTTTTTTCACTAAAACGGGCAACATAAGCCATACACACCATACCATAAACAAATGCGAATAACTCCTAAAGTATACATGATATACACAAAATATCAGTGGCAAAGTTGTTCACCATAAAATTATCTTTCCAACGGTGCTATTCAGTCAAATATATATTATATTCTGCAACACTATATATAAAAATATATAAGTGACTTCTCCAGATGTTGCAAGGGCACACCGGGAGCCAGTAGCCAACATCTGCAGGCATCTTCAGGACACACCAGTGTATTTTACTGACGACTACAGGCATCTGCTGGGAGACAATGAATTAAGTCGTCTGGGCAACTTTCTTCTTACAAAGTGTGGGGACTTCCCTATCAATGTAAATCTGAGGCTTGTTTCAAACTCCGCCTAGATAGTGATAAATAACTCATTTTTCTTGCAGGCCCCTCCACTGCTGGTGGCGCTTGTGAAGCAGTGTGGAAAGTCAGGGACTTTTCCTAAGCAAAGGACTGATCTGTACACTTAAATGTCTTGTGGAATGAACCGGTTATACCGGTTAAGTTACATTACCTGTTCAACATTACATTAAACAGCCTTGGTCAGTGACTTTTTCTAGGTTTCTTTTACAATGTTTGCAAGCTACTCTATAAAGATTTCCCCTTGGTATTAATTTATTTGTCCGCGAGAAAGCGTGTGCAGTGCATGACCCTTACATCCCTGATGGCTTCAACTTCAATTCCCCCCACTGTTGGTGGTGCTTGTGAAGCACAAGGAATGTTAGTGACCTCTTCTAATTCAAAGACTGATCTGTACACTTAAATGTCCTATGAGATGAACCAATAATACTAGCTAAGTCACATTGCCTGGTCAGTATTATATTAAACTGCTGTTGTCATTGTGTCTTTCTATGTTTATTTTACAATGCTCACAGGCTGCTCTATAAATATTTTCCCTTGGTATTAATTTATGTGTCCACAAGAGGGAGTGTGCAGTGAGTGAGTCTTGCATTCTTGATGGATATGTTTCAATTCCCCCACTGTTGGTGGCACTTGTGAAGCAGCGCAGAACATCAGTGACTTCTCCTGATGCAAGGACTGATCTGCATATTTAGGTGTCCTGTGGGATGATCTGGTCATACCAGTTAAGTCACTCTGCCTGCTCAGCAGTATTTTAAGCTGCCTAATAATTGCCTCTCCCTATGTTTCTTTTAGAATGTTTGCAGGCTGCTCTTTTAAATTTCCCTCGGTACTAACTCATTTGTCCACAAGAGGGAGTGTGAGGCATGCAATTCTTGTACCCTTGAAGGCTCCTATTTCAGTAAACTTATTTTCTTCAGTTTGAGTAGCCTTCCAGAGGTATACAAGGATCATAGTTAAATGTTTACTGGTTAAAAGTTTACTCTACTATTTGTTAGTTGTAGGCTATTACGATAGCTCTTTGTATGAATGGGTGCCATTTTTCCCATCATTTATTTCCAAAACATTGATGTATAAACCTTCCTGTTACATTCTATCCACAATGGATTCATGTATGTTCAAGCTGAATGTTTATGAATGGTTTATTTACTTAAAATGCATTTGAAAGGGATCTCCGTTTAGGTGTTTTCTATTGTTTGCTATTAAAAAAAAAAAATGTGTATATTCATTGCTGCTGTTATGTTTCATCCAGCCTAAAGGCTGTAATACGATTTGAACCTAACATGTACAATACAGTTTTGATGCTTCTCTTACTTGTTTTGGATTTATGGTTGCATACTACTTCTTTTCTAACAGGCCATTTGGACCTTATATTGTCCCTGCAATGGAGGCTAGGTTATATAATGCTCTGGAATCCATTACACCTGATACAATGGACCCTATCTTCGTTCTCAAGTAAATATTGGCTGCATGAATAAGTTGATATTGAAATGTTGGGTTTATTATTAGGGTTACTTCGGGTGGCTGGGGGTGGACGAGTGGTGACAAAGTGCACTGCTGTGCAAAGTTCAGTAATAAAAAGGGGTGGTGGGTGGGTGGGTTGGGTAAACTGTTTATGCTTTCTTATAAATCTTCATTCCTTTACTGCTTTGGGGATTTTCTGATGTGAAGGATAGGGGATGGGGAGATGATGGGGGATAGGGATATTAGGGTAATTAAGGGGCGATCTTGCACAATTAGGATTAGAGTCTTGTCACATTGGGCAGGTGCTTATTTCCTCTTTAAGTTTAGGGATGCAAACATAGTTAAAGGTGCCCCTACACAGATAGTATTAGATTGTTGTTATTTAGTGTAGGTGCTTTTTTTTTTTTAGTCTTTGGTAAATGGATAAGGCCCACTAGGCACAAGTGCCTGTATTCAAGGGTGACCTGGGAGAACTGGGAGATTAAGTGACTTGCTCAGAGTCACACAGTATGCAAGTGGAGGTTGTGAGAATCAAACTCAGGTCTGGCCTGCTGGATGTATCAAGCTTATTCACACATTGTTCCTCTAACCTCTAGGCTATACTGCCAGCTAAGTTATTTTGAGGGCCCCCAACCTTAAATATTGAAGCTTTATGGCTAGGGACCAAACGTTTGCCTCATGAAAGTCAAAGGGTCTAGGCATAAGTTAAAACAATATAAAATATTAAAATATTTGCAACTATTTAAAGTAGATGTTTCTTTTATACGAGACTCACACTTGATGATCCCTGAAGCAACAAAAATGAGGTGACAGCAAATTGGTCAAGTCTTTGCGGCTGAAGGGACTACACAAAGTTGCAGAGTAATGATTCTGGTAGCTCTATCCACTCCATTCACCTTGTTGACTATCATCTCTGACCCACATGGTAAATTTATTTTTGTCCATGGGAAAATGCACTCCGCAGACCTCTTATTAGGCAGCATCTATGGTCTGAATGTGGACTCACTGGGGTTCTTTGTACAGTTGACTAATACACTAATCCCCTTTCTACCCATCCCAATGCTTCTAGGTGGTGATTTAAATTTAACCTTTGACCCAAACCTGGACCATACTGGGAATAAGTCTAAAGGTCTTTCACTGGTGCAAAAGGCACTAAGGGAAATGTTGGACCAGGTTGGTTTTTACGATGTGTGGCACATTCTTCACTCATCTGATAAACAGTACATGTTCACTTTCCTGGTTCATGGAATGTCATCTAGAATTGACTATATAATGCTTTCACATAACTTGCTCCTTGGGGTGGTGGATTCAATTATACAACCTGGTCCTCTTTCGGATAATGCTCTCGTCACCTGTCAGCTAATATTTTCCTCTCTGCCTAAAACTAGAGGGCGTTGGTGGCTCAACATCCAGCTGTTAAAAGACCCAGGAACAGTTCAATATATTTCTGAACATATTCAGCTATTTATGTCTGTTAATCACAATTCTGTAGGTAAACCTGATATCGAATGGTGTGCATTAAAAGCATATTTAAGGGGACTATTGATAGGAGTTGCTGCTCATTGGAAAAAGAAGAGGGAAGGCTTATTGCTAAACCTTCTTTCCCGCATTAGAAATATAGAATCCACTTTATCTCCTACAACACCTGATTCTCTCAGGCAAGAACTTATTTAGTAAAATGATTCTTATTTGAATATCCTGGAAGAAAAGGCAGAATTTACAATTCTCAAAACTAACGCATCATATACTGACCAAAGGGGAGAAAGCTGGTCATCTGTTTGCCCTGCACCTCAAACAGCAAGAATTCTCCAGACTCATTGCAGCCATTAAGTCATCAGTGGATGGTTCCTTGTAACTTACCCCGGTTGACATTACCACAGAATTTCAGTCTTATTACAAGCTACTATACGGCCCAATGGCCAATCCTCCCTCTCTAGAAACTCTGGACGGCTATCTTAAGGGCTTTCTTCTGCCTTCCCTCTCAGACTCTCAAAGGTTACTTTTATGTGCACCAATTTCTCAAATGGAACTCTTTAGGATAATAAGGGAGCTTCCTATGGAGAAGACTCTGGGGCCAGATGGTCTCTCTCTCCCAATTTTTATAAAACTTTCACCAAACAACTAGTTCATTTATTGTTACCCCTATGTCAGCACATTCTAGCTGGGACTGAAGTTGATGGGTCTCCATTTGAAGCCCTAATTGTTCTTCTCCCTAAACCTAATAAACCTCTAGAACTTGTCGCTAGCTATAGACCTATTTCCCTTCTCAACCAGGATATCAAAATCCTGTCCAAACTACTAGCTGATCATATAAATCTGGTTCTTCCAGAACTTACTGGTCTTGAACAAGTAGGATTTATGAAGAGTAGATCCTCCGTTGATCATCTACGTACCCTTGCTCATGTCTTCGCGGCATCCAGGGAGGCGATCTTTCCAGATGCCTTAATTTCCCTGAACACAGAGAAAGCATTTGACAGAGTCAATTGGATTTTTTTGTTTCGCACTCTGCATGCATTTGGTTTTCCTAAGGAATTTAAAAACTGGGTTGGGTCTCTTTATAAATGCCCACTGGCCCATTTAACATGTAATGGAGTCATTTCCAAGCTATTCCTTTTACATTCTGGAACTCAACAGAGTTCTCCCTCATCCCTTCTCCTTTTTAATCTATATCTGGAACAACTAATTCACTGGTTAGTAACATGCCCCAAGATTCAACATATCAACATACAAAGTTATGAGGTTAAAGTATCAGCTTACGCCAATGATCTTCTACTCCAAATATCCCACCCAGCTTCCTCCATCCCATCCATGTTGGAGATCATCGAAGAATATAATGCTCTTTCGAATGATAAACTAAATATCAACAAAACAGTTGTATTCCCCCCTAGATTTCATAGCTTTATGTCAAGACATCACAAACCTAGGTCTGTCCTGGAGAAAAGGTTCTCTAAGATACTTAGGGAAAGATCTTTTCAGAAATACAATTTCTCTTCAAAAGAAAAACTTAGATACTCTGCTGTCCACTCTTACCCAAGACCTCAAAAGATGGTCCCTTCTCCCACTATCTTTATGGGGTAGAATTAACCTGATAAAAATGAATATTTTTCCCTGACTTTTTTATCCAATTAGCCCACTAAATCTATGGTTACCACTATCCTGGTTTAAAAAGGTACACAGTCTTTTTATTGATTTCATTTGGGCCAACAAAAAACCTCTTCTAGCTTTTTATAAATTAACTGCTGCTAAACTCAATGGAGACCTCCATCTCCCACATGTAGGCATCTACTACTGGGCAAGTCATGCCAGTAAATACCTTAGATGGCTAACTCCAGAAGTACCTTCAAATACAATTCCTTACACTCTGGTCTGGCTCAAGATAGAATTAGCCCAAATGAAACAGTGTTCCCTCTCCCCTTCTGCACTTTTGTACACTAAAGTAAAATTGCTTCCCAAAACATTTCGCAACACCCCAATTTCTATCTCCATTAAAGTTCATTCTCAATTATGTGCTTTTATGAAATATGAACACTTCCGGAATTTGACACAACCTTTACTCGGAAATCCCAATCTCAAAATAGATGGCAAGATGCTACTGCCTTCTTGGCTCCCATGTTTCAAAGACTGTTCCCTTTCATATTTTATACATACAGAAGATGGTTCCTGGTTATCTTCTACTGACATTATTGCTAAAGCAGGTATTCCCACCTCCAACATATTTAACATTTTTCAATTACGCCACTTATTGATAAAAACTTTGGGAGACACCCCTTTGTCCTTATCAGGCTCATTATTTATAACCAAGATGGTTCCCATAGCTGGCTTCCCCCATGCATTGTCTAAGATATTTAAATTTTCATTTACCTGGCTATATCCAGGGAATTTTGGCCTATCTACTTACTGGTCTTCTCTTCTTCCTGAGGATAATTTTTTATTGGCCAATTTTATGGCAGGGTTGCCATAAGTATATCATTCAAGATAGACTCTGCCTTACTCAATTTAATATATTGCACAATTTATACTACACGCCTCAAAAATTAGCCAGATTTGGGATTGCCCCTTCCTCCACCTGTTTGAGATGCCTACAAAGTTAAGGTAACCTTTTACATATTTTCTGGTCCTGTCCTATAATACTCCCTCTATGGTCCCTTATTAAACAGAGAGCAGATCCCCTTCTAGGACTTTGATTCATTCTCTCCAAAAATGTGTGTATTAGGGGATTTTTTGGAGATCCCAATTAAGGCTCATAAGATTTATATGGCTTTAATCTCCATGGGCCAGATATTCAAAACTTTGCCCGGGCAAAAACCGTTTACACAGGTTTAGCGCGGGATTAGCGCGGGTTTGCTATATTCAAAAGGACAAATAGCACACACAAACTGCATTTGCGATGGGCAAAATCATTTATTTATTTATTTTATTTATTTGTGTCCAGGATTACAAAGTACCTTTGAGCCAAGACTCTTTTACAAAGGTTCCAAATCATGCTGGTTACAGGGTAACAGACACTAAAACATAAAACAGTTACAGGTACATGGTTTTAGACAGTAACTTTGCTTGACAAAATCAGACTGAGTGATGAGCAACTCAAGAAACAATAGGAGGAAGAGGGCAAGAAGGGGAGAGGGCTGAGGGTAGGGGAAGGCATAGGTGTAGAAGGTCAGGATGAGGCAGCCGAGGGGCCTTGTCAGGCAGACACAGGACAAGTGCATTAGAAGTTGCATTGTACAGGTAAGTGAAAGAAGAGAGGGCAGAAACTGACACCTATAAGGTCAGAAGCAGCATAGGGAATGAAGATGTTATGGGGTGCAAGCACAGGTGGAAGTGCCAGTTATGGAGTGGTGGAGCTTTTTTTTGAATGGTCCAAGCATTGCTGTGGATGAGGTGTCACTAGAGAGCTCATTCAGCCAACTCGGAGCCCTGTATGCAAACGACCTTTGGCCTTGGGATGTGCGGCAACGGGGGATTTGAAGGATCTGGGGCTTAGAGCTCCTGGTGTTGCGGTTGGTGATTTTGGGTTTGATGAGGGTGCTGACTCCTGGTGGTGCCTTTCCCATCATGATTTTCTTAGCAGTGATGCAGGTTTGGTATTTGATTCAGTTGTTCAGTTGCAGCCATCCTTTTTGAGTAGAGGTCGCAGGTGTGGGTGAGACGGTGGGAACCAGTAACGAGTCAGCAGGCTTGATTGAGGGAAGTCGAAACACACCTGAGAGATGAGGTTGTGGCAGATCCATAGATAATGAGACCATAGTCAATGATGCTGATGATGGAGCTCTGGACAGCTATGGACAGAGCTTCTGGGATTAGATGTTTCCTATGTCGGAATAGAAGGCCCATCCTGGTGTTGGCTACTTTTGCCATGTTATTGATGTGTGGGACATAGGTGAGATTACAGTCGAGGGTGGGGCTGAGGTATTTGAAGGTATGAACTTGTTTGAGGGTGATTCCTTCCTTGGTTTTAATGGAAAGCTGATATTGTTTGTATTTGTTTTGGGAGCTGCAGAAGATCATGGTCTTTGTTTTCTTTCTGGTTAAGTATAAGTCTGTGTTTTGTGAACCAGTTTTCGACTGCAGCAAAGGCCTGTTGGAGGTTACCTTGTAGAGGGACTGGGTCATGGTGGGATGCCAGGATGACAGCATCATCTACATAGAGTAGGATCTGCTCAGGGCAGGATTCTGACAGTGAGTTCAGAAAAAGGCTGAAAAGGAGGGGGCCCAAGATTGAGCCCTGTGGGACACCAGACCGGACTGGTCTTTGGTCTGAGAGTGTGCCAGCAATTCTCACTCTTTGGGAGCAGTTGTCTAAGTAGCTTTTGAACCAGTTCACCAAGTTAGGTGAGAGCCCTGCTAGTCAAAGCTGGGCAAGTAGGAGATTGTGGTTGACGTATCAAAGGCTTTAGTTAAGTCGATGAAGGTGGACCTAGTAAGATGACTGTTATCGAGTAAGTGATGGATTGCACCAGTGAATTGGAGGTGCTATGACCTTTTCTAAAGCCATGTTGCTCCTTGCACAGGATGTTGTGATTGTCTAGGAAGTCGGTGAGCTGGTCTGACACTATCTGTTCTAGGGCCTTGGAGAGTGGAGGTAGGATGGAAATTGGACGATAATTCTCATAGCTGTTTTGTCACCACTTTTATGAATTGGGATTACTGTGGCAGATTTCCATAAGTCAGGGAACTGGATGAGGCTGAGGGAGAGGTTGAAAATCCTGGTCAGTGGTCGGAGTACTTCTTCAAGTGTGAGTGATAGCAGTCTGAGGTCAAGGGAGTCACTGCTGGCTCTGGAGTTGCAAATGACTTTGGTAACTTAGCTGCAGACTTGATGCATTTTTTACTGCTTTAAAGTAGAAGGGAGGGTGGCTGGAGGTGGCTGGGGGGTGCAAGGGGAACCACCTCATCGAAAAAACCCTGTAGGAATACAGCACTGAGGTCCATGAAGGTGTCATTGAATGTATCAGCAATGAGTTTCTGGTCAAGTGTAGTTTCACCACTTATGCTGAGTACTGATGGGGGTGATTTAGATTGCTTCCTGGTGACTTCTTTAATGTTATTCCAGAAGTCCCTACCGTTGCCCTATGAGTTAGTGAGAGCATTATGGAAATAGGTGGTCTTCATATCCCGGATATATTTGGTGCAGTCATTTCGTGCATGTTTATAGTTAGCAATATCAACTTGCCTCCCGGTGTCTCTGGCAATCTCCCAAAGGTGTTCTCGAGCTTTTAGTCATCTAAGTAGGTCTCTGGTGAGCCAGGGGTCACATAGGGGTTTGGCCTTGCACTTCTTGAAGGGTGCAAATATATTGCATCTTTGGTTGAAAATCCTGATGAAGTGTTCCAGTGTGGTGTTCACATTGGTTGCAGTGAGAACTGGGGACCAATCCTGTTGATGAAGGAAGGTTTTCAGATGAGGTAGCTTGCCTCTAGGTAGAACCCTGCTAGTAAGGGTTTGGGGGGGGCTTGATGAATTTATTGGACTAGTAGCAGATGACGGGGGAGTGGTCACTAAGTGTGTCAGGGAGGACAGTGGTGTTTGTGATCCTGGTGGGATGGCTTGTTATGATCCAATCCAGAAAGGTGCTGGTACCCGTTTTATAGTTTGTCCTGGTTGGGGAGCTAACCATCTGAGAAAGGTTTGCTGCCACTATCAAGTCCTTATATGCCCCTGCCTCTGTAGCAGGCCAGTTAATATTAAAGTCACCGAGGGGGATGGTTTCTGAATCAGGTGAGAGAGATTTGGTAAACTCCAGGACTGCTTTAAGCCCATTACCTTGCTCTCTCAGTGGAATGTAGACTGTGACAACTGTGATGGCTTTACTGTGTGCACTGAGAAGGATCTTGACAGGAAGAATCTGTGCAGTGGTGGTTTGGGGGGTTAAGTTGATGAGGTGCCCCCGGATCATGTCCTTAAGGTACAGGGCGCAGTCACCACCTCTTTTTGATATTCAATCAAGCCGGTAGACATTATACCCATGGAGGGTGATAGCATGGTTGGGAACCGAAGGTGAGAGCCTGATTTCTATGACTGCTAGTATGTCTGGGTTATGTTGGCAGGGAAAAGTCTGAAGGGCATCAATTTTGTGAAGAAGACTGCATATGTTAAGTGAGATTATTGAGAGGGATCCTAGTTGATTGGTCTGAGTTGTTCTTATTGTAGGGGCCGGTCCAAGGTTGGGATGAATGTTTCCCGACAATAGCAGGAGAAGAAGTATACGTTTTAGAGTACTGGTGTAAGATACTCATGACTGGCACCTATTTTTTGGGGCCAGAGAACTCCTACATTCACCAGGGCAAGTAAACAGGTGGAGCCATGGGTAAAGCGTGGCAGTAGTAGCAGTGGACAGGGAAAGTACCCAATGGCCATTTGGGGGAAAGGGCCATTTCTTAGTGATTGGAGATGCTCAAGGCGGGTACTTGAGATCGAGAGGGAGGGTACCATGGAGGGAGTGAGAGAGCGTGAATTGGTAGATGTTTGGGACAGTGGAGAAACATGAGCAGAGGGGATGTAGGAGTGGGAAGAGGGCAAATAAGGTGAGGAGAAAGGGGTACAGAGTACCGGTGTCATACATGATTCAGTGTGAATGGGGGGAGTGCAGGCACAGGGTGCTGGGTAGGTGGGAGGCAGCTAGTGAAAATAGCAGGAGGTAGGCAATGAGGTGGAGGTTCAGGGGACAGGGAGAACTAGGTAAGCAGGTAGCTGAGTGAGAACGAGCAGAGGGTGGGGCAGTGAGGAGACAAGGGCAGTAGCAAAAGAGGAGGATGTAGCAGAGAGGTAGTGGGGGGCATTAAAGAGTGTAACAGGACAGGGAGACAGGAGTTAGCAGCTCTAGAATAGAGTTCCGGAGTGATAAGGTGCATGGGAGCTACGGAATGCCAAAGGGGGGTTGGCCAGTCACAGAGTGATGGAGTGACTGGCACTAGGAGATATAAGGAAGGTGTCAGGCACAGAAAGAATCAGGCACATAATGTATGCAAGGGGCAAACTGAGGGTGTGTGTACATGAATACAGGCGCAATGCTATATTCAGCAACTAGCACCATGCAAAGTGGTTTTGCTCGACTTTGAGCAAAACTTAGCATGGTGCACATTACCGCCCAGGAAAATGTAGTCTTAACCCTGGGCAATCAGTTTTGTACGACATTTTGGCTTTGTGCAGTGTTTGCGCAGATTTTGCGTGCCTTTGCATGAGCCTAACAAATAAATATGACACATAGACAAAGCCAGACATAGAGGAAACATGCTGCTCACTGATGGCATCACAATGATGCCATCATCTGCCACCAGTCCCAGCCATGCCAGGCAGTAAGTAGTGACCCTGCTGCCAGTGGACAGCATGGCAGTGTGACCATACAGCACACACCTGCGGACCACTCTTCTGTGGACACCAGCAGATGCCAGCACACACATACAGCACTGTGGGCATGGAGGATGTTTAGCGGAGAATGTATGGGTGACTAGGCTGTGCCACAGACTAGGTGTGGCAGCAAGGCTGGGACACATCACACAGTGCACATGGGCCAGTATTGGGAATACCCCAACACCAGTGTGCCTTTCTGATTAAATATGCGCCCCCCAGCCACATAACTCACAGCTGTACAACTGCCACAGCACACAAAGCTGGACATGTATATGTCACTGTGAGCATCCCATGCCAGAGGTGCAGGATCTGTGGGTAACACAACAGCATAACAGTAATGTCCACTGTCAGTAAACACCTGCATGTTGGGCCTGTTAATGTATATAGTGCAGTCATCAGCACTGCCCCACACTCCATTGGCAGTGCTGTGTCCACACACTACTGGTCCCCTTGCTACTGTAGTGTCTGCTGTGTACTGTAGCATGACCTACAGTGTGACAGTTACAAGCAGCACCACCACCATTTGTGCCTACGCTGTGTTGTCCCCTGGGGTACTATATTCTATGCTATGCTGTACTGTTTACATGAAGCCTACAGCTATCATCATGCACTCCCAGACTGACCTACAGGTGGAGCTGCAGTCGGGCCTGGCCAGCCCCTGTACTTCCAGACTGACCTACAGATGGCACTGTGGGACCCTGCAGTAACGCTAGGCAAACTGCATGCAAATCAGGGCATAATGAGATGCCAATCTGGATGTTTGCCCAGAGACTACCTAAGTAGGCTCATTTGCATGTCACTTTTGAATATGGCAAAGTTTAGCACTGGGCAAACGTGTTTGCACTGGACTAACGGTTTAGCCCTGCGCTAAACTCACAAATGTGTTAATGCTGCGCAAACAGTTCAGGGAATATTATATAGTTTTGAACACTGTACTTTCACATGTGCTGCTGCCTGCAGCTGTACTGGGTCCGCACATTTGCTGGCAAACACACTGGCCACATAGTTCACCTCTATCTACCTTCACATCGCTGTGCACTGTGTTGCTGTAGTGGTTTGCACTTCCTGGTTGTTCTATTCAGAGCTGTCTTATTCCAGGGCTGAGTTTGCCCTGCATTCCAAGCCCAGTTTGCCCAGCCTCATTACCATGCTATATTCAGAAGCTGTTTGCCCCAGGGTATTCCTTTTGAATAATGCTTGCTTTGTGCTCTGGGCTAAGTTTGCCCACTGGGCAGTGTTGATTTAGCCCTGGGGCAAAATTTTGAATATCTGGCCCCATGTCTATTAAAAAACTAGTTTTAAGACATTGGAAGGATACTGAGGTGCTCTCCTATACTGAATGGCTGAAAGAATTATTAACTAACCTGGGAACTGAGAGAATGATTTCAAGTCTTCGTAATTGTACTTCTAAGTTCGAAAAGCTTTGGGACCCCTTTCAAGTTCTGTATTCCCTACAACCTGTTTAGTCATGCAATATTTAACAGATTGACTCTCTCTCTCTATATATATATATGTTTCCATATGTCCTAAAAGTGCAAGATCAGGGGGTGGGAGAGGAGGGAGGTGGGAGTGGGGGAAGACAAGTCTTTTCATTTCACATGTACTGTTTGTATACTATAACATGCATATTGTCTTCTCTGTAGTGTAAAATAGCTCAATAAACTTTACGTTGAAAAAAAAAGAAAAAAAAAACTGTCACTCATCTGCTGTTGTACTGTCCAATATTGTTAAAGGAAAGAAAGAAATACATATTACCTTGCATCAATATTTATGATACAACAGAGGATAAATTAGGGACACTTCTGTTTTCAGACAAACAGGTTAATTACTTTGCACTGGTTAAATGTGCACATAAGACGTTTTCTATGTTGGGCATGTAGGTATACAAGTATGCACATTTGTGAATTGGTGATGACTACTGTATGCAGATGAGTTTTTAAGTATTAATATGTAATGAACTGTGCATTTTATACATATTTTTGTTACAATAAAATCTGAATCTGACTCAGTCTATCCACCTGCTTCAATCAGAAATAAAGTGGGAGAATGGGTCTCACAGAGCCAACTGACACTCAGCTTAGATAAATACAAGATTATGCATATGGGTAGTAACAATTCAAGGGCCACATACCATCTCTATAGTAAAATAATTATTGTTTCTGAAATGGAAAGGGACATGGGAGTGATGGTCTCAAGCACTCTGTCATCCTCGGAACAATGTAAGGCTGCAGCTGGTAGGGAAAATAGGATTCTGGGATGCATACATGGGATCATTACAGGTAGAGACAGGAGAGTTGTGCTTCTGTTGTATTCTTCTTTTGTGCAACCGCATTTGGAGTATTGCATCCAGTTCTGTACACCGCATAAGTTTGGGGACATCAAATTGATTGAGAGAATACAGAGAAGGGACAATCAAAATATTAACCAGCTGAGGGATGTTCGTGTACATATGTATTATATCCTTGTTTTTCTAACATGTCAAATTATGTATTCTGTAATTGATATATTGTTTTATTTCTGTCTTCACAAATTGGTGTATATACTGATTGTTATATTACTGGGATTTGTTGCATAACTCTCACTTTTGTATTCTTAAAATTGTAAATGTTCTGAATGCTATATTTCATGTAAATTGAACCTTGACCTTACCAGGTCCATCTTGCAAATGAGCCTTGCTCAACGATGTTCGCCTGGATAAATAAAGATTTGATTGATTGATTGATTGATTGAGTATAGCGACAGGATAAGACACCTGGGTTTGTACTGTTTGGAATAAAGAAGGCTTAGTATCAACTTGTGCTTGATCTATAAAGCCCTAAAAAATGATGACCTATGGGAATCAATTGGACTTGTTAGAAATACAGTAAGAGTTAATACATTAGTTCTCGGACTTTATCATAGTGAGCCTCCCCATGCCATAGAAAAGATCTTGAGCCTCCCCCCAATTTTTGTTTTTTATTTTAGTCTTTAAGGACCAAGCAAAGCTCATTAGGCACAAGTGCCTGTTTTTAGGGGTGACCTGGGAGCACTGGGGATGTTAAATGTCTTGCTCAGAGTCACACAGTATATAAGTGGAGATTGTGGGAATCAAACCCTGGTCCGAAGGATGTACCAAGCTCATTCACAGCTTGTTACTCTAACCTCTAGGCTACACTGAAAGCCCAAATATTGAAATAATCTTGGGCCTCCCTGTAAGAAATAGCATCCTTTGCACAGAATACCAGGAATAAAGTGAAATTCCTTTGAGTAGTTGGCTGTCATTTTATGCAACTTATTTTAACCACCTTCCCCAACATGTAACCCCAACCCCTCACCAGGTCAGCCTACCTGTTCCACTATTTTGACTCTCTAACTATTGTTACCCCTTGTTTCAACACTTTGATGGGTCAGACTGCTTTCTCTGTCTGTTTCACCACTATCTGAAAAAACCTTCCTACCCGCATCTGCCACTCCTCCTCTTACCTCTTTGTTCCCTCTTGTTCTTGCTCCTTGTACCCCTCTGCTTAATCCTTGTATTTGGGCTGCTCTGCCACAAGTCTGATAGGTCAATTGTTACCTCTCATTATTTGCTCATTCTTCCAATTCGTTTCTACTATTGTTCATTTTGTATTGCTAGACAATTTTGCAGTTACCTTTTGGATTGTATTCACTCATACCCATCCACAGCTACAACTGGAATGAACTTTGTCTGACTGTGCCTTTCCTGGATACTAATTTGTAAATAAATACATTAATACATTTACTGTTATTCTCTTACAGTTGGCCTCATACCTTCACACAAAAAATATCTAAAATCCAAAATTTAAATACAGTACTTTTTCAGACTTGATTGAGCCTCCTCTGGAACAGGTTGGGGCCTCTCCAGGGAAGCTGGCCTCACCATTTGAGAAACTCTGAGTTAGCAGATTCCACCAACATCAGTTGCAACGGGTAATGTTACAGGGCAAACTTAGAGGGGCAGTGGTTTAGTCAAAGATTGAATACCTCATGGAACAGATTACCTAGTAATGTAGTGTCTAGTTCAACAATTGATAGCTTCATGAATATTTGGATGAATATATGGGAAATGGAACATATACCTTTTTAGGATAGAATTTGGTCGAGTCCATTTGGCCTCTGTCTTCTGACTCATGCACTTCTATGATTCTATGATACTAGAGTTACTTTGTCAATCACACATAATTTTTGTGAATAACTTGCCTTTGAATTTAAATCAAATTGGGATAAACTTTATTCTTGCCTGCTATAGAGCTCTAAATTCCCAATGTCAGCTATTCTGAACCTATCTGAAACATTGATACTATTTTCATTAACTCATGAAATCCTGATGCTAGGGATTTTACTGCAGTATGGATTGGTTATCAGAGGAAAAGTCAAGGGCCCAGATATTCAAACTGTGCCCAAAAAGTGCGCAATAGCAGGAGCAAGCACAAGTCCATTGCGCCCATGCGCAAAAGAAGAGATATTCAAAAATGGAGCAGGCCAAACTGCGCCTACAGCCGACGACTGAATATCACACCACCTGTGCCATAGCACAACTAGGGAGGGGAAGCTGAGCAGATCTGATGCGCCATAGCGCAACAAGAGATGCGCAGCTGAGCAGTTCAGAGGCACCATAGCGCAACCAGGGGTTCCCCCCAGCATCAGAGCAATGCAACTGCACAACCAGGGAGGTAGGGGCCCACCACCAATGCCAGAGATGGGCACAGGAACACACAGCAGAACAGACACAATCAGCCCACACCCCATGCACTGCACAACTGGGGGAGGGCTGGAATAACCACCAGCCCATGGAGACAAGCAAACAACCCACAGCCAGGCCATGGTGCCCCATCACACCTCCCGGCAAGCTGTGACTGGCACACAAGGAGGGATGACCACCCCGTGCCACACCATCCCCCCAATGCAGAGCACACCATGCACCGTGACACCCAGACACCTCCCCAGGAGCAGTGACCACCACTGCAGGAAACCCCATGCATACCACCACCCCCACTGTGACACTGCAACCCTGTGCACCACAGAACCATGCAAGCCAGCCCCACCATGAGCACCCATCAATGGGTGGCAGCACACAGCAATGCAACAATGGCAGACACAGTGCCACCACACACAGTCCCCCCGAGGTACTGCTGAGAGACCAACCATGCTTCGGCACATGAGGTACCCAATACAGGACAGGGCTTGCCCCGGACACCACCACCAGTGGTACAGTACCCTGCACAGTATTCCAGTGACACACCTCGCCCCACCACTGGCCACAATAGCCAGCACAGACACCCATAGTCATGCATGGAAGCATGCACAACACTGGATGCCACACAGTGCATGGACAGACACCCACCCATACCCAAAGGCACAACAACACAGGGGCGCAGTGTCGGGGCAACCAAGTCCCCAGCGTGGGCCCATGTAAACTGTGTACACACAACCTACAGTCCTCCATGGCACTGGAGTGCCAGCCACCTTGCGCAGGCACTGTGAACCCGTACACCACCATCATTTGCCTGGAGCACAAGTCACAGACAGTGGTGTACATCTCCTGCAACACACACAAGGCACAGCATGGAGGTGGGACAACAACTGTGGAGGCCACAGTGTCACCCGAGGCAGACATGCACCACACCAGTGATAGGAGGCAACCCAGCAATGTGACGGGTACAGTGGCTGCCCTGCAGGGACTGCCACCACTGACATGCCAGCGGACCATGCAGGTCACAGACATGCATGTGTGTCAGCTGTGCACGCCATGGATGGGCTGATAGGGGCATCATGGAAACAGAACATGCACCATGGACCACTGCACACAGTCATCCAGTGCACAGGGCACAACACACACACACCACAGACACTGACTGATAGCTACCCCCACACCATAGTCACCTCCACACGGACACACACACATTCCCATGACCGCACCACCCCCGACGACATGCCCACCACTGCAGCTGAGCACCTATAGCCCGCTGCAAATCAGAGACCACCACAGTATTCATATCAAAATAACTGTATTGAACAAACATATAAAATTAAACTATTTACAATACTATGTACAAAATATATATAAGGTGGGGGGGAGGGACACAAACAAGGTGGGGTGGGTAGGGGCAGGTGGACAAATGGGACGGGAAAGGAGGGTGTGAGGGTGGGTCCAGGGGGTAGGGATTACAGGGACTGAGGGACCCTAGCGGGAGCACCTCTCCCACTCTGACTCAGTCATGCTCTGTGCATCCATGAGGTTCCCAGTGTTGTCCAATCCTGTGGAGGATGTCCCGTGACCCTCGCCACCTGGAGTATCTCCCACAGTGCCTCCCTTATTTCCCGGAGATGGTGTGTACCTAGGACAAGGGGGCACAGTCAATAGGTGTGAATGCACAACCCCATACAGCCCACCTACTGTGCATGGCATACAGCTGTGGGACATACCTCTGTGATGGTGTGTGACCTCCCACAGTGATCACGTCCACATGACCTGCCCACCCAGGCGCATACAGCCATGCAGAATGCTGCACACACCAAACGGCTAAGTCACGCACAGCACCACTGTGGCCGTTTAGTGACATGGCTATGTGGTGCAAAGGCAGTGGCACAACCATGTACCTGGTGCACGCATGGACCACCATCGACGCACTCCCAGACATACATTGTCACTGGACACTGCTGACTGTAACAAGTCGCGTGCATTGCAGTGGTGTCAATGGATGGTGGCCATGCCCCACTGCCCACCCTGTTACACAGCATGCAATAGTAATCATGGAGGTATGGCACTCACCTTCATCGGGCCGGTCCAGTGAGCATTGAGGGCCCTCACCCTGCCTGGCTGCATTCTGCTCCTCCTGCTGCCGAAGATCATGGGCACGGTGGCATTCCTCCGGGCCTCTGGTGCAAACATGGAGAGAGGAACATCAGTACAATCCCATAGCAAAGTCCCCCTGCCCCCAGGTGTGTGCCCTCCCACCCAGCCAGACCCACCCACCCCACACCACCCTGATAACACCGCCACAGCCAACCCCGGACGGTCCCTCCCCATGTGCTGGACACATAGAACAGTGTTACCCATATGGAAGGTAAAAGTGTGCTGCCGTAACACCTACCTGGCCGTGGCACCATGCCCCTCCTGGCACGTGCCCACAGGCATGCTAACAGATCTGACTCCCTCCACCGCAGGTCCCCGTATCTGTGGCGGCACTACTCAGTGCTCCTCCCCCATCCTATGGCCTCCTCAAGTGCAGTGGCCATCTCTATCCACACCTGGGTCCTGGGCCTATCCAGGGGTGCCTCCCCAAACAGTGGCCCATGATGTGGCTCCACAATGGCCACTAGGTTGGTCAGCTCTATTGCAGACCACTGAGCTGCCCTCCTGCATGCCATGCTCTCTGCTCAATTTGGCAATATGTCGTTCTGCAGCGTGGCTCTCCACATGCAGATGCTGCACAGTACAGCGCTGCCATTCCCTATCGTGCTGTCACAGAACAGCATGATAGAGGTGCACCCACGCCTGATGCATAGTGCCTAGGGGGCAAAGGTCAGGCACAGGGTCAAGGGTCTCTGGTGCATGGACGTGCACAGCGCCATTAGAACTCAATGCATGTAGTGTGATTGGCTGCCTGTGTGCTACTGCCAATGGCAGTCTACTGCGCTGTTGGTCCAGTGCGCCTATGATGGCCCTGTGCCACTGCCCTATGTAGTGACCATCGCTATAGCACCACTGGCACAATGGTGCCCATGCCCTGCATTGCCTACCATGCACAGCACATCAGCAGCATGGCAGATGCCTGTGTCATCAAGCCGGGCATGCACAGTGAGGTGTGTACTATTCATGTCACAGAACTGCACCATTGGCTCAGCACATTCAACACAATTGGGCAAAGTGCAAAAGCACGATATTCAGCCGTCATATGCAAATCATCTAATCAGCCATTCAATGATGCAGCACTGCAATTTGCATCCACTTGAAGTTGTGCCTCACCTCATTTGCATGGGTTGTGTTATAATAGTGTGACATTGGGCTGCAGTGGCCATAGTCGGTTACTGCAGTCTATTGGTGAGTTGCATGCTGTTTGGGAGTGTGGACTGTGGATTTTGGGACATTCATGGGACTGCACAGTCACAGGTAACAACTGCCATTCTTACAGGCTAAAGAATGACTGAGCAAGTTGTGGGAGAGGAGGAACACAGTGGTGGGAGGAGGAGGAGGCCTAACTTTACCAAGGCCGAGACCAAAGCCCTGTTTGAGGCCTACCTGGATCAGGAGCCACTTCTCAGCGGATGGCAGGGAACACCTCAAGCCCGTGCTGCTGCATAGGAGGCGGTGACACGTGCTGTGAACCTGCATGGCAGCCACCAGCGCTCCGTGCAGGAGTGTAAGAAAAAGATGGGCATGGACAGGAGGAGGATAAAGGAGAAGGTGGCTGCCATCAGCGTAGCATGAGCTGCAACAGGTGGGGGACAGCCGGAGGTGGTACAGCTGACCCCACAGGAGGAGAGGCTTGCTGGAAGCATGCAGCGTAGTGCCATTGAGGGTGTTCCGGGTAGTGGCTTCCAGATGGGTGGTGGCCCATCACTGCATGGTAAGTCATGGTCTCTCTGGGGGGGCAGGGTAGGTCACATGCAGTAACGCAACTTTGCTTTCCCTTACAGATCCTGAGCATCTGCATGGGTCAGCGGTGGTGGGCCTGTCCACTGAGGACAGTCAGCTGGAGATGGAGGAGGGCCCATCCACCTCCACATGTATACATGGATCAGTGTGACAGTGGGGCCGCCTGGCGGTCCACACTGAAGTCATTGTAACAGGTGCAGAGGAAACCCTGCCTGTGTCCCAGCATGCCTCCATCCACGGATGCCAGCATGCTGTGACTGGGGCCTGTGCAGAGTCCATCACCGATGATGATGTCGCTAACGTCATGGGCAGTGACACGTGTGTGCCACGGGATGGTCACACAGCAGGACACATCGCGCCGATGGCTGTGGGTCGTGCTGCCGTGGAGGCCTGTGTGTCATCACAGCCCCGGCCTGTGCCTGTCAGCACCAGTGAGGCAGCACAGGTGTTTGTTCAGGAAAGTGGGACTGTTGCAGCCACTGCAGCAGCACCACTGAGCCCAGGGGAGCAGCAGCCAGAGGGGCAGCATCAGCAGTCAGCCAATGGGCTTGGGGGTACAGGGTTCAGCGGCAGCATCTGTGCAGTGCCTGAGGACATGCCCAGACCTGGTCCTGGTGTGCAGCACCCACCCTCAAGAGGTGCTGAGCATCAGGGCCATGCACACCCTGAGGGACAGGATGGCGAGGAGGCAGTTGACCTCTTGGATGAGCACACCTGCCTACTGCAAGCATCAGTCCAGCAGCAGATGTGGCATGCAACATCAGTGGATGCACTGCATGTGGCTCTGGAGCGGGCAGAGGAGCGTCGCAGCAGGGACACTGCTCTGATCCTGGCAGGGATGGAACGTTTGCGAGAGGATGTGACCGCTGCCATTGACAGACATGCACAGGCATTCACTGCTGTCATGGCCACAACGGACACAGAGTCAGGTGCCCATGCATCGCGGACACCACACAGTGCACTGTCCACCCCCCATTCCTGGCATCATGTGACTCCCTCCCTGTCGACACCACATTCAGCTGTGAGCATCCTGAGCACTCCTGGCACAGGCATGTTCAGTGTGCTGCAGACCCCTGAGCGATCACGGTCACCTTCATGCAGTGGAACCCCTGGGGGACCATTGGTGCCATCCACCCCATGAGGCCAGTGGTCAGCCTGTCAGTGCTGGCGGGTCTCAGCAGGAGCCACCGACGCATCCGTGGTGGCTGGGGCACTGTGGCGCATGACTGACCTGTCTCCCAGCACGGCTACTGTCTGGTGCTGCCCTGTGTGCATTGTGTCTTTCAGTGGGCAGTGCACAGGTGGGTACCCGGCCCTGCATGTGGACACACAGTCCACCTGCACACCTTCCCGGCTGCTGTCCGCAGTTGCATGTACATGATGATGCCTGCATTGCACTGTATACCAATATGCAATGGTGCTCAGCATCTGACACATGCACATGGACAGGCAGTGGGCATGGTGGCCTGTGGCCATGTGTGTGGCTAGGGTTGGCGTTCTGGGTCGGTGTGCCTCCTGCCCTCTGTGCACGTTTGGTGCATTGTGTGTGTGTGCATGTGTGTGTGTGTCCATCTGCATGGCATGTTACTCCTCACCCATCCCTGGTTATGTGTGTTCTTCTGTGCCCTGCCACTTCCCTTGAGGGCATGCACCCCTGGGGTGTGTGTCCATGCGTGTTTGTGGGTTGTGCCTTAGCCACTGTTGGATGCACATGGCCCCATGAGTTACCTGGGTTGGCTGAAGTGCTCCTCCATGATGGTGTCCCGGTGCAGCTGTGCCAGCCAGATCAGTCAGAGGTCCCATCGCCCAAGGGGGGGCTGCCCATCACCATCGTCACCGGCGTCCTCATCATCCCCATCGCTGTCCCCCTCTTCAACCTGTATGGCTATTCCACATTCATTGGCCATGTTGTGCAGGATGCAACAGGCCAGGAATAGCCCACAGGCCTTTGAGGGGCTGTACTATAGGGCACCGCCGGAGGTGTCCAGGCAACGGAAACGTGCCTTCAGCATCCCGATCACCCGCTCGATGACATTACATGTGGTGGCGTAGCCTCTCATTAGCATTGCTGCAATGGGGTTGCAGGCCGCTGGTATGGTGTGAGCAGCCAGGGACAGAGTGGGTATCCACTGTCACCTGTGTGTAGAGGTTGGAGGTTAGTTTGGTGATCAGCATCGCCCTGCCCAGGGCCATGTAGGCTACTACCCATGTCACCTCTGGCCATGCCCCCCAGTCCCTATGATTGTCCATGTGGTTTGCATACTCACCCACTAGGTGGCCAGTAGGGATGTCCCCACTCTTGAATCTGTGGCACAGTGCTGACTGGTGCCAGATGAAGGCATCATGTGCTCCCCCAGGGTGCATGGCACAGACATTGATGATGCACCCCCTGGCATCGCACACAACCTGGCAGTTGATGCTATCATAGACCTTGCCATTGATGTATGTGGCCCCCTCAGGGCCAGGTGGTGTGCATATGGCCACATGGGTGCAGTCTATTGCCCCTAGCATGCCAGGCATACATGCTACCCTGTGGAACTCCTGCATGTTTGCTGTGCGCTCCGCCAGTGTGCTGGGGAAATGGATGTACTCCACAGCATGTGGCAGCAGTGCGCTGAGGAATTGGGTGAGGTGGCGTGATGTGGCTGACTGGGTTATGCCTGTGGTGTCCCCAGTTGGTCTCTGGAAGGTACCCGTGGCGAGCAAGCACATGTAAGCGGTTACTTTAGTCTCCACTGACAGGGCATGGCTCCGTCATGTGGTTGCCTGCATCACATCACTGCACAGCTCACAGAGTCACCTCAGAATTGCCCTATTCAGGCGGTACTGACCTACAATCTCAGTATCACTGTACAGCTCAAAGCTGGTGTGGGCTCAGTACTGCCTGTTGGGGGCATACCGCCGATGAGCCCTTCCACAGCCACACACCCCTGCTGCCCACCTTCTCACCCCCCCTCATAATGGCCTCCATCTGGAAGGTGGCACTGGCCATGTCCCTGGCTTGTGTTCACCCCCCCCAGCAGCTGTTACTGTATTCCCCCCGCTGTCCACCCTGCTACTTCCCCTGCACTGGGAACACCTGCCTGTGGTGACCTCTGTGCTGTGTGGCACTTCCCCCTTCTGCACTGGCTGTGGCTCCCCACATCTTCCCTTGTGCCTGTGTGTTCAGGCTGCCCTTTCCCTGGCCTGCCCTGTGTTTCCCTCCTGCCCTGTCTGTGTGGCTAGAGTTCTGCCTCATGTGGCTTCCCTGTAGTGTTCTTGCACCTCTTCCTTGCTCCTTTTTATTTTGGCTCATTTCTGCTATGGCGCAACTTCCGCTTGCTCCCCTATTGCGCATGGACCAAGTTGTTGAATATCGCACTGCTCCATTTATGCATGGTTCCTCCCCCTTCAGTTGCGCATGCCTTCATTATAATTGCACTGTTGCTCAGCATGATTTCGGGGGCGCAACTGCCTCCTGCTGAATATCGCAGAATGACGCAATTTCAGACTTGCGCAGGCGCAACCCTATTGTACATGGCTCAACTCTTTTGAATATCTGGGCCAAGGTATTTAAAAATGTTTTTTCATACCCTTAGGCTAGAGTAACTGATTAATGATCCAACAAACATGAACATCAAGGTGCCTAAGGATTCAATCATTTTAGAGATAATGTTTCTAATTATATACAGAATTATAGAGATGTGGGGGCATTGGTGGATCTTTTCAGTGATCACAGTACTACATACAGCACAATGGGAAGGGAGAAATTTTTAGGGAAGGCAATTTTTTTTTAATATAGATGCTACAAATATTTTGATTTCCTATCTGTGTCTGATTTAGACACAGTCAATAGAGAAGGTTAGGTCACAAAAATATAGAAACATTGACTTTGATGGCAGATAATGACCACTTGGCCCACCTAGTTTGCCCATTTCCCTACCTATTGGATAAACTGCAGATCCTAGTTAACCTATAGCCTACTGTACTTCTTCCTACCCCTCACCAGAATTGCGTTAAGTCTGTCCCATGCATTCTTGAATTCCCCCACTGTTTTTGACTGCATGACCTCCTCAGGAAGGCAATTCCATGTGTCCACCACCCTCTCTATGAAAAAATACTTCCTCACATTGCGTCTGAGCCATCCTCCCTCAATCTTCAAATTACGTCCCCTTGTTCTTGCACATCTCTTTTTCTGAAAGATGATACACTCTTGGACTTTGTTGATTCCTTTGTGGTACTTGAAAGTTTCTATCATGTCCCTTCTCTCCCTCCTTTCCTCAAGGGTATAACATATTAAGCTCCTTTAGTCTCTCTTCATATGGCTTCTGTTGCAGACCCTACATCATTTTAGTTGCCCTCCTCTAGACTGCCTCCATCCTGTCTATGTCCTTGAGGAGATGGGGTCTCCAGAACTGCATGCAGTACTCCAGATGGGGTCTCACCAACTGTCTGTACAGAGGGATAGCAACTTTTTGTTTTCTACTGGTGATGCTTCTCCCTATACATCACAGTATCCCCCCAGCCATCCTTACTGTGTTCTCACATTGCTTACTTACTTACCTTTAGGTCATCTGATATGACTACCCCCAGGTCCCTTTCCATTTGCATTGTTATTAATACCTCCCACCCCATGTTGTACTCTTCTCCTTGGTTTTTGTTTCCTAGCTTTGCCAGCCCTGGAGGAACAGTTTAATGTGAATTGTACTGCATGCTGCTGCATTTTTCTCAATTTTCTTGTTTCCTCCAGGGCTGGGAGTATAGCCTAGAGGTTAGAGTAACGAGCTGTGAATGAGCTTGGTACATCCAGCTGATCAGACTTGGGTTTGATTCTCACAACTTCCACTTGCATACTGTGTGACTCTGAGCAAGTCACTTAACTGCCCAGTGCTCTCAGGTCACCCATGGAAATGGGCACTTGTGTCTAGTGGGCCTTACCCTGTTACCAAAGACAATAAAAAATAAAGGTGCATTACTTTGCACTTCTTGGCATTGAATCTAAGCTGCCATGTTTTTGATCATTCCTCCAACCTTGCCAAGTCCATCTCATCCTTTCCACACACCCCCCCCAAGTCTGATCCTGTATGTTGACCTAGCCTGATATTTTTTTGGGGGGGAGGGAATCAAATTGGTCTATAGCAAGCATCTACCATTAAAAACAAAGAAAATAAAGAAAAATGCAGTGGCCTGCAACACAAGTCACATTAAACTTTTCCTCCAATGAATTGTTTTAGAATTTCTGACTGAGTTGCATTGGAGTTGCAGGATCCAGCACAAAGTCCTACACAAACCGTTTAAGAGTTAAAACTCAGTTTTGCATTGCAGTGTGACAGGACTGCAAATGCATTCCAACTTAGTTGTAAAGGCATTTTAAAAACATTGCCCTCAAGCTAGTTAAGCATTGAAAAACAATACAATATGAGTTGCCAGTGTATTGTCAACTGTAAAAAACAATGCTAAACCAACTCATTGGTTTGGAACAGTTTGATGCAACTTGTACTGTAGTGTACTTCTGTTTTAGCAAAACTAAGACAGGAAAAGGACAAATTGTGAGGGCAAGCTCAGAAAACTCAAAATTCAGGGAAACTGGAGGCATGCAGTAGACCAAGGAATAGGTATATGGTGGCAGTCAGAAAGCCGCCAAAAAAATTCTTTAAGAAAAATGCAATGCATGAGCCTGGGGACCACAACATATCTTTAGGTGTCCATAAATGAACTATCTTGCAAAGTGAAAGAATAGTGGTAGCATTAAAATAATAAGTTACATGGGGTATTATATACTCAAAGAAAGTCTGGCACACACATTTTATTTATTTATTTATTTATTTATTTTGTAAATTCAAGTAATTTCTGCTTAGTCAAAAATCAGAGAAAAGGAGTGTGCACCAGGTACCAGGTGTAGGGACAAAAAACGAACAATCAAAAACACAAAGTCCCGCACTCACCAACCACAAATACTAGCTGCTCACAATAGGAGTTTTGCAATAGACTATTAACGTTGCTGATTCACACATATTGATGCATTTTGGAACTAATTCCCTTTTCAAAAGACATATGACAGTACAAATGCCACTTCCTTAAATAGTAGGTTATGACATCATCAGTACATACATTAAATGTGACATCATCATTTGAGGACAAAGTGCATGTACAGGTGAATAAAAACAAAGACAATGTATAAATATCAAAATAATATACATAAATGACACACCAGACTATGTCAATAGATATTACAAAGACTACAGTATGCAAAAATTACTTCATATATGACAATGTCAGGATAACCTTGAGTTTTAAGGCCAAAGTTGAATAAATTTAACTTATTTGCTTATCCTTGCTTCTGATTCCTATACTTGGTTCTGCTTACAAGGCTTCCTGTGCAGTCTTTTCAGATACAATATGTCAAGGCAAAAATGTCTTGTAAAACAGACAAACATATAGTGAAAAAGTATACAAAAGTGCACAGCAAATATTTGTTTATACAATTACTGAATAAATCCATAACTACAGAAATAATACAATTACAACACTTATGCCCCTCACTTTAATACTGTTTAAAAAAGGTTATGAACTAGAAGCCATAAATAGACCTGTAAATTATTTCAACTTATGCTTGAAGTATGGTGTTATATCAAATCTGTCATTCAGTCCAGGGTGCCTACAAGCCCTCAATGTAAAGATCCAGAAATCCTCCCTCTGGAAAATAAGGTTATCAAAATCCCACCTCTTGGCTTTGGGCACACCTTTTCAATACCTCTGAAAGTAAAATTATGTGTTTCTGCATCTCCTGATGGAATGACATTCAGGGCTGTAGTACGGTATAGGTAATATCCTTGTTTCTGGCCACCCTACATTGTTCAACTACTCTGGATTTAAACTGCCTTTTTGTATTGCCTACATAGAAAGCCCCACATGTGCAGGAAAGAAACTGACAAACTTGTTACATTTTGTGAAAAACAGGATGCAAAGTTAAACTTCCAGAAAAATAGATCTTATAAAGAGAACAATGTTTTAGTTTTCTAGGTTTTAGATTTGGAAATGACTCACATGAAGGACTTTTGTTTGAACTGCCTGTATAAGAGCTATCCTGCATATTTTTTTTTTTACTACTGTTATTAATAATAAAATGTTCCTTTGTGAATTTTATGACTTCTCCTGGTTTGCCTATGCTTCCTGAACTTTGGCCTCTACAGCAGTGCTCCTGGTATCAGCTCAGCCCTGGAACTGTCAAAAAAAACCCTATTTGCGACCAACTACTGATTCAGCATTATCGGTAAGTCCCACTGCTGCCAAGCTCCCGGTTCTGACATTGTGCTAGATGAGGGGCTTGTTGACATAAAAGGAGCACTGCTAAGCAACTAGTAAGGGACGTAAGCTGCTGATGGTGGTCTATAAACGTTTGAGATGGCCTTCCCTCTTTAACCATAGGAATTTACATAAGATGTTAAGGGAAGTAAACAGTGTCTATGGACAGGTACATATCTATTGGGGAGTCACCTTACAGGCCACTCTTTTTAGTTAATGGTACTATTGAGTAAAACTACAAGATCAGTGCTGCCCTGTCAGTGCAACAGCAACTCTACCGCTTGCAACATCAATTACTTGGGTTCAAAAGTGAACTCTGTGTATCCAAGGGCCAGCTGGGGGAGGAGGCTTCAACATCCATAGGACTGTCCCCTAGCAGAAGCTGTGGTAAAGGCAGCCCAGCCCAGCATGTCAGGGGGTAACATACATCGAGGCATGTTGTATGGGAGCACATGGCATGTGTTATAATGTCATTGCATGCCTCATCTCCCAAGGGACAAGAAAGAAGGAAACAGCCACTGACAGAGTGCCACCGAGTGCTCATAGACCCCTGACCTGACCAGCTGGGCATACTGACCAGAACTAGATATGGACCACAGAGGGGGTTGGAGAACCCTGTTGACCCCAATGTTGGGCAAGCCCTGGGGGAAGAGAGTTGGTGGTAAGTCCTAATGGATATCCGGGTGACAGGGCTGGAGCACTCGGCAGATGGGGGTCAACCGGAGGAGAAGAAACAAAAATTGGAAAAAAGAAACAACCAAATCAATCAATTCTTATAGCCATTGGGTACCAAGATTTTGTAATTCATTTCCACTGCAACTAAAAGTGGTTGCATGTAGGAAGCTGTGCATACAAGCAGTTATAATGTGGTTTATTAACACCATCCCTGAATATGGCACTTGCTACCTGGATTATGATGACTCTGAAAGTATTTGGACTTATTTGGCTATGTATGACCTTATGTTGTGTGGAGGCCCATTTTGTATTGTTGTATTGTAGGGTTTGTTTTCTGACATGTTTTACTCATTTATTTTATAAGTATGTATGTATTTGTTAAATGTATTTTATTGTTACTGGAATGGTGTGCATGTAAGGAACACCATTTCAAATGAGGTGTGTCCAATGGTCTTATATCCCTATAACAAAACAGAAACTGGATTGAAATAAATTATTTTCCACTTTGAAACAGAATTTTCAGTAACATTGTTCTGTTGACCAAGTTGAACCATTTCTCTGATTCAAACATATTAAATACTGTGTACACATACATACATAGTTGCCAGCATATTAGGCCTATAAGCCTATCTTGTCTGCCTGGCGCAGCTCATTGGTAATGTACCTTGGCTGCTCTACCACCCTCCAGTTCATTCCCCCCTCTCCCCTCTTCTTCTCCCTTTACTAATCTGGCAATCTCCTTTCTCCTCTCCATATCATGCCCCTGTGCCTGCCCCATCCCTTCTTAAAACCCCCAACTGTTCTCATTTTTACCAGATCATTGGGCAGAGCATTCCAGGGCACCACCACTCTCTCTGTGAAATAGTGACCCCTCACCTCCCCCTTGAACCTCCCCCCTGCTAACTTTAGACAATGACCTCTTGTAGTTCCTTCTTCCCTCAGCTTGAGCAAACACTCCCTGTTCCCTCTGTTGAACCCTTTCAGGTATTTGAAGGTCTCTATCATATCCCACCATATCTTCTGTCCTCCAGGGGGTACATGGTCACTCTCTGAGTCTATCCTCATATGACAATACCTCTATATCACTGATCATCCTCATTTCCCTTCGTGGAAACCTCTCCAGAACTGTAATGTCCTTTTTAGGTGTAGTTATCTAAACTGCCCACAGTACTCCAGATGCAGCCTCATCAATGAGGTATACAGGGGAAGTATAACCTCCTTTTTCCTGGACATTATCCCCCTGGCTATACACCCAAGCATTTTGTTTGCTTTGGCCGCTGCCCTCCTGCATTGCTCTGAGTGGTTCCCTTTAGCATCAGTTATAACCCCCAGGTCCTTTGTCATTGTTATTACATCCCACTGTATCCCCCCAAAGTGGCAGATATACTAAGGGTTCCACTACCAAGATGCACAACACTGCATTTATGTGCATTGAACCCTAGCTTCCACATGTGGGCCCAGTATTCTAGTTTCTGCAGGTTGCCCTGTAGTGCCTTTTATCCCTCCTCACTATCCACTACCACACCCAATTTGGTATCATCAGTGAATAAACTAATTGTACTACCTATCCCCTCTACAATGTATGAAACATACACATTCAAAAGGAAAGGGTCCAAGACTGAGCCTTGTGAGACCCTGCAGATAACCTCCCTGGGAGTCAAGACTTCACCCCTTACCACCACCCTCTGTTGTCTATTCCCAATCCAATTTGCTACCCACCCCACCAACTTATCTCCCACCACCAGTCCCTATAGTTTCCAGATTAGCCTTTTATGCAGGACTCAAATGAAAAGCTTGCTGAAGCCCAGATATAGAACATAAACCAGCTTTCCACCGTCCAGGGACCTAGTCACCCAGTCGAAGAATTTGGCCAGGTTTGTTTGACATGGTGTCCCCTGGACAAACTCTTGTTGGTTTTCATCCAGCATCCATTCTTTCAAGATGGCCTCCAACATTTTCCCCACTAAGGATGTCAGGCGGACTGGTCTGTAGTTTTCTGGATCATCCCGAGGTCCTCTCTTGTGGTGGGGCACTACATGTGCCAACCTCCAATCCACAGGGACCCATCCTGATTGGAGGGAGGAATTGAATAGTTCTGTTAACAGAGTTGCCAGGACATCTGCCAGTTCCTTCAGAATCCTTGGATGGATGCCATCTGTTCCTGGATCTTTATCCATTTTCTTTTTTTTTTTTTTTATACTTTATTTTTATTATTATTAACGTATTTACACATACACAATTACATCCATATCTGAGCAGACCATACATGTTATCTTTCCCAAAGAGAGACTAGCTCATTAATCAAAGGATTTCTGCATCCCAAATATGTTGATACCTCATTAGGAGGAGTCCTAGGTTAAATACTAAAGACATATCCGTTATAAAGCTGTTAAAGGCAGCCCATGAGCAGTATGAATAATACTATTATCTAAAGGTCTATATTAGATTTCCAACAAGCCATACCCTGTATGGGTTAATGGTATAATACTGTATATCTAAAGAAAATACATATCTTCCCAGAGAAAGGAACTGTTAGGCAGCAAAAACTTCCGCTCTCTAACCATTCTATGATAGAATAAGGAGATAGAGGAGTATTTTAAACTAGGAGTTAAACATTCGTGGCTCCTTCTAGAGACTATTAAACTTCAGCTCTCATTTAAGTCTACTTTTCCCCTTGTAGATTATGTTCTTAATTAAAGTTCAAACAGAAATTGTACCAGGGGAAAGTGTCACTAAGAAATTTTCAAATGAGGTACCCTTAAGTTCCAAGGTCACCCTGCAGATCCAATCTTTGTAAGCAAATAATTAGTGGCACTTTAATAAGTTCAGCCTTCTTGTTCAGCCTTCTTCTGTTTCAGCTCGAACCACTTCTTCAATGTCTGAGTCTTGCGAGGGACTTCAACGTTCCGTGGCAAATCGAGAGGCCCATTTAGCAGCCTCATTAGGGTCAGAGAAGACCCAGACTTTCCCAGCATGTACTATTCTAAGGCAAGCTGGAAAAATCACTGCATGGGTAATGGAAGCCTCGCGGAGTAGTTTCCTGGTGTTATCAAATTTCTTTCGGCGCATTCTGGTTGAGTAACTAATGTCCAGGAACAAGTACACAGGGCAATCGTCTTGAATCAGAGAACCCGCTTGTCTGGCCATCCTGAGTATTTTATCTCTGGTGTCCACACCATCAGTAACTAAAAGGAGTGTGCGAGGGGTTTCCATGTCTTCTCTATACCCTCGAGGTGTAATGCGATAAGCTTTCTGCAACCCCAGTTGGAGACTTTGACCCTCCGGTGCAATTTTCTCTTGTAGCCAGTCCTTTAAAAACATGAGAGGGTGATCTCCCTCTGACCCTTCAGACAACCCTAGAATCCGAATATGTGACGATCTGGCTTGGCTCTCTAGGGTCTCTAGCCGTGCTCTCAAATGCATGTTTTCTTTAATCACCATGGCTGTTGCAGCAGAAGACGGCTCAGTTCCTTTCTTTAAATTCAACATTTCTGTTTGTAATCCCTCCACGGTTTTCTCTACCAGGGACACTCTAGAACCTATTGCATCCATTTTAGTGCTTAAATCTGATACTGATTGAATCAGTCATTGTAACTTCAGGCCTATAGATGCCATATTTTCTTCGGGCTCAGAACTCATGGCAGCCTGTGTTTCTAGAGTCGATCGCATAGTCTACACAGTTCCAGAGAATTTCCTTCCAGTACCACCACCTTTATCTCGCTCCGGGTTTCCCATTTTGGATTTTCGATACTCCTCTTTCCAATGAGATAAAAATATTTTCCCACTTCTGGCTCAAAAATGAGTATTTCAAGATTATTTATAAGAAAGTCAGAGAGCTGATGCAAATTGCTGCCGACAAGCTTGGGCTCCACAACACCCCCCGGATATTTATCCATTTTCAAGGACTTGAGAGCCTCCCTTGCCCTCCTTACCTGGATCTCACCATCCATGAGAGCTGAACCTTTCCTGTCACCTCCCTGAGGCAATGGCCCAGCCCTTTCCCTAGTGATGACAGAGCTGAAGAAGTCATTTAACACTTCTGCCTGCTCTAATCTCCCCTCTACTCAACCCCTCCATCCTCAGCTTACTCATCTACCCCTCACCCTTCCTCCTCTCCCTAACATATTTAAAGAATTCCTTCTCAACCTCCCTGATCCCTCTTGCTAATCTAAGATCTTTATCTGCCTTGGCCTTTCTAAACTTTATGCTAGCCTCCCTGGAAATCCTCTGATATTCCTCTAGGTCAGCCTGACTATGGGAGCATTTGTACCTTCTGAAGGCCAGCCTTTTATTCCTTACTTCCTCCTGTACCTCTCTTGTCCACCAGCAGGGTTTCCTGGATCTGGCTATCTTATTTAGTGACCTGACACACGTTTTTGTGGCTTCCAGGATACACTGCTTCAGGATTTCCCATTGTCTCTCCGTGTCCATCCCTATCCTGATGTTGCTTATGCCACCTCTGAGTATATCTGCCATCTCCCTGTTTTTTTCCCTGCTAAAATCCACTACTGTTGTCTTTGTCAGGTTCCTCTCCTTCCTCATGCCTTAGATAAAACTTATCATGAAATGGTCACTCCCAGCCAATGGGGCTTCCACTGCCAGATCCCTGACTTGTTACCCATCAGCTTGGACCAAGTCCAGTATGTTTCCCTCCCTAGCTGGCTATTCAACAAGCTGAGTCAGTGTGTAAACAAGTCTACAATTTCTTCCCAGATTATTGTTATGAGTTGTGCAGGTAGCTTATTGGGTTTTGCTAATGTGTTGAATTTTAAATCTTAAGTTTGATGTACACTTCCTCCCTAGTAATATTTTTTGGTGTATTCCAAGTTCAAGGTTTCCCATTTGCTTGTCATTATTGTTGCAGATCTTACTGTTTCAGAACTATAAGCACTATCAATGCAAGGCAATTGTATTTAAATGGTGCCCAATCCAAGGGCTCTGAGCACCGACAGAAACAAACAGTTTGATAAAACATAATACAGCTAAAACAAGAACTAATTAGATAATAATAAGCACAGCAGCAGAATATTAAATAGCAGAATCATGCCTGAAAGAACTTGATGAACAAATGAGCCCAATGCCCCAAGGACTTTAGGTGAGATCTTGGTACAGGTGAGATGCCCACATCCATTGACTGCATCCACTGGTGAAATGAAGATTGAAGGCTTCGATCACTCCTTGTTTTTGCTTATAGTTTTAGTAGCTCCACTCCAGTATGTCAAAAGCTTTGCATATGCCGAAATAAATAAGTACTGCTTCTGTTTTCAAGCTATGCAATTGTTCTATTATATATTGTGTTTTATTTATTTCTGTGTATATTGTCTGACCTAAGATGGCAAGGCAAGACAAATTTTATTTCTACGATGCCCATTTCCTGAGGCTCTGGGTGCCTTGCAATTAAAACATACTAAAATGATACAGAAATATAATTAGCAAAACCACACATGAACACATATAAAATCATAATACTAAAACTAAATACTTAATTTACCCAACAACATCAAAAAACAAGAAAACCAGACTAAAATAAATTTTTAGTATAAAATACCAAATTAACAGAATCAATAGATAAATCCTCCCTGATCCTGTGGAATTAAATATGAGAAAAATTGTATGGTTTTATGGTGACTGCATAATAGCGATCGCCGTTTGGGTGAGTCTACAGCACCGAAAATGAATTTGGCAATGTAGACTCGTGGTGAACAGCAAGATGGCACTGGGGACTTGAATTTGAATGTTTTATGGGGGGGCTGTGTCTCCCAACACCCCCTACTAAAGGATTGTCAACTCCAGGGGGTGCATGTGGGGGGGTACAAATCTAAAAAAAAAACATGACCTGGCACGAAAAATGAACATGTCCAAAACTGAGCACAGCACCCTTCCAACCCCAGCCTGCCATCAACCCACCACACCACACGGCCAGCTCGACAGCCCACCACCAAACTATGCCCCATACACTCTCCCCCCTCTTCCACCCATCACACAGTGTGATCCCTCCCCACCCCCTCCACACGTGTATATAAATAGCTACATCCTGTCGCTACAGTTGCTGAACCCCCTGTCCAGTCACCCTCCCAGCCTGGTAGCCCTGTGTAAAAGCGTTGTGATTGAGTCACCCTTTTTGAAAGCACTCAATAGTGGTCACCTAATACATGGCATACCATAAAATTCAGTACTGAAGCCATTACTTCAAATGCATTTTCCTTTGGCCATAGCAGTTTTTACCTTTTATCTCTTGTTTTCTATGGGTATTAACATTTCAATGCCTCTGCTGGGTGTTCCTTTGTTTTGACAAACTTTTTATAGTTGTGTACTTTAGTTAATCTTCTGTGAGATTATTTAACATTTGTGCAATACTTGATAACAATATAAGTGGCAATTTTCAGACCTATGTTGTCAATTATTATCATTGACAGATACAATATCCATTTTATGTTCTTCTTCATTAATTCTTTTGGCTATATATTGGTCTGTAATTTCCATTTGAAGGTGCCAATTCATTTTCATCCTCAAACAAGGATTCTTAATATGGTACACTTCTGTGTGGCTGATCATCTTTTTCAAAATCTTCACATTCTTCTTTTATGTATTGTCTCCATTTCTTGCCAATGAGTCTAAACGAGTTAAGCTATTTTCACCTTCTGTAACATTTCCATTCTTACTTCTCTATGATGCCTCAGAGATTGCAGCTCCACTAATCATCATCTTAAAGGCTTAACAGGAATTTATAAGGTTATTTTAATCTACCGGATTTTCAAATCAAAAATTGAGATTTGTTTCCTTTACCCCCTCAGTCGTGGCTATGCATGAAGCAGGTGCAGGTACGCCCTAAAGGCACATACCCCATCTGTGTAGCTCCACACCTGTAGACAGGTGTGCACCTGGTAGCATGCATGACCACTGGCCACTTGTTTGTGGCCCTGCCTCCCTGGCATGCAGGGTCACATGAGGCAGATGGGAGTGGAGCTATGAACCTGGGAGGACATCCAATCGTATGCCCATCCCAGGTACTTAGTGCATTCCTTATGTGGTGGGGTACATGTTGGACCTGTGAGCCCCAGGGGATATCCAGACAGTCGGTGGCCATGGAGGTAAGAAGAGAGCAGTGCCACTGGCCTTCCTGAATTGCATCACCGGCATACCTGTGGGGGGTAGGTGGTGCCACAGGGTGCAACCTTGGGCTGGGTCTGTGTTGTGTGTGTGGGGCATGGGAGGGAAGCTCTCTCAGGGGGTTGGGGCAGCCTGATGTGGTCAGGGGTGGTGGGGGTGTATCCAGCAAGATGGGGGGTGCCTTGTACTGAGGTGTGTGGGGGGTATTCCAGTTTGTGTGTGGTGGTGATGGGGTCACTTGGCCATACATAGGCAAAGGGCGGGTGAGCTGCAGGACCAGGGAATGGCTCAGAGGGCATGTATGCCAGGGTGCCCCTATCATAACCTGCACCCAACTCCACATCCATGTGACTTGCACTACATGCTTTAGTGAATAACGCATAGTGCTGGCATGCCTCAACATGCCCCCTGTCCACCCTGGCATGTTGTTCTATGCATGGCCAGAGGATCAAGCACAGACTCTGGTTTGTGAATGCCATGTGGCATTCAGTCATACCGATACCAGTGTGCCCAGTTTACACAGCGCATCAGCATCGTGCACTGGGCACAATACATTTTTCATCATTTAATTGATTATTATTAAATCTTCAAATTATTTCTTTGCTCTCAACATCTTCCAGTACCAAAAACAAAATGCTGGATTGTGGTATGATCCTTTAAGGGGCTCTATCTCTGAATTATGGAACTCACCGATTCATTTTCTGTGTATCAGTTGGGCTTGTGCAGTGAGTTCTGAGCTGTAAGGATGCTGACTGAAGCAGGTGAAACAGAAGGAGTGAGGGGCAGGTTGTGCCTCTGCATGCTACTTGTCTGAGGACAGTATGAGGTAGCAGGGACATTACATAACCTTTTCCTAGGCTTGAACAGGTATGCCACCATTGCCTGTGCTTAGAGTGTAATGATCCTTTCCATACCAACTTGTGTGGCTCTAGATTTTACTATCATTTTATCACTGCTGCTTGACACACTGCTCAGGGGTGCCTGGAGCACTTGGTGGGGTAGCCTCCCCCCCACCCTAAGCATGGTTTAAGGAGTTCTGCATGGGAACTGTGGTTGTGGTAAACCATGTTTTGAAAGTGAGAAGTGTTTATTCCTGCAACTCATGAACTCCTAACTCACAGATGTCTAAATGCTTCTTGGCAGAACCATAAGTCTATTAACTTCCAGTTTTACTCTAAGCCTGGAAATATGACTTTGACTTTGAAAACATCTGGCACAAGCATTGTTTATGATATCTTTCTCTGGACAGCATTCAGAAAATATTTTTACAAAAGGGACTTAGGCATTTTGTATACCATTTAAAACTTTTGATATTTATTTTGTTGGCACGATTTAATATATATTTGTGTTAGTGTTATTAGGAAACTATCACCAAAACCTTTGGGGCAATATCATTTGTCCCACTCCTCGGCTTTGAGTTTTAATTTATTTTTGCTGTTTTATGTTATCTAAATACTGGATGTTTTATGTTTTATTGATTTACACTGTGCTTTCAGAAAGTGGGTTTTGGAGAAGCCTACAGGCCCTGATAGATGCTAGTGTCTGTCCTCATTTATTGATTGTTAAATTTATTTAACAGCTAATTCACCAATCACTATTTATTTATTTTACCTTTCCTCAGTAAAACTTTGTGGAGAGGAAATTTGGGCTGGGATAGTTAACAGGTACTGAATTTCAAGAAGGACCCATTCCAACTAGTAAAATGTTAAAAACTGAGGCATATCTAACTGACTAATTAATTGATTTAACTGATTTACTGCTTTAACATAAGACATCTGTTGGGGGTTAATGAAATGTATAATTGGTCTAATTGGGCCTGTGGAGCCCATGAAGTACAAACAGAACATTAATATACCCCACAAGTAACTGATTAAATAGTTCAATTCAGTTGCTCTCTAATTACCCCAATGTTCTGGTTTAGAGATGAGTGTTAAGTATTTAGTTCACTGAGTCTCTGGCACAAATTTATGAATGCACAGCATTTTCCTCAGTTCCACCATTGATCTTGATCCCACATCATTTCATTTGCAGTGTGAGCAGTGAGTAGTTGCTCCAGATATGTTTTGGTGGTTCTGGTTGTATTTCTGCAAACTTGCCTGATGCTTGGCTGTGCGCACTTAAATTATCTTAAAATACACCTTTTAGCTGACCCAGTGGTGCTGAGGGTTGAGGCGCTGGATGCCATACCTCACGCCACGCCGGCGACCCGGGTTCAGGAGTGAGCCCGGACAGCTGGGGGTTGACAGGGGAGAGAGAGGACCGAGGCATCTGAGGGACTGCTCTCCTCTCTCAGGGAGGGATCCAGGGCAGCCCAGTGCAGCAGCAGCCCCCAGTGGAGACCGGCAGCACTGCAATGTACTAGGGGCTTACAGGCTTGGGACAGACGTTGGGCGGCTGCCTTCCGGACGCGAGTGGGAGCACTCACATTGGGGCTGGATGGCATTGCATGTCCCACATCAGAGGTGTAACTTACAAACACCCCTCTGGCCTGGATAGGTGATGGCCCTTCCAGAGCCCTTCCACCACATGCCCAACATTGGAGCCCTGCCACCACCCCTTCGATCTCTTCGGGACCCTTCATCCCCCTCGGGGTGCCTGGGAGAAAGTGATGTCCTTGAGGTTGGTGGGGTTCACAGTGGGTGGTAGAGCGGCACCGGCCAGAGAAGAGGCCCAAGAGAGTTCTGGAGTCGGTAGGAGATAAAAACATAGTTGAAAAAAAAATACACCTTTTAAACTAAATGGTAACTGTGTGTAATCATAGTTAGGACTTGATAAATTGCTGTGTGCAACTACAAAAGCCAGACTGGAAATACCACTGTAAATTATTTGGGAGATTTATGTTTGCTTCTATGGGAAAATCTTGTTTTGGTGTTTGTGGTCTTTGTAGTGTTATATATTCAGATAGCAATGACTTTTGTTCAAAGCATGCAAGTAGGTTAAAAGAAATAAAAGAAAAATAAAATGTTATAGTTAACTGTAGTAATTGCAATGATTAGTTGATACCCAAAACATTTAAAACAATGTCCGACTGTGTCCTTTAAAGTTTATATCCAATGTCAGTTTACATAATTATACTTATATAGATTTTACACACTTTTAAATCTATGTGAAAGGAAAATATTATTGGCCCACTGTTTCCATTGGTTTATTTGTTTTTTTTACAACTTCACAGCAGGCCTTATAGGCATATCATCTGGCTTCTACTTGGACCATCAGTTCCTTTTACCTTAATAAAGGAGGAGTTACAAATTGCATCCTTGAAGGAGTGCTTAAGACAAAGTGAAGATCCGAAGTTGGAACCGAAAAAATGTGGTAACTTTTGGGAACTTTCAACTAGCTATTTGACCATTCAGAAAACAACTAGAGAAATGTTGCTGACTTCAAAACTTCAGAACTTCAGGACTTTAGGTCATCAGCGGACTACAGTGAATACGCCAAGCTCATACTCTTGGGGGGAAAGCAGACTGAGCATCAGACTTTTTGGTACCCTTTTCCTTTTTAGGATATTAAGACATTACGCTTCTATTGAAATTATAGGGATCCTGAGTTTCACAAGACTCTAATATTTAAAAATTCATATCTTAAGTGCTCAAGTTTATTTCAGCTTTGGCTAAATGTTTTATTGTATCTGGTTTAAAATATAGATAGTTGGTCAGTTGCCATGAATTGAAGATAGCTGTTTTTACCATCTCAGTGCTTTCATTGGGATCAACGATGGGTCATCAACAAAATATTTGTTGAACAACCTGACAGTGAAACTGGGAAGTCGACTGCATTTTGTAGTTGGCCTCCAGTTTGTAGAAGCAACAAGTGTTTTCTTTGGGGGTCTTTTCCCCCCTGAACCCCACACACCCCCCAACTTAGGATTCTCAACTCTGAGTCAGAGCTGGGTAGGGGGGTGTAGGACCCACTTTAGACAGTGCTGGGTGCCAGTGGGTTCCCTACATTGACGTGATGCTGTTGTGGTTGAAGGGGACTCCGCTATCAACATGTCGACGCCGGGGATGTATACCCTTTCATTGGATTATTAATTTTTCAACTGCACAATTTGACATTCTTTGACTAAGTTGCACATATTTATTTTCTCATAACATTTAAAGGATAAAGAGTATTTGAGTATATTGTTTATGCTGGCATATACTTGATCTGTTTTAACTTATTCTATATTTTTCCATTATATTGGTACTAAAGTCTGAGAATTTAAAGCTCTATTTGTCTCTTTCTGTCAGTACAGTCAGCTTATTCAGGGTTAGACCAGTCAGGCAGAGGCACATCCCAGATCCTATTCCACTCAAGAACTCATATGCCACACTGCCAAACAGGGACAACCAAATAGAGGTACCCAGAGAAATGGAAGGAAAGGATGTGGAGGTTAGCCAAGTGCAAAAGATGGAGATTAGCACCCAGGAGGTGGATAGGCAGAATAGGGCAAAATTCAGCAGAACGCAGACAGCAAGGTGAACCAGGGATAAGGACAACCAAGGAAGGGCTGGAGTAGAACAGTGAAACAGTCTAGGGAGGTCAAATCATGGAAAGTCATGTGTGCAAATGCCAGGAGCCTTAGCAACAAGATGGAAGATCTGGAGGCTGTCATGGTGCAGTCAGACCTGGACATTGTGGCCATCACTGAAACCTGGTGTAATGATAACCACGACTGGGAGTTGGCCATACCTGGCTACAACATATTCAGAAGAGTCAGGGCAGGCAGGAAGGAGGAGGTGGCACTGTATGTGAAAAATGACATAACGGCCACAGAGATCCAGGAGGAACAAAATGGGGAGAGATACTGTGGGTTAGCTGGAAAGGAAATTGGGCCAGCCATCCACACAGGTGTGGTCTATAGACCACCAGCCCAGGAGGAAGAAAAGATAGGGAGTTAATGCTAGCCATCCAGAGGATGGCAGACAAGGGTGAGGTAGTACTGGTTGGAGACTTCAATATTCCAGATGTGGACTGGAGCATTCCAGCAGCAGCATCAACTAGGAGCAGATTTATCCTGGACTCCCTTCAGGGTGCCTTCCTCAAGCAACTGGTCATGGAACCAACTCGGCAGAAGGCAATACTGGACCTTGTGCTCACAAACAGGGACAGTGTGATGGGGGTAAGAGTGGGGGAGCACCTGGGGAACAGTGACCACCAGTCACTGTGGTTTGAAATCACAGAAAGAGCTGCACCAAACCACACAAAAACACGTATCCTGGATTTTAGGGGGGCAAACTTTGGGAAAATGGGGAGATACTTGAAAGAGGCATTAAGGGAATGGGCAGGAATCAGGGATTGAGGAACAGTGGGAAGTATTTAAAATGGGGATTACAAGAGCAACAGAATTATGTATTAAGTAGGTTAGCAAGAGGAAAAGGAAGAGAGACCATTATGGTTTTCCAAAGAGGTAGCAAAGAAAGTGAAAGCCAAAAGATTGCATTCAGGCAATACAAAAGACACAGGCAGAAGGGATAGGAGAAGTACCAGGAGAAGCAAAGGGAGGCAGGAGGTCAGTAAGGAAGCCAAAGCTCAGACAGAAGAACACATTGCAAAATCAGTGGGTAGAGGGACAAAACCTTTACAGGTACATAAGTGAAAAAGAAAGGCAAAGGGAGGGATAGTGAGACTGAAGGGGAGGATGGGGGCTGTGTGAGGATGACAACAGTAAAGCTGACATATTGAACAGGTATTTCTGCTCAGTCTTTACTGAGGAAGAGGAGGGTAATGGGTCTGAATGGAGTACAAGGGGTGAGAATGTTGCAGAAATGGACACAAGTCCCTTTACGAGAAAGGGTCCTGAAGAACTGGAAGTAATAAGAGTTGATAAAGCTAATGGGGCCAGATGGGGTGCACCCAGGGTCCTTAAAAGAACTAAGAGAGGTGGTGGATGAACCTCTGGCTATCCTGTTTAGCTGATCACTGGAAACAGGGAGGTAACCAAAGACTGGAGGACAGCAGATGTAGTCCCCTTATACAAAAAGTGGGAAAAAAGAGGAAGCAGGGAACTACAGACCAGTCAGCCTTACCTCGGTAGTGGGAAGATCATGGAAGCACTACTGAAGGAGAGATTGTGGAACATCTGGTTGTCAATGGACTACAGGACCCAAGGCAGCATGGTTTCACCAAGGGAAGGTCATGTCAGACCAACCTCATTGAATTTTTGACTGGGTGACTAGGGAGGTGAATCAGGAAGGGCAGTGGACATGGCCTATCTGGACTTCAGCAAGGCCTTGACACTGTGTCACATAGAAGACTATTGCACAAACTGGGGAATAATGGGTGTGGGCAGGACAGTAGTGCAGTGGGTAGGTAACTGGCTGGGTAGCAGGACACAGAGGGTGGTGGTAAATGGCTGTCACCCACAGAGGGAAGAGTGACCAGTGGGGTACCACAGGGATCAGTGCTGGGACCGGTACTATTCAATATCTTCATCAGTGACATTGCACAGGACCTAGAAGGCAGAATTTCACTGTTCGCTGATGACACAAAGCTATGTAACAGAGTAGACACACCAGAGGGTGTAGACAGAATGAGAAGGGACCTGCAGAAACTTGAAGAATGGTCAGGGGTTTGGCAGTTGAAATTCAATGCAAGGAAGTGCAAGATAATGCATATGGGGCACAAAAACCCTGGCACAATATATTAGTTGGGGGGTGAGGATATAGCATGCACCAAGCAGGAAAGGGATCTTGGAGTTATCATCTCTGATGACCTCAAGGCAGGGAAACAGTGTGACAAGGCAGCAGGTAAAGCAAATAGGATGCTGGGATGCAAAGGCAGGGGCATCAGCAGCAGGAAAAGGGAGGTCATAATTCCACTATACAAGACACTAATGAGGCCGCACCTGGAGTACACTGTGCAGTTCTGGAGACCTTACCTACGTAAGGACATAGACAGGGTAGAGAAGGTTCAGAGGAGGGCAACAAAGATGGTGCATGGATTGCATCACAAGTCCTATGAGGACAGGTTGAAGGTACTGAACATGTACTCCCTGGAGGAGAGGAGGGAGAGAGGGGATATGATAGAGACATACAAGTATCTTAGGAGGAACAGGGTGCAGGAATGCACTATTTTTAAGCGAAAAAGATGTTCCAGGACTAGAGGGCATGGGATGAAGTTGGAGGGAGGACGATTCAGAGGAAATGTGAGGAAGAATTTCTTCACAGAATTGGTGGTGGACAAGTGGAACACCCTGCCAGAGGAAGTGGTGGGGGCTGAAACAATCACGGGATTTAAGAATGCATGGGATAGACATAAAGGAATTCTGGAGGTCAGGGGTAAGGGGCAACAGACTTCCTGGAAAACAAAAACTGAACTTACAAACTTAAATGGGCAGACTGGGTGGGCCATAGGCCCTTATCTGCCGACACTGTCTATGTATCTATGTATCTATGTATTTGGTACTCTGGCACTTTGCCATTTTTACCTTAAATGCAAATGTATAGTACAATTGTATAGTAAAAGATATACTGTATATAGATATCTATAACAAGTGTCAATAAGTGGATAAAACCAGATTTTGACTTGTTTTCTTTTTTGTTACAACCAGATTAAGTCATGGTTAATACTAGAAGTGGGACCATCTGTTTCCCATCAAATTTATTAATGAGACAACAAGATAAAAGGGGAACTACTACTATTAAAAAAGTATTGTTTCCCCTCACTAAATAAATCGCAGGATGGAAACATGTCTGGCCCTAAAACACAGCTCAAAAGTACTGATTATATTGGTTATGTAGTTCCAAAAAGATTGCACAATCCACCCCTATTACACAGAAAGCAGATGAAGTAGAGAAAACACTAATGCAAATAAACTCACAGGGTGTATCAAAACAATTGGTATGTTCCCCTAGACTAACTGACTTTCATTTAGAAGCAATTTCTTTTGCTTCACAGAACTCCTATAACTTGTATGAAACTCACCTTATGGTGGAGTTCGATTCTATCTGTTATAATGAGATCCATACCAAGCACAGACCGACCCAATGTGAGAGGACTCATAAATGACAAAATCATTCAAACTCAAAATCGCTTATAAATACACAGAGAGGTGAAAGTAATATTTCCTATTAGACTAGAACTCCCTTGAACAGAGAAACATATCTCTTCTTTCCTGAGTTAAAAAATACAGTTGGTTTGGTTGAAAAAAATGGCTACTAAATATCCACTCGCAGAGATTAAAAATACCTTATCCCTTGACCCACCCCTGAGTTTAACTGCAATGTTTTCTGCAAAGAGACCTATTAATTTGTCAAATAATACTTCACTATCTTCAGATAAGGAGGGCCAGGACTGTCATGTTGAACAATGCCAGGATTATATGGAACACCAAGGCAATTTCACTGATTCATCAGCTATTATCAAAAAACATTAGACACAATAAAGAACCCTTATTATGCTAATGTCATAATTCTAGAAAACCTCTTGGTACTTAAGGAGGAAATAAATTGTTTAAGACATGACATATTTTGTAATAGAGCTACCTTAGATCATCTAAGGGAAAAGATACTTGAGCCCTCAGAAGAAGATTTATGTGTAATGCCTGAAAACAATAAATCAACACAAAGCAAGGCATTACAGGTAAACCTCCCTCCCCCATTTTATAAAGGTACAGATGAAATAATAGAAATTATTGATCTCACTAAAAAACACACAAAAAAAGATTTACTCGACAGAAAAATAAAAAAACTCATAAAAATAAAGCAAATAAAAAGGTAGAGTTAAGAATAAGGAAAAGAATAGGAAAGGGGAAGAGAAATATTCTACTCCCCAGACCTCTATGGTTAAAAATCTTAGACAGGCTCAATAGACCAAGATGTCTTTATCTGCTGGCAAGTTTGTATGTTCATTTGTTTGTATGTTTGGCCTTGAATGAAAAGGAAACTAACATTTTGATATGGCTGCTAATGTGTTTCAGTAGTCCAGAGGTGTCACCCAGTGACTCGATTGTAGGGTACACAAGCAAGATGCTAAACTGCTGTGGAGAAGTGCCAGTAGCAGGAGTCAGTGAGAAGCCTTTAATTATTTTATAAAAGGTATGCCACTGTTGCCACACTTTTAAATTATATTTTTATTACTCGCTGATCTTTCTGGTCCAACTTTGTGCTTGTGCACCTTGGGAGAGATGCAGGAGCTGGAGCAAGAGACCAGGCCTCTGGTTGACCATGCTGAGAGAGAGTCCTTGTGGTGGACAGAGTTCCAAGGCTAAAGCAGTTTCCAGTGGAACCTGTAGGGGTTTAGTGGCCTGTTCTCCCCCTTGCACAGTGCTCCCCTGAACAACTGGATAGTCTGGAGTAAGCCCGGTTCATAGAGGAGATAAAGGAGACATGCTGAAGATACCCAAAGTCTGACTATTACCTATATATAAATGTGACTGTTTTGACTTTTATTGCCCAGAAATGCATGCACTGGTGCCTTACAAGGGCCTTTTAGGAGGTTTCTAGTTTATTTTAATTTTTAAAACGTGAAATGTGTATTGGCTATATTGCTATGTTATGTGCTTATTTTGTTGTTTAAACTACGTTTTAAGTCCAAGTGGGTGTATTTTATTTTTTGAAATGAGCATTGTTTGTAGGATAAAAATTATTTTAAAAAAAGATAGAAACTCCAAAGTAAAAGACTTCCTGTCAGAAAGGGAAAGAACCAGGAAGTGGATGCAGGATTGGTTTGGCTAGGACAAGTGGTATTAGTGTTTAAAGAGTGCATCCAGTGGCATTTCAATACAACAAGTGCCACTGCAAGCAGCCAAGGTGGAGGATTAGTGGAGGAGCTTGGAAATCCATGTTTGAAAATGTTCCTAGCTATTAGTTTATGTGAGGTAGAATCACCTCATTGTTGCACGCCGGTGAGTTGGTATTGAACTCCTGACGGACATGGGCAAATTTGAGGGTTACTTAATTCCTCATTCAGTTGCAATTTGTAAAACACTAACTTCTGAGGTGACTTGGCTTTGCCAAGTAAAAACTGGCAAAACAGTAAATATCTTGGTGAAATCCTGGTGAAACCTGGTGGAGAAAAAAGACACTGTTCAGGATGCTGATTAGGATAAAGCTACTAGGGGAAACATTACAACACATAGAATTAAGTTACGTGCATTCAGCACTATACTTAATATTCAACTGGGCTTTAATTATTACCATAATATGGTGATTGAAAAGTGATTTAAAGTGATTTAATGTGTTTTAAAGTGCTCAACTGCGTAACTGTTCAACTGTGGACCACTCTTAGACAGTGTGGACCTACATTTTCATTGGATTTTATGGCTTTTTTATTTTATGTTTAAACTTTTAGTGAGGTTATCATCAAGAACAAGGGCATCCATCTACTACATCGGGGACATAAGAACTTGTGGGAAACTTCTGGAGACTAGATTTTGTCTGAACGTGTTTGAACTTGTCTGAAATTGGTTATACTGTGAGAAGGAGAAGAAGGAGAAGAAGAAAACCAGTACTAAAATGTTTCTTTGGAAGCTACTTGTCCTCACAAGATGGGATAGTGTGGGAAAGTGTGGTGAGACACAATAAGAGAGGACCTTTTTAAATTTTTTGTCAATCATTTTATGAAAAGGAATTCTGAAAAAGATCTCATAAAGGAATATGATCTTAAAATATCAAGAAAAGTGACTGTTAATGATTGCACTACTATATAAATTCAAATTTTTCCTTTGTAAAACTGTGATTGCAGATGTTTCTGTAAACCCCTGTATATTATTACTTTCATATTATAAGCATTTTATTGCACACTATTTGCATGTTATTTGCACATTATTAGCATATCATTTGCACAATACAGGCACAATACCAGCACTGGATTTGCATATCATTAGCACATTATTAGCTTATTTAGTATTTTCCAGATTACTGATTCTGCTAGTTAAGTAAGTTGAGTTTAATAAGTAGTGCTGATTGTTATGGCTTTCACTGAATAAACTCAGTTATCTTTTATTTATCTTGGTGTAGTCACAGTATTAGACAGTAAATCTATTTTTTGCTAGTGACTTTCCATGACCTATTACTGATCTTGAATGAGTAACATTGGAATAGAGGGGAATGCCAATGGAAACAAGCAGTGGCAAAAATTTATTCAAAACTAGTCACCTAACAAATAAACTTGTCACACAAAGCAGGCTGAATTCAATTTAACCAAAGGGGAAATGAGTAAAAAAAGTAGAGTTGTTAAAGTTAAGGGAATAAAGAAAGATGGGGGGATAGGTGAAAGTTAGAGTCTATTGTTCTCTTCTGAAAATAACATAGGAGGACATTTAGATGTTACTTCAACCCCACTGATTAGACATAAAGGGAATAATTTGATACAACCATCAATCAAGGATATTTTCTTAAAAATACAATTAAATCTAACCTAATTTCAATTACAAGGATGGATACTATGAGGCCGGCCTCTGCTGGAATAGAAATTCAGTATTCTATACAAGTAGAATTACATAATTTTGACATCTTGGAGTTAATGAATAAACAAGTGAATAAACCAATAGAGGAGCTTAGGGAAACTGTGGAAACAAATAAAAAAATAGAACAAAAAATAAGAGAAATTAAGCAAAGCATGAATGGTTCAGTATTTGAATTTGAAGAATCTAAGAGGGGGACAATGAAAATACTAAAAGGAAAATGGATACAAGGAATAGTTGGCCCTCTGTTGAGGAGACACAAATAATGAGCCCTATATAACCAGTTCTCCCTTGTTTGATAATCTAACAATGGAAGTAATATATGCATTGAGGGACCCATTGTTGGCTAATGCAATGATATATGAACAACTATTAATGATTAAACATGATCTTTCCTTTGTGAAAGGTGTATGTTTTGAAAATAGAAAATATATTTTGCAAAGAAATAGGATGGATAAAGACAGAAATGAAGAATCAATTAAGGAGACTAATACAACTCAAAGTTTGCAATTCATAAATGAGGAAATGACAGCACAGCATTTTAAAAGGATGGTAATTGAGAGCCAAGAGATAATGGGCAATGCTCAAGGGATGAACGAATACACATAACAAAAACCCCTGTAAGAGGACATAATGACAAAGATCTTGACATTGTAGGTTTTGACTCAGAATTAGAGGAAGATTCTGAGCTGGTGATGCTACCTAATGAGAACTGGAGGCAGGATAGTGTTGGAAAAGAACTTGAAGCAATTAACAGAGATATTTGGGGGAAAGGATTAAAGCAGAAGGAGAAAGTAAAACAAACATATAAAGAAAAATAGAACAAATCTTAACAATAGCAAGTGGGAAATAAAAAAAACAGAAAAACAAAGCATCAAGGAAGCAATTAGATAATTTAGAGAGATTGGACAGTTTGGATAAAGGTAAAGGTATGGAAAGAGAAGAAGAAAAAGATAAGAAAAGTAAAGAACATGTGCAAAGGGAAAACACTATGGGAAATGAGGTAAGAAAAATGGAAAATATGAAAAGGAAGGTAGTCAGAAAGGTTAAGAATAACAAAAAATCAAAACAAAAAAGGAGGGAAGAGGGAGAGGACCAAAATAATAAAGAAGATCAAATTGAAAAAGCAGAAGGCAAAAGGGGATATTAAACAGACTGATACAAATGTTGATAAAGAAGAGGAAAATAAGGGGGCAAAGCAAATAAAGAAATATTAACAGAAGTATATAACCTGATTGAAGTAGATGAGAATAGGGAAGGAAATGACACACAGAGAAATAAGTTGGAAAGATTATTAAAAGGAATAGAATTGGACTATTTATTGCCAATATACAAGGTAGCAATTATTTCAGAAGAAACTGATGACAAGTTGGATATACACATGAAAGAGTTCTTAGATGCAATATTGCAGTGTAATGAGAGTTATACCCCAATGCTAAGTCATTTAAGTGTTATTCGACCCTTGGACAATATGGAGTTAGTACTATTGATCTCAGATCGGTATTTTATACTTAAGGCAATTGAAAATTAAAAGACAAAAATTAGAATCTTAGGATTTGAAATTGAATGTGTGGTTAACATCAAAGTGTTGTTTCCAGAATATTATGAGAAAATAAATATGAGAGAGAGCGACAATCAGGATTTTCCAATTTCTATATTTGGGATAAATAATTTTTGAAATGATACCAAAAAAATGAAAACAGTAGAGTTTCTTCAAAACCTGCTGAAAATGAAAGCACTAAACAAGAAAGTTAAGAAGGTAATGAGATGTGAAGACAATATATAGATAACACTTTGGGTAAATGATAGTATAGACTACCAATTAATGCTTTCCGAAGTTAGATTTTTGGACATGATAGAAATCAATACAACAGGAGAAGCAGCAATACACACAGTAGAAACAACTCAACATAATTCAATTCATTGGATCAGTCTATTACAAACAGCAAACAGGTTTCAGCTTTTACAAGAATATAATGAAGATTGACAACTATATAAATATAGAGATACCATAAAAGATAGAATAGAACAATCAGAGCAACATAGAATTCAAGAAGATAGGATCTTATCTAGTAACGTAGCATGGATAAAGGATAGCATGGCAGATCCATCATTCTATGATTATGTGACAAGATGAGATTGTATATGTCTGCAAGAGACATGGACTGCCCAGATTAACAATATTAATGGATTCAAATACTTTGGTAAATATGCAAAAAAAGATAAAAAAAAAATATGGTAGACTATCAGGGGGATTAATTATCTGGTTTAAAATGTTAAAGGAGTATCTGGTAGATGAAATTCCAATTGACTCAGAACATATCTTAGGAATAAGAATAACAGGTAAAAATTTGAGAGTAATAATTTGTAATGTATGTATAGCTCCAGTTAATTCAAGATATGCAGATAAAAAAATTTTCTGAGGGATTTAGAAGAGGAAATTGACTTATGGATGCAAAAGGACCCAGGCTTGGGGATAGTATGAGTGTGAGATTTCAATGCTAGGGTTAGACAGTGAAGAAAACTAACTCCTGAAATAAAGAAGTTATGTGAAGCCATGAACCAAGAATGTCTACTTCCAGATAGAATTGCAAAAGACAATAAAACCTCTAGCAGAGGCAAGAAAATATGTCATATGTTAGAAAAAAAGGAATTTCACACTGGTTAATGATAGGACTAAGAGTGATTATATGGGGGACTATACATATGTGGGAAATAAAGGAGCTTCAATAATAGATTTATGTTGGATAAATTTAAATTTGGTACTCTAGCTTAAAGATTTACAGGTGGGTGAAAGATCTGAATGTGAACATAATCCAGTTGAAGTTAAAGTAGAAATATGGAATAATAAAAGAGGAAAAGAGAAGAGAGTTGAATTCATTAGGACACAGATAGGAGTAAAATGGGATGTGATAGATAATTTCACATCCAACCAGTTTATAATAGAAAGTGGAATGAAAGAGTAAATTTTAAATCTTATCAATAAAAAAGATTATAATATTATAAGGGATTTTGGAGAGATTATGAAACAAATAGCACATTTAATAATAAAAGCCTCATATATAAAAGAAATTAAAGGTACTAGGTGGTATGGCAGTGAATGTAAGGCAGCAAAAAAGGAAATTCATAGACTAGCAAAACTTGTGAGAAATAGACCAGATGATGAATATAAAAGTCAGTTAACTAAAAAAAGAAAAGACTATTAAAAAAATCTGTTGACAAATAAAAGAGAGCAATATAGAAACTCTTTGTGGGAAGAATGTGAAGTAGCAGTGTGGAATACAGACCATAAGAAATATTGGAGAATGGTAGCTAAGGGTTGGGATTCACACACTAAGAGCTACATAGAACCCCACATTTGGGAAGTCCATTATAAAAGTATTTTTTTGACCCAGAAATCAGTGACAAAGGAAAAAGATTAGAGAAATGGGTTCCACTCAAGGAAGAGATTACAAAAGAATAAATTTTAAAATCCCTTATACATGCCAAAAGACACAAGGCCCCAGTCCCTGATGACATCCCGATGGACATAATATTGAACGATGTTGAATTATGGATACCATTACTGGAAAAAGTGTATGGTTATACAATTAAATACAGACAAATCATACCAACTTGGAGGGAAAATATAATCATCCTCATTTTTAAAAAAGGGGACAAAGTTAACACCCAAGGATTATAAACCAAATTGTCTTTTGGATACCTCACAGAAACTATTTACAAAAATTATACAGACAATAATTATGCAATGGATTTTGGAATTATAAATAATAGATGAGGATCAGGTGGGCTGTATGTCAGATCATTCAACAGTTCATTAATGTTATGTCTTAACACATTTAACTCACAAATACAGCAATATAAAAAAGCAGAAACTATATTATGTGTTTTTTGACCTGAGGGCCACATTTGATAAAGTAAGAAAAGGTAAATTGTGGCAAATCTTAAAAGGTAAGAGTCAGAGCAAACCCTTATTAATATCATGATAACCCTATACACTTCAACTACAACTAGTGTAAGACAAAATAAGGAGGATGATTAAACCACAAAATTTCTCAGTAACACAGGTCTCAGACAAGAATGTGTATTGTCCCCTATTTTATTCAACCTTTACTTAAACAGGATTTTAGCAGGACTATATGATTCAGAGCTCCATACACTAAATATAGGTGGAAGGCATTGCCCAAATTTGGCTTTTGCCAATGACGTGGTGTTTATTTCCTCTAGCTATATTTGAATAAAAAGAAGTATTCAAAAATCTCTGGTATGTTCCTATGAAGCGGCTCTTGAAAATAAATTATGGAAATGCAAAATATATAGTCTGTAATAGAACGAGAATGACAAAGGGAAAATACCTGAAGCTAAGGTGCGATGGTAATAATATTGAAAGAGTCCAGAACTTTTGTTATTTAGGTATTTTTTCTCATATGATTTGAAACAGAATAATTACAAAAAATATATAATTAATAAGGTTAAAAGGTTTATTCCAACAGTAGAGAGATTCTCATACAAGTTTGGTGGCCAGTATATAAGAGGATGTATAAGGGCTTTAAATGCAAAGTTAAAAAGTCAAATATATGGGGCTGAAATATGGGGCATGAGTAAAACAGATTCACTAGAGGTTATAATGAACAAATGTTATAAAAGACTCCAAGGCCTACCTATGGGGCATCTTCCTCCTTAAACAGACTGGAGCTAGGACAGATCCCAGTAAGGTGTTCTATAGAACAAAGGTTAGCTATTTACTGGTTAAAGGTCTATGGAATGAAGAATCAAGATTACCTCGATTATGATTAGAAGAAACTATAACGTATATGCAAAATAGATACACTTACCCCAGTGTGTATGCTTTGGAAAAAATACTAAACTCATATGTTCTTCTGGATAGCTTGGCAGAAAGTTTCATTAAACCTTTAGAGGATATAGAAACTAATATAAAAATTAAAATCTGGGACACTCATATCAAACTGAAATAGAAACAAGCAGTAATGTAAAAATAAGCAATTGGCTGGCACATAATAAAAAAAGAAATTTGGCAAAGGAGCCATATTTAAACATCATGAAAGATCAGAAAAAAAGGAAAAGTGTTACAAGGTTTTGTTTAGAATATTTTGATTCACAAAATCTTAGAGCAAGAGGAACAGATATGTGGTTGAAAACTAGGGATGGATAATCCTTTCCATTAGTTGATAATGTGTCCCTTATATAATTATGAATGCAGATTATATTTGGGGAATATATTGGCCAACTTGGACATGGAACCTATATACCAGATGAATAGCCTATTGAAATCAACTAGGGATACCATCTGGTTAATTTAGCACAATTTCTTCAAACTATTGAAAAGAAAAAAAACTACACATTGTAAAGGTTAAAAAGAGTATTAGATGGAAATAATCAGTATGATGTGAAGGTGTTTGAGTGAAGGTGTCATCTGGAAATATGACTGATAATTGATGCTTATGGATAATTGTGCAAAATTTAAGTAAGAAAGTAATTTCTATATAATATGAAGGTGCCAGAGCGAATGTACAATCTAGTAATAAGATTTATATTTTTCTGAACAATTGTGCAATATGAAATATGCTAAGTAACTTACATTTTTGTAACACAATGGTCTGTGTAAAATTAATCAGGTTATGAAATTATATTTTAGATTACGTATGAACAAAGCTTTATAATTAATAGTTTTTAATATATATGTTTTGTAATAACAATGTTGTCATACAATAAAAAAATACTACTACTACTAGACAGGCACATCTATCCTTCATACTGTGCCTCCTTCAGCAGGGATAGTCATTAATGTATATGCACACCCCTCTCCCTCATTTGTTTGTCATTTTATTATAAAAAAGTTTATATCTTTTAACTTCTCTGTTCCAGTCTATGCTGTCCTCCCACCATGTCTCAGACACTGCATTTCAGTACATGTATTGTCCCATATGGAAGGATAATTTTCTCACAAGGAACCACCTCACAATTCTTTGTGAATTAATAAAGGTGAAAACACTCAGACTGACTCATTAGCGTGGGCTTCAGTTATTAAACCGGGGATTTCATTGGAGAAAAGAGAGAATCAAATCAATCTAGAGTCTGAGTTTCAGAGTTGGGCCTTTGTATATCAGACAGGATTAGTGAAAATAGAATAAATTTGAACAGCAACTCTGTCCCTGAAAAGACTGAAAGCAACCAAGACCATAGAACAAATCCTTCAAATAGGGTTATTTCACCCCCACTAGATAAACAAGAAACTTCCAAACAAATAAAGAATCTACATCTGGGAAAAACTCACCTTTCAAACATACACCTTCACATCATGAAGTTTTAAACAAGGAAGCTCAATTTGAATATCTAATAGAATACTATGGTGTGGGGAGGATATTCCAGGAAACCCCAACTTTAATATCAAAATGGATGAGTCAACTCCTCTATTTGGATCATCAGGACCCACCAAGGATAAAAACTATTCAAAATGTGTTCTAATCTTTAGTGCTCTGGAACAGTTGGCTAACAGTATATGGAGCAAAGAGGCTGAGTTAGAATCAAAGGAATGGTGATGTTATCTCTTCAGTGGGTTACAACTGTGATCTATTATGAGAATATCAACCATATTAAGAAGGACACCTCTAAGATTGACACTTTAAAAGAAAAATCATGGTTAGAAGGGGTAGTAAGAGTCATTACTGAGTATGAGCAGAGGAAGATCTCTGACTGGGAGAATAAAATGTTATCATTATTTAGTTGGGAGTTACAGAAGGGCTAGTCTATTGGTCGACTCAAACAGGAATTGGGCACTTTCCTTTCTTGTACCCTCAAAATGAATATTAGCAAAATACACTATAAATTATATTAAAATTCATCAGGGATTCTCTAATGGCCCACAAATTGATTTAATATTTTGAAGTTGTAAAATGACCACTTTAATCCTTCAAGTAGCATCGGAACTGGATTATTTGGGAATATATATATAACAGAGATATTATTAACTTCTCTAGTGATACACTATGGTAGTGTACTAGTGTCTTGAAGAAGAGGTGCAGGGTTCAAATCCTGCAATAGGACTTTTCAGGTCATACTTGGAGATAAGCTTTGGGTCAGTGTCCCTTTCCTGGTTACCAAATGTTTAAATAAAATAAATAAAAATATTAGAAGACAGTTCAGTTAATGTTCTTCATAGGTTAAACAAAACATCTAACATTAATATGAATTTTTATGAGGTTTTACAAAGTAATCCCTCAGACTGACATGATTTTCTAAGGAATAAGCCTACCTCAATACACTCTGAGGATTTTCATACCAAATCAAACACATTAAAATTTTTATCATAGAATATAGAAGGCTTAGGTGCCAAAATGTCAGATTATCAAGTTAAAGAATTTTTAAATAAAATGGACATCATTTGTCTTCAAGAAACTTCAGTAACTGATGATAGTGCACCACTCCTAGCTAATTATACTAATAATATTGTACCAGCAATAAAGACAAAAAAAATAGATGGGGCAAGGGAGGTCTGATCAATTATCTTAGAACATCATTAAACTCAAAAGTGGAAGTACTAGAATATAAAAATATTACCCATATACCACGATCTTTGTTGTTACATATGGATTTCAAAAATTTATTTTGGTTAATACACATCTCCGGCCTAACACTAGCTCCAAAAGCCCATTAGAATGGAAATTGTTAAATAACTTTATAGAAGACCTTACCAAGATTTATTTGCTGAGTCCAATTGTATGTCCATATTTTAATGCATACCTGTCTACTGAAGCTGAGATGTCACACAAAAATGATTTAACTAAGGCTATAAGCATTATTAATCTAAAAATGTTATTCAATCTATTCTCTAAAGATAAAGTAATACATTTGAATGGTAACAAAGATTGTCAGGATAATGTCAGAGAATAATATTACTTTAATAAACATCAAGTCTACTGGAGACCCTGAGGGCAAACACATCTTTGTTAGACCTGGAGGTTCCTCTACAATAGACATGGCATGGGTAAATACAGAAGCGCTCAGTATTCTCGAAGACTTAGTAGTAAGAGAAAGGTCAGAGTCTACGCGTTTTTCAGTCCTAACTGCTTTTCAATTGCAATCATCTAGAGAGTCTGTTCCTTATAGTAACATCAGAGGGAATAACAATTTAGAAATTATAAATAAGCACATAATAAGATGGAATAGTCAGCATGTAATAACTTTTTCAGATATGCTGAATGCTGATTACTTAAGCTCTTTGAGAAATCATCTGTTAATAGAAACTAACTTTACCCATTTTACACAAATATGGATAATATTCAGTCTTATATTAAACCATTTCTGAAACAACCATATAAAAATTCTACTTTAGAAAAACATGGTTTAATACAACTTGCAGAACTACAAAAACTACAGTAAATTTATATATCATACATTACAAGCAATACCCCTCCTGAGATAATTTAAGAACTTTAAATAAAATGAGGAAACAATATAAACTAATTTTAGAAAAAGAAATGCATAAATTTCAGATTGCGGTGTGGAATAAGCTTAGAAAATCTGTGGTCAAAAAGAATGTCAAGCAATTGTGGACTCCGGTAAGTTATGGTTATCATCAATACACTAGGAAAGTAGAGGCAGCAAATACTTCAATGGAATTGATCAAACACTTTAGAGATCTATATTAATCTACTGTTGAGGGAATTGTTAATATATGTGAAACTACAATTCATCCACTACTGTGTTACATTGAATATCAAGAAATACTCACAGCTTTAAATTTTTCCTCTTCAAATAAAGCACCAGGCCCTGATGGTATTATTACAGAACTTAATAAAAATGTTCCAGATTGGTGGCTTCCTTTACTACATAAATTATTTAATCATTATGTACAAGGTGACATTTTTCCTGATTCATGGTGAGGTAGTATTATCTGTCCTATTTTTTTAAAAAGGTAACCCAGTTGACCCTGCCATGTATAGGCCTAAAATTTTATTAGATAATACTCAAAAGCTTTTTACAAGGATAATTCTTACCAGACTCCAAGACTGGATAATCTAGAATAACACTTTAAATGAAGCTCACAATGGATTTAGAGCTGATTGTTCTACTATCCAACACACTTGATATGAAAGTATGTCAACATCAAAAACTCAAAACTGTGTTGCTGTTTTGTGGATTTCAAATCAGCATTTGATCTGATTAGCTGTTCCATTTTATGGCAAAAATTACTGACATACAAGATAGATCCAGTTTTGCTTAATGTGTTGATTATATTACATCTACAGTACATACAATACATGGCTTAAGATACAGTATGACCAGGGTGGCATCCTGTCTGATCCCATTGTCAGACAAGGCTTTATTCTGGCTCCTACATTATTTAATTTAAATATAGATTCTATCATTTGTAGTCTAATACAATCAGATTATCACTTGCCTACAATAGGAAATGCTAAAATTGCATGTTTAGCCTATGCGGATGACATTATTCTTTTTTCAGCATCTTTGCTGGGACTTCAGTGTATGGTTGATGATTTTTGCTCACAATGCAAAGAAAATAAACTTAACATAATAAAGAAAAGACTAAGATGGTAATTTCTGGAAACAAAACTAAACAAACTCCAAAATTGTTTATAGACAAACAACCTATTAAAACAGTTAAAACCTATCATTATTTAGAAGTAAGATGTGCTGACAATTTTTCATGGAAGCGCTACTTAGATAAACTTAGATCCAAGATATTAACTGCATTTAATGCCTTTAAGAGATTATATGCTAAATTAGCAGGGGGATCAATAATAGGAGTAGTAAAAGTATTCAATATCAGAATCAAAACAAGTATTTTATATGCATCAGAAATATGGGCATATGATAAAGTGATTATTTGTAGTCTACACATTTATTGATTATACTCGTTAGTAAATTTGCAGTGATGATTTAGTCATTGTCTATGGTTAGATATATGTTTAGAGTCAGACACTGATTGCCATGACATTCCTGGTAGCAAACCTACCCACTGATCTAACAGGGCTAATGTCCATGCACTGGGGTCATTGCTAGGTAATATTCTTATCCTAACAATGATTTGTTTCACATGCAACGTGGATATGTCAGCACCTCAGCTCATGGACATAAGAGGTAGAGGCGCAGCACTGAATCTTGCTGCCACATTGAATTTGCAACTTAGAACAACAACGTGTAATTACAGGAGCAGAAATTGCTTTCTTTTCCAAATCAGAAATGTTATTTAATTATTTAACACTGGTTACAAAGAATCATTTACAGTGAGCACACTTTTAAAACAAGTTAGCCAAGTAGCTTTTAAGATTTAATTTAAAAGACTTAAAAGTCTGTATTAGTGACATAGCTACGCGGCACTGATATGAAATTCATTAGTCTTTTCAAGTGATATTGACATTGATATTTTACTCTACAGGTTTCTCAAAAGAAATGGGATTTCTTGATACTAGAGTGAGTCTAGTTTGTATGCATAGAGGTAAAGAACTAAATGCATTATCTTAGTTTAACTTTGTTTAGTTTGAAAGTTTACACACAGTATGAATATAGTATTGCTACTGGAGATTTAATATTAGAGATTTAATAATCTCACTATGACAAGGAACAACAATTTAAACATTTTTTTAATATTTTGTATAATGTTATAGCAGTTGTTTTCTGTATGTATTTTTTACAGTTGATTTAATCAATGTATGAGAAATTATAAGGACAGTGGATTTAGGGCTGCATCCTGGTGAATTGAAAGGTAGCCAATTATTCTATCTGTCACCATTTATAATAATAAAGCCTTGCCAGATTACACACTGCTTTATGTGCGCTTTTGAGATTAGATTGAAATTTTGAAAATATTTTTTATGCTGTTATAAGAAGTTTCGGAAATCTTGTATACTCATTTATACTAATTATGTATATATATACACTTTTTACAGTCACCCAGAAGAAGCCATTTATGTGAAACATTAGGACTACTGAAATAATGCTGGAATAAAATATTTAACCATCAGAAACAAGAGTTGTGTGTTTGGCTTTGCCAGAACCAGTGCAATACTTTATTCTTGACCATATGATAAAGTGGACAAATAAAAAATTATTATAAATAAAAAGTACAACTATATTCTTAAAATTCTGCAGTCAGTTCTGGCAGAGGTTGTAAGGATGGAGCTGGAGCAATTTTCCTTGAATACACTCATTTTGGAAAATAGATTAAAATAGATCCTGAAATTGTTTGTTTTGCCTGAGCATTGCCTCTCGAGAATGTGTCTAGAGGAAGCTGTGGACTGCAATAGAAGAGACTTCTTGTCAGAGTTCCTCAAACCTCTATGGAAAGTCATGTTGCCATGTGGACTAGGTCTTCTTTTGCATGAAGTTTATATAAAACCCTTTCAAGATAGCGATATACAATTCAAATTAAGGCTCAGCGATACAGCGATTACAAATACTCAATCTTGAATTAATAGTTTGAAGAATTTTAGGTGGTATAAACTGATAAAAAATAACCACTTATTGGAGCCATATGTTAAAATATTGGATAACCCCAAGGATCGCTATTTAATTACTAGATTTCATATGGAACTTTACAAAGCAAATCATATATATTGGAGTCAAAAACAGGGTAAGGTTACTAATAAGCTCTATAACTGTCATCTCAATGCAGAAGATAACTTTCTCCACATTGTTTTAGTATGTACATTTTATAGTAATGCTAGGGACCATTATTTAGCTCTCCTTATACAATGAAACTAACTCCAGATTAGATCATTTGGGAATTATTTAACATGAGAGAAAAAGAACATTTGTTAAATTTATCAAAATTCTTAAGTACAGTACATCTATGATTATAATTGCACTATAAAAGGGTAACACTTTTATTTTATTTATTTCTTTATCTATGGAACTCTGAAATAGACCTTTGAGCACAAGCTCCCTTACAAAGGTTCCGCATCAGGTTAACAAACAGATAGACAGTTAACATCACATGAACAGGCTAGGTAGATAGCTTACATTAGGTTACAGTGTTACAGAGTCATTACTAGTACCAGGGATTAGTACAGCATCAGTATAGGATTTAGGAGGTAGTACCGAATTTGGAAGAGAGAGGCGGGAGAAGACACCCTCTCGGTTGGGTATGGAGACTGTAAGGAAAAAGTTAAGTAGTCTCGTGATAGACTTTGTCAAGTGAGGGGCAAAAGTAGTGGAGGGGTGCAAAAGGGGAGATGGGAAATAGGGGAGGGATTTGTGGAGGGGTTTAGAGGAGAGCTGTGGTATGAATATATTTAAAATATGTATCTCTTTATGAGTCATAAATTATTATAGTATGACCATGTGTTTGTAAACATGTTTTATTCTATATGGCTTTAAATTGTAATGACTGCTCTGTCGATCAATAAACTTTCAATTTGATTTATGGAACCCACCATTAATTATCAGATTTTTAGAAATCATAAAAGAATTCAATCTGGCTGAAGAGGAATACCTACTCGAGTACAATGTATATGATCTGCAGTTAGTGTGCATCTCCCTCCAAGAATCCATTAACCAATCACACTTCAGAAAGTTCTTTACTATTCTTGATTGAAGCAATAATGCATGCCAGGGGTATGTCATGCTAGAATAACGTCACATCTTGGGTAGGTTAAAACACCCAGACACAGGCTGAGTGCTTCAACCAATCAAGAAGTGATATTATTCCAGCAAGGCACACACCCTGGAGTGCATCATTACTAATATACAATGGCTCAATTTCAGACATAGAAACACATATTTTTGACTTGATTGTTCAGTGTGAAAATATATTTAAGAAAAGGTTCTCCTTTCAGTTTGACAGTAGGCACAGCTGTTGCTGTTCTTATCTGACTCCCTGTCCAGGTCATTTTATATCTCTCCTCCCTCTGCTATCTTGATGACAGGCCCATTGTGCTAAGCTCATCTCCAAATATTGGTTTAACACTCTTCCATCCTTCCTTTCATTTGTCCTGTCCCAAATCTCCACTGCCCTCCCACTCCCTCTGCTCTAGGGATATCACATTTTTGCCATTCCTCACCCATGCTCCTTTGCTGGACAGTCTGCATTCTCTGATAGGCTTCTCCCTCTCTGGAACAACTTCCCCTCCTCCCACCATCTCTCCCCCCATCCTTTAAATCCTTGAAATGCCTGTTAAAACCTCACTCCCCCCCCACTTGCTCCTGCTACCATTTTTCCAGTTACCCTTGAAGTTTTGATTTTAACACACACAAGTTTTTTGGTCATGATTCTAAGCAATGCTAAAGTTCACTGCACTTTGTTTAATTGTGGTACACACAAATTATACTTATCTTTTCTATTATTGTAACACATTGCTCCTCTGAGTGTTCAGATGTTGTTTTGCTATTGTCTACTGCTGTTTGCTCCATCTCTCCCTTCCCCAGGTTGCACCTGGAAATGAGCCTTGGCTCAGTGTTCCTTTACCAGTTGCAAAATTTTAAATAAATAAATAAAATAAATATCTGGCTTTTGCTCTCATCTTGTGTTCTGGCCATGCGACTGTCTGTCATTCTTCCCATACACTTTGCTATATTTAATGTTTGTATTGGGAGAAAAACAAAGTTAAGTATGTGAGTATTCAAGCCCTGTAAATTGTTTTTGAGGAGTGGGGTGAATAAGTAATACTTTATATACCCCCACCCCACCAACACCAGTGGTTTTGTGAAGCAATTCTCCCCACCTGGTAGAGGAAGCAACTTGGAAGGGAAAATCTGTATTTTTTTATTAGTTATTGTTAGACAAAGAAGTACATTTTGCTTATTTGGAGCTGGAGTGCTGTAACAGTGACTGGGAGTGGAGCAGGTAGCCCATAAAGCTGTGCACAGTTGTTTGAAACTCTGTGTGCTTATTTGTGTGGGTACTGCAGATGGACACAAAACTGAAACTGTGCAGAGCACTGTTTATTTAATTAAAAACTGCCACTTTAATGGAAACACTTGCTGAGTCTGCTTTGAGAAGAAGTACAGTTTTTTAGTAAGGTTTTACTCAGTTCTGCCACAGTGGGAGAAAGGGATTCCTGTTTTAAAATCAGATGACATCCAGTGAGAAGATGTGACATGATAGTTTTAGTTATGTGGTCTTGAACAGTATGTGCTGGGACTTGATCCAGTGATGTTGTGCAAAGATAACAACAATGGTCAGCTTCCACATTTTGCTTGCCATTTGATTTATAGTTATATTTGTCCCAATCTCTTGGACCAGTTGTTTCATCTATATATACATCATGCAGTCTATGCATATCCCCTCCCATAATAGTGCTTTCTGTTTCCTGTTTACACAAGAAATTGTTTTGGCAATGAAAGAGCAAAAACCCTGAATTAGAGCACAGAATGAACATATCTTCAAGATTATTCTTATTTCAATTTTCACCATCATTACTCTCCCTTCTTGATCATTTTGAGACTCAATCACTTTTCCAGGAAATATTTTAAGTAGTATTGCTACTCCTTTACTCTTTTTTGAATCACTTGGAAAAAAAAATATCTAACCCACTTATCTAGTTTTAATTTGAATGACTCTTTATTATTTAACTATGTTTCCTATAATTATGCAAACTCTATGTTTTTCTCACCATGTAATTCAATTTTTTTGTATATAAACATGTTATTTGTCAACCAGAAACAGAAGCAGACAAGAACAGGAGAACAATATGAATTGTATAAACCATTGAACAATACCTCTTTAAAACTCAACTTAACCCAAACTGCCAGATCCAGAATTGCAATGATACAACAACAGTTCAGGACATCCACCATACCCCAATTAAGGCCCAGCATTAACTCGTATATTACTTATACTAAGGATCTCTCAGCTATCATCCCCTAGAGTAGTATCTAAAGAGGCCATCCAAACATCCCACCTCTTGGAAAATCGGGACAAAGCATTTCTCCTCCAATACATCACTTTATAAAAGAAGGCCTCCTTGGAGACAGCTTGTTTCCATCTTGAAATCAAAGGGACTTCAGAGGATCACCAATTGAGCAAAATTAGTCATTTTGCTTCCAGTGCTGCAGCAAAAAATAACCCTCTATGGACTGAACTCTGAGAGTCTAACAATAAGGGGTCACCCAAAATCTGAAAGAAGGGAGAACTAGGAACTGAGAGTTGCAAAATACGCTCTGAATAATGAATAATACCTTTCCACCAACCCTGTAGTGCAAGGCAAGTCCAAAGGATATGACAAATAGTCCCTGTTGGCTGGAAGGATCACCAACAAAGATCAGAGGACTGGACACCCAGCCATACCAGATGGGTCAGAGTGCAATGCTACCACCCAAGGACTTTCTTTTGAATCAATTGAAGTCTGGGACCAGGGGACATCCTATTCACTGCTCCTTAACATTTAAGCCATGAATAATCATCCAGGACAATTCCCATATCCTCCTCCCATCTGTGTTTCTGAGAGGGCCAATATGGATAAAACTTATTTTGTAGCTCTTTATATAGAAAACAGAGGTGCCCTTTAGATGCATTAAACAATCATTGCAAAAAACTACTGGAGGAGGATTGTACCAGATAAGAGGCCTGAAAAAAATGGGTAGAAAATACTACATGCCTAAGCTGAAAATATCACCACAGATGGGAAGAGGGTATTTGAAATTGTGCCTGCAAATCTGCAAAAGAGACAACACAATTCTTATGAGCATCCACCACATCTCACAGGACCGGAAGTCCTTACAAAGTCTATCCATTCCACGACACCTGTTGCCCTCCAACAGGAAAAATAGGGTTGTGCCATAGTGGTTGAAACCTTCTGAAAAAGGAGGAGTTCCAGCCTAAAGACCTATAATATCTAGTCCATGCCCACTGAGAAAAAAACATTGGTAACATGCACCTCAAATGAGAAAAGTGAGGGTTTGTCAAGAGAACAGCCAGCAGCATATCCCCAGCTAAGACCTGCTCAATTTCCACCCATAATGGGGAATGCTCCAGTTCCAACAGTAACCATTGCAGTGACTGCTTGAGTCCCAGAGAAAGATGATATGCCCAAAGCCATAGTACATTTTACCCACCAACAAGTCTGGGGGCCCGAAGAGACTTTCTACTAAACTGAGGAGGGCATCCATCCCAAACAAAATCTGAAAATAACCTATCCAACTTGGCCCACATCTCTTGAGAAATCTAGATGGAGAGATTACTAAATTTGTAAAAAATTTGGGAAAAAGCCATCATCTTGATAGTGGCAATCTTACCCGTCAGCAACAAACCTAACTGTTTCCATCTACAAAAATCTGAGCGGAACTCGTCCACCACCAAGGAAAGGTTCTGGGAACACATATCCCAGAGATCACTGGAAATATACAACCCAAGACATTTGATGCCTCCTGGAGCCCAGTGTAAAGTGTGTGGTCCCAGACAGGCACAAATGGGATCCCCTCCAAACAGAGACAGCACCTCCATCTTACTCCAATTTATTTGAAGGCCCAAAATGGCCCCAAAGAAACCTAATACCTCCCAAGCTGCTGGAAGTGATGTTTCCACTTTACCAAACATCAAAAACAAATTGTCTGCATATAATAAAGTAGCATAATGCTTACTCCCCACCTGAATACCCAAAATGTCAGGGTGCTGGCTGAGGGCCAGTTTTAAGGGTTCAACCGCCAAAAGAAATAGAAGAGGGCTCAGGGGATATTTTTGTCTAGTACTCCAGTATAATGAGAACTGCTCTGACAAGACCCCATTAAATAACACGTGTGCTCTAGGGGAGCTCTAAAGGCTACTTACCCAATGCTTAAATCTCAAACTAAATCCGAACTTCCCAAGAACAAATTGCAAGTATGACTGTTCTATTGAGTCAAATGCCTTTTAGGCATCCAACCCAATTAAAACAGCAGAGTCCAGGCTCCTCGCCACCTCTTTAATGAGATTTATGACTGCACGGAGGTTGTCACTGCTCCGCCTACCCTTATAAAACTGGATTGGGATCTGCTAACCAGAGATGGGAGAATGCTCTCAAGCCACTGGGCCAAAATCTTAACTAAAATTTTACAATCTACATTAAGCAAAGAGACTGGCCAGTAATTACTACAGCTAGTAGTAACCCTCCCAGGTTTAGGCAGGACAGTAATTGTTGCCTCCCTCATTGTCTCCGGGAGAGGATTGGTCTGGGTGATGGAGGTAGAAACCTCCAACAAATAATCCACAAGGTCTGATTCAAACCCTTGATGAAAGTCAGCACTAAGCCCATCTGGGCCAGGTGCCCTACCTTGGGCCAATGCTTAAATAGCCTGTTGTACCTCCTGCAGTGAAATATCAGTGTCCAAAGATGCTGCAGCCTCCGGAGAAAGACATGGAGTTCTCACCCCTAAGAAAAAGCTTTCATATTGTTCAAGGGAAGGTGTAACTGAAGATGTATAGAGACTGGCATAGTAAGTCTGAAACTCCTCAGCCATACCCATATCCAAAAGGATCTCACCCCCAGCCCCATGGAGATATGGAACAAAAGCTTCAATCGTCTTCTTCTTCAGTCAAAACGCCAACGGCTTTCCAGCCTTGTCTCCAGACTACCAGTAGGCCTGTCATAAAAAAAATATCACCCTAGACACCTTTCAGTGGTAAATATCCAGCAACTGCTCCTTGCACTGGACTAGTTCAGCCAATGTCCTGTCCCTATCAACCAAGGAGGAAAAAAGTTCTTCCTCCAAGGTCTTAATCTTCCCAGAAAGAATATCTATAGTTTGCCTCTGCTGTTTGTTAACATGTGAGACAAAGGATAAAACCTGTCCACTAATAAAAGGTTTAAAAGCAGCCTAGAAGTTCCAGATTAAATCACCAATGGGGGGCATGCAGTACTGTCTGTCTCAGTCTCTGGACCAGACCCACCAAGGCATGATCTGAGAGCAAAATGGGCTTGTGTAAAACATCCAACACATCTGGAAGGATAAAGGCACTACATAAAAAATAATCTAACCTACTAAAGGAGTGGAACCTTGGGGACCTGTATGTGTAATCTCTACTATCTGGGCGTAGGGATCTCCAACAATTCAAAAGTTGAAAATCCTTAATAAGCTGATGAAGCTATGCTCTAGAACAGTGATGAGAAGGGACCCTATGTTCAACGGGGGCCCTAACCAGCACCGGACCCAGAACTAAATTAAAGTCCAACCCCCAAAATAAACACATATGTGGAGCAAACTAATCTGAAATGACTTTGGCTAAACAAGAAAAGAACTCTAAAGAGTCATCATTAGGTACATACAGATTAAGCAAAAGGAGGGAAATATGGCCCAAACTATCCTATACTAACACCCATCTACCCTCATTATCCACCTTCCACCTTTCAACTACCAAAGAACAGCCTAATTTAAACAAAATAGCAGCCCCTTGTGTCTTAGTCCTAAAGGAACTTGATAATGTTCTACTAAAATCACTACGAGTTAAGCATACCACATCACGTTTTAAGAGGTGCGTCTCCTGTAGAAAAATGATGTCACAATTAGATGACCTAAAAAAGCAAATATCTTTTTGCATTTAATGGGGATGTTCAAACCTTGCACATTCAATGTTAACAGTATCAATTGGGTCATGTCACACATCCCCACAAATAATGCATGCCATTAAAACACATATAGACAACAAGCACAGTTAAGTCAGAATCTAACAGTTTGGGAATGGTGGATTCCCCAGTGAAGAACAATAACCAGATCTGCCTTCTCCTCTCCCCCAAATCCAAGCAAAACCCCATTCCACCAGGTAGAAAAGTTATAGACACCACCCAGAAAAACATATTCCCCACCCCATAGAACAGTTAAAGCTACAACAACAAAGATATGCCTCCCCTTCTCACCTTCCCCCACCCCTTCCTGGGGACAACAACACCTTATTAAATGGTATTTCAAACCAGCACAGTATCCCATACCAACCTCTAGCCCCCCATAATGTGGCCTGAAAGGTGGGTAAACCAGGCCAGTGGACCCTACGCCCATGCCCACCCACTGTCCAGCTGACATGGAGGAGAACAATGCACTGAATAGCACAGCCATTCTAAATGAGTGCCAGCTCAGCCACCCAGAAGTCCCAGAGTCCCAATATCGACCATCCTCAAGTTTAACCTAAAGGGACCCCCATCCCAAAAAAGAATATACCCCCTCCACAATACTCCTGGATACACTCCACTACAGTGCTACTACTGCTTCACACTGGATCTTCCCTGCCTCAGAAATGGAAGCCATTCACTCCTGCATACACTCCACTAGGGTGCTGCTGCTGCTTCCCATTGGATCTTCCCTGCCTCTAAAATGGAAGCCATTCACTCCTGGTACACTCCACTACAGTGCTGCTACTGCTTCACACTGGATCTTCAATGATTCAGAAATGGAAGCCATTTACTGCTGCATACACTCCACTAGAGTGCTGCTACTGCTTCATACTTGGTCTTCCCTGCCTCTGAAATGGTATGTCCTGGAGCTGTTCTTGAAAATCTGAAGCAAAAGTTACAAAGCACCACATAACCTCAGTCCAGGAGTACAAAAGGTATAAATTGTATTTAATAGTATATAAACGCTAAAATGACCAAAAAGCTCCTCTTCCCAGTTCTAAACCTTCAACTGGTTTCATACTAATGGTATTTCATTAGGATGGTCTGTTTCTAAAATCATTTCATGGCTTAAATAATGATTCTCTTAAAGGGACAGTGTTACATTTAACTATATACTAGAATGACAGTCATAAAGTGAAACAGAATATGTTCACAATAAGTTCACATCAGTGTTATTTAAAAAAAATGCCAAACATACATGAACATTTGGAACCTATACTTAAAATCCAAAAACACCAGTATGCAACCACAGCATCTAATATTTTTAAATAGCAACTACCCATATCCATAAATGCAGCAATATTCCTTGTTCATTTATTTTGTATAAAAACCAGCTCCAAAAGCTCCCTTTCAGTGGATTGCCTTAATAGGAGAGGACATAAATGGAACATAAGAAGCTGCACTTATTGGTTGTTGTTTTTCTAGAGAAAAAAAGACACATATCAATCAGTACAAAATGTCCTATTTAAAGAGTAAAAAAATAAACCCAAAAGAGCAACAACAGCTCGGGGTGCAGCATGTCAATTAGTACTAGGGTCCATGCAATACCCTTATTCTCTCAATCACTGAGGACTTAGCACTTATATTTTCTTTTTCTTTTTATCCTGAATACATGGTAACAAATCAATATGGTCATTAAGCCCCAGGGGTTGTAAAGCCTCCAAGGTATAGAACCAATAGGTTTCCCTGATACGTAAAGTATTGTCTACATCTCCCCCTCTTGGGCCCAAGTGTATCTCTTCCAAGTCACAGAACTTAAATCTATGATTTATATCTGAATTTTTTGTAGTTCTGCAATGGATTGCAAGAGCACTTCTTACATCATTGTTACTTATCAACCGCAAATGCTCCTCCATCCTTAACTTCAATGATCTTGTGGTTTTGCCCACATAGAAGGCGCCACACGGGCATGTGGTCAAATAAACCACATTTTCAGAAATGCAATTGATAAAGCCGTTTATGGGGAAACTTTTTTCACAGTTACAGCTTGTGAATGTCTTGCATTCCAGGACTGAGACACAGAATTTGCACACCTCACATTTATGCATGCCATCTGGTAATGGCCTTCTCTGTGGACTACCAATGTTGCTTTTCTGGTAACTATGGACCAAACGGACCCTGATGTTAGATCCCCTTTTATACACCATCTGTGACTTCTGTTGAGTCATACCCTCAAGGGCTGGTTCACCCTCCAGTATACTCCAATTGTGGTGTACAATACTTGGTACATCACCGGAGTGTCTGGTATAGGTGGTGATAAAGTTCAGCCTACAGGGATCACTTTCCCGATTCCTAGAGCCGAACAAACTTGCCCTGTCCAGGACGCCAACCTCTCTCTGTGCTCGATCCACTGTAGTGTCTGAATATACCCTCTTGAGAAATCTGTTGCACGTATCAATACAATTCTTTCCATATTCATTCTCCTCACTACAGTTTCTGCATACTCTCAGTAGTTGGGCTTTGGGAATATTAGAAATCATATGGTGCGGATGGCAGCTAGAGGCCTGTAACAACAAGTTCCTATCAGTCTCCTTCCTAAACAAGCTAGTACTCAGAGTCCCATTTGGTTCCTTTGTAATTTTTAAATCTAGGAAGGAGTCTGAATCGGGTCTACTCTGTACTGAAAAGTTCAAATTTACATTACTGGTCTCCATATACTTAAAAAATTCTCCCAGTTCCTCAAGTGTGCCTTGCCACACCACAAAAACGTTGTCTATAAAGCGATGCCAGATGTCAATCCTATCATAATAAGGATTGCTCAGTGCATCATAGACAATTGTTTTTCCCAAAAACCCAAGTACAAATTAACATAATTGAGTGCAAATATTGCACCCATAGCTGTACCTTTAAGCTCAGGAAAAAATTGTTCCTGAAACAAAAAATAATTCTTAGTCAAGACATGTTCTGTACACTGTACCAAGAATTCCCTCTTCTCATGAGAGTGGTTGATGTCCTGGTAAAACCAATATATCCCCCATCATTTGGTATATTGGTGCAGAGGGATTCAATATCCATAGACATCAAAATCCAAGATTGTTCTATCTGCATGTCCCCCAGCATGTCCAAAATGGGTGGATCAATGTAGTTGCACTGTGGAAATGGTTATATGCGGCGAGTTAACAATTGCAAGCCAGAGAATTAACAACATGATCTGAGTTACACTGCACACTTAGAGCTTTGTGGGCTGCATGATTGAACTGTTCTTGCCGTAAGAACTTGCTGTGGTTAGCCATCTTCATTTCCGGGATTAGCGGAGGATTTCAGCATGTATTGACATATATGCAGAGTGTGCTGAATATCTTTAACAGCTGACAGAGAGGCAGTAACCAGTAACAATGGTAAAGTATTTAATTTAGTTGTCTGGAATACCGACAAATCAGGAGAAGTTGTTTTATATAACAGCAAGAATAACATAACAGAAGGATGTCAAGGGGGTTGGATTATGCATGCATAGGGGAAGCATCCAGTTCCTTTGCTGCTTGTGTGTTCAGCACAGATGGTGTAGAGAATTTATTTAAAGACACAGATACTAATACAACTCAGGGGGCTGTTGGTGGCCCTGATAGAGAATTGAATGTGCAAAAGCAATTCTTAGGGGCCGAAGACACCACTGGGGTAAAGTAACACTTGAAGCATACCTTAAAGTTGGTCACTCACCCCAAGGCCTGAGGGTGATTAATAAATCAGGCTATGGCTGGGATAGAGAATTGTTCATCACAGATTGACAGCAATCATTATAAACAGGGACTAATGCACTGATTAACACGGTCATCAGGGATTATGAACCCCAAAGGGAACAAGTGACGTAAGACATAACAGAAAAAGAAGCTAAAGTGCTTCAGCTTAAGGATCACCCTTAGTATAACAGTCTTGAAAAAACATTGAGAGAGACTATACAGAGACAGGAGAACAAAATCAAGAAAGTTAAATTAACTAAGTGGGAGAGAGATAAGAGAGATTATCTAAACAATCGGGTTTGGAATATGAATAAAAAACCTAATTATTGAAGTGGTAACCACAGAAATATTAATACAACTCAATCCACCTCCCAGCAGAGACCAATTTTGAAAAATAGAAGCAACTCTCTGAATTATAATACCTCTAATAGTGAGTCTGAGGCTGAGGACCCTGTTTTAGAAAAGGGCCAGCAACAGCTAGCTCTAAGAGGATCAGTGTGATTTCAAGAACAGGATTGGGACCAGGACAAGTACACCCAGAGGGGATGGGGACAGACCAACAGGACCAACTGCATCCAAGACAGCTATGTGGAGGTAGTCATAACCATAAGTAGCTGTGGTAAAAGAGGCATACTGTGAAATGTGGGGACAACACTGAGGAACAGATTGTTATCAACATTTCACATAAGGAACTGAATGAGGTGGAAACATAAGTAACGGGAAGAGGATTATCATTCGTTCCAGCTGTTGATGCCAGAGAATTTGATTTATTTATAGATCTACACTGATTTACATGAAATTTAAATCTAAAAGCTTTCTTTTGAAGAGACACTATGGGTTGGGACTTAAATATACAGTTGGACACTAAGGAAATGACTATGTCCTAAGATGAGGTATCAGTTGGGACACCAGAGGTAAGGTGGTTTAGACCACAGTCATCTTTTATGCCTCCATATAATGACTCTGTAAGAATTTTTGAACAGAGGTGTGAAAAACAATTTAAAGAGTTGCTGAGGAATAGGGCTAGACCGCATTTTGTTAACATTTCAAAAGAAAAGGCTGAAACATTGAGAAGTTTGGAAAGTGACCCAGAACTCACAATTAAACCAGCAGATAAGGGAGGGTCAGTGGTGGTGATGTCTACATACAAATACATCAAGGAAATTGAGAAACAGACAACACAGATTTTTATTTACCACTGACACTTGACCCTACTGCTAGGTTTAAGATTTCTGTGGCTTCATTCTTATATGAGTCTGAATGTGAGGGTTTGATACACATGATGAAATGTTATTCCTTACTGTTGAACACCCTGTTAGGGCTATAATTTATGTGCCCAAAATACACAAAAATCTACATGATCTGTCATGACGTCCAATTGTGTCTGGCATAGGGTCATTAGTGGAGTCCTTCTCTATATATGTGGATGCGTATATTAAGAACTATGTGATAGGTCTTTTCTCATGTATATGAGATACTACGCACATTTTGGATGTGCTGGGGACATGCAGATAGAACAACCTTGGCTTTTGGTGTCTATGGATATTGTATCCTTCTACAACAATATACCACGTGATGGGGGGCTTGAGGCCATGACATTTTGGTTTTACCAGGACATCAACCTTTCTCATGGGAAGAGGGAATTCTTGGTACAGTGTGCAGAACATGTCCTGACTAAGAATTATTTTTTGTTTCAGGAACAATTATTTCTGCAGCTTAAAACTATAGCTATGGGTGTGACATTTGCACCCAATTATGTTAATTTGTACTTGGGTTTTTGGGAGAAAACAACTGTCTATGATGCACAGAGCAATCCTTATTATGATAGGATTGACATCCGGTGTTGCTTTATAGATGACATAGAGGATAATGGCTGGGGATCGGGTGATAACCACACTGTAATCACCTTGAGTGGTTGCTAGGGCAACATGGTAAACCTCGAGAGCGCAGCTCGAGAGGTTTACTTTAGCCCTAGCAACCACAAGAGGTGATTTCAGTGTGGTTGTCACCCAATCCCCAGCCATCATCTTTTATAGTGTATGGTCAAAAAAACACTGTTTGCATTCTATGTGTGAGAATTATGGAACTCTGGTGCATTCTTTTTTGTTATGCCACTGTTTGGAAGTTCTGAAGTGTGGTTAATAACTTTTAAAATTCTAAACAGTGCGTAACAAAGCTGTGTGACTGCTGATTATGGTGGTTAATAGGCACCTACCATACATTATATATTTATGGTGTGGCAAGGCACGCTTGAGGAACTGGGAGAATTTGTTAAGTATCTAGAGACCAGTAATGTAATTTAAAATTTTCAGTACAGAGTAGTCCTGATTCAGTCTCCTTCCTAGATTTAAAAATTACAACAAAACCAGATGGGACTCTGAGTACTAACTTGTTTAGGAAGGATACTAATAGGAACTCGTTGTTACATGCCTCTAGCTGCCATCCACACCATATGGTTTCTAATATTTCCAAAGTCCAGTTATTGAAACTACACAGAAACTGTAGTGAGGAGAATGAATATGCAGAGAATAGTATTGATATGTGCAACAGATTTCTCAAGAGGGTGTATTCAGGCACTACAGTAGTTCGAGCACAGAGAGAGGTTGGTGTCCTCGACAGGGTAAGTTTGTTCAGCCCTAGGAATTGGGAAAGTGATCTCTGTAGGCTTAACTTCATTACCACCAATAATAGACACTCCAGTGATGTACCAAGTATTGTACACCACAACTGGAATATACTGGAGGGTGAACCAGCCCTTGAGGGTGTGACTCAACAGAAGCCATGGATGGTGTATAGGAGGGGATCTAACATCAGGGACCATTTGGTCCATAGTTACCAGAAAAGCACCACCAGTAGCCCATAGAGAAGGCCATTACCAGACAGCATGCATAAATGTGGGGTGTGCAAATTCTGTGTCTCAGTCCTAGAATGAAAGACATTCACAAGCTGTAACTGTGAAGAAAGTTTCCCCATAAATGGCTTTAACAATTGCATCTCAGAAAATGTGGTTTATTTGATCACATGCCAGTGTGGTGCCTTCTACATGGGCAAAACCACAAGAGAATTGAAGTTAAGGATGGGGAGCATTTGTGGTTGATAAGTAACAATGATGCAAGAAGTGGTCTTACAATCCATTACAGAACTACAAAAAATACAGATATAAATCATAGATTTAAGTTCTGCGGGTGGGAAGAGATACACTTGGGCCCAAGAGTGGGAGATGTAGACAACAGGTTACGTATCAGGGAAACATTTTGGATCTGTACCTTGGGGGCTTTATAACCCCCAGGGCTTAATGACTGTATTGATTTGTTACCATGTATTCAGGATAAAAAGAAAAAGACAAAAGAAATGTTAAGTCCCAAGTGATTGAGAGATATTGGGTATTGCATGGACCCTAGTACTTATTGACATGCTGCACCCTGAGATGTTGTTGCTCTTTTGTGTCTGTTTTCTTACACTTTAAATAGGAACTTTTGAACTGATTGATATACAGTATGTGTCTTTTTTTTCCTCTAGAAAAACAACAACCAATAAGTGCAACTTCTTATGTTCCATTTATGTCCTTCTCCTATTAATGCAATGCACTGAAACAGAGCTTTTGGAGCTGGTATTTATACAAAATAAATGAACAAGGAATATTGCTGCATTTATGGAAATGGGTAGTTGCTATTTAAAAATATTAGATGCTGTGGTTGTACACTGGTGTTTTTGGATTTTAAGTATTGATTCCAAATGTTCATGTATGTTTGGAAGTTTATTTTAAAATAACACTGTTGTGAACTTATTGTGAACATATTCTGTTGCACTTTATGACTGTCATTCTGGTTTTAAGAGAACCATTATTTAAGGCATGAAATGATTTTAGAAACACACCCTCTTGTTGACATACCATTAGTACGAAACCGGTCGAGGTTTAGAGCTGGGAAGAGGAGCTTTTTGGTCGTGTTGGTGTTTATATACTATTAAATAAAATTCTTACCTTTTTCTACTCCTGGACTGAATTTGTACAGTTCTTTGTAACTTTGGATTGGTACTTTTAGAATCGCACCCTCGCAACTGTAGGGCTGAATTTGCTGGATGCAAAATCTGAAGCGGCCTACTCAGAGCACACTTATCCCACTTTATTTTTTGTTTGACCAACATGTGTAGATAGAATTTATTGTATGCATAGCCTGCCATTTTGTGATGTTTCCCAGCATGCTTATTTATACTCTTTAAGGCTATGACTGCATGCACTGCAATTTACAACTGTTTATCATAGTAGCCTTAAGACTGATTTATCTCTTGTCCAACTTGCTGTTCAATCTAGTGACTGTATAGAGCAGTGTTTTTAAGTAGGATACTGAGTTAATTTACCTGTTTTAATTTGGATTATGTGCTCCTTGCTCCACTTGTTTGGGCCCATTGTCTTCAGGCCGTGCCCCCTGCTCCCCCCTCCCGCACTTCCTGCCTCACTGTAGCTTGTTCTCACCCAACCTAAACCCTGTCTCTTGTCCACAGAAAGCTATTCACTCCAGCATACACTCCACTAGAGTGATGCTACTGCTTCACACTGGATCTTCCATGCCTCATAAACGGTATATCCTGGATCTGCTCTTGAAAATCTGAAGCAGCCTACTCAGAGTGCACTTTGGAGGTGTTTAGCCATTGAAGCTTTGTGGCGACTCCCCACCTGCTCCAGCCAATTTCTTCCCTAGTTTTATAGGTAACTTCCTGTCACGTACCCCCCCGCCCCATTTTTTTTCTAAGTTCCCACTTTTCCATTAGTCCATTACAACATTTGATCACCAGGGGTTAGTACTGAATCCTCCTGGCCTGTCCTTTTCTCTCTACTCCACTCTACCCTCTCCCCTCCTAACTTTCACTGTCTCTATCTCAGGCGCCTTTTGCTGCCACAGTCCTTCTACTGTTCTCTGTCCACCCCTCTTCTGACACTCACCCCACCCAAGATTTGAACCATGTACCTTCAACAATGAAGGCAATGACTCAACTGCTGCTCCATCCAATCAGTCACTTTTCCCATGATTTTTAGCATCTTTATCCCCCTCTGCTCTTGGTATCCCATAGCTCTGCCTTAATACCCCAGCTAGTTATGTATACCTCCTCTCACCTCCTCACTCCTCTGCTCCTATCCTCTGCCCACTTTGCTACCCTGTTGTTAACTCCTTCCTCACAGTACCATTTACTACCAGGTGACTTCTCTCATTGCTGCCCCATCTGGCATAGTTAGTGCAACCTTTTATTGCTTAGTCCCCCCCCCCCATTTATCTCAGTGCATCAGTTCACTGTAATTTTTGGTTCTCGCTGCTCCTACCCCAACTAATCCTCTCTTTCCCTATTCCTTCATCTTGCAGTAAGAACCCTAGTAGGCACTCCTCACCCACCTCTGAACTGCTAAAACATGTACTTTTCTGCTATGGCCTGCTGCTTCTACTGATATCTGGGAATATCCACCCCAACACTGGGCCTGGCTCAACTCCCCGTCTCTCCATGCAATCATCTTCTGGCCTCAAGATTACATGAGTGAGAGGGGGGAGGGCGCTGTGGAGCCTGAGCTGTAAGGCAGCAAATTTCTGCAGCTCCTTTACTAGTAATTTTACATTTCTTATAATCAACCCTTTGAACTTTAAAACTTAAGTAAATTTACATACCATTAGACAGAGGAGACATTGGTGATCAATATGAGCAATCCATGTAAAAATAAAGGTGTTGGCTCAGGTGGGAAATCAACAGGAACTTCTATCTCCATGAGGGCTGGAGTGAAAGTGCAGGCTACTTCTACACAAGAGTCGGAAGAGACAATGGCTTCGCTAGACCTCAAAGATGCATAGGCTTATTTTAGCAGTTTCAGACATTACCAGCAAACTGGACTCTTTTGCCACTAGAGTCACTACAGTAGATATGAAGACTGATGTTCTACAAATGGAGGTCTCTGAAATAAAACAGCAGTAGGAACCCTCATCAGCTGCCACTGCTTCAATGGCAAAATAAAATACCCACCTTCGAGCAAGATTACAGTCCTTGAAAAACCAGGCCTGTTCCTCCCACATTCGGATCTTGGAACTGCCCAAAGGGAAAGAGGGAGATGACCCCCTCATGTTTCTTCAGGACTGGCTGAGGAAGAAATTGTTGCCAGAGGGCCAGCAGTCACATTTTGGCCTCCAAAAAGCCTACAGGATAACCCCATGGGGTTACCGTGAAGATTTAGAAACTCCCCACACACTCTTGTTGGTCAAAGATGGAGTTGGCACTCAAAACAAAATATTGTGGCTATCAAGACAAACAGGCACACTCTCGCAAGATGACCAGGCAATATATCTATTTTACCACATCAGTTATGCACTAGAATGTGTTGCAAGTGATTTGATGGAACCCGAAAACTACTTGAAGCAGCTTCGATTCCACACACCATCATTTTCCCAAGCAGACTGCAGATTAAGGGAAAGTCTGGATGTTTTCTGACCCCACTGAACTGGGGAAATGGGCAACTCGCTTTATTCCTCACCCTCGGAATGGGAACAAGGATCAGGATGAAGATGTTTGCAATTTGAACGAGCAACATGCTGGCTGAACTAAGGACTCAATGCCTTAAGTATTTTACAATCTGAAACTAAAAATACATAGTGTAGTGCTCCTATAACTTCATAAGAAAATGGGATAAATTCTAGTGTTAAGCATATAGAGGGGGAAGGTTTTTTTAAAAACCAAAAAGTGTGTTTTACCTTCAATTGTCTATGCACGAGTCTTCACGCTAGAGATAACCCCTCCCTCATAAGTATATTGACTTTCCAAAGGAATCAACTGCCATTTTTCCTTTTAGATAGATCATTTGCTGCTTAGGTCTGCTGTTGGGACAGGCTTTAGAAATATAGTATGATGACACCAGCCCCACTGTGGTGTGTGAAATCTCAGACAATCTTATTTCAGACTTTAAGATTAAAGGGGAAGTAAACATTGCAGGGGTCACTCAAATTGTGAAAGTGCAAGACAAGACCATTCAAACGAGGTACTAGGCTTTGCTGTAGGTATCAGGAGTCCTGAGCTATGAATATCAAATTATCTGTAAATCAAAACAAAGCAGCAGCCATTTTATGTAATCTTAAAACAGGAAGTGATGTCACTGAGGGACCAGCTCTATGTTGTTAATTACAACTTGCCCCTCAGTGACATCATTTTCTGTCTCAGGATCCCATGAAATGGCTGCTGCCTTGTTTTGATTTACAGAGTATTTAGATATTCATATCTCAGGACTCTTGACACCTACAAGGAAGTCCCATATTTCATCTGAAATATCTTTTTATGGGCTTTCACAATTTGAGAGACCCCTGCAATGTTTACTTCCCCTTTAAAGTAACAGGCATACTGCTTATGGGCTTTATATTACAGCCAATACTAGTTTTTACACTTACAGCTGTTGAATTTAGCTTTACCTCCCGATGTAGTATCAAAATATGTGAGATGCAATTTTTGTGTCCTCTGATTAAGGGGAGTTTTTTTTCCAATTAGTATTCTAATGTAATCAGGTCTATCTCAGATATGGAATGAATATTGTTGTATTCTCAAATGAGGCCACGTTGGCGACCTGGGTTCAGGAATGGACTCTAGCTGCCTGGAGTCGGCAGGAGAGGGAAGAGATTGAGCATCCAGAGGACTGCTCTCTCTTCCTGGGGAGGGCTCTAGGGGCTGCGTCACACAAGCACAACCTCAGACAGTGGCTGGAGGAAGCCAAGATTGCTTTGCCATGCATAGCGAGGAGCGGAGCTGCGACATGTGTCAGCATTTGTGCCAGGACACCATAGCACAACTGAGCTCCAGGGGAAACAGAAAAATGAAAAATGCCCACTCTGGAGGATAGGGGAAGGCACCACCACCTGCACCACACTCCCAATGCTGGGCACCTCACTTTCCAAGTGGCCGACACTCTGACTTGCACGCTAAACTATGGATAGGGTGCCCGGGAGAATAGGGCAGCCCTTCCCCATGGGGGAAGTGAGGGGGGTAGTTGCGGTTGTCACAGCAGGAGGTAGAGAGCAGGTGGATGCTGGAGAGAGTGCCTCCAGTAGGGGTGTAGAAATAAAGTCAACAAAAAAAAAGATTGTGTCAGTAAACATCTGTAGCTTGCATTTAAAGTTTGACTTGCTCCAAGCCTGGGTAGTTCAGCATACAGTAAACCTGATAGCCTTGCCATTGTGGAAACCTGGCTAATCCCTGATATCCCTGACTCTGCTATTACGCTCCCAGGCTACTTAATGTTCAGAGTTGATAGAATGGGCATACAGGGGAGGGGGGGCTGTGCTCTATTTCTCATGGACCCACTCCAGGGTCTTGTTCTGTATACTGCTATACCTCCTGTTGTCGCCCAGGCACTGGCCATTAAAGTTGCTATCGGCAGTGCTGGTAAATCCATTACAGTACTATTCACCTATATCCCCCCTTCGTAATACCAAGTCTGGATTTGATGCCATTTTTGAATACTGCACAATGCTACCAAACAACTCGGAGGTTATCCTCTTTGGGGACTTCAGCATATACTGGTTGGCCCCTGCCTTGGCCCAGCATACAGATGCGGCATCAGCACTCAATCTCAAAGAACTTGCCCCCTCACCTGCAAGGATAAACTATAAAATGGGTACAAGTTCTCTAATCGACCTAATACTCACCAACCACCCAGAGTGACTCTCAAGCACCATGGTCCTTCCTGATTTAATGAGTGACCATTCCCCCACTCTCTGCCATTGGTCCAGCAGGGTTCCATGGCAAGATGTTGGTGGCATCAACATCGACACCCCCGACATCGTCAGGAATAATGCCAACAATCAGCATTGTTCCCAACAGGAGCAAGTGTTTTTCTGTGGGGGGCTTTGCCCCCATTACCCCCATGCAGGGAACTGTGCCTTCCACACACACCCATCTTTAGATAGCCAACTCCAAGTCGAAGTTGGTTTCGGTTGGGGCTGCAACACCAGCAGCTGTGCTGTCAGTTCACAGAGGACCACCAAAGTGAAAAGTCTCAATCTGGCGAGATTTGTCACTGTGGTGGTATTTCACTGTTTTAGTGTCATTATCTGGACATGATACCATCCAACTACTACAACCTCCTCGCCCCCCAAAAAAACACATATCAATGTATACTTAAAAAAGCATGCTAGGGAAATTCTGTGATTTCCTTCTCACTAGAGACTGGTCTCCCTTAGATTCTGCCAGCAACATAGATTTTGTCCTTAATTTTTTCATCTCCATATTAAATATAGCCTGTGATATCTTTGCCCCATTACTCAAAGCATATGATCAATAACCTGAGTAATAACTGGATTACCCCCTCTTTACTTATACTAATGGCTGACAGGGATATCCTGTGGTATAAGGCCCTTGTCTCTGGAAAGGCTGATCACTTTAAAGAGAACCTTGTCTCCTTCTGGGGTAATGATAAGCAATTCTGGGCTAACATAAAGGAACGCACATGCAAATCTAACACTGGTCCCCCCTCCCTCCTTAACATTAATGGAGCCATCACCCAGGACCCTCAGGTTATAGCTGAAACCTTCAACCTGGCCTTTACAAATCTGAGTGGGGTACTTTTTTCTGACTTCTTCAATAAGCCAGCCTGTCCCTCTCCTTCAGCTGCTCTGACTTACCCCCCCCCCCTTCATTTCAGGTTGATCTGCACTACTGAAGCAAAAACTTACCTCCAGAGAGTACTGGGTAAGTCAAGGTTCAGCAGTGACTCATTGGACCTGAAATTACTACATCTGGCCTTTGATGCTGTCCTTCTCCCCCTCACCAAGATCCTTAATCTCTCCCTTCACTGTAGTCAATTCTCCACTCTATGGAAATCCACTATTGTCACTCCTATCCACAAGACTGGTGACAAAACTGCCCAGAGCAACTACCACCCTATTTCCATCCTTCCTTCCAATTCCAAAGCATTGGAAAAAATTGTGTCAGATCAACTGTCTGACTCCCTAGCAGAGCACAATCTCCTGTGAGCCCAACAGCATGGTTTTTGTAAAGGACACAGTACTACAATTGCTCTCTTGGAATATACAGACTTTACCCACAAAGCCCTTGATCAGGGACAATTGGTAGGGGCTGTGTACATTGACCTGACAAAGGCATTTGACACAGTTAACCATGACCTCCTTGTCACATCCCTCCATTCAATTGGCCTCTCCCCTGAAGCCACCTCCTGGTTTGCAAATTATCTCAATGGTCACTCCTAGCAAGTGAAAATTGGTGACACCCTCTCCTCCTCATTACCTGTCCACTCTGGGGTCTCGCAGGGGTCTATTCTTGGGCCTCTCCACTTTTAGTCTCTTTCTAAATACCCTCCCTCTAGCGTGCTCAGGTAATCTATTACTCTACACTGATGACACCATTGTCTATACTTGTCACTCATACCCATCCATACTACAACGCTTTCTTCAGGCTAATTTCTATGAGTTACAGTCATAGTTCACTAAACACAAGCTTAAAGTATAAAAGTACAAAAGTATAAAAAAAGAAATTCAATGTTATTTGCACATGCACAAAACAAACACAAAAGTGCCCCCATCGCAATTCTTACTGACCATCTCCAACCAGTAGAACAGGTCAACACCTTTAAATACCTTGGGGTTACCCTTGACTCCACCCATTCCTTTTAAGGCCATGTTGACTTAGTCTGCAAAGCTGTTAATACTAAGATCAGCCTCATGTATAGGCATAAAAAATGCTTAACTAATGACGCCCTTCAGCTTGCTGTCACCAGCTCAGTACTCTCCATAGTAGACTACAGCATAGTAATCTATGGCTCCGCATCTGACACTGCCCTCAACAGGATCAAAGTCTCGCTTAACAAAGCTTGCTGGCTTATTCTTGGAACTCATCGGCTTAACCACACCTGCGACCTTTACCAGCAATCACACTGGTTGGACTTTAAATGTTGGCAAACATCATATTTGCTTAATAGCCAAGAATGTCTTGTCCTGCCAGTCCCTCCCTTGAGTCTTCATTTTCTGACTCCCACCCCTTCTCTACGCACTACCAGGAGCACCTTAAAAGGCTCGTACCTTGTTACTTTCTGCAAAACTGCCCTTGGGCAGCGTGCCTTTCTATACAAGGCCCCTTACCTGTTGAACAGCCTGCCCCATGATATCCTGGCCACTGACAAAGTTTGCCCTTTTAAAACTAAACTTTGCCAGCACCTCCTCTCTCTGAACTGTTGCAACTGCCCATAATTCTGCCCCACTCCACACGGTCTCCACTCACTATTCTCTTACTTCTAACTTATCCCTTCCCCCCCTCACCCACTCTCCCTTCTACTTGCATTTTTCTGACAGCTTTTGTATTCTTCTCTCTCCCTGATGCACTTTTCTGCTCACTGATGGCACTTGCTTGTAAATATAATCTTTATGTACTTGAGCTGTATTTTTATACCATCTCTGTTAGTGGTTAAGCCTTTCCTATGCACTGTATCTTGGCTCATCAATCTATGTTTTGTAGTCATGCCATTTTTATGTTTGCTTGCATGCACAGCGCTCAAGAAACATTTTGAGGAGAGTAGAGTATTGCAGAGTTGTGGCAGTGTTTGGCCAATCCAGCCAATGCTTTCAGGGGCTCATCCATTGGCAAACAATCAACAGGGAAGCTGGCAGTGCATTACAAGGTTCTGCCACCCTGTCAGTGAAATAATGCCTCCTCCTCTCCCCCCCCGAGTCTCTCTCCCTCTAGCTTCCACCTGTGTTCCCTGGTTGACCCCTCCATTCTGTTTGAACACCTGGTCTAAGCCTACCTTATTTATCCCCTTTATGTATATGAAGATGTATATCATGTCCCCCGTCCCTCCTCTCCTCCAGAGAGTACGGGTTGATCTCCTCAAGCCTCTCTCCATAGGTCCTCTCCAAATACCCCTAATCATCTTGGTTGCCTTCCTCTGGAGCCTCTCCAGGAGCGCAATGTCCCTTTTTAAGTGTGGCTGCCAGAACTGCACACAGTATTCAAGGGGAAGCCTAACCAGGCAGTTATACAGAGGGAGAATCACTTCTTGAGTTTATCTCCCTAGCGATGCACTTGAGCATCCTATTGGCCTTAGCTGCTGCCCTCCTACAGTTCTCAGAGTTGTTCATTTTGACATCTACCTCCCCAGGTCCCTCTCTCCATTTGAGGCTTGCAGTGTATCACCTCCCAGGGTTTACCCATGGCATGGGTTTCTAGCCCCCAGGTGAAGCACCCTGCACTTCCCTGCATTAAACCATAGTTTCCAGGTATGTGACCACTTCTCCAGAGCCTCCAGACCTTCCTGCAAGGCTACCCTTCCCTCCTCCCCATCCACCACAACCCCCAACTTTGAGTCATCCAAAAAAGACTCATTTCAATCCTGATACCCTTCCTGATGTCTGAGACTTAGGCAATAAACAGGAGTGGCCCCAGGACTGATTCTGTGGGGACCCCACTAATGATCCTCCTAGGAGATGAGACTTCTCCCCAGCCACCATCCTCCGAGTATGCCCCGACAGTCAATTTCCAATCCATCTGATCATTTGCTTCCCCACCCCTATTTCCCCCAGCTTAGGTAGCAGCCCACTGTGAGGTACTGAATCAAATGCCTTGCTGAAGTCTAGAAAGAGGACATCCACTGGCCTACCCTGGTCCAGCGCCTTCATCACTCAGTCATAGAACTCCACAAGATTTGTCAGACACAATCTGTCTAGGAAAAAGCCTTGCTGTCTCTCATCCAAGTAAGCCATTTCCTCCAGTACCCCACCTAGCCTTTCCTTGATAATGCACTCCAACACTTTGTCCACCACTGACATCAGGCTGACAGGCCTGTAGTTCCCCGGCTCCTCTCTTGAACCACCCTTGTGAATAGGTATGATGTGGGCCACCCTCCAATCATGGGGCACCCATCCTGTCTGAAGGGAGATGTTGAAAAGCTCCGCCAGAGTGGCTGCCAGTACATCAGCCAATTCCCTCAGCACCCTGGGATGAATTTCATCTGGCCCTGGAGCTTTCTCCATTCTTAGGGACTTGAGGGCCTCCCTCACTATACCAACCAGGTTTTCAACTTCCCTGGCCTCCACCTCCTCTGCCTGTCCTGCCTGCCCCCCCAGGTCAATGCCGGCTCACTACCCTCCTGGTCCCAGCAGGTATACCAGCATCCATGAGTCCCTTCTCTTCTGCAGGTCCTCTACTTCCCCCCCATGTGGTGGCACCCCACAGTCCTCTCCGGTGAAGACTGATGCAGAGTACTCATTTAGTATCTCAGCCTGCTCCCCCACATCTTCCACTCACCCCTCCCCTGACCTTATCCTGCTAATCTGCCAGCTCACTTTCCTTCTTTCCCCAATATATCTAAAGAACTATTTTTTCCCTCTCCTGATGCCCCTAGCCAACTTTTGCTCCATCCTTGCCTTGGTCAATCTCACCACCTTGGTTACCTTCCTGGACATCATTTCATACTCTCCCTTATCCCTATCTCCCTGCGAATGCATGTACCACCTATAAGCAACCTTCTTTTCCCTTACTGCCTCCTGAACTTCTCTAGTCCAACAGCTCAGTTTTCTGGCCCTGCTAAACTTGCGTCTCACCTTTGCACAGGACTTGGTAGCCTCATGTATCCCCCCTTAATGATCTCCCACCTGCTGTCAGCGTCCATGCCCAGCCTTGTGTATCACTGTATTGCTGTAACTCAATGTTATTACCCTGTGTATACCTTTACAATGTACTGTATTCTATGTATGACATTGAACCTCTGTAAAAGAGCCTCTGGCTCAGAGGTGTATCTGATATTTCAAATAACAAAAAAAATTAAAAAAATACACCAATCACCCCACATAAGCCTTGCTGAAAAGGCAAAAGAAAGGCAGTATAATTATTAGATAGCAAACAGTTAACTGTCCCCCAACATAGGAAATGTAATGCAGTTCCAAAAAAGTCCCAAAATGGAGAAATTACAGTCCACCATGAAGAAGGAGACACAGTAATCCAGGGAGACCAGAAAAAATAGTCTGGGTGGTAACTGAGGTGCCCACTGCAGTCACAGTAAACTAAGAAAGTCCACTGCCTGAGAAGCGTTGGTCAAAAAAGGAAAGTTCTACCTTGGGCAGCCCAAAAGACAATCATCATCCATGGCAGAACGTCCCAAGTACCCTCCTCAAGTTGCAGCTAGAAGTAGAGATTCATGAGAGGCCGGAAGAGGAGATCACACTGTGACTGCCAATTGTGAAACATCAGCCTGATTTGCATACTACTGGACCACAGCCATAGCACCATCCAACTCTGGAGTAAGACTCGATGCACTATCCTTCATTGAAGCAGGAGTTCCAGCACCATCGATCTGGGATGCCACAACTAACTTCACCTTGTCATAGTCTGCCCAGTCCATAATAGGGGATTCTGCAGTAGCCTCCTGGGCAACTGGAGAAAGGTGAGGGTACTTGGGCTTTAGGATGGGGGAGCTCTCAATCAAAGGGCCCGCTGGGTCCAGAGTGACAACAATAGTAACATCTGTCCTTGAGGGTCCCAAATAAGTCGATCTCCATTGATCTCTTTGTCTTTTTGGCAATGGTCCTCTCATTCTCCAGCCTCAAGATTCAGAAGCAAGGCTAGAGCCAGACAAAGGTAGACTGGGTGCAGTCGAGGACCCCTGAGATGAAGATATGATGTGGGTCCAAGTAATGCTGATATCTTTTTTCAGAGCAGGTTGCCCTTTGTAAGAAGTAGGTTTAGCCAACTTGGGCAGCTTTTAGGAGTGGGAAACCTCATCCATTTCTCATTCCACCTAACCATCAGGATTGCAGGGTAATGAAGGTTAAATGTTATTTTCCTGGCTGCCAGTTCCTTCTTAATTTGTGAACAGGCTTTCTGTTGGGTGACCACCAGCATAGAAATGTCCTAGAAAATGTGAAAAGTGTGCCCATTCCACTTAAAGGGTCCCCATTCTCTGGCCAACCTCAATATGTGCTCTTCAGTCAAGAAGTGCAGGAAGAATACCAGCATGGGCCGAGGAGGATAGCCCCTAGCAGGACAAGGACCCAACGAGCGGTGCACCCATTCTATTTCCCCTTCCAAGCCCTCTGGAAGCCCAATAATCTGAAGATTATTATGATGACCCTGATTTTTGAGGTTGTCTACCTTGAGAGTGAGATGACACATCTGATCCTCCAGGGCCAATAGTTTGTCCTGCTGCAGAGCAGCAGTGGAATTCACCTGCATGCAAAACAGTTTGGTACCTGCAATTCTTTTTTAAGCCTCATCTTATCTCTCTTCCAGCTGAGACACTGAAGTTTGAAGAGCAGGGATGGCTTGCGTTAAGTTTTGCAACATAGTACGTATATTGGATATATCTTCCCGTTTCACCACCATTTCGGCAGGCTCCATCATTAAAAGGCTGCACTCTCGGGAACAGAATGACGCAGCTTTCAATGCCCTGAGAATTATTGAAAAACATTCCAACTCCAAGCACAGCAAACTACTGCAGGGAGGTTCAGCAGCTAATAGGGTCCTCATTTCAAAAGCAAAACAGGTGAAGAAAGTAATTTCTCAGTATTCAGGTTTGGTGGCTGACGGAGCTCTCACATCAGGTTGCCATCTTGCAGTCTGCCATGCCAGAAGTCATAATTCAAAATTTGATGCATTTTACTTGTGAATTTATGCCAGCTATGTTCAGAGTCATGCCCCTTAATATGTATTTCATATTTGTTTACTTCTTTTACTTGTACAATACCCACTAATCCAACCAAAGATATATCCAATAAATATTTTTTCTTAAAAACATATTCCTGTCTCTTTTGCATGATCTGTTACTGTATCTTTCCCAGTTCCCTTCCTCCCACCTTTTCTCATTTGTTCAAGCTATTCCTTCCATCCTCCATGGGTCATGCTGTGAAACTTTCCTCATCTTTCACTACTTCATTAAATGCCCACATTATCCCTTCTCCCTTCAGTTACACCACATACCTGTATATACATTGCTAACATGAAATTTGAAAGACATCACATCCTAGTTTTATAATCCATGAGTCATTTAGTGAACATTTCTCCATATTTCAGTACTTCATAAATTGTACACATATGCCTTCACCCTGCAGCTTCGCCTCACATATATATTGCTAACATGAAATCTGAAAGACATCATAGCCTATGTTCAGAAATACATCCTCTGCTAATATGTCAGTTAAATAGTTTTCTCAGTCTGATATGAAGATCTTCCATGACTTCTTCATTACTGCTGTAAAATAAAGCTTGGCTATTTAAAAAACACTTTTGGCTTAGTGAAATAAGTGACAACAGATTTAAATTTTCTCCTGCTATAATATTTGTTGAGTTGATGAAAATATTTACCTAACCTCCACAACTCTAGCAAAAATTTCTGACAAATACATGTGTTGACCTCTAAACCTAAAATCAGTATTTTTAATTATTGCTCTTATTAGTTTCTCCTTGTTCTAACTTCATATTCATTTCACTGTCAAAGGTGTTTTAGCTCCTACAGCTCCTTCCTTTCTTGCTCTAAGCCTATGAACATTGTCAGTTTTGAGTGGATTAGAATCAGAGTTCAAAAGAATTTTTAAAAGCTCTTTTACCGGCTCTCTAAGTGAACAAGTGATTTCCCAAGATATCAGGAGCCCAATAATTCTTAATGTTACTCCTTCTTGTTTGATCCTGCTGTTTTGCTTTTTTTTTCCCCATCCTGTATTTATCCTCCTCTCGCCTCAGCTACTCCCTTCCAACCAGAACCCCCCCATCAGTCCCATGACCTGGTTCCTCTGGGACTTACCTTACCACCATTGTCATCTGCCACAGGATTGTAGTGGGTGTCTGGCTACTGGTGCAGGGACTGAAAGTGGTTGGTCTTCATCCTGTCACCGGTGATTTTTTTTCTCCTCTTTTTCTCCCCTTTACTTCTTCAGAGTCTCAGTAATACGGTTATGCATGTAGGTGGAGGCGCACATGTGCACCAGGCCCAAATGGCCCCAATCCACCCACCCATCCTAGTGCCAGCCTCCATCTGCCCATCACTGCCATCAAGCCTCCACTTGCTGGCAGCCAAGAGCTGGGAAGGTTAACCTCCCCAATCTAGGAGAGGAGAGGAGAGAAGAGGAGAGGAGAGGAGCCTGATGTCTTTACTATCTTTTCCTAGCCCCCCCCAAGCTCGCCCCTCACCATGAGCTCATTCCCATACTTGGGTCACTGGCACAGGTGAGATGAGGCTTAGGGCACCTGTATTCTCTGCACCACTGGGCTGGCTCATGTTTTGCTTTTACTTCATGTGCTCGGAGTGCCCCAGAAGGGAGTGAAAAGCTGAAGGGAACCTGGTGGTAGGAGACCAAGATCTGCCTTCTTACCCAGAAGGCAGGCTTGATATTCAATGTGAGCCTGGAGTTGAAGCCAGTTTGCTTGTTTGTGAAGGTCACAAGTGTGAGTATGATACACTGCACCAGTTAGTAGATGGCATGCCTTATTCAGAGCTGTGGTGAGCCGACGTAGGGTTGTGTCTGTGGTGGAACCATAAATGACCAAACCGTAGTGAATAATAGACACAATTGAACTTTGGATAGCTAATCTGAGGGCTTCGGTAGTAAGGCAGTGTTTATGCCTGTGTAGAAGGCCTAGGCGAAAGTTAACTACCTTGGCGTAGGAGAGCGTACTATCCAGAGTAACTCCTAGGTATTTAAAAGATTGGGTCTGATCAAGGATACCACCTGCACTGTTTTTAATCATGAATTATTCGGCTTTGTGCTTGCTGTGGGTACCACGGAAGTGCATGACCTTAGTATTTTTGCAGTTAAGCACCAACTTATGAGAGATGAACCAGGACTCAGCTTCAGTAAAACTTTTCTGAAGTTGGGCCTGAAGGAGGGTAGGGTCAGCAGTTTTTGAGAAAATGACCACATCATCCACATAGAGGATATTGGTTCAGAACAAGATGCAAGAAGATAATTGAGGAAGGTGCTAAATAGAAGGGGTCCCAGTATCGATCCTTGAGGAACCCCAGAGCAGACAGGTAGTTTAGCAGAAAGGGCAGACCCTATTCTCACCTGCTGTGTGCAGTTTGCTAGATAGCTTGTGAACCACTTTAGGGCTTCTGAAGATATACCAAGCCCAGCAAGTTGATGTATCAGCAAATGGTGATTGACACTGTCAAATGCTTTAGACAGGTCAAAAAAGGTTGCACCAACAAGTTGACCCTGATCAAGATTATGGTGAATAAAACCTGTGAATTCCAGTAGGGCTGTATATGTGCTGTGCCCTTTCTGAAACCATGTTGTTGGACAAATTGTAGGTTGTATTCTTCCAGGTACTCCACAAACTGGTCAGCAACAATCCTCTCAAGTGCTTTGGACAGCGGGGGAAGAATAGCTATTGGCTTATAATTCCCAGGTAGTAACCAGAGCAGATTTCCAGATCTGGGGGAATTGTGAAAGTATGAAGGAGCGATTGAGAAGCTTGGTGAGGGAGGATAGGACTTTTCTTATCTGCCTTAACTCACGTATTACAGGGTTTGCCATATCTTCAATATCTGATAGTCTCTTTTTCAGCTCATTTTCACTCTTCATTTCCTTACCCACCTTTATTTTCAAATTTTCTAAAATTAATTTTAGTTCTTTAATGTTGTCAGCCAAATCTTAAAATGTCTCCACTTTTTCTTGGACTGCTGTTGTGTTTGCAATTATTTGTATTGAGGGTGTTTCTTCATGGTTTTACTCACTTGTTCCTAGATCTGCATCCTGCTCAGTATTTGATTCCACCTCATTAACAGCCTGATCCACAAGGTGTGCACAGCTGCTTCATATTCACGGTTGGCCATGTAAAATCATAGATTGCTCCGTACAAGCCAGTTGCATACCATTGGAGCAATCTGTGGCATCCATGGCTGTGGCTGTTCACCCATTCTGCACCAAATCCCAAGACACGCAGCCTTCTCCATGTCAGAATGGGGTGGGGGTGAGCAAGGAGGTGGGGGCAGACTACTGCCTGATTGTGCCCTCTGCCAGGGTAGCAAACATGTCTGTTGTAGAGAGTGGTTGCTATGTAGCCATAGGGGCTGACGTAGTGCCTACACATGCCTCTCTTTCAAGCTGTTTCTGCACAACTAGGGTCCAAACAGCCCTGATTCCACCTTTTTCCCAGCCCCAGGGCACTGTTATGGGTGTGGAGGGTCACAAGTGCCGGCTGGTGCCACAAGGCATAGCAGTACCATTACTAGTAGGGGATATAACAATCCATGGAGAACTGACCCGGGCTTCCATATGCCATGGACCCCAAAGCCCTGCAGAGTGGGGGATCCACTGATGGGCTAACCTGGGCTTCTGACTGGATGCCTGATGATTCCTTCTGGAATGCCCTTAGGGCCAACCACAGTTCCTCATGCCCACATAGTTCAGAGATGTGTAGCCATGTGGTAGGGTAGGGATATGCTAGTTTTGAGTGATCTCCAACTTTTTCTGGATCAGGCCCTATGTCCACTTTTGCCTTTGATACCTTCTGAACAGCCAGCGCCCTCACTACTTGTGCTTTCATTACTAAGGCCTAGCATTGTGTCATCACTTCAATTATGCATTTTCTGTTCTGTATTTTCTATTTATTTTTGTGTGTTCATTACTTTAATCTTTTTTTAAACATATTTTGTTGATCAAGATAGTAAAGAGAAACAACAGCATACAGTAGTTTGGTACATAATAGAGGCAGACTGGTAGTTACATACAGGAGCGGAATGAACACAATTATTAGGAGTATATTAAGTCAGATGGCTAAATAACTTGGTTAAAGTAATTATCAGAATAGCATGGGGTACTAGTATACTATAGCAGTGGGTGGTTAACAGCAATTCCTTTTACTAAAATAAGTTAACTAATACTTAAATGCAGCATGGGTAAGTATAGGCTTTCTATCTCAGTATGGCCAAATACCTGCATCAGTAGCAAGTAGCAATGGGTTCCAGATGTTTTGCAAAACATGTTTATGGCCATTAGCTACGAATTGTGACTTTTCAATTTTTAGGCAACTGACTGCATTATATGCACACTGTGCTACTGTGGTTGGTGCATCTGATATCCATTGTTGGGCAATGTTTTTTTTTCTGGGCATATATCAGTGTGATGGATCACAGCATGGAAGAAGGTCCTATCTGACTGCAAATTGGTTCAGTCCCCAGTAGAAGCTCAAGGTGTGATTTCAGCAGTTTATGGCCCAAAACTCCCTCCATAATGCCATGTACCAAGTGCCAGCAGGGAAATATTTTAAGACACATGAGAAACATGGGTATGAAGGTGCCTTCATCTATCTGGCATTTGGACACATGAGGGATTTTTCTGGCCACCAGGATGCTAATTTAGCTGGAGTGTAGTAAGTTTGATACACATAATTTAGCTGAATCTCCCTTAGTTTATTGCTGTGTGAAGAATTACCAAGATAGGATGCTTCCCTGCTCCAGATGTCATCTGTTATTTGGATTCCCAGGTCTTTCTCCTATCTTCTGCGAATATCATCTATGGACAAGGTGACCCTTCCTCTCAGTAGAGTATAGTAAATGGATAGTGGCTTACAGATGGGTTACATTGAGTAAAGCTTCACCTCAAATGGGGATACCTGAGCAACAGGGATGGCAGCATGTAGGTCCTCATCAAGTGTGGTTTCTGTGAGCTTGTGCTTGATTCTCAGGTACAGCAAGCAAATAGGTCACACATCCTAAGACCAAAATCTCTACTAAGAGATGTTATATCACAGAACAGCCCACCTTCAAACAACTGACTTAAGTGAGGGAGATCCATTTTCTCCCATTTAAGGAGGATCTAGTGCCAAAACACATTATACTGTGCTTTGCCCTTTAGGACAATCCATACTAGCGTGTTGCCCGATATACCCCATGTCATAAAAAGATTATATTGAAAAGTGGGGGTTAAAATGTTAAAAAAAGGAAACAAAGTTATGATGAAATGTTGAATTTTTACAAGGTTTACTGATAACTTTGTGATTTTTGCAGATGTTGGCCCAAATTTTCTACACAGCGCTATTGTTATCTTATCTCATGAACATGACAGGTGTTATTTTTTCAGATCTCTTTTGAAACTGTTTCTGCAGTTGCTCAACAAAATCACCTTTCTGACAGGACTTGAAAACAATCCCCCTATCTTGATCATATTGTGGGGTCATAAAAAGACTATGTTGGAATTATAGGGTCAAAATGCCCTCAAAAAACAACTACAAAGGTTTGATGTAACAAACCTTTATCTCCTCAGGAACATTCCTCAGAGGGCTCCTCAGTTCACAACCAGCAGCCCAGGGACTCCACTGCCATAAGGCCCCCTGCCTGGCTTGATAGCCTAGACCTCCATGAACTGCACGCCCTCAAGGTACAGCTCCCTGCTCGGTTTGTAAGCCGCAACTTCCATTGGTGACTTGTGTTGGAATTTGGCCCCTCATTGGCCAAAGCAGCTCTTTTGCTACTTTACCATTGGCTAGTTCATCTCATCAAGACATAGGGTACATGGATTTCCAGCGCTTGGCGCTCGGAACATCGGGACTCTCCTGATCTGTGCACTGGCTTAAGGATCATTGACTTGCTGGTGCTTAAGGCTCGGAGACCCGCCTCCTCTTTATCCTTTCTAACAGGGAAAACTGAACTTGATTTACAATGTTTTTCCGCCTGCATAGCTACTTTAAGTAATTCCCTGACTAATGATTGTTTTTACCTGCCTTGCTAAGAATTGTATATTTTTCTGATATGTTTGAATTTTTTTTTTACTTGCCTTGTTAGAACTGTATTCCTTTTCTGATGTGCTTAATCGGATCTTGATCTTGACCTACTCTTCTCCTGCATGCACAACTTTCTGCATACCACTCCTCCTCCAACTCTGCATCTGTCTGGCTGAAAGCCCCTGGTGCCAAACTCAACTCTCCCCCCCCACGACAAGACTATATCCTTTTCTTCCAACTCTTTACAGCTATTCAAGCCTTATTTCTAATATCTACTAAAGCCCTCTACTTCTCTTGCACTCTCTCCTCAGGAACTGCCCTGAGTGGGCTCCTCAGTTCACCGCCAGTAGCCCAGGAACTCCCCTGCCATAAGGTGCATTGCCCAGCTTGATAACTGAGACCTCCACAAACTGTATGCCCCCAAGGTATGGCTACCTGCCCGGCATGTAAACCGTGACTTCCATTGGCAACTTGTGTTAGAATTTGGTCCCACATTGGCTGAAGCAGCTCCTCTGCTACTTTACCATTGGCCAGCTCATCTCATCTCATCGAGACATAGGGGCCGTGGATTGCCGGTGCTTGGTGCTCAGAGCATCAGGACTCTCCTGATCTGAGCACCAGCTTAAGGGGCCTTTAGTTGCCAGTGATTAGGGCTCGGAGACCCACCTCCCTTTATTCTTTCTAACAAGAAAAATTCTGGCCCTCCCTCCACTCCACACCCTGCTCCTTATTAAATTGGTCCTTGCTCCTCCCACTGTCCCCAACCCTTCTCCCATTGGCTGCACATTCTGAAGTTCTTTTCTTTACTTCCCTGTTCCTTGGAACTCAATTTGTACAACCAGCCTTTGTGCAACCACTCATTTGAAGTAAGCAAGGATGAATGCCTCCACCACTCTGAGTACCCATAAGATGTAGGCGAGAGTGAATCCCTCCACTACTCTATCTCACTCCTTGTTAAGTAATTAGTTGCTGGAGTAGCCCAGCCTTGTATTTCTGCCAACCCATACTGCTGCCGAGCGCTTTATAACCACATTTGAATCCAAGTACTTAGCACTGCTGCTGAGCAGTCTCCTACCGCTACAGTCACCGACTCCGCTGCCCCTTCAGCAGTCACCTCCAATTAGAATTATCTGCAAGACTTGTAATGATGTTATTAGCATACTCCAAGGGAATACTCATTTGCTGGACCCTCCTTTTCCACCTTCAGTCTCAAGCAGCTTATGTTGACTCTGAAATAAATTCAGCATTATCCAAGTACCTATTGTCAACCTACTTCCTTAACAAATTACCACATCTTATGCACCTTCCCCATCCTGGACTCCAGACCCCAGTGCAGTGCTGCAAGACTGTCTTGATCTTGCACCATACTAAAAAGATACATAAGCTGCCATTCCTCTGTTCCCCTTCTGTCCAGACCTAACTATGCCTCCTACTGCTGTCAGGTGACATTGAATTAAACCCTGGGCCCATTATGGTCCAAAATGCAGACGTCACCAATAATAACTTGGTCAGCCCCTGACCTCAATCCCCAACTGGCATAACACTAAAGGACTTAAAATAGCCCACATGAACATCCAAAGGATTAGAAGCAAAGTGGCAGACCAACTTTGATGAGGAAGTATTTATACAATGTCTTGCCTCAGTTGACTGGTCCCCTATAACCTCCCTCCCAGATATAAACCAGGCCCTAGATTACCTCATCACCAAGTATACCCCAGGGATGAGACACAATTCCTGCAGGAAGTAGTGGACTTTGTTGCCGACATAGCACTGGAGTCCCCTAGGTTGATGGTACTCGGAGACTTCAATGCCTGGGTCATCGACAATCTCTCGCAGTTTGGAAAACACTTCCTCCAACTTATGACATCTCTGGTCTTTACACAGGTTGTTACCTCTGCCACCTATACATTTGGTCACTCTCTTGATCTGATTTTCCTCCTGGGGATCAAGTCCTCTGACCTGGAAGTGGAACCATTCTGTTGGTCTGATCATTACATCATGAGGTTCAACTTTTGTGCCCCCCTTCAGAGGCCTGCCCCTGTGGAGATGGTCAGTTACCACCCTTTATGAAGTGAGTCCTGAAGGCCTAGCAGTGGTGATTGACCTCTTGGAGATCCCTGTGACCAGCTTGATTCCAGAGACTTTAGTGGTGGCCTACAATAAGGCCATTTCATCAGCTCTGGACTTGATTGCTCCCATCCATGTTGTCCTCTCCCCTTTGCCCTCAGGACCCGTGGTTTGATGGGCCTTTGAGGGAGTTGCAGCGAGTAGGACGTAGGTTAGAGCGGCATTAGCGGAAATCCACCCTGGCTGCCGACCACCTTAGATTGGTTGAACATTATAAGATTTACCAATCAATGATCTCCCATGAGAAGGCAGAATTCCTGTCCGAGGAGATTGCTGCTGCTCAGAATCAACCAGCCCAGCTCTTCCGAACTGTTGACAGGTTGTGCAACCCAACCTGTCTGCACCTCCGAAGACCTTTTTTGCAAGTACAGTGCGATGAGCTTGCTCGGTTCTTTGTGGATAAGGTGGCCGACATCAGGTCGGAAGTTCATTCAACTCACTCTATGGGGGTTGCTGATGATCGGTGCTTGGTCACCTCACCTTGAGCTTCCTGGAGTACCTTTGTCTGGCCCAAGCTCGTGGATGTCATGCGGATTGTTCAGGGTATGTGTCCTACATGCTGTAGCTTGGATCTGGGCCCAACTTCCTTGATTATGGGTTGTTGGGATACAATCGGCCCGGTCCTGGCTCAGACAGTCCGGTGCTCCTTGGAATCCAGTGAGTTTCAAAGCTCCCTGAAGGAGGCAGTGGTAATCCCCCTCCTGAAGAAAGCTTCTTTGGACCCAGACTCTGGCCAACTACAGACCAATCTCAAACCTTCCCTTTATAGGGAAGGTGATTGAGAAAGTAGTGGAGATAGAGCTGGATGACCACTTGACCATCCATAACATCTACAAACCTCTCCAGTCCAGTTTTCATAAGGCATAGTACTGAGATGGCACTGGTTCAGGTGTACAATGATCTCCTGATGGCGAGAGATTTGAGGAACCATTCTATCTTGGTGCTCCATGATCTCTCTTCAGCTTTTGACACTACAGATCATGGGGTGCTGCTTGGACATCTGAGGTCCATCTGTGGACTGTCAGGTATGGTCTTTAGGTGGTTTACATCTTTCCTCATTGGCCAGAGTCAGAGAGTGGTATCTGGGATTTTTTCCTCGGACCCTTTCTCCCTGCCGTGTGGGGTCCCTCAGGGTTCAGTGCTGTCCCCCATGTCATTTGCAGTGTATAGGCTGCCTCTTGGAGACATTGTAAGATGATATGGGCTGAGGTTTCACTGCTATGCTGATGATACCCAGCTGTACCTGTCTTTTGCCCCCGACCAGGATAGAGCTGTCTCGGTACTTAATATTTGCCTCACTGAAATCCAGTACTGAATGAACTCAAGCTAGTTAAAGTTGAATGCCGGAAAGACGGAGGTGATGGTAGTGGACCCGGGTCGCCGGATAGAGGGGCTTAGGGCTGACCAGCCCTCTGGAATTTTTTCTTGGCGGCTCTCTGCTCCTATCCTCTGAATGGGTACGAAACCTGGGGGTAGTGCTTGACGACGGGCTGACTTTACGATCTCAGGTGTCGGCTGTCGTCAAGTCTTCCTTTTATCATCTTAGGAATATTTCCAGGATTAAGCACCTGGTTCCATCCGGGGACCTGCCTGCATTAGTCCATGCCTTTGTGACTTCGTGCCTTGATTATTGTAACTCCCTGTACTTAGGGCTTTCTGGGGTTGAAATCTGCCACCTGCAGCTAGTGCAGAATTCAGCAGCATGAATGTTAACTGGGGCTTCTCGAGTATCCCATATTACTCCCATGCTGCACGATCTGCACTGGCTGCTGATTAGGTGGCAGATCACCTTTAAAGTTGGTTTACTGACTTATAAACCCTACACGGATTGGGCCCCGATTACCTGAAAGAGCTTCTTGTCCCTTACCACCTGGTGTGACAGTTACGTTTGGCTGACAAGGGGTTGCTAGAAATTCTGAGGGTGTCTCTGAAATCTTCTGGGGCCCATGCATTTATGCATGCAGCCCCAACCCTTTGGAATTCTCTACCCCATCACCTTCGGGAGTGCATGACTGTGGAGGGGTTTAAACAGGCATTGAAAACCTTTTTATGGAGTCTCACCTATGATAGCTTCATATAACTCTGATCCACTGCTATTTATTTCATCTGTACATTACTTATTTATTATCATGTGTATTGTTTTATATGACTGTATTTATCTTTTTGTAAAGCACCTTGATGGCTGGAAAGGCACTTATGCGAAATAAAATTTATTATTCTTCTTATTATTATTATTATACAGCTATACTTGACTCCCACGCTCTGTTCAAAATTAGGAGATCCAAAGGTCACCATTCCCCCCTGGCTTAATAGGATTTGAGGTGCCTCATGCATTCCCATGACAAAGCTTGGAAAACTTATAAAAGCTCGGGACTTCAGACAGACTTGGTCTCCTACCGCCAAGTCTGAAATTCTTGTAAAAACAAAATTAACAATGCCAAAAGGTCTTTCCTAACATCCCTTCAAGAATCACACCTTGCCAAGCCCAAATTCTCAACTGGGTTGGTTATCACTTAGCTGCCAGACTGAATTTTCAGTGGGTTGCTTGATGTTTAAAAGTTTATATTTTGAATCTGTGTTTTCCCTTTCTAATGTAGTTTTTAGAAGAGAGTTGTTGCCTTGTTTGAGGTCAGCGAATGGTCCTTTATTTAATATACCCCAACACAGGCTAAAGACTAGCCTAAGAGCATTTTCAATGGCTGCCCCTATTTACTGGAATGTTCTTCCGGCTAATGTCAGATATATATATATTTATTTATTTATTTAGTTTTTGTTAGCCGGGTAAGTGCGCTAGTCAGCAAGTGACTGTTTTCAGGCAGGACCCGGGAGGTACAATTACAATACACAAAGAGTACAGACAGATTATTAAGACAACGAGTACAAAAAATGCAGAGAGAAATACATATGGCAATGTAACATACATTAGTAAACAAAAATATACTTTAGCACTTGATCATGGAACATACTCAAAAATGTGAATAGTAGAAGGCAGAAAATAAGAGAGGATAGGCATCAGTAGAAAAGACACAGGAAGGGAAAACTGGCAAAAGGATGGGAGGGAGAGATTAAGTGAAAGGAGGTGCCGCCAGATATGGCAACAGTGGGTGAGGTACCAACCTGCGGCCGGGCCTATGGAGCCGAAAGATGCAGGTGAAGAGAGGGTGTGGGGGGAGGCAGTAGATGGCAACAGTGGTAGAGGTAGGAAAATACAGCCGGTCTGGTGAAACCGATAGACGGAGGGCGAGAGGAGGATGCCGTGAGAGGGGGATAGAGAAGGAGGAGTTTGGCAATAGCGCAAAAGTGTCAAAGTCAAGCCGAGCCAGTGGAACCAAGAGACAGCAGGGCAGGGAAGGGGGTCGGTAGACGGTGGGAGTAGACGGTAGTAGGTGGAGAGAGGTGACTAGCACAGCCAGGAGGGTGGGGACTAAGGAGGGCATGGATGAGGTAGGAACAGGTAAAGTGAGTTTGGTGGGGAGTGGCAAAAAGGGGGGAAGAGGATATAACAGAAGAAGGGGGGGAAGAGAGCAGCAGTGGGGTTAAGTGAGGAGAGGCTGTGAAGTGAAGATAAGAATGTCATGGAGTAGAATAGCGACTTACAATTGTCAACAGCTAACATTAGGCTTATAAAGAAACAGGTTAAGGCAACATTAATTACAGGGCACAAAATAAAACATTAATTACAAGGCACAGTATAGAACACCCATTTGGACAGGCAAAAGTGCTAGCAATGAGGAAACAGTACAAATGCAGCGGATCAGGTAGGGTCAAAGCAAACACATTTGTCCATAGTAGTGAGGAAAGTCCTGAGTTTGCTCTTAAAAAGTCACATGAGTGGAGACATCTCTTAGATCCTGAGGTAGTAGGTTCCATAGGTGGGGCAGCATGATGGAAGGAGCCCATGCCCTTTTAGTCCGACAAAAGGATGGATAGTAAGGTCTGATCAGCCGATCTAAGATTCCTTGTGGGAATGGCCGGCCTGAGGAGATCAGACAGGATAGCAGGCTTGGACGTCCTTAGGATGGAATCAACTAAATTGTACAAGTAGTACTGCCTGGTAGAGGAAGGAGAGAGCCAACCAAGGTCCTGATATAAGAGACAATGATGCTGCAGCCAAGGTGCTTTGGTTGCATACCTGCACACATTATTGAAGGTAGTATCCCATAGTTGCAGTGAAGATTTGGTGGCCAAGGACAGGATGGGACACCCTTATGTAAGGATTGGCAATAGAATGCCTCTGGCTATCACCAATTTAGCAGCAGGGGTGAGCAGGTATTTGGTTCTATAGGCAGCACCCAATTTGCAGTTAATTGACTTGCAGGTTTCCTATATATGTGCTTTCAGATCCAAGGTTTGATCCAGGTGGATGCCAAGGTAACGAAAGGAAGTGACAGTTTCTATAGGGTCCCCATCGATATCAGAGACAGAGATGGTCAGAGGACAGGATCTAAGCTTGTGATTGGAGCCAAACATCATAACTTTTGTTTTATTTGTATTTAAAACCAGGCGTTGAGAGTTCAACCAGTGTTGTACAGCACGAAAATCTGCAGTGAGGGCAGCATTTAGATCCAGGACCTTATCAGAGTGATAATAAATTACCAGGTCATCCGCATAAAGAAGTGAGTGACCTGTGGTGGACCAGCTCAGAAGTTTATTGACGAATAATGAGAATAGAAGAGGGCCAAGTATAGACCCCTGAGGGACCCCAATGTTGATAACAGCACTGTCTGACATGGATGAATTAAACTTAACAGCTTGTGTTCTGTTGGAGAGGTAGCTTTTGAACCAGGTAGTGACTGGGGGAGAGAAGCCCAAGGTACTGAGGGCAGATAGTAGCAGAGAATGGTCAACCAGATTGAAAGCTTTGGTTAAGTCAATGAAGACTGCCCCTGTTAACTTTCCTCTATCCATATTGGTAATGATATCTGAAGTGAATTTTGCAAGTGCTGTCATGGTGCTGTGATGCTTTCTAAAACCATGTTGTGCTGAGCTTAGTAAATTGAATTTCTCAAGGTATTCAGTGATTTGCATGGATACTACTTTTTCCAGGATTTTATTCAGAACAGACAAAATAGCAATAGGCCGGTAATTTGATATGTCATTTTTACTGCCTTTCTTAAATACAGGAGTGACTCTGGCTGCCTTCCAGACTTCAGGGACAATGCCATTGGAGAGAGATAGGGTGAAGATGTGTGCCAGGGGGCCAGAGATGTAGTAAGAAGCCATTTTTAGTAGTCTTGGTTCTAGGCCATCTGAGCCAGTACTGGTGTTTTCAGAGAGTGACCTGAGCAGCTTTAGGACCTGATGCCTAGACACTTCCCTGAAATAGAAGGGGTTGGTTAAGTTTGGGGGTCCTTCAGATGCTGTGGGGTTAAACTGTGAAGCAGAGGATTGTGATGGGAGGGAAGCTGTGTAGGCAGATAAGTCAGAAAATTGTTGGTTAAAAGCATTTGCAATGGTAGTAGAATCATTACAGTGTACACATGTAGGACCATATCTGAGGGAGTGACATCTTTAGCAGAACCCAAGAAGGACTTAATGTGACCCCAAAACTTGCGAGGGTCATTGGAAGAATTAATCAGCAGGTTTTGGCAGTATTTACTTTTGGCCTGCCTGATGCATCTTTTACAGTCATTTCTGTATTGTTTATACAGAATGAGATCTGACTGCAGTCCAGTTTGTTTGTACTTTTTCCATTGATTGTCTCTAACTTTTAACTTTTGAAGCAGGTCTTTTTTCAGCCACCTCGAATGCTGGCCCCTTACCCTCCTTTTGACTGTAGGGAGGTGCTTCTTTTGGATGTTGCCAAATTCAGTCAGAAATGAATTGAGGGCAGTATCAACATTGGTTTCGGTATAAATGTTAGACCAGTCAACACAAGAGAGGTCAAATAGGAAGACTTGTTTGTCCAGGGCAGCATAGTTTGAAAACCTAATCAGACGTGGTGGAGGAGGAGGAGGTGGACAGGATCGCCATCGACAAAGTGTGGTGGAATGATCAGTGATTGAGTCAGCAAGCACTGTGGCATCTAGTACATGATCAGGTCTGGTGGTGAGGATCCAATCAAGTAGGGACCCTGAGTGCTGAGTAGTAGTTCTGGTAAAGCCTGTGATAGTTTGGTGTAGATTGTGCTTCTGTATTAGAGATTCAAGGATACTGTGCTGTGGACCCAGCCAGTTAAGGTTCAGGTCCCCAAGGAGTAGAGCCTCATTTGATTTTACATTCTGGGAGACATATTGTAGCAAATTCTGGAGACCACTCATCCCACTTGTAGGTGGATTGTAGACACAAATGATGTACAGCAGTTTTGAACCCAGTGCCAGGGAAGCGTGCAGAGTTTCACAAGGTGTTAGGGAATCAGTGCAGGGTAGGATGTTCAGGGATAGATGATTTTTGTACATAATCGCAATCCCCCCTCTTTGACCCAATCGGTCTTTCCTTAGAATGCTATAACCAGGCACAAGACAAGTGGCATCAGGCACCCAAGGCTTCAGCCAAGTCTCTGATAGGCATAAAATGTCAGGGTTAATCAGTTTAGCCCAGGCTTCGAGCTCAGCCAGGTGACTCGTGAGACTCGGATATTCATGTGAGCTATAACCAGACCCTTTTTGTTGCAGCCATTGCAGGGTGAAGCGCAAACCATAGGGCCCGGATTGGTTCGATATCTCCGCAAGCATAAGGAGCTGCCGGGCAAGGTGAGAAAGTAGGTTGAGAGAGTGCCTAGCTGGCGTTTGGGTCTACGATAGTTCAGAGATAGGAGTGGATAGACAGATAGATACAGCCTTTTTGATGAGGATAGAGTGAGCAGGGTAGAATTCGAGTAATAGTACAGCAGGATGTTAGAAAACCTGAAGTCACTATCATTGTTAGCGCAGGGATAAGTAGCAAGAGATGTACAAGTTGTTAGCCAGTTTAGACATAACAGGAGAGACAGGAGTATAAGTGAAGTTTTAGAGGTGAGAGGAGGGTTCATTAGGGGGAGACTGGGGTGCAGCACCATATCTGAAGTGGCCAGTTTCACAGAAGAAACTATGTTGCTATCTGAATACCCTGATCACGTAAATGACCTAACCTAAAAGTTAAACTTCAGCATGATTTGTGTAATTTGTCGACTTCAAAACGTAATATTAAACTACGATGCTGACGAATATTTAATTCCAACGTTTCCTGCCAGCCCTCCTGTGCTCTGCATGGCGGGGTCGGTGCGAATTTAATAGTTTCAGGATACTGCTTAACAGTCAATAACAGAATAAATTATTTAACAAAAGCTGTAGTAATGACATTTTGAGAGTGCTGAGGTGGCCCTGCTTATATACACACACTGAAAACTAAATGGCAATTAATGCTCTAATGCTTTAAAACAGTTATGAACAATCTTATTTGCTAATATTAAGATTTTTCAGAATTAAGCAGTAGAATTTTGAATGAGAGAAGTTCGCACTGTAGAGCCACAGCATTTCAAAAGAAACTGGCCAATAAGACACACAGTCAGGAGACCAACCAATCAGGTTGCAGAAGTAAGAAAGCACTGCTTTCCGCTGGTCAAAAGTTACTGTACCTGTCATTGTTGCTGGCTGGAGAGGGTGGGGTGGTGGCTTTGAAGGTGCCGTCACCCCGCTAAAAGGTCTTGAGGGCTGTGGTTGCTTGCAGGCTTTTGTGGTCTCGGTTTTGAGGTGCCACTCGGGCTGCTGGCAGAGGCACAGTTAGGAGGGAGCTTGGAGAGCTTGTATGGCAACGGAATGCCCGCTCAGGGGATCCTCCAAGGAGAAAGCAGCAAATGAAATAAAAGATAGATCCAGTGGAAATGATGAACTGAAGAGGACCAGAGTCACAGAAAGTGTTAAATTCCTTCCATGTGATGAACTTTGGCCTGGGCATATGCAGGATGTGAATACCTTTGTCTGTCTGTTTCCTTTGTTTTCAAAGTTGTTGTAGAGCTACTTCTTCATTTAATTTTAAACTAAGGCTAAAGCACTACTTATTGTTAACATTTTTTTGTAATTGTCATTTGCAATGTGTACAATGGTTGTAATGTTTTTGTTTGTATCTGTACTTTTATTGTTTTTTGTCTGGGTTGGGCCTGAAAAGGGACCTTTGGTCCATTGTCCTTACCCGGTTAACAAAGAATAAATGAAAACGAAAATGAAATATATTTAGAAACAAGTGAACGCCCTTCTCAAAGGCAATGAACTTCTAGTCCCCCTAAATATGACTGCTAATGGCTCCTTACTCTCCATGCCTCTGGAAACAGCCACTGGCTTCAACCTCTTTTTCACAGACCTGGATACTTACAAGGACAGCCTACCTACCACTTTCCCTGAACTGCAAATCATTCGCCCGGTGTTCTCCCATCCTTTCTTCCACATAAGAATAACCTCCAGACCCGAGGTACTCAAACTACTCAAAGGTTTTGATACAGATAGCTCACCAGGCTTTGACATCCTGCCTCCCACATTCCTCAAAATTGGAGCACCTGCACTTGCCCTCCCAATCTCATTACTAATCAATAGACCTTTCATCACACAAACCATCCCTGATAAATAGAAAACTGTGCTTGTTGTCCCGGTGCACAAAAATGGACTGACTAACCTTGTTCAGAATTACAGACCTATGTCTATCTTATTCCCAATTGCAAAAATACAAGAATGAATACTTTATAATCAGCTCTACTCGTTCTTGGAACAGACTCACACCCTTACCGACCAACAGCATGAAGTCCGGAAATTGCATAGGACTGAATCCGCTCTCCTATGGTTCACCTCCAATATATTCCAAGCAATGGATCAAGGCCAAGCCACTGGAGCTGTCTTCATTGACCTTACAAAGGCATTTGACTTAGTCAGTCACCCCCTACTAATATCTAAACTCAGGTGTTTCATTCTAGATGACAGCTCTCTTGCCTGGTTCACAGATTACCTAACCAATCACTTTCAGTGTGTCAAGTGGGCTGGTGCCCTATCTTCTCTAGCTCCTATCACCAACAGGGACCCTCAGGGGGTCAATTCTAGGATCTTTATTATTCTCAGTCTTCATTAATGACCTGCCATCATAGTGTGGAGGATCATCAATCCAACTCTATGCCAATGATGCCATCCTCTATAGATCCTCTAAGGATGTTGATAGTATAACTTCTAGTCTGGAAAATGACTTCCAAATACTTGAGTCCTGGTTCAAAACTAACTTGCTGGTCCTAAATGTGAAAAAAATGAAAACAATGCTTTTCTGCCATTCCTTCTTCAACTCATCCTCCTGTTCCCCCCTTGTAGTCAAAACATCCTCAGGCACCTGTCTTGAAGAGGTTTCCTCCTTCAAATACCCAGGTCTTATGCTTGGTGAGCATTTGTCCTTTGAGGTACACATAAACAATGTCTTCAAGATTTGTAACCAAAAACTTGGTCTGCTTTACCTACTGCTCCATATCTTTTGAATAGTGCTCAAAAGACTTGCCTCAGCCACCCTTCTTCCTGTCCTCTTTTATGGGTTTATTGACATGGTCAAGGCATCACTCCTTAAAAAATGAAAACTGGCATATCACAGGATCACCCGATTTGTTGTCAAGGCCCCTGCATGCACTCATCACTATGTCGTACTTAACAATCTGGGTTGGCCATCTTTTGAAGCAAAACTTGACCTCCTGGTGCTTTATGCCACCTTTAAACTCATCCATCTACTTCTGTCTGTCACCTAGTCTTTCTAACCTGCTCTTGCTTAAACTCATCCCACAAGATCTCAGATCCTCACACCTCCCAATGCTTATCCTACCCAAGACTCATTTAGTGATAGGCTAGTGATCCTTCTCCTTCGCTGCACCACACAAATGGAACAACCTCCCACACACTTTACTATCCTACAAGACTATTCCTCTTTTCAAAAGAAAATACAAAGAGGCCTTCTACCAACCTAGTACCTGCATTGGTAACCATGCCCAATCTGCCCCTCCTACTTATCTAATAACTACCCTGTTGAGGTCTGTGGTCTATACCTGCCTATTTTGTATTATTAACTAATGCACTATACCAAATGTCCTGTATTTAATTTACATTTGTTTGATGTTTTAAGCCAGTCTATGCTTCTTTGTATCTTTATTCAAGTACTGCTCAATTGTATCTATACTTCTCCACAATAATTGCTTTACTTGTTTTATTGTAATATATCTTGCTGTACGTGGAATGCATTTGTTCCCAGGGACGTCACTGAAAAAGGGACTTTTTGGCTCAGTTGACTCACCCAGTCATCAGAATTCAAATAAATAAATTTAATTTTTTTCAGTGTTTTCTCATAGCTTTGTGATTTGTGCAGATTTTGGCCCCAAATGTAAAACATAGCCCTTTTGTTACCCAAACTGATGAATATGACATGCGTCACTTTTCAGATCCCCTCTGAAACATGTTCTTGTAATCACTCTGTGTTATTACCTTTCAGACAGGATTTTTAAAATTCTACCAGTCTTAATTATAAGTTGGACTTATAAAAAGACTGTTGAAAACGTGGGGTCAAATATAAAAAAAAATGAAGTTATGAAGAAAAATTTAATTTTTTTAATGTTTATTCACAACTTTGTTATTTTTGCACATTTTAGCCCCACAGTTTCAACATACCCCATGTGTCACCCCATCATATGAACATGACAAGTGCCATTTTCAAATCCTCATCAAAACATGTTTTTGCAGTCACTGCAAAATTACTTGTTGGACAGGATTTAACAAATTCTACTTGTCTTGATCTTAAAGCAGGGTCATAAAAAGAATGTGTTGATAATGCAGGGTCAAATGTAAAAAAAATAAGTTACAAAGAATCATTACATTTTTACGGTGTTTACTCAAATTATTATTTTTATGGATTTTGGCCCCACATTTTCAATACAGAATCCCCACAGAACACAAGATACTATATTGCATCATATGCTATCCAGAGTAAATCCAGTTTTAAAAATAGGTATCAATACAACCGCGCAGAAAATGAGATATTTCTTCTACATTGCCAGATATTTCAAGAAATTTCTGAAGAGTTTCTCTCTACTGCCCCTACTGTTTATATGCAAAAACATCAGATATTTCTGGAAATATCACAGAAATTTTGGGAAATAGCTGACAGTGTCTGTGGCTACTACTGTAGCTGTGCTGCCCTGGGTAAATAAAGTTTAAAAATTTGGAAAAGCAGGACTCCGTTTAAAATGGGTTATTGCATCTCCTGTGGTCTACCCTACATATATAGTAAAAATGTGTGAAAGCAAGACCCCACAACAGTAGAACCCCACTGAAAATAGACATCTAATCTGGTATGTACTGATGAAACTACATTACAAACGCAGGACCAGGCTGAAAAAGAGATATTGCCTCTCAACAAGGCTAGCCTGGCTAAATATATTATAAAAATAAGTAAAATCAGGGCCCTAACTGAAAATGAGATATTGCATCACTGCTGTGTTATCATGAGCAAACACCGTCAAAAAATGTGTTAAAGTAGGAACCCACTAAAAATGAGGAATTGCATTTCTTCTGGATTGTCCTGAGTAAATATATAGTAAAAATGTTTAAAAGCAGTAACAGCGACAGTGACATGCACAGCCCTTTACTCTCCACTCGTCTGGCCAACATCTCAATGTCAGTGAGCAACTGCAAGTATTGTACAAACAGCTGTTTCTACAGTACTCACAATTGCAAACTGACAGTCAGTGGCTTTTCTACAGTACTCACAATCCCTCTCTAACAGTAGGATGGAGACCATCCAAAGTGGTCAGTGAAGGCCTGTGTTGGTCTCCACCATGATAGCTGTAGCTCAGCTTAGGTGACTGGGGTAAGTCGGATGTGCCTGGAGGGAGATCTAGCATGGGCTAGTCAGGATAGGGTTTAATGCCCTTATGGAGGACCACTAGACCACCAGGAGTATTCAAGACAAACACAGGATGGGTGATCAGGGGTTGTGGAGACCACTAGTCCATTATGAATATTGAAGACAGCTACAGTATGCATGACTAGGCATGAGGGACCACTAGACTCCCCAAAATATTCAAAAAGGCTACAGGTTGGGCACTCAGGGGAAAAGCAAATATACTAATGAACCCACAGAAGGCATGAAAATGTTCCATAGCACCTTCCATGCCCAATGGACTCCTTAACAAGTTAGGGCTGAATATGGCCTACAGAACCCAGTCTCTATCTTATTTGGCCATCCTAAATTCATTTGACTCTTTTAGGCCATATTCAGTTTGTGGCTGTATCAGCATAGCACAAAGTCACATGAACTGTGCCAACATGGTCCCATAGTTTGACAGTTAGCTCACTCAAGTCAGAGTGTAATAATTGTCTGAATATTGCTCCCATGCCTGCCATGGCTAATTCTCATGCTGCACACTCAGCTGGCTCTGAATATCAGGGCTATACCCCTTAACCCAGTGAAATACAAAGTCCACAAAACAATGGCTACTCGTGGTAAGAAAGGTCTGCCCATAGCCATAAGATGCTGTTGTTTTAACATGTAACAGCATGCAAGCAAACATGTTAAGCATTGACAAATGATTGCTATTTTTTTTATTTATTTATAGTTTTTGCCACCTTTGTTCTTCCTGGCTGCCCCATCCCACTGATCCCCCAGTGCCATCACTCAGCTTCTCTGGGGCTTACCTCACTCCACTAGTTCTCAGCCACAGGACCTCCTTTGGAGATTTCTTTGTTGCTGGTTTGGGGCCTTTCTGAGGAATGGGCTTCATTCTGTGACTGGGAGATGTTCTACCATTTTCTACCAAAGGACCCACAGTGCATGCCATGGAATTGATGTATGTGCTCTGCCTCCAAGGAGGTGCTCCCCAGTGTCCTGTGGGTGAGGTCCCTCTTCCTGCATGGTTCAGCTGTGCTGCCACCCAAATTCCTCCATGTGACACAGTGAGCCGCGGGACACTATCATCCTTCCCCTGAGAAAGGAAAGCTCTCCTGGGGATGCTTAATCTTCACTCCCTCCCTCCCTCCTTTGGTTGACCCCCAAGTGATCCACATCTGTTTACAAATCCAGGTCACTTGCTAAGCATGAGGATAGTAGCCCAGTGCCTCAGACTTCCATGCCACTGGGCCAGCAAAACAAATACTAAGTTTTAGTGCACAATTAGCATTTCCCATTTCAGTTCACATTCCTCTTTTTCATCTACACTTTCTTAAATGCCATCTTCCTTTTCTTAAAGTGCAATGTGAAGAGAGGAAAAAAAGTGTTCATTTTACCAGTAGTTACTTTTTTTTTTTTTTTTTTTTTCTATTTTTGGCCTCCGCGCCTCTCGTCGACCATCGACTCTGGTCACGGACCCCTGGAGCCCCAACCACTGGATATTGCCGTCTCCCCCGGTCATCCCTGGCTTACCCCCCAGAGAGTGGGGCTGCGGCTCCGACCCCAGAAATCGGACCGCGGAACTGTGACTGGTTGGGAGAACAGCTCCGGTGGTCAATGGGGGCTTCCAGGGGCAGAGCGTCACCGAGACGCAAGGCATGGGATTTTTGTCCCCCCCTTTTAAGCAGGATGGGGATGTGCAATGATGGCCAGCGTCCGCCCCATCCTGAGAGCTCTGTTATGCCCCGACGTGGAGCGTGCACCCAGCCTCCGCTAGGTGCCGCTCATATGCCGGCTGCAGCCCCTGCCCTCCCACCAGGGAAGGAGAGCCGCCCATGGGACGCTCAATCCTTCCCAACCCGGCCGGTCCCATGATGACCCAGGTCCGTTCCCGAACCTGGGTCGCCAGTGTCGCAAGCGGAAATCCAACTGCTGCGCTGACGGACCGGCCCAGTAGTTAATTTCTTGTTTTCTCTCCTCTTTTCTTTTCTCTTGTGTATCTGTCCCAACTTCAGTTGTTAACTGCTTAGTTTCATATGCTCTTATGACCAACAGCAGGGCAGCTTGTCTTTTGGCTATAGTGTGGCCAGAATTTTCTGCATATATGTACAGTACTGTCACTTTCCTTACCCATAGATTTATGAGCAATTCAATCACAAACAGCTTACACTTTTAAACTAAGAAAAATGCTTTCCTTTTCTGAATAAGAACATAAAAAATTTCCACAACAAGGAAGAGGTAAAGCCTCCAACTCTGAGTTCTTGCAAATGCTCAATGCATTCTGCTACATACCAACCACACTGTATCAGTGTATTTATGTGCCTTTGGCCCAGGTCAAGCCTGATAAAAGACCTTTGATACAGTGCTGCAAGCCAGTTAACAAATTTCAAATAAATAACAAATATTTAAGATAGGGAGTCAGCCAGGCATTGTTCCTCTGGTGGAAAAATTCATAGCAGACAATGGTTGCCACCTGCACCTTAAGTAATTACTTGTTGTTAACTATGACCACCGGCTTTGTAGTCCTATTCACAACTTTGAGGAAAATGCCTCCCATTGCCATTTTATGAGACCCTGTTTCTATGGCAGCAACTCCTTTTTATCCAGACTGAGGCTCAACCAGCTAACAGCCATCCATTCACTGAGTTCAGGTGGACATCAATCCCTGTCACATAATCACCCTATTCTGGTGTGACAGTGGGTACAATTGTATATTATCTGGATAGCAGTGAAATCCCAGATCATGCTATCTCACTATCTCCCACAGAGGCAGCATGTACACAGCAAGCAACACAAAGGACAAAGTCAAAGCTTGCTACAACAAATGCCACAGAGCATAGCAGCCACCCTGAAGGAAAATCTCCCCATGGTAACATGCTGTTCCCATCCAGCCAGGAAAAATCTAACCAATGCAACACTATACTGGCAAGTCACCTCAGGTTCAGGTTCAGGTTTCAGTTTATTGTTCGACTTTTAAAAGTCATTACACATATTACAGCATAAAAATAGAAATACAAATTACATGTTGCACTTTTACAGATTGTGCACATACTGTACACATATTGCACCCTTAATACATTACTATAAGCCAAATAACATAATGAAACTAATATTGCACATTTCTTTTATTCTAGGATTCTGGTGCCTCTAATTAGTAAATTTGAGACATTTCAATTAGTCCAATATGGCTAGCATACCTTTTCTGCCATAAACAGAGTGTAATAATTCAATATTAAATATTAAGCTTTAAACTCAATATTTTTGGAGAGCTTGTATCTGAATATATCAAATTCAAATCTAATATTTCACTGAGTCTTTATTTTCTGTAATAACATGGTATTTTTTCTCATCAATTATTTTAAGGAGGGAGGCCACGTGGGTTAACACTTGTTCATCTCTTGTTTTAAAGAGATGCGTACCAAGTAATATGGGTTCATATTAAAGATGCTTAAGATGTTCTCTTAATAGTTGTTTCCCGTTTTTTTCATATAAGGGGCATAGGATCAATAAATGTGTTAAATCATCCTTATAAAATGGCAGGGTAAAATCATGTAGTCAGATTGGCTCTTATTTATGTGTAAAATCTGGTTTACACATAGGTAAAAAAAGGACTGCTCAGCAGGGAAGAGTCTGCAACACAGATCAATGGACATTTGGAACACAGACAGTTAGTCTTCTACTGCCAGAGCTGATCTTCCACCACAAACATGGCTGCTACCTTTACACTGTTAAAAAAAAAAAAACTTCAACTGGGCCCTAAAAATAAAACTACCTTAAATAAAAAATAAAACAAATGAATTAAATGCTGTTTCCCTGATAATCACACTCTCCTTACATACATAAACAAATTAGAAACAATAAGTATGGTTTATAGTGTTCACTACAACTGTTTCTTTGCTGACAGTCAAAAATACCCCTTCTATCTTTAACTGCTTATCAGGGAACTCTCTTCCTCTTGCCCTGACAGTGAGATAACTGAGTCTCTGGCTGTAACAAAGGCCTTGATTGTCTGTGTGTATGGTGTGTTGGGAGAGAAACATTCCGCTAGTGGAACTGAGCAGAATTTTGAATCCATGTATTCCGTGGTAAACATTCTGTATCTTGAATGTGGGGAGAACAGAGAGAAAAAAAAACAGGAAGAAGAAAGTAGGCAATAATACAATGACATCATCAATGACATCACTTGCAGTGGGTGGAAGGATTATTTTATCACAAATGCATAAATTAAATCTATTTTTCTACATATAAACATGTTTTTCCCAATAGTCAAAAGTAAAAAAAAAGGAGTCAATTTTATTAGCACAATAAGGCACTCAGGGGTGTGTGTAAACCATATTTTACAGCATGGCCAACAGCTGAAATCACTCGGCCGTTGGCCTCATGCCTTACTATGCCCTGGCTGCACTGTAAAATATGGTTTACACACACCCCTTTGAGCCTTATTGCTTACTTTTCCATCTCACATTTACATTGCCCTTCCATTACTTCTATTTTTTTTTTGCTTGTTGTGTAATTCACTTCACCAATTACCATAATTACATTCAAACCTAAATCTAGTTATTATTTTCCTTTGACAGGAGTTTTTGAGTATTGTTAAATATGGCTACAACCCATGGTCCCTTTTGTTTTTAATCATCCACTTACTTATTCTGTATTGCTGGCAAGATTCAAAATATTTTTGATAATAAATATCTATAATCCTTACTATAATCTCTTTAACAATTTGGGCAATTGGGACTCTGGATATATCACTGATACAATGCAAAAGTCCATAAGGTTTTATACTATTTTCCACTGTTAAGTTACTGGGAAAAGGTATATTCTGTTTCATATACTGTAATTTATTGTTTCATCAATACACATCCTAGGTAATCTAAATTCACTCTTAGAGTCAACCTTGATCCAATACTTCACCAGACTCTGTTTTATTTTACTTTCTACTGGTAGTTAGCCTAATTCTGTTCTGACCAATGCTGAAGGTGTTCCCTTTAGAAGTCCTAACAGATGTTTACATAACTTATTTAGATGGGGTTCCATGTTGATTTTTGGATGAGTTCCCCCATACTTCTGCTCCAAATAATACCTGGTTCTTTATGTTGGCATTAATAACCATTAAGTTGCCTTTCACAGATTTTCCTCCATATTTATGTGAAAATAATTTTATTACTGGGACAACATTTTTAACCTTTTTTTTTTCCATTTCATATATTTGTTTTCTCCAATATCCTTCTTGTGTATCTGTAATTCCTAAATAACAAAACTCTTCTATTATTTCCAATTTTTTGTTTTTAATGTAGTATTTATATTCCATATTATTCCCTCCAAAAACCTAATATTTTTGTTTTATCATAGTTAATTTGTAAGTCAGCCCTCTCACATTCCAGATAGAACCTATGTAACATTCTTCTTAAACCCAGTGCACTTGTAGACAGAAGTGACACATTGTCTGCATACGCTACTTATGGACACCTTCTCCCTCCTGTTTATGGTAGATGAAACTCCTCCTCATATAATGTTTTAAGTACTGTTTCAAAGAAAATATTAAATAGAATCAACAAAATGGTAGACCCTTGCTTTACCCCTATGTTTGATTCAAAATTTTCACTCAGATCCCCAGCTTTGTTAAATTTGATACACGTAAGATTATCTCTATATAATCTTTGTAACATGTCTATTGTTGGTTGATCCATCCTTAGTTTTTTCAGTCTCTCCCATAAAATTACCCTATTAAGCCTACCAAAAGCTGCTTTCAAATCTATAAAAGCACAATATAGTTTTTACTGCTTTATAAACTTATATTTATGCACTAAATGTGCAAGGACAAAAGATTGGTCGATAGTAGAATGCTGTGCTCGAAAGCCAGCTTGTACTTCATCAAGTACAGTATTTTATTTTCATTGGACCAAGTGACTATTATTAATAACATGAGTAAATATTTTAGCTATGCAATCAATAAGGCTTATCGGCCTATAGCAACCAGAAACCTTTTTATCACCTTTTTTATAGATCGCAATTATTACAGTATATTATTTCTCCAGCTGCAAGGTACCGCTCCTGTTTCCCTTATATGGTTAAATACTCTGAAAAGCAAGGGTATCCAGAATTATTTCAGTTTATTAATGACATCTGAGGGGAGGCCGTCTGAGCCTGGAGCTTTATGTGCTGTAAATGATTCTATAGCTATACTAATTTCATTTTCTGTTAACATTTCATTTTTGTTTTTGCCTACAGATTTTTTCCTAGTTCTTTAAGTTTTTAATATAGTCGGTACAATTTTTATAAAAAAGTCTCTTGAAATGGTTCACCCAGCTATCTGCCTCTATGTTATGTTTTAACTCTTCCTGATGACTTTTTGTGCCCTTACCTACTATACTCCAGAATTTTTTGATGCTTTTTTCCAATACCACTTTTTCTAACTCTGTCTATAACTCACTGATGAATTTTCCACTATTAATTGCTTGTCATGTATAAAACCATGCCAGGTAGTTACTAGGTAAAACTGTGTCATGATGATAACCATGGCTGTAACCTCCATGTAAACCTGAATAATCTTGTAACCAAATGTATTTCTACTGCATCAAAACATGTATTGTTAATCCAGATTGCCCCTGAAAAAGGGACCTTCAGGGCTCAGTGGGCCTACCAGGTCACCAAAATTTAATAAATAAATAAATCATTTGTAACACTTTTCTGTATTCCTTCCTCAGGTTATTCATGATCTTATTATTATTAACATTTGGGATGTGTTTTAATATTCTCAACTGTTTGTTCAACTGTTTTTGGCCATCCTACATTGCTTATGGAACTATTTTTTCCACTTCTTATTGTCGTTAATGGTTATTTCTTTTATAATAATAATACTAGTCATTCTTTTTGTAATATCTTTGAATCCTGCTATAATTATTTCATCGGAATCTTTATTAAGGACCAATCTTACATCTTCTAAAACCCCATATATTTCTAATAACCAAACAAAATATCTTCTATTAAATCCCAACCTATACAGTTTTTCTTGATCACCTTAAGGGATATACTTTTTCCTCTGCTAATGTTGTTAATTTCCTCATTTATAATTTATAATTCTACTGCAGTATGTGATGATTCAGTTTTTGGTACCATTTCTAAGTTTTTACAATGTTTCAAAATGTCTCTACTGACCCAGACAAGATCTATAACTGACACTTCATTCCCCCCAAATATGTATAATTACCCTTGATATCCTTTTGAGTTCTTCCATTTAATAATAATAAATCTCCGGTTTGTAATTGTTCCATTACATCTTTACCTTGTGTATTACCCTTATCATCCCTAGATTCTCTAAATATCTTAATCCCATTAACTGGATTAGATGTTTCAGTGATTTATTCTGTACAGGTCTTACATAACAGTTTATCAACAATAGTTCTTGTTTCCCATCATGTACTACCTTATTGATAAGTGTATCCTCCATTTCAATACTGATTTCTGAAGTGATAATGTTTTTATCAAGTTTACAGAAAGTTGCCAATCCTCCCACACATCTTCCAATTTTTTTATATGTCTTTGCCTGTTTACTGTATGCTTTATATCCATTCAGGTAAACTAGACCCTTATTCCATATTTCTTGAATACATATGCAATCAAATTAATTTATATACACTTCTAATTCAGGGACAGTAAATTTGTCACCAATTCCAGAGATATTCCATGTCAAAATTGTCTTTATTTTACAAGTGTTGCCATGTGGCCTCCCTCCTTGTTCATAATAATCTACAGGATGAAACACACTTTTAATGCACTCTGCAGTATGCTGCAGCAGACCTACTGAATAAAGCAATGTAATTTCAATGGCAATTAGTCCCCTTTGTCATGCAGGAAATTGTGGCATTCACTTCATCCTGGCAGTGTCACATTTTCCTGAATGAAAAGGGGGCTAATTACCATTACAATTACATTGCTTTAATTTGTAGGTCTTTTGCAGCATTCTGCAGAGTGCTGCAAAATGCTGCAGACTTGCATTTCATCCTGGGGGACACCACTGTACATGTCATAATTCTTCTTCAGCCAGAATTTCATACCTATTGGCTATTTCTACCAAACTTTCCAGTTATCAGAAACATCCCTGTTGTCATTCTTTTTAGGAGATGCTTCATTATCCCTTGTACTTTAAATAATTATGTATATTCTTAATTCATCCAAAACAGTCAGTTTTTTTCTTTATTTCTTTAAGGAATATGCCTTCATATAGCCAGATTGAAATCTGGTTGTCTTTTTTCCATTTAACCACTTTATTGATCTCTCGGTTATCAACAAGCTTATTCAATAAAACACTTAATGTATTAGCCAATTTCTCTTTTAAATTTGTCTTCCCTTCACCCTTTCATTGTGTTAGGCCAAGGAGGGGGAGTGATGACGTCAGTTCCAGCTATGAGCAGGAGCTGAACAAGACATCAAACTCAGCATCAGCAGTGTGGTCTGATGGCAGGCATAGAATGAATGAATAAAAGAATCACTAACTTTGGCTTCTGTTTTTTATTCTCTTTTGGTAAAACGTGACTTATCGTGAAGTAGAAAATTACATGCATTTGTGAATAAATTTGTGTGCATAAGGCATGTCTAAAGAAGTTAGATGAACAAAAGAGTTATGTAAACAGTGTTCTTCCAAATGACAGAAGGGCAAACAAAATGCCAAGCACAGAACACCAGCTGAACAGCCATCAAAACATCAGCCTTCCCCTGATATTGCCCTACCTGTGGTGGTGAATCAGTACCCAATTTCCCCTTTCCCAAAGATGCCCAATGCAGGTAATATCTCATTCTATTTTTTAAAAAAATCTGCTCAGGACTGTGACAGTACGATGCTGCCAAAGAGGTCTGCATCAGGACAAATGGAAAATCTAGAAGCAAAAGAAATATTTAGCATGAGAGCAGCTAATGCTTCTGAAGGGAAGAATACAGGAGAGCCATTAGATGGAATAGAGGGAGGCTACTGACATTGAATCTCCAAGGGGCTCATGGGTATCCTCACTGGAAAGAAGAGAGTCAGCAGCAGAATATGTGCTTGCACTCGATATACAGTTGATACAAGGCTCTTCAACTCACAAACAAAACCGAACAGAAAATGTTGACTCTCAGGGGATGTAAGGCAACATTATGAATGTTTTATCTGCTTTTAGAACTGAAAAGAAGGATGCTATAGTAGATATCAAAGGCTCAATGAAAGGAGTTTTGGAATCAGTAGCCACACTTACAAAGAAATTAGACAATCTTACATTTAGAACCACTGAGCTTGAGACTAGAGTTTCTAAATTGGAAGATGTAAGTCAACTTTTAATAAAAATGCAAACACAACATGATAAACAACTGCAAGTGTTACAACAAAAAGTGGCTGAGTTGGAGGACCGCTCTTGAAGGGTCAACCTAAGAATATGTGGGTTACCAAAAGGAATAGAGGGTGTGGGAGAACCTGTGAGGTTTTTTGAAAAAATGGTCACTATAGCAATGAGAAGGCCCTATCCAGAGCAAAAAATTTCATTGGACAGGGCACATACAGGATGGAACAGGTTTGGAGCAATTAACCAAAACTACCCAAGAGCAATCCTTAAAAAACGACATAACTATAAAAACAAGGTTTGAAGTTTCAGGACATAGTTTTCCATGTTTACCCCGACTTATCTAGTGAAACAGTTAATAAAAAGAAATTGTTTAATCCAGTCAAAAAGAAATTATACAATATGGGCATTACATTTACAATGATGTACCCTGCTAAAATTTGCTTTGTGGTAAAGAGAAAACTAATACATTTTGATTATGCTGAATAATCACTTGAGGCCTTTGAGGAATATTACAGACATCGGCAAACCCAGCATCCAACAGCAATGCTGAAATGACAAAAAACACATCCTTATCAGAGCAATACTCTAGAAAATCTGGATGAACATATTGCCCCATGAAGTTGACAAAGAAAGGGAATTAAAAAAAATAAATAAATAATAAACAACAATAAAAAAAATATTTTAGTTTTAAGGCTGGAACATGCTTCTAAACAAAGATTAAACTGCCAGCCCGGTGGCGCTGAGGGTTGAGGTGCTGGACGCCACACCTTGAGCTATGCCGGTGACCCAAGTTCAGGAGCAAGCTCAGGTGCCGGGGGTCGTCAGGGGTCGGTTGAGGATCGAGCACCCGTTGAGGTGCTCTCATCCCCGGGGAGGAGGGTTGGGATGGTCTGGCATGCCAGTGGCCCCCAGTGGAGACCATGGGGCACTGCTGCATGTAGGGCAGCATGTGATCAGAGTGGCTGATGCAAGCCAGGGTTGCCATGCGCCACTGCATTTGGGCATGTGCCATGCATGGGGGAGAGAGATCAGAATAAGGAAAACCCCAGTCCACAGGGTAGGTGATGGCACCATCCCCCATGCCCATAGCTGGGTCCATCCTGTCTGGCCTTTCAGCTTCCTCTGCCCGGGCCCTCACCCACAGTCAGAGTCTACGAGTAAGTGCACACAAAGATGGGGGTGGCCACACCATAGATGGGTTAAGCTGGGGGTGCCAGCTGTGCAATGAGGGGGAGGAGAGAGGAGGCTCAGACAGGAGGGCTTCAGGCAGGGCAGGAGGATCTGGCTGGATACCTGAGAGAGGCCCCATGGACCACGACCAGGAAGGAAAGATAATTGAAAAAAAAAAACGATTAAACTAGGACCACTGCTGTGAGTTTACAGTGCTAGAGATGATACTAGAGAAGATAATCTCTGTGAATATGGGGGATAGGGATTACTACAAAAGGATATTTTGAAACACTGATTGGGGGGATCTCAGGGGTAATGAAATATCTTTTAGTTTTAATGTAAGGGTCCAAGATTCCATTTGGTTTAATATAAGAAGAAAAATAATAGAGATAATACAGAGAGGGAACAATGGAAAGGAAAAAAATCTAGACAAATGGGGGGAAAATCAGAATAGCTATGTGGAACATAAAAGACTTATGAAATAAAATTAAGATAAATAAAACTATAAATTATTTGGAAAAAAGTATTAATTGTGTTTTAATGCAAGAAACACATTTCCAGGAAAAGGATTTCCAATGGTTTCAGAGGCGGTGGGGACCTGAGGCCTATTCAGGTTATAATCAGTTTTCATGTGGGGTGGCAATTTTCTTTCATAGGAAAGACTTTCTGACTCTCCCAATTATTGATAACATAATTTCAGATGCACATGGCAGATATGTAATAATGGAAATTACACTGGGGATATAATCCATTACCTTTGCTTTTATGTACAGTATGGTCCTAATATAAACAATCCATCTTTTTTCTTAGAATTTTTCTTACAGCTGACAACTTGTAAGACCCCTTATATTATTGGGGGAGGGGGATTTTAACCTTACTGTAAGGAAGAAAGATAGAACATCATCTTCAAATTCAGTATTTAATTTCTCCATAAAGATTATTAAAAATTATAAGATGGACTTGAAATTAAATGATCCATGGGAAGAAAAAAAGTTAAATTTGAAAAAAAAAATCCATTCTTTTCAGCTAGGCACCAAGCGTACTCTAGAACTGTTTGTTTTTTTAGTTTCAGAATCCCTACTACATACAATAAATAGTATAGACTATCCTGGTATAATAATATCGGATCATTCCTCATGTATAATGGACTTACAATTACAAAATGATAAAGATTGTAATTACACATGGCGAATGGATGTTACTGTACTAAATAATCAGGACATGAAAGATGCTTTTCAAAATGATATGGATTTCTTTTTTATGGCAAATAAAGAAACTGATACTAATATCCTGATTATCTGGGAAACTTATAAAAATAAAAAATAAAATGAAGAAACAGTGGAATGAACAACAATCTCAATTAGAACATGATTAAGAGATATTAGAACAAATGCATGCTACAAATTTAGATTTAAATGTATATAATAAGCTAATAAGAAAGAGAGCAGAATTAAATATATTAATAACTGAAAAAGCTGAGCATCAAATTCTATTAACAAGGTTTAATTACAATATTTCAACAGACAGACCATTTAAGCTAATGTCTTGGCAATTAAAAAAGATCAAGAACATAATGATAGAAGGTAAATTAAAGATGAAGCAGGTGATATTCATCAAGACTCCATACAGATAAAAAAATGTTTGAATATTACAGGAAATTATATACTACAGAAATTAACATAACAGATAAGGCAGCAGAAGAATTTCTTCAAGTTATACAATACAAATAAAGCAAGTTACAGAGGAGACCAAGACTTTATTGGAAGAGCCCATAACACAGACTGAGGTATTAAAAGCCATAGAAAATGTACCTTCAGGGAAAGCACCTGGCCCAGATGGCTTTTAAATTGAATTCTATAAAAAATTTAAGTACAGTATTTTTTGGCCCCAGTTATGACTGAACTATTCAATGTTTTTAATATAATACAAGATATCCCCTATTCATTTAAACAAGCTACTCTGTTATTATTTCATAAACAAAGAAAGAACATTAATAATTGTGGATCTTATAGACCCTTATCATTACCGATTTCAGATTATACATTTATTTCCAAAATAATGGCAATGAGGCTGGAAGGGACACTCTCATCTCTTATAGAATCTGATCAGAATGGCTTTATAAAAGAACAAAAAATTAATGATAATTTAGGAAGAACAATAAATATTATAGCAAATAATACAGCACATGATTCAATAGTATTAGCAGTGTATTCTGAAAAGGCTTTTGACTGGATAGAATGGAATTTTATACTACTACAGTATTGCTGGCTAAAATGAATTTTGGTACGCAATTGACGAACTGGATACAATTGTTATATTTAGCTCCAGAAGCTAATATCAGAATAAATAATATCTTGTCAGAAATAATCCATTTAACAAGAGGTATGAAACAAGGATGTACCTTCTTACCCTTACTATTTGCCCTTGTTAAGGAACCAATGGCAATAGCAATTAGGCAAAATAAGAAAAATTACAGGAGTTAATAACAATAATACCACTCATAAAATAAGTCTCTATGTAGATGATGCTTTGTTATATATGACCAACTCCTCAAGTTCCATAACTGAATTCATTAAGTTATCCACATGGTACTGTATGGGAAGGCATCAGGATATACAATGAACTGGCAAAAAACATTAATATTAAAACTAAATGATAAATATAATTTACAAATACTGGAAAACTGTAAATGTGAACAAACAGACTCCATAAAATATCTGGATGTTATCTTAACAAAACAATATGATCAACTGTACCAAGCCAATATTCCTAAGTTAACAAAAGAAATTAAAAAAAATTTAGATAATTAGAATCACTTGCAATTAATGTTAACTGGAAGAATAAATGTAATTAAAATGGAAATACTCCTCAAACTATTACACACTTTTCAAGCCCTACCTATTATAATCCCTAATTCATTTTTCAAAACATTAAAGAAAATAATCACTAACTACATTTGGAATAAGAAAAAACCCAGAATTTCATATAAGAAGTTAATATTACCCTGATTTTAAGAAATATTTCCATGCTGTACAATTAAATGAAATTTGGCATTGGTTAAGAGATCAAGAGATTCAAACTATAGCAACCAAAATGGAACAAGATATGCATGGCAAAAAATCACTTTGACAACTATTTTCAGGCTATTATAGTAATAAAATGATACAAAAAATTGTCAGTCCAGTAACTTACATTACATAGAAACATGGAAACATAGAATTTGATGGCAGAGAAAGACCGCTTGGCCCACCTAGTCTGCCCATTTCTCTACCTAATGGATAAGCTGCAGATCCTAGTTAACCAACAGCCTACTTCCTCCTACCCCCCCACTAGAATTGCCTTGTGTCTGTCCCATGCATTCTTGAATTCCCCCACTGTTTTTGACTCTACAGACTCCTTAGGAAGGCCATTCCATGCATCTACAAACCTCTCTGTGAAGAAATACTTCCTCACATTATCACTGAGCCGTGCCCGCTCTATCTTTAAATTGTGCCCCCTTGTTCTTACACTTCTCTTTTTCTGAAAGATGCTACCCTCTTGGACTTTGTTGATTCCCTTGAGGTATTTGAAAGTTTCTATCATGTCCCCCCTCTCCGTCCTTTCCTCAAGGCTATACATCTTAAGCTCTTTTAGTCTTTCTTCATATGTCTTCTGGTGCAGACCCTGCACCATTTTGGTTGCCCTCCTCTGGACAGCCTCCACCCTGTCTATGTCTTTGCAGAGATGGGGTCTCCAGAACTATACACAGTACTCCAGATGTGATCTTACCAACTGTCTGTACAGAGGGCCAACAGCTTCCTGTTTTCTACTGGTGATGCCTCTCCCTATGCATCCCAGTATCCCACCAGCCCTCCTTACTGCCTTTTCACATTGCTGGCCCACCTTTAGATCATCAGATATGACTACCCCCAGGTGCCTTTTCATTTTTGTTGTTGTCAGTATCTCACCCCACATTGTGTACTCTATCCCTGGGTTTTTGTTTCCCAGGTGCATTACTTTGCACTTCTTTGCATTGAATCTACGCTGCCATACATTTGACCATTCCTCCAACCTTGCCAAGGCTCTTTTCATCCTTTCCACCCCACCTTGCATATCAACCCTGTTGCAGATCTTTGTGTCATCTGCAAAGAGACATACTTTCCCTTCCAGTCCCTCTACAATGTCACTTATAAAAACATTAAAAATGACCATCCCCAGTACTGAACCCTGCGGTACCCCACTAGTAACCCCCCTTTCTCCACTGTGGACTCCATTTACTATTACCCACTGTGTTCTGTTGTCCAGCCAGTGTCCATCCCAGGCTACCACCTTGGGACCCACTCCCAGGCTGGCTAATTTGTTTATTAATCTTTTGTGTGGGACTGTGTCAAATGTCTTGCTAAAGTCTAGGTAGGCCATGTCCACAGCCCCTCCCTGGTCTACTTCTTTGTCACCCAGTCAAAGAAATCAATTAGATTTGTCTGACATGACCTTCCTGCTGTGCATCCATGCTGCCTTGGGTCATGTACCCCACTGGCCTCTAGGTACTCAACAATTATTTCCTTCAGAAGTGATTCCATCATTTTCCCTACCACTGAGGTCAAACTGACAGGTCTGTAGTTTCCTGCCTCTGTCTTTCTCCCAGTTTTGTGAAGGGGAATCACATCCACCCTCCTCCATTCCTCATGTACCACGCCATCCTCCCATGATTTATTAAAAAGGGTAGTCAGTGGTGATACTAGTTCTTCCCTTAGTTCTTTTAGAATTCTGGGGTGAATCCCATCAGGCCCCATTGCTTTATCCACCTTCAGTTTTAAGAGTTCCTTCAGAACCCTTTCTTCTGTGAAAGGACTAGGGGTGGACGGATATAGAATTTGCAATGGATATTGGTCCGGATTTTTTACCTAACTTATCCAATCGGATACTGATAGCCATCAGATCAGATTTGGTGTGTGAATAAGTAGATGTTTCCAAGATGTTACCTGTTCATCCCCACACCCCCATAAGCCACATATCCCCACATATTCCCCAATGTTAACAAAATATTGACAGCTGTCAGTATAAAAATATAATTATTAATTTTTGTTTCAAAGTTCACAAAGTTGTGCATTGGTTAAGCACTAGAATTTATTCATATTCTGTTTTATGAACTGTAGCATATTTGTGTTCTCAGGGGATAGTCTGGACCTCCGATTGGTAATAATATCCCCTGCTATACTAAAAACATGTTCGCTTGGCATGCTTGAAGGGGGTGGTGCTAGGTATCTTCTGGCAATGTTGGATAATGTTGGAAAGCATTGTCCTTGTGTTTTCCTGTAAAGTAGTGCTTCGGAGGTGCTTTTTTCGGGATCAGACTTTTGGCCAAATAGATTTCAAGCTCCTGATTCCGTTGTGGAACCCCATTAATCACTGATGCTGCAAAATAAAAACATTTTGTTAAGTGTGATATAGTAAAGCAACATCAAATAGTTTTTTGTATGCTACAGTTACTTACAGTCTTCTGGGAGTGCATTATTTTGGGAGAAAGAGACCCATGGATCATCAGCTTCTGGGTTACACTCACGGGCTATGCACTCAAGTGTTCATTTAGGCTTTTTCAGTTGCTCCTTAGACTGTTCCACCACAAGCTGTTTCAGGACAGCTTTAGCAAAACTTGTGCCACATTCAGTTCTGAAAAAATGAAGCTTGTATCTAGTATCAAGTACGGTTGCCACGACAACCTCCTTCATAGACTCATATGGCAGTAAGCGTTTATCCATTGACAAAAGCATGGAATTCTTCATAGCTTGTAGCCCTGGTACAGTAATGCCTTCAAATAGAATGGTACAACACAGTTGAAGTAGGGATTATATCTGAGACACAAACGCAGTCAGCACTAAGCCACCTAGTTTCGAGTTCAAACGGACGTAGTAAGGTGCAAATGTTTTTGGCTAAACCCAATTGTATGGTTCTAAATGTGCGTGTCTCACATTCTGCTGCATACACTGTTAAGACTCTGCGTTGTTCCAACAGCCTCTCCAACATGTACAATGAGCTATTCCATCTGATGGGCACATCTTGAATGAGACAATGTACTTGCAATTTAAGTGTGTTTTGAAGCTGTGTCATTTTTTCAGTAGCTGAAGCTGAATGTTTAAAGTGGCCTATCATTGCCCTTCCCGTAGCTAATAAGTCCTTCACAGGGTACTGTTTCAAGACAGAATCATGAATTATCAGCTGGAGTGTGTGAGCTACACAGCCAGCACTTGGGACATCACTTAGCTTCATAGCTTTTGTAATATTAGGGCCGTTGTCTCTGACTACCAAGTGTCTCTGACTTGCCTTAATCCCCCAAGAGTCAAGTATTGTTAAAAAGTCCTTAGACAGATTCTCCCCCATATGTTTGTCTGTTAGGTGCTTCAAGTATAATAGCACCGATCGTCTATTTAGGTCAGCATCAATTCAGTGTGCTGTTACTGGTAAATAAGATATAGTGGAGCATTCTGTGGTCCAGGTATCTGTGGTAAATACAAAGGACTGTGCGTATGACAAATCCTCTTGCATCTTTGCCCTCAATTTATTGTACATTTCTGGTATAATCACCTTTGAAAAATGGCCCCTTGAAGTAAATGTATAACGCTGCTCTAACACTCCCAATAGCTTTTTAAACCCCTCATTATCAACTACAGAGAAGGGCTGCTCATCCAGCACAGCACACCGCTCGATGAACTTGAAATGAATGAAGCACAGGTGAATTCAGTGCTTACAGTTAAGTTAAATATAAATCCACTTCACACCTACTTAACAGGGGGGCAACCAACAGCAAACAGATTGCTAACAGATTACTAACAGCCTAACAGCGTAGCGAACACCAGCTGCTCAATTACATAAATTAGAGAAATTAGATAAATGAAGAGTGTTTTTTGAATGATATTTATCTTCAGAGTGGCACATTGCATTCTTCAGCTATAACAAGCAAGATCCGACTGATGATGTTTACAATATCCGAATGGAACGGTTTCATTGGGAATGGCCAAAATCCAATCAGATTCATATATCCGCCCATCCCTAGAAAGGACGAATATCAACCCCCCTATTCAGAGTGATTCTATTGACTGCATTAGGTATCTCCCCCTGCTTTTCCATTGTGAATACTGAGCAGAAGTATTCATTCAGTATCCCTGCTTTTTCACTGTCGCTCTCTGCCCAACCACCTTCCTCTTTATTCAGCCTCAGTATCCTTGCCTTAGTCTTTCTTTGCTCCCTAATGAACCTATAAAAGGTTTTATCCCCCTTTTTAACCGAGTTGGTTATCTTTTTCTCGGTCTGGGCCTTTGCTGTTCTGACTGCCTTCCCCACTTCCTTCTGCTTTAACTGGTACAGTTCTCTACCCTGCTCCTTGGTGTTTCCTTATACTTCTTGAACGCTATCTTTTTCTCCCTTACCTTCTCCACTACTTCTTTTGAGAACCATAGTGTTTTCTTCTTTCATTTTGATTTGTTTATTTGCTTCACACAAAGGCTTGTTGCCTCTGTGATGGCGGTTTTGATGTTTCCCCATTGTTGCTCAACCCCACCTTCTTGCCTGTTTGCTAGTGCTTTTCTGAGGCACTCTCCAATATTGACAAAATCAGCCCTCCTGAAGTTCAGTACCTTCACTTTTGTATGGCTTGACTCTACCGCTAAGTTTATCATGAACCATACTGTTTGGTGGTCGCTTGTTCCCAGATGGCCACCCACTTCAAGATCAGAGATCCTCTCTCCGTCCCCATTTGAGAGTACCAGGTCTAAGATTGCTCCCTCCCAAGTGGGTTCCAAAACTAGCTGTCTGAGGCATGCCCCCTGTAGGACATTGAGAATGGCTCTGCTCTTGGATGTGGCTGCAGCAAAGGTACTCCAGTTAACATCTGGCATATTCGGTTGCCGCATCAGCAATAGCTTCCCTTTCTCTGCCATTCCAAGGATGTCTTCTATCATTTCCTTGTCCATTTCCTCCCCCTGAGATGGTGTCTGTAGTCAACCCCTGTGTGGATTGTGGTGCCATTTCCAGTCTCCAGGGTGACCCACAGTGCCTCCTCTCCTCCCTGTTTACCTTTTAGTTCTGTTGCTTTGATCCCTTCCCTTACATAGAGAGCTACTCCTCCTCCACTTCTTCCATCCCTATCTCTTCTGTAGATTGAGTAGCCTGGTATGTTGACATCCCAGTCATGGTTCTATGTGTACCACATTTCTGTGACTGGCATGATATCCAGGCATCCCTCTTCCATCAACTGCAATATATTGTTGGTTAGAACTCCATAAACTAAGGAAAATAAAGATTCCCATTACTAAATATACTCCTATTTACAATAATTACCATTTTTTGCCTTCCATTGATGATCTTATATTTAAACACACACCACACAACAGGAAGCTGTAAATCAGCAGGGCACACAAGGTCTCAGGAGCCTTAAAGGCCCAGATCCCCAGCCCACAGTTACATGCACCATACAGCAGGAAACTGCACAACAGCAGGGCACGTGAGGTCCCAGGAGCCTTAGAGGTAATCTTGCCTCCATTCTCCCACTGGATCATGGTGAGGAGTGTTATTTTCTGTCCCCACACAGTGACTGATTGATTCCTTGGACACATCTACCTGGCAGCATACCATGGGGTATTTGGTAGTTTGGAACAGTCTCTTTAAGAACATTCAGAACTGCTCCTGCCTATAGATTGGACTTTATTTCTGCTGTTTCTATGACATTTTATCTCTCCCCACATTGCATTTATGCTATGCTACTTACAGTTTGATCAGTCTCTTTCTCTGCAGCTTAGAGTATTATTGTGTGGTAATTTGTTGTTCTTGTGTGCTCTACTGCTGTTTGGTCTCCTCTCCAGGTGGGGGGTCAAACTTACAGAACTCAGTCTAGACTGTCTCACACATGCGTAGTAGGTGTGGCATGTAGCCCACAGACTGTACCTGGCTAGCCTTTTTATTTCGTTGTTTAACCAGGAGTAGCACACTAAGCTGAAAGCTTTTTTACAGGAGCAATCTGAGAGCAGAGGGAAGTTAAGTGACTTGCTCAGGGTCACACAGTATGCAAGTGGAAGCTGTGGGATTCAAACCCAGGTCTGGTCAGCTGGATGTCACCAGATTTGCAGCTCAGAGCCTTAAACCACTGTGCTATACTGCCTCCCATGAGCCTGGCTCATGCATGTACAGTAGGTGCTGTACGTATCCCACAGAATCTTCTAGGCTGGGCCTATGTAACCTGAGACCAGGGGCTGGAGCAGTAGTTGCTCTTGCTGCATACTAATGACCTTCCTCCCTTTGTCTCCCCCTATATAGGATCAGATCCCCAGCCCACAGTTACACACACCCCACAGTAGGAAGCTGCACACCAGAAGGGCATGTAAGGTCCCAGGAGCCTTAAATGTAATCTTGCCTCCCTCCTCCGAGGCTAGGATGGCTGAATGATAGGCCCTTCAAAGTATTCATGCTCGCAGTCCATAGAGCTCTTCTACTACTTGGCATTTCACAGTAATTTCACTGGCAAAATGCCACTTTCACTGGCGAAATGCCAATAACATGGCACCTACGCCCCCAAAATGGTATTTTACCAGGTCTCCAACCCGACCTGACATCATCTTCAGGCTTGGATGGGAATGGGGACCTGTAGCAGCAGCAGAGGGTGTGTATTGTGCTCCACCACTAATTTAGTGTATATGTCTGCCTTACAGTACCTCCATTTGTGGTACTTTCAGTACTGGGAGGTACTGTAGGCAGCGTAGGGCACACCTGGCACGTTTCTGCCAAGATGTGTCAGTTGCTGTTTAAGCAGCTGAAACTGACTTTTAATGAGGTACTCCGCCCACTCACAGCTCTCTTAAACTGCTCCCTATCATTAGGTTGGTTCCTTGCAAAATGCAAAACTGCCCTTATCACACCCATTCGTAAGAGTGGGGATCACACATTACCGGGTAACTACGGCTCCATATCAATACTCCCACCACTCTCCAAAGCCCTCAAAAAAATAATTGCCACACAACTCTCCAACCACCTAACCAAATACAACCTTCTTTGTCATGAACAACACGGCTTCTGGAAGAGCCACAATATCACCTCTGCTCTTCTGGAATTCACCAATGACTTACACACATCACTAGATGCTGGTCAATTAGCAGACACAGTATTCATAGATCTGTCAAAAGCTTTTGACACTGTTCACCACTCACTGCTACTATCCTCCCTTACCCAACTCACCCTGTCACAAGATGCCCTCTTCTGGTTCTGTGACTACCTTACCGGCAGATTGCAACAAGTAAGAATTACTAATACCCTGTCCTCTCCCCTCCCAGTCACATCTGGGGTCCCTCAGGGACCCAGTCTTGGTCCCCTATTATTCAGCCTATTTCTCAACACCCTCTCGAGTGCATTCTCTGGTAAACTCCTCCTATATGCCGATGATGTGGTGCTGTTCCACACCCACCCTGACCCTACCACCCTACAACTGTCACTCCAGAAATTCTTCATGGAGGCTGACTCTTGGTTCACTGACCATAGACTTGTACTCAACTACAAAAAAAAACAGAACTATGTTATTCAACCATTCCCAAAACAAGCACAGTGCCCATCCCCTGATAATAAAAAATGCCTGTAATAAAACCCTGGAGCAGGTCACCTCTTTTAAGTACCTAGAGGTTACACTTGACTCAGGGCTTGCCTATCATGAGCATGTCTGCCTCTTAAGCTCGGCTGTCAACACATGCATTGGGCTCTTACACCACTGCAAACACTGCCTCCCCCAAAATACCCTTAAGCTAGCAATCTCATCATCCATCCTCTCACTCATCAATTATGGAATCTTGATCTATGGTGCAGCTGACAACACAGCCCTAAATAAATTCAGGTCTTCCCTAAATAAAGCCTGCAGACTGGCCACCAGCTGTGACCACCTGACCCACATGTGCACACTTCACACCCACACCAATTGGCTCAATTTCAATAGGTGTCTGAAGTATTAGACCTGTCTCTTTACCCAAAAAATCAGGACTGGTCTTACCCCCCCAGTCTCGCATTCCTAATGAAACCACCTCAGTTCACCAAAAACACACGCAACTCAGAAAAATCCCCCTTCCATGTGTAGAAGCGTGGGAAATAACAGATGTCCAGACCAAAGGTTTAAGATGCATAAAAAACGCAAAGGTATGCGTTTGTCAATTTATTTCCAAAAACAAAACAAAACAAAACAAAAAAATATTCTTAACTTAAAGTTCATAGAAAGGAAAACAATGATTGTTAGTCTTCACACCAAAAACAGGAAATACTTCTTTCCACAGACTCCTGAATTGTCTTTCCTTTCCTTTTGTCTATACAGCACTTGTGTGGAAACACACACACAACTTCTTGCTCTGTGGTCAGTCGAATACTGACTCTCCTCTCTCTATCCATCTACACAGGTCTCCTAGTGGAGGGTTTATATACTTTCCAGAAGGGTGTGTCTTGAACTGAGCCCTCCCTATTGTGACATCACATTACCTGAATACTATAAAGCAGCCATTTTGTAGGCTGCCATCCCTATAACAGGACCTCAGCAGGAGAAGCAAGACATTCAGGTACACATTCATTTTGTTTTAATACAGAAAGAAAAGAAACACTTGTTAAAGATTGAATTAAAATCTGCAGCCTTGGCAAGGAAAAACAGATGAGGGCGCTCCTATCTGTCTTCCTTGCAAGGCTTCAGGATCTATTTGCTTTTAAATGTAAATGCCAGAAAGTAAACATGCATTTATTTAAGACAACAATTCTAGTAAATCTTTTTTACAAGTAGTCTCCTCTAACATATTTTCTTTATATGTGCTGCATATACTTGTGTTTTATGAACTTTCTCACAGCTAGAATTTCCGCTGACTGCTTTTCAGCTTATCAAGATTTGGATGCCAGATTGTTTTAAAGATAATCAGGGACAGTAAAGAAAGGTTTAAAGATTGCCAGGTTGGCCACCCTGACAAGAAAATTAGGATAGATACGAATATAGAAGCAGACAGGATAGAGTAAAAATTGAAAAGTATGGGGGGGCATCTTGTAAATTCTTGATATTTCTCTTCATAACAGGACCCTGTTACACCATGTCCCCTATTGTAAAACTCAATGGAACAGAGGACCTTCCACTATAGGGCTCCACTTTGGTCTAATGCACTCCCCATGCCCATACTCCCTGCCCCCAAACTAGGCCATTACAAATTCCTCCTTCAGAACTACATCCTTCAGGAGGCTGCCTGTGACTGCTATTGACCCCACTTAGATCTGCTGCTAGGCCATGTTCTTGGACAAAGGACCAATCTCTATGCTGGTCTTGCTGAAAATGACACTCTGATACTTATAAAGCTCTCACCTAGGCTCTTCTGGTTGACCTAGTGGTCTAAGATTTGTTGTATCTGTTTTAGTTTCCAACAACAATCATTGTAACATTTGTTATCTATTTCTACTCTATGTACATTGTCTTATGTAATTATGTAATCTACTGACGTGGAGCCTTTGTAAAGGAGTCTCTGACTCAAAGGTTGTAAATTCTGATATATACCAATAAAAAAATAAAAACAGTGGCTTAATAAAGGAATATATGAATAAGACCAGATTTGTATGAATGGAAAATTGCAGCCCTTTCCCCTTTTACAAGATCAATATAATCTTCCAGATTCTCATTATTTCAAATATTTACAAATTAAAAATTACTTAAATAAAAATAACAAAAGTTTATCTCTAGGCAGTACGATATACTTGGATATACTGGCAAACAGTGAAAACAAAAAAAAATGACTGAGAGAACACATGGATGTGATAGCAGCATAATATTAGAAAATAAAATACAAATATTAAAGGAGAAATGGGCAGATGATATGGGGATAGTAATTTCAGAAAAGTTATGGGGAGAAATCCTTTCCTTTCCATTGACTACTGTTAAATCAAGCAAATTGTAGCAAATGCATTTTAATATCTTACATAGGACATATTTTACTCCTTATAAACTTCACAGAATTAATAATTCCATCTCTGCCATGTGCCCTTGATGTGCTCATACCTCTGGAACTCTAATCTACATGATATATGATTGTCCTTTTCTGATTAACTACTGGCCCAAAATGTGTTTATTAATTAATACAATTCTGAGTGTAAATGTAATTAAAAATCAAATGCTGACATCATTAGCTTTCTCAGGACAAAATTTATAACTTGAATACCATCAACAAATATTTATTACAATAGCCGTGATCTTGGCAAAGAAATGTATATTAATAAAATGGAAGGACCCAGTTCCACCTGCCTATGATACTTGGTTAAACTATTTGCTGGCTGCTATGAGATTAGAAAGGATTTATTATCTGGAAAATGAAAATATTACAATGTTTGAAAATATCTGGTCCCCCTTGTATAAGAAAATCCAAACAGGAATAAAATAACTTATTGAGTAATTAATAAAATATTTGTATAGTAACAGGAAACTTAGATAGTAAACATTTCTTTTAGTAAACAAATAGGTGGAAATCTTGGACCCATAGATAGGAGGGAAATGATGATGGATAAAGAGTGCACTATATCAGTGACATTATTGTCTATGAAGTCAGTAGCCCTCAAATTCCTAGCTGAACCTCACATAAAAAAAGAAAAAACAAATTGTGTTAGGCCAAAAATTGCCACATTACTTTGATCTTTCTCCCTCTCATTTGTTTTATTTGCACAGTATTCAGGAAAAAACATTCCCATTGAACAAATGTCTCCCATTTCCATGCCCAATTTCCTAATTTCTGGGATTTTAGATCTTATTGCCCTTATTAGGTAACATTGATCCACAATCAATAGTACCAATTCCAATCAGCTATTGGCCTTATTGTGCTAATGTGATGCTTTGCATGTCTGTACCCATTGAGTAAATAAAACAGTATATTGAGACTCATATTGTTAAGCATCTTCTCAGTCTCTACAGGAATACAAGCCACTTTATGCAGTGAGATCACAAAGTCCAAGCTCAGAGTCTGGTTTAGGAAATTACCAACATTTCCGCTGTTAATTTTCTTTTTTTTATTTGTTCCTTTCCTACCTCTTGTTTCTCTATCTTGGGTTTATTTTCTATTTTCTCATTCCTGTTTCCTTGTTCTACCTATTTTTTCCCTTTGATCTTTTATTCCTTTTTTGTTTTAATATCACTTTTCTACCTTTGACTTTCTTATTTCCCTTTTTATAGTTTACTTCATTTACTTGAGCCCTTTTTTCAGGTTCCCCTAGTACATTATGCACTTCTTTTTCCTCAATATCCCCTTTTACTATATATTTTACTACATCCTTTACTACATCTTTCTTTCCCCATGTTTTATCCTTTTTTTTTCTCTGATCTATATATTTCAGGCTTCATTTTTATTGTTATTTCGTCCCAGTTGTTCTTAGACTTATTTTTACCTTTCTTTTTCCTTTGTTCCTTAACTTTCCTGTCACTCTGAGTTTTCTTTTCTTGTTCCTCCCCTTTATTCTATAATTCAGTGTAGGTTAGCATCCATTCTCTACAGATGCTATCCTCCTTTAATTCTGTGCCTGACAAAATAATGAGTTTGGCTTCCTCTTGAAATGAGTCTTCTCTGCTAATTATGGTGTCATTTTTTTGTCTTATCTGTCATCTTAGTTACTTTGTTTGACATTGTTGTTTTTATTGACATGTGAGTATCATTTCCCTTTAAACTGCGCTCTCTTTGAACATTTTCTTCTTTCTGGTCCAGTATCTCAGTTCTCTCCCAATTTTCTTTACTAAAACCAGTCCTTCTGTTACTTCCATATTTTCTAACCTCATTCTGTTCTCTACACATAAACCTTGGAGAAATTAGAGGTCTTGTTTAATTTCTACCAATGTTCTATATAATAGGACATTGGCATTAAATTGATTCTTAAGCGTCAAGGCTACATCCCTTGCTACCCCTTCTATCTCAAAGGAACTGATACTATCTGGACTCATTGTCCATTACTTCTCACTGGCACATACTGTACCTTCAAAGTTTATCTTATCTCATTTAAGTCTACTGTTGTCTTTCTAGTTGAAATTAAAGTCATTTCCTTCCTCATTTATTCCTTCAATTCTTTGACCTAATTATCTATTTCAGTTAGTCCACTAAAGACATCAGAAAAATCCAATTTGTAATTTATAATGCCCATATATTTATTGGGCCTTTGTTCAATTTATTTTGTTTCTAGTGTCTCCTTTGTTGTTTCATTAGCTTCCCCTATTTCCCTTGCCTTGAATCATTTAATTCACTAAAAGTTCCTTGCCTGAAATCACCAGATTTTCCAACTAGGTCTGCAACTGGTGTTGAGGCATTATCCATTAAATTATCTTTAATGACTTTTTTTGATCACACCACTAATTTTCTTTTTTTTCCACAGGGTTTTGCATTTTATTCAAAACTTTCAATGACAATTGTTTTAGAGAGAGTGGATTTTTAGTTTGTTTCTTCCTTTTACCCAAATCAATGCCACTTCTTGTCACTCCTAGCATCTTATTTGCCCTCAATCTTATGCTCTCACGACTGTTGACTCCACTCAATATAAAAAAAGTGTTGGCCCTCAATGACCAACTATGGTCTCACAGTTCTCTTGATAATTTACTTAATATTGCTATCTTAGTTCTAAATTTTTTAAGTGTCTGTTGACACAGAATTAGTTTTCCCAGAATATTGTACAAAGCCTACATAAATAAGAGTGCAAAAGACGTTCACGTCTGAAGTGTCAAAGTTCTTTAATGCCTAAAATAAACAATTACTTTGAAGTGCAGTTGCAGCACTGTGCAATAGCTTCACAAATATAATGGCTGAAAATAATAACAAATAATGACAATTAATACAACAGTAAATTGCAAACTAAAAATATAGATTATAGGGTCTCCTCAGTCAAATTCTTGATCCTTCATTGCCTCTCTTCTTGAATGACCTGTTATCCTCAATTGTCCTTTGAACCCCTTTTTTCCTATGTTACTCCTTCTGTGAATTTAGACAAATTTATAACTTCACCACTCCTGGGTTTCAGTAACAAAGTGACAGGATAATGGGATGTTATTTGTGTCAGTTTTTTCCTTTTTTCTGCTTCTTTCCACCTCCTTATGTGTTTTTATATTCAGTCCAGCATCCCTTTCCTTACACACATTCACAATGGCACAAATTGGTCTCAGGGTTTCCTTGTCCTTGTCCTTAATTGAAGTCACTACATTAACAACAAAGGAGAGGTTGGGAGAATCTGGCACTTAGTTTGCTCAGTCAGCTTATTGACAATTAACAATTGACAACTCCTACCTCTAAAAACTGAAGAGCTGTAAATTATGGTTATACCATTAAGTTCCCTATAAATAAATTTTTAAAATTTGTACATATTCCCAAATTTTAAAAGAAGTTTTCATCCAATAACCCAATTAAATGTCGAATAATAATTCCAAAATAAGTAGGTTCTCAGTAATTTTCAATATTTGTTTAGTGCATATATCTATAATCAAAAACTGCTATCTCTTAATTTCAAACTTAATAGCCTTATTACTTTATTTCTTTATATCTTCATGGCTAAGCACAGTTTTGTGTAAAATTATGCTACATGTTTAAAAAAGTTTTAAAAAGCATATATTTTTATTTAAAAACAAAAGAAAAGCAGAGACTTACTATTGTACAGTCTCAAGTGAGTGTTCACAGATGTTGGCCCTATATTACAATGATGGTTTCAAGTTACCAGCTCAAAATTCAGAATTCAGATTCGAGTTTAAATTCATCATTAAATAATAGCCTGATAAAGTTTTCAGAACCAATAGCACTGAAAAAAAGTGCAGTTACTTAGGCATTCAGGAACTTAACAGAGTCTATGCGCCTCTTAAAAATAAATATGAAATGTAAGGTGTGTGATGAGAGTTTTTACCTGAACTATTGCCTCAAAATTGAAACTCTATATACTTTTACAAACTCAAAGTCACTCTCAAAATCACTGTCAAAAGAGCCTCATTTGCACACGAGTAAAATATACAGCGAGCTGGCGTTCTGGCATTCTGGGTTGCAGGTGGATCAGTCAAAATGGTGCTGTTGTCTGATGACATCACACATGCACCTTTTAACTTCCTCCTCAAGTCACATGACATTACGGCATTAAAGTCCAATGCTTTTTAAACTATTTGGCAATTATCAATTGTTACTTTTTCACAGTCTAAAAAACTCTCTATCGCACACCAGCATAGAAATGTAAAAAATTCAAAAAAATACAAAAAAGTACAAACAAGCTAAAGGTCAGCGAATTTCATCATCAGCTACTGTTCCTTAAGCTAAATCTCAGTTTGTGCTGTACTAGCACTAACAATAACATGGGACAAATAAAATTCAAAATTACATTTGCCCATTATCAAATAACTTTTAAATAAGGATGTGCAGGTGAATAAGAAATAAGAGAAACTCCCTTATTCACTATCTTTCTCTTTCAGTCAGTTCAGCCGCACACCTGCCACCAGGCTTGAGGCACTTCAGTGTCAAGGACTAACTCCACCACTGCTCATACTCCTAAGCCCATTCACACCAATGCTGCACAGCTGAACTTCACCAGAAAGTAAAACAAGCAGCACGAGATCTTCTGGAAAGACTTGGCTTGTTTTATACTTTACAGGCAACAATGGCATACCTGTTGTAGATGAAATAAGCACTTATCTCAAGTCCTGCTATGCAGAGCTCTCCCTCAGCACAGCACTCAGCAGCTCACATGAGCACTCCTCCGGCAAGTTACCAATGCTTCATCAGGTGATCAGTCAAAACATGATGGTCAACAGTGTTAAATGTGAAAGGAAATCAAGGAGGATGGCCATCAAGTATTACCCTCAATCCCTTGCAAGGAAGACATTATTCATCATCTTAATCAGGGCAGTTTATGTGCTGTCAAGGCTATAAAATCAGCTTGAATACCTCATAGATATCAGATTGAGTCAGGTGCACTTCCAACTGGATGTAACCACTTTCTCAGTTACTTTTTCTAGAAAGGGATGGTTTGAAACAGGCTATAATTAGCCAGGACCTCAAAGGTTACAGATGGTTTCTTAAGGAGAGAAACCATCCCTACATTATTCAAAGCATCAGAGAAAGAACCCTTGCCCAGTGATCCTTGATAATCCTGGCTACCACATGCACCAGAGCTTCCCAAGAGTGCATGAACAGCCGGATTGGGCCTTGGTCTGGAATAAAGTAGATAGGGCAGAGAAGACATCACCCATAACATCTCCTGATCTGAGATCAACTGAAACATTATCCGGAGTTCAGTACTGGGTTTGAGCAAACTGTCTCTCCAACTGACAGGAATAGGGCTGTGCGAAATTAAACTTCTGCTGGTGAAATTTTGGCGAAAGTCGAAATTTCACTTTTGCAAATTTTCAGAATGCACTCTGGCAACTTTCACAGAAATTCCAACTTAGAATGGTGGCTTGAATGTATGAATTGCGGATTAATGTATTAAACTGCAGAAAGAAATTACTCAGAACTGATCATTGTCAGTTGTTTGTTCTGTGGAATTTCTGCAGTTTAATACATTAATTCACAGTCCATATCTTCACTCAGCACTTGTGGAATGATCACAGAACTGCAGAATAATTACACTCGGCTACATACCACACCTGCAGTTCACCTCCTGCACTCCTGGACACCACTTTTTGCCTCTCTCAGTGCCAAAGAGCCTGCTGCCACCAGCCCCCTGGAATCAAGCATCAGGTGTTCTTGTAGCTCACTGGACTACCTACCACACCTGCAGTTCACCTTCTGCATGCCTGGACAACACTTTGTGCCTCTTTCAGTGCCAAAGAGCTTGCTGCCACCAGCCCCCTGGAATCAAGCATCAGATACGGTCTATACACAGCCCCAGCCTCACAGGCTGCTGTTTCTGCTGCCAAATTTTTCAAAAACCAGCGCCTTTCTCTGGAAAAGTTCTCATTGGCTGCTCCTGAGCAGGAGCATTCTGACTGTTTGCCCAATGGACTGGATTTTTGCTCTCCAGGTACAGGACTCAGCTCTTAGATATTAAGCCAGTGAATTAATTTGGGCTGTCTTTGTTCAAATACTCTGGAACTAGTAAATAAATAGATTTGTTTTTCTCTCCCTCCTGCAACTGAAACCCTGAACTCACAGGGTTCCTGTATCCCTGCAAGTGCAGTCTTCAATTTCAGTCTGCCAAGCTGCTTTTTACAACTTCCTCTCTACTGATTTTCCCCTGTTCTTCTACCTGCAGTCATTTTTTTTGTGCTGTATTTAACCTGTCACCTCTGTTGCTGTGTCTATGATTATTAATATACAGAATTTAGAGTCAGGATTCAGAGTTTAAGATTTCTTTCCTGAAGTCTGCATAGCATACTGAATTGTTGTATTTTAATCGAGTGCAGCTACCATTTTAATTTCTCCCTTAGTTGCCCCTTCCCCACTGTTTTACAAATCTCAGTTACAGAGCTGGTGCCTATCTGTCTGCTTCCTGGCCTATTATTTGTCCCTCTTTTAGTAAATTGCAGCTCTTTTATCTCCGTGCTTATCTTAGTTTCATTCCCACTCTTTTGGAGTGCTATAAATCCCTGATCTGTCCCTTTCCCAACAGGTGTCCTTGTAGTCCACTGTGCTACCTACTGCACCCATGGTTCGCATCCTGCATGCCTGGACACCACTCTGTGCCTCTCTCAGTGCTAAGGAGCATGCTGCTACCAGCCCCCTAGAATCAAGCATCAGGTACGGCCTATACACAGCCCCAGCCTCGCTGGCTGCTGCTCCTGCTGCCAAATTTTCACCACCCACCCTCCCAGGCCACTCTTAAATACACTTAAGCTCCTTCTTCCCCTACCCCATCCTGCCCCACTGACTCCCAGCACTAGTGCTTTGATCTTAAAGCTTTCTGTCTCCCCACCCCCTTTGTTGATCTTTGTTGATCCTGCCCTCCTCTTAAAGGCATCCTCACTATAAGACACTTTCTCCTTAAAGCCCTGCTCTCTGTTTCCCTAGCTGTGGTTTTACAGCTCTAGATAGTACAGTTTCATTAGCTATTGTAATGAATCAAAGAGATGGCTTCCACAGCCCCCCTTCTCCTCATTGGCAACATCCTCCTTCTGACAATGGAGCCAATTTTGGACACCAGGAAAGACTTATCCTGTCTGAATACTCCTATAGGACTGGAAATAAGCCCAAAGGTGTCTACCAACCAGTTAACTTCCTCCAAAGGCAGTAATCCTTACACATTTCCAATCCTTCACACCTCCTACTGCCCAACATTCGCTAAGTAGACCCCCCTTACCCTCTCTGTTAGGGTAGTATTATCTGCTGTGATCAACTTCAACTGCCCACCAAACTCCCGGTCCGCTGCCCTTGATAGTGCCCAAGGCAAACAACCAAACAAAGCCTTCCTAAGATTCCTGGTAAGATGTCTCAGGAAATTATTAGTATTTCTGCTATTCTGTGCAGGCAGTGTGGAATTAAACCCACCCCCCCTACTGCTAACTGTCAAGGGGAAACTCCCACAGCTAAAGGGTCTGAGCTTCCTGCATATGAACATATGCAGCCTTTCCAACAAACTTGACCAGATCCATGCCCGGGTACTACATGCCAAGCCTGATGTAGCAATACTCTCAGAAACCTGGCTGAAAAATACTTTACCTGATAAAACGTTTAACATACCGGGATACAACTTGATCAGGTGTGACAGGTTGACCAGAGGTGGTGGTGTTTCCATATATAGTAAAGATAAATTCCTAACCACTGATATTGTCCTCACATCAATGCCCAAAGAATTTGAATGTCTTGCCTTCAAAATTACCCTCTCGCTTGGTATAGCCTTATTGGTAGCTGCAGGCTATACAGCCCCTGCAGCTGGCCTGTGTATACTGCCCCATTTTCACTCTCTCATGGAAAAAGCAAACACGGAATGCATTATCATGGGTGACCTTAACCTTAATTGGAATGATGCCAGTGCAAACAAGTGTAAGGACTTCTGCAATGAGCATGGGCTCACTCAGGTTATCTCTGACAGTACACGACCTAACAAGAAAAATTCCTACCAAAGTTCACTTCTGGACCTTATACTGGTCAACAAGCCACATAATATCTTTCATGCAGGGGTCTTCCACAATGATCTGAGTGATCATTGAGCAGTCACCTGTGTTAGGTGCTCCGTACATCTCCACTCCACCTCTACTGTCAAAGCTTAAGTGCAACCTAAAATACTTGTCTTCCGGCCTTCCTGACAGATCTTGGGAATATATAGTGGCAGGATTTCTACCTTACACTCTCTGTGTCTAAAGCATTCTGTATCTTCCAGGATCTGGTAGTAAACATTATCAACCAACACGCACCCTTAAGGAAAATCAAATCCAGGAAATGTGCACCTGATTGGTTTAGCCCACTACTTAAGAGGGCCTTACAGCACAGAGGCACCCTTTGGAAAAGGGCTAGGAAGTCACAGTCTGACTCAGATTGGCTCTCCTTCCGGCTAGCCAGAAATGCCTGCACCAAACTGGTAAGGTTGGAAAAACAACGGTTCTTCCAGTCAACCCTGGAGGCAAACAAAAATTGTTTAACCAATTTTTGGCAGATACTGAGAGAAGTTGAGGAAAATTCCCCTGCCACCCCACTACCAGCTAAAATTGTGGCAAATAACACCTCCTACACAGATAGGTCCGAGATCCTCGATCAGCTCAATAACCACTTCACCACTGCAGGACTTGCATTTGACACGTCACCTGTTACTAAACTGAGCACCACAAGTACTGCCAGCATAGCTACTAGATCAACCATAGGCCATCCACCGACTGCCCCCTCTTCAAGTTCTAGCCAGTCTCCTACAACCAGGTGGAGGACAAGCTCCTCTCACTGGACACCAAAAAGAGCGCTGGTGCTGATTCACTTGAACCCTTCTTTTTAAAAGCAGGTTCATATTATCTGGCAACTCCAATTGTCCATCTCTTTAACAGCTCATTGTCCCAAGGAGAACTGCTGCATAGTTGGAAAACCGCACACATTATCCCCCTATTCAAGCCAGGAGACCCCACTGACTTAAACAACTGTAGGCCTATTTTGTTGCTTTCTGTTTTATCCAAGATACTCAAAAAAATTGTAAACTCTCAATTAAGGGAGTACTTGGATCATGAGAAAATCCTCAGTCCAGTCCAATCAGGTTTCAGACCCAAGCACAGTACCATGTCTGCTCTTGCCAAAGTGTCAAATGACTGCCTAAAAGCCCTGGACAGTAAACAGCACATCTATGCACTCTTCTTTGACCTCAGCAAAACACTTGATACGCTTGATCATTCCATACTTATTGATTCTCTGAGTAACATCAGTCTAACCTCTGCTGCAGTAAAGTGGTTCTGCTGCTACCTCTCAAATTGTAAACAGCAAATTAAAGCCCAAGGGGAATTCTCCCCACTAAAATTACTGCCCTGAGGCATTCTGCAAGGTTCCATTTTTGGACCTATCTTTTTTGTCCTTTACATCAACCGCATCGACTCTGGCCTGGTTACTGGAAACATTCATCTCTTCACAGATGACACAGTCCTCTACATGACCAACCCCTCCTTGGACATTGTATACAAGGAGCTATAGCAGGATTTTATCATCCTCTAGCACAACCTGCTGAATCTAAAGCTCTTGTTTAATGCAAAGAAAAACAAATGCTATGATTATCTCTCCATCCCACAATACGGGGATACCTGGGACCCCACAGATTATTATCCTCCTTAATGAACCTCTAGAGTTTGTGGATAAATTTAAATATCTATGAGTCTGGTTGGATAACAAACTCACCTTCAGTGGACATCTAAGTGAGTTAAAAAAGGTAAGGCAGCGCCTCGGTATTTTCTACTGCATAAGACACCTACTTACCCTGGAAGCTAGAAAGGGGCTGGTTCAAACAACCTTTCTTCCCCTAATTGACTACGCTGAATTCCTATACAGCCATTGCCCCCAGTATGTGCTCCCAAAGCTGGATACACTCTATCATTGCGCACTGAGATTTGTTCTTGACTTGCTCTTGCAGACTCATCACTGCTCATTGTACCAAGCATTAGACTGGCTGTCCTTCTCCACGAGGAGGCAAATAAATGCCCTCATGTGGCTATTCCGGGATTTGGCCAACAAACTACCACCCTATATCTGTGGCCTGTTTGAACATTCAAAGGGTGCCTATGGACTAAGAAACTCCTCCTTTGTCCTCCTTAAGCTATCACGAACAAGGACATGTCTTGGCTCAACTGCCATTAGCTCCTTTTTACCAGCACTTTGGAATAACATGCAAAAATTACTTAAAATCTCCCTGCTGCCCAGCCATTTTATATTTAGGGGGCTGCTCTATAGAGGCCTGAAAATGGCATGTGATTGTTTCAGGTAAAGTCTTACCTCGCTCAGATGAGTCCTTTAACCTCTGTAACCCTGGGCTACCTATTTCCCTTGTCAGCCAGGATCCCTTTAGGGCAACCATCTCCCCCCCACCTCCCCTATCTCATCAATTAGCTTTGCAGGGGGCCTCATTCTATTAGGCTGCCCTATTTTCCCACTCTACTATGTGTCGGATACCCTTACTTCCCACTGCCCTTCTCTATGTCCCTCCTTCCTCTCCTCACTTGTACTCTATAAGCTACAACCTGTATACGGTGAACTTTAAATGCCTACATTTGCACTTGCTTTACATGTCTGATTTATCCAAGTACTGAGTTTGTATACTGTAACTGCCTGTACCGATGTCTACTTTTGTATGAAGTGTTGTCTACTGTAAGCAAATGTGTCCTCTGTGTCCAGGACCATCTTGAAAATAAGCATGCTCAATGATGTAACTGCCTGGTTAAATAAAGTTTGATTGATTGATTGATTGATTGATTGTATTGCAGATTGATGTATAAAATTTCAGAATGGAATTCTCCAGAACTGTCATTCTACAGTTCATGTGTATTACTCCACAATTCAGCCATAAAGTTCCATGGAACAGGCAAAAATTTGTCAAACACATTCAGAAGATTCTTATATCCCCAAAGACGGACATTCAGAAAATGTCACATTATTTATAAAATTTTACAAATGTTCCACAAAAGTGGAATTTACAACTTCCATCTAGCTCTAGTCAGGAATCACTCCACTGGGTGATTGCTGTACTGATGGTGGATACTCTGTCAAAGAAGAATGCATCTAATTCCTCATATATTGCTGGGGAAACTGCCCCTGGGGCTACAGATGAACTGACTGTAGAAAGCTGTCCACAGTGCAGAAGAGCTCAAATGGTCTAACCATTGCAAAATCAGCCCTACTGGGAACTTTGACTTCTGTGTGATTGCCTTCTGAGAAGCCCCCTTCCTCAGCTCATCATTGTACCATTCCATTTTAAGCTATGATGGGAGACCAGGCAGGTGGACATGAAGAAGAATGAGGATGTCAACAGTGGCTGAAAAAGCCTTGTAATTACCCTAAATGGCTGCATCAACACATTCTGCACAGGTAGCCAGCGTGTACAAGCCATCCAGCATTTCTTGGAATCTGTTTAGAGTTAGGTTCCTATGAAAGTGGTACTGGACCATCTCTACCTGGGGTAAAACATGTGCAGAGGGCTCAAACTGGTATTTCAATATTTCATGATGAAATGATCTGACCAAGTTATTGGATTAACTTCTACATTAATAATATTGAGACCCAGCATGATGACCATGTCCAAGGTGTGGCCATGTTTGTGGATAGTGGAAGGAACAATCTGAATAAGGTACATAGCAAACACCATCTGAATGAATTCAGTAGCAAACTGCAGGGAGCAAGCACCCACCAAGGTACTGAAGTCCCTGGATACAAATAAGCTGGAGGAGTCCAACAATGACTGACTGGGTATGATGTCCATGAATTGCTGTAAAAATATCCCCAATCCTTTGGAATCTAGTAGATGAGGATGACTTTGCTTCTCTTTCCCAACTTACCCAGAACAATCACACATTCAAACATCTGGCCTCCACAACAAGTGACTCAATGAACCCCAACTCAGATCTAAAGCAGATGGCCATGCACCACCCTGTATTCCCATCTGTAGTGGTGTACTATGGAATATCCAACCTGAATAGAGCACTCTGGCACCAGGCTAGAGTGATCCCCAAGTGATGTCTCCATGATTCACACCAGGTCTGCCAAGGAATTAGTGGTAAAATAACCCACCGCTACTGTTTTACTCCTTTTGCAAACAGGCATTAGAAAGATCCATCCATTGCCCTAAGGGGAGGAGCATGACTGTCTGGTCCTCTGGCTACAATCTCCCTTTAAAGGGAGTGATCTTTAGATAGTGGTAGCAGATGGGGGTAACCCTCATCAGATGTTTAATCCCTATCAGGGTACCTTCTACCTATGATTTTCTGAATCTGCTGTCCCTCCACCACCACCCCCACTCCACAACCACAGTGCATAACCCTGCAATGTCTTCTGTGAATTATTGGGCATCTACAGATTTTGTGTACTGCATCAGGAAGCTGTGGTCTCCATAGTGTGATGAAGCTGGCATAAGGTGATTAGCTTAATAGGAGAGCCTAGAATATCTGAGTATCTTCCCATGCATGACCTAGCCCAGTCCTAACACTAACCTGTAATAAAAGCCTTGACCGTCTGCATTAAAATTAATAACATTTCACCCTGCTAATAATTCCCTCTAATTAAGCCCCACAATCTTACAACCAACACATACACCTAATACAGAAAAATCTAACCTCATGTATGACCACCCCCCCATCATTCTTAATACAAATCATACATATACACTTCAAATGTACTCCAAAATAAAGGTGTGAATTAGAAAACAATTCCATTTCCAAGACCATGGGCACTGTGCACGATCAGTGTAGAAGTCATACTGGGGTTTATGTGAAATCAGCTACTCCAATGTGCTTTCCTTGTTAATACAGTTCAGTGTCACATTTATTGCAGTAATGCCTAATAACAAAATGGCCCCAATGTCAAAGATTCCATAGTCCAAGGGAACTTTATCCACAAACTGAAGAATCCCTGATACAAAACTTAAAAGGGGAAAAGTCCCAGGACTTCCATGTCTCAGGAGGTCTAGAACACTAACACAAAATGTGTTCCACAGTAACAGCTCAAGTCCCAAAGTCTTGATTCCCAAGCAATAAGCCACTCACCACCTGTGGCCTAAAATCAGACCCATTGTCCAAATACATGATGGGCATCTCACTGAACATCTGGCCTTGAAGAAGCCAATGCTCATTGCTCCAGCAGATGGCCTCCTATTCATGAGTATATCAGAAGGATATTCCCATCCTAGCCCCTCAGTGCAGCATGGGGACAGCCAACACAGTGCTCTGATTGCAGAATGCAGGCAGATGAAAAAGGGACTCTCACCATCCCTGCTGATGTACCAGCACCACACAAACCCTCTTTCTCAGGGCTGAACCAGCATAAATGGATCATGGCAATACAGTCAGGTCATAGGAGCAGCACATGGAAGGCTGACTGCAGACATAGGTCATACTGGAGAATAATGGCCAAGTAGGCACATTAATAGAATGAGCAGTTCAGCTACAGTAGGCTGCAAGCAAACAAGGCCAACTAGAAGCTGGAACAACCTGATAGTAATCAGAAAATTATCAGTTACTGCATCGACTCATTGAGTACTGACTGAGAAACCACCAAGCTAACCAAAGCTTTGGATGCATTTATTTATTGAGGCTAAGGAGAGGCATAGTCAATATCAACAAATAAAGCAGAGATAAAATTACTGCAGAAACAATAAAGTCAGATGAAATCCAATACAAAAACTCCCTACTCACAGCATACCCATTGTGGCAGCTATCATGGGGTCCAAACAGTACACAGTACTCCATCATATTTCCAGATATGGGAAATCTACTGCTTGGTACTTATCAACTGCTTTTATGACCCAATCAAAGAAGTATATCAAGTCTGTCTGGCATGATCTGCCTGATACAAACCCATGCTGCCTCTGGAGTCTATTGGCCTCCAGCGATTCTACTATATGCCATTTTATAGTTGTGTTTAGCAGTTTTTCCAAGATCAAGGTCAAGCTGACTCATCTGTAGTGCCTTGGACTTTCTTCACTGCCACTCTTCTGGAAAGGGACCACATTGGCCTCCCTCCAATCTACTGGAATCACCCTGTTTCTATGGAGCAGTTAAAGACATAAGTAAGCAGTTCCTTCAGGAACCAGGCAACCTCCTTTAGCACCATGTAGTGTTATACCATATTTGCCTGGTGATTCATCTACTTTCAGTGCCCAAGGTCCCCTGAGTACCCTCTTCACTGCTATTCCTCCCACTCAATATTGCTATTCCTCCCATCTATGACACATATCCTCTCCCTCTCCTCCTAGCTAAAATCTTCCACTCTGGCATCAGTCCTTCCTCTTCTTTTATCATGAGGAATAAGCAGAAGTATTCATTTAGAATATCTGCCTTCTTATCTTCCTCCATTTCCCCATTCACATTATCACAATGTTCAGTCACATTATTTCCCCATTTGTCCTCTGCTATACCTTGTTTCTTTATACCTTTTGCTATTTTCAACTCAGTCTCTGCTTACACTGTTCGTAATATTGTGTAAGCCTGCATTTCTTGCTTCTCTTAGAGTTTTTTATTTCCTATTCACTGGTCACCTTTGTGCTTCCAAAAAGCTGCCCTCTTTATCCATATTGCATCCATCACTTCCCTCAAAAACCAAAGTGGCCTTTCTTGTTTCTTTTTCAATCCTAACTGATACTAATAGGAGCTAGTTACTTCCCCAATGCCCTGCTTTTATAATTTTTAGCTTGGCATCAACCCCTGCTATTTATCTCACCCTCACAAGTTTCTACTGAAGAAATTGCCTCAGCTTACTGAAATCTTCCCTTCAAAGATTGGGGACCATTGTACTTGAATTTGAGCACAGGGTTTAAACATAATACTAAACCATGCTGATTTAGGAACATAGAAACATTGAAAATGTCAGCAGATAAAGGCCCATCGGATCATCCAGTCTTCCCAAGTCTGCCTAGTCATGGGACTGTGCCCCTGGCAGTCCTCATTTATTCCCCTCCATCCTCAATGGTCCCAATATGCACTTTCCCCATGTGGCTGCTGCAACTGTTTTGTCCTTGATAGTGAATATTGAATAAAAACAATCATTCAGTAAATTTTCCTTACCATTCTCATCCTCCACCCATGCCTCCACCTTTTTTTAGCTTAACTATTACTTCCTTGATTTTGTGCTGCTGTTATACATAGCAAAATAATGTTTTGACTCCTTCCTTAACCATCTCAAATAGCATCAGATCTGTCTCAACCTTTTCCTGTCTCACTATTCTATAGTGGATGAGTTGTGCCGACTGATCTAGAATGGCTCCTCTACTCTGACCTCTCGTATGCTGTCACCTGTGGAGGGCACTGTCCAGTAAAACCCATTCCCTGGTAAGCTCCCTAAACAACTGGGTTAGTCGGCACCCTTGCATCACCTCTAACAGTGCCTGGCCCCATACTTGTCAATGGGATTTCTCAGTCTGTATCTGGTAAGTTGAAGTCTTCCATTAATGCAAGCTCCCCAGTTGCTACTGCCTTCCTTATTTCCTACCTCAGTGCTCTATCCATATTATCTGTTGGGTTTGTTGGCTTGTGCCCCTAACCCCAATGGTTTTGTCCTTAACTGTTGCTAACTGTACACATACCAATTCCACCCCACTTTCCTACTTCAGAGTGTTGTCTTCTTTGGATTCTATGCTGTCTTTTCTGTACAGAGCCACTCCCTCCTTTGCCCTGTATACTGTCTCTTCTGAAAAGAGAGTACCCAGAAATAGGTAAATCCTGCTCATAATATTGTGCTGCTCATGTCTCTGTTACTGCCAGCAAAGTGCCCTCCCCATCACCATTTTTATAAGTAAAATTAAGAACTGATTCTTCAGTCAAGCTTTTGTAGGAGACAGAACCAACTATTTTTACCGTTATTGATCTACACTGTCATCTTGTGATAATATTGGTTTATGAGTTACTTTTTATGGTTGATTTATTACGCTGTATTAAATACCCCTGTCACAGCATGCTGTAAGACCATTTGTATTTCTGGAACCTTCTTCTCTTTCTCCTGCTTCAAGTCTGCTGCAGCAGGCACCTTCTATATCTATCTTGTCTCTATTGACTTTGATTTATTTCCCCTTTCCCAGACAGGCCACCTGGGAAAGCTCTTTGTATTATCCATTGGATTCTTTATGGTTTCAGGAAGAAAAATGTCTTCATGCCCCCCCCCCAGGTAGCTAATGTAGCTAATATATCTTCACTTGTGTCCCATTATTGCAATGTTATGGCACTTTGACAGTGCTAGAATTTCTATGCACAGTGCATTCTGCAGAGAGATTTTGCCGTATGGGCGTTTGCCCTGTTAGCCTCATTTAGAAACCTGCACACAGTATACTCAGTAAAGCAGCAGTTTAAAGCTGCCAAGAAGTGACCCCCTCCCGCACTTGTGAGGTAAAACCCCTTTTCCTTTTTTCCCTTGTGAGATGTCCAAAGAGACCTTCGTGTAGACGTATTTGTTAAACTGTTGAGTTTGCCTAGGTAGAAGCTGTATTTTAAACCTAAACCAAAACAAACACAGTTGTCTGTTTTCTTCAGGCCTAGGCATCCAAGCATAACACTGAATGATATGAAGTTCTCTCTGTTGTTAGTAACCTGGTGAAATGAATTCTAGAAAACATGGTTTTAATGTTTATGTTTTCTGCAGAATTTCCAGAAGTATTATAGTTGAATAAACATAAAGTGAGAATGATAATGACCGTACAAAAGCAACACAATGCTTTTAAGAGCTCTGTGTTTCCCTGTGCTGCAGCACGTTTGTAAATATAAAAAAGAAACCTCTGTACCTAAATGTGCAGAATTCTACATAACTTTCAGCTTTTAGTTAAAATAATGTATATAAAATTCCAAAGTTAGTTTATTTGTTACTTAAGAATGGAAGGTCTTACCGAGGTATAAGCAGTGGGAATCTTCTAGAAGGGGCTTTCTCCTTGCAGGGATCATTATGAATGGATCCTTAGGAGTCAGTTGGCCCTCTCTTCTCCTTACTTATACTGTGGGTCATTCAGGGGAGGAGTCTGCTACCAGGAACAGCATTACTATAAAAGAAATAAAGCATATTTATTGATATTAAAAGCTATACTACATAGTCTTATGCTAAATTGAAGCTGTCCTGTGTTTAATATGTGAAAATAATGGTTAGTTTTAAAATTAAGGATTTTGGAAGTAAGTGGGTGGAGCTTCAAGTAAATCACCTGACCCCCACTGAGATAAAAGGAGCAGCTTTTATACATCTCCTCAGATAGATAGTGAGTGGAGAGGTTGGTAGTACACTGACCTGCTGTTATGCTCTAGCCATTTCTAGAGAAGTGTATATTGATATATTCTTTTTGTTTTGCATCTGTTTATGTTTGTCATATTCAGTTCACCTTTTTTTTATTATTTGCTTTGCTTATCATGCTGGCTTAAAATACATTTGCCTAGCAATTGCTTGGTCCAACCTGACACCTTTTGACTCTGCGTCCATCCTTGACCACTTCCCTCCGACAACCCTGTCTTTTAGAATGGTGTTTTTAAATAAATTATCTGTCTATCTATCTATCTATCTATCTATCTATCTATCTATCTATCTATCTATCTGTCTGTCTGTCTGTCTGTCTATCTATCTATCTATCTATCTATCTATCTATCTATCTATCTATCTATCTCAAATCTAAGTTTGCCTCTGCTGCTACCAGTATTGCAAAAGGGGAAGGATGATTCTGAAACTCCAAAAAATTTAATGAAAAAAAATATTTTTAACAAATGCTTGAAAGCCACCTATGATATCCTGATAGCGTTTCATGGCTGCAAGAGCAACTTCCTCAGGGCCCATAGTGATCCTGTTTTGTGAAACAGAAAAAAAAAAAACATATTGGTATTCATATTCTTATTACATAATTTTTTCATGTAAACCAGAACATTCTCATACTGAGCCCAAATCTTCCATCTTATACTGTATATCCAAGTAATTATATCTATGTAAAAATGTGACTCTATTTGTCCCATTGAAATAGGTACCCTTGCTCCCATGCCACCCTCCAAACACCAAGGAGGTCAAGATTCCCAACCTTCAACCACTATACACACCATATGTGAATTTGTTTGGGATTGTCAAAAAAAGTTGCTTAATCTTAAAAAAGCTTTAAATGTCACCATGATATTTAAATATCAGTATTGTATTATACTAACATGTATATGTGCTCAAGTTAAAGCAGCAATTTCTTTTGTGCTTACATGTAAATAAATGTGTTTTTATCAATGCTAATTCAGGCTAACTTACTCGATGCTTAGTTGCAAGCTAACTTGTTGAATTCCTTGGTTTAAGGAATAGCCTTTTTACTGAGACTGCAGTTCTAGAATAAATAAGAAACTCATTTACACACTGAGTGAAACATTGCATTAAACAATAAACACTGTGAATTCAAACAACAAGCAGTCTTCTGTATTCTGACTATTGCAGTTAGCCCCAGCGCTCAAACTGCCCCAGAGAGTAGAGGGTTAATTTTCTGTGCAGAGCATAGAACATTGAGCTCAAGCTTGGTTCAAACCTCTGTCTGCTGCACTTTGAAGCGCAACTGTCAGATTCTTTACTCCGCCTAACTGAACGGCCGCTCCAGAGATTTCTCCTTTGCTCACAGTTCATAAGTCGGTTAAAGTCCTCGGTTTTACCGATTATTTTTCACAAGTTTCGGTTCAGATCTCTGTCTGTGGTACAGTACGTACTAGGTAGTGAATTAGACATAATAAACTTGTGGAAATTGTAAAAATGTATTTTTCGACCTGTTTGGCTGAACTGGCCGTTTAGTGATTTATATATTCTGTCTTTGTTTTTAAACTTAGAGCGTGGTTACCGGTCCTTATTGGTTTTAAAAAAACTGCATTTTCTTGTGTTTTTTTTCCAATACTCATGACACGGTTAGAAACTGATAAGGGTGTCTTGCCTGGTTGTTTGCCATAAAAAGGGTAAGTTTGTGGTTAGGATGGCTATGTCTGAGAAACCCAAAAGAAAAACCGGGCCCACTGGGTTTCAACACTGCAGTGTGTTTGGGAGGTCTTTGCTAAGGCTGATCCCCACACCACCTGTGTTTATTGTCTGGGGTTTGACCACCTCGATTCAGACTGCCAAATCTGTAAAAATTTCCCTATGTCTACCCTGGAAAAAAGATTAGGTAGGTTCAGGGATAAGGAGGCCGTGAAGTCCACTGACCCGGATGGCCAGCCCGGTTTGGTTCCGACCGAACCTGAGCGAGTGCCCTCTGACCAGGGTGATACTTCTTCAGGCAAGAGGAGAGCCGATCCTGAGGGATCAGTTCCTACAAAAGGAAAAAGAAAAGAAAAATCGGCCGGTTCAGTCCCAGAGACCCATTTTCCAACTGCTGAAAAGATTGCCAATGCGATAAGGATTATAGAATTGCTTCGTCCAGTTCCGTCTGATCCAGTGCCTTCTGGTAGGCACTCAGTTCGGTCGGTTCCTCTGGTTCAAGATTATGCCCCTGAAGATTTCTATGAACTGGATTTGGAGGGGGATGAAAATGATGATGATGATGATGATGGTGTGGGAGGTCTGGTTGAGCCCATTGAACTGGACATCTCCCCAGACAGGCCTTCTGGTGTTTCCCCTCCTAGATTTTCTGAGTCCCCGTCCCACTACATGTTTTACAGGAAAATGGCAGAAACCCTCCAGCACCCTGTGTAAGAAGCTGTAGAGAAACAAGAAGAACCTGATCATGTGGAGATGATGGACATCCCAGAGTCCATGAGACTATCTATTCCCCTTCATAAGTCTTTTGGGAAACAGACACAAAAGATTTTAAAAACTCCAAATTCTGTACCTCCTGTCAACAGAAGGATGGACAAAAGGTACACCTTATCAGGTTCTGGTACAAAGTACTTGTATCAACAATGCAGCCATGTTGGGGTTGTGCAGGCTGCAGCCTGTGATAAGGCTAATATACCCTTGGCTTCACACCCCCCAGGTAAAGATTCTAGGAAGCTGGATGCCATGGCAAGGAAACAGAACATGGCATCCACCTTGGGACTCAGGCAGGCTAATTATATGGCCTATGCAGCCATGTACCAGAAGTACAGGCGGGACACTGTACTCGCACTGGCTAAGCAGGCCTCCCCCCAGCTAGCCTCAGAGCTGGAGGGAGTGGCTGATGATGGGATTGAGGCATCTAAGGTACAGTTCCATGATGCTGTGGACTTCAATGATGTGTTCTGTACAGTCATGGCTACATCTGTGACTCTTCAGAGAATGGCTTGGCTCAGATGTACTAGTCTCTCACATGACACCCAGGCTAAGGCCATGGATTTCCCTGTATTGTGTAATTCTCTGTTCGGGGAGCAGACAGAGAATTACATGAAAAAGATGGATGAGTGTAGGACCACCTATAGGAGTGCACAGGCCAAGGGAAGGCAGGCAACTCCTCAAAGGCAGCAGGCTAGGGGCAGGGGCAGGCCTTTTCATAGGCCTTTCTACCAAGCACAGGCCTCTTCTCCCTTTCCTCAGAGGGGGTTCTTCAGAGGCAGAGGCAGAATAGGGATGAGCAGGGCTGCATCCATCCCTCAAACTAAGGCTCCTGCCAAGCAGACACCCTGATGTGTCAGCCCGGGTCGACTCCCCCATCCCTGTAGGAGGAAGGCTGGCTTACTTCATCCAGGACTGGATGTCTGTTACCTCAGACAAGTGGGTTCTGGAGGTGGTAAGCTAGGGGCTGGTTCTCAGCTTCAAGAAATTTCCGAAGCTGAGGGCCAGATCTTTTCCACCTGCAAGCATCTCCGAAACCATTGCCCTAGAGGCAGAGGTTTCATCTCTACTGGCTCTAAAGGCTGTAGAGAGAGTTCTTACATTGCACAGGGGCAAAGGTCTGTACTCCAGGTACTTCCTTACCCCAAAAAGCCAGGGTAGTGGCGACCCATCCTAGACTTAAGATACCTGAACAAACATCTTTTAAAACCAAAATTCAAAATGGTGACTCTGGGAATAATCCTTCGCTCTCTAAGGCCAGGGGGCTGGGACTGGCTAGCCTCCCTGGACTTAAAAGATGCCTACTTTCACATTCCCATCAGGTGCTCCTACAGAAAGTACCTCAGGTTCGAATTGCCTTCAGACCATTATCAGTTCAAAGCTATGCCCTTCAGCCTGACATCAGCTCCAACGGTATTCACAAAATGCCTAGCAGTAGTAGTGGCCTTTTTAAGAAGGAAAATATTTCCATACCTGGACAACTGGCTTATTGTGGGTCAGTCCCCAGATCTAGTCAAGTCAGACCTTCAAGTGACTCATCAAGTACTTACTTCCCTAGGATTCCTTCTCAATCTTCCCAGGTCAGTTCAAGCCTGTACAGCTCCTCACCTTCATAGGGGCAGCGTTGGATACAGTCAAAGCAAGAGCTTTTCTTCCCCTGGAAAGGGCAAGGGCTATTGTACAGCTGGCTTCTTCATTCCACCTTCTGGTCCTTCAGCCAAAAAGGCACTTCCTTCAACTTCTGGGACATATGGCAGCTTCTACAGCAGTGGTCCAAGGGGCCAGATTTCAGATGAGGGACATTCAGTTTCATCTGAGGGCCTTTTGGTCTCAGAAGAAAGATTTTCTAACCAAACTAGTTCAAGTGACACAGACTCTGATCCAGGCTCTCCAATGGTGGCAGGATCAGAGCAACCTCAGGCAAGGAGTCCCATTCATCACTCAGTCTCACTCTGTTGTCCTAACCACAGATGCTTCTTTATTGGAGTGGGAGCCTATCTGGGGGCTCTCACAGCCCAGGGACTGGTCCTCTCAGTAATCCCTTCTTCATAACAATCTCTTGGAACTCAGGGCGGTCTTTCTGGCCCTGAAAGCTTTCTCTCAGTCAATGCAGAACAAGGTGGTTCAGGTCAGGACAGACAACACCACCACCATATGATACATCAACAAGCAGGGAGGCACTCGGTCCATGGAAGCCATGAAATTGTGGTCCCTAGCTTATTCTCTGCAGACCTCTCTGATAGCAGTCCACCTTCCAGGGAAGGACAATGTGCTAGCAGATGCATTGAGCAGGATCTCCCAGGGCCATCACGAATGGTCCCTGGATCCTCTGGTGTTGAAAGTTATTTTTTCAAGGTGGGGCACTCCAGAGATAGATCTCTTTGCAGGCCCAGACAATCACCAACTTCCTCTGTTTTGCTGCAGACCCCCCCCGTATTGGGCTCAGTCCCTCTGGATGCTCTGATTTTGAACTGGAAAGGGAAATTTCTATATGCCTTCCCTCCCTTTCCTCTACTGTTGAAGGTTCTGGTCAAGGTAAGGTCACAACCTTGCAAAGTGATTCTGATTGCTCCAGACTGGGCCAGGCAGCCTTGGTACCCCCTGTTTCTGTTCCTAGCAGTCCATCTTCCCCTTTCTCTTCCCAGGAATTACAACCTGTTAACCTCCTCTCAGGGGAGGAGTTGGTACCCCAATCATTGGTCACTCAATCTCAAGACATGGCTCTTGAAGAGTTAGAGTATGCAGATTTGCATCTGTCCCAAGGGGTTCTGGATATTCTCAAAGCCTCTCGAAAGCCTGCCATCAGAAAAACTTACAACTCCAAATGGAAAAGATTCAGCATTTGGTGTTCCAAGAACCATATATCCCCAGACACTGGTGAATTGTCTACAGTTCTGGCTTATATGGTTCTTCTTAATGGCCTAGACCTCAGACCAGCTACTCTCAAAGTACATTTGTCAGCTGTTTCTGCTTTTCTGTCAGTGGGAATGCCTTCCTCACTGTCATCTCACCCTGTATTCTCTAAATTTTTCAAGTGATTGCTTCATACCAGTCCCCCCTTTAGGGATCCTACCCTTGCTTGGGATCTTAATGTTTGCATTCCTCAGCTTATGCAACCCCCTTTTGAGCCTTTGTCTTCAGCAGAGTTTAAGTACTTGACTTGGAAAACTGTGTTCCTGGTAGCTATTACATCGCCAGGCATATCAGTGAATTGCAAGCTCTGTCAGTAGAGCCTGATTTTATCTCATTCCATAAAGATAAGGTAGTCCTTAGAACTAATAGGAGGTTTTTACCTAAAGTGGTTTCAAATTTTCATCTGAACCAAACTATGTCTCTCCCTGTGTTCTTCACTGATCAGTCTTCTTCAGGAGAAAGAAGTTTACACAGTTTGGATGTTGAAAGAGCCCTTAGTTACTACATTGAGCGTACTAAGGCTTGCAGGTTTGACTCCCTTCAGTTGTTTCTCACTTATGGGGACGTGGGTAAGGGCAAACCTGCCACTAAGAAAACTATTGCCAGGTGGACTGTCTCTTGTATTCATTCTGCTATGAGAAACTAGGCAAAATACCTCCCTCAGGCCTGAGGGATCATTCGACTAGAGGTACAGCTGCTTCCCTGGCTGCGGCCAGGGATATTCCTTTGCTAGAGATATGTAATGCAGCCTCCTAGAAAACAGTCCATACATTTACCAAGCATTACTCCCTGGACATCCAGGCTAGGAGTAATGCTTGGTTTGGTACAGCAGTACTGCAGAGCTAATTCCCAAGGTAAGTTTGATTCCATCCTCCATAGAGGTACTGCTTGGTAGTCTGCAATAGTCAGAATACAGCAAGACTTCATGTTGTTTGAAGAAAAAATTACTCACCTTAGTAATTATGTTTCTTCTAATAGAGTCTTGCTGTATTCTGACCTCCCTCCCTACCTCCCCTCTCAGAACCTGTTTTTGGGAAGTGGGCTGGCAGGTGCTGTGTTGCACCCCAGGGGTGCATTTGGGTACTCCCTCCTTTTAAAGAGGAGGAGTGGGTTATATTATTAATTTAATAGTCTTAAGTTGTTCACTACCTGGTTTTTGATTTTGGATTTCTTGACTTGAGTCTTTTGGGGATCCAAAATATTTGGTTGCCATTTGGCTAGTAAAAATGTTACAATTTCCACATAGTAGTTAGTTAGTATTAGCTCATAAGAATCTGACAGTTGTGCTTCAAAGAGCAGCAGACAGAGGTTCGAACCGAGCTCGAGCTCAACGTTCTATGCTCTGCATAGAAAATTAACCCTCTACTCTCCAGGGCAGTTTGAGTGCTGGGGCAAACTGCAATAGTCAGAATACAGCAAGACTCCATTAGGAGAAACATAATTACTAAGGTAAGTAATTTTTTTTTCTTTTGAAAAAAGATATATGTATACCCTCACGGCACTGGCTAAACCACTTCCTAGTTCAAAAACTTTTCTCTTGTTTTTTTCATTTGTTGAAATTCACTGTATATAAATAAAAATGTCCTACAAGTTTCTTGCAGCAATTTGTATCTGCTTAATAATACTTTTTTGCAATTGTACATGATATGTAATGCAGATAAAGAAGCCTGGCTGTTCTGTGTTGGCTTGTTGTATGTAAATAATCTTGTTACAAAAGTCACTACTATTTTGTAGCCATCTTTTGATCAAAATTAAAAACTCAGTTTGTCATAGTAAACTACAGATTTCCAAACTTCTGTTCAATTGTTAGGTAAAACAGAACACCCTTAAATAGGTTTCAAAGTGTTCATTTTTATAACTGAGCTTCACTGTTCTGACTCTATGTACTGTATAATAAGCCATGCAGTTAAATGCACTTCCTTAAATGCATGTTTTTACACCCCCAGAGGTATGACTAGGCTGGTGACATACTGCATGATACATAACCCGTCCAATGAAAATACAGCACCCATGTCCTGTGCTAACTTTTTGTTAGGAATGAGCCACTGTAGTAATTAATGGCAGATTGAGTTGCTCAGTGATAAGGCACCTTTGCCCTGCCCGTGGTCAAAACAATGTATGAAATGAGTGCATATTGAACAGATAAAGGGATAGAGATCTGCCTCTACCTTACCCATTAACACATTGTTGTAATACATTACTTTATGAAAATTAATAAAATAAAATTGAAAAAACAATGTTGAAAAAAAAATGATTGTAATGAAAAATATGTGTATGGCTCCAAAGGTCAAACAAGGTGTTGGGTGAGGAAAGGAGGGTGGGGTTGGAAAAGAATCTCATACTGTATTAAACTGTTTAGAGTTACAAGTGTTAATTTCTTATAGATTCATAAACTAATGGTGGAATGAAACATTTAGCTGTGGGGGGAAGGAATGGTAAACAACTCAATGTTTTAAAAATGAGGGAAAATTAAACTTATTAATAGAGCTAAGAGAAGTTGGGAAACTCTACCCTGAAAATTACTTTGTGGATTTCCCTCAGTTTGTGAAGTTAATCCACGGTGTGAAGTCCCAACTTCACCCACCAAAAAAACTCAGCAAAATGCAGAGTTTAAACTCCACCAGCAGAGTTTGGCAACTTGCCAAGGTAATTGAAATTCCACATTTGGTGGATTTTATTTTCTAGTGTTAGTGGTCCACCATCCTGCCAATCCCAACCCCCTGCAGAGTAAAATTCCTTGATGTCTAGTGGTTCTCCCCGCCGATCGCCAGCCCAATGTAACATAACATTCCCTGGTGTCTAGTGCCCCCCCGCTGATGATTGTCACAATCTAAAATGAATTTACTTGCTGTTAAGTCATTCCCCTCCTTGCGGATCACTGGCCTGATGTAAAATTATTGTCCACTGGTGACTAGTGGCCTCCCCCACCAATCGCTGGCTCAATGAAAAATTAATTTCCCTGTTGTTTCGTTCCCCCCCACACTGATCACTGGCCTGATGTAAATCATAAAGTTTCCCTGGTGTTCAGTGGTCCCTCCCTCCACCTGCACCCATGCCATATCAAAACATATTCCCTGGTGCTTAGTGGTTGTGATGATGGGGACCACAGCTGGGACCATTCCACAGAGTAACGGGTGTCATCAAGAATTCTTTGTGTCTTTCACCCTGACAACAGCTGCCCAGTTGGGTACTACCTGAATAGCGTACCTTACCTCCCCAACTGGTGTAGCTGAGAGCTGCCAAGAGTAGGGGATGCCGCACCAGACTGACCTGGAGACCTGCAGGAATGTGAGATACCAGCTTTGTAAGCAAGGACACTGACACTTGGATTTTTGATAAAGAAGGTAAAATATTATTGCTAAGTTGAAATAAAATAGTTAGAACAGCTACGAATAGCACAACACACCTTTTCCATAAATGGTAAACAAATTAACATGACTAGCAGTATGATTATATGCTTTCTTTTCTTCTCTTCTTTCCCAGCAGGGAAACACCACCCCACTAACACTCTTGTTCTGTTTCCTAGCAAGGCACACCACCCCACTAGCACTCTTCACTGGAGACTGCAGGCACTCACCACCCACCAGCCCTGCAGAACACACAAGCTAGTCCCAAGATAAGCTCCCTCTCTGTCCTTAAACCATGACCTTGTTCACACTGTAGCCTTAAGGGCAAGCAATGAATATTAGGCCTTATCCCCCCCCTTAGTCAGCCCACTGACCCCTTATACCACATTCCTCCTCTGGTATCTATCACACAGTTACTTTCTTATTCATTCTTTACTCCACACAGTTCAATATCATTTAACATGTCTACACATGAATTCACTTTAAGCATTCAGGAATGACAGTGGCATAAAACAGCATATACTGGCACATTAAAAGCTAGGAAATGTCCCACCTCAGTCCTTGAACTGCTAAGTCTTTCAGACGACATAGTCTTTTTAAAATGGAGAAGGATTTAAGTAAATTCTCTTTTACTTCAATGTCACTTGACTTTTAAAATAGTACACAAATTGTAGCAAAGGTTTTTTTTTACAATACCACACTTCTTTGGATTTTCCAAAGAAATTCTTTGATGGAAATATGGAAGAATTCTTGCAAGTCCTTCAGCAGCAAGCAGCTTTCTTGTTGGAGTCTGGAGAAGTAATGAATTCTTCAGGTTGAAGCTTTTTTTCTGTGAGGAAAACTTGGTACAACAGGATCATAAGGCACTTGAGGCAGCAGGCTCTCTACTCTCACCCTGCTCTCACTCACTACCCTATTTGACCCTACACTGGTATATAGGTGATCCCCTAATCCTACATTTTATATAAATATGGCTGTCCACTTCAGGCTTTATCACTGCAGGGGGCTTTTTCTGACAGGACTCACATTTGGCTTGGGTCCCTCCTTCTTGGTCACTCTCCCTGCTTGGACTCACTGCACACTGGCTGTGCAGCTACTTTTATGCCTACAGTTAATTTGAATATGCTAATAACTGGACACTGAGTGGACACTGAACTGCCAAGGGGCAAAGCACCAATCACTATAATTTTGCCAGCCACATAAACCACAATGGAATTCACAGTTTTGAACTCCATCTGCCCCTCTCAACGTTCTAAGGCTTTTCTTTTTTGTATCACTCTAAGTCCCATTTATGTAATGATTTCTTTTGTCATAAAAAATAAAGCACTTTCTTTATGTTTAAGCATTTTTTCTCTGTCCTGGCTGGAAAGCTAACATCTTTAGCTCTCTCCTGAATTTTTTCTGTACAAAACCACCCAGAGGAAAGCTAATTTGCTAAGACTTGTACTTATCTGTCATTAAACTTTTAAAATAACCACTTCTGACCATTTTCTCTTCACATTCCTTTAAAAACAGCAGTTTTTCCTTTAATTACACTGACCACACAGTTTCTCTTTACCAGTCAGGGACTGAATATTCATTTTTCCCATGCTTAGTTTAACCTCCTATGTAGTTGTCTGCATGGATAATGTTTCACCAGGACCCACTCTCCTTACAAAGGCTAGTGACTCCTCCATTTTACATTTTAATGACTAAAAACAAATTTTCTGTTATGTAGTGCACTTTCTCCATCTGTCTGCCAAGTCTGGTGTAAATCTATTGAAAAATGGCTTGGCAGCACGTATAAGAATAAAGCACCTGTATGAAGACAATGTTTTTCTGACCTTAAGCAACTTTCAGGTACAGAGCACTCTTTAAAACTGATCCATTTTTACTTGTGAATAACTCCTTATAGTCTTTGTATTTTTATTAACTGCCCAGGACATCTCTCAGCCCTTCTATGGTTTCAATTTATTAAAATGTGTGCTTTTAATGTATTTAAGCAGTTTGTAAAGTCTTGAGTCCCTTGTAAGCAGATTACACATTTCCACTTCAAAATGGCTCCTTTGTGAGTTTATACAAAATGCCTGCTATATGTATGTGTGGGACTTCCACAGAGCCCCAACCAGACTGTGCCCATCTTTTATATTTTATTTATTTGTGAGCCAGTCCCTAAATACATTTCCCTGGTGCTTGCCACCTGCACATCTACTGTAAGTAATAAGGAAACTATCAGGTCAATCCTGCCCGTGAGAGGAGAACCTTATTGCTTTTCCCTCTCACACCTTCCCACAGCAATCCACAAGGCTACAGGCCAAAGCCAGACTTGCGACCAGCGTCAAGGTTGGGGAGTGGCCTCCCTTAGATCAGATCTGGGGATTGCTCACTGAGCATGGTGCACTCTGCTGTGAGACTGACTCTTGGTTACTGACACTCCTCACTTCTCTCCTTGGTGTACAAGGTTTCTGTAGCTGACACTGCATTCTTCATTTACAATTACTGTACCACAGAGTGGCTTTTACTTCTATTACCATAGAAAACAATCTTTACTATGAAAACATTAAAAGTAATACCAGGTAACCCAGGCAGACCAAATCAAACCACTGGACTACCAGGGCACATTATGGTAGCCAAGGCAATCGGGTTAATAGCCCACTGGCCACAAATGACTAAAACTACCATTTTTATTATAAATTGCCATCACTTTAAGTACAAAAATGTTCAATCATTAACAGTGAACATAAAAACTGTGTGTGGGTAAGGAAGCCAGGGCCAGGTAGTCCTTTCCATACTTCCCTCCCGTGCTGCATCTTAATACAGTTATTAATGATATGCTCATCCTTACACTGACAACTAATGTGTTAAAACTGCTTATTATTTAGTTATTTATCTCTATTTTAGTTTCTGACACTGCTTTTTATTGTACTGCAGGGGCCACCCTTTACCTGTCAGTCAGCTCCTACCTACCCAAGACTAGAACCCAGGTCCTTAGCAACCTATTTTTTGAATATCCTGACACAAACTATATTTCCCTATTCTACTAGGCAGAACAGTCATATGAGGCTATTACAGTCTGCCTTTCTAAAGGGCAACAACACTGACCAAGGCCTAATCTACTTAGAAAGTCTTGATGCTTTAAGTTTTATGTATAGAAAATGACTTTTCGCACATTTCTGTATGGACACTATTTACACATTATACTTGTACTGTATTTTAAACACTTTTGCGGATGTGGTTAACTCAGCACCTTCTGAATGTAGGATTCTGTAGTCCACACTCTTCCAAGGCCTGAAATTATAACTCCATATACTTTGACTTGCATGAAATTGTTCTTCTCCTGGCTCTTCCAAAGAAGTTTGCACGTCTGGTGCACCCCCAGAATCCATTCTGCTGTAGTTTGTCTTACCTCTGTTTCTAGACTTCCTAAGACTACTAATGTGGTGGACATCCTGGCCCTGTCTACACCAGTGGATGGGTCTCTCAGAAGGTACGTGACCTCCGAACATTTTCTGTTAACAACGTATGATCCTTCCCATTTTCTTGCAAGCTTTGCAGAATGTTTGCGAGTTTTATCCGATTGCAGATGACTTAATAACAGTACCATGTCTCCACAGTCCATAGTTACATCTCTTTTGTTTTGATCATATTGCTGCTTTTGGTGCCTCTGGGCATTGCTCAAATTGTGCCTTGTAATTTCCCAGCACTTTTGCAAATTGTCTGTTAACGTCTTTGTATATTCTGATATGTCTTTTACTATCTCTGGTTCTTCTGACAACTCTCTGTCGATGGGTAGTATTACTTCTTATCCATAAATTAATAAGAATGGGTTACATCCCATTGAATCTTTTACTGCACTTCAGAAGGCCATTAACATTCTTGGTAAATATTGATCCTATCTTAGTTGATTGTCATGCACATATGCTCGTAAGTAAGTTTTGATATTTCTAGTAGTTCTCTCAGTTCAATTACTTTGCAGATTGCATGGTGTTGTGTACATAGGCTTGACTCTGCAGGCTTACAGAATTATTCCCACTATTCAGACTTGAACTGTGGTCCATTGTCAGTTACAATGTGTTACAGAATTCCCCATCAGCAAAATATTTCCATTTCCATATTTCGCACTAAGACATCTGTATTGGTTTTGCATAAAGAAAAAGCTTCCACCAATTTGGTTACTTGATCCACAACTACCATGATGTACTCATTCCCCTTATTTGCCTTTGGCAATGGTCCAACTAAGTCTGTGGCAGTTGTTCTCCACTGTCCACTAGGATGATTTACAATAATTTGCCCCATCACTTTCTGGTCGCTAGCCTTTGTCTCTTGGCATGTAATACATGACTGTACATACTGTATCACATCCTGATGCATTTTTGACCAATAAAGTTGTGCTTTTAACCATTTCAAACATTTTCTTCCTGCCATTTGTTCTGATATGGTGCAAGCATGCATTAGCTGAATAGCTTTTTTTTCTCATTTTCTCTGGTAGGATTACCTTCCATTCCTCTGGACATTTGATGTGTACCAACAGTGTGTCACCTACCAGCACATAGTGGTGCTTCTGACTAAGCACTTTTCATTTGGTGGGTAAACTTTGTTTCTTATCCTTTCTGTATTACCTCTATCAGCTTCTTCAGTTCTGGATCATTTCTCTGGGCCCTCCTACTTCTCTTCAGTTGAAGGGTAACAGCTGCTCTTCTGTAAGCTCAGCACATTTATTTAATGAAAAGTTTTACCAGAAAGGCACACTGAGCAGAGTACTGCTCAATTCAAGGTGCGTCCTGGGGAAGGGTGACAGTGGAGATACAAATATTCAATATACAGTCATGACTATAACACAATGAACAGAATAATATAATCAGTACATACACCAGGAAGAGAATAATACAATCAGTACATGCACACTTCGAACAGGTGGTAATGAGACAGAGTAAGCAATATTCAATCAAATCCTGCAATAAGATAGTGGGCTAGTCATTTGAATGGAATAGGATCAGCAGAGTTGGGCATACTCATTAATCAGATTTCACAGACACAGGTGGAGGAGAAGTGTACTTTGAAGAGTTGATTGAGTTGCTGAGCTGGAGGCATGTGCTGGAAGACAGCAGGGAGGGAGTTCCACAGTTTAGACATTCTATGTCTGAAGGCAGCCTGACCAACAGAGAAGGACATGCTTGATACTGCAAGGAGATGGGTTTCAAAATTTCTGAGGCAGTATGCTAAAGGGGTCTGGGCTGATAGGGCCGAGGTGAGATGGGTGGCAGGGACTGGGACCAGAACTTGGCCATGAGACTCACACAGTGGGGTAATCTATGATCTTGTAGCAAAGGGAGATCTAGTGTCCAGAAGAGAGTGCAGTGATGTGTGGAGGAATGGCAATCAAGAGGGAAGCAACAGAAAGGATGGAAAAGTGTGTCCAGTCTGGCTAGGGTGAACTTAGGAGCGACACTGTAGACTACATCCCCATAGTCGAAGATAGGAAGAATCATTTTCTGTACAAGTGAGTGGTGGGCTTGCAGTGGGATGCAACCATGGTTGTGATGCAAGGCACCCGACTTAGAGTGAAGCTTTTTGTGGATGGAATCAACATGTACAGAAAAGTAGAGGTGCTGTTCGAGCTGGACCCTGAGGAATCTAAAGGAGGGACAAGCCTCCAGAGTAGCCCCATCCAGGGTATGGAAGAAGGGGTGGTGGGGAGCCAAGAGAGTCTCTGCCTTGAGCCGAAGGTCATGTAGAAAATCTTCTTGGCATTAAGAAAAGGCTGATTTGTGTGAAACCAGAGCTGAATATCATTGAAGTCCTGCTGTAGTGTGGTCACCATATCAGTGGTAGAGGGGCCTGATGTATACAGAACTATGTTGTCCGCATACATGTGGATGGATGTGTGTGAGCAGGTCATTTAGGAAGGTGGACAATAGAAGTGGGACAAGGACTGAGCCTTGGGGGACACCAGTAGTGACTGTAAGGGGGGGTAGCTGTGGAGCTTCCAATTTGAACAGATTGGGACCTACCTACCAAGCAGAAGTGGAACCAGCTGGTTGCCTCAGTAGAGAGACCTGCAAGGGAGAGCTTGTCTAGGAGGAGCTCATAGGAGACAGTGTTGAAGGTCTTGGCCAGGTCAATGAAGATGGCAGAGGTGATGTGGTCATTGTCCATCCCAGCAAGGATGGAATCAGTGACTCATAAAAGAGAAGTGGCAGTGGAGTGGGAATTCCTGAAGTCAGACTGGTAGAGTGAGAAAAAGGAGGAGGAGTTGAGAAATGAGGAGAGTTGTGCCAGTACAAGGTGCTCCTGGAGTTTTGCCAGTATGGGGAGAAGAGAGATCGGGTAGTAGTTTCTGGGGTGGAGGGGTCGCTGCCGTTTGGATGCTGGATAACTGTTGCATGCTTCAGTTCTGATGGTATAGAAGCTAGGGAGAAGGAGAGGTTGAAGACAGCAGTCAGGGGGGAATGGCAATGGCAGGAGCAGCCAGGTATATAATTTTGGCATCCAACCTAGAGGGGCATTTGCCCTTAGATGGGTTGAGGGAAATCAAGGCATTGTAAACTTCTATAGGGGTGACATGACAGAAGGAAGAAGAAGGGCAGGAGATGGGGCCCGTGCATTGGTAGAAGAGGGGGTGGCATTTTGATGGTAAGGAGGGAGAGAGGACATAAGTGAGAACGTATAATTCGTGAAAAATGAGTTAAATTTGGATGCCACTTCAAGCGGGTCCATTACAGAGGTGCCAAGTACATTTAAAACAGGGGTTGGAAGCTGGGAAGGTGGGGAAAAGAGCAATTTGACCACATTCCAAAAATTTGCTGAGTGATTTAGATTAGATAGGAAGGTGGCTTTGAAGTAGTTAGCTTTGGCCTGATGGATTAGCCTAGTGCAGGCTTTGTGTAAGAAGCGATATTTTGCATGCCCTGCAGAGGAGCTGGAGGATCTAAATGACTTCCATGCCTGGTCCCAGTCTCCAGCATGAGTCATGATGTCAGCTGTGATCCAAGGAAGGTGAGCACCCCTCACTCTGGTGTGTCTGAATGGGTCATAGTGGTCCCGGACAGCAAGGAACTTGGTCTTAAAATATCCCAGGGCAGAGTCAATGGAAGTAGTCAGGGGGATGAAAGACCAGTCTGTGGCTGTCAGGTTGCTTAAGAGTGAGGCAAGGTCCAGGGTATAGTACAACTGGGTAAGAATAGTTCTGGGAGGGGAGCCTTTGGCAAGAAAATTTTCTGTACCAAGTAGATCATGTGGTGGTCACTTAGGGAGTCAGGTAGGAGGGCTGAGGCGGTTATCCAGTGTTGGTGTGAGGTGAGAGTCCAGTCCAGTAGGGAGTGGTTCTGCAATTTGAGGATTAGATTTGTAGGCTCAGAGATCAGTAGGGTTAGGTTTAGGGAGACTATCTGGTTATGAAACTTGGAGGTGGCAAACAAAGACCAATCCAGATTGAAGTCTCCAAGGATATGAAGCTCACCCCCGATGCGCTAGCTTTCATGGTGCCCAGGTGATCCAGGATTGAGGGCATAGGGGAATCAGGGAATCAGGGGAGCAGTAGGACCCTGCTATGAATATGGAGATGGTGTAGGGGAGGGACAGTTTGATCAGCAAGGTGTCAATGGACTGCACGGGCAAGGGAAAATTGACAGGGGTGAACTGGAGGGAGGAAGAGATAAACATAGCTATGCTGCCGCCTCTCTTGTTGCCTGGGCGGTTGTGGTGGATAATGGTGTGGCCTGGGATGGTGATTTCAGTGTCCTTAATATGAGGCTTTATTCAGGTTTCAGAAATGATCAAGATATCTGGTCTTAGGGATAAAACAGTTGGCTGCAGCAAGGCTAATTTATGCAGTAGGCTGCAGATATTGAGGTGTAGTACTTTTAGGCCCCATGGAATTTGATGGGTGGGGTGGAGTAGTAGGCCCAGGGGTTAGGCTTAACATTTTCAGATATTAAGAGTAGTAGTGTTACCAAGAGCTTGGAGAAAGGCGTTAGCCATCGAGGTTTGCGGGTAGTAGAGGGTGGTTGTACGGACACCACCAGAGGATGCTAGGCAGGTGAATGTAGGGCTAGGAGACTGGTGTGTGAAAGCTGGGTGATAGGACTGACATGATGTCATGACAATACAACAAAAGTCGGGAATCATTCTTTCCATGTCAGTGACATCTGGTTCAACATCTTCCTCATCATTCACAGTACTTTGTGATTGATAATCTGCTATTACATTCTTACTTCCTTTGCAGTATTGTACTTTAAATGCATACTATTGTTAAAGTAGTGACCATCGTACTAACTTTCCATTGGTGTCTTTCATTGTGAATAACCAGGTTAAGGTGTTATGATCTGTATACAATGTGAAAAGCTTACTGTCTAGGTATCCTCGATACTTCTTGATAGCCCACACAACCACTATGCACTCTTTCTCTGATGTGTGATATTTTCTGTCAGTTGCAATTAAGGTTCTACTAGTGTACAAAATCACTTTTTTCTCTGCTTGTTACTCTAGGTATGACACTGCACCAGTTCCCTTGTCGCTTGCATCTGTAGCTAGATAAAATGGGTTGTCAGAATCTGGAAAGTACAATTTCTAGGCTTCTTCCATTTTCTCTGTGATAGTTTGAAATGCTTTCTCTTGGAGGGTATCTTTTGCCATTTAATTATTTTTGTTAACTGGTACAGCGGTTCTACAACATCTGCCATTTGCTGAATAAAAGGTCTGCACCAAGTACATAGTCCTAAAAATCTTTGGATATCCTTTAATTTCTTTGATCTTTGAAAATTTCTGATTTCTTGCACAGTAGCCAGTTCAGGCAATATTTCTCCACCTGTGACCAAGTGGCCAAAAATCTTTATTTCTGATAACAGGAAGTTGCACTTCTTTCATTTAATGGTAAGTCCATGTCTCTTGAGCCTTTGTAATACCTCACTTAAATGCTTCAAATGTTCTTCCATTTTTCTGGATTAGATTATCACATTGTCGATATAAGTGAAACAGAATCGGCATTGAATTTCACTTAACACTTCATCCATCGTCCTCTGGAAAGTTGTAGGTGCATTATTCAGACAAAACAGTAACATGTTAAACTCATACAGTCCTTCATGCATGACAAAAGGTGTTTTATACCAGTCTTGATCTTCTACAGGTATCTGACAATATCCGCTCCTGAGATTGATTGTTGATAATATCTCTGCTTCAGTAAGCATATCAAACACCTCCCTCATAATCTTCATAGGATAGGCATCTCCTATATTCACAGCATTTATTCTTCTGTTGTCCACATTGAATCTCATGGTTCCATCCTTCTTTGGTACCCACACTACTGGTGATGACCAGGCCAACAAAGATGACTAAATGATTCCTTCTTGTAACATCTCTTGGATCTGTTCTAGAATAATCTCTCTTTTTGCAGGTAAATAGGTTTATGGTCTGCTTCAGTTCGGTTGTGCAGTTCCATTATCTGATATGTGCTGAATCAAGTTAGTACGGCCAATTCCTTCCATAACTACCTCAGGAAATTCACTTAGAACTATCTCAAGCTGCTCTTCTCAATTGATTTCTGGCTCAATCAGTCCTTCCAGACATGGGCTTGTGAACACTTTGATGTCTTACAGAATATCTTCTTGCTCCATCTTGGTCACAGTAGAAATCTGGTGCTCGTCATATAAAATCTCCTCAGTAGACTCTGGTACTTTTTTAGCTTCATCCCCATTTTCTTGCATTCTTTTTTGTGGTTTGTTTTTAGTTGCCTCGTTACTTATCACTTTCTTATTTGCCATGTCGATTACCATTTGCAGATTTTTGATGATATCGGTTTCAATTATAACTTCAGACATGACTATGTCAAAGATAGTTACTCTCCCTTTCCATGGGATTTCTCATACACTGAGATTCACTTCTCCGTGTTCCCGGGGGCTGTACGATTCTTCAGATGCCAATGTGAGTTCTGTCTCTGGTTTCCTCTGGAACTAGGCCCATAAGTTGAAACTGCATTAGCATTGGCCTTGTGATTATGGAAGTAGTAGCACCAGTATCCATTAAACCTTGTGTGACCATGTCTCCCAACTTAACTTGCAAATATAGCAAATTTGAACTCATGACTGCAGTTACTATCTCTGACATGCTCTTTTCTTCAGATATCTATATCAGGTTTGGCTCCATCCTTTCCTCATCTCTGACTAGTGTAGTTGCTGCTTCGTTAGCATTCAGTTCAGACTTTTTGGGGGACAATCTGGACTCTTGTGACCTATTTCATTACATCTGTAACCTCTCAGCACTCACTTGTCAGTTCTTCTAGGCTGATAAAACTGTTGTGTCAGTTTGGCTGAACTATCAGGTACTGCATTCATTTGAGATTCAGGTCCCCTTCCCTGAAACCTCTCTCTCTTTCCATATCTGTGATTTTCGGCAAGTTTTGTTTGACTCAAATTTTCTTGCAAGGTTCTTCCTTTCTGGCTAAGTTCATCAACAGTTCTCCGCATTGCACACATTAACAAGTTCTGTAGATCTAGCTGAAAAGTTCCAACAATATATTCTGCAATTTTTCTCTCTAAAGCATGTGGATACAATTGCTTATACATAACCCACCTATCCAAAACTAGCATATAGAATTGATCTCTGTACCTTTGTGTGCGATCCAGCTCTTTTTGTAAGTGCTGTCTAATATGCGCCTTGTTGAAATATTTCAAGAACTGGGCTTTGCACTGTCTCCAATCTTGTATCTGGTCCTGCTAGTAGTGCCACCATTTACTCATGGTACCTGGAACAGCTCCTTCTAAATGTTGTAACCATATATCTTCTGGCACTTGGGTTTGTCATAAAGAATGCTCGAAATTTCTGAGAAATTCAGATGCATCTTCTTTTCTCTCTCCTCTGTACACTGGAAGATTTCCACCAATCCATGGTACAACTATGGGAATTACAGGCATCATAGCTCTCTCATAGCTCTGTGACATATTTTCCCTTTTGTGTGGAGTTTCTTGTCTTTCACATCTTCTCACTGGAGTTTCTGGTATTTCATGTCTTCTAGTTACATTTGCAGTAGGAGTACTCTCTCTTCATTCTGGTGTGACATTTAAATTCCGAAGCCTATTCATGACCTTGTCAATGAATACTTCCAGCTTCTGCTCCATACATCTCTCAAACTTGTGAGTCATTCTTTTCTCTATTTCTTCAGCATCAAATTACATCTTTTCCATAAGCATTTCTCTGGCAAAACCTCTACCAAGTCCCACAGACATCATCATTATCCTTGCCATAGGCAAATCAGTACTTCTTGGTTTAAACTCTTTGCTTCCACAGAAAGAAAATTGAATATGACCCCCACAACAGGATCTAGACTCTGTGCTCCCCCTAAATTTCTAGGTCCCTGACACTCATCCAATATTCCCAAAAGTCTCGAATCCATACCTCTTTGTCGTAACCCAATGACAGACTGAACTTTGCAGCAGCCAAGGCCTAGTTTAGCAGGGTTTTATCAAGGCTTCTTTGTCCCTTTCCCCCTGATGACACCTTTCAAGTTGGGTACTACCTGAATAGAAACATAGAAATATAGATTTTGATGGCAGATAAGACCCACCTAGCCCACCTAGTCTGTACATTTCCCTACCTAGTTAACTCCTGATAAACAGCTTACCCTCTCTTTCCTACCACTTGGGTTGCCTTCTGTCTATCCCATGCATTCTTGAACTCACCAATTGTTTTAGCCAGTAACTCCGATGTGAGGCTGTTCCATGCATCCACCACCATTTCTGTGAAAAAATGCTTCTTCACATTTCCCAAGGCCCCCCCCAGCCTCATATTGTGACCCCTTATTCTTGTACATCTCTTTTTTTGAAGGATCTGCCCTCCTGGACCTTGCTGATATCCCTGAGGTACTTGACTATCTCTATCATATCCTCCTTCTCCCTCCTTTCCTCCAGGGTATACATATTGAGGTCTTTCAGTCTTTCCTCATATGTTTTCTCACGTAATCCTTTCACCATTTTTTTTCCTTTTCTAGACCACCTCTATTCTGTCAATGTCCATCCATAGAAACATAGAAACATAGAAGTTGATGGCAGATAAGGACCGCAAGGCCCATCCAGTCTGCTCATTTATTTTTCTACCATATAAATGTGCCATTGGCCTTTGCTCTGTCAATGGCCTATCTATTCATAGTCATTTGTATTGCTCCCTTATGCCTATCCCATGCCTGTTTGAAGCTCTGCACTGTATTCATAGCCACCACTTCTTGTGGTAAGCCATTCCATGCATCCACCACCCTTTCTGTGAAAAAGAATTTCCTCACATTCCCCCTGAATCGGCCCCCTCTGATCTCATGCTGTGTCCTCTTGTCCTGTTATTTTTCTTATATTTAAACATGTTAGACTCTTTCACCTTGTTAATGCCCTTAAGGTGTTTGAATGCCTCGATCATATCACCTCTCTCCCTCCTTTGCTCAAGGGTATACATATTGAGCTCTGTTAATCTGTCCTCATATGTCTTCTGATGCAGTCCCTGCACCATTTTGGTTGCCTTTCTCTGGACTGCCTCAATTTGGTTAATGTCCTGTGAAGGTGTGGCCTCCAATACTGCGCAGTACTCCAGATGGGGCCTAACCAGTGTCTTGTAAAGAGGATTATTACCTCCCTCTTACGACTTGTGATACCCTACTAATACACCCTAACACCCCCTAGCCTTATCTACTGCTTTAGAGGTCTGCTTGGATGATTTTAGGTCATCAGTGATGATGATGCCCAAGTCTCTTTCTTCCTTTGTGACTGCTAGCAACTCCCCACCCAGCCTATAGGTGGCTTCAGGGTTTCTCTTCCCTATGTGCATGATTTTGCACTTCTTTGCATTAAATCCCAGTTGCCACTCTTCTGACCATTTTGCTAGTGCCAGAGATGTGGTCTCCAGAACTGAACACAGTATTCCAGATGTGGCCTAACCATTTGTCTGCACAGTTGCATCACCACCTCTTGTTTTCTACTGGTGATGCTCCACCCTATGCACCCCAGCATCCCTCCAGTCCTCCACATCACCTTTTCACATTGCTTCAGGTTATCTTTTATGTTTACCCCAGGTCCCTTTACATTTTTGTTGTTGTTCATATCCCCCCTCATTCTGTATTCCTCTCCAGAATTCCTGTGGCCCAAGTGCATGTCTTTGCACTTTCTTGCATTGAATTTAAGCTGCCACTCTCTTGACCACTCCTCCAATTTGTCTAGGTCTCTTCTCATTTTTTTCCATCCCCTCTGGAGTGTCTACCCTATGCAGATTTTAGTGTCATCTGCAAAGAGGCACACCTTCCGCACCAGCTCCTCAGCAATGTAATTAATGAGGACATTGAAGAGGACCACGTCAGGACTGAACCCTGTGGTACCCCACTGGTTACCTCCCTCCCTTGGGATTTAACTCCATTCACTAACACTCTCTGTGCCCTGTTGCTCAGCCAATTTCTGACACCTTGTACCACCTTGGGGCTTACTCCCAGACTGTGCAACTTGTTTAATAGCCTCCTGTGTGGGTCAAATGCCTTGCTGAAATCTAGGTAGGCCATGTCCACCACCCCTCCATGATCCATCACCTTGGTTACCCAGTCTATCACATTTTTTTGACAGGATCTCCCTGCTGTTAATCCATATTACCTTTGGTCTTCTGCCTCAGATATGCCACAGTCCTTTTCTTTAACATGGATTACATGATTTTCCTCACCACTGAAGTCAAGTTGACTGGTCTGTAATTCCCAGCCTCAATCTTGCTCCCACTTTTGTGTAGTAGTACCACATTCACCCTCTTCCAGTCCTCCAGCACCACTCCCTCCTCTGGTGATTTGTTAAATAGGGTTGTCAGTGGTGCCCCAAGTATCTCATTGAGTTCTTTCAGTATTTTGGGATGCATCTCATCTGGTCCCATTGCCTTGTCCACTTTTAGTTTCAAGAGTTCCTTTATTACTCTCTCCTCCATGAATGGACTGGTGTTCAAATCTCCACTCACCCCATGTGTTTTTCTACCACCAAATTTTGGTCCCTGACCTTCCCCTTCTTTTGTAAATACTGAGCAGAAGTATTAAATTAGAATTTCTGCTTTTTCTAGGGCCCCCTCTGCACACTCCCTGCCATCCTTTATTCAACCTCACAATCCTTCCATTGGTCTTCTTCCATTCCCTGATACTATACCATACCTTACCTCCCCAACTAGTATAGCTGACAGCTGTCAAGGGTAGGGGATGATACACCAGACTGACCTGGAGACCTGCAGGAATGTGAGTCACTGACACTGTAAGCAAGGACACTGACACTTGGATTGGTGAAAAAGAAGGTAAAATGTTCCTGAAAAGGTGAAAAAAAAAATAGCCAGGACAGCTACGAATGGCACAGCACACCTTTTGCATAAATGGTAAGCAAATAAACATGAATTAGTAGTTTGATTATACACTTTCATTTCTTCTTTTCTTTCCCAAGAGGGCAACACCACCCCACTAACACTTTTGTCCTCTGTCCCAACAGCGCACAATACCCCATTAACACTCTTCCCTGGAGACTGCAGGCACTCACCACCCACCAGCACTCCAGCACATACACTTTATCCCTGGAGACTGTAGGCACTCAAAACCCACCAGTTCTCCAGAACACACAAGCTAGTCCCAGGATAAGTATCCTCTCTGGCCTTAATCCATGAGCTTGTTCACCATGTAGCCTTAAGGGTGAGCAGTGACAACTAGGCCTTATCCCACCTTTGTCAGCCCACTGACCCCTTACACCAGATACCTACCCTGGTATCTATCACACAATTACTTTCTTATTCACTCTATACTCTACACAGTTCAGTATCATTTAACATTTCTGCACATGAATTCACTTTAAGCATTCAGGAATGGCAGTGGCATAAAACATATCACATACTGATATATTAAAAAAACTAGGACATTTTCCCATCTCAGTCCTTGAACTGCTAAGTCTTTCAGATGACATAGTCTTTTTAAAATGCAGAAGGATTGAGGTAAATTATGTTACTTCAATGTCACTTGACTTTTAGAACAGTCCCCAAATTGTAGCAATATTATTTTTACAATGTCACACTCCTTTGGATTTTCTGAATAAATTCGTTGATGGAAATAATGAAGAATTCTTGAGAGGGCCCTCAGCAGCAAGTAGTTTTCTTGTTGGAATCTGGGCAAGTGATGCATTCTTCAGGCTGCAGCTTTTTTCTGTGAGGAAAACTAGGTACAACAGGATCATCAGGCACTTGAAGCAGCAGGCTCTCTATTCTCACCCTGCTCTCACTCACTACCCTATCTGACACTACACTGGGATACAGGTGATCCCCTAATCTTACACGTTAAATAAATAAGACTATCCACTTCAGGCTCTATCACTGCAGGAAGCCTCTTCTAACAGGACTCGCACTTGGCTTGGGTCCCTCCTTCTTGGTCACTCTCCCTGCTTGGACTCGCTGCACACTGGCTGTGCAGCTTCTGTTATGCCTAAAACTAATTTGCACATGCTAATAGCTGGACACTGTGTGGATACTGACCTGTCATGGGGCTTAGCACCAATCACAATAATTTCTGCTGCAGCATAAGCCACAATTGAAGTTACAATTTTAAAATCCAACTGCCCCTTTCAACATTCTAAGGCTTCTCTTTTTTTGTCACTCTAAGTCCCATTAATATACAGATTCCTTTGTCATAAAAAATAAGTGCTTTATTTATGTTTAAGCATTTTTTCACTATCCTGGCTTAAAAGCTAACATCTCTAGCTCTCTCCTGAATTGTATCTGTACAAAATGATCCACAGGAAAGATAAGTCACCTAGACTAGAACTTATTTGTCATTAATATTTTAAAATAACCACTTCTGAGCATTTTTCTCTTTACTTTCCATTTAAAACAGCAGTTTCTCCTTTAACATACACTGACCACACAGTTTTTCCAGTTGCGAATTGCAAATTCATTTTCCCATGCTTAGCTGCACCTCCTGTGTAACTGTCTGCATTGATTATGTTTCACCAGGACCCACTCTCCGTACAAAGGTTATCAACTCCTCTATTTTACATCTTAATCACAAAAGACAATATTCCTATTACGTAGCATACTTTTCTCCATCAGTCTGCTAAGTTTGGGGTTAATCTATTAAAAAATGGCTTGGCAGCATGAATTAGAAAATGCACCTGGGTAAAGACAATGTTTCTCTGAATGTAAGCAACTTTCTGGTACAGAGCTCTCTTTAAAACTGCTCCATTTTTTACTTGTGAAAAATTCCTTATAGTTTTTTGTATTTTTTATTATTATCCAGAATGCCCCTCAGCTGTCTATGGCTTTAATTTATTAAAATGTGTGTTTTTAATGTATTTAAGCAGTTTATAAAGTTGTGGATCCCTTGTAAGCAGATTGCACATTTCCACTTCAAAATGGCTCCTTTGTGAGTTGATACAAAATGCCTACTATTAGGGTGTGTGGGACTTCCATGGAGCCCCAACCAGGCTGTGCCCATCTTTTATAGTTTATTTATTTGTGAACCAGTCCCTAAATGCTTTTCTCTGGCTCCTGTCACCTGCATAGAAGTTGAAGAGTTACTCATTCACATGGATACCAAGAAAAGCACAGAGGCGGATTTGTTAGACCCCTACTTCATAAAGGTGGCCTTGCATATACTGGCAGTTCCCATTATGCATTTGTTCAACTTATCACTATTCCAGGGGATTTTCCTAACATATGGAAAACTGCCCACATTATTCCGTTATCTAAATCTGGGGATCCCTGTGATTTAAACAAGTACAGGCCAATTTCATTACTCCCCATACTATCTAAACTATTAGAAAAAATAGTGAATGAACAGCTACGAGCCTTCCTGGAAAACTCAAACTTCCTAAATCCATTACAGTCAGGCTTCCGATCAAAACACAGTACAGTTACGGCATTGGCCAAGGTAACAAATGATTGGCAAAACGACCTTGAAAACAAAAAAGTCATCTGCGCTGTCTTCCTCAACCTAAGCAAAGCCTTCGACACCATCGATCACTCCCTACTCTTATCCTTTTTAAAAACCCTAGGTCTAGACGCTATTTCCCTTGGATGGTTCCAGGACTACCTCACGGACAGGTTCCAGCAGGTTAAAGCAGATGGGGAGCTATCACTCTCTAAACAGTTAGTAAGAGGTGTTCCCCAAGGCTCCATCCTGGGCCCAATACTCTTCACCATATACATCAACAGCATAGACCTTGGCATAAAAAAATCCAGTATCCACCTGTTCGCGGATGACACAGTTCTATACCTAAGCCGGTCAACCCCAGAGACTGCCCGCACAGATCTGCAACACAACTTTGACATCCTCCAACACCAGCTACTTAATAAAAAGCTACTCCTTAATGCTAAAAAAACAAGGTAATGATCCTTTCCCATGGCAACACTCAGCCATACCCGTCTATTGGCACTTTACCCTCTATCACCACCTTACTGGGGGAAAACTTGGAGTTCGTCCCCAAACTCAAATATTTGGGAGTCTGGCTAGACCACAAACTTTCCTCTGGAGAACACCTGGAGGACATGGTAAAAAAGCTAAAGCAGAGGCTGGGGCTCTTCTACTGAATAACCCGCCTCCTGACACCCGAAGAAAAAAAACAGCTCGTTCAGACCACTTACATCCCTTTACTAGACTACGCCGACTTCATCTATAGCCACTGCAATGCCTCTCTCCTGGACAAACTGGACATCTTATACCACAGAGCGTTGTGCTTCATCACCGGCCTCCCCTCCTCTACCCACCACTGCTCCCTATACACTGCTCTGGGGTGGACCTCCCTACAATACAGATGAAATAGAAATGCCACAGTCTGGACCTTAAAAGCTATTACCTCCAAATTACCACACTACATCTCCGACCTACTGCCTCTAAGCGAGCTTCAAACCTATGCCCTAAGGAGCTGCTTGCTAATTTCTCTAAAGATACCGAGGGTCCACACACGTCTTGGGAGAGTGGCCATAAGCTTCTCACTGCCAATTCTCTGGAACGAAATACAGAAATCACTGAAACTAAAATCACCAGTAAGTGTCGCAGCTTTTAAAACCTTATATGCAAAATTAATCAAAGAGGTTTGCCACTACTTCCACCGTCTATGAATTACGGCTCCACACCCTTCCAGGGCTCCTTGCCCAACAGCCATACAATATGCATTCACTGGGCGGTGGCACCCCTGAAACCAACGCCCAAGTCCACTAAACCATATCCAAACTCCGTAGAGGTGCGGTAAAGCCGTAAAACCACTGGACTGTGAGCGCCTTTGCCGAGTACACCCCTTTTGGTCCTACATTCCACCCTTTTGGTCCTACTCTCCACCTCTTCTCCTCCACCTCTGCCCCTTGCCTCTATTCAGCACCAGTTGTGCTAAATGACTGCTTAGTTAACCAGTGCAGTCGCCTTATGACCTCGACCACCAATGGTCTATGTCCCTGAAGTTGCTCGAGAACATACACTTGGATTATGCCCCCTTAGTTCTGTGTAGTCTCATCACCCTAGCCTGGACATAGAAGGTACCTTCATGGCCGCCGCTTTGTAAACCATCGACCACATGCTGCTCCCTGAATGCTGTGCCTACAGCCCACTCAATCCAATTAGTCAAGCACATGGCCACCAGCGGTCTTTGACCCAGAAGTTGATCTAACGCCGATGACTACACCTCACTCACCCAAACAGCAAAGGACATGGCCATCAGCGGTCGCTGACTAGAAGCTGCTCCAGCGCTCGAGCGCTCTACATTTTCTAAGCCATACCCTAAGTCATCTCCTTCTGTGAGCGTTCCAGTTTTTCCAATTAACTAATTTTTATGGATTGTCTGAGATACTATAAGCCTTCAGCCCTTACATCTCTCAGATATAATGAAACAAAAAGTAGTCGGCTCTGTGCTACAACTTGAACTTTTGCTCTGCCACACCCTCCCCACCTTAGCACCCTATACCTTAGACCCCACCTGCTCTCCCTTCCCTTGCCCACCCCATCACCCTGTTTTATATAGAACTAGTTATTCAACCAGAGACTTTTGGATAGCAGGGCTGCATTTCCCACTTATCTGCGTTCTTGTTCTGGTTCTTCTTCTTTGTACCTATACGTATTCCTCATTGCATGCAACTAGGCGTGACAACATGTACTATGTATTGTTCCCTGCTCATTACATTGTTATTTTTTTTTCATGTATTACCATGTATTATCGCATTGTCTGTATTGAAGTGTGATTATGTGCATCTTTTATGACTTGTGAGATGCAGGTCCACCTTGCAAATGAGCTTGCTCAACAGTGTCCACCTGGATAAATAAAGATATTGATTGATTGATTGATTGCTTGATTGATTGATTGATATCTAAGTAATAAGGAAAGAATCTGGTCAATCCTGCCTGTGAGAGGAGTGCCTTATTGCAACTCCCTCTTCCACCTTCCCATGGCAGTCCACAAGGCTACAGGCCATAGCCTGTCTCGTGCCCAGTGTCACAGTTGAGGAGTGGCCACCCCTACAGCAGACTTGAGGATTCCTCATTGAGCATGGTGCGCTCTGCTGTGGGAATGACTCTTGATCACTCACACTCTCCACTCCTCTCCTTCATGTGCACAGTGCCTGCAGCTACCACTCTGCATTCTTTATTTACAATTACTGTACCACAGAGCAGTTTTTATTTCTATTACCACAGAAAATGATCTTTACTATGAAAACATTAAAAGTAATACCAGGTAACCCAGGAAGATCAATTCAAGCCACAGGACCACCATAGCATGTTACAGTAGCCAGGGCAATCGGGTTACTAGCCATCTGGCCACCAATGACTAAAACTACCATTTTTATTATAAAATTGCCATCACTTTAAGTACAAAAATGGCCAATCATTAAAAGTGAACATAAAAACTGTGTGTGGGTAAGGAAGCCTGGGCCAGGTAGTTCTTTCCATACTTCCCCACTGTGCTGCATCCTACTACAACCATTAATGATATGCTCACGCTGACACTGACAGCTAATTTATTAAAACTGCTTTTCATTTATTTCTATTTTAGTTTCTGACACTGTTTTTTATTCTACTGAAGGGGCCATCCTTTACATATTTGGCACTTTCTACCTACCCCAGGACTAGAACCCAGGTCTTCAGCAACCTGTATTTGAACATGCTGCAGCAGTGTCAGTGGCTCAGCAGGTTGCACACTCATCTCTGAGGCCAGAAGATCAGAAGGCTGTGGGTTCTATCCCCACACCAGACACTTAGGTTAAATCCTAAAACTGACACTGTAGTGCAACGTGAGGGGGGTGCTGTACTCCTGAGGTGCCATCTTTCAGATGAGATGTCAAACCAAGGTTCTGTCTGCCTCTTCTGGTGGTTGTTCAGGTGTATGTTAAAGATCCCATGGCACTTCTCGAAAAGAATAATAGAATTTCCCTGGTGTCCTGACCAAATTTCCTCCATTCACTAAAAAAATACTACCAACAGCTTAATCTGGTTCAATTTCAGTTGGTTGCCATCTGTATCCCCTTCCCCCAGGGTTGGCCCTAAAAAAGGAACTTCTAGTCTCAGTGGGCCTACCTGGTCAACAAAATTCAATAAATAAAATAAATAAATATGCTAAAACTAACTATATTTCCCTATTCTACTTGGTGGAACAGTCCTACAAGGTTATTACACTGTCTCTCACGCCACCCGCACCCACGTCCAATGTTTCAAAACTGATTCCTTACTGTCTAGTGGCCCCCCACCCCAACAAGTAATACCCCCACCCTGATGTCCCCCACCTCGACCCCAAGCTGGTGACTGCCAACCAGCACAGTCATCTGCCCTCCACCATGCTGGTTACTTGGCTGAGCTGTCAATGAATGTGCGCATACTTGTACAAGCACACACTCATTGCCAGGATTAGGCACCTTGTTCTACCTAGCGACCTTCCAGTTTTGGTCCACGCCTTTGTGACATCTCGCCTTGATTACTGTAACTCCCTTTAACTCGGACTTCCTGGGGTTGATAACCACCACTTGCAGCTAGTGCAGAATGCGGCAGCATGTTTGTTGACTGGGACATCCAGAGGTTCTCATATTACCCCTGTGCTGCGCACTCTGCATTGGCTGCCAATATAGTGGTGGATCACCTTCAAAGTGGGTCGTTTGACCTACAAAGTCCTTCACGGTCTAGGTCCCGACTATTTGAAAGAGTCCTGGTGCCCTACACCCCTCTGAGACAGCTCCGCTCGGCTGACGAGGGGTTGCTGGAGATTCCGAGGGTAAATTTGAAGTCTTCTGGAGCTCGTGCCTTTGGATTCGCTGCACCTACCCTCTGGAATTCTCTGCCCCATCAGCTCTGGGAGAGCAGGATGGTGGGGAGCTTCAAGCAGGCACTAAAGACTTTTCTATGGGAGAAGGCATTTTCTGCTTTGTTTTAACTGTACACTGTAGTTTTGTAATATTCATTTAGAGTTGTTTTATTGTATGTATTGAATATGTCTGTGTTTTTCTTGATGTACAGCACGTTGAAAACTTTGAAAGGCGCTTAATCAAATAAATTTTATTATTATTATTGTTATTCACTGCCAACTCATGCTCATTCATTCTGTCGGCAGCACAGACAAGAGTGGAGAATTGTTCTGGTCATGGGTGGGGGGTTGGAATGGGGAATAGCATTGTGGACCCCCTTTCAGGGTCTGCAAAGCAGTTCCCTCCATCCTGACCCCTGTCAGTGACCGGAACAGCCCTCCACTTTTGTCTGTTCCACTGACAGTTTGAATAAGTGTGACTTGCAAGCTGGCTTGTCAATGAATGAGCATATGCCTGTAGAAGTATGTGCTCATTCATTGACAGCTCAGTCTGGCTGCTGGCATTGTATAAGAGGGGAGGGCTGTGCCGGTCACCTGCTCAGGGTCGGGGTGTGGAGGAAGCAGAGTAGTAAGGCATTACATGCAGGGCCAGGGTTCCATTATACACCATGAAATAAGTTTTGAAACATTGGGCATGGGTGTAGGTGGGGGAGGGTCCACTAGACAACAGGGAATATGTTTTGATTTAGCATTGGTGAGGGTAGGGGGAGGGACCACTGTTTACCAGGGAAATTTTATGATTTATATTGGGTCAGCAATCAGCAGGAGGGGGGATCACTAGATACCAGGGAAATTAATGTTACATTGGGCTGGTGAGTGGTGGGGGGGACCACTAGACACCAGGGAATTTAATTTTACATGGAGCTGGTGATCTGCGGGGGAGCCAATAGACACCAAGGAATTTTGTTCTATGTCTGGCCAGTGATCAGTGGGCAGGGGGCCAGTCAACATCATGAATTTTTATTCTATGTTGGGCTGGCAATTGGTGGGTGGAGAGGACAACTAGATACCAGGGAATGATGGGGCCTGCGATCCCTGGTGAGGGACTGCCATTTAAAACTTCATCTTGCTTTTGGGTTCTTTTAAATGCAATTTGCACTAAAAAAAAAAAAAACAAGGTGAAGTTACACATGACAAATTTCCAATCAAACAGGGAAAGTTTGCAAAATGATCCACAGAGGCTGATTTTGTGACTTCGCTGGAATTTCGCTGGTGAATTAAAACTTTGATGCATCTCTACTTACAGAATATAAAATTCTTGATGGAATGTCCATTAAAAATTTGAACTTCACACGTTTAAGGCCATCATACAGAAAGTTCTGTTATCTTCCCATATATGGTAAGAAGAGAATTTGAGTCCCTTAATATCATATACAAAAGATCATCAGTTTTATATTTCTCTATCTTTGTATATATGAATGTATCAATAGAAGAGGTATCACTTCTCTTCTTCCTTCATTCCTGTGTTAGTGTATAATGTTCCCAGCATATAATTTCCACCACATTTCACTATGTTGTAGATGCAAGTCCAAATCTGCACTGCATTAAGGCTCCTTAACCAGTTCTAAGCAACTAAACTTAAGGGAAGCAGCATTACGTCCTGCAGTGTTAAAGTGCCTTGCCACTCTTGATTTTGGATCCTGCCAGCTTATGTTTACTTGGTACTTGGTTTAATTGGTAATTAAGGGACAAAAGAAGGCCAAGACTCATTGGGCTTGTCCCCCACAATTTAATGTGGAACATTAGTTTAATTCCGGCTTCACTTCCAGCCATGTATCTAATCTATCTTTGAAAATTGGAATGGAGGTTGAATGCACAAGTTTTTATGTCAGTATATTCCAGAGTCTGGGGGGGCTCTCACTGTAAAAAAAGTTTAGTCTTTTATTTGTACTGGCTTTGGATACATTAATTTGTTTGTTATGCAATCTGGGGACAATCAGCCTATTATTAAAGTTTAATCTGAATTGCTGCATTAACTCTGGTGATTGTTGCACCTTGAAGAGAAGGAGGAGATCCCCTCTAATTCTTCTTTTCTGTAATGAGTGTAGTTCAGTAGCATGTAATCTTTCATCATCATTTTTAGATGCCAAGTGGGGTACTAATCTAGTTGTTCTCCTTTGGATCTGTTCCAACCTTAGTATATCCTGGGCCAAATATATGCTCCAAAGCAGGGAGCCGTAGTCCAGTAGGGCCTGACATATGTTCTATAAAAGGGGATGATACATTCCTAGTTTTTGTAACAAAAGTGCATTTTATGTGCATAAGCAGTCCATTAGAAGTTTTGGCCACTTTAATGAACTGGTCTGTTTGGGAGAGTTTATTATTGATCAATACTCCCAGATCTCCTTCACAAACTGATTATTTAAGGGGAGTATTATTAAGGACATATGTCTGTAGGAGATTAGATTTGCCAAAGTGTAACATGGTACACTTGTTTATGTTGAGATGCATTTCATTTATTTGGACCCATGCTTTGATTTGCTTAAAGTCATTGATCATTAAGGATCTGTTTATGGGTGAATCAACCTTCCCCCTCCAACTCTGTGTCATCGGCAAATTTGGAAAGAAGGTGTGCTGAGCTGATCTGCATGTCCCCAATAAAAAATATTGAATAGTATGGGTCCAAACATGTACCCCTGAGGGACCCCGGTTGTCACTTGACCCTCTTTGGATAAGGTGCCTTGTATTCTAACTTGCTGGCTTCTGATGGATAGCAATTTATTTATCCATCTGACCAAGATGGTAGAGAAACCTGCCGAATGGAGTTTGGTAATAAGTTTGCTATGTGAAACCTTGGTGAATGCTATACTGTAGTCCAGGAGGATCACACCTAGGGGGAAACCAAGGTCTAGTCCCTGGCTTATATATTCATAGAAAGCTATTAGATTAGTGGTACAAGAGAGACCCTGTCTTAAATCGTGTTGGGTTGGATCGTTAAGTTTTAGTGCATCCATTTCCCTTTCAAGAAGTGTTTTGATGAGCTTCTCCATTAGCTTGGAAAGGATGGATGTTAAACTAATTGGTCTATAGTTTTCTAGTTTAGACCAGTTCCCTTTTTTGAAAATAGGTACTACTATGGCCTTTAGTCAGTCGTTGGGGACTACACCTTCTTGGACTGATTCATTAAATATGAGTGAGAAGGGGAGTGTTAGGACATTAGATGCTGCATGTTGGAATCTGGAGTTAATATTATCTAGTCCAGGGCTTGAAGTTTTACTTAGGGATTTGAGTGCTGATAGAGTGTCTTTTTGGGTAATTATGTAATTATGATTGCTGGGGACAGTGGTAGAGGCCAGAGTAGGTGTTTCTTTTACAGTAAATACAGAACAGAAATAGTTATTAAAGGAATTTGCAATATCTTTATCCATTGTTGATGTAGAATTATCTACCATAAGTGGTCCGATTTGTCTGTTGGTGCCTTTTTAGTAATTGAGGTATGAAAATAAAGATTTATGACCATCTTTGGAATGTGCTAATCTAAATTCCAAGTTTCTTTTGGATTGTAATATTAGATTTTTTAAGTCCCTAACAGCTTCTTTATATTTGAAATTGAGTCCTTCGTTATCCTTTTTATTATACTTCTTTAGATTTCTAAAGAGCTTTTCCTTCTTTTTAATCTGTTTTTTCATGTTTTTGTGGAACCATAGAGGAATCTTACCATTTGTATTGTATTTCTTTTTTGTTGGGACAAAAGTTTTTTTTTCTAAATTTAGGATAATAGATTTTACGTAAGTCCAGGCTTCCTCAAGTGATAATGGTGAAAATATTTCGCACCATGCAATCTTATTTAGGTGTTCATTTATTAATTAAAAATTCACCTGGTCATAGTTCTTAAACAAAGAATGATTTTGGGGTAACTGGTATTTGTATGTTAGAGAAAAGGAGATGGCAGAACGATCACTGCCACCTAATGGGTCCTGTAGGGTGATACTAGATATATTATCTGTTAGGTTAGTAATCACAAGGTCAAGGATATGGTTTCCTCTCATAGGTTCTGTGATGATTTATTCCAGTCCTGTTTCTATTAATATGGATATAAAGTCTTTCTTGATACGTGTTTTACTAGTGAGGTTATCCCAGTTTATTGAAGGCATGTTAAGGTCTCCTAGGATTATGACATGTCCTTTGTTAGCCAGAGTTGAAATGTCTTTTATTAGTGTGGCTGAGTATTCATAGTCGGCTGAGGGGGGCCTATAACAGGAACCTACAATGATCTGAAGTTGCCCTTTAAATTTAATATTTACCCAAATGCTTTCAGTGATAGTATCATATGGGATTTGATAAGATGGAAAATCATTTCTGACATATAAACAAACCCCTCCACCAACTTGGACTTGTCGGTCTTTTTGATAAAGCTTGTACCCTGGAATCTCTTTAATCCATGCTGAGTTGGAGTCCCACCATGTTTTGGTAATATGAACATACAAAATTTGCCAGCAGATAAAGACCTAGAGGTCTATCAAGTCTGGTCGAATGTGCAGCTAGCAACCCTTATTCTGCAGCTGCCCTTCCCTTCCACCCTTCCCCTTCATTAACCCTCCCCCTTATCCTGTCCCATCCCCTTTTGAAGCAATCGACCATTCTACTGGCTACTACTTCTGCAGGTAATGCATTCCACCCAGCCACCACCCTCTCTGTAAAAAAGTGTCTCCTCATCTCCCTCCTGAACCTTCCTCCCTCCAGTCTCATATCATGGCCCCTGGTGTCCCTCCCCTCCCTTACTTTGAACAGGCCCTCTGTACCTGTCTTGTTTATTCCTTTCATGTACTTAAAGGTTTCAATCATGCCCCCCGTCCCTCCTCTCCTTCAGTGAGTACATGTTCGACTCCCTCAGCCTCCTCGCGTATGAAAATTCCCCCAACCCCTTGATCATCTTTGTCGCCCTGTGCTGCACCCCCTCCAGTAACCTAATGTCCCTTTTCAGATACGGGCGCCAGTTCTGCACACAGTACTCCAGGTGCAGCCTAACTAATGACCTATACAGTGACAGAATCACCTCCTCCCTCCAATACAATGCAATACAACCCAGCATTTTGTTGGCCTTTGCAGCTGCCTTCCTACATTGTGCCTAGTTGTTCATTGACCCTGTAATGAGCACCCCCAGATCCTTCTCCTCCTCTGTCTGGGCTAGCTGCACTCTCCCCAGCTGGTAACTCTTCCTTGGGTTCTTCATCCCAAAATGCAGCACCTTGCACTTTTTGGCATTAAACCCCAGTTGCCAGGTGTCTGATCAGGTTTCAAGCTTTGCCAGATCATCCTGCAACCCCTGCCATCCCCCTAGGTCATCCACCACCACTCCTACCTTGATATCATCAGCAAACAGATGGATCTTGCTCTTGATGTCCCATGATATGTCTGCAATGAATATCCCAAACAACACTGGTCCCAACACCGAGCCCTATGGAACATCGCTCATCATTACTCTTGGGTGTGAGAGCTCCCCACCCACCACCACCCTTTGTTGTCTTCCATGAAGCCAATTTCCTACCCATCTCACCAGTTTTGTACCTGCCCCTATGCCTACTAACTTACTTCTCAGCCTTCCATGTGGCACCAAGTTGAATGCCTTACTGAAGTCCAGATACTGGATGTCCACTGCATGGCCCCTGTCCAGTTGCCTAGTTACCCAGTCATAGAACTCCACCAGATTGGTTTGGCAGGATCTGCCCCATATGAAGCCATGCTGTCTGCTGTCCCGTAGTCCTTTGGCCTCTAGGAGGGCCACCAGCCTCTCCTTCAGGACAGTCTCCATTAGCTTACCCACGATGGATGTGAGGCTCACTGGTCTGTAGTTTCCCGGTTCATCCTTGGGGCCACTCTTGTAGAGGGGCACCACATGAGCCATCCTCCAGTCCTGAGGAACACACCCTGAATGTAGTGAGGCATTAAATAGGTCTGTCAAAGGTCCTGCAAGGACCTCTGCCAGATCCTTCAGTACCCTGGGGTGGATGCCATCTGGGTCTGGTGCCTTGTCCACCCTCAATGCCTTCAAACCCTCCCGAACTCTGTCCTCCATGATTTCCCATCTGTCACCCTTCACCCCTGTTTCTGCCATTTCTCCCCTTGGGTGTCACCCCTCTTCTCTTTAGTAATGCAGGCAGAGTACTCACTTGGTGCTTCTGCCTTGTGCACCTGCTTCCACCCAACCCCTCTCCTTCATAATCCTTACTATGTGGTCCTTACAGCACCTTTTCCCCCTTATGTACCTAAAGAAGTCCTTCTCCCCCTTCTTAATGCCTTGTGCCAGCCTGAGTTACATAGATGCTTTGGCTCCCCTTACTGCCCTTGTCACCTCCTTCGATTCTGTCAAGTGCTCCTCCCTGTCCTCCTCCCTCCCTGTTTTCTTGTACTTCCTAAAGGCAGCTCTTTTCCTCCTTACCTTTTCCATGACCTCCTTGCTCAACCAGCTCAGTTTCTTAGCCCTAGCCTTCTTGCTGTGGGCCTTGCAACAGGTTTTGGTTGCCTCCACTATCCCCAGCTTTATGAGCTCCCACCTCTGGTTAGTGTCCATACTAGATTGAATTCTGGCCAGGTACCCTTTTATCACTTCCTCCATCCTCCCAAAGTCGGTCCTCCTGAAGTTCAGCACTCTTGTGCCAGATTCCACTCCTTCCTTGGCCATATCCAATGTGAGCCATTCCGAGCGGTGGTCACTCCCTGACAGCGGTTCCTCCACTGTAAGTTCTCTCACAAAGTCCCCATTTGCCAGCACAAGGTCAAGATTATTCCAGTTACACAAATTGTTCCCACTTCCCAGTCCCACCTCATTTCCAATGTTTTACACACTGTAAAAATTGCAGAGAGATTAATTATTTATTTACCAACATCATCATTACAAAAAAGTAGCACGAACAATTCCAAAGATAAAATACAGTAAACCAGATGAAACAACACAATTCAATGCTGCAGCTTAGCACTTGATCTCAAAATGAGTTTCATCAGAGATTCGGACTAGGCACATCCCTTACAGGTGCAGTGTCTGGTATTTTTAAAATGTAACTTGGTCAGCCTGTGAAACTGGATGCTCATTGCAAGCAAAACTAAATTATGTGTAAAATAGAATAAGTTCTAACATCCAGAATTATACAATGGGCATTGAAAAGTCACTTTTAAAACAAATGCATTTTAATGGATCCCTCCACACTTCACAATGAAATGAGAAAGTTGACCAGTGGCAATTACTCTGAAAAGATGGGGGAGAGTGAGCAGTACTATTTTGTTAAAGATATATGACTCACTTTTACTGCTGTTACATTGTAGTGCAAATGTAGATTTTAACTGACAGACTGCATGACTTTAGATATGGAGAACTATGAAGGAAGAAAAAAGTGGAAGAGGCAGTAAGGTTCAGTGTTTACAGCCCCACCTGGGAAATGGAAGATTACAGGTTCAATCCCCACCACAGCCTAATGCTCACTGTACTACCTTGGACAAATCTGTTCCAGTCCACCCAGCTGTTGAAATGTTTAAAGCTAAAAATGATGTTGCAAGACAGCAGGACTCATATATTTACCAGAACATTGCTCTAGACAAACAGTTGCTCATTTTCAAGCACAATCTGAAATAATATTTTATCCTGATGCCTCTTTTGTTTTTACAGCTGCATGGTGATAGCCATGATGACTTATTGCTGTTACATTACAGAAGAAGGAACTGTGGAAACATGTGACTGGATGCCTAGACTGTGGCCTTCCATAGTGGAATCAAAGTGCATGTGCTCCTGGTTATTCGCCACAGTACAGTTCAACTCTCCTTCCTCATGCACTATTTTCTAGCTACATGTTTACTCCTGGTTCACTTCCAGGTTCAGAGCACTATTTTTACTTTTAAAATAAAATAATTGTTGTTATTTTTTTCTTCTTTATAGTCTGCAGTGCAAATTTAGAAGCAGCACCTGGCACATCAGAGAAATGGTATCCTACAATGTTTTTATTTTTTTATATTTAAAACTTTGAATTTACAGGATAAGTTCAATGAGCTCAGGTTTCATTTACAGAATGTCATAAGTCTGTTAAATATAAACATGGCAAACATGACAAACAAACATAAATGGTAATACAAAATGTACATAATAACACATGAGCACTTAAATACTAATAAGTAACACAACAGATAACTTAAAACATACATAATAACACTTGAACCCTAAATACTGTCAATAGATGACACAGCAAATAACTCGTTGCTCATAAAAAACAGTTACAGATAGATTGTGCCTTCAAAAGGTTTCTCTTGAGATGATGTTTGAAAATGTATACAGTCCAGGAGTTTCATAACTCAGGTGACAATTTATTCCAGCAAATAGGGGTATCAAAAGAAAAACAATTTCTCACATAATACGATTGATATCCAGGTAAAAATAAACCCCAAATGAGAACTTCTCTTAAATTATGACTATGGGTGGAGGCTAACAGTTTATTCAAAAGATAAACTGGGTTAAATGATTTACTTTTTTGTAAATCAAAGTAAGCTAATGAAGTAAACGTCTTGATGAGGGTGATAGCCAGTTTAATTGGGATAAAAGAGTACAGTGATGTGTATTTTTTGGACTACTTAATATAAATCATAATAACTGAAACTGTATTGTATCGACTAAAGAAAGGTCCATGATGTTAGAATTACAATAAATAGAATCAAGTTTTTACAGTAGTATTGTAAATATGAGATTTAAAAGAAAGTATAGAATCAAACATCAAACCAAAATATTTAAATTAATGAACAAGCTGCAAAGGAACATTATTAATTTTGATGGTAAAAGAGAGAGCATTGTTAATGAGGGATTTGCACCCGAATAACATTACTTGAGTGTTTTTACTATTAGTAAATCAGAAGAAAACCACTCAGCAACTTTATCAAAGTATGCTTGAAGATTACAAGTTAGGAACTTTAAATGTTGTGAAATGTTATGAAATCCTTACAAAGCCAATGGCAGTTTGTTTGGAAACTGTACCCTTGACATCTGCCTAAAATGGTATTCATTTTATAATATGTTTTTCTACTATGTTGATGCTATCAGATGTTTTCATTTATTAATTCCAACTAATTGCCAGTCTAACACGTTAGCAATATAACAATATTCACACTAAATACGGGCAGCACAAGCACAGCAGATGAGCAATTCTCGTCTTTATTCAGTTAATCACAGTATGTGACTAAAACCAAATCTAAATCACACATCCATCTTTTCTAAATAATTTAGCATTTATAAATCATGTCCTGTACTCTGAATATTGTATTACAGTATTTTATTCAATACAAAATGAAACCGATATAAGAAGTACTATCACCTCAGATATACAACTCCTGCATGAGAATCTGCCATTCATTGGATCATACTAACAATTATTAACATTATCTGTAATGAATGTGCATAACATTAATTGGGCTACCTAGCGCAATGCATTACCACAACAGTTATATGATAGAGAGCGTTACACCTCTCCTCTGCATCTTTTAAGAATACTTTACACTGTATAGACATTTCATGACTGAGTTAGAGTTTGACAGCATATAAAAGTGGAAAAACATTCACTGTAAGTGTGAAAACAACACACTGTCTTTATAAGACATCTCATTAAACAGTAACAACCTGTACTGCAGTGTTTTAAAAGTGTTATAAATTATCTAAATAATGTGCTCTTTTTATACATAAAATGGCCATCAGAGTATATCAGTTATTACTTCTTACAGAGAACACTGGTCCCCTTCCTGTCATTAAGTTCAGAACAATGAATCGCATTACAGAATAGTGCTAAAGCTGTGGATTCTCATAAAATGCAGTGTAAACTTTCATAGTCACAGATGTTAAATATGCAAAATTGGGATAAGTAAAAAATGGAATAATAGAGAGGTTTACATATATTACAAGAGAGTAATTTATTTATTTAGCTTTTGTTGACCGGGTAAGTGCACTAGACAAATCCTGCCTATTTTCAGGCACAACCCGGGGGAGGGGGATACAGATGAATGCCAACTGACCTTGAACCAGATTAAGCTGTTGGTGGTATTTTTAGTGAATGAGGGAAATTTGGCCAGGACACCGGGGAAATTCCCCTACTCTTTTCGATAAGTACCATGGGATTTTTAACATCCACCTGAACTACCACCAATCCAGGCAGATGGGACCTCGGTTTAACGTCTCATCCGAAAGACAGCACCTCAGAAGTGCAGCACCCCTCTCATGCTGCACTACAGTGTCAGTACTGGGATATTAACCCAAGTGCCAGATGTGGGAACTGAACCCACAGCCCTCTGATCTCCCGGTCTCAGAGGTGAGTGTGCTACCTACTGAGCCACTGACACTGATACAAGTAATAAAACTGAGAGGTCCCCATGTCCCCAGAACTTTGAGATGGAATTACTCCCTTGAAATACACACTAACCTAGTTGTTATTTATTTATTTTTTTTAATGTATGGATCCAAGGTGATGATGAGTTTTGGTGAACATTTGTGGAGTTTTTATAAAAACGTTGCTGTATTATGTTGTCCACTAGGTGGTGCTGCCCAATAGCACTAGCATTGTGGTGTACTGGGTTTACTGTTTGTCATCAATACCCCCAACACCAGCAGCAGTGCTTGTTGTTTTATCTCGGTAGAGGCAATATACTAGGGACTGTGTTTACCTGTTTTCTTTTTCAAAGAATTAAAGAAGTGCTGCTGGTTCAACGGGTTGATTGTAGTGTCAAAGGGGTGACTGACAAGCAGGGATGTCCATGACCTGAGATGGAGCAGCAAGACTTGTAGTAAGTCTTCTGATCCCCATACTGCCTTTTGGTCTGCTTCTTCTAGTAAAGAACAATGCTTGTTTCATATGATTCCTGTGAGTGCTGCACTGCTGCTTGATGACTGTACAGTTGGCTTTTACTGTAAGTGGTGTTTACAGTAAAAGCCAGCTCCTGGTCAGCATGGCATTTGTGTGGTTCAGTGTTCCTGATAATAGTATCATTCAGACCTCCAAGAGATGGTATTACGGAGTCTGAAGGACACTATTATTACTTTGCAAAGATGATATTATCAGTTCTCTGGGATGGTATTATGGCATTTGTTGTATGCTTTGGAACAGTATTAAAACGTACTATCCATATATTAATATAATTTTATTAGCAGCCTGTATTCGACTTACACAAAGTATACCATTGTTGAAACAGGAAGACATGTAATGTTTCTGTATTCTGTCAAAGGGGCTGTGAAACTTGACGTTCAGGCCCAGATATTCAAACTGTGCCAGGCTGTGGCGCAAGCCTGGGCGCAGCTCAACTTTGTTGCGCCAGGGTGTGGCCTGGGCGATATTCAATGGAGCTGCGCTATGGCACAGCAGCTTTATATATAGCACCCTGGCCACCCCCACTGTGCATGGCGCAGTGGCACTGTGCCAGCGCAAGTGGCCAGAGTGAAGCATGGAGATTCGCTAGCGCAAGTGCCACTGCACCATGCACAGCACCTGCGATATTCAAAAGGGGACATGCAAATGGGGCCATAATTTACACAAGGTGCACAGGGAGCCATTTGCATATCATCATGGCCCCATTAGCATGCAGGTGCACCTATCCCTGAGGACTTGCGCCTGGCACCTTGCCAGGCAGCAGCCATCGGGGACCGACGCCCCCTGCAGCCCGATCACGGGCATTCGTGCAAAAAAAAACCCTCCTATATCCCTGGTGGTCCAGTGGAAATCTATGTGCCTGATCATGGGCATTTGTCCTAAACATGATGCCCGCCAAGTCCAATATCCCTGGTGGTCCAGTGGACCGATTGCTGCCCGATTGCGGGCATCTGTACCTCATCAAATACCCCTACTACCCTGGTGGTCTAGTGTACCCCTACCCCACCGCCCACTGGGCCCCGCCCGCTCCCCATCAGCCAGCGGGGAGCAGCATTCCACCCACCTGCCGCCCGCCGCCGCTGACTGACAGCTCTGGTAGGCTGCATGCCCAGTGGTTCACTCTGTGAGACCAATGGGTGCAGCCCACCAAACTGTCAGTCAGTGGCGCTGCACCCACCACCTGCTGTCCCACCGCCTGCGGCTGATGGGAAGACGGGCGGTGCAGGGTTCAGTGAAAGCGGGGGGTGAGGTGTGCACTGAACCACCAAAGGTAGATGAGAGGCTGTCAGCACATGGACACTGGTCACCAGACACTAGATCCTTCAGGATAAATGCCCACGATTCAGGCACATGAAATCCACTGGACCTGGCAGGTCAAGCGAAGGATTTGTACGAATTCGTCATAATGGAGGCATGGCGCCAAGCCAAGTGAGGCAGGAACTCGGGTGGCCACCCACAGGTGGCAGCTGCTGTGTTGTGCCCTGCAATGCGGCAGCTTGCCTGTGGGTGGCCATCACTTGTTCCTTTTTTTTTTTGGCTTAACTTTGTGTAGGCACAGGTAGGGGTTGCGCATGCATGACTCTGCAAATCCTGGGCTGAATATCAGGCTGTGCAGGTTATGCATGGGCACGCCCCCCTACCTGTGCCTGCATACATTACTGATGCGCTCCGGCTCATCAGGATTTGTGCAGCGCACCTTTCCCTTTTGAATATCGTGCCAGGGTGCATCAATGGGTTGTGCATGGCGCAACACTGTTGTGCCATGCGCAACCCTTTTGAATATCTGGGCCTCAGTGTTCAAATTACCCTTATATACAGTGGCCCTGATATTCAAAAGGGTTGCACCATGTGCAACAGGGATGCGCCAGCGCAAGTCCAAAAATGCGCCATTCTGCGATATTCAGCAGGAGGCAGATGCGCACCCCAAATCACAATGCTCAAGAGCGCAATGATAATGAATGCATGCACAACTGAAAGGGAGGAACCATGCATAAATGACGCAGTGCAATATTCAACAACATGCGCCATGCGCAATAGGGGAGCAAACAGAAGTTGCACGATAGCGGAAATGATCCAAAATAAAAAGAAACAAGAGAGAGGTGCAAGAAAGCTACAGGGAAACCACATGTTGGTGAACCGCAGGCAGCCACACAGGCACACAAAAACTGGGAGCAGGACAGGGCAGGAGCAGGACAGAGCACCTGGAACCTCCAGGAACAGGAAAGGTGTGGGGAGCTCATGCCACAGTGCAGGTCAAAAGGGAGAAGTGCCACAAAGCACTGAGGTCACTACAGGGAAGTGTTCCCAGTGCAGGGGGAGTAGCAGCAAGGACAGTGGGGGGAACACAGAAACAGCTGCCGGGGGGGTAACACAAGCCAGGGACATGGCCAGTGCCACTATCTAGATGGAGGCAGTTATGAGGGAAGTGAGAAAGCAGGCAGCAGGGGGACATGGCCGTGGAAGGGCCCTTCGGCGGTATGCCCCCAACAGGCAGTACCAAGCCCGCACCAGCTTCGAACTGTACACTGATACTGAGATCGTGGGCCAGTTCCACCTGAACTGGGTGATCTTGAGGTGGTTCTGTGAGCTGTGCAGTGATGTGATGCAGGCACCCACACGACATAGTCATGCTCTGTCAGTGGACACCAAAGTGACAGCTGTCATGTGCCTGCTCATGACGGGTACCTTCCGGAGACCAACAGGGGACATGACAGGCATAACCCAGTCAGCTGCGTCATGCCTCCTCACCCAATTCCTCAGCACACTGCTGCCACATGCTGCAGAGTACATCCGTTTCCCCAGCACACCGGCGGAGTGCACAGCAAACATACAGGAGTTCCACAGGGTAGCACGTATGCCTGACATGCTCGGGGCAATAGACTGCACCCATGTGGTCATCTGCACGCCACCTGGCCCCAAAGGGGCTGCATACATGAATTGGAAGGATTTTGCAAGCATCAACTGCCAGGTGGTGTGCGATGCCAGGGGGTGCATAATCAATGTCTGTGCCATGCACCCTGGGGGAGCACATGATGCCTTCATCTGTCACCAGTCCACACTGTGCCACAGGTTCAAGAGTGGGGACATCCCCACTGGCCACCTAGTGGGTGAGTATGCAAAGCACTCAGAAAGACATGGAGCTTGGGAGGGGCATAGTCAGAGGTGACATGGGTATTGGCCTAGATGGGCCTAGGCAGGGTGACACTGATCACCAAACTAATGTCTACCCTCTGCACACAGGTGACAGTGGATACCCACTCCATCGCTGGCTGATCACACCATACCGGCGGCCCATGACCCCATCACAGCAACACTACAATGAGGCACATGCCACCACACGCAATGTCATCGAGAGGGTGTTCGGGATGCTGAAGGCACGTTTCCATTGCCTAGACATGTCTGGCAGTGCCCTACAGTACAGCCCCCCAAAGGCCTGCAGGCTATTCCTGGCCTGTTGCATACTGCACAACATGGCCAATGACTGTGGGATAGCCGTAACAGGTCGAAGAGGGGGACAGCGATGGGGACGATGAGGACATTGGTGAAGATGGTGATGGGCAAACCCCCCTTGGTCGAAGGGACCCCCCGACTGATCCGGATGGCACAGCTGCACTGGGACACCATCACAGAGGAGCACTTCAACCAACCCAGGTAAGTCATGGGGCCATGTGCAACCACCAGTGGCAAGGGCACAACCCACAATCACGCATAGACAAACCCCAGGGGTGCATGTCGTTAAGGGAATTGGCCGAGCATGGAACCGCACATGCCGTCAGGGATGGGCAAGGTCTAACATGGCACATGGTCACACACACACACACACACACACATATGCCACACACACACACACACACACCTCACAAGACATGCACAAAGGGTAGGAGGCACGCCGACTCCAACCGCCACCCCTAGCCACACACACGTCTACAGACCACCATGCCCAGTGCCTGTCATTGTGCATGTGTCAGACGCTGGGCACCATTGCACAGTGGTGGACAGCACAACGCAGGCATCATCATGCACACACCACAGTGAACAGCAGCTGGGAGGGTGTGCAGATGGAATGTGTGTGTTCGTGCAGAGCGGGTACCCCACCCGTGCATTGCACGTTGAACAACACAATGCACACAGGGCAGCATCAGACAGTAGCCATGGTGGGAGACAGGTCAGTCATACGCCACAGTGCCATGGCCACCATGGATGCATGGGCGGCTCTGCCGAGACCCGCCAGCAGTGACAGGTTGATCAATGGCCTCATGGGGTGGCACCTACGGTCCCCCAGGGGTTCCGCTGCGTGAACGTGGCCGTGCTCGTGCAGGGGTCTGCAGCACACTGAACATGCCTGCGCCAGGCGTGCTCGGGACGCCCACAGCTGAACCCGGTGTTGACAAGGAGGGTGTCACACAACGCCGGGAATGGGGGGTGGATATTGCACTGCACGGTGTCTGCGATGCATGGGCAAATAACTGTGTGCTCATTGTGGACATGACAGTTGTGATTGCCTGTGTCTGCCTGTCAATGGCAGTGGTCACATCCTCCCACATCTGGTCCATCCCTGCCAGGAGCAGAGCAGTGTCTCTGCTGTGCCACTCCTTTGCCTGGTGCAGAGCTGCACTGAGTGCATCCACCGCCGTCACAAGCCGCAACTGCTGATTGACTGATTCTTGGAGTATGTGGGTGTGCTCTTCTAAGAGGTCATCTGCCTGATCAGCATGCTGTCCCTCACGGTGTTCACAGCCCTGATGGGCAACACCCCTTGAGGGTGGGTGCTGCACACCAAGGCCAGGCCTGGGCATGTCCACAGGTGATGCACTGATGCTGCCCCCTGACACTGTACCCCCATGGCCATTGGCTGACTGCTCACACTGCCCCTCAGGCTGCCGCTCTCCAGGGCTCAACAGTGTCACTGCAGTGGCTGCAACAGCCCCACTGTCCTGGACACACACCAGTGCTGCCCCACTGGTGCAGACAGGCACAGGCTGGGACTGTGATGTCATGCAGGCCTCCATGGCGGCACCACCCACGGTCATGCCCGTGATGTCACCTGCTGTGTGGCCATCCTGTGGCCCACATGTATCACTGTCCATGAAGTGAGCTCCATCATCATCAGTGACAGTTCCGGCACCAGACAGAGTCTCAGCATGCTGGCATCCATGGACGCTGGCACTCTGGGACACGGGCAGGGCCTCCTCTGCACCTGCTCCACCAACATCAGTCTGGATGTCCAGGAGGGCTCACTGTCGCCCTGACCCTTGTATACCTGTGGCGGTGGACGGGCCCTCCTCTATGTCCATGGTACCACCCTCAGTGGACAAACCCACCACCGCTGACCCATGTAGATGCTCAGGAGCTGTAAGGGAACACAGTAGCATTAATGTATCTGCCCTACCCTTCCCCCCCATTGACAGACCAGGACCTACCATGCAGTGACGGGCTACCACCCATCTGGAATCCACCACCTGGAACACCCTCGATGGCACAATGCCACATACTGCCAGCAACCCACTCTTCTTGTGGGGTCAGGCCTTGCATGGCTGGCTGTCCCCAACCGGTCGCAGACCGTGCTGCCCTGATGGCAACCACCTTGTCCTTAATCCTCTGCCTGTCCGTGCCCATCTTCTTTTTGCACTCCTGCACAGACCGCTGGTGGCTGTCATGCAGGTTGACGGCATGCGTCTCCTCTTCCCATGCAGCAGTATGGGCCTATGGTGCTCCCCGCCGTCCACTGAGCAGCGGCTCCTGGTTGAGGTAGGCCTCAAACAGGGCTTCTGTTTCTGCCTTTGTGTAGTTAGGCCTCCTCTTCCTCCCACATCTCTGTTCCTCTTCCTCCACCTCAAGATCACTCATTATTCATCCTGTGAGAATGACAGGTGTTTCCTTTGACTGTGCAGTCCCATGCATGTCCCACACACCACAGTCCACACTCCCAAACAGCATGCAGCTCACCACAATAGACTGCAATAACAGACGATGGCCAGTGCAGCCCAATGTTGCATTTTTATAGTGCAACAGATGCAAATTAGGTGAGGCGCAATTATAAGTGGATGCAAATGCAGTAGCTGCACCATTGAATGGCTGATTAGCTGATTTGCATATGCCGGCTGAATATCGCGCTGTTGCACTTTGCGCAATTGTGTTGAACGTGCTCAGGCAAGGGTGCATTTCTGTGACATGTGCAGTACACACCAAATGGTGCATGTCTGGGGTGATGATGCAGACATCTGCCGTGCTGCTGACATGCTGTGCATGGGAGGCAATGCAGGGCACAGCCACCATTGTGCCAGTGGCGCTACTGCGCTGTTCACATATATGGTTCTCTGGCACTGGGGTGCCATAGGCACACTGGGGACACAGTGCAGTAGGCCACTACAGGAGGTGGCACACAGGCACCCAATCGTGCTACACACATTGAGTACCAATCGTGCTGTGGCAGTCCATGCACGAGAGGCCTTTGACCCTGTGCCTGACTTTTGCCCCCTAGGCACCATGCATCCACATGGTTGCACCACTATCATGCTGTTCGGTGACAGTGCGATAGGGAATGGCAGTGCTGTACCATGCAGCATCTGCACATGGTGGACCACGCTACCGAGTGCCATTTTGACTCCAACCAGCTTTAGAGATGGCACAAAGGAGGGCTGCTGTTTGGAGCCAGTTGGAGCTGGCCAATTTGGTGGCCATAGTAGTGCCCCATGCTAGGGCACTTTATGGAGATGCACCCCTGATAGGGCCAGGAGTGCAGTATGGGAGGAGGTGGTGGTGGCACTGGAGGAGGCCACAGGAATTGGGTGCATGGCCGAGCAGTGTCGCCACCGATATGGGGACCTCCAGAGCAGGGACCCAGACAGGCTTGCCCACCTGCAGGCACTTGCCAGGAGAGGTACGGTGCCACGGCCAGGTTGGTGCACCATCCATACACTGTTAATGTCGATACGGGTATCACGGTTGCATGTGTCCGGCACATGGGCGGGCCATCCAGTGTTGGCCGTGGTGGTGGTATCAGGGTGGGTGGGTGGATGGGTATGGCTGTGTGGGATTGCACACACATGGGGGTGGGAGGACTTTGCTATCAGATTGTACTGATGTTCCTGTCTCCATGTTTGCACCTTAGGCCCAGAGGAGCACCGGTGGGTGAGGGAGAGGAGGTGCCGCCAAGAGGACCAGCAGACCAGGAGGGATGCTGGACCACAGAGGCACAGGGACCAGTCTGATGATGGTGAGTGCCTTACATCCATAATTACTATTGCATGCTGTGTAACAGGGCGGGCAGCAGGGCATGGCCACCATCCATTGACAGCACTGCCATGTACGCACCTTGTTACAGTCAGCACTGTCCAGTGGCACTGCATGTCTGGGAGTGTGTCAATGGTGGTCCATGCGTGCACCAGGTACATGGCTGTGCCACTGCCTTTGCACCACATAGCCATGTCACTGTACGGCCACGGTGGTGCTGTGCGGGACATGGGCAGTGGGTGTGTGCCACGGTCTGCATGGCTGTTGGTGCCTGGGTAGGCAGGTCTTGTGGATGCGGTCACTGTGGGTGGTTGCACACAATCACACTGGCGTGGCACACGGCTGTATGTCATGCACAATGGGTGGGCTGCAGGGGGCTGGACAGTCACATGCAACAGCTCTGCTCCCTTGTCCTAGGTGAATCGAGATTGGTGGCCATTAGAAAGGCATGCAGGAGCTATAGCAGCTGGCAAAGGGCGCCCTGGAGATCCTCCAGTGAATGGAGTGGCACAGGGTCGGGAGGCAGAGGACATGTTGGTGCCACAGAAGTGAAGAGTGAGGTGGACGATAGGCTCTCCATGCCCTCGGAAACACCTAACCCCCTAGACTCACCCTCACACCCCTTCTTCCCTCTCCTATTTGTTCACCCCTGCCCCTTACCTGCCCAATCTGGTATGTGGCCCTTCCCCCATTGTAAATATTTGTGAATAGTTTTGTTTCTTACCTCTTTTTAATACATTTGTTTTGTTATGACAACTGTGGTGGTCTATGATTTGCAGCAGGCTACAGGTGCTCAGCTGCAGTGGTGTGAATGGCGTCAGGGATGGTGCAAGCATGGGCGTGTGTGTGTGTCTGGAAGGGAACCGCCTATGGTGTGGGTGGGGGGATCAGTCACTGTCTGTGGTTTGTGTGTTGTTCTCTGTGCACTGGATGCCTGTGTGCAGTGGTCCACGGTGCATGCTCTGTGTCCATGGCACCCCTGTCAGACCGCCCATGGCCTGTGCAGCAGACATCCTTGCATGTCTGTGATATGCACGGTCTGCTGGCATGTCAGTGGTGGCTGTCCATGCTGGACAACCACTGTACCCGGCACAGTGCCAGGTTGCCTCCTGTCACCAGTATGGTGCACGTCTACCTCTGGTGGCACTGTGGCCTCCGCTGTTGTTGTCCCCCCTCCATGCTGTCGCTTGTGTCTGTTGCAGGGGATGTGCTCCACTGTCTGTCACTTGTGCTCCGGTCACATGCGGGTGGCATACAGCTTCATGGTGCCTGCACAGGGTGGCTGGCACACCTGTTCCATGTAGGGGTGCTGGCAATGTGTACATGGCTGCCACGGCCACATGCCAGTGGCTTGGTTGACCGCTACTGTGTCCCTATGTTGGTCTGCCCTTGGGTATGGGTGGGTGTTTGTCCATGCACTGTATTGCATCCTGTGTGGTGCATGCTTCCGTGCAACACTGTGTATGTCTGTGCTGGCTGTTGTGGCCAGTACTGGGATGGGATGTGTCCTTGGGAGGGTGTGCAGGGTGCTGTACCACTGGTGGTGGGGTCCAGGGCATGCCCTGTCACATGTGGGGTACCTTATGTGGTGACGCATGGTTGGTCTCTCAGCTGTACCTCGGGGGACGTGCAGGGTGGCACTGTGTATGCATTGCTGTCTGCTGCAGGGTGCACATGGTGGGGTTGCCTTGCATGGCTCCATGGTGCACAGGGTTGCATTGTCACAGTGGGGGTGGTGGCATGCATTTGGTGTCCTGCACTGTTGGGCACTACTTCTGGGCAGGGTGTATGTGGATCATGGTGCAGGGTGTGCTCTGCATTGGTGGGATGGTGTGGCATGGAGTGGTCGGCCCTCCTTGTGTGCCGGTCACAGCTTGCCAGGGGTTGTGCTGGGGCACCATGCCTCAGCTGTGGGTTGGTTGCTGGTATCCATGGGCTGGTGGTTATTCCAGCTCTCCACTGGTTGTGCAGTGCATGGGGTGTGGGGGCGATGTCTATTCTGCTGTGTGCTCCTCTGTCCATCTGTGGCATGGGTGGTGGGCCCCTGCATCCTGTCCCTGTGCATCCCTGGTTGTGCTGTTGCACTGCTGCTTTGCTCCACGGGGCATCCCTGGTTGTGCTATGGTGCATCTGAATTGCACAATTGCACATCTCTGGTTGCGCTATGGGGCAGGTGGTGCAATATTCAGTTGTGTGTCGCAGGTGCATCTTGACCTGCGCAGTTTTTGAATATCATGCTTCTTACTCATGGGCATAGTGGACTTGCACTTGCTCCTGCTGTTGTGCACTTTTTGGGTGCAGTTTGTATATCTGGGCCAGTATGTCATTTATGGTGGGGGAGCCAGGTCAGTTTTTCTTAATCAAGACATCCGGATGATTTGGCAGTTATTGTAAAAAATGGTCGTAACTCACTTTTTAAGTACAAAAGTAGGTCAGTCCATTAAGTACAAAATAATTAAACAGATTTCTTTTTAAACCTCATCTCTTTAAGAGCAGATCTTTATTTTACCACTGTATTTTGCATATTTATCCAGGATGTGCCAAATCCAGGATGTGACAGGTTTTAGGTTTGAAAATAAATCCATTTAATTATTTTGTGCTGTTGGGGTAATTTGAATACCACATGCCAAGTTTCACTGCCCCTTTAATGTAAAAAGAATTATTTTTCACTGAAGAAGTCAATGTTGATTTCAAGTAATCTGGACAGTGCTTCTGTAAATAGGATCATTGAATCCAGTTGTCTAGAAGTCCATACAGAAAAATGTTTCCATTCTCATACATAATTATACAACAGAGTATTTTAATACAGTAGTTTATTTATTTTCATATTTAAATCCTGAAAACAAAGAATGTAAACTTGATCTTTAATGTTGGAGCGCAAGCAGACCTCTTATAGTAGATGCACTTAGCGTCTGTTAAATGACTTTACTATTATGACAAGTAGCCTCTAATATTTGCAGTATTTGACCCACCATATTTTTGCCTTGAAGTTAAGTTGCTGGGATTCAGAGTTGAAGTGCTCTCTAACTTTATGCTAAACAACAATATAAAAATAAGCGATGTCAGATTTTTTTAAGGAAATCCTGAATGCAATTTTCTGAACTATAGCTCCTTGCACCAAGAACTGTGAGCTATTAGTTTAAACTATGATTCACAAGACACAGAACTGCCTTCACACATAATATCTGCATCGGTGAGGAACCATGATGCTGGAAGTTCACCAAATGTGCAGACTTTTTGTTCTCTGTTTTGGGCTGTGGGGAATTTGAAAAACATAGGTATATTAAAACACCATGATTATTTTTTTTCCCAGGAAAACAAGCCAGTGCCAGTCTTGAGACATCACAACAGCTGTTCTTTATATATTTTTTTTAATTAAATGTTTATTGTAGATTAAGAGAGTCATACATAGATAGACCACTGAAACAAAAGTATGAAACATGGCTGGGGTAACCATATAGAGATACAACTCTGAACATGGCACAATCAACATACCTCAGCGAAGTAAAGGAACAATATCAAATAAGATTCATATGGAATTTTGATTTAATTAAATGTACAATGTATATAACAACAGTAAATGTAATAACAGTAAATATATTTATAACAACATGAAATATTCTAAGACATTATAGAAAAGAAAAACCACTGTTCTGATGGGGCTTTAGCACTTCTGCCATTGATGAAGAGATGGTCAAAGTCGACAAAGTTCACTGCAAATGAATTCATGAATTTTACACTACTTGCAAAGCGCAATTCATGAAATTTGTGCATTTTCTGAAGCATGGATTTACTGTGAAGTGTAGAACTTCACCATGTAGTGTTCCAGAAGCAAATGATTTGACACATTTTATTGGACCAACATAGATGTAACAAAAGAACAAAGTGCTTTAGCTTTTGGACCAACAAGTCCTTCATCAGAAGCGTAATGACAGTTATTTAGAAAAACAATACTTTTAACACACAGATCATGCAGAAAGAAAAGCAGAAAAAACCCATTGGTTTAAAATTCCCATTTAAAAAAGCAGAAGATGATGTCAGAGAAGCTTAACAGTACAATTTCACCTTCAGCTGAGAGAGTCTAAGGGTCAGAGGTGCTTAGTGCAGAAGACATACAAAGAACTCCACTGCATACTGGATAAATTAAATTGACTTATAAGATAATTACTTCAGCAGATGGCTCTTAAATCAAATTATGAGTGTCACAATGTGTATATGAATGAATTTCTGAAAAACAACCCTCACCTGGATTAAAACCATACTAAAATTGTCAGTTAAAAACAAGCACCTCAAGATAGGACTACAAGAAGCATATATATATATATATATATATATATATATATGTGTATATATATATATATATATATATCTATATACATATAGATATATATATCTATATATATATATATATATATATATATATATATATATGTAGCACGGTAGTGCTACCATAGTTAGGTTGAGTAGCACTTTTAAGGTTAAAGGGTCAAATTTTACAGCTTAATAACTTTGCCACTGTTCAACAGATTTCCTTGAAATTTGGAAAGCATGATTAGGCATGGTAGATCTTGGGATCTGCCAAGTTTTGTACCAGTTGGATATACAGCTATGGAGCTATTAAGCAACAAACAATTGCGCAATTACGCTTTTTTTCGATTTCTTTGCTCTCGCCTACAGGTTTCACAGTTTGTGTGACTGGTCCATAAAATGCAGGGAACATGAGACCAGGGTCTCCAATGTGTCTTTTGAGGATTTCATGAAAAAATATTGAACGGTTCAAAAGTTATTCAAAAAACAAGTTCCCATTATAAGTCAAAGGGAAAAGTTAACAAAATATTCAACACTTTCGCAAATGCACTTTTTAGTGTCGCAAATGGCCCTAGTAGTGTCGCAAACCTGCCATTTTTTTTTCAGTTGGTGATCAGAAAAATGCTTGGTATTTAAATTTGGGACCTTCTAGGGACACAATTATGTTTGTGTTCACCTAGTCGGACCCTGAGGATGTTAGCCATGTCTTTATTTTGAGGTAAAACACCCCAGAAATATGTTTTTCAAATTTCTGGAAACAGTAGTGTCACAAAATAGTGTCACAAGCATGACACTTTCGCAAAATATTGTGAAAATTGCCACAAATTGTGACACTACTTTTTCTGACTTGGCCAAAATGACAGGAATTCTTTGCCACCCTGCTGCAGAAGAATGGTTTGGTCTGTTGAGATGAAATTTGAAGGGAAGGCAGCCAACATCTCACAGATGTGACTTTTTTGTGGTTTGGTGAAAAAATATTGCATGGCTTCCAAGTTACAGTTCTCCGAATTTGAATTTTTTTCCCCATAGACTTACATGGTGCCGTCTGCCACTCTTTTGGGGCTCATATCTCAAAAATGGTGTGAGATTCAGAATTTTTGTTGCGAATTACAGATTTTTGTGAAATTTAAATTTTTTTTATACATCGTGCGGTTGCTGAGATATTAGCAATTAAGTACTTCCAATGCTCGTTTTAAGCTTCGATCCCCATTACAATGCATACATTCTTTGTACACACGTGTTTCTGTATGCACCTGTTTGGCACAAACAGGTGATGCGCTTCAGTTACTGTTACAGTTACTGTTTCTACTTGCATTTATGTCCCCGTTTGTGTTACCATTCCCGTGTACGCCACCATGTGTGTTACCCTTTACGTTGTCATTCACACTTGCATTTTCATTACTGTTATCATTTGCATTTACACTACTGTTTCTGTTTGCATTTTTATTTGCTTCACCATGCGCATTGCCATTTGTGTTTATGGCAGCCCTTTCATTTGCATTTCTGTTTCTCTTTCGTTTTGCATCTTCCTTGCTGTTACTGTTACCATTTGCATTTGCAATTGCATTACTGTGTCCATGCGCATTACGGTTTGCATTTCCATATGCGCTTGCATTTCCTTTCACGCTTCTGTTTCCTTTGCTGTTATTGTTGCTGTTACGTTACCATTTGCTTTTACAATTGTGATTCTGTGCCCGTCCGTGTTTCGGTTTGCGTTTCCACACGCGCTTCTATTTCCGTTTCTCTTTCCATTTCTCTTTCCTTTGGCGTTATTCTTCATGTTAACTTTACCATTTGCATTTACAATTGTGGTACCATGCCTGTGCACATTACGATTTGTGTTTACGTGTGCGCTTGCGTTCATGTTTCCGTTTCTGTTCCCTCTTGCATTATTTTTGCTGTGACACTTAACATTTCTATTTAAAATACCGCTGCCATCACTGTTCACATTACCAGTTGTATTTTTGTATACGATTCAATGTCTATTTGAGCCACTGTTTGCTTTGGTGTCACTTTGCGTTTGCTTTTCTATTAACGTTTCCTTTACCATTTACATTTGTGTTACCATGTGCACCACAGTTTGTGCTTCTGTTTGCATTGCTGTTCCTGTTACTATGTCACAAGACATCATGTGGTGGAAGCATGGGGCTCTTCAGGCCCCATGCCGCTACCACCTGATTGCATTCACCATTTCTCATCATCATTCTCAAAAAGAAGGGAAATTAGGGGCAAAAAACTCCATTTAATGCATTAGTTAGGGTTGTTCCACAGTGACAAAAGTGAGTAAATTCAGTGTTAGGGTTGAAAGCCCCCTTGGACCCACACAACACACTCCCTCAACTGGCATTGGGGTGCGTGTTGGGGTTGTCGGTCCTAACTCTCGCCCCATTCTCCTATACCTCTGCTTCTTCAAACATGTGATGGGGTGAGAGTTAGGGCCAATTACCCAAATGCGCACCCTGATGCTGGTTGGGGGTGGACTGGGGGTCCAAGGGGGGCTTTCAACCCTAACACTGAATTTCCTCACTGTTGTAGCTGTGGAACAACCCTAACTAATGCATTAAACAGAGTTTTTTGCCTCTAATATATATATATAGCCATTGGTTAAAACTCAATTTAATGCATTGTTGGTTGTTCCACAGCAACAAAAGCAAGGAAATTTGGTGCAGTTGAAAGTCTCTACACCACCCCCAGACCAACCCCACAACCAGCATCGGGTGTGTACTGGGGTCATCGGCCCTAACTCTCACCCCATCACATGTGTAGAGAAGCTGAGGTGATAAACTATAGGAGAATGGGGTGAGAGTTAGGACAGATGACCCCAACGCACACCCCAGTGCCTGTTGGTGGGAACGGGCTGGGGCTGGGATGCAAGGGGGGTAGGAACCCTAACATCAAATTTCTTTGCTTTTGTCACTGTGGAACAACCATAACTGATGCATTAAATGGAGTTTTTTGCCATGAATATATATATATATATATATATATATATATGAAATACAAAATCACACATGCCCCCACAATGCAAAGCATCATGGGCTGCATATGCAAATCACCACAGGATATTATGCCGGTTCAACTTTAAGCAGAAATGCATGGTGCTGAAAGGCCTCTCACACAGTTTTCAAAGGGTGCCAACAGAAGACATAGACATGTGTTTCGTCCTACCAGGACTCATCAGTATGCTTCATCTGTTTGACATCCCAGTGGAATGAACCAGCTACCCTAAGATAGTCTATCTGGGTTATGTTGTGGTGGACCCAATTAAAACAAAAAACAATTTAAAAGACAAGGAACCTCTATGCACAAGCACTGAGGCAAGGGTTACCCCAAAGGGGAAGCCAAGTTTCAAAGAACTACAAAATCACACATGCCCCCACAAAGCAAAGCATCATGGGCTGCATATGCAAATCACCACAGAATATTATGCTGGTTCAACTTTAAGCAGAAATGCATGGTGCCAAAAGGCCTCTCACACAGTTTGCAAAGGGTGCCAACAGAAGACATAGACGCATGTTTCATCCAAGCAGGACTCATCAGCATGCCTCATCTGTTAGACACCCCAATGGAATGAACCAGCTACCCTAAGATAGTCTATCTGGGTTACGTTGTGGCGAACCCAATTAAAACAAATAACAATTTAAAAGATAAAGAACCTCTGTGTACAAGCATTGAGGCAGGGATTACCCCAAAGGACATTTGGCCAGGAAGCCAAGTTTCAAAGAAATACAAAATCATACATGCCCCCACAATGCAAAGCATCATGGGCTGCATATGCAAATCACCACAGAATATTATGCTGGTTCAACTTTAAGCAGAAATGCATGTTGCCAAAAGGCCTCTCACACAGTTTGCAAAGGGTACCAACAGAAGACAGACACATGTTTCGTCCTACCAGGACTCATCAGTATGCCTCATCTGTTTGACACCCCAGTGGAATGAACCAGCTACCCTAAGATAGTCTATCTGGGTTATGTTGTGGTGAACCCAATTAAAATAAAAAACAATTTAAAAGACAAAGAACCTCTGTGTGCAAGCACTGAGATATGGGTTACCCCAAACGGCATTTGGCCGGGAAGCCAAGTTTCAAAGAAATACAAAATCACACATGCCCCCACAATGCAAATCACCACAGAATATTATGCTGGTTCAACTTTAAGCAGAAATGCAATGTGCCGAAAGGCCTCTCACTCAGTTTACGAAGGGTGCCAACAGAAGATATAGACATGTGTTTCATCCTACCAGGACTCATCAGTATGCCTCGTCTGTTTGACACCCCAGTGGAATGAACCAGCTACCCTAAGATGGTCTGTCTGGGTTATGCTGTGGTGAGCCCAATTAAAACAAAAAACAATTTAAAAGACAAAGAACCCCTGGTGATTTGCATATGCAGCCCATGGTGCTTTGCATTGTGGGGGCATGTGTGATTTTGTATTTCTTTGAAACTTGGCTTCCCGGCCAAATGTCCTTTGGGGTAACCCTTGCCTCAGTGCTTGCGCACAGAGGTTCTTTGTCTTCTATATATATATATATATATATATATATATATATATAGATATATAGATATATAGATATTAATATCTATATCTATATATATATATTTATAGTTATTCATGGCAAAAAGCTCAGTTTAATACATCAGTTAGGGTTGTTCAACAGTGACAAAAGTGAGGAAATTTGGTGTTATGGTTGAAAGCCCCCCTTACACCCCACAGCCCAACCACACAACCAGCATCAGGGTTTGGGTTGGGGTCATTGGCCCTAACTCTCACACCATTAGATGTGTAAACAAGATGAGGTATTGGAGAATGGGGTGAGAGTTAGGACCCGATGGCCCCAATGCACACCCTATGCTGGTTGTGGGTTGGGCTTCGGGGTGTAAGGGGGCTTTCATTCCAATTAATCACTTTTGTCTCTGTGAACCTTAACTGATGCATTAAATGGATTTTTGCCATGAATATATATATATATATATATATATATATATATATATATATATATATATATATATATATATATATATATATATATAAACATACAAAGAGTATCTAGTAAAGTTTTCCTAAAAAGATCAATAGTTACAGACTGTATGATATGTAAAACTTAGCTGGACCCATTACCCAACTATACTATCCAGCTAGATATTATGCCCCATAAATTTCAAAAGACTATAGTGTAGTAACAGGAGTTTATGAATGATAATATAAACATAAATTGTCAGTATAAGTGTCAAACAATAAACTATTTGTCAAGGACCACCAAGAAATTAAGACCATGCAGCCTGATATGTTCATATGTCAATAAATTCTCACTGTATAATACAACAACTTGATGTACTGAAAATGTCTAATGAATCTGAATGGGAAATAGGAATTAAATTTCCCCCCCTCACACACACAACACAACCCACCACACACACCCATATCTGGGGGGGGGTTAACTAGCTTTAAGGTGATAAATACACACACACACACAAACACACACACACATGCAAACATACACACACACACACATACTCCTAATGCACTATCAATCAAATCAGTCACTGCAATTGTTACCCAAACAAATTCAACTTGTATTGAAATTCCAAGGAAAAGGGATCATGTATCTTAAAATGCTCAGAGTATTGAAAAAAAAAATTCTCAGAGTAAAAATGTGACACTGTAACCATACTACTATCTGTGCGGTAACAGTCCAAGGATTCTGAATACAACCACAATGAAATAAAACGTCCACCCTCCCCAGGGTAAGGTAACTAGAAGTAAATATACAGTTTGCATGTAAGACAAGAGTCCTAACATACCTACAGTTCCACAAATCACTACACTATTAGCCTGATGTAAATAGATCTGTCAAGGACACCCGTTCAAATGAGATCTCACACCCCAATATGTTCAGAGTTCAAAAATGTAACAGGCTAAGGAATCTGAATATGACACAATGGAATCAGCCCCAATCCTGGGAGAAGGTAAATAGTAAGAAGGAATTAACATTCATTATGTGTGTGAAGTAAGAGTACTAAAACACTGTGACTCCATGTATGTAAATAGAAGCCTACCTCAATGTGACAGCAAACCCTACACCTGCCATATTCACATACCCCTCCCACAAACACACACACACACACACACACACACACACACACACACACACACACACACACACACACACATATTTTGAAGTCCTATAATATGACAGTCCGAAGAAGAAGAGGTCTGTGGATGTTAAATCCTGTAATGTACCGTGAAGTGTGGAATTTCACAGACAACATTCCACATGTTGTTGCAATATTCAACATTTAGCAGCAAAACCTTTGTGATTCAGGTGAAGTTAAAGTTTCTCAGGTCTGGGAAAATGTTGTGAAGCTCCACAAAACGCAAATTTTTGTCACTTCGTGCAAACTTTGCAAAGCAAATTTAAATTTCACCACATGATGTATCTATTGACGTCAGCCCTTGAATGACAGCAATGGCAAACAGCACTTAGACAAGATCATGGAAAAAACTGAGACCTACTGTAGATGTCACTGGCAACTTCTTGTTCAGTGACATGTTCAGTAAATAATCCAAAGAGACACCATTCTGTGGTATTATCAAGTTTTTCTTTAATAAACAAACTGAAAACAGGATTGTCTTACACTAATTCAGATTTTATCATTGCAAATGGTCTTTAAAATATGAGAACTCCATGATTCTCTCAATATCTTACATTTTGTACTGTAATTAGAACCCCACTGCATTGCACACTGGAAGCAAAATGGAAATAAATGAACTATCCCAAATGAGTGAACTGATAGACGAGCTTTTGCAGTGCTCAACCAGGCTGGACAGCAATGCCTTCAATACTGAGATTCCTCTACTCTCACATCCAAATACAAAACATCTGAATATTTTTAAATAGAATACTGTAAAATGCAAGATGATTAAAAACCGTGTCTTTAAATTTGTGTCAGCTTGGATTACAGCTGATATCCCATGTCACATTCCCTCCCCTGTGTCCTTCCACAATAATTATTATATTGTTATTATTACTATTTTTGTTATTCCAATCAACTTCACATGTTGTTGAGGGTCACACTATACTGCTGGATTGAGAAGGCTGGTGAGCTCTGCTATCCACTGTCATCAGTGGCATAACTGCTACTGCACAGCTGTGCCTCCACTTGGAATTGCTCCCCTCCCTCTCCCATCCCTTCCCATGCCTGCTGGGGCTGAGACCCAGGGTGCCGCTTGAATCAAAAGCTACATTAGTAAAGGCAGCAGCAGCATCGACATGGGCATGCCTCCTTCAGCACAGTCCCAGGCTGCTGGTAACTTTGGTCATCGAGCCGTACCACCCAGGATCTCCACTGCTATAGTGAGGAGTGAGCCTGCAGATGTCTCTAGGTAGGGATGCTGGGAGAGAAATAGTAAGTAGCATGTGACAGAAGCAAGGTATAGGCATGCTGGCAGGAGTGTTGGGGCCACCATGCAGAAGATTGTGCTCTACAATGACAGCCACATACCTGTTGATACTAGCACACAAGCAAGGCACCAAACACAACTACTGTGAGCAAGAAGAAGACTGAGAACAGCTACCTGCATAAAATGTTGTTCACCCTCTACCAGAATGTGCTCTTCTACTTTGAGAGGGAGCATAGCAACTGCCCCTCCGGGATCTGTTGGAGGGATGCAGCTGTGAGAGGGTCGCAACCCTCAAGGTGTCTACTGTGGCAAGGAGCTCCTCAAAGAACAGGTAAAGTGACTGATTAATAGTGCTTATGGATCCTTTCATCACCTTTCAGAATGCATGGTCCATGTGGCATCAAACCAACCCATTACCCTGGTAGCTCATCATTGTCATATGGTTGAGGTAGACATGCTCCTGCCTTGAGAAGTAGATATCAGGGTGAATAGTGAAAGTCTTCTTGAATCTTGAGTCCTGATGGATCAGGCCAGAGATGCCCTGTGCCTCAGATCACAGAAATATCACCCTGCAAATTGTCAACAGTTCTTAATGGTTTTGTAATCTGACTAGGGTTCTGACACTTCATCTGCCAAGTGACTGACTCTCTCATCTCTCCATCCAGGTTCATCATGCTTACAATACAGAGAGAGAATGTGTGTGAGAGGACGACTTGCCTTCTCCCGCCCAAATCCCCATAAAAGTAATGCATTTTGGTAAGAGATGGGGCTGGAAAGAGTAAATCTGTGCCATCTTATAATTCATTTTTTGTGTGCCTCCCAAAACTCTTTTACTATGTTACCCACCTCTCCAAGTTACCAGCATGCCCTTCCCAATGCTCATAACTTTGATCATTTTCACTATTTTGACCCCAAATGTTTGACATAGTCATTTTTTCACATCACTTCATGAATGTGATTACTAAACTGCCTTTTTTCAAATCCTGTCCAAAATGTTTTTTTTTTTGTACCTGTGGCTCAGAAAGATGTTGTCGCTGCATGAAATCACCTTTTGAGCAGTGTTTGAAAGTTTTCTTCACTATTGTTCTTGAGATGGGGTCATAAGAAGCATATGTTGAAAATAAGGGGTAAAACATTACAAAACAACAAGGCCATGACCGTACATCAAAACTGTGCACCACACACTCATAGTTTTGGTAATTTTAAGTGGACAATATCTGTTTAATGCAGTATAGCAACCAGTGGGTGCTGCATTAGAGGAGAAGGTCTGCACAGGACCCAGGCCATGCATCTTCAGCCCCTGTGTGCATTTAGCGGCATGCACAATACCCACTGCCTGGAACAGTTTGGGCTAGACCAGGGCACTACCAGTGAACTCTGTGACCTGACTGGGGTGACTATATGGCCTACAACCAACAGGTTCAGGATCATATCTACAGAGACCAAAGTGATGTGTGCTCTGGCAAACTATGCCACAGGATTCTTCTAATGGGTTACAGGTGACATGACAAGGATAAGCCAGTCTTCTGTGTCAGACGGCAGGTGACCATAGCACATGTGAGGCACTACATCCAGTTTCATATGGACTGGCTGGGCATACAGGCAGTGCAGAAGTCATTCTATAAGCAATATAAGTCTTTGAAGGTTCAGGGCACCATATATGATACACATGTACCAATCCCATCACCCCCTGTCAATGAGGAGAACTAAAGAATCTGGACAGGTTTTCACAACTTAATAGACATGTGGTTGTGGAAGCAGAGGACATTGTCATGAAAGTCAGTGCTGTGTACCAGGCTTAGTGTATGACACCTTCATCTTACAATAGCCACAACTGATGAGAGTGCTGGTCAGTGATGATGACTGGTAGGGTGGAGGGATATGGGCCTATACTGGCACGATGATCTGCATCTGTCCAGGAGGTGAACCAGGATCCTAGGTAATAGGTTTAAAAGCTTCATTGCAAAGCATTAAAACTAGCAAAGGAGGGCAATGAAAAGAAACAGGGAAATCCCAGCCTCCCTCCATAAAACAGGGTAGTTTGTGAGGTAAACACCAAGGTAGAGAAGTCAATAGTAAGCAGGAGAGGGATAAATGGAGAAAAAGGCAATGGCAGTAAGGACAGGGATATGGCTAAAATAGATATGGCCATTAAAAGATGGTGGGTGGTGAGTACCAATGCCCATAGTGTGTGTAACAAGCTCCCTGAACTAGTGGCCTTGATGGAAGAGGGACACCAGGATACCATGGTTGTCACAGACACATGGAACACAGAGAACCAAGACTGGGATGTCAACATATCAGGGTACACAATCTACAGGAGGCACAGGAAGGGTAAAAGAGGAGGAGGAGTTTCTCTCTATGCAAGAGAAGGGATCAAAGCAATGGAACTAAAGGGTAAACAGGGAGGAAAGGAGTCACAAGAAATGGCACCACAATCTGCACAGGGGTTGTATATAGACTCCAGTCTCAGGAGGAGGAAATGTACAAGGAAATTATAGAAGGCATCCTTAGAATAGCAGAAAAAGGGGAGATATTGTTGATGAAGACCTGGATATGCTGGATGTTAACTGGAGCACCTTTGCTGCAGCCATATCAAGAGAAGGGTCATTCTCAATGCCCTACAATCCAATCCAACTTTATTTATATAGCGCCTTTCAAATCCAAGGCGCTGTACATAAAAACATCTACACAATAATAACATTTTTTCATACTTTAAAATATATCAGCCATGACTAAGTAAAAGCTAAACTAAATAAATATGTTTTTAAACCAACCTTAAAACTATCGACGGTTGGGTATTTTCTCAGCCTACATGGGGCATGCCTCAGATAGCTAGTGTTGGAACACATGCGGTAGAGAGCAATCTTAGACCTGGTACTTTCAAATTGGGATGGACAGAGGATCTCAGATTTAGAAGTGGGTAGCCATCTGGGAACAAGAGACACCAGACAGTGTGGTTCATGATAAACACAGCTGTAGAGTCAAGCCATGCAAACGCTAGGGTACTGGACTTTAGGGGGGATGACTCTGGCAAAATGGGAGAATGCCTCAGGAAAACACTAGCAAATGGGCAAGAAGGAAGGGTGGTGGAACAATGGGGACAAATCAAAACTGCCATCACAGAGGCAACACACTTTTGTGTGAGGCAAATAAACAAAACAAAACAAAGGAAAAAACACTATGATTCTCAAAAGAGGTGGTGGGGAAGCTTAGAGAGAAAAGACAGTATTTAGGAAGTATAAGGAAACACTGAAGGAGAAAGACAGAGAACTGTATCGGATAAAGCAGAAGGAAGCAGGGAAAGCAGTCAGAATAGCAAAGGTCCAAACCAAGGAAAAGATAGCTGGCTTAGTTAAGAAGGGGGATAAAACCTTTTATAGGTACATTATGAAGAAAGACCAAGGGAGGGATAGTGAGGCTTAATAATGGGAAGGGGTGGGCAGAGGGTGACAGTGAAAAAGCAGGGATACTGAACTAATATTTCTGCTCAGTATTCACAAAAGAAGAGGATGGGGAGGTACTTAAACCAAACAATAGAAGCACTCTGAATAGGGGGGTCTACATCAGTCCATTCATGGAAGAAAGTGTCCTGAAAGAACTCCTACAAGTGAAGATGGACAAAGCAAGGGGCCTGACATGATTCACCCCAGAATTCTAAAAGAACTAAGGGGAGAATTAGTGACACCACTGACTACCCATTTTAATAAATTATGGGAGGATGGTGTGGTAATTGAGGACTAGAAGAGGACAGATGTGATTCCCTTTCACAACCCTAGAAGCAAGGCAGAAGCAGGAAACTACAGACCCATTAGTTTGACCTTAGTGGCAGGACAAATGATGGAATCACTTCTGAAAGAAAGAATTGTTGATTACCTAGAGGCCAGTGGGCAAAGGACCCAAGACTGCATGGATTCACAGTAGGAAGGTCATGTCAGAGGAACCTAATAGATTTCTTGGACTGGATGACCAAAGTAGTAGACCAGGGAAGGGCTGTGGACATGGCCAAGCTAGACTTTAGCAAGGCATTTGACACAGTCCCACACAAAAGATTAACAAACAAGTTAGCCAGACTGGGAGTGGGTCCCGGAGTGGTGGCCTCGGTAAAAAATTGGCTGGACAACAGGACACAGAAGGTAATCATAAATGGAGTGCACTCCAAAGAAAGGGGGGTTACTAGATGGTTACCACAGGGTTCAATACTGGGATTGGTCCTCTTCAATGTCTTTATAGGTGACAATGCAGAGAGACTAGAAGGAAAAGAAAGCCTCTTTGCAGATGACACAAAGATCTGCAACAGGGTTGATACATGGAGGGTGGCGTGGAAAGGATGAGAAGGAACCTGGCAAGGTTGGAGGAATGGTCAAAAGTATGGCAGCTTAGATTCAATGAAAAGAAGTGCAAAGTAATGCACCTGGGGGAAAAAAAACATGAGAAGAGTACACAATGGTGGTGTTGGGGGAGTACTAACAACATTAAAAATGGAAGGGAAACTGGGGTAGTTATAACAGATGACCTAAAGGTAGGCAGGCAATGTGAGAAGGCAGAGTCACATTTCCTAGATTAGTCAAAAAGGTCAGTTTCAACCATTAGTTACATAAGACCTGTCAGCAACGAGAAAGGCAAAGCAATCTCACCCCAGAACGTTTTAAAGAGCTGGAGACATGTTCAGGACAACTTTAATGAAACATAATATTTATGCACTGCCCAACTTGTATTTCCTATTAGTTCTGTATTCCTCCTCCCCATTATTTAGTAGTGAGATCATTTGTATGAAAACAGGATCTTTGCTCCTAAAAAGTTAATCTATTCCTCCTGCTTTATTCCTATGTGAAGTCATAGAGCACTACATGTAACCTCACAGTTACTCCCATGGCAACAGATTGTGATGTCAGAACACAGGATTAGGACTTAAAAGTAGGGAGTAAGCTATAGAGACAGATGAACTTAAAATGAACTCTAAGGGACAACAATCATATATTCATACACATTTCTTTAGTAATAAATTATAGGGAGCAGAAAACTATAAAATATAAATGGAATGTATGCAGAATTGTACTTAATTATTATGTTTTTTAAAGTTTTCTTTGAGGCGTTAGTAGCTCTCTAAAATAAAACAAGATGACCAGGGGCACAAATTACATCAGCATGCATTATGCCACCATAACCGTTATCCACAAACCTGGAAAGGACCTGACCGAATGTGGATCTTATTATCCGATATCTCTACTCAACATGGACTATAACATTTTTACTTTCATCATAGCAAAACGCCTTAACCTGCTGATACCCCAGATTGTCCACTTGGACCAGACAGCCTTGTCATTGGCAGACAAGCACCTGATAATGTCCATCGCACCATCAACATACTAGATACAATACTACATACCCAAACATCAGCCTGTGTTATGAGTCTTGATGAGGAGAAAGCCTTTGACCAGGTTACTTGGAGCCTTCTTTTCCTTGTCTTTGAACATTTTGGCTTCCCTCAGGCCTTTATAGATGAGCCAGAGCCTTATACACCACTCCACAGGCTTATGTATGGGTGAATGGGGGCATCTCAAACAGGTTTAGCTTGGGTATGGGGACTTTTCAGGGCTGCCCCTTATCCCCTTTCCTTTTTGCTTTATATATCGAGCCACTGGCTAAAAGCATCAGGGATAATAGCCATATTATAGGGACAGAGGTGGGAAGGTCAACTCAAAAAATGTCATTATATGTAGACAATGTCTTATTATCTATCTCTCCCAGCCTAATACTTCCATTCCTAGGGTCTGGCAGATTCTGGAGGAATTTGGTCAACATGCCAGATACATACTCGATAAAACAAAGATAGAGGTGCCCCGGTCTGCCATCCATGTCCAGGCATTCACATTCTTTGGCAGCCATCCAGATCACCCCAGTTCCTAGTTGGACTTCACTGCATACCCCCACAACTCCCCCCCCATGGTGGGGTGGTAGAGAGGCCCCTCTTGTCTCCACCGACACAGGATCCAGTAACTGCCGTGAGCCCTCAGGGCTGGGCATGCTGCCGAATGGCCATCAAGTCACCGTGACTGGTGTCATTTTCCCTGTTCCTGGGTTGGTGTGAATTGGGGCATGCAATGACACCAATGGAGAGAGAGCACACGCATCCGCATGCACTTCCTCCCGGTGCCATGCCCCAGGTTCACCCCCTTTCTGAGCAGTGCCAACGCACCACCCCCAGCCTCCGCCAGAGGTCACTAGCATGCCAACAGCTGGTGACCCCCCTCCCCTGGAGAGGGAGAGCAGTCCATGGACACTCAATCCCTCTCTGCCCCTGCCAACCCCAGATGGCCTGGGTCCATTCCCAAACCCGGATCGCCAGCATAGGGCAAAGTGTGGCATCCAGTGCCTCAACCCTCAGCACCACTAGGCCAGCCAACAATTACTATTCTTAATTGGAATGCCTCCCAAATTCAATATTTGGGCATGCAAATCCCTAAACATCTAACTATGTAATTTGCAGTAAAATTTGAACCCTTAACTAAGCAGTTACCCCAGGATATCACTAGGTGATCCCTCTTTAATGTCCCCATGTACTCCTGCATACAATCAGTTGTCATGAATATACTTCCAAAATTTTTGTATCTTTTTTAGTGTCTGCCTATTAATATCCCAAAATATCCCAAAAATCCAGTTCCAGGCATGGCGTCAGATTGTAACCAAATTTGTTTGGAACTCAAAGCAACCCTGACTTAAATATCTAATTATGCAATTAGATAAGATCCATGGGGGTGAGCCCTTGCAGACCTAGAAGATTATTTTCTGGTGGCACATCTGAAGATAGCCCTTATGTGAACTGCCCCAGATTACCAAACTAACTGGAAATCAATGCAGCAGGGGGAGAAAGGGGGCCCACCACTGTGGGCAAGAGTTATGGACCCACAGTTTAAGAACAAAAATGAAGACTTATCCAGTCTGTAACACCATGTGAGCTGCATATAGAACCTAGCAGAAGTATGGGCTGGAGCCCTCACTGTGATCTCTCCAGTGGTTTGCCTGGAATGACTCTTTCTTTCCCTCAAAATTCGACGATAATTTTTGGAGATGGTCAAGACTAGGTTTATACTTTCCAGAACAGTTGATGAATAAAGGGGTAGTACTAGATTTTGAAACAGTTAAAAAGAACTTTAATCTGTCCAATTCAGGCTATTTCCACTTCCTGCAACTCAGGACATATATCACATCCCAACAAGGGGCTGGTTGGGATTAATCCCGGTTCATTCCCCTGATTGAAATTATAAAAGCAATACTTAATCAGACTATCACAAAAGGGCAAATATCGGCTTTACAGTTCTTAGAGATTTATAGATAGACTCTGCCGCCCTCATTAAACAAATGTGGGAGCAAAAAATGATATCACCTCACAGAGGGAGACTGGGAAAAGATTTTTAGATCAGCTGGTAAAACATCCCATTCTTCCCTTTGGCAAGAATTTGTTTGAAAGGTCAGGACACTTTTTTGTATACTATAGTACTACAAAGTAAGTGGAACCCAGCCTACACACAGGCCTGCTGGAGAAACTGTCCAGAGATCAGGGCCCACCACTCACACATTTTTTTGACTGTGCCTAGTCCTTCAAGCCTACTGGCAGCAATTAATAAATATGGTCTGAGATCAATTCACTATTATTTCACTGCTGACTATATCTCACAAGCTCCTAGGTTTCCCACCACCAGAGATATGTGGACAAAACTGGATTTACTTAATGAATATTGTTCTTGCTGCCACACACAAGGCTATTACATGCCAGTGGCTCAAGAAGGAACCCTCCATTCTTTCAGCATTGGGTGACCATCATGAATGACATCCAGACAATGGAAGAGTAAACTTTAGAGGTACACAAAAAAAAGTTCCGCTGGCAGAAATTCCACGAAAGTCAGACGTTTGCTTCCGCAAAAGTTCGGAAAATATTTTCCACACTTTCACAGAACTTCCACAGTATGACTGCATATTTTTTGGTATTTATTGCATATTTTTATATTAATTTGCAGATTTAAAAAAATGCACTCCAGATTTCTCACTTTTCATAATGTTCTTCTGCTACACTCACAGTTGCGAATTTTTTATTCTGCATGTCATTCATTGTAGTGCACTTAATTGTAAGTAGTGGAATTTTTACAGTAAATCCATGTTCTTGGTGTTGTTTTCTGCATTTGCGTGTTTTTTCAGTGTTTATGCATGTGCGCATTTAAATAATTCCTCTGAAGTCGTGGAACATTTTTCAACAGTGCTTTTGAAAAATCCTGTGCATCAGCCCATGAAAGTTGCACATATCTTGTTTTGTGTGCAATTTGAAAGAGAGAGATGAGAGATACAGAAAGAGACAGTGTCAGTTTGACTTTAAAGTTAGAAAGAAGATACCAGATTAGTCAACTTTTTGGACAGACCACCAGGCAGTCTAGTGATAGTGTGTTCTGGGGAGGTGATTGTTTGGGCAGTGGGAGTTAGAGAAATTCAGAACAAAGTTACTGAACTTGTTCACAATTATATTGTTTTGTTTAATATTTTTTTTTAAATCAATACTGAGGACATTTTTTTGGTAGGTGGAATGTCATCACTAATACCAGTATTTGCAGTGGCCATGAGCCAGGAGGAGGAGAAGAAGGCAGACCAGCTGCATAGTGGTGACCAGCAGGGGCAGCAGGAGCATAGTGTGCAGCAGGTGGAGATGGGACAGCAGCTTGAGGGCAATGGGTGGCACCTGTTGCCCAGCAGCAGCAGAATACAGAGTATCAGGTTACCACCTCCTCTGGCAGCACAAGGAGAAAGTTGATAGCCCCTTTCTCCCATAAGAAGGTGGCAATTCTTATTAAAGAAGTAACAAGCCATGCATCACAGCTCTATGGCTCTGAGAGGCTGCCATTAAAGGAGAGAAACCAGTTGTGGGCCACTATAAAGGCCACCTTGGATCGACAGGGAGGGAGAGTCATCCCTAGAAGCATTAAACAAATGAAACATAAGTGAAATAATGTGCAGAGAAGGGATCCCAAAATTCTGGAGGTGCTGGGTGGAGTAGTCACTACTGATGACAACGTCAGGAAGAGAAAGCAAAAGGAGGGTTGGAGAGTGGATCATCTGCTGCCAAAGTGACGTGTGTGGACACAGAGGGCCAGCATCACCGATGAGTATATTAACTTGAGCCTTGAATTTTGTTTTCCTCAGTCATTTTTTTAGTTATAGTTTATGAAATTATGAACTTTGTGAAAGTGAATTACGGTTGCGGACACATACAGGCACATGTAAGTGATTTGCCATGTATATAATAGCTAGTACTCCTGCCTTGCAGGCTCAAACAAGGTTGAGGTGCATGGGCTCAGTGCTCTGTTTTTGATGGAAAGAGTCTGTGATTCCATTCCAGTAGAAATAAGTTATCTCCAGTGACACCTAAATTTCAGTCGGTCCAGTGGTAAGATGGTACATCACCTTGGGATGCCATAACTAGCCAGCTGCCACCACCTCCCCTTACAGTCACCTCACTAGTACCCTGTCCATCTCCTCCTATTGTGCTGGAGGTCTGTAGACCATATTAGTGTGAATGGTGATCCCAGTTCCTGTCTTCAGGGTTACCCACAATGCTAATGGCAGTAACAGTGACAATGTTCAGGTCCACCTGTGCTATCAAGGCCATTAGGTCTGTCATTTTACTTCTCATAGTGTGGGCATTCATGCACATGGCCTTCCAAATTTTGTAACCCCACCCCCCTTCTAGTACTTTTTTTCTAGTCACCATGTCTTCCTTCTTTTACCCTCCTGTGTTTACTCTCGTTCTTCCTTATCTCTGTTATTTTACCTATGTCACTGTTATGTTTTAATGCTGATTTCCCAATGTTAGGGTGATCCCTGCTGACTGCTCCATGGTGTGACTGTGGGCCATGACTACAGGCTGTGGAGGACCTCAGCCACAATGCAGTGTTGTGGCAACAGTCGACAGGAACATAGTCCCATGATTTCAAATTAGGAAACTTGTAGCTTGAGGTTGAAACAGTTTCTGGTTCAGGTTCTGAATGCAATTGCTTACTGTGAAATCACAAATCAGTTTATAACCATATATTTAATGTACTGTACATGGATCCTATTCACAGTGAGTGGGCACTTCACAGGACTTCCCAGTTACCACCACTCCATACATCCACTGTCATGGTAGCCCCGTAGCAGGGAGGCAGTAATGATATTAGGCACAGCATATGTGTGCTGTACTGTGCGAATTATCCTAATTTTCAAACCCCACCCTGAACAGCCATGTCACTTCATATTTCCAATAGTATTCCTTATCTGAGCAGTAGTACATGTCCATGTTTCTTTTCCAGAAGTGGCCACCTTGTTGTATATTGTATCCTCCAGACCTCCCATCATGGTATTAACTGTGGTGTTCTGTGATTAAGCGTTTGTGGCACTTTGCCGCAATTGTTCTGCCACACAGCACAAAATGTGTGTTATTACTGTTGCTTTAATGTCTTTTTCTCTTTTTTTATTATTATGTTTCAAACACTGGTTTACACTACTCATGTCATGTCCATTTCCAACAGGTGGTGAAGGAACCACAGCTGACATTACCAGTTATACTACTACCAATGTGAGCAGGACAACTGACCTCAGACAGGAGTACTATGAAGCCCCTGTCAAGTAAGTTATTTCAAATTTCTTTTGCAGTGAATCTTTGATAATATATGGTCTAACTTTGTAACACTGACAATTTGTCTGTTTATAATGTTTTTATGCCCTCGATGTGACATCACAATGTTGTTATACCATCAAGGTTATGTCACATCGATGGTACAACAAGGTATGCAACATGCATGCAAGTTCTGCTAACTGCTGGCCTTCCTTAACAGAATGTGCCAGTTACAGATGAATCAAAAGAGAGTGGTGGTGAGTATCTAAATGTAAGGATCCAGACTAGAAGTAGTGCTTTTTTGTTTAAATTGAAGTTACTGATGTCTATACAATACACTGTAAACCACAATGTATGGAAATTGATCAACCACTCAATTCTTGTTTCTCATGTTTGACATGACAACTTAAGAAAACACCTCGAGGTTTATCTAAGTTGTCAAGGCAACTATTTGAATCTGTAGTTTTTATTCTAAGCTGGCTGCCTCCTTCTTCCTTTGTTTACATAGTTGAGCCACATTGCTCATTATTTTGCCCCTAATTGTGGCCTTGATAGCCTCCCAGATCATGGCTGCTGTTACCGAGCATTGGGGATTATGTAGAAAGAATTTGTATACTTCCACTGTTATCTATTCCGTGAAATTTTCATCTTGTAGAAGTAGTGGATCAAGCCTCCATGTGGTTGTTCTTGAGATGGGGGACTTCTATTGCCAAACAAATGTACAGTAAATAATTTCTATGTCATTGTCTAAAATGTGTTGGGGTTCAATTCTTGCATCAAACACCATGCTGGTGAGTCTGCGTGAGGTTAGCCAGTAGTGCAGTGTTGTGGCCATAGACCTGGTCAGCAAGTATAAAGTATAGTACTGCCTAGCTGAGTGGAAGATACTCCAGGTATGCAATAGCTGGAGTTATGCCATCATTTGTTTTAAGGTGTACAGTGCTTTCCCATGTTTTTCTGGGTAGGATTTACATCTGTCCATCAAGTAAAGTACTGCCTACTTACAGTCCCCCTGACCCCCACTGATTATTTCATGGTTGTTGAATGCCATGTCCATTAATGTGTGTGAAATGCTGTTAAAAAACACAATACAGTATCATCCTCATTTGGGGCATAGATATTCACCAAAATGGCCAAGTCAAAGTGGTCACCATAACCATAACACATCTCCACTCATTTCTCCCCTTCTCCACAAATTGTGCTATTCATGTGTCCAATGGATACACTATTGAGACACCAGTTAGTTGATGCTTATTGAGTCAGTTGATCTGCTTCACAGACTAGTGCCATCCTCCCCTCCTTATGCAATTAAGCAACTGTGGAAACTGATACTTGAGTTGTCAGCAAATAATAACCAAATCCAGGTGGATACCAGCTGTATAACAACGAACTCTCGATGTGTATGATGTATAGACTGTGTTGTGTATGTTGCATATTAGCACTTAAAGTAGTCATGATTAATATCCATGTATTCTGCGTCCCTTTCTCAGAAGTAGAAGGCTGGCATTGAGGCAGCTTCCATGGGGGAACAAGAAGAGATAAGTGGTTGAATGCAGTGAACATGTACTTCCTGGAGGAAAGGAGAGAGAGCGGGGACATACAAGTACTTGAAACATAAATAAGGTGGATAATTAGGATCTCTATTATGCTGAGTGTCGACAATAATATGATGGTGAACATTCTTATGCTGGTTCTGTTGAGAGTTAGGAGGGATGTCATGAAGCACTTATTCACAGGTAGTGTGTTGGACACTTGAAATGCTCTGCCATGAGAGGTGGTTTCATTACAGTCATTGGGCAGCATCAAGAGAGGGTCTGAAGAGGCGTCTGTGTAAGAAAAGATCATGGATATGGAGATGGGAGGAATAGGGAGAGGGGGAAAGTACAGTACATCAAGTTGTCATCCCTTCAATACGAGCATACCAGATTGAACAAATAGCTTTCTTCTGCTGGCTTCTTCATGTTTGTATGTTCATATGTGCATAATGAGCTATCTGGCACCTGTCCCAAATACCTTTATCACCTGTGAATTGCAGTTATCAGACCCTAAACAACATCTCCTACTGCGGTATTGTGTTATAAAATGGGGATAAAATCTGTTTATTTGCTAATTTATTTGAGGTTTCCAGTTTGAGGTTAGTAATACCTCTCACTTCCCATCTACTGAAGATTGTAAATATCCTTCTAAGATTATAGGGAAGGTAATATTTGTCTATACCCCTTTCACTTCCTCCTCCCCCCTGCCCCCACCCCTACCAAAAACTTTGTTAAAAATGCTTTTTTTTTAATACAGACAGTGTCTTTGCTGGCCCGGTGGCACTGAGGGTTGAGGAGCTGGATTCCACACCTTGCACCACACTGGCGACCTGGGTTTGGGAATGGACTCGGGGCATCAAGGATGGGCAGTGGAGAGGAAGGACTGAAAGTCTGATGACTGCTTTCTTTCCTCTGGGGCGGGTAGGGGGTATTGCATCATCCTGCAGTGGCCAGCTGCATTACAGTGGCATGCGCAGCAAGGGGGGAGCGTGGCAGGCTCAGATGCCATTGCACATCCTGCTCCACAAGGGGCGAAAGAGTGGAAAATTTCAGGGGACCATCTCTGTGACTGATGGCTATGCTCTACACCCCCAGGACCTGAGAGAGACACCTACCAGGGGCACGGAGCAATGAAAGGCTGGCCCCTGTGGGTGTGGGTTCATGTGGCCCATGCGTACGAATGGGTCCAAGGGTGCAGGCAGTGGTGGCCGGAGATCGTGGGGACTGCTCTGCTGAGGTGGATAAATAACAGTTGTGATAAAAAAAATACAGTCAACAGTGACAGTCAGTCTCCACCAAAACTAGGACCATCCAAAAAGTCATCAATTAGTAAAAAGTTCAATAATCATATTAAAGAAATACATAAAGAACTGGAGAGGATGGCGATGCTGGATACACAGCATAAAGAGAAGGAAGCAGAGCTAGGGACTGTTGTTCAAGATCCACCTACAGCACCACCAATGACGGCAGACAAAACAACTACACCAACACAGGCAGCCCCACCCAACATGCTGGCTGACTCCAGGGTCATGCGCATGGCTAGGGCCATGAAGATTGTTAAAAAATGGTGGCTGAAATTATGGTGTCTCAGGCACATAGTGAGGAAAACCAGTCATGACTGGAGTTGAAGCTGGCACAAGTTGAGGCAACCCAGCTGTGAATTCTGCAACTCCTCCAAAAAAGGGCTAGCACTGAGGCCACAATGTAAGGTTGTGGCTCCACACCACTGAAATCATGGTGGTCATGTGCATTTAATGTAAATAGTTATATTTCTGTCTTTAATAGATCTCACAACAATTGTTATCTTTTTTTGATTTATTCATCCCCCTGTGACTGGCCCCCTTCCACCCCCGCCCCCCATTACTGCCACCAGGCATCATGCCAGCCATCACTATCACCAACTTGAGGTGCTAGCTTACCTGGTGCAGTGGGAAGACTGGCTTCATCCTGCTGGTCAGCTTCTCTTCTCCTCCTGGTTTTGTCCCGTTGTCCCACGAGTGCTGAGCCAAGGCATGCAATGATGGCAATGGCCGAGCCATGCACGCTTTCACATGAGGCACACTGGGTGTCTAGCTCAGCTCTGCCCCCCTTGTATGGTTCTGTTGCACTGGCCCCCAGCCACTGCTAGGGACCAGTCATTCAGTGGACTCCATCCCCCCCCTTCCCCGGGAGAGGAGAGCTGTCCTCCAGAAGCTTGATCCTCTCCCTCCCCGGCCGACCCACGGCCACCCACTTGTACTGCGAACATGGGTCGCCGGCATGGCAGGAGGTAAGGCATCACTGCCTCAGCCGTCCATGCCACTGGGCCTGCTAACAATCATTATCTTAATGTCTTATTGCTGTTGTTGTTATTGAGAAAATTGTTGTTTGTATTTCTTGTTCTGTTTATAGTTCCTGTCATCCTGTGTTGTTTGTGCTGCTTCGTTATTTTATATTATAAAAATCTTTCCCTGTTTGCATAAAAAAGGCTTTTGTGTCCTGAGTATCATTACGGAGATGAAGACTGGGATTGGGAAAAGATCAAGGTACAGGTTTTCTCAGTTTTCTGAATTCTGTTGCCATCATATTCAGCTTCTTGTTCACACACACACACACACACACACACACACACACGCACATACATGTATGTGCACACACACACACACAGTCACACACACACACACACACACACACACACACACACCACTTTTGTCTTATCAGTAATGCTGTGAGGCTTGTTTGACACATTTGAGTGGTATATATAGGTTCATAGGTGAGTACAAGTTCTAGGGACTTGCCCATTATGAATGCTCCACCTTTAACCAAGGTGGAATTTATATTTATTGTTTCCTATATATATTATATATATATATATATATATATATATATATATATATTAAATTAGTTTTAAGCTGCAATAAATTTTAACTGTGTACTATCTCAGAAGGAAGTGTATTCCATATTGGTACTGCTCTCTGTGTAAAGAATCAATTTCTTTTACTGTTTTATTAATAGTAGATCTCAATCTCAATGTATGTGATCTCGTGTCCCTTCCATAAGGATACCATTCCAGGCATAAGGTTTCAAAAAGAGCAGGATCTCTAGCAGCTCTAAAAATTAGACATAGGTCACCTCTTATAAAACGATATTCCAAAGAATATAAATTCAAAGCTACTAATCTTTCATCATATGAGAATGATTTCATATTTTGTATACTTCTAGTAAACCTATACTGTACGTTTTCTACTGTTACTCTTTCTTGGGCAGATGTCGGTGTACAGAAAGAAGAACAGTAGTCCAGATGTGATCTTACTATACTTTTATAAATAGATAGTAGCACCACTGCCTCTCTGCTTTTGATATTTTTCAAGATACAGCTGGTCAATCTGTGACACTTTTTAACTGTTTTATTAATGTGTTCCATAAATTTCAGATTGTTTGTAATAGGTATTCCCAGATCCTTCTCTGAAGTAACTACTGTTAATAACATATTATTCATGTAATAACTTATTATTTTTGCCAAGATGCATAACTTTGCATTTAGCAACATTAAAAATTAACTTGCTTTTCTTAGTCCATTCTGATAGATTATCCAGGTTATTTTGTAGCAAGTGTACAGAATTAATATCATTTACTATACACCCCAATTTGCTGTCATCTGTGTATTTATTCAACCAGACACCTTGTGTGGTTTGCATGCTAGAGATAAGTAGATTAAACAACACTGGATCAATTACTGAGCCCTGAGGCACACCACTAGTTACCCTGGTCCATGTGGATTTATAACTCCTAATACTCACTTATTGCCTCCTATCTGTCAACCAGGATGAAATCCACATGATTATGTTATAGTGGAACCCTAAATTAACTAAACATTCAATTAAGAATTTATGGGATACCAAATCAAAGGCCTTTTCAAAGTCCAGGAAAATAACATCATCTGGTAAACCAGCATCTAAAACTTCACTAATAGGTTTGAAAAAATTGATCAGATTAGTATGACATAATCTGCCCGAAGTAAAACCATATTGATTTATATAACCTAATCCATTACTGTCAATATAATTATTCATTCTTTGCAATATTAATTTCTCCATAACTTTCCCAATACATGATGTCAGACTGATTGGTCTATATTGTGTCACATTTTGTCTGGTCCCATCCTTATGGATCGGAATTACAGTAGCCTCTTTCCATTCCTGTATGGCAACTTCTTCCATAATGGATTTATTATGTAATAGAGTAAGAACACCTGCTATTTCATAAGAAATTTATTTTAAAAATACAAAAGGGATGTTGTCTGGTCCTAATGATGATGTGGTTTTAAAGGAGTTGATAGCAGCATAAATCTCAGTCACCATAAAGGGTGCAATTGGGTCCTTAGTATTTTGCTCAGTACAATCAATTGACTCTCTCTCTCTCTCTCTCTCTTTAAATATGCTTGTGAAGTGCTGGTTAAATTCTTCAGCTATAGCTTGTTCATCAGTTACTGCTTTATCTTTAACTAATATAAGCCCAACTGTTAGTACATTATTTTTTATGGATCCAGTGTAATTAAAGAATTGTTTATTATTATCTTTTTTGACTGTTGCTAATTTGTACTCTAAATCTCTCTTTGCTTTTCTGATGACAGACTTGGTTTTATTTTACATTTAAACTTGTTCCAATTAGCCTCTGTTTTTTGTTTTCTATATTTATTATAGTCTTTATTTTTATTTCTAACCAATCTTCATATTTCTGTTGTGTATATGTGTGTACATACTGTACATAATATATAACACAGAAAGAGATGTGCAAGAACAAGGGGACACAATTTAAAGATAGAGGGGGGATGGCTCAGGTGCAATGTGAGGAAGTATTTTTTCACAGACAGGGTGGTGGACATGTGGAACAGCCTTCCTGAGGATGGTTGTGGGGTCTAAAACTGTGGAAGAATTCAAAAATGCATGGGACAGACATAAGACAATTTTTGTGCGGAGTAGGAAGAAAGAGGCTGTTGGTTAAATAGGATCTGCAGCTTATCCTCTAGGTAGGGGAAATGGGCAGACTAGGTGGGCCAAGTGGTCCTTATCTGCTGTCAAAGTCTATGTTTCTATGTTTCAGAAGGTCACCAACCCAAGAAAATGATTGCTGCATGATGCCCACATGTACATTTCTGAAGTAGGCAACACATTCTCAGCAGGGAAAAGACACACCTCAGTTGTCAGTGAGCTATGTCCGGGGACGGCTGTGGGTTGGAAAGTAGTAGGTACTGTATGAATCAATAAGACACTTTTTTCTCACCTGGCATCCTGTCCAGGAAGCCATGGATTTCATAGGGAGGGAAGGGGCACAGGTGGAAGGAGGTAAAAAGGGTAGTAAGTCACAGGGGGAGTGTAGTGGGCAGTAGAGCATGTCATCAACCTGTCAAACACCAGAAGTGGAGAACTGGTGGTGACAAGGAGAAATAGCAAGCACATGCAATTCAACATGACTGACTTAAATCTTGCTCTGCCTTCCTTCATGGATGCATGAAAACACACTGTGTGGAGGTAGTGTAGGAGCAGGTGGTGTTGAACATCGGTGCCACACTGCTACAGTCACTGGCCCAGTGGCACTTAAGGTTGAACACTGGATGCCATACCTCACACCACCCTAGCGATTGGGATTTGGAGATGGACTCTGGTTGCTGGGGGTTGGCTGGGGAGGAGAGGATTGAGCATCTGGAAGACTGCTGTCCTGTCCTGGGGTGGATTTATGGGAATGCCTCACTCTGTGGTGCCACCCAGTGGATATTGAGAGGTACTGCAAGTAGTGGACAGTTTCGGGGGGAGGTGCCAGCGAAAGTCAGTGAGGGCTCATCCCTCATGCATTCATCAATGCATGTCTGGCATCTTGGGGGCATTTCACACACAAGGTGGAAAATCCCCATTTGGTGGGGAGGTGACAGTGGATGCTCCAGGGCCACTCGCACATGCTCCAGTGCTGGCTCCATCCCCGACTTGACTTTCCATGGTCCTGCCCCCCACATATGGGGTCCACAGGGGGGGAACCAGCACCCAATTCCTCAGTCAGAGGAAGGGGTTCAGGCAGGGTGATAGAGGAGCAGCTGAGCAGGCCCCACTCGAGAGATGACCCATCACTGGGAACTAGAGTAAAGAAAGAAAAAAAAACTGCTACAGTCACAGCGCAACTCACAGTGCAACACAGAATGTTATTATGGTTTCTTCTGGCTTTTCTCATTCAGCAATCAACCAACATGGATCTGGAATGACAGGAAAAGGAAACTGGACTGGATGACTTTCAGCAACTTCAGCATCCTCTTCAAATACAGCTGCACATCCCTGCATTCAGCAGATACATGCAGACCTGAAAAAATCAAAATACAGACAGTTGCAGAAACAAATGGAAAACATGTCATCGGTTAGCAGTGTTGCCCTCGGTCCATTTGGGAGGCAAGCCAAACATGTATGAACATTGTCTCACAAAGCAATCTGTCTCCCATTACTATCTAATCTGCCACCACAAGTGGCCTGGGCCTTCGGCAGCCCACACCCACTGTACCCAACACCAACCTGCCTTGCTGTCTGTCTGTAACTACAACTGTCCAATTTCAACATAATAAAAATGAAAATATAAGACAAGAAAAATATGTGATGTGTAAAAAATAAAAAAAAAATGAGTACTCACCTTGGCACATGTGATGAAGACATCATGAAGGCACAGCCAGGCTGGCGGAAGACGTGAAGGGGACCATGGAGATACCATCAGTAGTGGCAGGCAGCATCAGCATGTATGTATCCTTAGCCAGGCATGGCTGAAAATAATACCATATAGTGAGCCGAAGAAAGAAAAGGGGAAACATTGCATTGGTTAACAGAGGTGTGACCACCTGTGAGGAGGGCCCACAAAGTCTGAACATCCTATCAATGCATACTCAGCTACTGCGGCCACTCACTATATACTCTGTCACCACAACCTGGTGTGGTGTTCTCCTGTTTCGGTCCTGCCCTTCTTCCACCTAGATGTTAGCCTGTTAATCCACCTATCCCACCCAATCCCATATTATGACTTGTGTTTGGCAAATAACGTCAAAGAACAACAGCCATTGGTACTTACATGGGCAATTCACATGGACACATTATGAAGTTACAGGGCAGAAGGAGTACGGGAGGATATCCAGAAGCAGCAGGAGCAGCAGCAGCAGCATCCACCAAGCATCACACAGGTAGACCAGAAACGTAAGCACAGTGAGAGTTGCAGAAACACAAGACAAGCAAAGATTAGTATTCTTTAGCAGAGGAACAACACCTGTTAGGCCAGAAAAACAACTAAAACCATACTTTTTCAGCACCTAATATAACTGCAGCACATCTGGTCTGTGCCTACAGCAGCTACTCCATCACTACTACCAATACTACTGCCACACCCCCATTGGCCCCCAACCACCTGCCTTAAAGATCATCCAAATGTACACTAAAAGAGAAAGTAAAAACAAAATTGCAAGCTTTCGCTAAAACAAAAAACATATATTATTAAGTACTTACCTGGACACTTGGGATGGACTCACGATGAAGCCACACTGACAGAGCTGGCAGAGAACAGGAGGATCCTGACAGCAGCAGGAGCAGCAGCAGTGGCAGCAGCAGAGGCAGAAGCAGTCAGAAAGTCTTGGGGAAGCAGACCTGAAAGGGAAACTAGACAACAGTTACACAAACACAACAGAAGCAGGATTGGCATTGTTTTGTCAATGCACAACACCAGTGGTTAGGCCAGACCACCAACTCAGAACATACTGTCACTTTTCTAATCTAAATTCAGGGCAACTGGTCTGAGCCTGCAGCAGGTACTCCACCACTACTGCCCCCCTGGCCACCCACCTACCTGCTTCGAAGTCAATCAGAATCTGCACCTATCCCAGTGCCATTGAATGACCTGTCTTGAAATGGGATGAGAAAAAAGAAATACCAAGCTTTAACAGTGAAAACTGCTGCTAAGTTCTTGCCTGGGCACTTGCGAGTGACATGCCACCAGTAGGCCACAGTGCTGGCGTACTACAGGAGGGTCAAGACACTTGTGCTCAGCTTCTGTCCTGTCCAGACAGTCATGAATTCCAAATGGAGGGGAGGGGCACAGGTGGAGGGAGGGAAAAAGTGGAGTGGGTCACAGAGGGAATAGTGTGAGCAGTACAGCACTTCACCAACCAGTCACACACCAGAAGTGGAGAACTGGTGGTGACAAGGAGAAATAGTAAGCACATGCAGTTCAGCAAATAAACATTCCATGGTGTCATCATACTAAAACTTTACATGGGTCAGTATGACTTATAATCGCAATGAATACACAAACAACTGAATGCATTTCTACTCACCTGTGTGGCAGGGGAAGAGGTTGTGATCAAACTGGGTAGCATGACAGTCAGTCAGAGTAAAGGGACTGTAGCAGTTAATGGTCTTCTATTATGGTGCATCAGCTCTTCAAGTAACCACATCGACCATTGCAGATCAGCATTCAGCATGATTTGCAGGTCTTCTCTTTCAGCAGTGTAGCAGAAGTAAGTAACACAGTCATCAGTCACTCAGGACATAACATGCAGTGTGCTGATGTGATAACATCTTGTCAGGCCTCTGTGAGTTCTCAGTCTCGTATTGTAGCTCCTGGTACTGGATGTAATTACACCCAACTTGGATTAAATGTTCATATGAATGTGTAGTCCAGAGATCAGGAACACATGTTAATATGAGTTCTCCATGGCATGTACCTGGGACTGTTAACAACACAGTGACTGTACAGTAGCATCATACATAAATATTCTACTGAGGTTGTTTCACTAAAAGGCACACTAACTGCTGCATATCTCAAAGCACATAGCTGCCTGTGCCAGTGACAGTGTTATTTCAACGTTATGGAAGGTGGAGAGCTCTTGACAGACAGTGCCTGTTCATGGCTTTATGGTTCAGGCTTGCAGGTACATTTGTCATCACAAATGTGATGTGAGATAATAGCAATCCAGTATTGAGGCAATAACTGCAGACAGTGCAAGTCACAGACTGCGTTCCATCTTTTCAGTACTAAGAAATGTTACTATGAAATTTTGGAAAGCAAGTGGAGGTAGTGGTATCACTGATCGATGTGAGGGGTGACTTTGCAGGTTGTTTCACATGACTGGGAATTGATCATCATTCCTGTAACAGGTTCTAACACTGGAGGTCACAGACTGAAGTCTCAGCAGAAGCTGGTGTGTGGCCATCTTATCATTGCTACAGTATGTGGTACGACATTCTCATTCTGGTATCTGGAGGTGAATAATGATTGCTTATGTGCAGTGAGGGCTGGGGTCAGTAACAACAATGGACATCAAGTGGTACTCACAGAACTTGCTATTTCTTCACACAACAGGTGGTGGGTACACAATAGGGTCCGGACAAGAGAAAAAGTATCACTGGACAAAAATGTCACAACACCTACTTGTGTGGAATTTATGTCATTTGTTGTGGTGTGCCTCAGCAGTGAGCAAACATGGTACAGCTGGGAAGTGGAGCAGTCATGACACATGCTATTGCTGTTTATAAAGCAACAGTAGCATAGTAGTAGGTTAATAGTAAAGTTGCTATGGGTGCCACAGTGACATCTGGGGGATACGCCTCATTTGCTTTTAGAGGGTGGCCACAACAGTGGCTAGGCAAGTCACAGATTTGGAATGTACCTAATGCAGTGGGTCTGTGGTTGTAAAAAAAGGTACTAGCAGTACAGATGACCAATGAAGCGGACATTTCATGGTGGTACACAAATAACAATTTTTTGTTTCCAGTTGTTTTCTGTGCCTGAACTTTTCAGAGAGGTTGCTGGGGGCTAATTTTGAGGGGTGGACTGAGGCCTACATGGCTGTCAACATGAAACCATGACATGAAAGGGTAGGTGATGTGCACACCAATGTTCGGTGTTTATTACAGTCTTCTTTCAGGGAGTGGGGTCTGAACAGTGGCAAAATGAGACAGTTGCCAACAATGAAGAACATTACAGGATCAAAAACAATCTATGCAGAACTTTTTTGGTTTTTTATATTTTTACTTTGGGGGCTAAATAGCGGCTAAGCGGGACAGTTATAATCACTTAACATTAACAATATTACAGGACAAGAACGAAGTCTGCAGAAATTTATTTTGTCTTTTACTTTTTTATTGGAGTGAGGGTCTAAACAGGTGTTAGGGTGCCTGACAATGCAATTTCTGCACTAAAAACACATGTTCTGTTACTCTGTCTCCTACTCAGGAGAACTCAAAACCCTCAGCTGTGTCTTCATCAGTGGGCACTGTCAAACTCTCCTCATTCTCAGATGAGTCCTGCTGCTCACCACCTTCTTCAGCAGGATCATGGAATCTTGCTGTTGTTGACATGATGTACTGCTTGGGGAGGAAATGGGAATTCATTTTGAAAATGTTAGGTACTCCACATTGCCTTCTGACAGGCGGCTTTGGAGGTTAGTCACAATTGAACCAGGGGCAATAAAAACCCTTTTCGAGCTTACACTGGCACAGGGGCAGCTGAGGTACTCAATGGCAATAGCAACAAGTGCATGCCAGATTTCCAGCTTACTTTGCCAATAGTCAAGGGGTTCATCTGCAATGTTTAGCAGCTATGGGTCATCAAGATATGACTGCACCATATGGCATGCATACAGCTGGAGTTCTGTAGTGCCCTCATGAATCTGGCATGTACAGACACCAATGTCCTTCAGCATGGATGAGAGGGGGTTTGTGGCACCAGTGCTACCATTTGATGATGATGGTAAAGGTGCAAACACCATACTGGAGGAGGAGAAGGATAGTGGTCGAGAGGATGTTGCTGCTTCAGGTTTCTCTACTACTACTACTGATTTTTTTACCCTTTGCTCTGAGTGACTCATCCAGTTTTCGACCTTGCCACACAGGATGACTACATAGTGATCAAGATCAGCCTTCCTACCTGGAAGAAGTGCCGTCATGCCATGCTTGTACCTGGATCAAGCAGGGTTGCCAGGATGTATGCCTCTGAGCTGTTAATTTGAATGACCCTGGGATCATCATCACACAACTGCATGATACTGTCAGCCAGCTCTACTTCAACAGAGTCTGCAGCCACTTCAAATTGCCCTCTTACATTGACCAGTGCCTGGCGAAGTACGTGCAGCAATGATATCACCTGGCTCAAACATTCATTTTCTGCACTCACAACCTCTGTCACCTGTTCAAGTGGTCAGAGGACTTGGATAACACTGTCCATCACATGCACTCGGATACACTCAGCCACATGGCTGACTGTGCTTCCCGATCACGCATGTGCATTATATACTCGTTGAGTGGCTTGTACTGTCCATACAGCCTCTCAAGCATGCAGAGTGTGGAATTCCACTGGATTGACACATCAAGCTTCAAGCGGTGCTATGGTACATTATTTGCCTTCTGTAGAGCCCTGAGCTCTCCTATAACCACTGCAGAGTGACTGAAATGGCTACAGATTTTGTGACTTAACAGACAAAATAGCACTCACTGCTTTGTGGTCCAGAAAGACCCTCATAATGAGATTCGAAACATAAGCAAAGCAGGGGACATGATATAAGCAGCCATCAGTGATTGCTTTAATGGCATTCTGGGCATTGTCACTGGCAATACACGCAGCCTGGAATCCATGTGGCTTTAGCCAGTGTCTAATGGCCTCATTATTGCAGGCAAGAATTCTCTCAAATGTATGTTACCCATACTTACTTTGCATACTCAATGGGACATGCTGTTGTGGACCAACACTAGTACTTCTGCCAGTAGTCAGGGGACAAAAAGATGAGGGACAGTGGTGCAAAGCATATACCCAAGGAAATAGGCTCAATGTGCAGTAATGCACATATAACTAATAAATGATGATGGACCACTGGTCCAGATGTCTGTGGTGAGGTAGATACTGGCTACTGCAGCGTGTGAGAGAGCAAGTGACACCATGCATGTGAGGTCATTATACATTGTTTGAAGAGCCTTAGTGCTGAAATAAGTTCAACTGGGCACTTTATATTTAGACAAAGCCTTCTCCATATGTTCTCTAAAACCCTGATTCTCAACAAAGGAGAATGGCAAAAGGTATTTTGCCAGCATCTTGGCAACACCCATGTTCAGCTCCTTTGTCACTGGGTGTTTCCAATTATATTTGGTGTGCTTGGTTAATGCTGAATTATATCTGTCTGCTTAAATCTCAAAGTTCGCTGCACTATGGGGGGTGTTTCGGCTTTGCCAGGTATGGTCTTGCAGCTTTGTCTGCCTCGTCCGCCAACAGGGACATGCTGGTAAAAGCTCTCTAGGCATGCAGTGGATGGATCAGCTTGACTACCTCCACATGTATCTGCACATGCAGTGGTGGAACACAATAAGGGGTCAAATGTTACCACATCATCATGAGGCTGGGACCCTATCTTTCATATTATGCTGAACTATCATAACCAGGCATGGATGCCAACTGCTTATGCTGTGTTTACTTAATGGGTTGCTTACTTGGCATATGACTATGCATGCCGGTCATCCCATAGTGTGAACCTGGCTTACCCCTGCTAATTTTGGAATGAGAGATGTTGCACACAGCCACACAGTCATCAGACTCATCAATTACAAAGAAATCCCACACAAGTGAATGTCCACCGACACACTGGATTTTTGTGGGTGGAGCAGATGGGAGCAGGGACATAGGGGTTGGTGAAATGGTTTTCTTTGGATGCACCTGCCGCTGCTGTTATCACCATGTTCCATTTTTGCCAATTGCTGTGCCTTGACCCTGACAGGTTGCTGATTGTGGATTGATGTAAAAGGGATTGTTTGCCCTTTACTACTGACAGTTATGGGTTCTGCTTGTGAAAGGGATGGCTGCCAATTAGAGCCTTCTACTGGGTCATCATTACACTCACCACCCTCATCACTAGTACCCTCACTACTTTCTGACATTTCCAGCTGAGAAAGTAAGGGCTGACTGTACCCCACTTCCTCTTGCTCAGTAACTGTTTCTCCCACATGGAACAGTGGCACTAACAATATGATTGCTGCAATGATGTTCTTGCTCCGTGGACACTTTTGAAGCTCTTTATGCTGTTGCTCCTTCTCTACTCCCCCAACATTAACTGGTCCTGCACCACACTTACTGTCATTGTGTGTGATACTGCCTGCCACTGTACCCAATCCTCCTCACTCTTAGTCTCTAGCAGCTCTTGAGTTAACTCCTGGGTCTCCTGTGACTGAGACTGTTCACTATATTCTTGCTCCTCCTGAGACCCTAGGGACTCACACATTAGTGTGGCAACATCCATGGCAGTCTTTTTATACTCTTTAGAATGATGAACTACAGCTGCACTGGAAGTGGCAGTGCTGCACTGCATCCCAATGAAGCTGGAAGCTTTGATTCCCAGTGAAGCTGACACTGGCACAGTATGTGGCACGGCTAGCATTGCACTGCCACTAGAAGTTGCAGTGCCAGAAACAGTGCTGCCCCTACTATAACCTTCCCCAGTACCCTGTCCACCTCCTCATGACACCCTTTAGACTGATCCAGTACCAATGGCACTTTGTCCACGTCCTCCATACTTCCCCTTGCCTTTGCCTGACATGTTGTACTGTCTTTGCTTTACTATACTCTAAAATGACAAAGTATTGAAAAAGAAAAGTGCAGTACTACTATAGACTACAGAACACAGACTAACACAAGATATTATATATTCAAAGAGATCAACAAAGCTGCTGAAATATCTTTGACCCAGAACTCAAAGTACTGATCACAGCACTTTATTATTTCTTCTGAACAAAATTGGTGGATTCTCAATATCAAACCCTGTTCTTTGGAACAGAACAAGTAGAGCTCTTCCCTTTTCAGAAAACACTGCAGAGTGAGTAGCTACACAGTAAGAAATGTGTGCTACCACCTAATCCCTCCCCTCTGCACCCTACATGACTGCAGAGCTGCAAAGCATGTGATTAGAGCTACATGCAGTGTAGTTTGACCTTTTTGCTGAATTTCTGTGCTAAACCACAAACATTTATCAGATACTGCAGAATTAAAACAAACACAATTCTTGGGTTCTGTGGAATTCAAATGAAAGAAATGTGAAATAAAACCAAAAAATGTGGAAAAAAAGAAGCAATTAAAAAATACAGAACAGGTTACTTACTGACACCACAGTTAAGGTACTCGACAGGCTGGGTGCTTAAATTCAGCATGTGACCTTAACATTTACAATGCCACCTGTAGAAAAAGAGATATGGACACACATTACTTACTGGTGGGAAAAAAATACAGAATCTCATTGAAAACCGCAGATAATTGCATGGTACGGTGAAATAATTGACAAGACACTTTATTTTTGCAATTCATAACAAAACGTCTGCAGTTTACAAAACATTACACAGTACTAGGCAAATATCCACAGTAAATTGGTGAAAGTTCAGAATTCTGCCACAGGCAGAAGAGTAGAAAATTCTGCAAAAGTTCTGAAATTTAACCAAACTTCTATGACAGTGGAAATCAGAACTTTGACCCATCTCTAGTTAACCTATAAAGTCAATCTGCAACTCCCCACATTTGTGAGGAGATTGGCTTGCTGGACACTCTGGAGAGAGGAGGTTCAAACTGACCCAAACTAGTCTGAATTTTATTTATTGCCAGTCCTTAAGTTTGTCTTTGCCTTCCATAGAAATAACACAACCAGTTATATTGACAACAAATAGGCCTAGATATAATCAGCAGTCATGATCGGGAATTTTGTGTACTGTGATAATGACTGTTTTGCCCTGTTTGAGCCTGTCTACCATTCTACTATGATATGATGTAAATAGTGTGGTCTAACAGGTTGATGCACATTGTTTACCTGAATGGTTATGCATTTCATCTGAACTGTACCCAAGCTTGTCAATAAACTTGAATTTAAAAAAGAAATACATCATTATGGCATTCAATGAAATCTCTAAAAATTATGAAGATCTTCATGAGCCAAGCAAAGAAAAACTGAGAGGCTTTATCTTTAAATTGTTACTTTTTCCCCTGTATTCGGTCCACAGCTTTCCTAAAAATATGGCCAAAATACCAACAGATCCCAAAAAATTAATTTTGTACTCCAAGCAAATAGAACAGCATAAACTTAACTGCCAGGAGATTTGATATAGTTTCATGTCAATTGGCAAAAATTACCTTGCCACAATGTTTCAGAAACTATCAGCCAAAGTGGATCTTGGTCACTGGTATACAAACCACTTGCTAAGAAGTACAGCAGTCCAAATACAGTGGCACCAGTCAGGATGCAATGCACTACCTTGCAGTATTACTGCAGTATAACTGCAGAGTACTGCAGTATGCTGCAGACAACAGTGTAATTTAATGGCAGTGAAGCCTTTTTGCCATGCACTATGTTGTAATATGCCATTTACTGCAAGGTAGTGCAAGGTACTGTTTTGAATCATGGCTGGCGCCATTGTGCTCACTTATGCTGGTCTAGAGGCCTTGCCAGATCATGTCCATCAGGGGGCGCAAGACCAAGTCCAGCCTTACAAATTACTGGTCCACATCCACATCAGACTGAAAAAATCGAGCATCCTGCTCAGTGGGAACTGCAGCAAAATCAGCACTTTAATGCTGAAATGCACAAAACTGATCATGATGCAAGGTGATGGTGCCAAAACGAACTGATACTGAAGTCCAGGACTTTGTACATTTGGTTGTATTTCTGAATGGTTACTTTTTCAGGTAAGCAACTGCTTCCTGCAAAAGGCACTTGTGCTTTCAAGAATGGTATATCACTTTCTCAAGGGGGGATGTCAATATCGGTTGAAGCTAAGTAAATCTAGAAACTATATATACAGTACATTCACGCTGATAAAATATCACACATTCTTATTCTTCCCAGACACTTCAGAGCCCACTTTAGGGATAGTGGCCCATTTTAATGCACAGCAAAATATCACTTTAACAAGCCTGTGACAGCTGAAGGTTAAAAATCAATGTTGCATTGTCCTCTTTTTTCTTTACATTTCAACAGACTTTTCCTGCTTTTGCTGTTTAATGCAGGCTTTTTGCCAAACTATCTTATGCAGTCTGTTGTGCCAGATGTCACCCTTTTGCCCTTTAGCTCTGTTTGTAAATTTTCTTTCAACTACAGCTGAAGTAAAAGTGTAGAAGTTCTCTTGAAGAATAACATGCTGTGCATACCATTAGATAGAGGTGTTACTTCTGAAACTGGCTAGAAATAATATTAACAGTGTTCTCCATGACTCAGTATATCAGAGCCCATTAGTCCAAGGGCAAACACTGAATGGTTTGAGTTTGAGAGAAAATGTATTGTTGTGGTATGAGATATAAGTGACTATCTGCCTTTTGAGAACACTTGTGTAAATGATTCCCTAAATCCCCAAGTCCCATTCCTGTCCTTTCCCTTTATTCCCCTAGATATTTCAACAAATGAAAGGCATTAAAAACTGCTTATTGTTTGCCATGTCAAAGCTGAATGGCAGCATCCTACATAAAAGAGCAGCGGTGATTTGTTTATTATCAGGGCTGGCCAACAGTGTATGAGGAAACATGACTGACAGGTAAATGTATGCCCCTTTCACTTAATAAAACCAAGTCATATTTTAAAGAAGCACACATTATCATGGAAAAATATTGAACCTTCTCTACTGTAATAATAAAATGAATACACTTTATTTATAAGGTGCCTTTCTGTTGCTACTCAAAACAACATACAGAATTAAAATATATATTTCCAGAAACATTATTAACTTAAACACAATTATTACTAAAGCAATAGGACAAGCAGAACATGTCAGGTAAATGTCAGTAATGTAATTATTAAAGAATGAAGTGAACCACTGAAAGTAGGATTGGTGCATGTTTTTTTTTTCCATAGATTATGCAGAACTATTATTTCTTATAAACCACATTACTGTGCATGCAGTAACTGTTTTCCCTTGTTAATCAAGGTAGGAAAAATGCAGCAAGAGTATAGCGATTCATTAAAAATTGGGAAATATTGTCATTGCAATAGATTCAAGTACACATAATGGGACCTATGCACTATCGGGATGGAATTACACATCAGATGCACGTATCCTGCCCGCATAGGTCCACACCTGCAGACAGGTGCACACATGCCGGTATTCATGATGGGTGGTCACCTGTCTGCAGCTCTACCCCCACAGCATGCAGGATTCTGCAGGGCAGCTGGGGTTGGAGTTGTGGTCCCAGGCGGGCATCCAATCAGATGCCTGTCCTGGGCCAAAAGTGAATCCCTTGCTTGGTGAGGTGTGGGTCCAGGTGTGTGAATGCCTACCGCAGGCACCAGGACCCAAGCACTCATGCCCCAGTGTCAGGCCATCAGATGGTTGCCACCCTCCCGCCACACAACAGAGCCCTGACCTGTAATGGCTATCCTACCTCCACCCACATGCCCTGGTCTGCAGAATCTTGACCCCTGACCCAGTACCCCAGCAAATGTCAAGCCAGCCAGTGCCCCCCCACTCACCTGTGGCACCAACAACCCCCCGCCCCCATACCCACCAGTTGATGCCATGACTTCTGATGGTGAGCGGCACAGCCCTCCAAATACTCCTCAGCCACTGGCCGTCCAACTGATGCTGGGAGCATGCCACCTACAGTAAAGCCCACCAGAATGAAGCACAACAGTGCAGAATTCTGCAATAGAGTTACTGCAGCAAACAATGCAATGCAATGGGAGTTAATCCCTTTAGTCATGCAGTAAACCTGTGACACTGCGCTTCATCCTGGCAGGGGCTTCACTGTGTATATAGTGGCATGCTCTCAGCATCACTTGGACAGCTTGTGGCCAACACAGTGTAAGGAGGGCAGTGCCACTGGCCATCCGGTGCTGTGGCACCAGCACTGGGAAATGTGGGGGTGTCAATGCATCGGGGATGGGGAAACCATGTCGGCAGGGGTGCTGACACCACTATGGGGTCAGGGATGATGTGCAGGGAGGCTGCAACACTGACTATGTGGTTGAGGCTGTCAGGTGGAAGAGATGCCTGGCAGCACTGGGTCATGGCAGCACAATACCCCGGCACTTGCCCCTGCAGCAGCTCCAGCCCCTACCGGGCAGTCTGGGCGCTGGGTCAGCACAACTGTGAGAATCCAGTGCCTGCCATGACTGGTGGGTCACGTCCATGGGGGTGTACAGTGGGTGACGGCAGAATCCGTACTGTCATAACCTGCTCAGTCCTCCACCACCCTGTGGCCAGCAGTAAGCACCTTTGTGAATTGTGTGTAGTGCTGGTACGCTCCCCACCTTCCCCCAGTGTGTTGCTCTCCATGCAGCCAGGGGAATAGGCGCATATCTGTTGCATGCTCCTTTGTTGAATGCCATGTGGTACCCGGTCCAAAACATTCACACATAACGATGCCAACATGTTTGGTTTGCATGGCATATTGGCTTCGTGCATAGGTCTCAATGTTGGCATTCTAACTGTTCTTTTAAAATAAACATACTGTAGATAGTTTTGACTGATAAAGGCATTGTGGCCCATCCAGCCTGTCTCCAAACCTGCCTAGCATAGGGAATTATCCCTAGCAGACATTCCTCTCCCACCTTTTCCTCTGCTGCTCCACTATCCCCCTTCCTATGACCCTATTTCACCTCACCTTTGGACCCCTTACTATTTCAGAACCTACAAACTCCTCAGGGAGCTTGTTCCCTTTTCTGCCATCCTTTCTGTACAGAAATACTTTACTTCTTGATGTCCTTTCTGAACCTCAACCCACCATTCTCATGGAGCATCCCCTGGTGCCCATGATTTCAATTAGTGTGTACAATGTCCTGCTGTGTACCCTGCTTACCCCATGAAGGTACTTGACTATTTCTATCATGCACCCTTCTCCCTCCAATGTGAACATATTGAGGTCCCCCAACTGGTACGTTTATGACTTTTCCCTTCTGTACCTGGGTAATTCTGGTTGCCCTCCTCTTCACTTCAAAACTGTACATAGTATTATACATGCAGTCAAAACAGGATACAGTATGTATGAAGACTGTACCATATCCTTACTCTTGATATGAATCTATTTCTTATGCATCCCGGCATCCTATTTGCTCTTCTCACAGCCCTCGTACACTGTGCTGATGTTTTCAAGTTCTCTCCATAATTTTTTTCCCAGTTAGTTTTTATTTTTAATCTCCCCTTTTGTTGTTCTTCAGATATATACCCTGTGGACTGGGTTATGCTTCTCAAGCTGAAGACATCACATACATGGCAGTCAGTATTTTTCCCTCTACTTTTTCTCCAGCATCCCCCCTCTTCCCACTGAGTGAGCAATTCATCTGCCAGCCTTGTACATGCACAGCATGCTCCTGCAGAAGAAGCAGACTCCCTCTCCCATCTACAGGGGTCACTCTGGCACTAGAATACACAGATAACCCTCCTCCGCTAAGCACATTGCCTCTCGGGAGCTGTCTACAGTTTTGCCTGCTCCTGAGGCAGCGACCTGAGTTTGCTTCCAAAGCTGGATGGCAGCATGATGTGCTGCCACTGGGCCATCAGGATGGCCCAAGTTCTCTATTATTAACATGTTCAGGTCCCATTCTTCCATTGCTCTCTCCACAATACCCCACCAATGCAGTGTTCTGTTCTCAGGTTCTTGGCCCCAATGTGCATTACCTTGCACATTTTTGGTGTTAAACTCCAGCTGCCACATTACTGACCATTTCTCCAGTCTTTCCAGATCCTCCCTTATGGAACTTATCCCCTTTCTGCTATCTACTGTTCCACAGATCTTAGTACACTGTAGTTTGCAAAGAGACTTGACCTCCTCCCCTATATCATATATTATTTGCAAAAAACTTTGTTAATGCACCAGCGAGGGTAACATAATACCAAAAAAGTAGGGAAGTGTGACGTTAGGGTTTCCAACCATAACTCCCTACCCCCCAACCGCCAAGCAGCAAAAGGAAAAATATATTACAGTTTTGGGTCTCCAGGGTCTTGGTGAATCAGTGATGGGGTCCTTGATGTTGTTAACCCTAATGCCTACCCCATTCCCTGAGCAAGTAACCTTTAACATAATCTCCTTTTTTGAAGAAAGCTACAGCAAATTGTGTTGGCAACATGTGGCAAGATATACTTCTCTGCCTTTGAAGAGTGTATCACTATGAGGCACTGGCTTGGAGTTGTACCTTGTGCTTCAAACTGGAGGCTATGGCCTGGGGGTATGAGAATTAGGGTTGTCAACCCCAAGAAACATGCCACCACTGATTTGCCAAGATTCTGGAGAGCCAAAACCCTATTGTTTTTCCTTTTGCTGCTTGGGGGGTTGGAGGGAGCTGGGTTGGAAACCCTACTGCCACATATCCCTACATTTGTTGCATTAGTTTACCCTAACTGCTGCATTAACAAAGTTTTTGCAAAAAATATCTTTTGTTTTTGAGATAGTGAAATTGTACCCCCATTCACGCAGGTCCCATAGGGATCTACATGAACACATGCAGATGTGCAGAACCCTTTGGGCACTGCACCATAGGAAGACTCCGTCCACCAGCAGATGTGCAGGGCCTGACACAGTCACTATTTAAACATTCATTCTTTACACATTCACTCTTGAAACATTCATTGTTTACATATTAACTCTTCACACATTCACTCTGTATTTTTTGTTTAATTGTGACCCTAATTTTGCAAGATAATCAATCAATCAATCAATCAAAGTCTTTATTTAAATTAGTAATTTTATTAGTCATTTTATGACTGTCCTCAAGAACATGACATATATCTTTTATCGTATATTGGCTGAAATCGCCAGGCAGGTGACCTGGAGGGAAGGGGGGAGAAACATGTGGTACTTGGGTTGGGCACCCCAGTCCAGTGAAAGGAGAACTACTTTATTTCAAGGGACCTATGTGCTTGCAGCTAAGAAAAATACTATCTGTGGCTACTACTAAGAGTAGCTCAAGTTTTAACTCCCTTTTTCAGTTTAGATCTACTGTATGGACAACATGCCCTTGGCAACATTCATTTCAGTTTCACACCATATAGGTAATGACTCGCATCTTGAATGGCTGTGAAATACAGCAATTAAGAAGTGCAGCAAGCTATTAATCCTAATCCATTCATAATTTACAAAAACTTGAAATACAATTTTGTTTTTATTTCTGTGAATATCTGAATGTTATTCATACAAGTACAACCTCTTATTCTGAGTTACGAGAATAACAGTAACCATTGTGATGAAGTAAATGTTAAACTCTAAGTTATCTTCCTGATTTCTCTGAATTACGATCAGTTACAGTCATGCTATGTTATATACTATTTCAATCAATGTTTCTGTTTTTATTCATACATATTGATGCTGGTTCATTAGTTTGAATTTTAGTGACAGTCAGGGTTGATATGCAATTGAGATTCATATACAGTAATCAGCTCTCAAAGGGTATTTTATTTCAGATGAATAATGCCAAAATGCAGCATTTTTTTTTTTTTTACTTTTTTGTAGCCATACTCTCATTTCACTTTGAATGGTGTTCTGGAATAATGTCAGCCTTAATGGATTGTTCATTGTATATAGGAAACTTGGCAATTGAGATGACTTCCAGTGTGTGACATGGTTTGTGTTTACGGGGGTGCAGATTTCTTATTACTGTATCATGATTTTGATTACCACTGTTACACAGATTGTGCATACTCGATATCTGCAGCCTGTTATGGTATGTCAAGCATCTTGAGATGATTAGCAAAATAAAGATTTAAAGATTTATTTCTTAGTGACCTTATACCACTAGCTGCTGAAAACCTTCTGGATTAATTTTCATTAAATTTAATTTAATTACTTTAATTTAATTTCCATTCTGAGCATGCTCAGTAGGGTACCAAACATCTATTCAAAAGACCCTACTGAGCATGTTCAGAATGGAAACATCAAATCTGTATGACACGGGAATGGATTAATATTTTTTCACCAAACCACCATTCTTGGACAAACCCTTTACCCTGAAAATGTCAGACCAAAATTCAAAACTATCTGGTCTCTTGGTGATGACAAAAAAAAAAGTCAAAAACCCCTGATTTTTGCGGCCCGGTGGTGCTGAGGGTTGAGGCGCTGGATGCCACACTTCCCGTCATGCCAGCAACCCGGGTTTGGGAACGAGCCCGGGTGCTGGGGGTCAGTGGGGAAGGAGTAGGATCGAGCATCCATAGGATAGCTCTCATCTCCCTGGGGGGGTCCAGGGGCATCCCAGCGCAAAAGAGACCCCCGGTGGAGACTGGAGGTACTTCCACTGCTGGGAGCACAAGCACAGCAGGAGGCAGATGCCTGGCCAGAACATGGGCAGACACACGCACGCTCATGGCCATTGGCATCAGTGCACTCCTGCCAGCTCAGGGGTGAAAAATGGGAAAAAGGAGGGCACTGGTTGCGGCGGCATGATGGCCGTCTCCAGGCACAGACTCTCCCGGCACCTGGGTGCGCGGCATTACTGGATCCGGAATGGGTGGGTTGAGCTCTGGAGGGAGTGCTCCCCACCCCCCTGCCGCGGGGTGCAAGCCACGAGGGTAGCCATGGGGCCTAATCAGGTTGCCAGGGGTAGTTCAAGGGGACAGTGGCCAGACAGACCTGAGGGTGAAGCCAGGATGTGGCAGGTAGGCAGATCAGTGGCCCTGGGAGGATAAAAATAATAAAAAAAAAAAACCCTGATTTTTTTCTAAAAAACATACTATCTGCATCCCGGTATCCACACATCTGACTAGAATGAAACTTGGCAAACCAATAGATTGTTTTGTACAATTCCATTGATCAGGGGAAAAGCTATTAAGGTGCAAAGTTAGGAGTAGAGATTTGTGAAGTCAGCTCAATTCGATCCACAAATTATTTTGTGAATGGTGAGCAATTTGTGAAGTACATTTCACCACCTCATGGAGTACGGGCTGACTGCGAAGTGTGGAACTTTACAGGCAAAATTTCAGGCTTCACTCAAAAATGTCCTCAGTGTCTCAGGGACACTGGGGACATGCTGGTTAAATGCAAGGATACTTTTTGCAAAACTAGTTAAATTAATCTTAAAACAAAGGGCTTTTGTAAGCCCACTGTCACAAATGCACTGCTACATGCAAGAAGCACACATCCATGGTCACTAAAGAACTTGAGTCCCTTTGGGCAATTCTTTAGGGTTAAGAGAAATTGTTGCAGTAACAAATGTTTGCAGTGCAAGCTGATGAGCTCCAGAAAAATTTTTAGCACAAAGATTCTAATAAGGATGTCTTGTTAAATAGCAGAAGAAAGGATGAAATTATGGACAGGAATCAGAGATGGATAGGAAAGCAACAACAAAGTGAAAAATAAATGCCACTAATGCTATCAATAGAGTACAATGAGAAAACAAGTAAGATACTGAATATCATTCACACACATTGGTCAAGTATCAGTAATGATTCTGAAATTGGTTTGACTCTGTGAGAGAACCATAGATTAGTTGCAGGTGTCCACCTACCTTATGTGACAAGCTTATTCACAGTAGGTATAGTGGAGATGAGAAAAAAGAACATAATGCCTGGTTACCAGTGAAACCACAAGGGTTTTATATATGCGGTAATTGTAATATCTGTAAGTATGGAAAATTGTGTAAACATGTTACACATCCAGAAAAAAGAACTGAGTGGAACATTCATGAATTCTTTTGCTGCATAACTCCATTTGTTATTTACTATATAATGAGCTACTCTAAACTTCTGTACATAGAAAGAACAGTAAGACCACCCAAAGAGCGGATATAGGAGTGCATAAGCATACTATGATCAAAGGAGAACACACCGCTTGGGAGTCATTTCAAATAACATCATAATAGTGATTGAAAACATTTGAACTTTGTAGCATTAGAACATGTCAGACAGTACCAGGGAGGAGGTGACCATCTACAGATACTCTTACTTAGGGAATCCTTTGAGATTTTCATTTTCTGAGTACAAAGCCATTAGGACTGAACAGGTATTTTGACTTGAAGCTATTCTTGTAATTAGAACTGTCAGAAATAGTACATCGCCAACTTGATGGTACTAGATTTACTATCTTTATTATTTTATCTACACAGTTAATACATTGACTATTGTATGTATTGAAATAATTTTATGATCTTCAGCTGTGTTACTATCGCTGGTATTGTTTCATCCCCTGTAAAAGTTTGGGAGTTTGTATCAGCAAAAAAACTCTCCTCAGTATGCCATGCTGTAAAATCTGAAAGAATTTGTTTGATGTATTTTCATTTATGGCAGGATTTTTAATGCTGACTTTGTTATACATTTTTCAAATTAACTGCATGAGTTTGTGTGAGCACAGGAAACTCTAATGAGTATATCATATTAAAAAGTACTGTGCTAAAAACTAGTGATACCCACCCCACCAATCACCAGCCACAGACTAGTGTAAAAACTATATATATATATTATTTAAATACCTGGTGTCTAGTGGTAACCCCCTGCTCTGCTAATCATCAGCCACAGTGTAAAAAAAAAATGAAATCCCTGGTGTCCATTGGACCCCCACCCCATCAGGTAGTACCCCCACCCTGAGCCCAAGTGTATGACCAGCACAGCCCACCACTCTCTACCACTGCTGGCCACCCAACTGACCTGGAATGAATGAGCACATACTTGTGCAAGCACATGCTCATTCCTTCCTGGTTGTTGGGTGGCCAGCTGTGGTGAAGAGTGATGGGATGTGCTTGTTGCCCTCTCAGGATTGGGGTGGGGGTAAACCTGATGGGTTGGGTGTCCACTAGACAGCTGGGATTTAATTACTATTTTTTTCTACACTTTGGCCGACGCCCGGCAGACCAGGGATGGTTACCACTAGACATCAAATACTGTGCCAGTGATTGGTGAGGGGTACCACTAGACAGCAGGGGCATGATTCTGAAATGCAATTTTGGAGCAATGCAAGTTGCGATGCACCAGGAAAGCTGCAACACCTAGGTGCGCCAGGGACCTAGTGCCAGATTCTACAAAAAAGCAGGGTCCCAGCACTGAAATCCCCAGGTTTGCCACAACTGAAGATCAGTGCCCAGCCATCAGTGCAGCTGTGGCACATGTCACATGGATCTGGCTTGCCCCTAGCTGGTGCAACACAGGATGGGCCAACACTGGTGGTAGTGAGGGGGTAACTGCTTGCCAGGAGGTGGTCAGGGGACAGAAGGGGTATGGGGGCACAGGGTGAGTTGGAATGACAATGGGGAAGTAATGGATTGTTTTAGCACCAGGTAGGGTGCATATGCCTATGTATAATATATACAGAGGCATATGAACCCTGCCAGGTTCCAAAGCAATCCCTTACTTCCCTACCGTCTTGCCAATCCACTCTATGCCCCCGCCCCCTGACTTCAAATGTAGCTCTCCACCCACAGTGTCCCACACTGGAACAAGTGACTTAGACCACCTCCTGGCAGGTCTAAGTGGAGCCTCTTGCTGTGGTCATGGCAGGGCTTTCAGAATTCCAAATAAGGGGATGTTTCAGCACCACCATGGCACAAGCCCCCTTGCAACCTGGTGTACCCAGATGCAGGTCATAAAGGTGGTCATAAGGGTGGCACAGTGCCCATTTAGTGCAGTGGCTTCCCATTCCATCACAGCCTGCATACCAGAGTAGGGAATGCCACAATGTATGATGTAAGGTGCAACTTGCATCACTGATGTTTGATGCCAGCACATTGTGTCAGTGGTACTACTTTCAGAATTGGGCAATTTGCACTTAAAAAAAACAAAAGCAAGGTGCAGTTACAAATGGCGAATTTTCAGTAAATGGGACAGTTTTGCGAAGTGATCCAAGGTGGTGAATTTGGTGACTTTGACAAAAAGTTGCCTGCAAAGTTTTCTAGTTAGGAGTTTAACATTAAACAGCTTACCCAACCTTAACTGCAGTGATGCTACCTCATCACTACATTAATGTATGTATATGTATGTACTGTATATAAATGTATTAATAGCTTTGCCCCCATTTAACGGAATTGCACAAAACATTGCATGAACAATCGGGGGGGGGGGGCAAAATGTCTTAATTTGCCAAGTTTTTTTCCAGCAAGATGTGAAGATTCCAAGAACAAGATTAGACAATTTTAGGAAAAATCTGTTTTATTTTTTAATCTGTTTTATTTATTTTTTTGTCATCATCTACAGCCCAGACAGTTTTTAATTTTGGGCTGAAATTTTTAGGGTTGAAACTGCCTTTCCCAGAATGGCATCTTTCATTGATTTGGTGAAAACATTTTAATCCATTCCCAGGTTTTAAGGATTTGAAATTTTGGTCCTGAACATGCTCATTAAGGTATTAAACATCCCTACTGAGCTTGTTCAGAACTGAAACTTCAGATCCTTATAACCTGGGAAAAGATAAATATTTCTTCACCAAACCAGTAAAAGGCATCATTCTGCAGTGAGTCCTTTCTACGCTGAAAAGTATAGTGCAAACTTCTAAACCATCTGAGATGTAGGCAATGACAAAAAAAACAGCAAAAAACTGATTTTTCCTTAAACGCATCTGTATCTTGGAATCTGCATATCCAAGTGGAACAAAACTTGAAAAATTATGATACCTTGCCGCCCAGACTGCATATGCAAAATATTGTACAGTTCCATTGAACAGGGGCAAAGCAATTTTGGTATAAAGTTTGGGATTTAACATTAAACAGCCTATTGAACTCTAAGTATGGTTGTGCTACTGCACCATTATAATAGCTCTGTTAAAGACACAATGTCCCAAAACCAATCCTTAAGCACTCCACTTATGACCTACCTTACCTCTTAATACTCCTGATGTGCATTGCCCTGTGGTCCTCCCACTCTGCCAGTTTCACACCCACTCAATTCTTGTATCTCCCAATCACTGATCACCCACTTTCTTACCCATCTGTCCATATGAGATGGAGTCAAATGCCTTGCTTGAACTGAAATAGCAGATGCCCACTGCCAGGCCCTTATCTACAGCTGTTGTCACCCAATTAAAGAATTAAATCAGGGTTGTTTAATGTCACTTGCCTTTTGTAAGCTGATAAAGCCTGGTTTCCTGTAATCAGTTTACCTTCAGGAACCTTATCAACCTTTCCGTAAGTATTGATAAAGAAGCTTGATATGTGTGTCTTAGCTTAGTTTATAGTACAAAAAAGTACAATGACAGCACAATGCTAAATGACAGCTCGGCGGCAACTTTACATTCTGAGGATGTGCAATTAAAATTACCAATAAAAGTACAAAGAAGTAGTAAACAAATGTGGCAGTGAACAACCAAGGGTTAGAGCACTATGATTCAACAAACTCTAGTATAGTTAAACCTGAGGAATCCTGGTTTGTATACAATGATGTTCACTGAGAAAATAATCTGCATGCATGCATATACAGTATACATACATGACAGACAGACAGACGGGCAGAATTTAACTCATATAAAACTATATAGTGTTTTAATTTTCCTTCTATAAAGTACATTACCAATAAAATTACAATGTAGAATTATGGAAAAAAATGTAGCAGTAAAGAATCAAGGATTAAAGCATTATGATTCAACAAACTGTAGTGTAGTTAAACCTGAGGAATTCTTATTTAAAAAAAACAGGCTTACCCACACGTAGTGAAGCTAAACAGCACAGGCAATACATCCCAAACTGTCAAAAAACATTGTTGTGCAAGAGACAGCTGCTCATTTAGCTTAAATGCAAAAAACAGAAGTAAATAATCCAGTATGTCGATGTAGCATATTGCTCCGTGGAAAAGCCAAGTGCTGACAAGTAGAGCAAAGGTGAAAGCTGTAACACTCTTACTTTTTTATTTGTGTTACTTAAACATTTTGACTGTTTCACAACTACAACCACTGGTTAGTTATTCTTTGGTGCTGACCCTAACCCTATTTAGTTGGGACCTGTGCTTCTTTGTTTATGCTGTACTGTACTAATAAATAAAAAAGTTAGAAATGTATACTTACTGAAAGTAAGGCTATTCAGTACATACAATATTAAACAAAAATTACACATTATACTAAATCATATAAAAATATATCTTGAGAATAGTCTTACTAAAATAAAAAAAGGTTATTCTAAAGCATGTACCTTGCAATAATACACTTTGAAAAAGGAAAACTAAAGAAAAGAGTTTTACATGAGATAGATGTTATCTATCTTTCAATCTATCTATCTAGCTGAGTTTTATGAGATAAATGTTATCTGTCTGTCTATCTATCTATCTATCTGTCTGTCTGTCTGTCTGTCTGTCTATCTATCTATCTATCTATCTATCTATCTATCTAACATGAATGCATATATGCATACATATTGTACATATTTTTTTGTCAGTGATCATCACTGTACATAATCAAGGATTCCTCCGGTTTAACTACACTACAGTTTGTTGAATCATGATGCTTTAATCATTGATTCTTCACTGCTACATTTTTTTGTTGTTTTTCTTTCAATAATGTTTCTCTTTCTAATTTTTTTAAACACATAAGTGCATCTTGAACATCTGGGATCTCATATCCTTTTTCATAAAACCTTGAAGTTAGTTCTTGGCTAGCTTCAAGAAAGCTGGCTTCTCTTGAGCATATTTTCCTGGCACAAACAAATTGTCCTTTAGGGATGTTTGTGGTTATACTTACAGGGTGACAACTTTCTCTTCTCAAAATGGTATTTCTGGCTAGTGGTTTCTTATATAGTTTGTTTCGAAACTCTCTCCCTTTTTGTAGATTAGGACGTCAAGAAATGGTATCTGGTATAGGTCTGCTTGAAACGTAAACTTGAGATTTAGGTCCGTTTAATTTATATAGTCCATGAACTCATGGAGATGCAGTATGACTCCTCTCCAGCTAGGGAGACAACCACTGAAGTAACATCTCCAAGTTTTTATTTCAGATAGGAATTTATTTTGTAGTTCATCATAAATATAGGAATCCTCCCAAGCACTCATATATATGTTTGCTAAGTTAGGTGTGAATGTTGTCCCCATCATAGTACCTTTGTGCTGGGCATAAAAATTCCCTTCTAAGTAGAAGTAATTCATCTCCAGCACAAACTTTGCTAATTCAAATATGTACATATTTGGGGGTCTGTTTTTAATGTATCTAAACCACCTTTGTGGGGGATATTGTAATAAAGACTTTCAACATCTATAGTCACTAGCCAGTCTGATTCTGATATTTTGATGTCTATTACAGCTCATAAAGCATTGTTTGTGTCTTTAAAATATGATCAAAATTTAGGGACTGAGGTTTTGATAAAGAAGTCTACATATTTAGAAATTGGTTCTGTCACAGAACCTATGGCAGAGAAAATTGGCCTACCTGGTAATGGTACAACTTCCTTGCAAATTTTGGGCAGAAGATGCAGTACAGGTTTCCTGGGGCATTCAGTGATCCAGTTATTCACAAGTCCTTTTTCAATAAGATTTTTTGCTTTCAATAATATTTCTGTTGTTGGGTCTTGGTTTATCTTTGTATAGAAGCAGTTGTTTGATAGCTGCCTGTTAGCTTCTGGTATGGAATCCTCTCTTCCCCATATCACCACCACTCCATCTTCATCTGTGGATTTTAGTACCATGTTATTTATATTTTTAACTTCTTAAATCACCTTTCTTTCACTAGGAGTTACATTTTGTCTGTTGTTAGCATATTTGTTCTTTTTAACATGGTCTCTGACCTCTTTTGTTACAATGTTGTAAAAAGTGGTGAGGGTTGAGTTTGTGGAGGGGGGCACCAAGTGGAGGCCTTATTAAAATGGGTGTTTTGACTGGTGGAATGGGGTACTTGAAGTATCTTACGGTTCATTGTGGGCATTGTTGTTAAAGAATTCCTGAAGTTGGAGATGTTGAAAGAATTGAAACGTATATACTTCGACTTTGAAAGGATTGATCCTATTGGTTGGTACAAAGTTCACATCATTACATAAATACATTTGTTTGGGTTTTTGTTAGCTCAATGTTTGATAGATTTATGACCACCAATTCTCATTCCTCTCTCGAGACGAGCATTGTACTGGGCCACAATCCTGTCTCCCTGTCCATCAATGTCTCCCTCTCCCACCTCTGTTGCCTCTCCTGTTTCTTTTGGCCCCTCTCCCTCCTTGTTCATCCTTGTCCTGTCCTTCCCCAGGATCTGGATCTAATTCCCTTGATTCATTTCTAAAAAATGTAAAGTATTAGGTGCTCTGTTAGGGTCTTCGCCAAAATCACTATCAGTCCTTGCAGAAATGTCCAGTCCCTCATTATGAATTTCATTATGAAATTCATTGTGCCTGGTAGGTTGTATATGCTGCCATTTTTGGGGGGCCATGCCAGGAGTGTATACTGTAGTACCTGATTTGTAATCCATTTCATCCCTTGCAAATGTCTTCTGTTTGTAATTAATTTTTGCCTTTTTAATGGCTAAAAACATTAGATCTAAACTACATTTGTTTAGTATTTTATCCTAGTCTGTAATGTAATCCTTGTCATCTAGCTCAAAGGATGGAGGCTTTTGAATTCTCATTCCTTGAGGAATTCTTTTGCCATGTCTATACTGGGAGAGTGATGCTGCATGTAGATTAAACCTTACTTCATTCTTTTTTTTTAATTCTAAGGGTTTAATATCTACATTATTAGAGACAGCACTTGGAGCTGAACCTGAGAACACGTTTTTTATTTGATCTAAAGAAAGTGCAATGTCATTTCCAGCCACATTTGTAAATGATAAAATATCTGTATTTGGTGAGTTGGCTGCAGTACCAGCTTGGTTTGTTTGGTTTACTTCCATCTCATTATTTATTTTGCTGTATATATCTCTGTGTTGAAAGCAAAAAAATCTTGATGAAAAAAACCTGTGAATAACTGGATCACTGATTAGGAAGCTGATTTCCTTACTGTAAAATGCCCCAACAAACCTGTACTGTATCTCCTACCCAAAATTCACAAGGAAGTTGTACCATTGCCAGGTATGCCAATTGTCTCTAATTCTCTGCAAGAAGCCACCCACCACAGTAGGGTGTGCTACAAGAATACTCAATATTAAATCTCAGAATCAAGCACTACCCACCACCAAACAAAGCCATGACACAGAATAAATGACAAATGAGTATGCAGTTTAATAATACAGCAGTAAACAAATGGTGCAAACCTCATGATTTGTTCTGTGAACTTGACCAAGGCATTCAACTTGGTGGATCATTCCCTTCTAGTTGAGAGACTTGGGTTTATAAGGGTGGGGACTCCAGTATTGTCTTGGGTATCAAACTATCTCTCAAATAGCTTTCAGATGGCAACGATTGAAGAAGTTTATCTGATAAGGCGTTGGTCAAGTGTGGAGTCCCACAAGGCTCCATAATGGGGCCAATTTTATTTTGTATCTTTTTTGATTCTGTTATTTTATCTGTTAAGGATGTACATGGTGTTATGTATGCAGATGACGCTGTTGTCTTATGTCATGCGGGGACATTGTCAGAGCTCACTGTGACTCTGACTAAGGAAATTAAAGCAATGCAAAACTGGTTGATAAATAATAAATTATTATTAAATGAGCAAAAACCAAAAAACATGGTATTTGACACTCCTGTTAAGTTAAAAGCTGTCGGTTCTAGTTTACAAGTTTAGTCATTAGATGGGGTTCTATATGAAAATGTAAACAGCTTTAAGTACTTGGGTGTAGTTTTAAATCCAACATTAACATATGAGTCACACATACATGCTATTACATCTAAAATTCATTCAAAAAATGCTTTATTATATAGGTTGTGCAGCTTTTTGACAGATGAGGTGTGTTTGTCAATAGCTAATCAATGTCTGTTGCCCATTTTGAACTATGCTTCTATAGTGGTGGATAATGCTCCTTACAGCACTACAAGGCAGAAATTGGCACTGTTAAATAAAATTGGAAGATTTTCATTACTAATACCTGATAATGTACATCATTGCACTATAGTGGAGAACCTTGGATGGTTATCAGTTGAATATTATCATAAGTTTGCATTGTCTAAATTTGTTTATAAAACACAACAAACAGGGGTACCTTTCAAATTTAAAATTAAAAAATCAACTTGTGACTTCTAGTTCTAAATTATATACTAAATTATCAGGGGATCCAACTATGTTAAGAATTCCATTCATGTATATTTTGAGAGGACAGTGATCATTTGCATACTGTGCACCTAAAATATGGAATATATTCCAGTACATATCAGAGGTATTGGTAGTTATGGGTCATTTACTGCAGTCTTGAAAACACATTTTATGAATTTGTCTAAGTGCAGATGTTATCTAGATTTATATTTTTTGATTGTATGTATTAGCTATGGAACTACAGCTCATGTGACATGGATTTGCACAATAGTTTGAATTGTGTTAGAGTTTTTTAAATCAACACTAATGTGTGATCTTATTTAGATGTGGAACTTATATTCCTATTTAACTATGTTGTGTACTTTGTATAAATCTGTCTGATGATGTTTTGTATGTATTTTAATTGACCATGGGTTGTACCTGTAAAAGAGATTGTATTCCAGTGTACTTACCCATATACAAATAAAAATCAAATCAAATCAAATGAATGCTGAAAGCAAAGGTTGGGGAGCAAGGCAGGGCCCCAGTGACTTCTACTGGTTTTGCAGTAGCCTCTTCAGGAAGTGTCCCACAGGTGTAATGGTAAACAATTTAAAGCACAGTCTTAAAGGGGGCAGTGCAAATTGTTGATTGGTCAACGTTACCATACAATATATAATAAAATAAATTCAATGTTCTCAATCTAGAAAAATAATGCTTGTCAACCCCATATACCAAGTTCAAAAGAAACATCTTAGTGAATTACAGTAGTACAAAAATTGAAATCCTATTATTTTACCATAAAAATGTATAAAAATATAATCATTATAGTAATAGAAAGGAACTTACTGTGCTTTAAGACTGTGCTTTGAATTGATTACCATTACATCTGTGGGACACTTCCTGAAGAGGCTACTACAAAACCGGTAGAAGTCAGAGGGGCCCTGTCTTGCTCTCTGGCCTTTGCTATTAGCATTTATGAGGTTCACAGCATGTGTTTACTGCTGTATTATTAAACTGCATACCCTTTTGACATTTACTCTGTGTTGTAGCCTTGCTTGGTGCTGGGTAGTGCTTAGGCCAGTTGTCTCTGCCATAGGTTCTGTAACAGAACCAATTTCTAAATATGTAGACTTCTTTATCAAAACCCCAGTCCCTAAACTTTGCTCATATGTTAAAGACACAAATGATGCTTTACAAACTGTAAAAGACATCAAAATATCAGAATCAGACTGGCTAGTGACTATAGATGTTGAGTGTCTTTATTGTAATAGCCCCAATGAAGGGGGTTTGGTTACAGTAAAAAGGCACTTGAGACCAGAAGAGAAAACAGACCCCAAATGTGTACATGCTCGAATTGGTAAGGTTTATGCTGGAGGTGAATTGCTTCTACTTTGAAGGGAATTTTATGCCCAGCACAAAGGTATTGCAATGGGGACAGCATTTGCACCTAACTTAGCAAACATATGTTTGGGTGCTTGGGAGGATTCCAATATCTATGATGAATAAAGTCCTATCAGAAATAAAAACTGGGAAATGTTACATCGATGATTGTCTTCTTATCTGGAGAGGAGGCATACTGCATCTCCATGAGTTCATGGACTATATAAATTCAACAGACCCAAATCTCAAGTTTACATTTCAAGCAGACCTATCCCAGATACCGTTTCTTGCCATCATAATCTACAAAAAAGGAAAGAGTCTTGAAACAAAACTCTGTAGGAAACTGCTTGTCAGAAATACCATTTTGAGAAGAGAAAGTTCTCACCATGTAAGTACAACCATGAACATTCCTAAAGGACAATATATTCATGCCAGGAAAATCTGCTCAATAGAAGCCAGCTTTCTTGAAGCTAGCCAAGAACTAACTTCAAGGTTTTATGAAAGAGGATATGAGATCCAAAATGTCCAAGATGCACTTATCTATCCAAAACATTTAGAAAGAGAAACATTGTTGCAAGAAAAACAACCAAAAATAAGTGCAAACTTTCCAACTTTTGTTACTGAATATAACCTGGTAGCAAAAAAGATAGGCACAATAATAAAAAAAAAAATCACTAACTGATTTTATCTTCTGATCCAGGTCTCAAATCCATGGCAGAAAAAAACACCATGTATCACATACCGCAGAGGATGAAACTTGAAACACATCTTAGTGAATGCATTGCTACGAAGTCTACCTGCAGCAAGGAATTCATAGGTTCATAGATGGATACAAGTTCAGTAGGCCTTAGCCTTTTAAGGAACTCACCAACAGAATTCTCTAGTAGTGGCATATCCATTTTTTATTACCCATATAATCATCTGATATCTTTTTAAATAGGGTCATATTGTCATTTCCTTCCCTACCAGGTCATAATGTCGCATGATCTACAGTGCATGACATGACCGTGAGGTAGGAACAGTGTGGTAAGTAAGAGTGAGAGGGTGCAAAACTGCAAAAGTAAGTACAGTACAGTATGTGCAGTAGTGCACCCTCTCACTCTTCCCAGTGCAGGCTAATAATCCTGCCAGTAGAAGGGTCTGCAGAGCAGCTGCCATGGCTCGATGGGATGAGCCACGGGCAGCAAGAGAGGAAAGCAGTGCGTTTAGGACCAGGTTTTGATTCCCAATCCTAGATGTATAGAAGTTTTCTTTTCACACTTTGTGCAATATTAAGTGTAACCCCCCCCCCGAGTTAGTTATATAAGTTGAGAAGGGTCTGGGGGTGCAGCCCCCCCATAACAGGGTGTTAGGGGTGTAGTCCTTTCACAAAAACAAAAATTATGCCTTTTTCAATATATTGCACTGTATTGGCAGCATGGTATAATAATACAGCATAATGTCTAGCGACATTATGACCCCGTACCATTTTCTACTAGTTATTGTGACAGTGTATTCCAAATTGTGATTATTCTCTGTGCAAACTAGCTACTTATTTTCACAGTGTTATTTTTTCCCCTATTAACTTAAATGTATGTGATCTTGTTGTTTTTCTAGTGTTATGAGAAGGGCCACTGGAAAATTACGCCCACAATTTGTTTGCGGAATCCACAATTTTCACCATTCTCCCCAAAAACAGACATGTTCTGCAATTTCTTGCAATTTTTGAGATTTTATATTGAACTGTGTAAAAAATATTAACATTTTTAATAAAATACTCTAAAATGTATAGACAATTTTGCATGCAGACTTGGGTTTGGCTGAAACAATGCAATGCAAGGTAGGGCAAGGGTTTTATGTGACACTGATTTCTTTTAAATCCTTGTCTTGTTTGGTTTTGAAATCCACTGGCCAAGCGTAAGTACACTTAAACACTTAACATTTGTTTTGTGTTGAAGCAGTCCACCAAAAACCTTTTTATAGCCACACAGACAAACAAAAGATGGGAGAAAAAGTGCAAATTATCCCATTCACCTAAATGGGGTGCTAACTATGAAGCATTTTTGTAAGTGACAGGGCAAGTTTTTCCTTGTGAGCATACTTTCATTCAGATTAGTTTTGATTCAAACAGATGGGGATTTTTGGATGACCCTGCCAATTGTAAACTTGAATAAGCTAGTTGCTAACAGTGATCTCACTTTTAGCAACTACCCCTTAGATGCTCACATGCAAAGACTACAGTAAAAGCCTGACAAGTGTCTAAAAACAAGCTTATAAAACACAAAATGTATATGAACATTTATCTTTAACTAAATAAAATCATTGCAGCCAGATTGAAACAAAGGTAAATTACAGGTTACTCTGTTTACTGTATGATGCAGTAAAAATATACTGGTATTTGTTTACATTTTTTGGTAACCATGTAAGGCCCACTAGGCACAAGTGCCTGTTTTCAGGTACAACCCTGGAGCACTGAAGAGGTTACAAGACTTGCTCAGAATCACACAGTATGCAAGTGGAGGTTGTCGGAATCAAATCCAGGTCTGCTAGATGTAGTCAGTTCATTCACAGTTTGTTACTCTAACCTCTAGATTATACTGCCAGCATGAATAACCCCCAGATTTAATGTTTAAATATGTGATTTCAAAAATAGTGCACGGTACCTACAGTATAAATTATGACTATTAAACACTTTAATAACATTTTACTAAAACTTTATTATTCACCACTCTATGTACTTATTTTTCTTGTACCAAAGTGGGTGAATAGCTGTCAGAGCACTGTAAACAACTGTTGATTATGCTTCATTATTCTACAGCCAGAAACAAAAAAAAATATTTATTCTGACTTTATTTAATATTGATTTGCTGTGGCTCACTTTATAGAATCTATTTAGCACTGTATGAGGTGCTTTTAAATTTTGGAAGATAGGCAATGCTTATGATACTGTAGCTTATCAGTTTAGTATTCTGTTTAGGAACATTAACTTTTATTTATGTTGTAAACATATTCAGGTGTCAATGCATTCATTTAGCAATGTATGCTGACTAATATACAATATGCTGTAGAAAACATTAAAAGATTTATTTTGAAGCACTCTGGGTTTATAGTAGAACCCCTGCAATTTTTGCAAAACACTCTGCAATTTTTGGTAACCTTTTCCACAATTTTCCAGTGGCCCTGGTTATGAGTAATTAATCCAAATATCTCCATAATAGTTTCATGTTTTATGTGTTAAACAGAGATCCCCTCTAAGTCTTCTGTTTTCCAGAGAATAAAGTCCGAGTTTGCTTAGTCTTTCCTGGTAACTTAAGTTCTGCATATTTTAAATTTTCTTAGTGGCTTTTCTCTGGACTGTCTCAATTAGTTTTTTCACACCTATGGTATTAGGTGAACAGAAGACTTAGCAGTACTCCAAGTGGGGCTTAACTAAGCTAGAATATAATGGGATGATTACTTTGAGATCTTTACTTTTGATATTGTTGAGAATACATCCTAGGATTCAATGGTATTTTTAATTGTAGGTTTTGTGTGCATGTCAAATGTTAAGTCATCTGAAACAAATACTCCTAGACCTTTTCCACGTGATGTTGTCTGAAGGACTATATTGTTAAGTTTATATACAATTTGGAGATTACCCCCAGCCTCATTAGGGAACTTCAAGTGTGGTCATTTCATTCATTGTTCAAATACAATGAATAAAATAATGTTTAAACATCCAAGGACAAGTGAGAGTTTTACAATAAATCATGTCATAAATTACAGCACTACATGTGTCACTTATCTGCTCACCTTCTCAAGCAGCTTATTTTATGTAAGAGAAACAAAAAAAGCCTTAAAACTGAGCATTGGTGAACATAAGGCAGTTATAAGGAACAATAACCTGGACTATGCTCTAGCTAGCCATTATAAAGAAGTCAGACATGGCTCCCCTGCCACCCATAGATTTACAGGAGTAGGAAAAATTGACATTGGAATAAGAGGTGGAGACATAAAAAAGAGACTACAACAACGAGAAGCATATTGGATCTACACCCTCAATACTCTAACCCCACAAGGGTTAAATGATGAAATTCCTTTACATAGTTATATCTAATTGCTATTCTTCTGTAGTTACAATTCCTGTGTACCTTTTCCATCTCTACAGCCAGATTCTGGTTGTCTGATGGTTGCGTGCTAAATAATAGGGTAAGCATAACTTGTCTGCTCTGCTAAATACCCTTCCTTGTCAGTTAGTAGCTTCAAAATGCAATACCTTTAAGACAGCATGACCTGCCTCCTCTACTGTTCATCCATGCCATAATTAAAAAAAAGAGAAGCAACAGAGATTTCTTCTAAACACTTGGTTTTGATAATTTCATGACGTCATGATGCAAACTGGATATCCTGAAAATCAACATGACTTTTCTGCATTGCTAATTTGTAGCTTCTTTCAAAAAATTAGCATGCCTTACTTGACTAGGCTGATAACATATATTTTGCAAAGTCCATATTATGGAAGCATGACTTGTCTGCTCTGCTGTCTCCTTAAATTCTTTGCAACAAGACTTGCTTGTTTTTTTGCTATAAATCAGGCTGCTCTTTTATAACATCTGGCATGGTATGGAAAATTACTGAAGTGAAACTGATCAACAAGTGCTACAATCAGGCTTTGTAATTTACAGCTTAGCCGTCTTTATTTCCGAGAACTGCTAACTACCATACTAAGATATTCACAAGATACTGCAGTACATATACTGTTTTTAAATGATTCTATCTGTGGTTATGCAGTTTTATGTTGCTATTTATTCTCTGCTGGGTTTAAGGTGCAATTATTGAAGTAAAGTTTTTCTGCATGAGCATTTTTTAATGCATATTTCACTTTAAGGGCTGCCTTAAAAAGCTTAGCTTTTGTTTAGCCTGTATGTTCTGATGTTGACCTCTTAGTCGCTAAGTAAGCACCTTACAACTTTCACCTTTGCTCTACTTGTCAGTACTTGGCTTTTTCATTGCGCACCATGCTATGTCGACATGCTGGATTATTTACTTCTGTTTTTGGTGTTTAAGCTAAATGAGCAGCTGTCTCTTGCACAACAATGTTTTTTGCCACTTTGGGATTTATTGCCTGTGCTGTTTAGCCTCACTACATGTGGGTAAGCCTGTTCTTTTTTATCGGTGTTACTTAATAAAAGCTTTGACTGTTTTACAACTATAACCACTGGTTAGTTGTTCTTTGTTGCTGACCCTAAGCCCATTTAGTTGGGACCTGTGCTTCTTTGTATTCTAACAACTCCTAAGGGTATTGTGCACAAATATTCAGTGTTGAGCCCCCCTGATTCTGTATGTTTTTAGTGTAGACAAAATGTTAGAATAATAAGCTGTGAATGAGTATGGTACATCCAGAAGATCTGACTTTGATTCTCACAAACTCCACTTTCATACTATATGATTCTGAGTGAGTCACATAACCCAACAAGTGCTCCCGGGTCACCCCTGAGATCTGACACTTGTGCCTAGTAGGCATTTCCTATTACCAAAGAATAAATATGTATATATTTGCAATATGCACGGACACAAAAGCCGTTACATAAATGCTGATATTTGAGCTACTGTGTACATCCATTTCATTTATGTACATAGTAGATATGTCATCCATCAGCATTTATGTACATAGTAGCTATGTAATCCTAAATTTATGTGTATAGTAGCTATGTCATTGCCCCCCCAACCCAGCTGGCCAACACTACTGGCACAGTTTAACTTTCTCTCACACATTACACGGCAGCGTACTGCAAGCAACTCATCCCTCCCCCATTCCTCTTTCCTCAGTAGAGCATACACTTATTTGCACTCTAAAGCATTCAAAGTACGGGCACATGAAAACATAGACTTTCAAATTAAAAAAAAAGCCCTAGAGCTGCTCACTACATGCTTTACTTAAACAAACCTCAAGCTGCTCACAGTACATTGTCACTCACTCCCATTCTCATTCTCACGCTCCCCATCACTTAACTCTGATTCTTTCAATCTGCTTGCGCTCAGTCCCCATCCCCAAACCTGGTCTTAATAAGGCTGATCAACACAAACAGAACCTTTTAGTCTGCACACATAGGCCCGGATATTCAAACTGCACCCAAAATGTGCGCAACAGCAGGAGCAAGCACAAACCAATTGTGCATATGCGCAACAGGTGCGATATTCAAACACGGAGCAGAACAAATTGCGCAAGCAGCCAACGTCTGAATATCACACTAACTGTGCCATAGCGCAACCAGGAAGGAGAAGCTGAGCAGAAATGTTGCGCTATAGCGCAACCAGGGCAGCCCAGCTGAGCAGTCCAGAGGTGCCATAGCGCAAGCAGAGCCCCCAGAGCAATGGAATTGCACATCCAGGGAGGCAGGCTGGGGCCCACCGCCAGCCATGCCACACATGGGCACAGGAACACACTGCAGAACCAACACCACACCTGCACACCCCAAGCACAGCATCACTGGGGGTGACGGATGATCTACTGGCCCATGGGGACAAGCCAACAAAGCACAGCAGAGCCATGACACCCCAGCACAACCACTGGCAGGCTGAGAGTGCCACACACAGGGGTTGACAACCACAGTGCACATCAGCCCCGCACGCACAGCACACCCTGCACCGTGACCCAAGACACCACCCATGTGCAGTGACTGGCACTGCAGGAAACCATGCATCCCCCAGCAAACGCCAACCCTGCAGCACAGAAGCATACAAGCCAGACACACCTGTGCACCCAGCAGTGGGTGGCAGCAGATGGCAAGACCAACAGAAAGTCACTGCCATGCTGGAGATACCTCCCCATGCACACACACACACACACACACACACACACACACACACACACACACACACACACACACACCCATACCACCCCAGATGGCATGTACACCACTGCAACTGAGCACCCATAGCCAGCTGCAAATCAGAGACCAACACAGTATTCATATCAAAATAGAAATGTATATTTAAATTTTAAAATACTAAATAACCAAAACAATAAACAACAACTATTTACAAGGGGGATGGGTACAAGGTAGGGGTGTTCAAGGGGTAGGGATGAACAACTTGGAGAGGGAAGGCAGGGTGGTAGGGATGGGAGAAGTGGGAAGGGTATTTTCTCCTAAGGCCCAGCCGGCTGGTCATCCTGTGCCTGGTTCCGCACTGTTCTGTGATGCCTCCTCCACAGGCCATGGCGCCTGATGGACTGAAGGATGGTCTGGTTCTCAATGGACACCTGTGTCAGGCCCCGAATGTCTTGCCGAATCCTCCGGAGAACCTCGAGGCCTAGGAAAATGGGAACACAGTCAATGGCTGTGACTGACCACAACACTGAACACCACCCAACCTGCAAGCCATATAGCCCAATGTTCCGCACCTGTGATGGCATGCACCCACCCACAGTGAACATGCACATGGCCATCACAAACAGGCGGCACCAGCTTACAAGACCACTGCACACACACACTGCCCATGTCCATCACAGCACAAACAAGGCTGTCAAGTGATGTGGCAACGTGGTGCGATGCCAGTTACACAACTATGTGCCCAGTGCATGCATGGACCACCAGTGACGCATACACAGACGTGCTGTGATACTGGACAGTGATGCATGTCACCTGTGTCGTGCATACATACATAGATACATAGACAGTGTCGGCAGATAAGAGCCTATGGCCCACCCAGTCTGTCCATTTCAGCTTGTAAGTTCACTTTGTTTTCCTATAAGTCTGTTGCCCCTTACCCCTGACCTCCAGAATTCCTTTATGTCTATCCTGCATTCTGAAATCCCGTGATTGTTTCCAGCCCCAACCACTTCCTCTGGCAGGGTGTTCCACTTGTCCACCACCCGTTCTGTGAAGAAATTCTTTCTCATGTTTCCTCTGAATCGTCCTCCCTCCAACTTCATCCCATGCCCTCTAGTCCTGGAACATCTTTTTCGCTTAAAAATAGTGTTTTCCTGCACCCTGTTCCTCCCTGTAAGATACTTGTATGTCTCTATCATATCCCCTCTCTCCCTCCTCTCCTCCAGGGAGTACATGTTCAGTTCCTTCAACCTGTCTTCATCGGACTTGTGATGCAATCCATGCACCATCTTTGTTGCCCTCCTCTGAACCTTCTCTGCCCAGTCTATGTCCTTACGTAGGTATGGTCTCCAGAACTGTACACTGTACTCCAGGTGGGGCCTCACTAGTGTCTTGTATAGTGGAATTATGACCTCCCCTTTCCTGCATGGTTGTGTTGTGCAGGGCTAGTGGTCCTCCCCCCCAGCATGCAATAGCATCCATGAAGTAATGATACTCACACTGCTCAAGCAGCTGGGTCTGCCGCTGCTGCTGCTGCTGCTGGGGTGCAACTCCCACTGGCACCAGGGCCCTGGCATGGCCCTCCTCAACCTGGGCCTGCATCCTCACATCCTGGCCTGTGGGAGACATATGTTGAGACAAACATCAGTGTGACTCCAAAGCAGACTGCCCCCTGCCCCAGTGAGAGTGCCTGCCCACACAGCCAGACCCATTCATCTCACAGCTGCACACACTGACACAGCCAACCATGGCAGAGCCATCACCTATGCACAGCCACCAAAACACACTCACACCCCTACAGAGAATACAGGTGCATAGATGGTACACCCACCTGGCCTAGTCACCACGCCCCACCTGGCACGTGACCGCAGCCGATCCAGACGGTCCTGATCCCTCTGGCGGAGGTCACTGTACTGGTGCCAGCACTGCTCAGCTCACCGGCACCGTCCAGTGACCCCCACCAGGTCAGTGGCCACTTGATGCCACACCTGTGTCCGGGCAATGGTGAGGGCCGCCTCACCATAAAGTGCCCCATAGTGGGGCTCTACTAGGGCCACCAAGTTGGCCAGTTCCAATGGGCTCCACAGAACAGCTCTTCTCCCAGCCATGGTACCAACTTTACAGCAGGCAATATGGCGCCCTGCTGCGCCGTAACCCCACGTGGAGATGTTGTGCAATAGACCATCACAGGTTCCAATCACGCTGTTCGAACAGCGCCGTCACTTCACATAGCGCTGTCACCAGACAGCGCAATAGGGCCATACACATGGCAGCCGAACAGGGCCAGGGAGCAAAGGTCGGACACAAGGTCATGGGCAATGACGCAAGGCCATGCACAGCGCCATCTGACATATAGGCATCCTGCGCGACTAACCAGCTGCGTACCAGTGCCACAGTGGACTATTGCGCAGTAGTGCCACAGCGCCATATAGTGCCTAGTGCGGTAGCGCCACTGGCACAATGGTGGCCATGGCCTGAATTGCCGATCACGCACAGCACGTCAGCAGTGCGGCAGATGCCTGCGTAAGCTATCTGGGTATGCGCAATGCAGTGTACCACACAGTCACAGATCTGCGCCATTGGCTCAGCCGACTCAACCGTATTGCGCAAAGTGCAAATTTGCGATATTCAGCCGACACATGCAAATCATCTGATCAGCCATTCAAAGGCACAGTGGCACGATTTGCATGTCATTACAGTTTGCTCCACACCTAATTTGCATGCATTGAGCTATAAATGTGTGACATTGGACTGCGCTGGCCAGATTCGGTTACTGAAGGTGAGAGGTGAGTTGCATGCTGTGTGATGTTCTGGACAATGGTCATGAGAAAATGCTGTAGACTGCACAGTGACAGGTGTCCACTTGCCCCCATACAGATTGCCATGACCGAGCAGAGCCAAGGTGAGGGTGAGGATGGTGGGCATAGGAGGAGGCCCAACTTTCCCCCACCAGAGACAGAGGCCCTCTACCAGGCCTACCTGGATGAGGAGCCAGTACTGAGTGGATGGAGGGGCACCCCTCAGTCCCGTGCAGCTGCATGGGAGGGGGTAGCTCGGGCCGTGAACCTGCACGGAAGCCACCAGCACTCCGTGCAGGAATGCAAGAAGAAGATGGGGACAGACCACAGGAGGTTGAAGGAGAAGGTGGCAGCCTTCAGGGCAGCACATGCTGGCACTGGCGGGGGCCCGCCAGTGGTGTTGGAGCTGACCCCGGCTGAGGAGACACTGGTTGCATCAATGCAGCAGAGCGCTATTGAGGGCGTACCAGGAGGTGGATTCCAGACAGGTGGAAGCCCATCACTGCATGGTATGACATGGTGGTGGTGTTGGGGGGAAGGTTGTTCACAAGCACTCACATGTACTCTCTTTCTGTTACAGATCCTGTTCGTCTCAGGAGATGGTGGTGGTGGGTCCAGGCAGTGATGATGACCTGCTGGACATGGAGGAGGGTCCATCCACCTCTATCACCAGCCAGCAGGCACTGCAGCAGCATGCACGCTGGGCTGCCAACTCTGGTGTCGGTGATTCGGGTACGGGGTGCACAGCCTGTGTCTCAGCAGTCTGGCATGCAAGCATGCCAGCACGCTGTGACTATGGCTGTAGCACGCACTCAGCACCATTGATGATGCAAGGACTGCAATGGGCAGGTGATAGGTGTGTGTCCCATGACGGACACACAGCAGGCCAGCACGTGCCCCTGGGCCTTTCTGGTTCCAACTTGTGTACCAGCATGCTGGCACAGTCCCAGGCTGTGCCTGTCAGCACCGGTGGGGCAGCACCGGTGGCTGTGCAGGTGTCTGGCACTGTTGCTAGCACAGCAGTGGAATGAGTGGACCCTGGGGCACAGCAGTTGGCAGGGCAGCAGCAGCAGTCACCCACCAGGTCTGGGGGTACAGTGTCAAGCGGTGGCACATGTCCGCCGCCCTTTTTGATCCGCCCATTCCTGGCCCTGGTGAACAGCGCCCACCCTCAAGGGGTGTTCTGCATCAGGACCTTCCACACCCTGGGGGACAGGATGCCGTTGGGGCACAGTACCCATTGGGACGAGCACACCCGCCTGCTGCGGGAATCAGTACAGCTGCAGAGGCGGGTTGCAATGTCTGTGGAGGCACTGTCTGTGGCTGTGGAGCAGCACAGCAGGGAGTGTGCTCTGGACCATGCAGAGCTGGTGCATATGCGGACGGATGTGACCACCGCCATTGACAGGCTGACCCAGGCAGTGGTCTCTGTCGTGGACGCATTGGGCACACAGTCAGGTGCCCCTGTACCGCACACCCCACACAGTTCACTCTCCACTCCCCGTTCCTGGCATCGTGTGACACCAGGCCTGTCAACGCCGGGTTCTGCTGTGGCCATCCAGAGCACCCCTGGTGCAGGTTTGTTCAGCATGCTGCAGACCCCTGTGCGGGCAAGGTTGTGTTCACGCAGTGGGACCCCTGGTGGTGCAACAGTGCCACCCCATGGGGCCCCTGCTCAGCCTGCCAGTGCTGTTGGGTCATGGAAGGGCCGCCCATGCATCCGCAGTGGCTGTGGGACAGTGCTACATGACTGAGCTGTCTCCCAGTGCGGGCCCTGTCTGGTGCTGCCATGTGTGCAATGTGTGTCATGGTGGGCAGTGCACTGCTGGGTGCTCTGCTCACCACGCCAACACACGGACCACCTGCACACCCTCCCAACTGCTGTCCACAGGTGCATGTGCATGATGATGCCTGCATTGTACTGTACACCAAGGTGCAAGGGTGCCCAGCATCTGACACATGTACTTGGACAGTACAGGTGGTGGGGGTGTTCGGTGGTGCTGTGTGTTTGCAATGTCGGTTCTGCTGTGCTGTGCATGTGCCCATGTACGCTCTGTGCCTGGTGTGTGTGTGCCCATATGAGTGCTCACCCCTCCCTGATGGTGTGTTTGTATGCCTGGACCCTTCCACTCCCTGGCCGTCATGCACCCCTGGTGTGTTACCTGTGTGCCTGTGGTTTGCGCATGGACAGTGTTGGTTGCACATGTCCCTTGACTTACCTGTGTTCTGCATAGTGCTCCTCTGTGATGGTGTCCGGTGCAGCTGGGCCTGCCGGATCAGTCGGGGTCCCTGCGTCCTGGGGAGGCTGCTCATCACCATCAACACAGCGCCACTGATCCCCATCGCTGTCCCCCTCTTCAACCTGTACGGCTATCCCATAGTCTTTGGCCGTGTTGTGCAGGATGCAACAGGCCAGGAATATCCCACAGGCCTTTTGGGGGCTGTACTGTAGGGCACCGCCGGAGGTGTCTAGGCATCAGTAGCGTGCCTTAAGCATCCCAAACACCCACTCTATGATGTTGCGTGTGGAAACATGTGCCTCATTATAGCGTTGCTGCGATGGGGTCATGGGGCGCCGGTACGGTGTGAGCAGCCAGGGTCTGAGTGGGTATCTGCTGTCACCTGTGTGGAGATAGTGAGATCAGTCTCATGTTCAGGTCCATATTGCCCATATCCCTGTGTGCCACTACCATGGCACCTGTGGCATTCCCACCCTTGCCCCGAGTTTGCATTCCATACAGGTGTACTCACCCACTAGATGTCCTGTGGGGATGTCCCCACTCTCGAATCGATGGCACAGTGCAGACTGATACTATATGAAGGCATCATGTGCTCCACCAGGGTGTGTGGCACAGACATTGATTATGCGCCCAGTGGCATCACACATCACCTGGCAGTTGACACTGGAGAATCCCTTTCTGTTCCTATATGCGAGCCCATCGGGGCCAGGTGGCATGCGAATGGCCACATGGGTGCAGGTCTATGGCCCCTAGCACGCCCATAGGCATACGTGGCTACTCTGTGGAACCCCTGCATGTTGTTGTACGCCTGCCACGGGTGCTGGGGAAATGGATGTACTCCACAGCATGTGGCAGCAGTGCGCTGAGGAATTGGGTGAGGATGCATGACGTGGCCGACTGTGTGATGCCTGTGGTGTCCCCTGTCGGCCTATGGAAGGTGCCCGTGGCGAGCAGGCACATGCAGGCTGTCACCTTGGTCTCCACCGACAGAGCGTGACTCCATCGTGAGGGTGCCTGCATCACATCACTGCACAGCTCACAGAGCCATCTCAGTATTGCCCTGTTCAGGTGGTACCGGCCCACGATCTCTACATCTGTGTACAGCTCAAAGCTGATGCGGGCACGGTACTGCCTGTTGGGGGGCATACTGCCACCATGGGCCCTTCCACGGCCACGTCCCCCTGCAGCATGCATTCTCACCCCCCTCATTACAGCTTCCATGTGGAAGCTGGCACTGTCCATCTCCCTGGCTTCTGACCCCCGGCTGGTGTTGCTGTGTTACCCCCGCTGTCCTCACTGCTACTTCCACTGCACCGGGCACCTCCCGCTGGCCTCTACAGCCTATGGCCCACACTTTCCTTGCCTGCCCTAGCCTGTCTGTTGTCTGTCTGTCTGTCTGTCTCTCTCTCTCTCTCTCTCCCCACTTGGCAGCCTTGTAGCATTCTTGCGCGCTTCCTTGAGCCTTTTTATTTTGGCTCATTTCCGCTAGTGTGCAATTTCATTTTGTGCAGCTATTCTTGTCGCGCCAGTCTTTGAATATCGCATTGCGCTTTCTTTATGCATGGATACACCCCTTTCTCGTTGTGCATGCTCACTTTCATTGCGCTGTTGCCAGCATGTTTTCGGTGGCGCAACTGCCTCCTTCTGAATATCGCAAAATGGTGCAATTTTGGACTTGCGCATGCGCAACCCTGTTGAGCATGGCGCAACCCTTTTGAATATCCGGGTCATAGAATACATCCAGAACTGGCAGTTATCCAGTAACCATAGTAACCCTAGAAAGTATAAAGTGGAGAGAGGGACTTGCTGGAATTCCTGTTGTGAAAATGTAAGTGCATGGACAGGATAATAACGGTGTGTGGTGGGTAAGGGGGCTTGTTGGAAAGTGTTGCATAAGTCTGAGGGTGCAGAGTGTCTGGTAAGTAATTCTGGAAAGCAGTGGGAGTGGATGCATGCTGGAAATTCATTGTTGTGTAAGCATGGGTGAGGAGACAAGCTAGAAATTCTCTGTGGGTGACAGTGAGTGGGGGAAGAGGCTTGCTTGAAAGAGTTGCTGAGGAAGGGGGAGTGTGGGAATTTGCTAGATATTCTTTTTAGGTAACATGTGAGCAGCCTGCTGGCAACTGTTTGATATGGGTTGGAGTGAGGGAAAACAGGAACCTAGGGATAGGTGAAACTCCCTATATAGGGTAAATGAATAAAAGGAGTTCTAAGGGCTAAAATTTGAGAGAGACTAGGAAGTACAAGATGATGGGACTGCTGCAGTGTAGTGGCTGTGGAGTAGCAGTCTTCAAGAAGACCTTCTGGAGGCTACATTGCTGCCCCATCTGCACAAACTTTTCTGGGCTGAGGGAGGAGGTTGCTAGACTCAAGGCTGAGTTGGCTAGAGTCTGGAGGACCTACTCCCCACCCTGGGATCACCTAATCTGCCACTGCTACCTCAAAGGATGCCACACAAGAGGAGCACCTGGACCACATTGGGTTCAAGGAGGGTAAACATGCTGGAGCACAGGCATATCCCCCATCTGGTATCACTATAAAACTCTTACACCACACTGGCTGTGTGGGAATGCCCCACAGAGGTACTCAAAGTAGTGACCACGGTGGGGGTGCTCCATAGTGAAGACCCCAAAGGGGGTAGCAGAGGACCCCAGAGGAGGAGGAGGAAGTAACTTCTGGTGGGGGACTCCATAGTAAGGGGGATACAATTTATTTATTTTATTTTTATTTATTGAAATGTTACACCAGGAAAGGCCCACTGAACGATTTCAATTGCTCATCTCATGGAGTATCATGGAGGAGGGGATACAGAGGAGTATGAATCCAACAACATACATTTGTCATTTTTTTTAAATAGGCAAGACATGAATCAAAAACCTAGACAGCATGGATAGTCATGGGACAGACAAAGATATAAAACTGAAACTACGTGAGATCAAATACCAAAATACAGGAATAAGTGCATAAAGTCAATTTACCAAGTACAGGGGTAAAATACATGGATTACAACAACATACAAATAAAATAGTTGTACAAAAGTTGATTTACTGAGTGCATATGTGCAGTACAACATTACAGAATAACCTAAATAGAGTAAGATACAGTTAGGGCTAAGTAGTATTGAGGAGAGGAGGGTTAGGTGCCTTCCAGGTACCAATGCTCGAAGAGATGGAAAGAGGATTCAAGGGATCGCTGAGGTAGCAGAAAAGGAGGGAGAGCTAGATATCATTGTCCACTTTGGGGCTAATGACCTGGCTAGGGATGAACCAGAAATAGTTCAGGAGGAGTTCAGCAAATTGGGGAGGGGTCTTAGGCAATTAGCACAATCTGTTACCTTCTCAGAGGTACTGTCTATGACATGGGAAGGACAGGATTCACTGCACCAGGAACTTCAATGCATGGTTCAAGAAATGATGCAGAAGGGAGGGATTCAAATTAATTGGGGATTGGGGCCCCATCTTGAGGGGTAAAGACCTGTACAGGGTTGATGGCCTGCATCCATCCAGGAGGGGAGCCATGATCCTCAGTGAATGATTGAAATGCTACATTGTTACGTTGGTGAGCATTTAAACTAGCTAAGGGGGGAGCACAGGCTTACAAGATCAGCAGTGGGAATCCAGAGTGAGAAGAATCCCAAAAGGAACTAATGAACATAAGAAGCATAAGAATCTAGCAGGTAGAAGTAAGAGGAGATAGTAAGAAGAATAGTACAGGAAATAAGGGACAGCAAATGGTTAAAATGAGAGGGGATGGCAGTACAATCTGGAGAGCCATATGTACACATGCTTAATGTCTGGCCAATAAGATTACAGACCTAGAGGCCACCATAGCAGAAGCGGACATGAATATTAAGCAAAAATCGAAACAGGTGGCCACTTGTTGCAATGTGGGTGCCTCAACAAATTTTTTTCCAAATACAAACTGCAAAATCGGGCACCTCACCAAGCGGAAAAAAGATCTCTGAGCTAGGCCATGATAAAAAAGCTTTTTATTATACATAAAACAGCTACAAGCAGGTCAACAAGCCAAATCGCAGCACCCCTTGCATACTTGCAAACACGTTTCAAGTCAACAGATGCTTTATCAATGCATTGATAAAGCGCCTGCTGACGAAGCGTACATTTACGGTATGTGAGGAGTGCCATGCGATTTAACTATTGACTAGCTGTTTTAAATATAATAAAGCTTTTTATCGTGACCTAGCTCAGAGGTCTTTTTTCCGCTTGATGGGGTGGCCTGACTTTGCAGTTTGTATTTTGACCTGAATATTGTTGCAATTACCAACTCCTGGTGCAACAAAAACTAGGACTAGGATGTAGCCATGGCAGGCAATGATCTATTCAGAAGGGACAAGGTAGGTAAAGTGGGGGGAGTAGTGGATCATTATGTAAGGGAAAACATAAAAGCTACAGAAATACAGGGGGAACAGGGAAGAGCAGAGATACTATGGGTCACCCTGGAGACATAGAAAGGGGCCGATATTCACACAGGTGTGATCGACTACAGACTTCCAACACAGGAGGGAGAGGTGGATAAGAATATTTGGAAGCAATCCAAAGGATGGCAAGCAAGGGGGAGGTATTGCTGGTGGGGGACTTCAATTTGCTGGAGCTTCCCAGCTGCAGTTACATTTAGAAGTAGGGATATCCTGGACTCCATCCAGGGGGGTATTCCTTGGGCAACTAGTCAAGAAATCCACTCATGGGAGGGACAATACTGGACCTGTTACTGACAAATTTGGATAGTGTTGCTGACATCACGGTGGGTAGCCACTTAGGGACCAGTGATCATTGTACAGTGTGGTTCAATATAAAAAATGGGCCAGAATCAAACCACACTAAACATAGGGACCTGAATTTCAGGAGATCTAATTTTAAGAAAATGATAGCATGCCTCAGTGACACCGTAACAGGGCTAGGGAAACTGGGTGGAGTCAAGGAAAAGTGGGTAAAAATAAAGGAGGGCATTTAGAAGGCAACAAACCTCTGTGTCAGACAGGTTAAGAAGGGCAAGAATAAAAAGAGACTGCTATGGTTCTCTAAAGAAATAGTGAAGAAAGCAAGGGCAAAAAGCTAGCATTTAGAAGGTACCAGACAACACAGAAGGTAGAGGATACAGAGAGATATCAGGAGAAACAAAAGGAGGCAGGGAAAGTAGTTATGCGCACAAAAGTGCAAACAGAGGAGAATATTGTAAAGTCAGCAAAAAAAGGGGATAAATCTTTAGGTATATAAGCAAAAAAAGGAAGACCAAAGTAGTGATAGTGAGCATAATAGAGGAAGGAGGGGTTTGTGTGGAAAAAGACCCCAAAAAAGCAGACATATTGAATATGGTCAGTATTTACAGAGGAAGGGGTAGGTGGCAGGCCACAGATGAGTGACAAGGGCAGTAAAGGAAAGGAGGTGGACACTAGTTCTTTTACATAGGGGAGATTCTGCAAGGAACTAGCACAACTAGATATGGTATTGATGGATGGGGAGAATGTGGAGGAGGTGGTGGTAGTAGAAAAATTAGGGAAAGGTGACCACAGGACTCTTTGGGTTCAAGGTGAGGGCAGGGAGGATGGTGACCCATACCAGCACAATTGTGCTGGACTTTAGGCAGGTGGACTTTCAACAAAGTAAGAAGACTGGTGAAGGAGGTGATGGAAGGATTAGGGGATATAAGTGACGCAGATGAACTATGGGTAGCTATCAGGGACCAGATCCAGAAGGCCACACAGACATCCTTCAAAAGTGTCAGGAAGGGGGTAACAAGCAGGAAGCCAGTTTGGTCAGTAGAGATGCAGCAAGGGCAGTGGGGTTAGGCAGAAGGCATTCCTTAGATACAAGAGTTCTCAGGGGAAGCTTGATAGGGAAGCTTATAGGGAGGCAAGGAGACTAGCGGGAAAGGTTATCAGGAGGGCTAAGGTGGACAAGGAAGTAAGGATAGCAAAACAGGCCAGTAGCAGGAAAAATACATTTTTTTAGATACCTGGTGGAGAGGAGGAAGGCTGGCCAGGGGATCAAAAGGCTGAATGGGGAAGGAGGCAAGCACTTTGAGAAGGATGGGGAGAAGGTAGAAGACCTAAACAGGTATTTCTGCTCTGTATATATCGACAAAAGAGGTGGTAGAGGTCCATAGTTGGAAAGGGGGGGACACGGTGATGGTATTTGATCCCTTCACCAATGAGAGAGTTAGGAAGGAATTAACCAGGGTGAAGGTGGACAAGGCAATGGTGTCAGATGGTCTGCACCCAAGGGTGATTTGGGAACTTAGAGGGGAGCTGGCTGCCCCACTGGCGAGGCTGTTCAACCTGCCCCTGGACACTGATAGAATGCTGGAGGACTGGAAAAAGGTGATGGTGGTGCCGATACACAAGGAGGGGAAGCAGGGAGCTGAGAGAAAACTACCACCTTGTCAGCCTGACTGCTGTGGTGGGGAAGGCCATGGAGGCACTCATCGGTGAAAGGGTAATGAAGTACCAGAGGAGAACCAACTGCTGGATGACAGACAGCTCAGGTTCACTGGGACAAGTTATGCCAGTCCAATTTGATCACATATTTTGACTGGGTGATGCAGGTAGTGGACCGGGGAGAGTGGTGGATGTGGCCTATCTGAATTTCAGTAAGACCTTCAACACAGTTCCCTATAGGAAGCTGGTCAACAAATTGGATAGCATACGGTTGGGGTCAAAATAATAAGATCGGTCAAAAACTGGTTGGCAGATAGGAGTCACAGGGTGGTGGTAAACAGGGTGCCCTCAAGATGGAGCAGGTGAGGAGTGGAGTTGCTCAGGGATCAGTGCTGGGACCCCTCCTGTTCAATATCTATGTACTAGACATTGCAGATGGACTGACAACGATGGTGGCGCTCTTTGCAGATGACACAAAAATCTGTAACAGAGTTGACTCCCCTGAGGGATGAAGGACATGAGAAGGGACCTGAGATTACTGGAGGAGTGGACGGAGACCTGGCAGCTAAAATTCAAGAAGTTTGCTGTTCAGGCTGGCCCACTGGAGCAGCGGTAGCACTACCACTTGAGATGCTGGAGACCCAGGTTCAGTAGTGAGCCCTGGTTGTTAGAAGGCCATCCGAGGAGAAGGATTGAGCAACTGACAGGCTGTTCTCCTTCTTTGGGAGGGGCAGGCTGCAGTTCTTACTGCTATACTGCCTCCTAGGTGACCACAGGTGGAAGTGCAATGAAAGGATGCAGAATGCTAGGAAGTGGCGGGCCCCAGCTGAGGACCTGACCAAAGGCACATCACTTTTTGCCTTCATCTCATTGATCCTCCCCAACTGTTGATGTCCACAGGGGGCAGAGACCCAAGAACCAGGAAAAAAAAAACAACATCTGGCCCAGGTGAAGGGCTTCTGCTCCTGCAACCGTAGGATCCAGACATGCAGCTTCAGGTGCACGTTCCCCTGAAGGATTTGGAGGAAGTGGGGACTCCTCCACCCCACCTGGGGGGTCATCTGGGGATACCTGGAACTACTGGAGCAGGGCACTAATTGGGAGCTAGCTCCTCCTGTCCTGTCAGTGCAGCCAGCATGGTGCATTGGGAAACCCTGAGAGGGCCGAACGTGGCGACATAGGGGGCATAAACAGAAAGTAAAAAAAGAAAAGAAGTGTGATGTTATGCACCTGGGGCACAGGAACCAAAGGTCTGAGTATATGCTGGGTGGGGGAGAGTATCAGGATGTCAGAGGATGAGAGGCATCTGAGGATAACAGTCTCCAGCAACCTAAAGGTAGGGAAGCAATGCTCAAGGGCAGTGGGGATGGCATATGGGATGCTGGCAAGTATCAGCAGGGGGATCACCAGCAGGCGTAGAGAGGTCCTGGTGCCCCTGTATCAAGCTCTGGTGAGGCCACACTTTGAGTACAGTGTCCAGTCTTGGAGGCTTTACCTGCACACAGATATAGACTCAATCAAAAGGGTCCAGCAAAGGGTGAGCAAGATGGTGCAGGAGATGAAAGGCAAGCCATATGAACAAATGCAAGGAGTTGGGGCTATATACAATGGAGACCGTGGTGGGGGCATGATTGACACCTTTAAATATACCAAAGGGATGAACAAGGGAGGCCCAGGGAAGTTATTCCACAAAAAGGAAGGAAACATAACAAGGGGGCATGGACTGAACTTCAAGAGCAATATGAGAAGTCAATTTTTCATGGAGATGATGGTGGAGAACTGGAATGGGCTTCTGGAGGAGGTGGCAAATTCAGAGACCATAGAGGGATTTATGTCCACGTGAGACAGGCACATGTTGCTAAGGGAAAGGCAGGGTGTCTCAAGATATGATATGTTGGATTAGGGGGACAAGGGGCAGACTAGATGGTCCAGCAGGTCCTTTTCTGCCATCACCTTCTGTGATTCTGTAAATTAAAAGTGGATAAGGCAATGGGGCCTGACAAGGTACACCCAAGGATACTGAGGGAGTTCAAGGATATGCTGGCTACACCTCTGACAGCCCTATTCAACATATTTTAAGATACGGGGAAAGTTCCGGGGGACTGGAAGAGGGCATATGTGGTCCCACTTCACAAAAGTGGTAAGAAGGAGGAGGCAGAAAATTACAGACCTGTCAGTCTGACTCCAGTGGTGAGTAAAGTAATGATATCACTACTGAGGGAAAGGATGGAGGAATAGTTTGCAACCAGTGGATTACAGGATCCAAGGCATTATGGTTTCATGGGGAGATCTTGCCAGACAAACATGATCAAGTTCTTGGACTGGGTGAACAAGGAAGTGGATCAAGGCAGAGTGGTGGATGTGCTACCTGGATTTCAGTATGACATTCGACATGCTTCCACACAGAAGACTGGTGAGCTAGCTGAACAGCCTATGAGTGGATTCAAAAGTAGTAAAATGGGCAAGAAGTTAACTAAGCTAAAGGAGTCAGAGGGTGGTGAGAAATGGCGCACACTGTGAAGAAGGCAAGGTAACCAGTGGGGTGCCACAGGGGTCAGTACTAGGCCTAGTCCTCTTCAATGTCTTTATTAGCGACATTGCTAGAAGGCTGGATGGGAAAGTATGCCTGTTTGTTGATGACATAAAAATCTGCAACAGAGTAGACTCACTGGGGAGGGGTGGAAAAATGAGAGATGATCTGAAAAAGTTGGAAGACTGGTAAAGGGTTTGACAAATTTGTTTCAGTGCAGAAAATTGCAAAACGATGCACTTGGGGCACAAAAACCCGAAGGCAATTTATTAATCAGGTGTGGAGGTATTGGCAACCACAAAACAGGAAAGGGAGCTTGGGTAATCATTTCTGATGACATGATAGGTAGCAAAACAGTGTGATAGGTTAGTGGGGAAAGCTAGCAGGATGCTTGGGTGCATAGGGAGGGATAGCACCAGCAGAGAGAGGGAGGTAGTGTTACCCCAGTATAGATCAATGGTGAGGCCTCACCTCAAGTACTATGTCCAGTTCTGAAGGCCCCATCTCCAGAAGGACCTAGATATGATATAGGCATTACAGAAGAGGGCAACCAAAATGGTGCAGGGCCTGCATCAACAGCCCTGCCAGGAAAGGCTTAAGGAATTAAATATGTACTCTCTAGAGGAAAGAAGGAAAAAGGGGACACAAGAAATGTCTAAAAACCTCAAGATATTAATAAGGTACATGAAGGTAGCACTTTACAAAGAAAAAAATGCTCCAGAGCAATGTAGGTAAGTGGTTTATTATTCGATACGCGGTCTTTACAATTTTTAAAACAATACATAAACATATTGCACAAAAATACTAATGACATTGCACTTCTTTACATTAAAATCATACAATACAAATCTTTTTACATTTTTACCAATAAAGTCTCCTAACTTTATCAGGTAGTATGAATGATAATTTCTAATTTATGCTAATCATAACTTACATATTTAATGGCTCAAGGTTATTAGTTCAAGTTTCAAACCCGATAGACAGTAAAGATTTATACAGCATTGTCAATATGCGTACATTATTAGAAGTAAAAACAAACATTATTATGTCTTTAGAGGGGAGACCAAGGGTAGCCAATATCCAAGACAAGGGGTCACACTATAAAGCTGGAGGGGGAGACTCCTCAGAGATGTGAGGAAATACTTCGTTAAGGGTGTTGGATGCTAGAAACAGCCTCCCAGAGGAAGTTGTGGGTGCTAAAAAGGTAACAGGATTCAAACATGCATGGGATAGACACAGGGCAACTGTAAAAATGAGGTAAGGGGGAGAGTGGAGCTCGAGTAGGGTCTGCAGTGGCACTATAGGTAGGGAAAATAGGGCAGACTAGGTGGGCCAAGAGGTCCTTATCAGCTGACAACATCTATGTTTCTACGTTATCATAATTTCTGTGGTTTCTCTTCATCTCCAGGCCACCTGCCTGCAACCATGACTCATGATACTTATCCCGTCAGTGGCATGGATACAAAAACAAGGACCTCTGCCAGTGGAAACATATGGAACTTTTTAAAAATGAAATCGCAAATTCCATTCTGCAACTGCCACATATCGACCCTGTGCTGGCACTTATCCATTTAGTCCCACTTGATTAAGCCTGCCACAATGTTTACAAGAAAACATCACAAAGCCATTCCCTTGGCCACTCAGCAGCAATGCAACAGAGCCAATGCTGGCATCATGATACAGTGTCCATGGCAACGGCCATGATAACAGTGCTCTATAGAAGAGAAGCAGCATTTTTTTCACAAAGAAAACCAACAACTGTTTTAAATTTTAACAAATAACCACAAAACCCAATTAAAAACAAAAACTCTCACACAGGGTCCCCGTTCAATGCCAATATGAAATACACAACAGGGACCTTGTGGAATACATGATTTATTTTTGCTCATGCTGTTAGCCCTTGAGCACAGCACTTGTGGCTTATACCACTCATAAGGTTACACAAGGTTTGATAGCATTAGTGAAAATAAATCATGTATTCCACAGATCCCTGCTGTATATCCCTTATTTATTCATTTATATTTATTTATATATTATAGGGGCACAGTTGTATCCCTATAGTTAGGATTCAATGGTCATTTCCATTTTAAACTCAAACTTTGCACTTTAATAACTTTGCAGCCATTCAACTGATTGACATGAAATGTTGCATGCACCATCAGGGACCAATGATTTCTCGATTTTGCAAGTTTCTTTCCAGTCGGATGTGTGGGTGCAGAGATCCAGAGTGTCAACAAATTAGAAATTTACCATTTTTGTGCAAATTGTTTGTCATGCCATTACACAAAAACTATGTGGAACTGTGGTCTTAAACTTTCTGGGTAAACAGGTTGTGGGTCATAAATGTGCATCTTGAATGTTTGGTGAAAAAAATATTTATCTGTTTCAAAGTTATTAAATTTCAAAGTTTACCATTATTTCCTATGGGAAAATTTAGATGTGAGGCTCAAAACAGGATTCTTGATTGCAAAACAGGATTTTTGATCACAATTTGCATTTTAATAACTTGTAGCCATTCATGTGACTTGCATGAAATCTGGCATGCACCAGCAGGGATGACCGATCTCATAATGTAGTATTGGCATGCTATTGGATCAAGGCTTATAGAATGAATGAAGAGAGACTGCCTAATATTTACCTAGAAGAATACCTAGTATACAGTAATAAAGGGTATGTTTGCCCAGGACTATATGCACTAGAATAAATTATAAAACCATATGGCCTTCTGGACTGCTTGGCTAATAGCCTCACAACATCTAGAAAATATGTAGAAATATATATAAAAAGAAGAATTAAGGATATATGCATACAATATGAGATGGAAATTAGTAGACAAGTGAAAATTAGCAAGTGGATGGCAAAATATAAAAAGAGAAATTTTGCATTAGAGTCATATTTAATAATTATTAAAGATCCAATAAAAAGAAAATCTTTAAGAAAATTTCAATTTGAATATTGTGATTCTCAAAAATTGAGAGGCATTTTTGCCAAGCATAAAGATGTTTTTTGTGAAAGTAAATTAAGAGAAGACAGTTTGCTACATACAGTATTCTGATACTATGCCCATTATGTGCATATGAGAGACAGTTCTTTTTGGGAACTATATTGGGGAACATGGATATGTCTCCAAATCTCCAACTGAATAGTCTACTTAAAAGTACTGACATTTGGCAATTAGAGAACCTAACAAAGATTTTAGGTCTTATTGAAAAAAAAATATCAAAAATGATGGGGGGACCAAATGATATAACTCATGAATAAACACAATGACTTGGTGACTTGTTGAGGTGGATTAACCAGATGAAGATGTGAAAGAATTAGTAAAAACATTAATCTTGATATAGAGAGAGATTGTACAACATAATTGAGTGATATTGGTGAAGATTTTTCAGGGTATTTAAATAAAATACTTTTATTTTTGTGTAGGTCATTTATCATACAGAGCATTTATAGGCAAAGTGCATGTATGTGCTACAAATGTTTTAATTGTATTGACAACTTTGTTTGTTACAACAATTAATTTTTTACTACTACTGCATAATGTAGTAAGTTTTGTTCTAGTTGGATGTGCAAGTGCGGAGATATGGAGAGTTAAAAAATTTGTAAATTACTGTTTTTTGTCAAATTCATTGTCACCACATTGTGCAAAAACAATGTGGAATTTTGGTCTGACATTTTTAGGCTATATAGGTCATGGAACACAGTGGTTCCATTTAAAGGTTTGGTGAAAAAATATTAATCCATTCCAAAGTTATAAAATTTTAAATTTTCCCAGTATTTTCTATGGGAAAGGTTAGATGTTAGGCTTGAAACAGGATTCTTGATCGCAAATGTGGAACCCTAGTTCGTGCTGCCACCATCTTGTTTTCTGTTAGGAAGGGAAACATACTTAAATTTCAAAAATAATACAGGGCTTTGGTAAGCACCCATGGTTGTGTTTATCTCATCAGAGCCTGTAGAATCACATTCTGAGGTTAGTTTTCTGATTACTTTGTGAGAAATGAATATTTTTAGCTGTAGAAATTCTGTTTCACAAATCTCGGAAAACTTTTACCATGAAACAGGATCATTTTTTTGAAATTTGCATAATAGGGTTTTCTTTTACCGCAAATTGCAAAAAAGGATTTATGAAATTTGATTTTTCACAATTTGTGAAAAAATACATTTTATATAACTGTTTCTTTGCCACTTCATAGCAAAGAAATGGTTTTGAATTTTTGAGTAAAATTTTCATGGGTGGAAAGGGCTTGTTCCACAGATGTGCCTTTTGCTGGTTTGGTGAAAATATATTACTTTGCTTGGAGTTCTACTGATTTGAATTTTGGTTGCTTTCCCATAGGATAATATTGTACTGGGAGATTTAGAGATGTGTTTCTATGTCACTATGGTGTTAAGAAATGGTTTGCAATTTTGCTCTGAAGTTTTCAGGGAAGAGGGGCTTGTGCCACCGATGTGCCTTTTGGTGGTTTCGAGAAAACATAGTAATTTTGTGTCATGTTACACACCTTTCAAATTTTGCTATGTTTTCTACTGGATACAATTGCAGTATGAGGTATTTGTTGAAGCTATACATTACAGGATGGGAGTGCAGTACCCAGAGGGCACTGCATGCCTATAGGCAAATAAGGATATCACTACTGTATCAGAAAACTTATGCATGAATGGGAGTGCTGGATACCATTATGAACTGGGCCCTGCACTCCCACAGGAAAATAAGTATAGGAAAATACATATATGAACAATTATGGATGGATGGAAGTACAGGGCCAAAGGGACAGAACCCAGAGGGCCCTGAGCTCTCACAGACAAGTAAGAATATGATTATGCTTTCTTAAAAAGTAAGGAGATTCAATAACACTTTATTTAAATTGTCCTTAACTACACTGAAAGTACTGTATAACTACAATGTAACTACTATGTAACTTATGTGTTGTTACATGTAACTACAATGTAGTAGTTAACTAGTTTCACATTTGCAGTTTGGTGTAGTTTCACAATTTGTATGAACTGGTAGTTACTGCAATTACTGTTGCCTCCCTTATGCCTCAAATCAATTCTGTCTGGCAAATGCAGCTATGTATGTTGCACTTTGCAACAGCTGTTACATGTGTAGTTGCACTTCCAGCATAAATCAATTTGTGCCAAAAGAGAGACGTTGTGGCTGTACGTGTAACTATCACTTAATGCAATTTGTATAACTACACACCAGGAAAGGTCTCTTCCTGTGTATCCTTTGCCAGCCACCGCCACTGCACACAGCCAATCAGTGGTAAAGCATGGTATGTAGCCATGTTCCACCCCCAGTCACCCACCCAACTGGGCCATAGCAGGCCAGGAGTGAAGGTGTAGAAGAGGTGTGGGCAATGCCAGAGAAGCAATACATTTTTTAGTAACTACAGCACTGTTACAAGCCAATAAGTAATTATGTAAAGGAGTTTTATTGTATATGTAAACAATGCAGTTGTATAACAATTAAGAATATTAGATTGCATGTTTATTAAGCAGTAAGTGCATGAGGGAATGATTTCTGAAGGAAAGTATACATCAGAACTACAGCATTGACATTCAATGTAAGTGTATAGTAGTTACAGCCTTCTTCAAATGCTTTATTTTAAATATCAGTTTATGTGTACTTACTTTGCAAATACATGTCAGTTAGGAATTAACTGTGGAAGCAATGCCACAGAAGCAGCACATTCCTTAGTAACAACAGCATTGTTACACCCTTCTTCTTACACTTTAAGTGTCAGTTTCTGTGTACTTACTTTGCAAATGCATGTTAGTCTGTCATTAACTATAGAAACAATGCCACAGAAACAGCACATTCCATAGTAACTACAAGACTGTTACACCCTTCTTCTTACACTTTATTTTAAGTATCAGTTTATGCGTACTTACTTTGTAAGTACATGTTAGTTAGACATTAACTGTGGGAACAATGCCACAGAAGCAGAACATTCATCAGTAACTACAACACTGTTAAAAGTCAATAAGTAATTATGTAAATTAATAATTTTTGTTGTATAGCAATTTACAAAGTTAGATTGCATGTTTATTTTTAGTTCTTTTATTTTTTTTTGATCACACAGTGTACAGGTGGTGGCTCTGGGATTCAAACACATTTCTCCAGGTTTGCAGGTCAGTGTTTTTAACCACTATGCTATTCTATACTGCAGTAACTTCATGAGGGAATGATTTCTGAAGGACAATTTTAAGTGTCACTAACTACACTGTAACTATTGTTTAACTACATTGTAACTGCACTGCTATGTAGTTGTTAACTAGTTTTACAATGCATGTTGTGTACTTACATAACTTTAAATGTGTTGCTTTTGTGAGATTGACCCACACCTCTACTGCACCCACACCCCTGTCCTGCTGCTGCCCAGGTGGGTGGCTGGGAGTGGGGCTTGGCTACCCTCCGATGAGAGTCCTAATTCTTCTGTACCTAAGACTAAACTGTCCCATTGTACAATGTTGAACAGTCATAAGACTGTACATCATGTATATTACCCCCACACTTTAGTTGCTACTTTATTGTGTTTCAGCTGTATTCTTGCACTTAATTGTACCTCACTGTACTCAGTATATTCAATGTGATCTATGTCCTGTCCCTTTCTCTGTTAATGTAAGTTTATTGTCTGTATTACCTATGTACCATCTTTATTGCCTGGGTCATGCCTGAAAATGGTCCACTGAATCAGTGAACCACCCAGTAAATAAACAAACACACTAAGAAAAAAAAATAAATATCACCAATCTGCTGTGTGAAGTGAAAGTGCGTGATGCCAGATACACATGCTGGGACACTTCCTTAGCCATTACATGCCCTGTTCACTAGCTGAAGGAGGTGGCAGCCATGGCACCATCATTCACACCAAGCTGCCACAGCCCCCTGACTATACCATGAGTGCTTGAGGCATGGTGGTGAAGATGTGCATATAACAGCTAAGGAAGAGTCCCTCCATGTGTATCTGGCACCACCTACCATCACATTACTCCACACATCAGATAAGTGATATCTATCTATCTACATAAATATCTATCTACACACAGACACACACACACACACATATATATATATATATATATATTTATCAGTGTCAGCGGCTCAGTAGGTAGCACACTCGCCTCTGAGACTGGGAGATCAGAGGGCTGTGGGTTCAGGTCCCACATCTGGCACTTGGGTTAATATTCCAATACTGACACTGTAGTGCAGTATGAGAGGGGTGCTGCATTTCTGAGGTGCCATCTTTCGGATGAGATGTTAAACCGAGGTCCCATCTGCCTGGATTGGTGGTAGTTTAGGTGGATGTTAAAGATCCCATGGCACTTATCGCAAAGAGTAGGGGAATTTTTATTAAAACTTGAAAGCAAAAAAACATACATAATAATGTTGTGTCACACAAAATCGTAATGCAAAATTAAAAGTAAACATAAATAAGTATTTCATCATGCATCCAATACAAAATGTAATTTTCATAGTCCCCAAACTTATTAATATATGCTTCCCCCAAAAGAGTAGGTGAATTTTCATTAATACTGACAGAAATTACATACATACATCATAGTGTTACTCCACATTAAATCAGAATTCAGAAGGAGTGGTAAAACAAAACAAGGATTGTGTCATACAACATGATATCATTCTAATATCATAGGCATATATCCCCAAAATTCTATTTAAACAAAAGCTAGAAAAATAATATGAAATGCATACTGTAAATAAATAAATAATATCAAAGTCATGTAAAAGAAAAAGCAATAAGGCCTGAAATTATCAAATAAGTATCATATCCATACAGAGGCCCAGATATTCAGACTGCGCCAGGCTGTGGTGCAAGCCTGGGCACTGCGCAAATGGGCTGTGCAGGGGTGTTGACAGGGTGATATTCAACGGAGCTGCACCATGCCACAGCATCACTGAATATCACACACTGGCCACCCCGCAGTGCAAGTGGCCAGAATGGAGCGGGGGATGTGCTAGCGCAAGTTCCATTGCGCTAGGCGCAACAACTGCAATATTCAAAAGTGCACGTGCAAATGGGGCCATAATGCATGCAAGGTGCAAATGAGGCCATTTACATGTCATTATGGCCCCATTTGCATGCAGGTGTGCCAATCCCTGGTGACTTGCGCCTGGCACCCTGCCAGGCTGCAGCCATCAGGGACCAACGCCCCCTGCACAGCACGGCAATGTGCCCCACTGTCCGATTGAGGCATATGTAGATTTAAATTATTGTCCAATATCTCTGGTGGTCCTGTGGACTGCACGCAGCCCGATATGGGCTTCAGTATGAAAACAATTCGTCCCATATCCTTGGTGGTCCAGTGGACCGCTTGCAGCCCGATCATGGGCATAAGTTATAATGTAAATGTTCAATATCCCTGGTGGTCCAGGGGACCACTTGCAGACCAATCGTGGGTGTCAATAACACATTAATGCTACAGCAACCAGACCCTAATTGGTCTAACAGTACCCCCCTCCCCACCCGCCCACTGGGCCCCACCACCCGCTTCCCCGGTCAGTGCCAGGTTGCAGCTCCCCACCCGCTTGCTGCCCTGCTGTCCGCCGACTGACACCATACAGTGGGGCTGTCGTCCATTGGTCCACAAGCATTGAGCTAATGGGCGTGCAATATCTATACAGTCCAGATATGTAATGGATCCATTCACATATCTGGACTGTGTAGTACGGATCAGAGAAGCCAATCAATAGAACCCCACAAGGCCTGAAAAACTTGAGGATGTAAAAGATTCTGTTCAGAGAACTTAATTGCCAGGATGGCAGAGTCAATCATATGAAATAACAGTATTTCCATAAAAATAAGTTTTTGGATGGGTAAATGACATCTGACATTCCAAATAAAATATTTAAAACACGCCAGAATTATCCAAATAGTTGGAGGGATGTAAACCAGCCATGTGGATGGTAGAACCTAAACATAAAATGTCAAAGTTGATGTCTGTAAAGGGAGAAGAACTCCAGTGTTGGCCTACCAATACCCCAAAGGACCGAATACATGGGCAAGTAAAATATAAATGATGCATGGTTTCTATTTCAGTAGAACACAGAAGTCGAGGGCAAAATCTATCTTTTATTCCTTTATGCTTCAGGTTACCCTTAACATTCAATTTACACAGGGCAGACAACCACAGAACATCCTACATTTGAGGGGGTATACAAGAGCAAATCAACATGGTGCCAATCTGGGTTCTCTCTGAAGCAGTATAATCAGAAAAAGGGGAAGGTTCCAAAAAAATGTATTCAAAATGAATTGATAAAGCTGTTTTCTAGTCAAAGAGAGAAAATGATCCCTGGACAATGACCAAAGCTTAGTCTTTCTTACACAAGAAGAAAAAACACCTGGGAGAGATAACAAAGAACGATGTCTACAAATAACACCATGTAAAGGCCAAAACTGAAAAATGGGATTAAGACTATCCATGACCCAAGGGATCCATAAATTGTCCTTAGTTAATAGAACCAGACATGGAAAAGAAAAAAAGTATCAGATGGACCATGCAAAGGCCCCCATATTTCTTGTCCAAAAATAAAATGCCTCTCTTTACTGGATTAACCTACTACCCCATATATAGGAAAAAAATAACCCATACATCTTAGTTTCGAGCTGTAGTGGTAAGGGGTAAACAATACTAAGATGAAGAAAAAAAGAAAGTAAATATGTTTTGATCATATAGATTCTTTTCGCTTTAGACATTCTTCATTTATTTCAGACATCAATCTTGACCTGTGCTTGCTGAAGTTTGGTTTGCCAATTCAGAAGAGCCATGTTCCCCTTCCCAAAAAGCACACCAAGGATACTGCAGGGTTCAAAATATAAGGGAATGCCAATAATTTCAGTCTTATCAAAAGGTGCTGTACCAATCAGCAAACACATGCTCTTGTGAAAATTTAGCTGAGCTGCCGTGCATTGAGAAAACAAAAATAAGATGTGACCAGCAGCAGTGCAGGAATTAGTGTCTGCTAAAGAAGGCACAAATCATCCGCATAAGCAATGGATCGAATTTCAGGATCCAAGCTGAAAAAGGATAGGCCCTTAATCATTGCATCCTGGTTTAATCTGTGGATCAAGGGGTCCAGGGAAAAAATATACAATAAGGGGCTAAGGGGGCAGCTGTGCTGTAAACCTTTTCACACTTTAATAGGATTACCAATCCAACCATTACTTTAAGGTCTAATAATGGCATTCTTATAGCCTAATTTCAACCAACTGATGAATTGAGAGGGAATACAATAATGTTGGACACATTTCCAAAGATACTCATGGAGAACCTTATCAAAGGCCTTGCTTTGATCCAGTGCAAAAAGGAACCCCATGAGTTGACCAGACTGACCCCTGCTCCAAATTTCACGAAGTAAAATTAAATTATCAAAAATAGATCTGCCTGGGATACTACAAGCTTGGGATGAATGTATCAGATCACCAGCCACCAGTGCCAATCTATTAGCCAACAATTTGGAAAGAATCTTATAATCAGGATTCAGTAGCAAAATCAGTCTCCAGTTAGACAATAGGGACCTATCATCAGTTTTGTATAATAATATAACAAGGCCTTCCCACATACTGGGTGATAATTGTTCTGTAGTCAACACAGTGTTAAATAATAAAACCAATTCTGAGCGTAAGACACTGGAAATATTTTTGTAAAGTTCATAAGAAATACCATCCGGACCAGGTGCAGAACCCATTCTCATAGACTTAATGACTCCTTGAAGCTCCAAAGCAGTAACAGGCTGAAGCTGACATTAAAAGAGATAAACAAGGCAAATCACAACTCTCCAACCATAAATTAATACCACTGTCAACACTAGTAGGAGCCTGAAACATAGAAGAAAAATGCCTATCCAATTCTGCCAAAATATCAGAATGTTTAGTAAACACAGTACCCTGTTCTGTAGTAAGAAAGGATATGACTTTCTTATGATGTTGGGAAAAGCCAAATTGGAAGGGATTAGAGAAAGCTTGAGACCCCTGAGTCCCATACCTCTGTTCAGCCAGTAATGATTTATATCTATCATACTGAATATCAGACATAATTTGTTTGACCAAAGAGATTTGAGCAGATAAATCCAAAGTAGAAGTTGCTTGCTGAGAAAAAAGGGTGTGTAACTCCTGTTTATTCAAAAGATACTGGTCCATTTTGTGTCTACCAATACGTTGCCCTATTTGTTTAAAATAGGACTGAAGGTCAACTTTGGTATCTTCCCACCAAACTTGAACATAGTTGTATGAAAAACAGACAGACTTCCTGTAAAAGCCCCTGAAAGCCACCATATGGGTATTCAATAATGTGAGATTCATTCCGTAGCATCCTGGACCCCTCCTCATCTTCTCAAAGTTGGAAACTGTAAGGCTTAATAGCACATGATCAGAAGAGGGCACTGGTATAGTAGCAGAATGAATAATATCCAAAGTTTAAGAAATAAACCAGTAATCAATTCTGGCTGAGAGAACCCCTCTAAAATATGTTTTTGGGGTAATACACCCTGGTCTATCAAAAGTATCCATCAGACTACTATTGGTGAGAAGAGTATTTAAACTGGAAACATCACAAAAAACATTGGAGGTCTGGGACCCTCTGTCAGTTTTATACCGGCTACAATTAAAATCACCAACCAAAAGAACATAACTAGAAGTAAATAAATAAGGTTGGATGGCCTGAAACAAATCAATCTGTGCCTTTTTAGTTTGGGGTGCATAAACATTTATATAAAGAAAAGTTGCAGAACTTAATAAAACATCTAGCAGAAAGGCCCTACCAGGGACTATATCTACCTGGTGTACAACATAAATATCAGGGTTATTTAAGCAAATCCCAACACCACTACACTCATCTTCTCCCAGAGACAAAAAAGGAAGCCCCATAGAATCACGCTGAGCTAGCAAATGCCGTATCTTCCAAGGAATGTAACCGAGTATCTTGTTAAAAAAAAGATATCTGAGTGGACAGAGGACAATTGTACATATGTCACAGCCCTTTTCTTCTCAGATTTAATGCTGTTAGCATTTAAAAAAGTTACAGCAATATTATATAATGAAACAGAGGATGGGCATACTTATCAGTGTTTTTTCTTTACCCTAGCTCTGGAACCCAGTCTCCGAGTTTGGGGCTTGGGGGTCATGATCTTCCTGTGGGAGTTCACTCTCAGAAGCTCCGTCAATCTGAGAAGAATGGAATGCGGCAGAATCCGACTCAGAACCCATGTCACCATCCTCAAGGGGAAGACCATTAAATTTATTTTGCATGGGAAGAGGGTCAGGAGGAGGTTGTGACACCTCCCCACCCTTGCGTCTGGTACTCCTACATCTCCCAACTACTTGAAAAAGATCAGGTACCTGAAGGGAAGAGGCATAACCTGGGAAGAATCTCCAGGCAGGGACACAGGGACAGGCTCAATAAGCAAAGGATTAGGGGGAATCGGAGTAACCTGTGGAACCAGAGGGGCAGAGGTGGATAGAACCGGCACCGGAACCACAGGACCTGGAAAGGGTACCTGCGAGGGGAAGAGACCTGGAATCAGACAGAAGTCTGGCAGCCTGTTACAGAGCAGAGTTAATATAGTAATCTTGAATGGCATAATCATTGTTGGAAGTATTATGAGAGGCCCAGGGACAGTCAGTGAATGAGTGACCATCGTCACAGAGACTGCATTTTAAAGGACCACTACAATGAAGCATGGAGTGGCCAAAATCCCCACACTGAGCACATTTAACAACATCACAGATGCGACTCAACTGTCTAGAAGAGCCACATTTATAACAGTGATGGGGCTGACCTGGATAAAAAATAAACCCTTTGTCACGACCAATGTAGGAACAATTTGGAAGATGCAAATTAATTTTCACCCTCCACCCCCCCAGTCCAAAAGCCTCCATCATCAATAATAGGGTCAGGGTTACCCTGAATTTTACAGCATTTCTCCAACCAGTACAAAATATCCATGGTATTGACTCCCTCATTGCGGAAAAGAACAGTAATAACCTTAAAAGTCTGTTTAGTGAGGGGTATGGCTTGAAATTTTCCCATAAGGGGTTTGTTTTCATGGCAGCATGCTTCAACCAAAACCTATCCAAAATATCAGAAGAGCGAAAACTAATGTCGAAAGACTGCTCCCCAGATAAGGGAATAAATGCATATACCTCAGTAGAAGAAAAGCCCATTTGTTGCTTTAAAAGTACTTTCCCCACATAAAATCTGCTTGGGGTATCAACCACAGGTCCTGTAAATCAAAAGCAAACAGCATAACGCCTCTTTGCCAAATCAACCAGCTTCTGCAAGAGGCTAGCATAAGTAGGAGCCTCCAGCTGCACTGGAGCCGGTATATACGCTGCAGCAGGAATAGGTAGGTCTCCCCCTAAGTTCCCCTTCTGAGAGGACGGTTCAGGAAAAACTGAAGAGGAATCAATAACAGGACCCATATCAGCAAATAGCAGCAGTGAAAAAGAAATAGTAACTGAGTCGGTCGGGAGATCCGACAGAGGGTGCTCCATAGGCAAAGGCTCTAGAACAGAGGGGGTATCTGTAACAAGTACAGCAGGAACCAAATCCTTATCTGCAGAGGCCTCAACAACTGCCACGGTAGGCTGAGGAGATCCAGGGAGTGGCACCCCGGAGTCAGGCGTCTATATACCGGAGGCTCGCCTGGTCCAACCAGCTTCTTGTAAGGCCGTATCAGCCGACCAGGAGGATGGATCGGGAAATTCCACAGAAGGCAAGGCTGTGCAAACAGCAACAGGTACATGTACATCAGGGGAACCAGAGAAGCCGCAAAAGGTTTTTTGTTTTGGGTAGGCAGCTGTGAGGGTGAAGACTGCTGTGAACACTTTCGTTTAGCCTGGTCGTCTTCAGTTTTGTGGCAAGCAGCAAAATATTCTCTCTCAGCAGCATGGAAATGGGCTGCCAAATGAAGTAACTCCTCTTCTGAAGAAGCATCAGGAAGCTGTACAGAAAGACCCGATTCAGGCTGCTGGGGAGTCGCAAAATTCACATTCATACTGGAAGTCAGCAAATTAACATGCTGGGGGAGAGGCTCACCACTCGAGACCAATTGCTGGCCGCCTGGCAGGCACATTCCAGCTGCCTCATGAGCCACCTCCTGTACTGGAACAGAGCTCCTTCTCCAATGGCATCCATCGTAGAGTGCAGAACCCTGATGGATAGAGACACAGCGCCCTCTGTCCTCAGAGTAGGGGAATTTTTTATTATTATAACATGGCAAGAAACATGAAAGAAAAAAAGAAAATAATTGCAAACTATGTTAACTCATACAAAATAATATTTCCAAAACATTTAGGATCCTAAAGCAAAAAAGTATTTCAAGCATACATTTAGCCACACTATACGGTTTAATTCCTAATTAGCAATAAATTACTTTACTATTTGTATTTAATGAAAATATTAAACTCCTTCCACCATAAAAACACTTTTAAAGCAGAAAATGATCCCACATCTGAAGTATAAAGTTTAGACATGGCTTGAGAAACCATAACCCAAACAGTGTCATATGGCATCATCCTTTGATAGAGAACCCATTGACACCTACTTTGCCACAAATAATATGTTAGGAAGCATAAGAAAACAGCCAGTGTATCTAAATGGTAATGACCACCTAAATGCTCATAGTCTCCTAAAATTAAAAAATCATACATCATATTAGTCAACCATGACATATTCCAAGAATGTCCTAGATAAATCCATAGAGAGTTAACAAATGAACATGTAAATAAAAAAATGTTCCATAGTTTCCTCTAAGTTTGTACAGTCCATATAAGGACAATTTCGTTCCTCCAAAACCTTGTGTTTAGCATTCCCCCAGACATTTATTTTCCCATAAACAGATAACCATAGGTGATCCCACATGAAAGGGGGGATCATAGGATTAAGGAGTTGGGCCAAAGCTTTATGGTTGTTCTGCGGGAGAAATTCTTAAAGATAGGGTCGGTGGGAAAAACACAGGCCATGACAGTACCATAAAGTTTTCTACCAGAATTTTGAATAATAAGTTGTTTAGATATTCCCCATTTGTATAGTTTAGTGACCACCAGTCAAAAGAAGACAGGTACGTGGAGATATACTGATAGCCGAGAGGGAGCAATCCTCCAAGCTGTCAAGTACCGTGATAAAATATTGCGTGTCCAAACATTATGTGGATGTGAGAAAGGCACCAACCCACTTTTAACTGTCTGAGAGATAAATAGCGTATGAAAAAAAATAACAGGATCTAACATCCCAAGGCCCCCCTTTTCTCTGGGTAAATAGGTAAAGCACCTCTTTATGGGTTAAGCCTATTTCCCCAGAACATCTGGAAAAAGGAACTATATAGTTTTACCTCCAGATTCCCAGGAGGGGATAAAGCATTGCTACATAAAGTAGAACAGGTACTAAAATGTTTTTAATAATTTCAACTTGTTTTAATCTAGACAATTTCCAATGTTTCCAGCGCATCATTTTGTATTCAACTTTCTGTAACCCTATTTCCCAATTTAATGCTGGTAGATGTTGGGGCCCAAAAATGATCCCCACAATCTTTAGAGGTTCTAGGGAGAAAGGGATGCCTTCCACACAGCAAGGGGGTGGAGAGTTGGAACCTACAAAACACACTCTGCTTTTAATGACATTTAATTTTCAATTTGAAAATAAAGAAAAATTTGAGAATTCCTGTAAAATAAATGGTAAATGAGCTGTATTTGGGTAGAAACAGCAGACATCATCTGCATAGGTCTGTACCCGTAACTCCTTCCCAGAGCATGGCTCTGAGATACCTGACCACGAGGGGGAAAGGGCCAATTTTTTAAGAAGGAGATCCAAAGTAAACACATATAATAAGGGGCTAAGGGGAGGGGGCACCCTTGTCTAACCCCTGTAGGGACAGAAAACCCCTTAGTAATCTGGTCCTGAATAACTGGGTAACAAAGGTAGAAGAATATAGCAGTTTGATTTGAGAAATTAAATTATCTGGAATTTTTTAGGCTCTAAGAGCCTTAAATAGTAAGGGCGGGTACACTCGGTTGAAAGCTTTTTCTTGATCAAAGGAGACCAGGCAAGCTGACCTGCCATTAAGAGATAAAAATTCAAACAGGTCCCTTATGACCATTAGGGCGTGTTGAATTTTCCTAGAGGGTAAGCCGCAAAACTGATATGGAGATATAAGTAAGGAGGCATAGGTTTTTAATCAATTACTGAGGATTTGTGCCAAAAGTTTATAATTTGAATTTAAGATGGTAATAGGCCTCCAATTTTGGAGACAGGGTTTCCCCCCTGATTTAAATAAAAATATCAATAAACCTGTCAAAAAGGCAGGATATATTTTCTGGGTTGAAAAAAAATATTCGAATACAAACATTAAACATAGAGAGAGTTCCTGAGCAAAGGTTTCATAAAATTCAAATTGCAGCCCTTCCACTCCAGGAGAAACACCATTTTTCTAAGATTCTATCACCTGTTCAAAATCACCCCAGCTTACATATTCTTGATTTTCTGGAATATTTATTGAACTACAACATATACTGTATCAGCTGACTCCAAATATGGAAATAAGGAAAGGGAGAAAGCTCTGATACACACCCAGCAGACAAGGGCTTCAAAACAAACCCTGAGTCCCTGAATAAAGGCTGTTGCATATGAGTAGAAGCAAAAGGGAGACTCTTGTCAAACTGAAATGACCGGCACCGAGGTGCGTTCTCCTCGAGTCCGGTTTCTATAGTCTCTGGAGGTCTTTAGTTCTTCGGCTGTAGGCACCTGCCAGTAGAAGTGGATAAAGTGCCAGCCTGCTTAGAGTTAGAAACACGAGTTACAATGGGAGCAAAATTCTCAGAGAGTGACTCACCCGGCCCCGCCTGGGCCAGAGCCTTTGATGCTGCTGCATCACGAACACTGTCATCTGGCCCTGTCAAGGGAGAGACTGAAGGAATTCCAGCTTGCAGTTTGGAAATTAAATCCCTCAGTTCATGTTCTTTCTCTAAATGATGAATTTTCTCCATGGTTACTTGTTGAAGCAAAGAAGTCTCTGCTTCAGCTGAAATCGGAAAAGACTCTTCTTCTCCCAATAACGGCATAACTTCTACATGACTTAAATCTTCTGTTGACAAAAACACTTCAGGAGTTTCATTTCCCATACTGTGTGATTCCAAATCCTGCACTCTATCATGCTGAGCGTCTAGAGCAACATAGGCAGGAGAGGAGGCTTGCTCTCCCACCACAGAGCTGTCCATCTCCTCCAGAGGAACAGTGGAAGTGGCCATAATCTCAGGCTACAGGCTCCCTCTACTGACACGAGTAGGGGAATTTCCCCAGTGTCCTGGCCAAATTTCCCTCATTCACTAAAAATACCACCAACAGCTTAATCTGGTTCAATTTCAGTTGCTTACCATTTGTATCCCCTCCCCCGGTCACCCCTGAAAAAGGTACTTCTAGGCCCAGTGGACTTATCGGGTCAACAAAATTCAACAAAACAACAAACAATATATATATATATATATATATATATATATAAATTCTTTATAAAAACTTTGTTAAGCTATCAGTTAGGATTGTTTCCCACCAACAAAAGTGTGGAAATTCAACGTTAAGTTACCACCCATCACCCAACCCCACACCCCATCCTCAAAACCCTAACCCCACATTTTCCCCACTCCCCCATCCCCCCACACACACACACATATATGCAAGCAGGGGACAGGCCAAGGCAGCACAACCAATCAGAGACAACCAACATCATGTAACAGAAGTAACATAGACCTCTCTAAATTTACTACAAGACACATCCATCATCATGGTCCACCAACTGTGAGTTCTGCTGCCAACAGAGTGCCTTGGGGGTACACATGCATCGTGGGCAACCATGTGAGATGGTGCACAGTAAGCATTTTTCTGTTACAAGCATCAATAACAAGATTTAAGCAGATGCCCATATTTCAATTGTTAAGAAATGATGAAACACACAGTATGTTATCTATAGATGGCTATATTGCAAATAAAAGTTTGCATAACCCTAGTAGCAGTCATTGGATGTTTGCCTATTTTTTTTTTCTGATAGATTAAGCCAGTCCTATTAACAAATGGTAGTAATAATAAAAGTAATGTTTTGTAGTATAGTTTACGAGCAATATGTGACAATAACAGTTGCAACATCCAAAGCTAACCATAACATGATTGTAATGAGTATTTCCAGGTAACACAGCAGTATAACAACATTTAATGGTGCTAGTCTCATACCTGAGCAGTATCTGAACAGTACTATTTATGTGTCAGCTGTATCTGTCCTGCTACCACATGCCTATGTGGTAGCAGCGATACCTGCAGCAAGCCAATTGTTGAATTATGACACATAAAAATCAATATTTAGAAAATTTGTACAAAGTTTCACTGTATGAAACAGACATGCCAACTATAATGTGTCATCATACTGTGCTGGCAGTATAGAGTTGATCATACTGTAATTGTTTTTTCATTACATATTGTTATGGGAAATGAGTACAGTGTAGTGTTTATTGTGCTTACAGATGTTATTGACTCGCAAAGTGTCTTACAATCTTGCATGTGTCTTGCATATGTGTGTGTGTGCATGTGTGTGTGAAGGAGTGGGGTTGGGGGGAATGCAGAGTTAGGGTTTTGAGGTTGGGGTGTGGGTGTGGGGTGGTGGGGTGGTAACCCTAATGTTGAAATTCCACGCTTTTGTCAATGGGGAAACAACCCTAACTGATGCATTAACAAAGTTTTTGGCGAAGAATTTCCTTTCTTTTTGAAAAAGTGTACTATAAGTAGCAAATGTTATGTGTTGGTGGGCCCCACGCTCCCACCAAGCTGCCCATTTGTTCATAATGATATGTGTCTGTGGGCGCACAGGCCCTCCAGGCCCTGCTCTCCCACTTACAGATAAGTGTGGAGCCATACAGCAGTATATGTATTTGTTTACCGGGTAGGTGCACTGATCCAATGGACCATTTTCTGGCATGACCAGGGCCATAAAGATGGTACATAGGTTCAGTAATACAGACAATACACTTACATTAACAAAGAAAGGTACAGGAAATAGATTACATTGAATATATTGAGTACAGCTAGGTACAACTACCATAAGTGCAAGAATTCAGTTGAAACACAATAGAATAACAGCTAAAGTGTGGGTGCAATATACGTGATGTACAATCAGTCAGTCATGACTATTCAGAATTGTACAACAGGACAGTTTAGTTTTAGGTAAAGACGAATTAGGACTCTCATCTGAAAGTAGCCATGCCCCACCCCCAGCCATGCATCTGGGTATCAACAGGACAGGGGTGTGGGTGCAGAAGAAGTGTAAGTCAATCTCACAAAAGCAGCACATTTAATGTTATGTAAGTACACAACACGCATTGTGAAACTAGTTAACAACCACATAATAGTACAGTGTAGTTATACAGTAGTGACAGTGTAGTTAGTGACACTTAAAATTATTCTTTAGAAATCATTCCCTTATGAAGTTATTGCAGTATAGCATAATGGTTAAAAGCACTGACCTGCAAACCAGGAGAACTAGGTTTGAATACCAGAGCCACCACTTGTATACTGTGTGACCCCCCCAAAAAGAGAACTAAAAATAAACATGCAATCTAACATTGTAAATTGCTATACATTAAAAAAATAATCAATTTACATAATTAGTTATTGACTTTTAACAGTGCTGTAGTTACTAAGGAACATGCTGCTTCTGTGGCATTGTTTCCACAGTTAATGCCTAACTAACATGTACAGTACTTACAAAATAAGTATGCAGAAACTGACACATAAAAAAGTGTAAGGGGGAACAGTGCTGTAGTTACTATGGAATGTACTGTTTCTGTAGCATTGTTTCCACAGTTAATGACTAACTAACATGTATTTACAAAGTAAGTATGCAGAAACTGAGACTTACAGTGTAAGAAGAAGGGTGTAACAGTGCTGTAGTTACTAAGGAATGTGCTGCTTCTGTGGCATTGTTTCCATATATATTGAGGGGCATGCATGCTCCGGCTCCTTCCCTATAAAAGTCCTGCATAATGGCTCACCTATCACTGATAAATCTGGGATATTAGATCTCCTAAATAATCATGTTGCCACCACAGGAATGGATTTTGACTCCTCACCTGCCAGTAATCTTCGAATACAGCTCCCAACTCAGGCATCATCAAATCATGCCACTACCTGTCATACCTCAACCTCAGTTTTCTCCTTTATGCCTGTCATGCTTAAAGAAGTAGAGGACTTGCTACTTCAACTGGATACCAGAAAAAGCGAGGATGCAAATTTCATTGGTCCATATTTTCTAAAGCTCAGCTACCATATCCTGGCCTTGCCTATCTCATTCCCCTTTAACCTAACCCTAGCTCTGGGTGAACTCCCAACAATCTGGAAGACTGCACAAGTAATACCTCTGTTCAAATCAGGAGACCCAAGTGACCCCAATAATTACAGGCCTATTTCTCTACTCCCCAGCCTCTCTAAATTGCTAGAGAAAGTAGTTAACTCACAACTTAGGAATTATCTGGACTCCTCCAACTTGCTCAGCTCTGTACAATTAGGTTACAGGCCTTGTCATAGTACAATCTCTGCTCACACAAAGATAATGAATGACTGGCAGAGAGCCCTTGATGGAAAGAATTTCGTGTGTGCTGTCTTTCTTGATCTAAATAAGGCATTTGACACGGTGGACAATGAACTACTTCTGGATACCCTCCATAACATAGGTGTGGACAAGCTATCCCTGAAACGGTTCTCTTGCCACTTTACCAGTCGAACACAGCACATCAAAGCAGTGAGCGACCTCTCACCTCTTAAACTGATCACAAGAGGTGTGCCACAGGGCTCCAGTTTGGGCCCTCTGCTATTTGCCTTATACATCAACAGTATCGACTATGGCATCAAAGCATCTGACATCCATCTCTTTGTGGATGACATGGTCCTCTACACTGCCAGATCTACTCCCAAGTGTGCCTGAGCAGCCCTCCAATAGGACTTTAATATATTACAATGAAATCTGCTAAACCAAAAACTACCCTTAAATGGCAAAAAAACGAAGGCTATGATCCTGTCCCCAACCAACTTGACCTCTAACCCACCCATGCATGTTACTGTAACGCCTACTACCATGCTGGTCGGTGAATCCCTAGATTATGTAGACAAATTTAAATACTTTGGGATGTGGATTTACAGTCGACTTTCCTTCTCTGAGCACATAGAGGAACTGTAAAAAAAAACTGAAGCAAAGGCTTGGTCTGTTTTATAGAATCAAAAAGCTACTTACTCAAGAGTCCAGGAGGAGGCTGGTTCAATCAACCTTTTTAGCACTCTTGGACTATGCCAACTTCTACATGGCCAAGTATAGCACAGTGGTTTAAGGCTCTGAGCTGCAAATCTGGAGACCTGGGTTTGAATCCCACAGCCCCTACTTGCATACTGTGTGACCCTGAGCAAGTCACTTAACCTCCCTGTGCCCCCAGGTCCCAGGTTACACCTGTAAACAAGCTTTCAGCTTAGTGTGTCTCACCTGGTTAAACAATTGGAAAAAAAAAGTTCCAGGGACAGCCCTAGCTAAGCTTGATGTCTTGTACTACAGGGCCCTATGTTTCATTTCTGGTGCAGCTTCCACCACACATCATTGCAAACTGTATGCCCAGTTGGGTTGGTCTTCCCTTATGTCCAGGAGATGAAGAATGCTGCTTTCTGGTCCTACAGAGCAATTATTAAGATGCTACTGCAGTATACCTCTGATTGCTTGCCCTTCTGTGCTCTTGGTAACTATGCCCTGAGGAGTTGTTCCTACATCTCCTTATTTGTACCTGAAGTCAAATGCTGATTTGGTAGATCCTCTATCCATTTCACCCTACCTTAGCTATGGAATAAGTTCCAAAAAACCCTAAAACTGGCTAGTCCAGTTAAGCTGTTTGAATTCAGAATGCTCTATGCAAGATCCTTCCCTGAGCCATGTAAGGGCTCTGTGTCATCAAAATCAGCTTCAATTCACAAAATTGTACCATGGTGCTCCCCCCCACTTCTGTTTACCCTCCTCCCCACACTACCTCTGTGCTTCCTTCTACCTTTCTCTCATCTATCCCAGTAGATCTCGCTCTTAATTGTAGTTGCCATTGTACAAACGCTTCTAATTGACGTCTCTATAAGTGGGTTACTGCATTGTATAAATGCTGTAATTGTTGCATCTTCTGGGGGCCTGCTGCATATTTCTGTATAACTTAAATGTTGCTTTTCTTACTGCTGTACCAACAAAGTGTTCTTGTTATATTATTGTTCTGATTTGTTCAGCCTGTCAGGCCCACCTTGAAAATGAGCTTGCTCAATGGTATTCCACCTTGTAAAATAAAGATTGATTGATTGGTTGATTGATTGAATTCCTAACTAGCATGTATTCGCCAAGTAAGTACAATGAAACTGACACTTAAAATAAAGCATATGAAGAAGGGAGTAACTACTATACACTACATTGAATGTCAATGCTGTAGTTCTGATGTATGCTTTCCTTCAGAAATCATTCCGTCATGCACTTACTGTGTAATAAACATGCAATCTAATATTCTTCATTGCTATACAACTACATTGTTTACTTATACAATAAAAATAATTTACATAATTACTTATTGGCTTGTAACAGTGCTGTAGTTGCTAAGAAATGTGCTGCTTCTGTGGCATTGAGCCACACCTCTTCTTCACCCACACTCCTGGCCTGCTATGGCCAAGGTGGGTGGCTGGAGGTGGGGCATGACTACATACCATGCTTTACCACCGATCTGCTGTGTGGAGTTTTGGTGGGTGGCTAAGTACATAGAGGTAGGGACCCTTTCTAAACAATTACATGCCCTTCCCACTGGCTGAAAGGTGTGCCTGCCATAGCATCATCCTTCACATCAAGCTACCCCGTCACTCTCCCTATACCATGAAGGCTGGGGGTATGACACTAAATATAGGCAGACCAGTAGGTCCCTTTACTGGAAAACAGCAGTAATGGGAAGACCACCCATAACCTACAATTCTGTACTCCACACACACTGCAGGATCCAGTCTGCTCCTGCTCAGACCATTTGATTGGATGGCTGCTCTTGATCACAAGGCCTGGGAATGCACATTTGACACATTGCCTGCTGTTTATGTCAACAGGGTCCAAATTAGATTGCATGCTTAGTAAGCAACAAGTTCATGAGGGACTGATTTCTAAATGAGAACTTACATCACAGTTAGAGTACTGACATTTTGTAAATGTAAGTGTGCACAACTGCACATACATGTTAACTAGGCATTCACTGTGAAAACAGTACCATTATTTCTTAGCCACAATAATGTTATAGTGCCAATTAGTAATTATGTAAATGAAATATTTTTGTGTCCAGTGTCGTATCAATTCACAATATTAGGCTGCATGTTTAATAACCTGTAAGTTCATGAAAAACTGGAATACGGACATGGAACATCATTCAAAGAGTTGCCAGTCAGTGCATATAACTGTAACAGACTGAAGTTGCATTGTATTCATATTTTAGTTACCATTCTTATTACACTTTAAAATTTTTCAGTGTGATTACCTTTGAAATAAATGTCAGATAGACATAGACAGTTGAAACAGTGTACATGACTTACAGTTACAGCATAGTTATAAGGTAGTTACAGTGTAGTAAGGGACACTTAAAATAAAGTGTTACCACAAAAATTAAAATTACATACTTATTGTAATTCTTGATCTTCCTGTGTATCGTCACCATTTATTACTGTCTGGGTGACAGTCGGAGGTGCCACACCCCGCGGGAGCTTTTTTTTGGTAGGGGGAGGGGCCACTGCCTTCAAGGCTGACGCATAACGTGGCAATTGTGGGTCGGCCACTAGAGGTCACCGGCTCCTCCTCTGTCTCAGTTCTACTCACTGGAGAAAGAGAGGAAAACTGATGGATAGAGAAAAGACAAGGGCAGGGCAAGGGAGCCCAAAGGATGACTAAAGGAAAGGATGTAAAACTGAAAAAGGATTAAGCCAGCAAGAGGCCAGAGGAGGAGGAGGAGGGCCTGAAGGTGTGGGCTTTGGCCCCAACCCCTGGGCAGCCAACCAGACAGAGAAAGAAGAGAGACAGGTAACATAAAGAGGAAGGAAGATGGGGGGAGGAAGAGAGAGACCCCACCACATCCTATGCCCAGAAATAGTTCTGGGAAAATAGATGTTGTTTGACATCCAGGAGGTCACTGAGCCTGTTACCATCCCACATGGACTGCAGAATTTGGCTAAACCAAAGCTAGGCCAGGTGCCCAGAACCTCCAGCTGGAGGAGATGAACAGCAGTTCAGACAGAGACTCAGAAATGAGTACTTCCCGACTTGAAAAGGTGAGAGCAGCATATTAGATGGACAGTATCAGACATCAATTCCACTCAATGAGAAGATATGGAGAAGGTCTTTCCCTTCCCCCACTTCAGTACAGGGTGGTGACAACCACACCAGGACAAGACCCCCTCCAGTTACCATTGTCCTGAGAGGGAGAATCTACATGGTTCAGGGGGGAATCCTATCCAGGACAAGTCCTACCCCCAAAGAATGGGGAGGGGAGGAAAAATCATATAAGGAGGGAGAGGGAGAGTCCCTATGGGCCCTCTCCTCCCTTCCCCACCCCACCTAGGGGAGATCCCCCACCACCAGGAATCAGTCATGACCCACAGGACTTAACCAAGTCCCAGAGGAACCCCCCTGGCTGAGAAGGGAAGGACCCAAAGGAAGTCACTGAGGCCAGGGCAAGAAGCCCTACTTGCCCTCCCTCCCAGGGTGGGCCCTCTGTTCCTTAGGAAGGGCAAAGAAGACCTGGAGGTACCAGTGGGACACCACCCACAATTGGTCTGAAGGAGAGGGAGAGCAAGCAGGAAGGGGGCATCACCGAGGGACTGAGACCAAGAAGGGAAGGTGGGCAGGTTCCTGAGATGAATGGTGAAGATACACAGGAAGATCAAGAATTATGATAGGTACATAATTTGCATATCTTCCCTGTGTAAATCTTCATCATTTATCACTGTCTGGATGAGTAATGAGCCCCCTGCCTGAGGGGGGCCCTGTATTTCCCTGAGGAATATGAGTCCCTCAGCCTCTCATGGGGGGGACCACTAAAGGAGGAGATCCATTACAGGCCAGTTAGGCCTGCAACTGGTCAGGGTGAGGTGGGGTCTCCCATTGCTTGGGAGACAGAAGTCACCCCTGTAGTTCCTGGCTCACCCTGTGGGAAAAAAGTGGGTCCTCCAGAAAGCAAAGGCAAGCACCCTACTCTGGGCCAGGGGTGACAACTTTGATAGATGAAGCCACGCCATCCACCTAATGCAGATCACTATCACCACTAGCCTTGAAGCTACTTCATTGGCATCATAAGACACCCTTGCCTGGTGCCTTGCGAGCTCCATGCCCCACTTGGGGAGGTCAATGGCCTGTCTGGTTGCTTTCACATCAGGCAGCAATGCCAGCACCTGGCCTAGCATTGACCACAGATGCCTGTTGTAGGCAGTGTGGTGTGCCAGATGAGCATCAATGCTGAGCATGATAAGCACTGAGGAGAACACTCTCCATCTCCAGTGGTTGAACTCCACAGAGTCCACATCCAGGGGTTGGTCGTGCAGCAGATGTCTATGCTCAGAAGGGGTATCCAGTACCCTTACTACCGAAGTGGGATGAGGCAAGGTCCCTGGAGACCCCTGGGGCATGCAATACCTGTTCTCGTAGTCCACAGGGGCTGGAGGTGGGGCAGATGGGCACTGCCAGTTGCAGGATGATGCCTCTTGCTAGGGAATCAGCCAGGAAGAGACCACCAGGTGATCCGCACTGAATTCACTATGAAAAACACACGTCATCCACTCAGTATTGCATCTTGCAATGTGAGCTAGGTGCAGATCACCAACCAGCCTCGATAGGAAGCGCTGATATTCTGTCTGATTAGTGTCTGAGGACAGATGGACAAAGGTATCCTCTTCCTCGAAGGAGAAAGATGAGGAGGCCAACAAATCTGAGTCTGGCTGCTGTGGGGGAGATAAGCAAATGACCTGCTCATCCATAACCCTGACATACCTGGGGAAGGCAGCAGCAATAGCTCTGAACTGCTTCCAGATCAAAGGCCTTGAAGGACCCACATGCCCTGGGAAATGAGGGGTGCAACAAAGGCAATGGGGAGATACAATTCAACTTATATGAGTGACCTCTGCCAGGGCTAGGGGACCTCACTGGTGATCTCAAGCCTTCTGGAGATCCGCTGGTCCACACAGTTACTGGCCGCTCAACCAGCTCAAAGTGGTCAGCACTGAGCCCTGAAGGGGAAACTCCCCTGTGGGGAGACTGGGACCACATACAACTAGAAGATCGTACCCCAATCCCACCCAATAAGGCCTCCCTCGAAGGGGATAATGGAGAGAACAAGGGCTTGGCACTGCAACTCCTCCTCGAACCCTGAAGGGTCCCCAGGGAAGGTCACTGCCCCACGCCCTTTCCTCTCAACCTCACCGACTGTGGGTTCGACCTCTTCTTCACTCCTGAAGCTTGGGACTGCGCCAGTTCTGCAGGCCCCCAGAGGGAGGCTGCAGAAGAAGAAGTCCCTGTTCTAGCTCCTGGGGGCAAATGGCACTGGTATTAGGACTGGCTGCTGTCCAGGGGCCCGAGACCCAAACCACTATCCCCTCAGACCAAGGGCCACTATCAGCAGGCCTGCTCCTGATGCCATCAATGATGTGAGAGACAGCAATGACCATAATCGCCGGTGCCAAGGGAAAAGATGCCTGGGAGGGTGCACAGGTACTGTGCACCAGAATGCTCTTGGACTCCGTGGAGTTGAGCAGCAAGTCTGGATCAGTTTCCCGATCATCTGGCAGTGGAGAGGAGGAGATCTTGAAGACCTCCAGATGAGTGGCCCCAGAGGTTTTCCCACCTGTGGCACCATGAGAGGCACTGTGGGATGGCCCAGTACTGCTCTCAGTGCCGTGCTGATCACTGGAGCCATGAACGGCCCCAGGATTCAGAATGACACCGGCAGGTGGCACTGAGAAGGCACCATGCTGGGCCCTGCAGGTGTGGACTGTGACACCGGGGGAGCCTGCACCTCTGAGGAGGTGACTGTTTGTGTGGTGCTCCTGGCCCAGCCCCTGAGAGGGCTAGACCATTCTTCCAGCACCATGGAAGAGGCCTCCTCCCAGGCAATTCTAGAAGGGGAGGAGGCCCTCTCCTCACTGGTCTGTATAGAACTGGGAGAGGACACAGAAGAAGGGCAGAGACACCTGCAGTTGAAGTCCCTCGAACAACAATGCCATCTAAAAATCGGTGGATCATTATCGACATTCCACATGTGGTGCTCCAGTTTTCTATGGTCCATGGAGAAACAAGTGTTGCAACTATTCATATTGTGAGACAGACCCGACAGGCGAGGCATCAGTCATGCTGGTCTGTCACAGACATCAACTGGCGCAGTGACACCAATGCATAGGAGGCTGGCCCACCTTTGAAGAATGCTTTTTGTCTCCAGATGAACCCAAAACAACAGACTTGGAGTTGCTTCAAGAAAGAAAGAAAAAGGAAAGGTCTTACCTGATTCCTGCAGAAAATGGTGCTGAGTTACTAGGAGATGGCAGAACTGGAATGGAGCAAAAATGTAATTGACAATGGCATCAAAACAACTGACTAGGTAGCAATGTTGCAGATGAAATTTCTTCAGCAGGTGCAAGGTGCAGCACTCTCAACAGTGGGAGAAGCAGAACTGGGGTGGAGGAGGAGCTGGTGCCTCCTGAGCACCATCTAATGCATTGGCCATGAGGGCAGTGCCACCTCCTAAACTGGCTCCTCCCCCTACAAAAAAAAGGTCCCGCTAGGTGCTGTGCCTCTGGCTGTCACCCAGGCAGTGATGAATGATGAAGCCTGACACAGGGAAGGTGAGTAATACTGTGTTGTAATTCCACAATTAACAATAAAAAGCAATCACGGCTCAGCAACAAAGAGGCTGCATGTTTAAAACAACGAAAGTAGAACTGCAAAAAAATGCACTTCTCAGCCAGAGAATAGTACAATTATGAAATATTTATTTATTTAGTGCAAAACACCATGGTGGAAGCAACAAAAAAGCTGACAACCTCTACTGGTTTCGTACACCCTAGTACATCATCAGGAGGATGCATTACAGGTCAAGCAATAGGCCTAACAAGACATTATTTAAAGTGACAGTGCAAACTTACAGTTTACCATAAATAACAACTAAACACATATATCTATATATAACCAGTATAAAAAAGGTATGTAAATAAATCAAACACATAATTTGTTATAGCCTAAAGACTCGTACCACAGGAATAATGACTGTACATAATTATGATGTCCTATAAAATCTATGAGTTCCAATAGTTCATCTAAGTGCCTACTCAGGGTATCCATCATGCTGATGCGCCCATAGAGATGGCCACTTAAATAGAAAGGACCTAAGAGAAAGAAATAAAATTACAAAATAATTAATACACAATCACCAGATCAAAAACCAAGTGAACATGTCACATCTGTGTACAAATTAGTTATTTCTTGAAAAGCATTTGTTAACCACTATTTTTTTTTATTTAGTTGTTTAACCAGGTATAGCACACTAAGCTGAAAGCTTTTTTACAGGAGCGACTTGGGAGCACAAGGAGATTAAGTGATTTGCTCAGGGTCACACAGTATGTAAGTGGAAGCTGTGAGATTCAAACCCAGGTCTGATTTGCTGGATGTCACCAAATTTGCAGCTCAGAGCCTTAGACCACTGCGCTATACTGCCTCCTTAATTTATGTATCAGTACATGCACATCCACACAGGGGCCCAGATATTCAAAAGGGTTGTGCCATGTGACACAGGGATGCACCAGCGCAAGTCCGAAAATGCACCATTCTGCGATATTCAGCGGCAGGCAGATGCGCCCCCCCAAATCACAATGTGCAAGAGTGCAATGATAATGAATGCATGCGCAACTGAAGGGGGAGGAACCATGCATAAATGGCACAGTGTGATATTCAACAACATGCGCCATGCGCAATAGGGGAGCAAATGGAAGTTGCGTGATAGCGGAAATGATCCAAAATAAAAAGGAACAAGAGAGAGGTGCAAGAACGCTACAGTGAAGCCACATGTTGCTGAACTGCAGGCAGCCACACAGGCACACAAAAACTGAGAGCAGAACAGGGCAGGAGAGAGACAGAGCACGTGGAACCCCCAGGAACAGGGAAGGTGTGGGAAGCCTTTGCCACAGTGCAGGTCAGAAGGGGGGAAGTGCCACACAGCACTGAGGCCACTACAGAAGGTGTTCCTGATGCAGGGGGAGTAGCATCAAGGACAGCAGGGGGAACACAAAAACAGCTGCCGGGGGGGTAACATAAGCCAGGGACATGGCCACTGTCACCATCCAGATGGAGGCAGTTATGAGGTGGGTGAGAAGGCAGGAGGAGGGGGGCACGACCGTGGAAGGGCCCATCGGTGGTATGCCCCCAACAGGCAATACCGAGCCCGTACCAGCTTCGAGCTGTACACTGATACTGAGATCGTGGGCCAGTACCGCCTGAACCAGGCGATCCTGAGGCGGCTCTGTGAGCTGTGCAGTAATGTGATGCAGGCACCCACACGACGGAGCCATGCTCTGTCAGTGGAGACCAAAGTGACAGCTGTCATGTGCCTGCTTGCCACGGATACCTTCCAGAGACCAACAGGGGACACGACAGGCATAACCCAGTCGGCCGCGTCACGCCTCCTCACCCAATTCCTCAGCGCACTGCTGCCACATGCTGTGGAGTACATCCATTTCCCCAGCACACCGGCGGAGCACACAGCAAACATACTGGATTTCCACAGGGTAGCACATATGCCTGGCGTGCTTGGCGCAATAGACTGCACCCATGTGGACATCCGCATGCCACCTGGCCCCAAAGGGGCTGCATACATGAATCAGAAGGGGTATGCAAGCATCAACTGCCAGGTGGTGTGCGATGCCAGGGGGCGCATAATCAATGTCTGTGCTACGCACCCTGGGGGAGCACATGATGCCTTCATCTGGCCCCAGTCTGAACTGTGCCACAGGTTCAAGAGTGGGGATATCCCCACTGGCCACCTAGTGGGTGAGTATGCAAAGCATGCAAAAAGACATGGAGCTTGGGAGGGGCATAGTCAGAGGTGACATGGGTATTGGCCTAGATGGCCCAATGCAGGGCGATGCTGATCATCAAACTAACGTCCACCCTCTACACACAGGTGACAGTGGATACCCACTCCATCCCTGGCTGCTCACACCATACCGGTGGCCCGGGACCCCATCGCAACAACGCCACAATGAGGCACATGCCACCACACGCAATGTCATCGAGCAGGTGTTTGGGATGCAGAAGGCACATTTCCGTCGCCTGGACACTTCTGGCGGTGCCCTACAGTACAGCTTCTCAAAGGCCTGTGGGCTATTCCTGGCCTGTTGCATCCTGCACAACATGGCAAATGACTGTGGGATAGCTGTACAGGTTAAAGAGGGGGACAGCGATGGGGACGATGAGAACACTGGTGAAGATGGTGATGGGCAGCCCCCCCTTGGTCGAAGGGACCCCCGACTGATCTGGATGGCACAGCTGCACCGGGACACCATCACAGAGAAGCACTTCAACCAACCCAGGTAAGTCATGGGGCCATGTGCAACCACCCGTGGCAAGGGCACAACCCACAAGCATGCATGGACAAACCCCAGGGGTGCATGTCATTAAGGAAATTGGCCGAGCATGGAACCGCAAACGCCGTCAGGGATGGGCAAGGTCTAACACAGCATGCGGTCACACACACACACACACACCTCATAAGACATGCACAAAGGGTAGGAGGCACACCGGCCCCAACTGCCACTGCTAGCCACACACACGTCCACAGACCACCACACCCAGTGCCTACCATTGTGCGTGTGTCAGACGCTGGGCACCATTGCACAGTGGTGTACAGAGCAACACAGGCATCATTATGCACACACCACAGTGGACAGCAGCCGGGAGGGTGTGTAGATGGAACATGTGTGTGCATGCAGGGCCAGATACCCCACCCGTGCATTGCACATTGAACAACACAATGCACACAGGGCAGCATCAGAGAGTAGCCGTGGTGGGAGACAGGTCATTCACGTGCCACAGTGCCACAGCCACCATGGATGCATGGGCGGCCCTGCTGAAGACTCGCCAGCAGTGACAGGCTGACCAATGGCCTCATGGGGTGGCACAGATGGTCCCCCAGGGGTTCCACTGCGTGAACGTGACTGTGCTTGTGCAGGAGTCTGCAGCACACCAAACATGCCTGCGCCAGGCATGCTCGGGATGCCCACAGCTGAACCCGGTGTTGACAAGGAGGGTGTTGCACGACACCGAGAATGGGGGGTGGACATTGCACTGCGCAGTGTCTGTGACGCATGGGCAAAATAACTGTGTGCCCATTGTGGCCATGACAGCTGTGATTGCCTGTGTCTGCCTGTCAATGGCAGCAGTCACATCCTCCCGCATCCAGTCCATCCCTGCCAGGAGCAGAGCAGTGTCTCTGCTGTGCCTCTCCTCTGCCTGGCGCAGAGCCACACTGAGTGCATCCACTGCCGTCACAAGCCACATCTGCTGATCGACTGATTCTTGGAGTATGGGGGGTGTGCTCTTCTAAGAGGTCATCTGCCTGATCGGCATGCTGTCCCTCACGGTGTTCATGACCCTGATGGGCAGCACCCCTTGAGGGTGGATGCTGCACACCAGGGCCAGGCCTGGGCATGTCCACAGGCGGTGCACTGATGCCGCCCCTTGACACTGTACCCCCATGGCCATTGGCCGACTGCTGACACTGCCCCTCTGGCTGACACTCTCCAGGGTTCAACGGTGCTGCCGCAGTGGCCGCAACAGCCACACTGTCCTGGACACACACCAGTGCTGCCCCACTGGTGCAGACAGGCACAGGCTGGGACTGTGATGTCACACAGGCCTCCACGGCTGCACCATCCACCGCCATGCCCGTGCTGTTACCTGCTGTGTGGCCATCCTGCAGCCCACATGTATCACTGTCCATCAAGTGAGCTCCATAATCATCAGTGACGGATCCGGTATCAGTCCAAGTCTCAGCATGATGGCATCCATGGATGCTGGCACGCTGGGACACGGGCAGGGCCTCCCCCGCACCTGCTTCACCAATATCAGTCTGGAAAGTCAGGCAGACCCACTGTTGCCCTGACCCTTGGACACCTGTGGAGGTGGACATGCCCTCCTCTATGTCCATGGTATCACTCTCAGTGGACAAGCCCACCACCGCTGACCCATGTAGATGCTCAGGAGCTGTAAGGGATCACAGTCGCATTAATGTATCTGTCCTACCCTGTCTTCCCCCCCATTGACAGATCAGGACCTACCATGCAGTGACGGGCTACCACCCATCTGGAATCCACCACCTGGAACACCCTCAATGGCACAACGCCACATGCTGCCAGCAACCCGCTCTTCTTGTGGGGTCAGGTGTTTCACGGCCGGCTGTCCCCCACTGGTAACAGCCTGTGCTGCCCTGATGGCAGCCACCTTGTCCTTAATCCTCCGCCTGTCCGTGCCCATCTTCTTTTTGCACTCCTGCACAGACCGCTGGTGGCTGCCATGCAGGTTGACGGCACGTGACACCTCTTCCCATGTGGCAGCACGGGCCTGTGGTGTTCCCTGCTGTCCACTGAGCAGCGGCTCCTGGTCAAGGTAGGCCTCAAACAAGGCATCTGTTTCTGCCTTTGTGAAGTTAGGCCTCGTCTTCCTCCCATGTCTCTGTTCCTCTTCCTCCACCTCACGATCGCTCATTCTTGATCCTGTGGGAATGACAGGTGTTACCTGTGACTGTGCAGTCCCATGCATGTCCCACACACCACAGTCCACACTCCCAAACAGGGAGGAGAATAGGCCGTCCATGACCCCCTGACACACAATCACAGCTGTCATGGCCACAGTGGGCACACAGTTATTTGCCTATGCGTCACAGACACTGAACAGTGCAATGTCCACCCCCGTTCCCGGCATCATGTGACACCCTCCTTGTCGGAACCGGGTTCAGCTGTGGGCATCCCGAGCACGCCCTGCACAGGCATGTTTGGTGTGCTGCAGACCCCTGCGCGAGCACAGTCATGTTCACACAGCGGAACCCCTGGGGGACCGTTGGTGCCACCCCATGAGGCCATTGGTGAGCCTGTCACTGCTGGCAGGTCTCAGCAGGGCTGCCCATGCATCCGTGATGGCCGTGGCACTGTGGTGCATGACTGACCTGTCACCCACCATGGCTACTGTCTGATGCTGCCCTGTGTGCAGTGTGTTATTCAACGTGCAATGCATGGGTGGGGTACCCGGCCCTGCACACACACACATTCCATCTGCACACCCTTCCAGCTGCTATCCGCTATGGCGTGTGCATGATGATGCCTGAGTTGCACTGTCCACCACTGTGCAATGGTGCCCAGCGTCTGACACACGCACAATGACAGGCACTGGGGGTGGTGGTCTGTGGACGTGTGTGTGGCTAGGGGTGGCAGTTGGGGTCTGCGTGCCTCCTATCCTTTGTGCATGTCTTGTGGTGTGTGTGTGTGTGTGTGTGACCACGTGCCGTGTTAGACCTTGCCCATCCCTGATGGCGTGTGCGGTTCCATGCTTGGCCAATTCCCTTAACGACATGCACCCCTGGGGTTTGTCCATTCGTATTTGTGGGTTGTGCCCTTGCCACTGGTGGTTGCATATGGCCCCATGACTTACCTGGGTTGGTTGAAGTGCTCCTCTGTGATGGTGTCCCAGTGCAGCTGTGCCATCTGGATCAGTCGGGGGGTCCCTTCGACCAAGGGGGGGCTGCCCATCACCAACTTCACCAGCATCCTCATCGTCCCCATCGCTGTCACCCTCTTCGACCTGTATGGCTATCCCACAGTCATTGGCCATGTTGTGCAGGATGCAACAGGCCAGGAATAGCCTGCAGGCCTTTGAGAGGCTGTACTGTAGGGCACCGCCAGACGTGTCCAGGCAACGAAACGTGCCTTCAGCATCCCGAACACCCACTCGATGACATTGCGTGTGGTGGCATGTGCCTCATTGTAGCATTGCTGCGATGGGGTCACCGGCCACCGGGTATGGTGTAAGCAGCCAGGGACACCTGTGTGTAGAGGGTGGACATTAGTTTGGTGATCAGTGTCGCCCTGACATGGGACATCTAGGCCAGTAACCATGTCACCTCTGACTATGCCCCTCCCAAGCTCCATGTCTTTCTGCGTGATTTGCATACTCACCCACTAGGTGGCCAGTGGGGATGTCCCCACTCTCGAACCTGTGGCAAAGTGCAGACTAGTGCCAGATGAAGGCATCATGTGCTCCCCCAGGGTGCATGGCACAGACATTGATTATGTGCCCCCTGGCATCGCACACCACCTGGCAGCTGATGCTTGCATACCCTTTCCGATTTATGTATGTTTTCCCTTTGAGGTCAGGTGTCGTGTGGATGGCCACATGGGTGCAGCCTATTGCCCCAAGCATGCCAGGCATACGTGCTACCCAGTGGAACTCCTGTATGTTTGCTGTGCGCTACGCTGGTGTGCTGGGGAAACGGATGTACTCCGCAGCATGTGGCAGCAGTGTGCTGAAGAATTGGGTGAGAAGGCTGACTGGGTTATGCCTGTCATGTCTCCTGTTGGTCCCTGGAAGATACCCGTGGAGAGAAAGCACATGACAGCTGTCACTTTGGTCTCCACTGACAGATCATGGCTCCGACGTGTGGGTGCCTGCATCACGTCACTGCACAGCTCACAGAGCCGCCTCAGGATCACCCCCAGTTCAGGTGGTACCAGCCCACGATCTCAGTATCAGTGTACAGCTCAAAGCTGGTGCAGGATCTGTACTGCCTGTTGGGGCATACCGCTGACAGGCCCTTCCATGGCCATGCCCCCCTGCTGCCTGCTTTCCCACCTCCCTCATTACTGCCTCCATCTGGATGGTGGCACTGGCCATGTCCCTGGCTTGTGTTACCCCCCCAGCAGCTGTTTTACTGTTCCCTCCACTGTCCTGACTGCTACTCCCCCTGCACCAGGAACACCTCCCTGTAATGACTGTACTGCCCACTGTCTGTGCCCTCAGTGCTGTGTGGCACTTCCCAATTTTGTCCTGTGCTGTGGCACAGGCTCCCCACACCTTCCCTGTTCCTGGTGGTTCCAGGTGCTCTGTCCTGCTCCTGCCCTGTCCTGCTCACAGTTTCTGTGTGCCTGTGTGCCTGCCTGCAGTTCACCAACATGTGGCTTCCCTGTAGCGTTCTTGCTCCTCTCTCTTGTTCTTTTTTATTTTGGATAATTTCCGCTATCGCGCAACTTCGCTTGCTCCCCTATTGCACATGGCGCATGTTGTTGAATATTGCACTTCGCCATTTATTCATAGTTCCTCCCCCTTCAGTTGTGCATGCATTCATTACCATTGTGCTCTTGCGCATTGTGATTTGGAGGGAGCATCTGCCTCCCACTGAATATAGCAAAATGGCGCATTTTTGGACTTGCGCTGGCGCATCCCTGTTGCACATGGCACAACTCTTTTGAATATCTGGGCCATAGATTTTATAGGCCATCATAAGTATGCACAGTCATTATTCATATGGTATGAGTCTTAAGGCTATAATAAATTATGTGTTTGATTCATTTACATACCTTTTTTATACTGGTTATATATAGATATATGCGTTTAGTTGTTATTTATGGTAAATTGTAAGTTTGCACTGTCACTTTAAATAATGTCTTTTTAGTCCTATTGCTTGACCTGTAATGCATCCTCCTGATGACGTACTAGGGTGTACAAAACCAGTCGAGGTTGTCAGCTTTTTTGTTGCTTCCACCATGGTGTTTTGCACTAAATAAATAAATATTTTATAATTGCACTATTCTCTGGCTGTGGAGTGGGGTTTTTTGCAGTTTCACAATTAGCATGAAGTGGTAGTTACTGCAATTACTCTTGCCTCCCTTTTGCCTCAAATCTATTCTTTCTGGCAAATGTAACTATGTATGTTGCACTTTGCAACAGCTGTTACATGTGTAGTTACACTTCCAGCATAAATCAATTTTTATGTTGCACTTTGCAACAGCTGCTACATATGTAGTTACACTTCCAGCACAAATCAATTTGTGCCAAAAGAGAAAAGGTTGTTGTTGCATGTGTAACTACCACTTCATGCAAATTGTATAGCTACACACCAGTCAATTATGAAAGTAATTAACATCTACATAGTATTTACAGTGCAATAACAGTGTAGTTACTTCATAGAAATGTGTTTAACTACATAATATGCAAATGTGAAACTAATTACCAACTACATTGTAGTTACATGTAATTACACAGTACTTACACAGCAGTTGCATTGTAGTTATACAGTAAGCACAATGTACTTCAGGACACTTAAAATAGTGTAACTGGAAAATCTTTGCAAAAGCACATTGTTAATATGCTAGAGTTAAAGTGACAAAAGTAGGAAAATGTGGCATTAGGGTTTCCAACCATAACACCCAACCCCCACCATGCAGGTAGCAGCAAGTCTATGATGTGTCAGCCCTAATGCTCACTCCATTCTCATATATTGTACCTCTCTTAGCTTACTTACTGATGGAATGGGGTGAGCGTTAGGGCTGACAATGGCAAGGAACACCCCACACCTGCTGCTGCCTGCAGGGTGGGAGTGGGATGTTAGGGTTGGAAACCCTAGTGTCACATTTCCCTGTTTTTTTTACTTTAACCCTAAGTAGTGTATTAACAATATCTTTTTTGCAAAGAATATACATACAGCTAGATAGATAGATAGATAGATAGATAGATAGATAGATAGACAGACAGACAGACAGATAGATATAGAATTAGATATAGATAGTGATAGTGATATACAGTAGATATGGATCGAGACCTAGACAAATAAATATAGGGGATATGACATGGCCTGACTAAAGTTATCATATTTATCTTCATGAGAGGCCAATGATATTATGATATCTCATGAGTGGCGAAGCTGCAAGTGAGATATCTTAATTTCATTGGCCTCAAATAAAGATAACTATGAAATCTTCAGTCAGACCTTGTCATGTTCTGTTAATGCAACATATGTTTTAATAAATGTAGGTACCTGCGAGCTGCTTACTGTAGTTGTATTATAGGCTGCATTTGTAAAATAGGCTGCATGTTTATTTATTTATTAATTTGATTTATTAGATTTTCAGAATAACACCTTTAAGCACACGTGCTCTTTTTCAAAGGTTCCACATCAATTGTGGATACATTACATTTAGAATGCATAGTCTGGCTCAGGGAGAGCCTGGTCAATGGTACATTCATACAGGAAAGGACATTACAGTAACAGTGGTGGTCCAGGTAAAGCCTGGTTTGGTTCATACAATAGTGAAATTAGGAAAAAGCCAGTCAGCTGAACATTTTTGAGGAGAAGTACAAATACAATGCTAGCCCAAATAGAGCTTGGTCTTATTCAGACAATGGAGCAATTAGGATTTAAGGCATTTTCTGTTTTAGGGGTTGCAATCAAGAAGTGATAGCATGGTGAATGGGCTGCAGACAATAGACAGTAGACATATTTGTCATGTGTAACAGCAGAAAGCTATCTTTTTGAGCTCTTTTTTCAGAGAAGACATAAAATTAGAAATCTTAGTTAGGCCTCAAATGGATTTCGGTAGATCGTTCATCCAGCAATCAGCTTGGGCAGCAAATGAGCTTTTCTTTAGACTGGTCTTACAGTGGGGGACTTTGAGGGCTTTTCTAGTCATACTCCTAGTCGAATAGTTATTTTTGACTGGGCAGAGAAGGTCACTGATAGCAACCAAGGTGAGGCCTAACTGAACTTTTCTTGCCAAGAGGCAAGTCTGATATTTCAGTCTTTCTTGAAGTGGGAGCCATCCAGTTTGGGAGTACAGGTAGCAAGTGTGAGTTAGTCTATCCACCGCACAAACAAAGCAGCAAACTTTGCTGGGGACCATACATATCTTGTTAAGGACCATCTCATATGCTGTACTGTAAATGATAGACCATAGTCAATGAGGGGGAGTATATTTCAGGAGACTGCCATGCATCTTGCATCATCAGTTAGATTTAATTTATGTCAATAGAGTGCTCCTAATATTTAATTGGTCTGGTTAGCTATGTTGTCAACATGAGAGGCAGATGAGAGAGTATCATCCAAGGTGTTACCCAGGTATTTGAAGGTTTCTACTTGTTCCAAGGTGGCACCATGTGCATTGAGGATAACTAGTGGGGAGACCTTCTTCTAGTAATGTTGCCCCACAAACAGCATTGACTTATTTTTTTTTGTAGTTAATTACAAGTATGTTCCTTGCAATCCATTCTTTGAGGGACTTGAATCTACTTTGGAGATTACTGGAGAGATCAACCAACTGAGAGCTACTATTATAGGTTACCGCATCGTCGACATATAGTAGCATTTTGGAATGCAGGCAGGCTTCAGAAAGACTATTGATAAAAAAACAGAAGAGGAGAGGGCAAAGTATTGACCACTGTGTGACCCCAACTGAGACACTTTTGGCATTCGAAAGCACCCTGTCTATCTTGACCACCTGTGACCTCCCTGAAAGGTACCATCTCAACCAATAGAAGGTTTCTGTTCAGAGGCCTAGTTCCGATAACTTGTCCTGTAACAGTTGATGGTTTATGAGGTTGAATGCTTTACTCAGGTTTATGTATGTAGCACCAACCATGTTTCCTTTGTCGAGTGCCATGTACAGACTGTTGGTATACTCAACCAGTGCGATTCCACTGCTACAGAGTATTAGAAAACCTGTTGTTGTTTACAAATCAGGTTATATTTATTTAGCTGGAAGACCAATTGGTCAGAAGCAATTTTCTCCAAAACCTTGGACGGGGGGAAAGGATGGAGATTGGTCTATAGTTGGCTACACTGACGCAATCTCCACTTTTGTGGACTGGAGTTACAATAGCAGCTTTCCAGGTATTGGGGAACTGGGAGAGTTGTAAGGACATACTCAACATTTTAGCCGAGGGAACTGTTAGAGCTTGAGCCAGTAGCTTCGTATCTACCATGTCTCTGCCCATTCTTGTTTTACCCAGGACCTTTTTAATACAGTTGCACGTTTCCTTTACTGTGACATGATTAAAACAGAACTTAGGGGATCTATTTCCAGTCCAGGTGTATTGCTTTGTCCAGCATGTTCATCTTTGTTGTCCCTTGGTGCCTGGTCCGGATGGAGGAATGCGGTCAAGTCTGTGAAGGCCTCATTAAAGATATCTGCTATTTCCAAGGGAGCAATGGTGTTTTTCACCTCAGAGTTTAGCATTGTAGGAGATGCTTTGGTATTACTGCCAAAGAGGTATTTTAAGCTGTTCCAGAATTTCTTCTTGTTGTGCCAGGTTTTTACCTGTTTTTCTTTGTAGAAATCCACTTTTGATTTCCTGACTTCACAGGTGCATTTTTTGCAGGCTTCCTTGTATTTTTGCTTACCAGCAGGCAATCCAGAATCCTTTGCACATGACTAGAGATTATCCCTGGTCTGGAATAGTGAAAGTAACTCTGGAGTGATCCTTCTGATGTAATACCTTTAATTTTACACTTTTTTAAGGGTGCAAATTTGTCACAAGTCATAGTAAACCAGGAAATGAAGTAATCAAGCACAGAGTTGATGCCTGGGATGGCATCAAAGTAGCTCCAGTCTACATTGGTCAAGTAAGATTTGAAGGTGGCAGCTGACTCTTTTGGAAGAAATCTGTAGGAAATGTTTTTTTTGGGGGGGGGATCTTAGGTTTTCTGGTGGACCATTCACAGAGTACAGGTGAGTGATCACTGATTGCATTGGACAGTACCTCAATCTTGACTGTCTTTTCCAGGTGCATGACTAAGGTCCAATCTATAAGGGTATTTGTCCCCTTTTTGTAATTAATCCTTGTTCAGTCTTGAACCATCTGGGTTAGGAACACTCTAGCAACAAAGTCCTTATGGGAAACATTAGATACGGCTGTCCAACTGATGTTAAAGTCACCCATGACTATTGTTTCACCTTTAGGGCAGGTTGCTTGTAGTATCTAGCAAAAATATCCAGACCCTTTTGTTTTGGTATCCCAGAGGGGATCTAAACAGATAGAGCGTTGAGAGATTTATGTCCACTCCCCAGATGGATGTTTACTACCAGGCACTCACATTCAGTTGAAGAGTCATTTACAGTGTGGTGCTTCAACCTTTACATTGGCAATAGTCATTTACAGTGTGGTGCTTCCACCCTCCAACCTTCAACCTTCCTAATACTGCCAGTGTAAAGTTGATGTCCTCCAATATGTGGCGCAGTGTGTACTGTGTAAATAGCCAACTGAAAGGGCTTGCTTGTATTGTCAGTAAGTTGTTTTAAAGCAACTTGTTGTTTTATTTATGGTTCATACAAGTGCCTACCATTGTGGATGACTAGCTTCCTACTGACTATTTTTTTTTTGTTTGCTTTGCCGTGTAGTGATTGATGGGAAGGGGGGGGCGAACAAGACAGCATGCGGCAGCTATGGTGCATGTTCATTCTAAAAGTGTTGATTCTTGGAATATTGCCAAAACTGTGTCTTTGTTCCTCTCTTCATGGATGGTTAAATGTAGTTCAGTTTTACCTGGTGAATCAGGGCTGGTTGGCAAGTCAGAAATGTTTTTAAACTTTGTTTCCAGAGTGAGAGACAGAACTTGGGTCTGTATTGTAGGTGTAAGGGCTGGCAGTGTTAGGAAGGATGAGGCATCACACTGTAAATCTGATGGGGAGTTGTGGGTAGGAGAGTGTGCAGATCATGAGGCAAAAAAGTTGTTAATTTAAAAAGGAATGTGCTGGCTCCATGGAACCAGGCAGTGGGGGATCGCCTGTCACTCTGGCAACCAGAATTCACTCCCAACCCAGGATAACAGGAGCAGAGACTGGCTGGAAGGGCTAGTAGCATTCCACGGGGGGGGGGGTGCCAAGCATGCATTAGTGTTGGGTGGCTCCTGGTGGCCACATTGTGGCATCACACAACACTGCATGGGTGACCATGTGCCTCACCATGCATTGGGCAGGACGCCATGGGCGCGACTTCAGATGGGGAGGAGAGTGGGCCGGGGACCATAAATTTGAAAACTGGCTGCTCGATCAACCAGATGATGGTTGCCAGTTCCCCCTCCACCACAAAGCCCTGAAAGAATGCCTCTTGTGCTGTGCCTGAAGCCCTATCCAGGGTAGCCCTATCCCCTGGAAAGAGATGAATACCAGTCTCACCTCCCTGTGCCCCCTGGTGAATTGATATGACCGGGCTGACCAGAGGCATTCAATCAGGTGGCAGTGGATGGCAGGAGGTGGGACAGACCTGGATAGAGGAGGGGACATAGGTTGCCTTAAGGAGTGGCCAGTTGGGCTGCAGGGGAATGAGCAAAAAGGAATGAAAGGGCTATAAATGGTAGTGAAAGTAAAAGTATATGAGTTAAAGTGGAGCTCTGAGAGCACACAGTCATTGGAGTTCTAGGTGCCTTGTGATTCTAATAAGCACTTTCAGTTATGAGCTCCAACCTTTCATTGTTTTATTTAAGGTAGGCATTGAATTGTGATAGCCATGAAGTGTAGCAACAATAAAAGTTGACTGGTTGATGTATAGGAACTGTGCAAGATAACATTATATTCCACAGTAGCCCAATATATCATTTTTTATCTGGGCATTTAATACGGACACATGTTTCTTGGCACACACACACACACACACACAAGGCGCGCACACACACACACATATTTCCTAGGTTCTTCATATTAAGTGAGGCTACTTATCCGCAACAGGAATCATTTGCTACAGTGTTCCATAGAGCCTCCTTTCTCAGCCCAATAATTATAGTTTCCTCCTACCTCTTGGTTACAATATTACCAACCTAAACCACCCCACCATTCCTAAGCCAAATATTCACATCTCTGCAAACCTTTTTTTGACTTTTTCAGTGACTTTGCCTTTAATGCTTATCATGACCAAGTCAACACCCGACTTTTCGAACATATTCTTAAACTTTTTTGCTAAGGGGATCCTCGTAGTAAAAGGGAACATTTTAAAAATTAACTCATCAATACAACTTTTTATTTCAGACTTTTTGGTTGTTTCCTTTGTGTACAGTGTTGATGTGCTCCTGGACGATGGACTCTTCCTCCCACATATCCTCAGCAAATCTGCCTATCATAACCCCTGTAACACTGCTCATGTTTGACACTGTTCTTGACCACATTCCTGCAAAACATTTTTATCCAGATGTTATGATTTTGTCAACTACAAAAATGAAAGGCATAAGAAACTGGGGCCATGGCATTCTTCCCACATCAACTGAGTGGACATTGCCATTAGTAATTTGTTTCCTGTAGATATTTATCTACAGTACAACTCATATTAAACTATGACACATAGAAACATAGATACTGTTGGCAGAAGACAAATAGTCCATCCAGTCTGCAAGAATAGTATTTCCAACCTCAATTTTCAGCAAAAAAGGCAGCTACTTAAAACTAAGAACTGGAGTCCAGATGTGTAAATAAATTAAAGAGCAAAATGTTTCGGCTGTTTCAATTTCCTAGAGCATAATTTTTTTTTCATTTTCAATGTCCCTTTTTAAGATTTACAGCACATCTTGGTAGTCCATCTAAAAAAGTCTGTATAGAAAACAATTAACATTTTCCTCTCTCCTGTTAACCTCACAGTGCCTTTGTTCATAACATCATAGTGGTCACCATGACAACAGATTGTGATGTCAATAACAGCAATTGTGTGGTTAGCAGGGGAGAGTCAGATACATTTTGAAAGACTCAACAAAATAATTGCTGCATCATTTATAATATTTAGTTGACCACCAGCAGAGGAAAGTAAAAACAAGTAAAAAATAACTAGAAAACAATAAAGTTCAAATGTGACTGTTGTAAATCTAGTGTTTTTCAGTTTGTATTATAATAGAGAGTTATTCTTTAAGACAATAAAACAGGGGTTTGGCTACACAGTTTGTAGAAGAAATAAACACTAGCATGTTAGCTGTTATAAATATACATTCATTATTAAAAAGCTGAACACAGCAGTAGTGATCCCATGGAGCAATGGGATCACTGCTGCTGTGTTCAGCAATTTAATAATAAATGTACATTTATCAGAGCTAATGTGCTAGCATTTATTTCTTCAACAAACTGTGCAGCCAGACTCCTGTTCTGTTGTCTATTCCAATCCTCATTCTGATACCTACTGTAGCAAGAGGGATTCCCACCGCTAGTCCACTGGCATCATTCTGCATACTGACTCAAGTCAGTGAAACTATCAAATGCTTTACACTGTCTCAGCCATCTTGAACCCGTTACTAGTCCTTGCTCCTACTGCCCCTGCCAGAATACAGTTTCACAGTATAGTCACACTCTTTGTGAAGTAAATGTTCCTCCCATCTCTTCTGAACCTTCCTCTTGTCAGCTTCCATTCATGATCCATTGTTACTAACTCTATTCCAATTGAAATGGTCCTCACTGTTTATCTTCCTCTTAGGAACTTGAAAGTCTTAATCAATTTGCTTCCCTTCCTCCTGTCATCGAGTTAGTCCATGTTCATGCCTTCAACCTCTCCTTATAGGATCTGTCCTGTTGGCCCTGAATCATCTTTGAGACCCTTTACTGCACAGACTACAATCTATTCCTGTCTTTTATTCAGTACAAACTCCAGATCTGGCCACAGTATTCTAGATATGGCCTCAGTAGTGACTTATACAGGGACAATAACACCTCTTACCTCCTTCTGTCAAATCCACCCCCCACGCCCCACAACATTCTAGTTGTCCTACTCTATGTCTTATTGCATTGTATGGTTTGTTTGGGGGAGCTACTTATGATGGCTCCCTGGTTGTTTTCTTTAAATGTAGTGACCATCCAGCCCCCACCCCAATTCAATATTCCATCCTATGGTTTCTACTCCCTATGTGCATTACGTTTCATTTCTTGACAATGAATTTCTACTGCCATACTTTAGACTAGGGGTGTCCAACCATTTCGGGGTCATGAGCCACAAATAAATTTCTGAGAAAGACGTGCGCCACAACAACGTGCAGCCCATACCATACCCAATGTGCGGCACTTACCATAACCATATTTATCCTTATTTAGGAGTTAAAATAATAACACAAGCATAGTCAATAGTCAAATTTTAATAAGTTTTATTAAGTTACAATATTCTTTTACAAATAGTTGTAATTTTAAAACTATCCATTTTAATATTTCCATCATTTTAGTTTTACTTTTTTATTGTGATATATTGCTGAATCTCCTATAACATGCAATTTGATCAGTGTTTACTTTCATCACTATTATTTATTCATTTATAACATTTTTTTTTATCCGGTAAGGCTCTGACTTCAGCCTTGGATGCAGCACTTAGCATTGCTCAGTCTCATGCACCAAAGGTTCTCATTGAAGAAATAAAACAGGCAGCAGCAGCTCGGGAGACTGTGACAGTGAAGCGATTGTCAGTAATTGCCAAATTCAGTGTAGTCAGCCCTGGAAGCTAGTTCTGTCTTGTGCAGCAACATCTTACAAAACAAACAGGCAGTAGCTTAGAAAACAAACAGGCAGCAACAGCCTGGGAGATCAGCAGCTCTGATATCAGCCATGGATCCAGCACTTAACTTGCTCAGAACAGGCATCAGCTAAGGAGCTTGTTCTCTTGATAGGCTGAACAGTGGAACAGCTGAGAGACAATTCACACATCACTCAATAAACAAAAAGCATAACTGACAAATTACTACAGAGCCAGCCAAACATCAAAGCGCCATCGGAGGGGGGGACTGCAACCCACAATTTCAAGGTAATTACAGACTGGACAAACATCAAAGGCAACGCTGGCAAAGACTGTGAGGTGTAGTTGACACGGAATTGACAAACCACTCACGAGGTACATCAAACTGCTTAGTGAGCAACATATGGCTCACGAGCTATGGGTTGGCCACCCCTGCTCTAATCTTTCCATGTCCTTTGCAAATTACTGTCCACCCTGCCACAGTGCTTGGTCACATCTGCAAGGAGACACATCTTGCCCTGTATATCTTCCTTTATGTTAATTATAAACATATTGAAAAAGATATGTCCCATGACCTACCATTGGGCATCACATTGTGACATCTTTAGCCCTGATCTGACACTGTTAACCACCATGCTGTGCTGCTTTCTCCATAGCCAGTTTCCCACACATAAACCTTACTAGCTCATCCCCTACTCCTAGACCCTCTAGCTTCTTTAGCAGATCCCTCTGCAGCATAAATCAAGCACCTTGTTGAACTCAAAGGGCAGAAAATCTACTGCTTGTACCACATCTACAGCTCTTACAACCCCATCAAAGAATACTATCAGGTTGGTCTGACATGACCTCCCTGCCATGAGCCCATGTTGTTTACTGTCATAGCTTTCCAGATATGTCACTAGGTTCTCCTTGTCTAGTTACAGTCCAATGCCTTGAGTTGTTGTTGCTGTTTTCAATAATTTTCATAAGTATTGCTGGGTTACGGAGAAAGCCTTGCAAAAACTGTTGCGAAAGAGTCTCAACTCAATATCGCATTACATTGTGACAAAATTGTCAATCTATTCACATTGTGTATACAAAAACATATCATAAAAGTTGCACTTATGCTGGTTAAGGGTTGAAAACCAGCACAATGTAAGTTGCCACTTCACCGTCAACTTTTAATATCAACTCCTATTCATTGACATGACAGTTTAAAGCAAATTCCACAGTAGTCATAATCTAAACACCCATCAACATGTCAACATCCGAAGCCTTTTCACCAAGATAGACCACCTGCGTCCACTCAAGGTTAATCTCAAGACTGCTGGTGATATCGGAGTCTTGGCTCTCACCAAGATTCCTGATAACTGCTGTTGCCTTTCCTGGGTACACAATCAACCAGCAGGATCATGCTAAGAGGGATGTTGGAGTTCCGTTCTACATGTCCTCTAGCTCCCATCTTGAGCCTGTGTTGTCCATCACCTCCCCATCTGTCTATGAGTTGCTCCTCCTCAAGTTCTTTCTCTCTCTCTCTCTCTCTCTCTCCTCTCTCTCTCTCTCTCTCCCCTTCCCCCTCCCTCCTTCTCTGTCCTTATATTCATAGCTTATGCCTACTGTTGTCCTGGCATATCCCCATCCTCAGTCTCCGAGCTCCTCGCCATACTGTACTCCCATGCCTCCTCTGGGGAGCTGCTCATCCTTAGTGATTTTAACCTCAATTGGCTTTCCCTTCTGTAAAAAATCATGCCAAAATATTAAAGGGACACTGTCAACCCCATTAGGCCTCAAAGTGTCCCTAGTTTAAAAAACACATTTTGTGATTGTTCACGTTCTACAGTGACTGCTTATCTAGCTGACTGATTAAGACTCCTTTTTCCTTTTAAAAAGTGGAAAACTGAGTGCCCACCATATTAGTGTTACCACATCAAAACTTGTCTGTTTACATTTCTTGACCACTGCATCTTTCCTGGACTTAGGAACACCTCTGACACTATCTAGATACTAATTATGCAGTGGGAATAGAGATGACTATTGTATCATGAGTGGCTGCACTGTTTGAGGGTGTTTCTAATGTTCAGGAAGTATGAAGCAAGCTTAGTTCAATGATTTAGACCAAAACAAGGCTGGGTATGACTATGTATTCCCATGCATTTCAGTTCTAATATGCAAGGAGACAGATGAAACAACCAGCAGCATCAATGGATTTTACAGAAGGTAAGCAATCATAAAATGTGGGGTTTACCTAGAAATAATATGATTCAAAAAAGGTTGACAGTGTCCCTTTAAGTCCCTTCAACTTAATCAACTGATTTCTGACCGAACCTGGCACAATCACAAATCCCTCAAGAACTTGCTTCTCGACTGGATGGTTTTCATCATCCACCCCAAAATATCATGGATGGTTGTACCCTGCACCAGTGACCACCATATGGTTTATTGCATGACCAAGATTCACCACCCCAAAGCTGCCCCAAATTCATTTAGCTCCAGTCTTTTAGATTACTGGAGTTTTCCTCTCTGCATACCAACTTGGTGGCTACTGAGTGGTCACTCACCCCTACAGCTAGCAACCTAAATACTGCCCTACAATTTTTCATTGCCAAATTCTTGTCTGCCTGGGATCTCCATGACCTCCTTAGAAAAAATAGGGTCTAGATTTCCCACCTACCATAGATCTCAGCTTGGGTTGCTGGCCTGCTTTCATGCACATGATCTTTCCTGGCAGACTCCCAAGTCCTCAGGTTGCCGTACTGACCTATTCAAGCCATGGATCCTTCATAATGCCGGTACTAAAGCTACCAGGCTTGCAAACCCAAAATACTTTGCAACCTTATTCCAGAATAAACTTAGTCACACCTCTAAGTTCATATATACATAGATGTGGTCAGCAGATAAGGGCTTTGTGGCCCATCCAGTCTGCCCTATTCTTCTTTCTAATGCTTAAGGTACCCTAGATGTTATGACAAGTTACCCTGTTTTCACCCTAGCTTGATAATTCCCAAGAGCCTTTCCCATGCATTATTGTATCCCTGAATCAAGGTAATTTCCACCACTTCCTAGAGGAGACTGTTCCGTCTCGCCACCACCCTTTCAGTGAAGTAGAACGTCCTCAAGTTCCCCCTAAGTTTTCCCCCTTGTAGTCTCATGCTGTGCACCTTTATTCTGCTATTTCCCTTCATGTGAAAGATGCTCCCCTCTGGTACCCTGTTGATCCCCTTCAGATACTAGAAGGTCTCTATCATGTCTCCCCTCTCTCTCCTTTCCTCCAGTGAGTACATGGTGAGAGCTCTGAGTCTCTCCTCATATGACTTATGCTACATCCCGGACACCATTTGTGTCAACCCCCTCTTTACCATCTCCATCCTGTCTATGTCTTTCTGGAGATGGGGCCTCCAGAACTGAACACAGTACTCTAGATGTGGCCTTACTAGGGAGTTGTAAAATGGTACCACCACTTCCCTCCTTCTACTTGTTATACCCCTCCCTATGCACCCTAGTATTCTGTTAGCCTTTCTGACTGCTTTGTCACACTGTTTAGCCACTTTGAGGTTGTCTTCTATGACTACCCCTAGATCCCATTCCTCTTTGGTGGCCTCCAGTGTTACCCCATCTAGTTCACACTCAACCCTAGGACTCCCTCTCCCCAGGTGCATAATCCTGCACTTTTTTAGACTGAAACACAACTGCCATTCCTTGGACCAGTTTTCTAGCCTCTTCAGATATCTCTTCATTTTTCCTATACCTTCCTGTGTATCTGCCCAGTTACATACCTTTGTATCGTCTGCAAACAGGCTAACCCTCCCTTCTAGACCCTCTGCAATATCACTTATGAAGACATTGAAGAGCACCAGTTCTAGCACTGATCCCTGGGGTACTTCAGAACATAAGAAAAGTGCTGGCAGATGGGGACCATGCGATCCATGTACTCTGCCTTAGAAACTACCCCCCCATGCAGCCTCTGTCCTAACTTGTCCTTTATTTCTGTCCCATGCAAGATTGAACTCCCTGATTGTCTTTGATGCTACCACCTCCTGGTTCAGGTTGTTCCATTGGTCTATTACTCTCTCTTTGAAGACATACTTCCTGAGGTTGCTTCTGAACCTTCCTCCCACCATTCTCATATCATGCCCTCTTGCACGTGCTGCCATGCTCTGTTGAAATAGATTGCCTGCCTGAACTGTGTTAAATCCCATCACATACTTAAGTGTTTCAATCATGTCCCCTCTGTTTCTTCTTTGATCAAGGGAGTATAGGTTCAGCTCCCTGAGTCTTGCTTCATATGACCTGTGATGCAGTTCATGCTCCATCTTTGTAGCTCTTCTCTGCACTGTCTCCAGATGGTTGATGTCCTTCTTGACGTGAGGTCTCCAGAACTAACTGCAGTACTCCAAGTGTGGCCTCACCAAGGACCTGAAGAGGGGCATGATAACCTCCCTCTTTCTACTAGAAATACCTCTACTTATACAGCCAAGGATGTCACCCGCTTTCTGTGCTGCTTTCTCACACTGCTTTCCTACTTTTAATTCATCAGTGATGATTATGACAAGATCTCTCTCTGTTTGTGTCTCCTCAAGTTGATGTCCTCCCAGTGAATACTTTTTTCCAGGGTTCCACTTTCCCAAGTGCTTTATCTTACACTTTTTGGAGTTAAATTGTAACTGCCAATCCCTGAACAAATCATCTAGCCTTCTAAGGTCAGCTTCCAAATTGTCTGCTCCTTCCCTTGTATCCACTCTGTTGCAGAGTTTTGTATCATCTGTGAACAGGCAAATCTTCCCTTTTAGTTAATTCACCACATCTGCTATAAATATGTTAAATAGGATAGCTCCCTGTACTGATCCCTGCTGGATGCCACTAGTCACCCTACCCCCCTCTCCTTGATAATGATCCATTGACTAGCACTCTCTGGGTCTTATTGTTCAGCCAGTTCCTGATCAGCTGACTATGTTCTGTCCAGCTCTTATATGTTCCAGCTTGTTGGTTAGCCTTCTGTGAGGGATGGTGTCAAAGGCCTTTCTGAAATCTAAGTATACAATGTCAACTGCCCCTCCCTGATCCAACGTTCTGGTGACCCAGTCAAAGAAGTTGACTAAGTTGATTTGACAAGAGCATCCTGCTGTGAAGCCATGTTGTATTGGGTCAATTTTTCCAGTATCTTTTAGGTGCACCACTATCCTCTCTTTTAGTAGGGACTCCATCATTTTCCCCACAACAGGTCAAACTGACAGGGTGGTAATTTCCTGCCTCTAACTTGTTTCCGCTGTTGTGTAAGGGCATAACAGTTGCCTGTTTCCAGTCCTGAGGTATTTTTCTGTTGTCTAGTGACTTGTTGAAGAGCTCAGCCAGCGATGTGGCCAGTTCCTTTTGGAGCTCTTTCAATATCCTAGGTGGTATGCCATCCAATCCCATGGCTTTTTCCATTGTAAGTCTATTTAGCTCTTAGGACCCTCTCCCTTGTGAAGGGGCTAGTATCTGCTCTCTGAGTATCTTCCTTTGTCCTTCCCAGTGTGGGACCTTTACCACAGTCTTCTATGATGAAGACAGAGCAAAAGAACTCATTTAGCACTTTTGCAGTGTCCTCATCTCTCTCTGCCATCTTACCTTCCTTGGTTACTAGTAGGACTATTCCTCCCTTAGTTTTTCTTTTTTTTTCTTATGTATCTATAGAAGGTTTTGTCTGGAAGGTTATCCGCAACTTCTTCTCCCCCTAACCAAGTCCCTTCCCCCTTCTGTTGCCCCATGTTTCAACTCTTTCTTTACCTCCTGCACCCAAGCCCATGTTCCTTCTCCTCTCTCCTTCCCCTCCCCCCTCCAACCACCCCACATCACCCTTTCTGTTCCTCCCCTACCACTCCTGATGCTTCCTGTAAGGCTCTCTGGGCTCTAGAACATCATAAGGGCAATAGACTTGATAGTCATGACCCCCAATTCCTGCATCTCTCTGCCCAGGCCATTGTTCTACCTATTACCGCCCTTCTCAACCTCTCCTTCTCCTTAGCCTCCATCTTCAGTACTTGGAAACAGGCTAAAGTCATCCCACTTCCAAAATGAGGCTATTCCACTTCTCCTGGCAAAAACCACCATATCTCCCTGCTTCCCACTCTGATAGACAGCATGGATTCATCCCGGGGAAATCATGTCAGACAAACCTGGTGGAGTTCTATGACTGGGTGACAAGTGCCTTGGACCTGGGTAGACCAGTGGATGTCCTCTTTCTAGACTTCAGCAAGGCATTTGACTCTGTTCCTCATGTGGGCCTGTTGGATAAGCTGGGAGAAATGGGGTTGGGGAACCAGATGATCAGATGGATAGGCAATTGGCTCCAGGACCGGACCCAGAGGGTCGTAGTTGGGGGATAGTTCTCATCCCAAGGAGGGTCATTAGTGGGGTCCCACAGGGATCAGTCCTGGGCCCTTCTGTTCAATGCCTACATATCAGACATAAGGACAGGAATCAGGAGTGAGATGAGTCTCTTTGCAGATGACTGAAACTGGGGCTGTGGTGGATGGGAGGAGGGAGGTGGCCCTACAGGGGACCTGGAAGCTCTGGAAAGATGGTCTAGAAAGTGGAAGTTGAGGTTCAATGCAGAGAAATGCAAGGTACTCCACCTGGGGGCCAGAAACCCAGGTCAAGTGTACACCCTGGGGAAATGCTACAAGTCTCGATGGCTGAGAGGGACCTGGGGGTGGTGGTGGATGTCAAGATGAACAACTCTGAGACTTGTAGGAGGGCAGCAGCCAAGGCCAACAGGATGCTGGGATGCATCGCTGGGAATCACCTCCAGAAGGAGGAAGTGATACTCCTCTGTATAACTGCTTGGTGAGTCCGCTGCTTGAGTACTGCGTGCAGTTTTGGAGAGCCACACTTAAAGCGGGACATTAACCTCCTGGAGAGAGTCAGAGGAGGAAACCAAAATGATTTGGGGCTTGGGGACAGGACCTATGAGGAGAGGCTCGAAGAGCTAAATATGTACACATTGGAAGAGAGAAGGGACAGCGAGGACATGATAGAGGTCTTTAGGTACATGAAGAGGTAAATAGGGAGGAACAGTCAGAGTGCTTCGAAGGAAGGAGGAAGGGCCACTAGAGGACATGGCTGGAAGCTGGAGGGAAGATTCAGGGGAGAAAGGAGGAGGTGCTACTTCACTGAGGAGGGTGGTGGAGCCATGGAATGCACTACCTAGGGGCTGGTGGAGGCAGAGACAGTGGAGGGTTCAAGAGGGGGTGGGACAGGTACAGGGGAAGGGTTCTGGAAGCAAAATCCAATGCAGCAAGAATATCCAGAACTGGGAAGGGAGAAGCCAGAGAAGGCGAGGGGGACAGCAAGGTCAGCACCCAGGTTGGGGACTGACCAAACGAGCAGACACGAAAGACCGTTAGGCCTATTCTGCTGGCATTTTAGTATGTTAGTATGGTAGCAGTGTAAAAGAAGTGAAGAAAACAACAGGAAAGAGGGACTCAACTTAGTAATCAAGGGGGAAATAGATAAGTAAGCTAAAGCGGAGGACATCACATGCCCAACATTGACTGATGGCCTAATAATAAAAAAAACTTGAATGAGAAAAGTGGGCAGGACCAAAAAGTTGTAACAATTAGAAAAATTGGATAATGGCAGCCATCATGTCTCTCTAACTTACAATCTGTAAAAGGAAGCAGTAAATACATGAACAATTATCTATCCTATTAATAACTCTATTAACAACAGTGAAATACCTTGGATGTGTAGGGAGATATGAGTCAGTACAGAAGAAACTACACAGACTCTCTCACATCAGCACATCAGGGAGGGCAAAAAAGTAAGTTATCCTATAGGATACAGACAACAGTTTTAATTCTATCTATGGCTCTAAGTTCTAAATATCTAAAATCATGTAAGACAGTTGCTGGTAAATTGCATGAGGAAAAAAAAATTCTGGTTTTAGAAAAAAACCAGTATCACAACTTCACTTGTAAGTGGGCAAATAAAAAAAAAATGAGAGGAATGATAAGGAAGCACTAGTTCCAGGCTTAATAGTTACCTGAAAAACAGATATGCCAACTTTTTAGTTAGCCAGACTATGGTGTGGTTACAGGATACACACAATGCGATTATTCTGTATATGTGGGTTATACTTGTATCTAAGGGTAAAGGAACATTACTTTTATTCAGAGGTAAGAAGTTTACAAGTAAGCTAAAAGGGGGTCCAAGACTATGAGGGGAATTTAAATTGTGGCAGTTTTGGATCATTCATTTTAAACAAAAGGTAAAAAAGGACCAAATCCATGGCAAACATAATATGTATAAAAAGTATGTCTTATTTGGTGCAACAGATTAGTCCATGAGGCCAAAACAAATCGAGGTCACAGGTATAATTGCATTATAGCCAGTTGATTAGACTGTGTCTTAAGCATTCAAGTCTGACATGTGTGGAACAAATGGTCAGGCTTTGAGGTAAATGGTTCCACTTAAAATGTGTATAGAGTTGGTATGACGCAAACATCATTGCTTGAAAATAGCCTAGTTAAAGATATAGCCTGGGGTAACTGGGTCTATGAAAATAGGCCCTGTACGCCCCAATGATGAGAGGTATTGCATCATATTTGTAGCATCCCTCTATTTTACAGGTTTCCAGCAATGACCACTTTGTATGATTGCAGTTTTATTGTAAATAATCTGCATGGGTAATGTGCACCAGGTGGCTCGAAAATAGCCTGCATCATATAGAGGTAAACTGTATTAGGCTCTTATAGAAATAGTGAAATTATAGAAACATAGAAGTTGACGGCAGATAAGGACCACATGGCCCATCCAGTCTGCCCATTTCTTTTTCTACCTTATAAATGTGCCATCGGCCTTTGCTCTGTCAGTGGCCTATCTATTCATACTCATCTGTATTGCTCCCTTATGCCTATCCCATACCTGTTTGAAGCCCTGCACTGTATTCATAGCTACCACTTCTTGAGGTAGGCCATTCCAGCCATCCACCACCCTTTCTGTGAAAAATAATTTCCTCACATTCCCCTTAATCGCCCCCTCTAATCTCATGCTGTGTCCTCTTGTCCTGCTATTTTTCTTATATTTAAACATGTTAGACTCTTTCACCTTGTTAATGCCCTTAAGGTGTTTGAATGCCTCGATCATATCACCTCTCTCCCTCCTTTGCTCAAGGGTATACAAATTGAGCTCTGTTAATCTGTCCTCATATGTCTTCTGATGCAGTCTCTGCACCATTTTGGTTGCCCTTCTCTGGACTGCCTCAATTTGGTTAATGTCCTTGTGAAAGTGTGGCCTCCAATACTGCACACAGTACTCCAGATGGGGCCTAACCAGTGTCTTGTAAAGAGGGATTATTACCTCCCTCTTACGACTTGTGATACCCCTACTAATACACCCTAACACCCCCCTAACCTTACCTACTGCTGTAGAGGTCTGCTTGGATGATTTCAGGTCATCAGTGATGATGATGCCCAAGTCTCTTTCTTCCTTTGTGACTGCTAGCAACTCCCCTCCCAGCCTATAGGTAGCTTCAGGGTTTCTCTTCCCTATGTGCATGATCTTGCACTTCTTTGCATTAAATCCCAGTTGCCACTCTCCTGACCACTTTGCTAGTTTATCCAGATCTCTTCTCATTCTGCCCACCCCATCTGGATCATCTACTCTGTTGTAGATCTTGGTGTCATCTGCAAACAGACAAGCCTTACCCTCTAGTCCATCTGCAAGGTCACTAATGAAGATGTTGAAGAAGACTGGCCCCAGGACTGATTCCTGAGGTACCCCACTTGTGACTTGCATCTCTTCTGACTGTATACCATTTATCACCACTCTCTGTTTTCTGCCTGTCAACCAGTTTTCCACCCAGTTGACCAACTTCTGACCCGCCCTGAGCCTACCCAGCTTATTTATCAATCTTCTATGTGGAACAGTGTCAAAAGCTTTGCTGAAGTCAAGGTAGGTGACATCAACTGCTCCCCCTTGGTCCACCACTCTGGTTACCCAGTCAAAGAAATCTATGAGATTAGTTTGACAGGACCTTCCTTTGTAAACTCACGCTGTCTTGGATCCTGTGCACCTATGGATTCCAGGTGTTGCACTATCCTTTCCTTAAGGAGTGCCTCCATAATCTTGCCCACTATTGAGGTAAGACTGACTGGTCTGTAGTTCCCTGCCTCCTCCCTGCTACCACTCTTGTGGAGCAGGATCACATGAGCCCTTCTCCAGCCTTCTAGGACCTCTCCTGTGCTCAGAGACTCATTAAACAGTTCTGCTAATGGCTCTGCTAGTTCCACCTTTAGCTCCTTAAGTACCCTGGGATGTATGCCATCAGGTCCCATTGCCTTATCCACCCTGGCTTAGCAAGCTCTTGTAGGACCCTTTCTTTTGTGAAGGGAGTAGTGCTCACCTCCCTCCCTCCCCCCTGTGTCCATGGTACTGAGCTGTGGGCCCTGCCCTACCTTCTCTTCAGTAAATACTGAGCAAAAGTATCTATTTAGGATAGATGCTTTTACATGGTCCTCCTCATCATATGCTCCCTTTTCTCCATTAAGCTTAGCAATACCCCCTCTGGACTTTCTCCTTTCACTAATGTATCTATAGAAAGTCTTGCCACCTTCTTTTACTGTTCGTGCTAGTGTTTCCTCAGTTTGGGACTTTGCCTGCCTTACTGCCTTCCCTGCTTCCCTTAGGGCAGTTTGGTATGCCTCCCTATCTTCATCCCACTGTGTTCCCTTATATTTTCTGAAGGCCAGGCTTTTGGCTCTGATCTTTTCTGCTACTGTATTTGAGAACCAAAGTGGTTTCCTTCTTCTTTTGGACTTGCTTTTCTGTCTAACACAATGGGATGTTGCTTCAAGTATTGCATCCTTAATGCTTGCCCACTTTGCCTGTAGCCCCTCACCTGTGTTTCTTTTTGCCAGGGCTAGCTTAACTCTGTTGGCCATCTTATCAAAGTCAGCTCCTCTGAAGTCCCATATTTTTGCCTTGGAATGGGATGATTTAGATGAAGTAGCCAAATTGAACCATACCATGTGATGGTCACTGGCCCCCAGGTGACCTTCTACCTGGAGATCTGTGATCCCTTCCCTGTTAGTCAGTACTAGATCTAGGATAGCCCTGTCTCTTGTGGGTTGTTGTACCAGTTGTTTGAGGCCTTCCCCCTGTGTCTAGTTCTGGCAGATGTTCCTGCTGGTATTGACCAATCTGTATCCGGCATGTTGAAGTCTCCCATTATCAGAACCTCCCTTTAGCTGTCATGTTTTGTATATCCTCTAACAGTAATGTGTCTATGTCCTCCCTGGTCTGGGGCCTAAGACAACCCAGTTCTTATAGCTGTCCCATTTCCTGTTTCCAGGGTGACCCACAGTTCTTCTGACTCCTTATGTGTATTCTGAATTTCTGTAGCTTTGATATTTTCATTGACATACAGGGCCACTCCTCCCCCCCTTTTTGCACCTCGGTCTCTTCTGAACAATACATAGCCAGGTACTGAAGTCTCTGAAGTGTGGTTACTGGTAAACCATGTCTCACTAATTGCTACTATGTCCAGTTTAGCCTCTGACATTATTGCCTGCAGGTCTGGGATCTTATTTCCCAGGCTGTGAGCATTTGTGTACATGATTTTCCATTGGGCAGATTTTGATGTGTTAGTTGTTGGGTGAGGTTTGGTATTACCCCTGTGCGTCGTATGGGGAGACAAACCTTTTTTCTTACCCGGTGATGCAAATGAACTGCAAACATGCTGAATCCCTGTTTGACCACTAGCTGAGGGGGGAGGGGTGTTCTTCCCATTCGACGTATGGGGTGCTGGGCCCCTCTCCCCATTTGCTAGTTATAGTTGTATAGTATATGTAGTTATATATTGGTATAATAGAGGGATATGGGAAAGGTTATAGAAAATCAAGATATATTTTCCAATAGATTGTGATAAAAAAGAGAAATTTATAAATCATTGGGAGATTTTGTAAATGGTTGTTCTATAGGGAACAGTACCTCATAACCCTTAAGTGAGACCATCTGAGGCACCAAAATAGATATATTCTTGAAAATAAGGACAATTAGAAAATAAGAGAAAAAAGACATGAAAAATATTGTTGCCAGTACTGATCCCTCAATATATTGTGAAGTAAAATGAAGAGATGTGAATCACAACGTGGAAGAGTAAAAAAGAGTAATCCAAAACTGTATTGTGTGAACAGCGATGTACTGCTTTAAGAGTTCAGTACATGCTGGGAGCGATAGTAGTAAAAAGACACAGAGACTGTAAACTGAAAGCAGGGGTTTGCGTGTGTATCCATGCCACAACTAGGTCTGAAAAATTAACAGACAATAGATATTACTGCATATAACATTGTGGAGTAGAACAATTCAAGTGATCTTGGACCTGTGAGCTAAAGTAGAAGACATGGGGCCCTATTCTAGTACAGTTATGCCTGGCATAACAGCATTTGCACCACATAGAATGGCACATGTAGCAACTTATGCCAGCACTTGCGACATGCGCAATTCTACAAAGTGGCCTGCGACATGGCACAGGCCACTTGCGCCAAACAGCATTTACGCTCCCACAAGCACAGAAAACATCCTGTGACATGGCACTAGGGGGTGTATGGCAGCAGTTGTGCCCCATTCCAGAAGGGCAGCAACAAAGTCCCCAATGTCAGGATTCTACAAGAATCCCCGGAGGAGAACCGGCAACGTAAGTTACACCAGCTTTTAGCTGGTATAGCTTACCGATGCCCCGGAAGTCCTGTAGACCCATCAGCTGTCCAGCAGTCTGTGCACAGCATCCCTCCCCCCATGCCCAGTATACCCCTGTGGGTGCCCGGCAAGGCTGCCCACCGCTCTGCCCCGAGTCCATCTTTAATAGCCCCACAGGGCTGGCCACACCAACTGCCCCCAAGTCCTACAGTAATAGCCCCACAGGGCTGCCCACACCCCATCCACTGAATCCCCGCTGCAATGTGTCCCACAAGGTCTCATGAGTCAATCTCCCCACCATGCCCCGTCCAGTCACCAGCCACAATCACGGCATACACCAGCGACACCCTGGTAGTCTAGTGCCCTCCCCAATTGTTGTAATATACTTAAATAGTACCCCATTTCCCTGGTAGTCTAGTGTCCTGATTGTTGTAATATACTTAACATATCCATTTCCTTGTATAGTGCCTCTATCATTGTAATATATATTAATATTTCCTTATTTAGTATTCTCTATTTCATTATTAGATTACTCAGCACCCCTCATTATTCTCAGTTAGTGACTGGCATGAATATTACCTTCCACGGCCAGTCGCCGACTGAGTTCTGTAGAAAGTGCTTACTGTGGAAGATGCACTGATATTACTATCTGAGCGCGTCTTTCCAGTAGCCTCATACTGCACTTAGTCGGCTGAACCGTGGAGGTGAGAGGTGGGCTGTGCCAGTCGCCGGGCTGGGGACAGGTGGGGGTGCTGGGTGGTCTGCGCGGATGGGTAAATACCAGACTACCAGGGAAATGGGGAGCTATTTAATTATATTACAGGGATTGGGGACTCTAGACTACCAGGAAATGGGGTTATTTAAGTATATTACAACTATCAGGGGGGCACTAGACTACCAGGGAAACAGGGGTGCTATTTATTTCAATTACAATAATCGGGGGGCACTAGACTACCAGGGAAATGGGGATGCTATTTAAGTATATTACAATGATCGGGGTCCACTAGACTATCAGGGAAATGAGGGTGCTATTTATTTCAATTACAACAATTGACGGGCCTCTAGACTACCAGGGAAATGGAGGTGCTATTTAAATATGTTACAATGATCAGGGGGCCACTAGACTACCAGGGATATAGGGGTGATTATAAATGTAATACTATGATCGGGGGGGGCACTAGACTACCAGGGAAGGGATATTGCCGCATTTGTGGCCAGCGACTCAGGGGGTCTGGGCATGGGTGGGGGTATGGCAGTGCCACCCTGCTGGGTATCTACCTATGGGTGTTTCAGGGCAGGGGGATGGGCAGCCCTGTGGAGCACCCTTGTGGCAAGCTGGGCAGGGGGTGGCAGTTGTGAACTGCAGTGTGGCTTGTGATATGCTCACCAGGTGTGCCCGCAGTTTGGCGTACCTGCCACATGTCGCAAGTCACAGGACTTAGCTGCAATGACCCTGCCCCTTCTAGAATAGGGTGGAGGGTAAATGTCATAGTTGTGGGTGGTGCAAGTTGCGTTCGGTGGCAACTTGTGCCACCCTTCTAGAATTAGTCCCATAGGGGATTTGTTCTTGGATTTGCTCTTGCGTTTCTTTTTAGGCGGCTCCAGGGATTTCATAGGTGACTTCAGCCCAGGAGGAATCCGTAGATATAACTGCAGACTCCAGGTTAGCAGCACTAATAGGTTGTGATGCAAGTTCATCTTGAAGGAGATCTTCTTGAGACGAGTGGCAGATGTCACTTGTTGCTCAATGGGATGGGGGAGTTGAGATGAGACACCCGATTAGAGGAAGTTGGTTGACTGTGGGTCTCTTCTACAGCACAAGTGTTTTTAACTGATTGTGGCCCCAAAGCAGCTTTTTCCTGAATTCTAGCTGAGTGCCTGGGAGGCAATGTGGCAGTAATAATACTAGTGAGTCCAGTAGAATTGGATGCATTTTCTGTATTAAGTAAATCAGTACAGATGTCGCTCAAGGTAATGGCTTTCACACTGGGTTGCTGAGTTTAAGCAACATTGAGAGATGGGAAGAAGTTCTGTTGTAGATTATTTAAGTATACTGAAAGTGCTTTTGGGGAATTTAAGTCTTTAGTTGAGTTACCCATGAATAGCCTCATGACAGCAGGGTATCTAAGTGCGAATTTAATACCCATTTGGTGGAAAGTCTGTTTGATTGGGGTAAAAGCTCGTCTCTTTACAGACACATTCTTGGAAAAATCTCTGTAACAAAAATACGATGATCCTGCCACATAAGGGGTCCGATTTCTCTTGCCTTTTTAAGTATTCATTCAGTGTGAATAAAATTGAGAAACCTTGCAAGGATTGGTCTAGGTTTTTGGTCAGGTCCTGGTCTTGGGCCTAAGGAATGATCCAATCGTTCTATGGTTAGTCCATGATCAGGAGGCAATTGCAGAATACATGGTAACACATGCAAGAGGAATGCATTTGTATCTTTAAGTTCTTCTCCTTCAGGAAATCCGAAAAAATGCGGATTATTTCTGCAATTGCGATTTTCTATGTCGTCTAACTTCATTTGAAATTGTTTGATAGCCCGATCTTGCTCCCTGATGGTAGCCTGTAATTCGTAAACTGAGCTTTCATTCTGTTTAAGTTTGGATTTGGTAGGTGAAAGTCAGGAATCGATCATATTTAGAGTAACTGTGTTTTGTTGAGTTACTATTTTTAGATCATTCATGTCAGAAACAAGTTTTTGAAACATGGATTCACTCTTGAAAAAGAGGGAGATTGCAATGTAGATTTGGCCATGATTGCAGGCCTCCAGGGATCTAGGTAGTGCAATACCAGTAGATAAAAGCTACTTGTATTAATCTGAATTAGGAAATAACTCACAGGATAGTTGCAGTAGTACTTGATTGTTGAAAATCTCTGAGTTGGCTCACAGTAGTAACCTGGAAGGCATCAGATGAAGGTGGATAACTGGTAGACCTCTAGGAGAAGAGAAATCATGCATCCATCTTCTTCAGAGCCCAGCCATGCCCCAGTATGTTCTTTTTTGCTGTTTTGTGATGCAACAGCATATGTCAATGCTGCTGCAGCAACCCATTAGTGAAGGCAATAGCCAAACGATTGTTTGATTTTTGTTTGGATAATGTTATCAATGTTGCTGAACTGAAATTTGCTTCAGTCTGCATTTTGTTCTCACAACAGAATGTAACAAATTGCATGTTGAATATCTTTCTGTCTACCTGTCTGTCTATCTGTCTATCTACAGTATCCAGACTAGCTTTTGTAACCATAACCATAATAATGTTTTCAGAATAGTGCTAGTATGTTAAGATTGAGGTGGTGTTTGTGTCAGACCCCTATTTCTGACACTGTAAAAAAGCAATCTAAGGACTTAGGGATTTGAAAATGTGCATGTGCTCTCTCAGTGCTATAGTAATATAGAAAACATAGAATGTAATGTCAGATAAGGACTGTATAGCTCACCTAGTCTGACCTTTTTCCCTACCCAACTCAATACCGCAGATCCTAGTTGATCTATGGTTTACCCTCTCTTCCCTATTGTGAGAGTACTCTTATGTCTCTTACATGCATTCTTGAATTCCCCTACCATTTTGGCCCCCACCACCTCTGCAGGGAGGCTGTTCAAAGCATCCTTGACTCTTTCTGTGAAAAACTACTTCTTCACAGTGCCCCTGAGTCTATCCCCCCAGCATCATATCATGCCCCCTTGTTCTTGTACACCTTCTTTTCTGAAATATGCTACCCTCCTATACATTGTTTATACCCCTGAAGTACTTGAATGTCTCTGTCACCCCCCCCTTCCTCCAGGGAATACATATCAAGGTCATGTAGTCTTTCTTCATATGACTTTGGGTGCAGTCCTTGCAGCATTTCTGCTGCCCTTTTCTGGACTGCCTATATTTTGTCTATGTCCTTTTGGAGATGCAGCCTCCAGAACTGGACACAGTACTCCAGATGAGTCTCACTAGTGATCTGTACAATGGCATAACCACCTCCTTTTTTTCTGCTGGTGATACCTCTCCCTATGCACACTAGCATCCCACTGGCTCTCCCCACAGCCTTCTCACATTGTTTAGTTACCTTTAGGTCATTAGATATGATTACCCCAAGGTTCTTTTCTTAATTGGTGGCTGTCAGTATCTCTCCCCTCATCTTGTACTCCTCTCTTGGATTTCTGTGCCCAAAATGCATGATTTTGCACTTGATTGCATTAAAACTTAGGTTTCACACTATCGACTACTCCTCAAGCATGTTTAGGTCCTTTCTCATTTTTTTTCCATCCCCCTGGAGTGTCGACCCTGTTGCCGATCTTAGTGTCATATGCCTTCCCCTCCAGCCCCTCTGCAATGTTGCTTATGAAGACATTATTGAGGACAGGGCCCAGCACTAGGGGTGGGTGAAAGTGCGAATTCCGCCTTTGTGGAACTTTATGTGGTTCCTTCTACTGGAGCTGTACCATCTCATTGTTCCTGGGAATCCCAGGTATGTGTATTAGTATGCTGCTGGTTTACTAAATGCCGCATTTGTAGCTATGCATTTTTCTCCTCTCAGCTGATATAGTAGCCTCGCTGTGTTTTGTCGATCTGTCGAAAATCGACTGAAACCATTTTCAAATGAGAGAGAAAGAGCAAAAGAGAGAGAGATAGAATTCTCTAAGTGTCCTTTGGAGAAATGAGCTGGGAGATCTCAAGACATTTGGAAGGAAAATTGAAATGGAGCCTTCAGTTCAATTGCACCAATTTGAGTGCAGACAGGAATCTATTTATTTTTAACAGGTATGCCAATAGTCTGAAGGGTTGTGTGTCTGGGCTAAAATAAAAAAGCTCCTGAGTTATTGCTCTGCTGAACTGACATGTTTAATTTTAAGTTGTACAGTCTCTCCTTACTGACTTTTCTACTATGTACCTACTTTTATCATCTATTTGATATATGTTTATGCTCAACTCATAGTCTTTGTCACAAATTTTTGCTCCTTCTGTACCACCACCTGCAGTGGCCCAAGTCATGCCTGAAAACGGTCCCCTGGATCAGCGCACCTACCCGGTTACCAAAGACTAAAATAAAATAATAAAATTGCACTCAGAAAAACATTTTTTCTTTATGTTTTTGCAGGTGTTCGTCTGAAAGAATTACTTCATATTTAGAGAATGGAGGATGCACATAAGCTGAGTTCAAAATGGAGATAAGGCTAAAATGATCCTATATCTTCAATAAATACTGGTGGAGCTGATGTGGAGATGTATTGGGAACTAAGAAGAATATAGAGAATGACTCCCTCTGTTAAACTCACAAAAATGCTGTTTACCAACAGGTTGGGGTTCCAGTTTTGAGAGAAGGAGTCGAGTTGCTTGTGGTTACTCCCTCTATAAAACTCTGTGGAGGCGTCGCGTGGAGACAGAGGGAGAACTACCAAGAGATATTTTCCCTATGAGGTACTGATTTTTTTTTCTTTCTCCACCTGATACCTTGTTTTGAAAGGTGCCCTCATAGACAAACAGTTAAAACCTCAGCCCCTGGTAACCGAGAGTGGAGACTCTCTATTTTCTGTTTTATTGTAACCACACTGTGGAGAATAAGTTTAAGAAGTGTTTCCCCTCAAAACTGTGTTGTATTAACATATAAAAATGATGATTGGAACCTTCTTATGGAGTTCAAACTTCTGATTGCTTTTATGATTAGTGCCTGGAAATGGAGGGCCATCTGATAGAGAGCTCAGCTATTTGCCACTTTGAGGGAACAATCTGTAAGACCCTTTGATAAATAACTTTTGGCATTCCAGTTTCTCAGTCATATAAAGAACAAATTCTTTGTGAGAGACAGAAGGTGTTTTTCTGCATACTGGGAGTCATCATTCCAAGTTTATTTATAAGCACTGATTATATATATATATATATATATATATATATATACATATATATATATATATATATATATATATATATATATATATATATAGATATATATATTTCATTTTACTAAGTGCACCTGTTTTTCGGGACCGCAGCTTAAGGTACCTGGTAACTTATGGTGGCCAGAATTACAGAAGTTGAATGTTCTGAAATGTTTATGAGTGGGTGCTTTAATTCTGTTCTAGGCTCCCATCTTTACTCAATTAACACAGTCTGCGTGCTGAGATTTAAGCCGCAGGACATACTGGATACAAAACATTGATTCCGAAGGCTTTTGTTTTAATATTTTAAAATGTTTGCTCCACTCTATAACCAATGGACTCCTAAATATTACTGGAGCCTTTGGTTTTTACAGCAGACGATTGACATCTGTGCGAATGGTGCTTGGATTATTGAGTTGAAGTAGATGGACTCCTTGGCACAAATAATGAAATGTTTTATGAAAGTGTCTGTATGTTTTAGCATATTTACTGAATTTCATTTTAAATTGTAATGGCATATGCTGAACAATAAAAACCTTTGTAATTGTACTATATACAGTACACGCCCTGACAGTTCATTTGGTGGCCAGCTCTGGTGGTGTGAGGAGGGCTGTGTCGGTCACCCGATTGGGGTTTAGAATGGATGAGCCAGGTGGTGGACACTCTCTGTTGGGGTGATGGGGTGGGGGTCACTAGACCACCAGGAAGGGATGTTTTCAGGATTTCAATTTTTGGGCATATTGGGCTAGGGGGACCCTAGGTCACAATTAAATGACTGTTATGATATAATATTTTGCATTACTAGCATACCGGGGTGGGGGGGGGACTAGACTTGTTTTCTGTTATAGTTTACATTAGGGACATATTTGGGATTGGAGGGGGGGCACTAGATCACCAGGAAATGATTTTTTTTAATCATAATTTATATAATGGGCATTTTATTTTATTTATTTATTTATGCATATATTTAGTGATTCAGAAAAAGACCTGTGAGTGCAAGCTCTTTTACAAAGGTTCCACGTCATAGATTGCAAAACAAAGTACAATAGGAGAAAGCAAAGGTACATTACAATGAACAATACAGCTTGGATTCAGAACTTACAGAATATCTCAAAACATAGGTACAAGTTAAATAACAAGAAAAACACTTTATGAGGGTAGGGGGGATAAGCAGCCACCAATTGCCTTGTCAGTAGTTCAGAGGGACAGGAATAGCTGGCTGTGGGGTGAAGAAAGGAGGTACAAGAGAGAGGTTTGTACTGCGGTGGAGGTGAAGGGTGGGGCAAGAAGGGCAATAAGGTATATATAGAAATGGCGGGGTGAGGGGAGGCTGAGCAGAGAGGACATGCTAGACTAAAATGGTGGAGTGTGAGGGGGCATTGTCAGGCAGCCTGTATTAGTAGTGACTGTTAAGAAAACTCACGGGACTGTGAGTTGGGGAGGGGGGGTGGCGGGTGCCAAAGGAGCACAATGCAAACTGATTGCTGGGGTAAGTCATAAGAAGGGACAGAGGGAGGGGGTACCTGAGGCCTGCCTACTGCTTGCTGGGGGGAAGAGAGAGCAGGTGTTGCTGGACTCAGGGGCAGGTGCACTTAGAGAGTGATATTAGGTGCTGTTCGAGGTCAGTTTTAAATTATGCCAAACAATTGGTGGCCAAGAGGTGCCCAGGGAGTTCATTCATCCATAGCAGGGCCTGGTAGGCAAATGCATGTTGCCCAAGTGAGGTGCAATGGAAGGGGATAGCCAAGGCCCCTTTAGTCCTCCCTCTGGTGACCTGTAATGAGTTGGCCACCTTGATCAAATTGCCTGCACAAGGTGGTGTTTTACCCAATAGAGCCTTCTTCCCTAGGATACAAGTCTGGAATTTGACCCTGTTTCTTAATGACAGCCAATGGCATATCATGGATTGGAGAGAGAAGCCACTAGATTACCAGGGAATGACTTTTTTTTAGAATTTACATTACAGACATAGCGAGGCGGGGGGATCCACTGGATTACCAGGGAATTACATTTTGTACAGTTATAGGTTACCGTCGGATCAGGGCTAAGGAAGCACAGTGGCGCATGGTTCACAACCCTCCCAGAGGATATCTAAGTGCTTATAGATCAGCCCTTTCCTGCTCTAACTGTACTTAGACCTTTGTCCTCGGGGACAGTTTTGTGAATGCAACATTAGGGGATATGGCAGCCTACATCTGTCGCAAGCCCCCTAGCACCATGCTGCAGCCCATTTTGTGGCACAAGGCTGGTGCAAGCACCCTTTGGTACATGCAGCCTGCGTTTGATGCAGGTTGCTTTGCAAAATAGCTCTGGGTGCATCCTTTGATGTAAGAGTGCTAGTTGTATCAGACATGTTTGATGCAAACACCTTGTGTCCTCCTCATGGCTTTGAAAATCCAGCCCCTGGGATTTTATATATATATATATATATATATATATTTATATTGGGGCTGGTGATCAGTGGGGTTGGGGGACCACTAGACACCAGGTATTTTTTATATATATATATTTTTTTTTTACACTGGGGCAGGTGATCAGCAGGGGACCACTAGACACCCAGGATTTATTATATATATTTTTTACTCTGGCAGCTCAACATTTCAGGGTGGTCCAATTAAAGCACTTGCTTTCTACAGTGCTTGGTAATACCCCTCCTTGCCCGCCCACTTTTTCATTTGTACCCAAGCTCTCCTCTCTGATGGGTTTACCAGGTGTTATTTCTAAAATATACCGAGTTCTATTTCACTGGAAGTACGGGAGACCTGAAGGTCCCACTAAGCTCTGGGTTTCTCTTTTTCCCCAACACACTCCCAATTGGTCGGTTTTATGGAAGTTTTGTCACAGTTATGTATCTCAGGACAGATTACGACTTATGCAATATCATATTATGCGCAATATATATTACACCCCAGTTAAGCTGAAGAAATGGGGCCTTATAGGGTTGAGGACTTGTACCAGAGGATGTCAGGAGGATGGTACACTTCTTCACATTTTTTTGGTCATGCCCCAAGATAAGGTCCTTGTGGGTGACTATCCAGATTAACTTAGACCCTATGCTAGGTTTGCAGGATTGCTTCACCCCAGACATATGTATGTTGGGAGATTTATCCTCTATCAAAGCTAAAATCAGGAGATTTCACATTTCCATGATTGCATTATCTGTTAAAAAAATTGTACTTCGGCATTGGAAGGATGCGATAAGTCCAACATATCTAGAATAGGTTAATGAAATCCTAGCTAATCTTTGCACAGAGAAAGTGATAGCGAGCCTCCACAATAAGTTGCAGAGATACAAGAGTATTTGGGATCCTCTTCACACCCTAATTATGAACCAGAATAGATAAATGAGTTACTGGAGCAGGGGAACCTTAATTTATACTAGCATATTGTAATGTTTTCTACTACAACATAGATTTTTACTGCTGTATGGGGCGGGGGAAGGAGGGGGTTGGGGCAGATCATGTAACATTCTGTACATACGCAGTGTATGATGTAACTCTCTGTCCCCTGTATTGTGAAAACTTGTTAATAAAGTTTGAATTGAAAAAAATATATATATATATTTTACATTTGGGCTGGTGATCGACAGGGGACCACTAGACAACAGGGATTTATTATATATATTTTGTTACATTGGGGCCAGCAATCAGCAGGAGGTGGGATGCTTCTACTACTACAGTAGTTTTTGCTGTGAAGTATGGAATTTCACCCACAAAATTTAACACTTCACGGTCAATCTGTATGAATTGGTGAATTTCACAAATTGCATGTCATGAGTAGAGATGTTGTGAAATTAAATTTTGTCAGTGAAATTGCTGTGAAACTGGCAATTTTGCTGCACAAAACATTTTAAGAAATGTTTTGCCGGGTGCAAAGTTGCAAATTTCGCCTGCAGAATGTGGAATTTCACCATGAAATGCACAATTTCACCCAAATTTTGCCATTCCGTGGGCAAAATGTCGCATTTCACCAGTGGAATTTCACATTTTGCATCTGCAAAATATTTCACAAAACATGCAAATTTCACAAAATATTTTGCATAATGACATTTCCTAATGTCGCACATCTCTTTTCATTAATGGAATGCAATTCACAAAATATTTAGCGTAGTGAATTTTGCCAACTTCACACATCTCTATCAAAGTACTATGAGTGATATTTTGTTTTCCAAACAAAAAAAGATATAAAGTGAAATATGTGACAGGGCAGCTGGCAGAGGAGCAGAGAGGAGGGCTGTGCCAGTCGCCGAACTGTAATATCTCAGTTTTACTTTTGGAAGTAGAAAATAAATTCATAAACAACTAAAGGGTGCAGGGTGATCACTGGACCCCAGTGAATGTTGCAAATTTCAAAGCAAGTGATATTTTGTTTTTCCAACAATAATAAAAAAAATATGGTGTGAAAGATGTGACAAGGCAGACAGCTGAGGAGTAGAGAGGAGGGCTGTGCTGGTCACTGAATATTTAGCAGAATTTTACTTTTTTTTCTCTAAAAATTAATACAATGAAAGTGGGGGGAGTTCCCATGGGGCATTATATCTACTATTACCAGACATATTAGCCCCTCTCCCTACACTGTGCTTTTCTTCTCCATGTCTTCACCTCAAGGCACTCCAGACAGTGTAAGGTAGAACAGACTACTTGTTGACTTGGGGGCAGTGCCATGTGCATTTCAAAACTTGATATGCACTAACTCTCAATCCAAAAAAAAAGTGTCAAGCTAATCATGGTTCAACATTAGAAGAAGCATACAAATATGCATTTAAAACATCCATGCAACCCAAAAAGACACACATAGGCCATTGCTTGGTATATATTATTAACTTAATAGCATCACCAAATATTTTCCTATCTCCTTTATGTGTCCATGAAATACCACCAGAGATAGAAACATAGAAACATAGAATTTGTCGGCAGATAAGGACCGCTTGTCCCACCCAGTCTGCCCATTTCCTTACCTAGTGGATAAGCTGCAGATCCTAGTTAACCAGCAGCCTACTTCTTCCTACCCCAACCCCCTAGAATTGCCTTATGACTGTCCCATGCATGCTTGAATTCCACCACTGTTTTTGACTCCACAACCTCCTCGGAAGGCCGTTCCATGCATCCACTACCCTCTCTGTGAAAAAATACTTCCTTAAATTACCTCTGAGCCCCCCATCTTCAAATTGTGCCCCCTTGTTCTTGCACACCTCTTTTTTTGAAAGATGCTACTCTCTTGGACTTTGTTGATTCCCTTGAGGTACTTGAAAGTTTCTATCATGTCCCCCTCTCCCTCCTTTCCTCGAGGCTATACATATTAAGCTCCTTAAGTCTCTCTTCATATGTCTTCCGGTGCAGACCCTGCAGCATTTTAGTTGCCCTCCTCTGGACAGCTTCCATCCTTTTTATGTCTTTGAGGAGATTGGGTCTCCAGAACTGCACGCAGTACTCCAGATGGGGTCTGACCAGCTGTCTGTACAGAGGGATAATAACTTCCTGTTTTCTACTGGTGATGCCTCTCCCTGTGCATCCTAGTATCCTCCCAGCCCTCCTTGCTGCCCTCTCACATTGCTTGCCCACCTTTAGGTCATCTGATATGACTACCCCCAGGTCCCTTTCCATTTTTGTTGTTGTTAGTATCTCACCCCCATTGTGTACTCTTCCCCTGGGTTTTGTTTCCCAGGTGCATTACTTGCTTCTTAGCATTGAATCTAAGCTGCCATACATTTGACCATTCCTCTAACCTTGCCAAGCCCTTCTCATCCTTTCCACTCCACCTTGTGCATCAACTCTGTTGCAGATCTTTGTGTCATCTGCAAAGAGACATACTTTTCCTTCCAGTCCCTCTGCAATGTCACTTATAAAGACATTGAAGAGGACCGGTCCTAATACTGAACCCTGCGGTACCCCACTAGTAACCCCCCTTTCTTCAGAGTGGACTCCATTTACTATTACTCTCTGTGTCCTTTCTCCAGCCAATTCTTTACCCAGGATATTACAAAAACAAAAATTACTACCACCAAACTCAAATAGTGATGACTACATAGCTACCCTTTACCTTAGAAGTACACTACCTAATCTTTTCTTAAAGGACAATAGAGTTTATATACATTTAGTGGGAGCTAGCTGTGCTCTTCTCTATGCGTAGTTATTGCATGCAGTCATGTTTGCCCTGTTGGCTATATGGTCATTAATTGGTTATTTTATTCTGAATGTTATGACAGCCCTGTTGGCTCACATGTTGTTATTATGTTTTCTGCAATGTAGTTCTACAGTCCCAGATGGCTAAAACTTTTCAGCTCTATTTTTCTGAACCTCAGGACAGTACATTTTTCTGTATTTTCACCACATTTTAGGAAACAAATGGCCTACCTGTCACCCTAACTGACAGTTTTTTGCACTCCCCCCTCTGACAATGAAAGTGAAATTGAGATTGGCACCTTTAGAAAGAGATGGATCTGTTGACCATTTGAGCTGCATTTTTAATGTAGTGAACCTCTTTAATCAGCCCTATGGCTGACTTCTGGGGGGGGGGGGTGCAGACACACATTTGCATTGAATTCCAAAAAAGTCTTATGGAGATTCATCATGCAAAAGTATTTTAGCATAATATTAATGGACTAAACAATCTAATTAAACACACTAAATTCTTTCAGTGCCGATGCAGGAAACATCCTGATCTCATTAATTTGTAACAGATGCACCTCTCCCAAAAAGAACATGAGAAATGATGATGTTGGGCACTTTGACAATATAGTCTCCACTTATGAATAAGGTAAAAGGCTAGGCATGACAATATTTCTCCCTAGCTCCAACCCCTTTTAAAATGGCAATTCACTTTTTTGACATCTAGGATGCCATATTTCATAGTGATGGGTCGTCTGCATTCTGCAGCCATCACCTCACTGAACATTTACTTCCATCCCAACAGTGACAAAAAAGTGCTTCAAACATTCCTAATGAAGATTTTGGAAATTCTACAAGCCAGCTTGTAATGTGAGAGGACATGGAAACACAGATACTTAGAATTTGATGGCAGATAAGGACTGCTTGGCCTACCCAGTCTGCCCATTTCTTTCCATGCCTCTAATGACACCCCAGACCCCACCTGATCCACAGATCCTTCTCCCCCCTGCTTTCCACTAAGATTCCCTTATGCCTATTCCAAGCATTCTTAAATCCCACCACTGTTTTTGCTCTCATTACCTCAGCTGGAAGACTGTTCCAGGAATTCACCAGTACTCCCTCATATCTCTTTTGAATTTACCCCATTCTAGCTTCATTGCATGTCCCCTTATTCTCATGTGTCTTTTCATCTGAAAAATATTCCCCTCCTGTACTTTATTTACCCTTGTGAGAAACATATATGTCTCTATCACATCCCCCTCGCTCTTCTTTCTTCCAGGATATATATATTGAGGTCTTTCAGTCTTTCCTCATAGGGTTTATGATGCAGGCCCTACACCATTTTAGTAGCCATCCTCTGGACAGCCTCCATTCTGTCAACGTCCTTCCTGTGATTTGATCTCTAGAGCTGGACACAATACTACAGATGGGGACCCACCAGTGATCTGTACGATGGCAACACCACCTCCCTTCTTTTGCTTGTGATACCATTAATTATGCACCTCACCATCCTACTGGCCCTACCAAATGCCTTGACACATTGGCCTACCACCTTGAGATCATCAGGTATGATTACTCCATACCCCTTTCCTGTTTGATGACAGTCAATGCTTCTTGTCTTATTCTGTACTCTGTCTTTGGGATTCTGCACCCCAAGTGACATGGCAGTGTCAGTGGCTCAGCATGTTGCACTCACCTCTGAGGCTGGAAAATTGAAAGGTTGAGGGTTCTAGCCCCACACCAGGTACTTGGGGGTAAATCCCAATACAGATACTGTAGTGCATTATGAGGGAGATGCTGCACTCATGAGGTACTGCCTTTTGGATGAGACATTAAACCAAGGTCCCATCTGCTTGTTCTGGTGGTTGTTCAGGCGGATGTTAAAAGATCCCATGGTACTTCTCGAAAAGAGTAGAGGAATTTTTTATTATAACTTCATAACAAATGACAACAAACAGTGTTAATGCACACAAAAAATAATATAGAAAGCAAAGGTGGAGAAAAATAGAGAAGCATTTCAGTCATACCATTCAAACAAAATCATAATACAAGAACTGTTTTCCATATAACTGAAAAAAAGGACTGAAAGCAAAATGAAGTATTAAGTCATACTCATCCCCTTAGAAATGTTCTTATAAACTACAACCATAAAAAATCTAACAAAAGAACTCTGAATTTAAAAATGAATATTATGTATTCAAATCATGCATTCTATGAACCCCCCAAAGAGTATGGAAATTCTTTCCTTCAGATTTTGGCAAGATCATAATACAAAATACTGTTTCCATGTAAACAAGCATTTGTCCATGCTGAATGTTTGCTTGCTGGCATTAGCATTGGAAGTGCAGGAGTTAGACAGATGCAGAATAGGAATGGCAGTGAAGTATTAAAGTGATGCCAACCCCACCTGCACCTTACAGAGATGGACAGGCATTGGGGTATGCCTTTGGGTCTTCTCCCTTAATGCTCACACCATTTCATCTCACCCTACCCTGCAGACACTAACAAGTGTTGAGGTGTGTCTTGGGGTGTTCAGGCTTTACACTCACCCAATTCCATAAGGAAATACACTGAAATGGGTGCAGTATAAGACAATGGGGTGAACTTTGAGGACAAAGAGTCCAAGGCACACCTTGATGCCTGTCACTGGCTGCAGGGTGGTGGTGAGGGTGGAATGGCATGAGCATTACTGTCAACAATCCCAAGTCACAACCCTAATGCCTGTCAGTCCCTACAGGGTAGAGCATTATGGTCAGAAACCCTAATGCCCTTGGCATTTCTTGGTATTTTCACTCCAAGTTTTCAACGTGGGTTTTTGTGACCTAACCACATGAACAGTGACATTATCAGTTTGTTAGCTGAAAGGTGATTTTGTACAGAGACTGTGCAGTTTGGTACCACAGATGTGAAAACACATTTCAAACAGAATGGGAAAAATGGCAGCTGTACTGTTCATGAGGAGGTGTAAAAAAAATGGTAATGTTGAAAATTTGGAGTCAAAATATAACAAAAATTGGTGAAATCATGAGCGGGTATAGAAACTGTGGAATGCACACCCATAATGCAATTATTTTGAGGATTTTTTTTACACCAGATTTTCAATATAGGCATTTTGGAACCACCGCTTATGAACAGCAACACTGTGATTTTCTTAATCTGTCCTGAACATTGATTTCGCACAGCAACTGTGCCCATTGTGTGCCACAGGTGCGAAAACATGTTTCAGGCAGGAAGTGAAAAACAACAGCTGTACTGTTCATAAGGAGATGTGGAAAAATGGCAATGTTGAAAATCTGGAGTGAAAATATTAAAAATTTTCCAAGTTACGAGCATGTGTGGGAACTGCACAATGCACGCTTGTAACACAGTAATTTTGGGGAATTTTTTTACCAAATTTGCAACATAGGCTTTTTGGGAGCCTGCCTCTTGAACAGTGACACTGTCATTTTGTTAATCGGTCCTGGAAGGTGATTCAGCACAGTGACCACAAAATCACCTTTTGGGACTGAATAATGACATGACAATGATTGAGTTCATGAGGTGGGGTCCCAAGAACCCCATGTTGAAAATTTGGTGCTAAAAGTCACAAAAATGGCCGAGATATCCACTTAAGTTGACCCCCAGTTATGCTATTATACAGCTTTCCGGTATTTCTTCAGTTCACGTTCAGCTTTGAAGAGTGCAGATGTGTTCCCGCTCCACTGAAGATTGTTCTGCCAGGCTCAAGAGGTAAGTATGGGGTGAGAAGGATGTGGGGAAGAGGTGCGCAGAAGGTGGGTGCTGGTTGGGGAGGGGGGCACTACAGACAATGAGGGGCCGTTTTCTTGTTTACAGGTTTAAAAAAAAAACTTTGCAGAAAGGTTTTCTTGTTCTACAAGTACATTTGACATGCTGGAGTTGGCTACCAGCATGCCACCTGTATTTTTGGTGAGAGGGGACTGGAGCTGATGGGGTGTGGACATCCCATCTGCAAAGAAAAAGGGTCTGTGTTTGCTGGGGCATGATGCCGAGGGGGACTGGGCACCCCCCTCGGCAGACAAATTATGGGGGGGACATTATGCCAAAAGGGATTGGGCTCCCCCATCAGAAAATTAACTGGAGAGGGGCCATGCCGACAGGGGGATTGGACACCCACATGTCGTCTTTCCTGGGACTGTGAGAGATGGACAGCGACTGCCATCACCATGTTTATTGAAATGTAACAGCAGGCAAGGCACGCCCTGCAATGAGGGGGTGCTCCCTCATTGCAGCGGCAAAATTGTTTCAAGTTGGTGGCACGCTTCTGAGTTGCTGTCATAGACAGCATGCTCATTTAGTGGTGCCACAGACATAATCCCCCAAAAGCAGTGGTGGTATTGGCCACAACACAACTGCACCTCCACAACCTGCTTCTCCAGCAAGCTGTCACAACATGTTTCTTGCGCATGCACACAAACAAGCATGAAAAAGGAAACCAAATCTGTAAAGCAAAATAAGTATTTATTCATACTTGCCCCCTCTAAAAAAACTCAGTTTAGACTGTAACCTTAAACAGAAAAAGGAAAATCTTAAATTAAAGTAAATTATGTATTAAGTCATACATCCTATATAAATCTCTCTCTCCACCCTCCCCCACCCCTCAGAGTAGGGGACATTTTAACCTCTAAACATCCAGGAAATCATAATACATAACATTATTTTATAGACCCAAGCCAAACCTTAAAGCAAAATCAATAGTAATGCATACATGTCGCTTCTGGAAATGTTAAAAAAGTATTCAGATTTGTACATAATTTGTTATATGTCATTGCTATTATAAAACAAACTTAAAATCAAAACAAAATAAGTATTAATCCATACACTTCCCTCATAGGAACAAAAAACCTAACCAAAGTACTTTCACAACAATGTAAACTTTTTAACCTATGACCTTGCTATCCCCCTATCCCCACCACCTATCTAATGAGTGGTGGGGCCAAGAAGAGGTGCAAAAGAAGTTTTTCTTTCAAATTCATAATACCATTCATATATGTAATTGATCAGAAAAACCCACAAGAATAAGACATTTTGGCATTCATTTCCTACTATGGCCTACTATGAACACCTTTTTGGTTACTAAAATCCAAAAACTAAACAAAGAATAAGAGGAAAAACCGTAAGACAGTATTACTTCATACTAAAGCATCCTCCATAAAAAGCACAAAGCAAGAGCACAAAAAATCTTAGTTTCACATGTCTCTTCTGGGTCAGAGACCACTATGGCTACTTATATATCAACAAAATATTTCCAAAGCTCATAATGTAATGCATCATATACCCATTAAAGTGTAAAGACCCAAGACTTATAATCTAAAGGTCTAGATAAAAAGAAACACTCCAGACCGTTGATTTGTAATCACACACATTTCTTCACAGCATAATAACCATATTCCTAATTAGAACCTAAATTTCCATGGTAGGTTCCATGGGGAGGGGACGAGGGGGGTTACCTGTGTCCCTCTGCAAATATGGTACCTTCAGGCTACACTGCACTCCTCCAGAACATTGCTTTCATGTCCTGATAATTAATAAGGCTTACTGTCACCACAAATCATACCCTAGAAATGAAAAAGACATAAGTCATTAAAGTAAATTCTGGTATTTTATCACTTCTTATTGGGTCTCTTCTGAAGGAGAAAGTAGTATTGTTATAACACTATAGTTCCCATGGTAAATTATTCCATCTTTGATGGAACTGATAGAGTTCAACTTCTCTAAATTATTTTTGTTTTATGTCTAGTATATACTGTCTTATGGTGCAGAACAACTGTTCAGGTGTTATTTCTAACTGCTGGAGTGTCAATTTGCACCTAGCAAGCCAAATATGGTATTTTATACAAAGAAATATAATATGCATATTCAGACAATGGCATTTTTGCCATTGAGTAAGCATTATTCCCAGAAAAAAAATCTCTGGACTTCATGATTAAAATGGAAATTTTATCCAACATTTCTGTAACAATAACCAAAGGAAATAAAGATGCTGCATGGTCCCTAAAGTTGTGGTACTTGTGGTTCTTGGGCAATATCTATCCTCTGTACCTTTATGTTTTAGGTTGTTTTTGACATTTAATTTGCCATGAACACATAACCAGAGGACATCCCACATATTTTCAGGAATCCTTTTACATGTTAACATTTTCCCTATCAAGTTTTGTTCCTAAATAGGTTGATTTTGAAAGTGGGAAATACAAAAAGTGTTCATTTAATATTAGTTTATAGCAAGATTTTCTGCAAACTGTTCTAATGCTCTGTTTAGTTATCTTCCACTGTTCTAATTTACTCCAACATAGCTGGAAATAGTGGGGTAAACCATTTATAGGTCTTTGTTTAGCAATGTAATCCTCCCATGGCCAAGCATCAAGCCAAGGGGCAAAATTATCCTTAACCCAGGGGACCCAAACAGACAAACCTTCCCCCAACAGGGGTCTAATGTTGTTATAAATGAACAAAACATGAAGAAATAACACTGGGCTTACCATCCCCACACCTCCCTGTTTTTTTTTTCTAAGTACAGTATGCCTCTTTTGATGGGATTGAGGTGACTCCCCCAAAACATGAGAAAAAACAACTATACAAGACCATTTCTAATTGTTTTTTTGGGTGGGATACCACCGCAAGGTGCAAGAACATGGGTAATAAAGAGGGTTGCCCATGTAAAAGGGCAGACCGCATTGTCACAAGGCCCTTTCCCAATAAGTGTGGGAAGTTCAGGGATTGGGGAGGGGGTGGGGTTGGGAGAGAACCAAGGAGGGCCATGAGGTCACAGAAGGGAGGACCTGTTGAGGTCATGAAAGGGGTAGGGAAAAGGGTGGGGTGGGGAATAGTGAGGTGGCAGCAGGAGAGTGGCCCAGGGGAGCCAGCAGGAGGCACTAAGGGGGCCACTTATAAGGGCTGCACAACTGAGGGAGCTCACAAAATTGCTCTAAGGGTTTTTTGCTCTTGGAAGCACATCAGTTTGAAAGAATTTTGAGCTATCCGGCATTTTGCAATAGTCAGGGATTTGGAGTTAAAAAAAAGTAGATACGGTAATAATAGCAATAAAGGCAATAGTGCTGGAGATCGGAGCTGGAAGGAACAAAATAAGGATGAACAGTGCAGTGAGTAACCCAGTTTTATACACAGAACAAGGTAAGCAGCAATCTGTTTAAATGTAGACTGATGTAGCAGCTTGAGTGTTGGAGCAGTTTTGGATGCAGAGAGTAATGGCTGTTGCGAGAAAACGGCGTGCAGGCAATGATTTCTCTGGGGGTGAGGCAATTTTGTTTGTAAAGCCATGAGGTGCCTCTGCACAATGATGGCCAAGGAAGCAAAACATGCAGAGAAGCAGCAGCGGTGGCAAACTGCGAGCGCAGGGCGAGGAATGTGGACAGTGACAGGAGAAGGGGGTTACAGGCATTGCACTAAGAGAATGCAGCAGAGGGGAAGGGGTGAGAGATGCCATGGTGGTTTGAAGTTCATAGGGATTTCTGGATGAAGTGAAAGAAAGGCATACGTTGGAAAGGGTGAGTAGAAGCTGGGCCCACCATGTGGGATGGCATCTGATGTCATCGCCACGTGGTATAGGGCCTGAAAGGGAAGAGGGACACAGCAGCAAGCATTTGGGAGGCAGTAGGGTTGGCTATCAATGCTCATTGGGGGGACAAGGAGGAGTTTTTCTGAAAATGAGCACTAGATGGGAGGAAGCAAAGGGCGAGGGCAGAAGTAGAAGCTTCGAGCGGGGGTAAGATTGACCGTTTGGACACACGGAATACGAGGTGAGGTTTAGCAAGATGGGGGATGTAGACAGTGAGCCTGGAAAGGGTTTTACATGGACGTCCTGGCTGGTTATAACTGCAGAAGGGGGAATCATGAAGGAGCCTAGGCCCACCCTGTGGGATGGCGTCTGACATCATCACCACGTGGTGCGGGATCTCAGGGAAAAAGCAATCAAAGAAAAGGGGCAGCCAGTGAAAAAGAAGACGCCAGACCCAGCAGGATAGGAGGAACAAGAAAGAAGGGTTTTTTAAGGGGAAAGCGAGGCGGATTGCGGGCACGACAGCTAGTGCTGGGCAATGAGAGCTGGGAAAGGCTTTTGTGGGAAAGATGAGGAAAATGACTGGCCCAGCAGGGGACACTTGCAGACAGCAGCATGACGTGGACCAGATAGGCAGGGGGCAGAGCAAGGCAGAGGGATTCTATAGTTCCCTGTGGAAGGCAAGGGGGGGTGACACTACATGGCATGGCATCTGATGTCATTGCCGTGTGGTGCTAGACCTAGCATAAGAGTCAGCAGAAGATCAACAGAAGGGTATGGTACTCAAGAAGGAGGGGAGAACTGTTTCAAGGATGCGGTGCATAGGACTGAGGTCGAGGTAGAAGGCCAATGGACAGTGAGTAAAGGGGCATGGGGCCCAGAGAAAAGGCAGGAGGGGCGAGGCCAGCCTGTAAATGGTATTTTCGAGGAGGGAAAGGAAGAAAGATAAGGCAGGAACACCCGCAGAGTGAGTTCCTAGGCAGGGAGGCCACACTGTGCATATATATTTGTCTTCTCAGCAGGATGCCTGCCATTCAAGGTCAGGTGGAGGGCTACATAGGGGGAGATGATGATGAAGAGGGGGCAAGAACGAAGATCATGACAGACACGGGAACTGGGCTTCTGAATTAATGGTGTCAATTCTTTTAGCAGGTACAACAGAAGGATGGCACCAAAGAGAGTCAAGCCCAACAAAGAGGAATGCTACTGGGCAGTGATGGACCTGTTTGAGAAAGCGAACTGTTCACTGGAGGTGGTGTAACCGGACGGGGTGAGAAAGGTACTAAGCAGAAAGGGAGGTTGGGAAAGGAGCAGAAGAGGAGTAAGAGGGTGCCCAGAAGGCAGGCAGTACCAGAGTCTAGGACCAGGATACCGGTGCCAGCACCGATGTTGGTGGCTCCTCTGGTTCCACCTCCTGAGGACCTGACTCCCGAACCGAACCCAGAAGCAATACCATCACCAGTTCTGCAGCCACTCATGCCTGTGGTGCCGCTGTTCCCACCAGTACTGGCACTGCCACCACAGACCCCGATGCCAGCACCAGGCTCAACAGAAGTGCCCCAGCTGGGGCTGGGCACACTACTTCCAGGTGTAGCGGGTAATCAAGTGGTGACACTGGAAAGCGGTGTCAAAGAATATGTGGAACAGATGCTAAAAGGTATGGGAGAAAATGGAGTAGGGCAGTTAGAGAAGGCATTAGGCAAAATCAAAAAGGCAGGGACAGAGATGGGGATGGGGTACCAGCTGTGGCTTCCATGGGGGCCGGGAGATTGGGGCCTCAGGGGTACAGCTGGTGGACCACATCCCCATGGCTGTGAAAGAGAAGATTTGGAAGGGAGAGTATGTCGGCCTCTTCGCCCTGTCGAATGTGAACGCGATGGAGAAGTATGAGGAGAAAGATAGCTTCCAGAAGAAGGACATGGCAGCGGCAGTAGTATTATTGGAAAAAGAGGAGGAGGACAAAACAAGGAAGGGTAAGACTTGGGACAACTGGTCCATGGGGTTTACCTATTTTATGGCAATAGTCATTGAAAAACGGGCAGAACTAGCCAGCCCGCTTCTTACATATTCCCTCATTATTAAGAATGCATACAAGAAGGGAGGACACAGCTGGTTGAGGTATGATGAGAAATTTAGGAAGAGAATAGCCCACTTTGGGGATGTGAAATGGAACTCCAGACATATAGACCTGTGGCTTGAGATATACACCGGGCCAACGGAGAGAGAGACAGAAGGAGACAGGCATGGGGGGACAGCAGCGAAGGCCTGCTGGGGATATAATAGAGATTTTTGCTCCTGGCCAAACTGCCGATTCTGGCACATCTGTTCAAAGTGTGGGGGACATCACCTGGCTTCCAAGTGCAGGTACAGTTGGGAAAAAGGCACAGGCAGTCAGGAAAGCTCATACCAGAAACCCTTTCGGGCCAGCCCTGGCTCCTTTCGGGGGCAGCAGTGGGGATGGGGCAACAGGGGGAGGACAGTGGGAGGGGGAGGGGACACAGCTATCAAACACACCAACAGGACAATTGAGGGACCAATGAGAGAGGCGGTAAGGCTGGCCCGGACACCCATAAATGCGGAGGCAGTAGAAAGGTGGGGGGGGTGTACCCAGACAGGGAGGCAGCCAGAAAATTATGTACAGGTTTTAGGAAAGATTTTAGTTTACAGTTCCAGGGAGTATGAAAAGCGATGTAAGCAAAGAACCTCAGATCCATACGGGGTAAGAAGGCCACATTGGAGCAAAAAATTCGAAAGCAAGTGTCAGCGGGGGAGAAGGAAGGACCCTTCACTGCTCCTCCACTGCCGAATCTAAGGATCTACCCACTAGGTTTAGTGCCTATGAAACAGCCGGGAAAGTACCGGGTGATACATCACCTATCCTGCCCAGAAGATGACTCAGTCAATGATGAAATAGGCGAGGAGGACAGTAAGGTCACATATGCCACACTACAGGATGCAGTGCGTCTCATCAGGGCCAAGCAGAAAGCATGGTTAGCAAAAACAGACATAGAGTCAGTGTTTCGGCTACAGCCGGTTAGGCCAGCGGATTGGGATTTGCTAGGATTCCAGGCAGGGGGGCAGTATTATTTTGACAAGGCAATGCCGATGGGATGCTCCATAGCATGTGCCACCTTCGAGGTGTTTAGTACCTGATTGCAGTGGGTGTTTCAAACACGGTATGGCCACCAGGTGGTAGTGCACTATTTAGATGATTTTTTATTTATTGGAGAAGGGGAAAAGGAGACTGAAGCTATGCTGCAGGACTTCAAATGGCTATGTCAGGAATTGGGGGTGCCCCTGGTGGAGGATAAGACTGAAGGGTCCAGCCAAATGATAGAGTCCTAGAACTAGAGCTGGACATGATGCAGGAACTCTTCCACTTACCAGAGAGAAATGTGGAGAGATTGAGGAATAATTGGGGGAGATGGGGGGGCGCAGGAGGTGCAGCTCCTGCAGGCGTAGCAGCTGTTGGGACACCTGAATTTCGTATGTAGAGCCATTGCCCCTGGTCTCACGTTTACACGGCATCTCGGTTGGGCAATGAGGGGAGCATCACAGCCCCACCACTGGATAGATATTAATTAAGGGACCAGGAAGGATATGTGGATTTGGGAACACTTCCTGCAGGAATACGATGGGCAGACTTTTTGGCAGGATGATTGGTTATACAACATTGATTTACATCTGTACACAGACTCAGCGGGTAGAGTAAGCACAGGGGGTTACTTCCAAGGAAGATGGTTCATGGAACCATGGCCGGATAAATGGGTAAGAGAGGGGGTGACAAAGGACATCATTTTTCTGGAGTTGTTTCCTATATAGGTGGCTATGCTAATCTGGGGTGGTGAGCTCCAGAACAAGAAGATAACATTTTGGAGTGACAATAGTGCAGTGGTGGAGGTGCTGAACAAGAAGAGGACCAAAATGGACAGGGTCATGAGGGTGTTAAGTAGGATGGTATGTCTGGGCCTGACATTGAATATGTCATTTAGGGCCAGGCATATTGATGGTGTGGACAATGTGATTGTTGATTGCCTCTCCAGATTGCAGATGGACAAGTTTCGGACCATCGCACCTGGAGCAGAGCTCAGGAGGACCACCATCCTGATGTATGTATGGATGATTGGATTCCTGGGCCCCCAGAACACTTAGAGCTTATGAAACCTCTTGGAGGGCATTTCAAAAATTCCAGGAGCAATATGATGGTCAGGTAAGTGGTGCTGTGACACGGGAACAGGTAGCTCGATTCATTGTAGCTGGGTGGAACCAGCGCATGGCGCATGCAACCATGGGGGTTTACCTGGCAGCCATAGGTCAGATTTGTGGGCTGAGGGGGTGGAAGGACCCAGCAAAAAGCAACCTGGTCTGCAGAATGATGCAGGGCTGGATACAGGGAGAGGACGAGAAACAGGATACCAGAAAACCAATATCAGAGGCCTTGATGGTGCAATTGGTAGGAATATTACCCCAGATTTGTAGCTCTAGGAACAAAACAGTGCTCTTCAGAACCCTGTATGCTACCAGGTATGGCAGAGCCTTTAGAGTGAGTGAAGTGGTGGGGCACTGCAAGAGGGTAGAAGGGGGTGGAATGCAATGGGGTGATGTGAAATAGGCTGAGGATGCAATTTCCATACTGTTAAGGAGATCAAAGACTGATCAGTAGGGACAAGGCAGTAGGGTGTGACTAAGGAAGCATCCTATTGCAAGCATTTGCTCAGTGGAGGCTCTGCACATGTACGTGGCAGAATGCCCAAAAGTAGGAAGCACGGCGGCGCTGTTCATACATGGGGATGGCAAGCCAGTGTCAGGGTACCAAGTGGCAGTGGTACTGCACAAGGACCTTTAGGTGCTTAGGAGAACCAGGGGAGGGATAATCCTCCCACTTGTTTAGGATAGGAGCAGCTTCCACCATGGAACACAAGGCAGCATGCCTGGGGAGATCAAGGAGAGGGGCAGGTGGACTTTGGATTGTTATAAGAAATACATACGGAAATTTCCGCAATAACAATGTTGTTTTTATCTCCCTTAACAGGTACAAAGGGTGTGGGGGGAATGGGGGGGGGAGTAAGAAAGACACAAAAGACGAATCAATTTCATTTGAATCATACAAGGAAACAGCAGAGGCTCAAGGTGTGGATCTGTGGGCATTCATTTATACACTGGGTGGAGAAGTGGGCAGCCAGAAGACAAGGGGGAAAGCAATTGTGTGTGGACAGCGACACTGCCTGGTTGGTGTGGAAAGGACGGAGGGGGAATAAAGTGGGTGCAACTGTTGCCGGAACTCAGGGGACTCAGGAAGAAGCACAAGCGACCAGATTTATTGTTGATACATCTGGGATGCAACGACCTGGGTACAAGGCCCTGGCTGGACTTATTTTACCAAATAAAACGTGATGCCAAAAAAAGAAAAGAATGGTGGCCAGAGGTCACATTGGCTTGATCTGGGATCATGCCCCGCAGGGTGTGGCAGCAGGCAGAGAGCCATAAAAGGATGGACAGTGCCAGGAAGTGCATGAACGCATGTGTGGGCAGACTAATCGAGGGCATGGGGGGAATAGTCATCCACCATGGCATTTTAGAATGGGTGGACAAATTTTATAGGGGAGATGGCATACACTATCAGGATTGGGGCTGGCATTGTTTAACACAGAGATAGGGAACACCATTGAGTATTGGCTGGGACAGAGAGGCGGAAGGGTTTAAGGAGATGCCAGGAGGCCAGTTAGGGTGGGGGAGTGCGAAGGGGGCAAAAGGAAGTCACCGTCCCATCAAGCTAGAGGTGGACTAATGGAAAAAGGGGAGGAGGACAGGAAAGAAAGGGAGGAAATGGAAAACAAGCGAAGGACACAGCTTTGAGAGCGAGGCAGGAGTACAATGTGTATGCTCTTACCCCTTGACAGCACAAGAGGAAGAGGCAGAGCCCCCCCCCAGGATGTACGTCTGGGGGGTCCGAAGAAGGAAAAGAAGAGAACGATGGAATGTATCAGTTGAAACATAGATGTATATACTGTATATAAATATAATGGGGAAGAGATGAAAAATAGAAATGTGGGAAACGTATCATGTGATGACAAATTTATTGCCAAACTGAGCAACCACACTTAAGTTGTTTTGTGTCATTATTGAAGGGGATCTGCGGACAAAGAGGGTTGCCCATATAAAAGGGCAGACACCATTGTCACAAGGCCCTTCCCAATAAGTGTGGGAAGCTCAGGGATCGGGGGAGGGTTGGGGTGGGGAAAGAACCAAGGAGGGCCATGAGGTCACAGAAGGGGAGGACCTGATGAGGTCATGAAAGGGGTGGGGAGAAGGGAGGGGTGGGGAATAGTGAGGAGGCAGCAGGAGAATGGCCCAGGGGATCCAGGAGGAGGCACTAAGGGGGCCACTTATAAGGGGCTGCATGACTGAAGGAGCTCACAAAATTGCTCTGAGTTTTTTCCATCCACCCACCCAGTTAGAAGGACAGAGAGCTCTGTGGCAGGTGAAGCACAGTGGCAGGCTGCTATATTGGACTGCCGAAGGTGCACAGCAGAGGAAAATGGGGGGAGAAGGACAGGAAAGAAAGGGACGGGAAATGGAAAACAAGCAAAGGACACAGCTTTGAGAAGTGAGAGGCAGGGGTACGGTGTGTACGCTCATACCCCTTGACAGCACAGGAGGAAGAGTCAGAGCCCCCCCCCCAGGATGTACGTCTGGGGGGTAGAAGAAGAAAAAGAAGAGAATGATAGAGTGTATCAGTTGAAACATAAATGTATATACTGTACATAAATATAATGGGGAAGAGATGAAAAATGGAAATGTGGGAAACGTATTATGGGATGAAAATGTATTGTGAACAATGATTTTGACGAAATAGTAAATTTATTGCCAAACTGAGCAACCACACTTAAGTTGTTTTGTGTCATTATTGGAGGGGATCTGAGGACAAAAAGGTTTTAACCGTGAAAATTCTTTTTAACTTAGCCATGTGCCATGAATTCCACATCTTAACTTTCCATTGAGCCTTTTGTATTATGAGTTCCCAGTTACGGTAAGCTGCATCTTTATGGCCAAAATGAATCCCCAGGACCTTGCACCCTGTAGTGGACACTTTAACACTCATTATTTCACATTCATTAAAGAGTGAATCTCCTATAGGTATACAAGCACTTTTCTCCAGATTTACTTGTGCCCCTGTGTGGATACTGAAATCTTTTAAGAGGTTCCCCATTTGGTCCACTGAAGCTTTATCTGCCAGTACCAGGCACACATCATCTGCATATACTATTGTTTTAATCTCTGTGATTTCACTGGTGACTGAAAGACCAGTAATGTGTTCTGATCTGTTTATTTTTTTGTATCACTGGGTCTATTGATAAAATGTAGAGGAGGGGGCTATGAGGACACCCCTGCCATACACCTCTATGGACCTCTCATGCCTGACCTAAATAACCATTAATATAGGGGGTACATGTAGCAAACTATAGCATGTCTGAATCTATTCAAGAAAAACTGTGGGGAAACCCATATTTAGACAGGACCTTTCATAATAAATCATGTGCCATTCTATCGAAGGCTTTGATCTGGTCTAGGCTAACCAAAAAAAAAAATGCTAATTTCTCCACTCTGTCCTTTCACTTGAACTTCTCTAATGAGAATCAGTGAGTCACTTATTTTATGACCTAGGATGCCAGAGGATTCTGATGGGTGTATGACATATATCAAGGCCCCAGCTAGCCTAACACTCAGTAGTTTTTTTTTTATTTTAAAATCAGTATTCAAGAGTGTAATGGTCTCCAATTCGATAAACGCTGTTTGTCACTGGCTTTATATATTAATATCATGAGGCCTCTATACATAATTTGTGGTTATGCTCCTGCTTGTAAGCAAATATTGTATATATTAGTTCAATTTTGAGAACCGGAAATATCTTTCTGTATAATTCATACAGTAGCCCCCCCCCCCCAAGTTGACCCACCATTTAGGGCCATTATTATCCCTTCCAGCTCTTCTTCTGTTATTGGTTTTTGTATTTCTGCTACCATCAAATCTGGGATTTATGGTGAGAGACAGGAGTCCAACCAGTTATTGACATTATTTGTATTTATATTGGGCATCCCAAATAATTCAGTTACACGATGTTCAATTTCTTTCATAACATCTGATTGGGCAGTGTGTACTTTGTTATCCTCAGTTACTATGGATGAAATAACTTTGGCTTTCCTTTTTTTTTGCACAGGACTCAAAAGGGTTCATGCTATTTTGTTTCCCATGTATTCCATATTTCTGTTCATGTTTTAGAGGCTTCATTCTAGAATATTTAATTTATTGATACATATCGGAATTTACAACCTTTGAGTCAGAGACTCCTTTACAAAGGCTCCACATCAGGAGATTACAGTGTAATTGCATAAGACAATTTACATAGAGTAGAGGAAGAATAATAAGTGTTTACAATGATTGTTTTTGGAAAACAAAATACAGAGACATCAAATACTTAGGCCACCAGGGCAACCAGAGAAGCCTAGGCAACAGCTTCTTACTAACAGTGTATCATTTTCAGTAGGACCAGCACAGAGAATGGTCCTTTGTCCAAGGACATGGCCTATCACCTGAACTAAGGGGGACAAAAGCATGTCACAGGCAGCCTCCTGCTGGATGTGGAGCCGAAGGAATGATTTGTAATGGCCAAATCTGGGGGCTGGGAGTATGGGTATGGGGAATGCATTGGACTAGAGTGGAACCCTATAGTGGAAGGTTCTCTGTTGCATTGAGGTTTTGCAGAGGGGGACTTGAAAGGGGGATTTCTCAGAGTGGCATATGTTTTTGGTGAAATGAGCTGGTTTCAGTAGGGATGTGATACCAGGGGGGTGAGGTCTGTCCTAATTTTTGGGGCAAAAAGACAGGTCTGGTACTTCAGTCGCCCATCGAAATTGAGCCAGTTGGTGTACGCGTAAAGTATACATGTGTGGGTCAGGCTGTCACAGTCAGTGGCCAGCCTGCAGGCTTTATTCAGGGAAGTGCTAACTTTATTAAGGGCTGTGTTGTCAGCTGCAAACATAGATCAAGATTCCATAGTCGTTGAGCGAGAGGATGGATGAAGAGATTGCCAGCTTAAGGGCACCGGGCAGGGGAGGAGGCAGTGTTTGTAGTGGTGTAGGAGCCCAATGCATGTGCAGACAGCTGAGGTTAGGAGGCGGACATGCTCATGATATATAAGCCCTGAGTCGAGTGTAACCCCCAGGTACTTAAAAGAAGTGACTTGCTCCAGTGTTTCATTATGGACATTTTTTGTGAGCTGGGGGTGTGATTTTGTTAAATAGCTCTTGATCTATAACCCCCCCAATCTGTTTTGAAATTAGGTCATTAAATTGAGTTCTTAACTGTAAATATTTCTGATTATTATGGCGCCCTTGCAGTCTCTCTACTGTTTTAAGAAAATCACTAATTTCATTTTTGGTGTGTTCCCACCATTCACTTGTGGAATCGTACTAAAAAATACACTGATTGTCTTGCTGCTTTAATATACTGAAGCCTTTCAGCTATTTCTGGAATATCTAATAAGCTATTGTTTAGCTTCCAGTACACCTTTCCTCTAGCTGTTTCTTTTATAACAGATATGTATATGCTTAATAGTACATGATCTGATGATGCTACTAACACTAGTTCCATTTTTTTACTGGTATTGTTTTAGAATGAAACCAATACTCGATTCATGTAGATAAAGAGCCTTTAAAGAAAGTATGTTGTGGTACAGTCTCTTGAGTACTAAATATGTCACACAAGTCAGTTTGGATTAGAAGTTGGTTTAAATAAGCTGTGTCACCAAAAATCTTATCTGTTTTAAGACCTCTGTCTGAGGCTAAGCGACTTATGTTAAAATCCTTTCCTAATGATAAGTTTTTGTCTGTAAATAAGTAAGGCTGTACTTTCTTTAAAAGCACAATCCACAGTGCTCTATTCTGAGGAGCATAAACATTAGTTAAATGAAAAGTACAATTGTTAATCTCTACATCTTTACATCTAACAAAAGAGCTCTACCTTCTACAATGTGGATGGCTTAAAGTTTCATACATTTATGCAAATACCCACCCCACTACAGCTGTCCTCTCCTAATGAACAGAAAGACTGGCCCCATACCCAAGCATCACTGGCTATTTGTACATCATATGTATCTCTTAACCTAGTATCCTGTAAATAAACAATATCATATTTATTGCTGGAAAACAGAAAATAGGTGGATAGTCTTTTCTTTTCTGACATGATACTGTTAGTGCTTAAATATGCCAGGGTCAAACCCTGTAGAGGGCTATAGGCAGAAGTGGTATCAAGTCACTTTATTCTCACATCCACTAGGACCCATCCTGCATTTTACTGAACCTCTTTTCCTAGGTTTCTCCTGTGGATCAATAGTTGGATTTTCAATATCAGACCCCACATCTCTTTGGGAAGAGGACACAGAGGCTGAGTCTTATTCTTCACTTATTTCAACCTCCCCCACTGCAAAACAGTATATTTATTCTGTGTAACTACAGGTACAGCAGTATTTTCTGTTGGTATTCTATCCTTAATCCCAATTCCCACTGGGGGATCAGTTCCTTCTTTCCACCACTGGTTATTTTCTGGTTCTTTTTAATCAGTTAGTAACCATTAGGTGTGGGGGTGAGGGGGCATGTCCTCTGGTTCTGGAGCAACATTTGTTTGGGGACCTTGGTCTTAATCTACAGGCCCTTTGGAAGTACTGGGCTATGAATTAGGTATAGTCTCTGTTGGTGCAGGCAGTCTATGGCTTTCTTTTGCCATAGGCTGCACTAGTGGTCTGTTTGTAGCTCTGGCTGATTAGTTTATATAAAAATCTTGCACCCCATAATCCTGGTTCTCCATGTTAATGGGAGACCCAGGGACAATCCGAAAAGGAGTGGGTCTCATCATCACATAAGTTGCACTTATTATTTTGTCAACAGAAAAAACCTGTGTGTCCAGTTTGCCCACACTGGGCACATTTCAACACTTTGCATTGGTTACTGAGGTGTCGAGGAGACTCACATTTGTAACACTGTCTCGGTTGTCCAGGGTGGAATATAAATCCCTTGTCTCTACCCAGGAAAAAGCAGTTTGGAAGGTGTGTGAGGCCTGAGTCAGTTTGAAGCAAATTCACTTTTATACGCCAGCCCCATTCCAGAATCCTTCAGAATCAAATATTGGGTCTGGATTACCGAGTACCTCACACCACTTCTCAAGCCAGTATAGTATTTACATAATATTTATCCCCTCATTACAGAAGAGTACTGTAATGAACTTCATGTGGATATTTGTAAGGGGGAGTGCTTGAAATGGCACCAATAGGGGATTTGTGTTTTTAATGTAGCCTATGTGGCCCAAAATCTCTCAAGTAAATCCACAGTTCTAAAACTAGTATCAAAGGAAACTTCCCCAGGTTCATGGATAAAAGCATACATATCTCCAGGGGTAAATCCTAAGGATTTCTTTATTAGTTCTCTTCCTACATACAGACCTAATCAGGAGCAAGGTCTAAACTCCCTAGATATCTCAGTCTGACTGCATTCCTCAGTTTTGCAATCTCCACGGGTTTGTGGAATAAGTTGGCAAAGGAAGCCCTGTCAGGACTTGCATCTGAGGTTTCAGGTCATGAGGGAACTTGGATGAAATTGTTGTGGGCTGAGGAATTATCCGGTACATTCTCTCTTGCATTATGAGTGGCAGATTCCCTTGTAAGTGCATCAAAAAACATCTCAGACTGACTCTCCCTAGGTGAAAAGGAAATTGAGTCAGTATCTCTCGTTTTATCAATAATCTGGCTAGCATTTTGTTCTGTCTCTTTAGGAGTATTGGAATCCATAAATTGTACCTCATCTGACCCATTTACTGATTTCTTCTGAGCCTGCCCTCTCCCATTCAGTGGGGTAATTACAGTTGTCTGTGGTGCTGACCAAGCGAGCAGTATCACCAGGTCTGGAGTCTACGTTCCTCCATCTTTCAGTACCCAGCCAGCCACTTGGAGAGCTCCTTCTGGTGACCAAGCACTTCCTGTAGGCATTTCTTCCTGTCCTTCAGTTTGGTGTTGTCCTCCCTTGGTTTCTTTAGTTCCAGTTCCAAAAATAAACACTTTTGATGGCCTTTGTGTGACTCCACTCCGGGAGTGTGAGAGTAGCTGCTTAATTGACTTTTCTTCTTCCAACTTCCATTTGGCTTGTTGGTACATTTGTTTCAAAAGGGCTGTCTTTTTCTTCCTTGGCTTGGCACTGCAGCACTGCATTGTCTTCCTGCTCCATGAAGAATTATTCTTCCATGTGGACATCAGCAGGTCTGTTACTCACTGTAGAAACTGTTTCTGTGGCTGTAATTTGTATTTTTTCTCCTTGCACAGTTTTGGCCTGTGAAGCCAAGTCCAGATTTTCTGCCAGCTCACTGTGTTCACCTCCTCCTCTGTCCAGCTTCAAACTGGGCCCTTCCATTCTGTCCACAGGAAGTACAGCACCCCTGCAGGCAGAGTAGGGGAATGTTTTTATTTCCAATATTAGAAGAATTTCATTAGTGCAACATTCTGCACTTTAACAACAATCATAATTTCATGGACATATTAAAGAACTTCATATCATAATTAATGCATTCAAATATTGAAAACAGTATACAGTAAATATCAAACCATTCTTACAACTAAATTCAAAAGGAGGCCTACAATAATGTCATACTCTTTAAAGAGAGTTTTGAAACCGTAATAAGTACCATTTTTTTTTTGGCTTTCAGGTACAATATATAGTGCCTATAGTCCTTTCCCACTTGTTTACCATGGCTATACAAATTCTAGACTACTATATTTACAGTACATATGTGCTCAGCCTAAAACTTTGTGCTAGAGATGTTAACCTATTACAGCCTTAGGCCAGTGTTTCCACCAGCCAGCAATTACATGCTGTGGCAATGAGGATTTCTCTTTTGAATAAATACTCTGTATCTCTCTAGTAATTCTTCCAGTAAGACCCACTAGATTTATGTATTTCTGCTGTAACACAAACTGGCATCTTATCTGTCAGACAACACACTTAATTACTGACATCACAACCCTAAGGGTGCCCTTTTTAAATCTATTCCATTCTTTCCCAAATTGACCACACATTAATATTTCATATGTTATTTTCCTAAACAGAGATATTTCCCATTCAACGGCCAACAAATTCCAGAAATATCCATGTATGTACATTCAAAATAGAGATGGGCCATTGCCTCAACCTTATCCTGACAATCTTCCCTTAAATAGGTTATTTTTATCAACCAATTATGATGGAGATTGCCCCTAATGTTCAAATGATCTTCGCAGCATAACCACAAAGTGTCCCACACCTTTGGCGGAACCCAAGTTTCTACTAGCTGAGCTGTAACATCTGTAATTCTAATATTACTTGATAGTGTGAAACAAGGGGTATGTGCAACTTCTACAGAAAAGGGGCCAGATTCTAGAAGGGTTACGCCTGGCATAACTGCAGTTGTGCTAAGCAGAATGGTGCATGTAGCAACTTACGCCAGCAGTTGCGACATGCGCGATTCTACAAAGTGGCCTGCAACATGTTGCAGGCCACTTGCGCAGAACAGCAGTTACGCTGCAGAAACCCCCTGTGACATGGCGCTAGAGTGTTTACGGCAGCAGTTGTGCCCCATTCTAGAAGGGCAGCCAGAAAGTGCCTACATCCAGATTCTACAAGAACCCCCAAAGGAGATCCGGCAATGTAGGTTACACCAGCATTTAGCTGGTGTAACCTACGGCTGCCCCACTGGGGGTCCTGTAGTCCTGCCTGCAGACATGTCATCATGCTGCCATCCCCCCACCTGTGCCCCGAGCCATGAGTCGCCGGCCGCATAGGTGGCATAAAGCCTGCCCTGGTGGTCTAGTGGCCCCCGAACTGTATAACAATAAATAAGAACCCCCGTATCCCTGGTGGTCTAGTAGCCCCCTGAACTGTATAAATATAATTTTGATCCCTGTATCCCTGGTAGTCTAGTGGCTCCCCACACCCCCACCCAGCCGTGCCAGCCCACCCAGCACCCTCCATCCGTCCCCAGCTGGCGACTGGCACAGCCCTCCTCTCACCACCATGGCCAACCACCGACTGGGTCGCATCCAACGCATTCTGAAAGACAGGCTCAGATATTAATATCTGAGCACGTCTTTCAGATACTGCGCTGATACTGAACTCAGTCAGATGGCTAGCCATGGTGGTGAGGAAAGTGGGCGTGTGCCAGTCGCTGGCTAAGGAGACAAAAGAGGGGTTCTGGGTGGGCTGGCAAAGGCTAGGTGAAACCAAGACTACCAGGATATGGTGATCGATATAATTATTATACAGATCAGGGACACTAAACTACCAGGGATATGAGGATCGGAATAATATTATGCAGTTAAGGGGCTGTAGACTACCAGGGATACGGGGATCAAAATTATTATTATACAGTTTGGAGGGGCACTAGACTACCAGGGAAGTGGAGGGTGTCATATTTGTACATTGTTTGGGGGGGGGACTAGACTACCAGGGCATTTGCTGCATATGTGGCTGGCGACTCTGGGTAGGGCATGGGTGGGGGCTTGACCGTGCCACCCCACTGTTGCAGCTTGTGACATGCTTGCCAGGTATGCCCACAGTTCGGCATACCTGGCAAAATATTGAAGTTGCAGGATTTAGCTGCAATGACCTTGCACCTTCTAGAATAGAGTGCAGGGTCAATGTCTCAGTTGCAGGTGGCTCAAGTTGGGTTTGGTGGCAACTTGCACCACCCTTCTAGAATCTAGCCCAAGATCTTTTTGTAGGCCTCCTTCCATACAGCATGCCGCATATCTTTTAGGGTGACCTTCCATGCTTTCACTTTTCTAAATGACTCTAATAGGTATGGGGCAGATCCAGGAAGATGTGCCCTAAAGGAGCTCCAGTTTTGTGTCTCCCATTTTTGCAAAAAGAAAGCACACCTTGCCCTAAATAAAGCTACCCACACCAACTTATAACCCAATATCAAAGATAGTAAATTGGAATATCTAAAAATAGAAAAGAAGAAGGCCACAGGATGTAACAGATCCAACCTCCCCCCATCCTTGATTGATCTATACATGATTAGTCTTTTTATCGGGTTTAACCTACTGCCTCAAAGTAGCCTAAATGCAATATTGTGTTCTTTTGTTTTAAGCTTAACAGGTAATGGGAATATACTAGTTACTAATAGGAACAAGGGAATAATAAAGGTTTTAAACATGTAAATTCTTTTCTTTTTTAGTCATGGGGAAAGTTTTTCATTTGTTTATCTTATCCTCGGCTTTAAGAATGCACTCCTCCCAGTTTGCAGTTGCTGAGTTGGGTGTCCCGAAGGCGATACCTAATATCCTGATAGACTAAGTGGATATTTGTATTCCTGAGATGGATTCATCCATTTCTACCACTGAGCCGTGTATTGCTATTCCTCCACATTTTTGTTTATTAATTTTTGATCTTGAAAGTTCTGAAAAACCAGAAACTACCTCTGGGGCCCGTTCTCCTGATTCCTTATTTGCTACCATAATGGTGACATCATCTGCATAAGCTGCAGCTAGGGTCCTGCTGGTTTAAACCATCAATACCTTTGATCCAACCCTCCATATCCAGTTTTTGGAGTAAGGGGTCGATAGCAAAGACGTAAAGCAGGGGACTCAAAGGGCATCCTTGCCTCACTCCTCTCAAAATTCTAATATGTCTTCCTACCCTGTCATTCACCACTGGACTTGTGGAAGCATATTTATTTGAAATTTGAACATAAGTAAGAAATGTGTCTGGTATTCCATATTGTTTTAATATAGCAAAAAGGTATTCGTGAGGTACTGCGTCAAAAGCTTTGGACTGGTCAATTGTGAGAAAGAAGCCTGAAGTGTTCTGATGGTCAGATACCTCTTGAATTACTTTAAGGTTATCCATCATAGTGCGTTGTGGGATAGTGCATGCCTGGGCTGGTGAAATAAAATATTGTGTCACTTTGGCCAATCTGGCATATAAAACTTTACATAATAATTTCCAGTCCACGTTCATTAGGCTTATGGGCCTCCAATTATTTAGTATTTTTTATATTTGGAGGTCTCCACAGGAATCACCCTATACCGATTAACAGGCATCCACTGGGATGCAAAAAAGAAGTCTATCCAAGCGGACAACATTCTTTTAAAAAGTGTGTGGTCTAGGATGTGACTCATTTCTGCTGCGCAATCTTTCAATTTTGCATTTTTGTACATCCTGGCCCAGATATTCAAAAGGGTTGCACATGGCGCAACAGTGTTGTGCTATGCGCAACCCACTGATGCACCCCGGCATGATATTCAAACGGGAATTGCGTCTGGCACAAATCCCGATGTGCCAGAGTGCATCAGTAATGTATGCAGGCGCAGGTGGGGGGGGCGTGCCCATGCATACTCTGCACAGCCCAATATTCAGCCCGGGATGTGCTGAGCCATGCATGCGCAATCCCTACTTGCACCACATAAAATTGAGCAAAAAAAAAGGAGCAATGGCCAGCCACCCACAGGTGAGCTGCCGTATTGCAGGGCACAACACGGCAGCTGCCACCTGTGGGTGGCCACCCGAGCTCTGGCTGCACCTCCATGGTGGCGCCCCCCCATGCCTGGATTGTGGGCATTGGTATGTAAAAAAAGACTCCTATATCCCTGGTGGTCCAGTGGACCGCTGTCTGCCCAATCATGGGCTGAAGTAAAAGAAATCAGAATCTTATATCCCTGGAGTTCCAGTGGACCACTGTCTGCCCGATCGTGGGCTGAAGTAAAAAAAGAATTAGAATCCTATATCCCTGGTGGTCCAGTGGACCGCTGTCTGCCTGATTGCGGGCTGAAGAAAAGAATTAGAATCCTATATCCCTGGTGGTCCAGTGGACCGCTGTCTGCCCGATCGCAGGCTGAAGTAAAAAAAGAATTAGAATCCTATATCCCTGGTGGTCCAGTGGACCGCTATCTGCCTGATCACGGGCTTGAGTAAAAAAAAAGAAACCTATATCCCTAGTGGTCCAGTGGACCCCCCATCCCCACTCGCCCATTGATCCCCACTGCCCCGCTCCCACCGGTCAGTGGCAAGCGGCAGCACCCAGCCTGCCTACCACCCTGCCGCCCATCGACTGACACCGTAGGTAAGGCTGTATGCCTATCGGTCCACAAGCGTGAGCCAATGGCCTTCAGCCCATACCGTACTTACATTCTAGATATGTGAATGGATGCATTCACATATCTGAATGTGGTATTGATAGCTGCACGCCCATTGGCTCATGCTGTGGACCAATGGGCGACAGCCCTACCTACAGTGTCAGTCGGCGGGTGGTGGGGCAGCAGGTGGGTGGGTGCTGCCACCGCCGCTGACTGGGGAGGAGTGGGGAGGTGGGGATCAGTGGGCGGGTGGGGAAGGGGTCCACTGACCACCAGGGATATAGTTTTTTATTTTTACTTAAGCCCGCGATCAGGGCAGATAGCGTCCACTGGACCTCCAGGGATATTGGAATCTTTTTTATTTTACAAATGGCCACGATCGGGCCGTGAGGCACATTGCCGCGCTGCAGGGGGCGTCAGTCCCCAATGGCTGCTGACTGGCAGGGTGCCAGGTGCAAGTCATCGGGGATCGGCGCACCTGCATGCAAATGAGGCCATAATGACATGCAAATGGCCCCATTTGTGCCTTGCATACATTATGGCCCCATTTGCATGTGCACTTTTGAATATCTCAGTTGTTGCGCCTAGCACAATGGAACTTGTGCTAGCGCATCCCCCTGCTCCACTCTGGCCACTGGCGCTGGTGCAGTACCACTGCCCCAAGCACACTGCAGGTGGCCAGGGTGCGATATTCAACAATGCTGAGCCATGATGCAGCTCCGTTGAATTTCGCCCAGTCCTCGTCCCTGCACAGCCAAGTTGAGCTGTGCCCAGGCTTGTGCCACAGCCTGGCGCAGTATTAATATCTGGGCCCCTGTTTAAAAAATTTGTATCATTATACAATTTCTGTGTATAGCCAGTTTTATCTGCAAGCAATAGTATACAATTAAAATCACCATCTAGTACCACCGACTTTGAAGTATACAAGTAGGGCTGTATACTTTTTTTTTATATATCATCATTTTTCTCCTCTGGTCAGCCACCCCATTCCAACTGACCACTCCAGCCCTGTCCCCCAGAATAGCCATTGCTTACCTTGTACCCAGCCCGGGTGTGGAGCCTGCAGGGAGTCGGTCCTCATCCTGCTGCCACTGGCATTTTCTGCCTTCAGTTATCACCCAGGAGCCCCAGGAGTAGAAGCGCATGCACGTGGAGACGTGCCTGCACCCTACAGCCCTGGTTGTGACTCCTTTCCTCCACCCCATGACCTTACACCCGGCCCACTCCAGCCCATGCCACTCCCAGCATCCACTAGGGGTCACCATTGGCCGAGGAGTGCCACATCCCCTCCTCAGAGAGGAGAGCCTGCCTGTCGGCAGCTCAATCCAGCTCCGCCTTCCCCCCCGCTGCTGACCACCGGTGACATGAGCTCCTTCCCAAACCCGGGTCGCCGGCATGCAGCAAGGTAAGGCGTCCAGCACCTCATCCCTCAGCGCCACTGGGTGGGCAGGGCTGTATACTTTTTAGTACTTCAGTTCTCTGGTACTTTGTTTGAGGATTATAAATATTAATAAATCTGAAATCTTGAGATTTATATCTAACATCAAACATAAGAACTCGAACAGGGATCAAATCTAGCAAACGAGATACTGAAAAAATCAGAGGTATTAAAAAATATGCCAAGCCCTGTGCAGGCTTTCTCACCCAAAGACTAGATGGATGGGTCACTAAACCATTCTTTAGTTGCACTATGTTGTTCTCTTATAGTATGATAGTACGCAGTCTGGTGTCCTGTAAGAAAAATACATCCAAACATTGTTCCCTTAGAACAGAGAAAGTGGTGTGTCTTCTTTTTGGGTTCTTAATGTTGCTGACATTTGGTGATCCAAAAGAGAGAGATCCCAGTTCATTTAAATTTAAGTGGTGTTTGGAATTGGCTCCTTCATATCATCCTCTACAGAAGATCTTGTATTAGATTTTTTTGTTTTTTTCTTCCTCTTTGATGCCCTTGAGTCACACGGGGTGATCTCAGTGTCAGTGATTGGATCCAGCTGTGATGAAGCGACTGATGAGATATCAGAGTCATCTTCCTCTTCAGTCCATTGTTTACACAATGGGGGGGGAGGTAGTAACAATAACAAAAATGGAAAGGGACCTGGGGACAATCATATCAGATGACCTTAAGGTTGGCAAGCAATGTGAGAAGGCAGTAGGGAGGGCTGGGGGTATACTGGGATGTATAGGGAGAGATATCACCAGCAGAAAACAGGAAGTTGTTATCCCTCTTTACAGACAGTTGGTGAGACCCCATCTGGAGTACTGCATCTAGTTCTGGAGGCCCCATCTCCGCAAAGACATAGACAGGATGGAGGCAGTCCAGAGGAGGGCAACTGAAATGGTGCAGGGTCTGCAAGAGAAGCCATGTTAGGAGAGACTAAAGGAGCTTAATATGTATACCCTTGAGGAAAGGAGGGAGAGGGGGGACATGATAGAAACTTTTAAGTACCTCAGTGGAATCAACAAAGTCCAAGAGGGTAGCATCTTTCAGAAAAAGAGATGTGCAAGTGGAAACAATTTGAAGATAGAGGGGAGACATCTCAGGAGCAATGTGAGGAAGTATTTTTTCACAGACAGGGTGGTGGATGCATAGAACAGCCTTACTGAGGAGGTTCTGGGGTCTAAAACTGTGGGAGAATTCAAGAACGCATGGGACAGACATAAGGCAATTTCTTGTGGTGGGGTAGGAAGAAATAGGCTGTTGGTTAACTAGGATCTGCAGCTTATCCAGTAGATATGGAAATGGGCAGACTAGGTGGGCCAAGCAGCCCTTATTTGCCATCAAAGTCTATGTTTCTTTGTTACATTTTGTTAGAGTAGAAAATCTGTTTCTGGTCTGGACTGTAATTTCTCTCAGAGGTTTAGGGATCGCACCCTCCCTTTGGGCACAACTATGTTATCCTTCAAGGTTTTTGGCATTCCCATTTTTCTGTGAGGGGGGTGGCATATTCAAGACCTCTGTGTGATAAGTTGAAGGTAGTGCTGATGGAGCTGTGTCAGCTGCCATATTGCTGGTCTCCTGCTCTTTGGCTGTACTGGAATGATTATCATCCGTGTCTATCAAGGTATCCCCTTCTGACATGTTAAAGAAATCTTGGGTTCGAGCAGAAGACTGAATAGATGTTTTGGCTTGTGGCCCTTGTCTGAGCCTATGTTCTTGAGTGACCTGTGTTTGCCTGTACCCAGCAGGGGCTGCCCCTTGCTCCTCCTTCTTGCTGTTTGCTGGGTTGTGATACAAGGCCCTGGAACAATTTTTTACTGCAGGGGTTGTATCTTCACATAAACTGCAACAGACGGGTGTGTGACAGTTTATAGCTGAGTGACCAATTGCACCACAGAGAGAACACTTAAGTTGGTTGCAGGCATTACTGAGGTGGGTGTACACACCTAAAACATGATTTAAGCTGTCCAGCATAAAAGATGAAACCTCAGTCTCTTCTGAGGTAAAAATGCGTAGAAGATGTTGGATTGTGCCATTGGATTGTGGTAGCCGAACTCTGATGCACCAGCCCCTGTTTCAAATGTCCTATGAGTCCATGATTGGATCAGGTAGGCCCAGAACAGTGCATTTAGATTTCAACCAGTATAAGATATCAGCTATTTCCACCCCTTCATTCTTAAAGCAGCAGTACTACCAAATCAGGAAGTGAGCTATCAAAATTCTGTTTTTATGGCTATAAGCAAGAGGCCAAAGTTCCAGTTTCCATACCTGTAAATGTTTTTTTTTTCCAGTCATCTTTAGTTTTTTAGATATTTGCAATTTATTTGAATTGTTTTAGCTCTACAACAAATATGGCGGCTGACTAATTTTCAGCTGCGCTTTTTCTACCAGTCACATCACGTCTTTTGACAACAGCAGAGGGACCCTCTGCTGACCATTCCCGATGCCTCTGCAAGTCATTCACATGTGCAGTTGGCAGCAGAGGGGGTTCCAGTGCAACATGCTTAGTGGCAGAAATGTAAACAAAAGCAGAGAATAACTTAGCAAATTACTTGGCGATAGTACAATGCCGGTGAGAAAGAGTACCAGGTATATGATTAGCAGGGCACAGGGAATAAACTGTCAAAAAGAGGGCAATTTTTTGTTTGTAGTACTGCTGCTTTAAAGAACATTATAACTGTACAATATAAGGTTTTAAAAGTGGAATTACTATGAAAGGAGCCCATTCTGGCATTTGTCTGACCCCTTGGAATCTGCCAAAGAAGTTCCAACCCTGTTGCTGTTTTAAAACTTGCGTCCAAATTTGGGTCTCCCAAGGTATGGATAAGGGCATGTATTTCATGTCCTGAAAAATCCATGCTTTCCTTTAACATAGTCCTGCCCACATAGATTCTGTCTGGATATGTGTTCAGACCTCATCTATGCTTTATTCTGATGGTGTTCAATCTTTTTGCTGGTTCAGGTGGAGTATGAAACAACCCTGCAAAAGTCCTTGAAGTAGAACCTCTGTCTTGGGGCTTAGGTCTTCTTGTACCAAGATTTGCTGCTTCTGTTTGTTGCTCAGTACAGTTTGAGGGCTGAGATGTGGTGGGTGTGTGGGGGGGGAGAAGCTGAAATTCCTGTTAAGGCATTTAAACTGCCTTCTGGCATAACTGGACCACAGTTCGTATGCTCACCCATCAGTTGCACTGAAAAAACATTTTCCTTGGGGGTGTCTATAGCAGGTGGTATTTGCAACCGTGGGGAGTTTGTTAGTTCAGGCAAGGAAGGTATTTCTAGGGGGTCTTTTTGCAGAGTTCCCTGTCTTTCTGGGGAAAACCATGGTCAGTCCTTAGAGTTTCTCACCCATCCAGCTTGACTAAGCGCTTCTCCCACAGTAAGCCCAGTAATAGAAAAGTTCTCATCATAATCAGGTAAGCTCAAATCCTGCAGTGGTTGAGACATACTAGCCACATTCCCATTATCTACGAGGTGTTGCTGGGCATATGTAAAATCTTATTGAGCACCATTTGCCTCTTGCTCATTTTCTGTAGTGATTTGCAGTCTCCCCAGCCTTTTCTGAAACATTTCTTACATCAATGTTCACACCCCCCCCCACAACCTCCATTTATTCTGTATCCTCAAAATCCATTTGCTCGACACTTGGGACCATTTCTTTGTATAGCACTGCTTCTTAAATTCAACTTAGCAGATTTACAGAGCCTTCCACCTCTGCTGAAGCCGGTAACGTCTCCAAGCATTCAGATGCAGCTCCTGACTGTATGCCAGCCACCTCTGTCTCCCAAAATCAGCATTCCTCCACCTTGAGTAGAGCTAGCAGGTAGACCCTCCATTCATTATATGCCTCTGCCAAATCACAGGCTTTCATCTCCGGCATCGAAGTGGTACATAAGGCTGACATGCTAGCGGTGGTGGCTACACTTTCAGCATTTACCATAACAATGTCCAAAAATTACAGTTTGGGCTTCCTCAACAAGCTAGGTAGGGAGGAAAGTGGGATCCTCCACCCAGGATGCCATTGCTGCACCAACCCACAGACCGAACATTCACAGCACCCCCTACCACAGAGTAGGAGAATTTCCCTGGTGCCCTGGTCAAATTTCACCCATTCACTAAGAATACCACCAACAGCTTAATCAGGTTCAAGTTCAGTTGGTTACCATCCATATCCCCCCCCCTCCAAGATCACCTCTGAAAAAGGGACTTCTAGAGCGAGTGGGCCTACCCAGTCCACAAAATTCAATACATAAATAAATAAATAAGTTCATGATTTTGTAATTTTTCACAATATAACCCAGCTGCCATGCCCTTGACCATGCCTCAAGTTTTCTCAGGTATTTGCACATTCTTTACACCCCTCTGGAGTGTCTGCTTTATTGCATATTTTGGTGTTATCCACAAAGAAGTATATCTTCCCTTCTAGCTCATCTGCAATGTCACTTATAAAGACATTAAAGAGGATTGGTCCCCATACTGACCCTTCTGGTACCCTGCTGGTCACTGTGCTTTCCTCTGAGTGAACTCAGTTTGCCATCACCCACTGTCTCCTACCCTTAACAAATTTCTTACCCAGTTTACCTCCTTAGGACCCACCTCTAAGTCACCCAGTTTCCTTATAAGTCTCCTTAGTGATGTGGTGTTGAAAGCCTTACTGAAATATACAGTAAGTAGGCCGCATCCATCACCCCACCCTGATCTATTTCTGTGTTAACCCAGTCAAATAAATGTACCAGATTTGTCTGACATGACCCCCCCCACATCTTTGAAACTCACTGGATTCAACATACTTCACAATCCTTTCTTTATGCAGTGACTACATTAACTTCACCACCACTGTTGTCAGACCAGCATCTCCCTGCTACCACTTTTGTGGAGCAGGACTACATCTACCCTCCTCCAGTCCTCTGGAACCTCTCCCATTGTCAGTGAGTTGTTGAAAAGGGCTGAAAGAGGTGCAGATAGTCAATCAGTCAATCAATCAATCAATCAAAATCTTTATCCAGGCGAACACCATTGAGCAAGCTCATTTTACTATGTGTGTTTGTACATATTTGACCTCCTTTAATACCTTTAGGTGTACCCCATCTGTCCCCATAGCTTTTTTTCACATTCAGATTTGCAAGTCCCTTCAGGAATTTGTCCTCTGTAAAAATTACTTGTGTCTATCCCCCCCTGTGCACATAATGCTTTTATGTGGTCCATTTCCTTCTTCTGTGAAGACTGAATAAAAGTAGTTGTTCAAGATAGCTGCTTGTCCCTGATCCTTCTCTTGCAGTCCTCACATGCCCTTCTTAACCTTACAGTCCCTCTCCTAGTCTTTCTATTTTCACTTATTTACCTAAAAATGTCTTCTCCCCTTTAGTTACCCTTGGGTTAATTAATATGATGCTCTCACTGGACTTGGACACTTTAAGACCAGCCTTTTGGACACATTAAAGATAGTTCTCTGTGGATCAATTGCCTTGTATGCTATTCAGAAGAAAAGCAACCTGAATAATGCTTTGGATCATCTCACCCATAGCGTTCACATTCTACAACAGCTTTATACATAGAGTAACACACAGATAGATAAGCAAATATGTAACCAGAAGGTAGATACTCAATAAATATTAAACACTAGCATACAAGTCCTAAAGTACCAGAAACACATTTACTATGAAGGTGGTTCTAGGGGAGCCAAACATCTAGCCCAGAGACTCAGGTCCTGGAAAAAATTGTATGTATATTGCAGCTACACAACCCCACAATGGCCAAGTTAGAACACAGAGAGACTAAAATTCAAGACATACTGAAGTGTTGCTATCAAGCATTATGTTTAGAACTTCATCCTTCCACTGTGGCCCAAGTTCACATACAGTTGGACTAGAGCTGTGTGGAATATAACATTTTGCCCACAGAATGCATGTGGAATGACCATTCTGATTCCTTGGAATTTCTCAGAATTTTTGTGAACTCTACGTAATTTGTAGTGTAACATTTTGTAGTAAAACATTTGTTTCAGTATAACCTTTCATAATAGTTAAACTGAGTATTTAGCCTTTTTCCAGAATGCTTACTTAAGTAGTGGAATAATTTAACATGTACTGTACATGAGGTAGGTACATGACCAACTAACTGTGTCTATCAGAAAGGGATGGAGTGCAGATGTTGATGTACTAAATAATAGGGACAAATGACAGCAGTATCTTGAAATGTTAGGACATCCGATGACGGGTGCCACTGCTAATCAGAAGTAGATGTAGCCTAACATGAAGACATAAAGTTGTTACAAGCTAGCCACACAATCTATAAATAGCCTGTTTTTGAAGAAAAAGGTACATCACAGCTTAAAGTAGACATGCTATTTGTCTTCTGATTGGTTTATACTGGGGTGTTGGCCTTATTAAGATAACAATTTCATATATAAGCATTGTCTGTGAATTGAATGAATTGCACCAAATCTGAATCAAAACTACATGTATTGAGAAGTTAACCAAAATACTTGTAATGAAGAATCGCAACAAGAATAAAACAGAGAGAAACAATCATTTGGTGTGGCTTGAGATTATTTGAAGATAGAAAACACAACGCAGCTATATTTCATCCTTACATAATCTCACCAAATTTTACATTTCTGTTATTACACTATAATTTTAAAAGTACATGTCCAAATAACACCAATCTTGGAAAATGAACAGTATGTAATACCTTACAAAAGTGTACTAAATATAAGAGTCATAGGTTGAATGGGGGCAGAGTTATCAGTGACTAAACTTTTAATCAAAATTACATTTTCAGTAATTTTGAGATAATTTTAAAATGCCTTATCCAAATTTCTCCATAATGTCAGGATTTAGAGAAACTTCCAGCATGGGTATACACAACATGTTTTAAGTCTCAAGCTTCAATGGGGGCTGAGTTATAGGTAGACAAACATTTTGCCAAAATTTAGATTTCTGTAATTTTAATATAATTTAGATAATATTCATTGAAATGTTATAAAATTTGACAGGTATACAGGTTATCACTAAACTTGTATATCTGCAAAGTTTCAGATTTCTAGCTTCAAATGAGACTAAGTTATAGTCTGACAAACATGTTGCCAAAATTTAAATTTCAGCTATTTCCCTCTAATTTTAAAACAGCGTAACCAAATTTAACCAGAGTTGAAACATTTAAACTACTATACAACATGGTCATTTCTGAAAAGGTTCATATTTGCAGCTTTAAACTGGATTGAAATAAAAGAAGTCAAATTTTCACAACATTTAAAAATTATATTTTACAAGAATGTAAACTATAAATTTATAAACCCCTGAAAGTTTAAAACTAGAGGTTGCAATACCATTAAATTTGACAGGTTCTTAGACCTTACAAGGAGACTATGTGTGCCAATTTTATTAATTGCTTGCTACCAGAAATTGCCAAATAACAGCTGTACTTAAAGTAAAATTCCATAAGTCTTTGTGAAAATTGTAGAATGTCATGAAAAATTCCATAAAACTGGAATTTTCAAATTTCACTCAGCCTTATCTGGGGATTCTAATTAAAGGATGGGGCATGAGAGGCAGGTAGTGCAGGGGGTCACCAGGTTCAGGAGTTAGATGCACAATTTCATCAAAAATGGACAGCTGAGCTGAGTAGGACAACAGTGGTAGACCCCTAGGTTGGAGAAAGCAAGCACAGAATGTTAACAATTCCAACCTGAATGCAAGATATTTAAGGATCATATCCAGTAAATTATGATCCAGGGAGCCTGATGTACATGCAAGTATGGTATTTAGAGGTACTCAAAAAGATGTAGTGGAGGAAGGCAATCTCCGGGGCAGCAGAAAGGAAGGAAGAATTCTAGCTATTCCAACAGGGCAGGTTGATAGAAAAAGGAGTAGGTAACTCATGTTTTAAGGGAGTCTGTCACTGTAAAAAATAAAGAGGATATCAGTGGGATCAGTAGTTCAACTGAGTCAATCTGTCTATGCCAAAAGAGAAAGTGTGTGTGTTGGGGGGAGGGTAGTCACCCAGACAGAAACAGTAGGACTGCAAAAAGCCTGGCCCAGCTTATCAAATGAAGTAGTGATACTTGCACTGTAATGTTAAATTCCACAAAAAGAATGCTGGATGCTTCATCTATATGCTACCAAAAATATGTGAGAAAATGTTACCAATATTTTTTTCTACTGCAAATTTAAAACAGCTAAACCAAATTATCCAGTTGTGTTAGACACCAGGATACACTTACTATTGATATGCATGTCAAAGTTAAATCTATGTTTGAAAGAGCAGAGAAGTTACAAACATCCACATTTTTGAGAGTTTTCACAAAAGTTTGCAAATATTTACATAATAAAGATTTGAACCCCTGTAACATAAAAATTTCAAATCCAGTACTCTCCATATTTATATCATTCTATAAGCATTTTGCAAAGGTTATTTGTGCTAACTTACACATGTCTAGCTCCAAAGATGCCTGAGTTATATGCAGATTAAATTTTTAAGGAAATATCCTGCAAAAAAAATTAAGTGACAGATTTTGTGCACATATAATTTTGAGATGATGCATTATATTGTCTTGAAATCTGGTACATTGTTAGAACACCTATCATCAAGGAACCATACCAAATTTAAGATCTCTTACCCAATAGATGGCTGAGGTTTATGCAGATAAAGACATTTTGCCCCCAAAAATAAAATGACAGGTATGAGCACCTCTAATTTTGAAACTATATATCCAAATTTCATACTATTTGGCATGTTATTGTCCCTCCACCTACAGAGAGAACATGCCAAATGTTGGAGCTTTATATTAAACAACAGCCAAGTTATGACCAAATTACTATATTTTAAACATTCCACAAAATTCCAACACAATGCCACAAAATTTTACAGAATTTCTCAAAATATTGTCAAATTTTCACAGATTCAGAATTTTCCCATTCTGCGCTGCTCTAATTTGGACCCACTTGACCTTCCCTGCCTCACTGTAGAAAAGCAACAAAAATTATTAAACCTAATCACTGAGGATGAAATCCATCAGATCCTAAGATATCCAAAACTCAAAAATGCCCAGATCTTGATGGATATCCAATGAAGCATCATGCAGCTAACTTGGACTTCCTTCTCCCAACCTTAAGTGCATATTGGGCAGTGTAATCAGGATCTGACCCTATTCTTTCATGGTTAGTTGTACCAATATCAGCTATATTAAAATCCAGTAAAGCCTGTAGTGCCTCATCCTCCTGCCCATCAATATCTATTCTTAACATAGACAATAACATTAATATGGCCATTTGGACCCACAGATTTGAAACTTTCTTTCTACACTAATCCACCATCATCAGGCCATGTTCATATGGCATCAACAAACTTTTGATAATATTCACTGTACTCTGCCCCTTCTCGATCATGTCCACTGTACAATAGATCCATCATTGCCACACTAAGACTTAATGCTGAAAAGGCATTTGACAGAGTCTCCTAGGGCTTATCTGGAATACCCTGGAGTGTTTTGGCTTCCCTGTAGTATCTCCTAACTGTCCTCAAAATATCTATAGAAATTCATAGGCACATGTGCATACAGTATTAATGGAGCCTGTGCATCACTTATATCATTACAATGGTGGATGAGACATGGTTGGCACAATCCACTCTTTTATTTGCCCTATATATACTGTAGACCACCTTGTTGCCCCTTGCTGAGGCTATCTGGAGTAATGCAGTGATTGAGAGGATACCCCAAGGAGGCACAGAATATACAGTTTTATTATATGCCAATGATATACTGCTTACCCTCCCAGTCCTGTATCAGTCTGTCAGTATGGCCTGTGAAGAAATTGAGAGGATTGGGATGGGGCAGACTTCAGTATTAGTTTATTGAAAACTTAAGTTTTACAATTGAATTATACTCAGACAGCAGACAAACAAAAATTTCACTTTAAATGGAACATAAATATGCTTATTTATGTAGGCATCAACATTTCTAGAGATCTTAATAGCATGCAATTATTAAATTATGACCCTCTCACTCAATACCTGACATCTGACTTGGTCAAATGGCAGCAACCACCACTTACTTTTTCTGTATAATTGAGACTATCAGTATTAATCTTCTACCCAATATATAAGTGGTGGCTGGGTGGAATGCGTTACCTGCAGAAGTGGTATCCAGTAGAACAGTGGACTGCTTCAAAAGGGGATGGGATAGGACAAGGGGGAGGGTCAATGAAGGGGAAGGGTGGAAGGGAGGGGCAGCTGCAGAATAAGGGGTGCTAGCAGCACATTCGAGCAGACTTGATAGACCTTTAGGCCTTTATCTGCTGGCAAATGTCATATGTTCGTATGTTATAACTGGTACAGACTCTCCCATGTATTCTGGTTATGATCTACTTTAAATTACAGTATCTTCAAATCTCCTGGTTTATCTGAGGAGGTACCTGCCCAAATAAAAAAAAATACCATTCTACAGGTGCTCCAAGAAAGTGTTGGGGTGAATCTTCCCAACCTTATAAATGATTCTACAGCCACCCATCCCTGCATTCTTTGTCTTTGGCTTTACCCACTATGCAATGCTAAAAGGAAAGCTTTAGAATTTTCCTTAAAGGGACACTGTCGACCCCCTTAGACCTCAAAATGTTCCTTGTTTAGAAAACACATTTTATGATTGCTAACATTCTATAAAAACTGTTGATGTAGCTAGTAGTTTGATTCTGATTCTTTTTTTCTTTTAAAAAGTGAAAAACTGAGTGCCCACCAAACTGGTGTTGCCACACCAAAATAGGTTTGTTTACATTCTTTGATCAACTCCCACTGCATCTTTTCTGGACTTGGGAATACCTTCAACACAGTCTAATCACTCATGATGCAGTGGGAGTTTAGTTGGCTACTGCCTTATGAGTGACTGCAGTGTTTGGGGTTGCTTCTAATGTTTAGGAAGTATTCAAGAAGAACAGATTCAGGATTTAAAACAAAACAAAGTTGTTTATAAATATACATTACCATGCATTTCAGTTCTACTAAATAAGGAGACATACAAAATAAACAGCAACATTATTGAATTTCAGAGAAGGCAAGCAACCATAAAATGTGAGTTTTTAACTAGAAATAATATGATGCAAAACAGGTTGACAGTGTTACTTTAAAGGATATATACAGTATAATACCGATAGATATTTCTTTGCACAGCAACATATGCACCAATTCACAAAGGACACTTTGTCAACTTCTAATCAATAGAAGAGGTTACAATGCAATCCCATGATACCCCACATATTGTCTTTCTGCTGAGCTCTAGCATATCACCAGGACATCCCTGCAGTCAACAATGACCACACCTCTGTCAGATGGAACAGATAAGTAAACTATGACCCAGGACAGGCCATGGAAGGATGGGAGCATTAATGCATGCCTGGATGCATTATAAGGAACAAGGCTGAAGGCCGAGTAACCCTCAACCACGCAGGAAATGCATTAATGCCCTCATACACTTGAGGCCTGGAGTGGGTTATTGTACTTATAAAATGAATAAGAACATTCTTATGATAATACATTCTGATTCTTTAAAAACTGTTTAAGTGCATTAGTGTTAGTCTGCTTCAAAAAATAGTGCAACATTATACAAACATATTGTTAATAGTAATCTTTAACATGTATTACTTAGAATTCATGTATAAATGGAATATTGACTTTTTGGAAAAATAAACATTTGTTTTGTTTATAAAATGTATCTGTTTTCAGTCTGTAGAAGGTGATGTCATGCATCAGTGCAAATAAACCTCAAGATGTGACTTTTTTCTTTACAGTGAGTGCAGTTGCAACCACAAATCAAAGACGTATTTTCTATTTTGTCTGTGCAGTTGTTAAATAACATGTTAAAGTTCTATAAAATGTTCCAGTTGATGTTACTTATATCAATGTAGGAGTATGACAATTTTGTATAATGAAAACATTGTAAAGTGCTGGCAGGAGAAGGCAAAGGGTTAATGAGAATATTTTCTGTACTAATGCTTTCTTATTCTGATCTGGTATTGTCGAATGGGGAGGCAGTGAGGGAAATAAAGGTAGAGGACCCACTCTCCGACAGCGATCACCAAATGGTGTGGTTTAATATCATGATGTGTGGGGAGCCAGAGAAATCAGTTACTCGCGTGGTAAGCTCTGGGGGGGTGGACTTTGGGAGGATGCAGGAAGTACTGAAAGAGAAACTGGAGGGCATAAGGTGTGAGATGGACGTGGAGCTGAAATGGGATATTATTAAATGGGGGGGGGTTACAGAGGCAACAGAAGCCTGCACCAAGGCAGAGAGTAAGAGAAGCAGAGCAAGAAAACCATGCTGGTTGAACAGCGAGGATGCGGAGGTGGTGAGGGCAAAATGAATGGCTCACCAGAGCTCTAGGAGGTCAGGGAAGGAAGTGGACAGGAAGGAATATGCAAGATGGTCCAGGGAGGTGACCAGAAACGTGAGAGAATCCAAGGCTCAGAGGAAGCTGAGATTAGCACAGGGAATTAATTGGGGGGTAGAAAGACTTCTTCAGATACATCAGGGAGAAAAGAAAGTGCAAGGAGACAATAGTGAGGATAAAAAGGGGTGGGAAGTGGACGGAAAAGGGGGTGGAGCAGGCAGAATCACTGAATGAATACTTTTGTTCCCTGTTCATGGAAGAAAAAGGGGGACCGCTACCAGCATGGGCTGGGAGGGTGGGGACAGGACGAAAGGAGATGACAGATGGAAGAATTGAGGCAAGTAGAGTCCTAGAGGGATTGAGGGCACTGAAGGTAGACAAGGCACCAGGGCCGGATGGTATCAACCCCAGGGTACTGAAGGAGATGGCAGAGGTGTTGGCGGAGCCGCTGGCGGATATGTACAGCACCTCACTGGAGTCAGGATGTGTGCCACTGGACTGGAGGATGGTACATGTAGTGCCATTACACAAGAGTGGGCCAAGGGATGAACCGGGTAATTATCGTCTGGTAAATCTCACATCCATAGTGTGCAAACTCATGGAAACGATACTAAAGGAAAGACTGGTGTCATACCTGGAGGACAATGGCCTCCAGGATTTGAGGCAGCATGGGTTTGTTTCAGGGAAGTCTTGTCAAACCAACCTCATACAATATTATGACTGGGTGACAAGTGAACTGGATAAGGGTCATGCGGTGGATGTTCTTTACTTGGACTTCAGCAAGGCCTTCGATTCGGTACCTCATGGGTGGCTTAGGGGGAAGCTAACTGGTGTAGAAGTAGGGGCGAAAATGGTGAACTGGATTACAAGCTGGCTGAGTGGGAGGCTGCAATGGGTGGTGGTGAGAGGAGATCTCTCAACTCCAAGGCTGGTGACAAGTGGGGTGCCACAGGGCTCTGTGTTGGGGCCAGTATTGTTTGGGCTCTTCATATCAAACATTGGACATGGGGTGGTGAGCAAGGTAAGTCTGTTTGCTGACGACACCAAAATCAGAGTAGTGGTGGATGGAGAGGAAGTGTGGAAGCAGCTGCAGAGGGACTTAAGCAAGTTACAGGTGTGGTCAGAGAGGTGGCAGCTGGGGTTCAATGCAAAGAAGTGTAAGGTTATGCACTTTGGGGTGAAGAACCCAAGGAGAGAATACTGGCTGGGGGGGTTTAAGCTGGGGATCACTGAGGAGGAGAAAGACCTTGGGGTAATGATAACAGGGACCATGAACAACACTGCCCAGTGCAGGAGAGTGGCTGCAAAAGCGAATAAAATGCTGGGGTGCATAGTGAGGGTTTTTTCATCCAGGTGAAGTGAGGTAATCTTGCCCCTCTATGGATCGCTGGTAAGGCTGCACTTAGAGTACTGTGTGTAGTTTTGGAGGCCATACCTAACGCGTGATATCAGGCTGCTGGAGGGGGTGCAGAGGAGGGTAACAAAGATGATATGTGGAATGGAGAGGAGAGACGATGACAGCAAGCTGGGAGACCTCAATATGTACACCCTGGAGGACAGAATGGACAGGGGGGACATGATAGAGACATTCAAGTATCTGAGGGGAATCAATAAGGATGGGGCAGATGGGATCTTTCAGTTAAGGCAGGGGAGGGTCACCAGGGGGCATGGGCTCAGAATGGAGGAGTGAAGATTTAGGAAGAAAATGAGGAGACAATATTTCACAGAGAGGGTGGTAGCAAAATGGAAAACCCTGCCAGAATGGGTGGTATCATGTAAATCTGTGAACAGCTTCAAAAGGGCATGGGACAGGGAACAGGGGAGAGTAAGGGTGGGGGTGGCAGTGGGATGACAAAAGAGAGGGGGGTTGGGGCAGCTGCAAACTAGGGGTGCTGGCTGCACACTTGAGCAGACTTAGATAGACTGGGTGGTTTGTTTCTGCTGGCACATTCGTGTGTTCGTATGTTCGTAGTCATCCTTTATGCTGCAAAAATAGGCATGTTAACACACTGTGCACAGCTTGTTACTATGGTAAAATGCTTAGCATATTAACAAAATTAGAGCTAGCAGCAAGGACTATGTGTGTGACATACAGATTCAGACTGTAAAAATTGTGTAAGGCTGTAAAATAACGTACCCCAGCATCTATTTACCTGGTATGGACATTTGCTTAGTTCTGTAAGATAACAGCTTGTTGAGTGTTTTTTTTTTTCAAACTCTGTTTCTCTCTGCCTTACCCAGGACTCCCTCCAGAGGGTCACTCAGCACAGCCATCTTCCCACCTGCCTGAAGTTCTCTGTGCATCCTCTGTTGGCCACCTCTCCAGCCACTGCCTGGCCACCCAGAGCCCCCGGCTCTGAGTCCCCCAATGTGGGGCTCTATCTATAGTCTAGTAGAGTGGCCAGGCAGGGAGGAGAGCCAGAGAAATGAATGGATGGATCTGGCACTGGGCATGATTGGCAGGCCTCTGGACCTTCCTTCACCTACCAGGAGGCAGGGCATTTTCTTTTTGTGCCCCTGAGGAGCGTGGATGTACAATGATGCCTGCACAGACACACTGCTAGCATCTGCTGCACTCCACCCCCTTTGTTCTGCCAGGTCCTGTAGAACTCCCAATCTCCATCAGGGGTCACCAGAGAGCCAAGCAAAGACCACAACCCTCCCCTATAGAGGAGACCCATCCTATGGATGCTTAATACTCTCCCTCCCCGGCCAACCCCCAATGATCCAATTCCATTCCCAAACCCCGGATGCCGGCGTGGTGCGAGGTGTGGCATCCAGTGCCTCAACCCTCAGCACCACCGAGCCAGCTAGTGGAGAGTGTTTATAAGATGGATTGTGAAAGGTGCAGGGTGAGACGCTATGATCCCTGAAATGAAGTGCTGAAGCCTTCACACCTGTCTGGTTCATCTCTCAGAAGAAGGTAGGTGGTCATTACTTGTACTCTGAAAGTTGGATTGCTGGTGCTAGTGCAGTATAAGTGTTAGTGTGAATTTGAACTGTTATTTTTTTTTTCTCTGTGCATAACAGTGATGCTTTATAAATGTTCTAGGTTAATGTTATCTCAGTCAGTTAATGATAGAGAAAACAACCAAGTCAGCATGGGAAACAGAGAAAGAGAAATGTTTTAGCCATTCCTTATATGAGTGTTTTATAGTAACAATAACTTTGTAATAACATTGACGATTTTGACAATAGTGCCAAGTGATATTTTGGATTGAATAGCTTTGCCTTATTCTGTGCTTGTATATGTATGCATGATTCTTATGAAAGTACAAAGAGGTGTTTTAATGCAAAAGTAAAGTGAGTATGCACCAACATATTTTAACCCCTACCCTATATACCAGAGGGGATCTGGGATACTGAACTCAACCCTTAAGAGGGATGGAGTCCAGGCAGCTACCACCACTTTCACTGATTTGAAATCACTGAAAGGGGAAGGACACATACCTAACTGTGAACAGAAACAAGAGGGTTCTCTTTCAGCGGTTAATGTTTGCTAATTTGAACTTATCTGTAGCTTTTCTGTTGCTTGGCATGTCTGTACCATCTTATTTGAAAGAGGGTCCCATCTTATAGCATACCCCTATTGTGTTTACTACAGGTTTTCTATTTAGTGCCTTTTGGGTCCTATGCACAAAGCCAGTGCGGCATGCGTAGGACACGTGAGTATCTTGCTGGCATGGATACGCACTGTGTGCATGCACACAACCCGGTGGTGGCATGCACGACTTGCACTGAAGACACTGCAGAAGGCCACAACGCGTAGCTATGCTGGTCACCAGTGCACCGTGTATGCAGGGGCATGTCTGCATAACCAGCATGGAAAGACCTGCTGAGTGCATGTGTTACATGAGGTCCTTGCACTCTGATTGGTACCCCCAGAGGTACATCGTAGACAGCTAGTGCTTAGGCATATGTTATACTGACATATAGGGCTAAGGGCATCTACCGTACAAGAGTAGATGTCAGGATATGTACACATATTATTGAAATACACTTTGCTTGCTAATACATATATATTCTTTATGTATTTTCTGTGTATTTCTTACTTGTAAGATGTCAGGATGTCTGTGTCCTTGGAATAATTATGATCTATAAGTCGGCATTGCCACCTTTTGTTGATTTGTACTATTACACTGAGTTATGTAAGACTCTGTATACTGTACTCTTTTGTTTTACAAACTGATGACTACTACAAAATTGTATAATGTTATCTTGGACAGTAGTGCCACCCCTAATTTAGCCAAGAGGGCTCATCTCTGTAACTAGAAATGTTTCTATCTTACAGTAACCATAATAATTATCATAGGTACAGCATATAATGTGAGACACTGAGTCTTATACCTCAGAGACCCCAAGAGACATGGAGAACCTCGAGGTATAGGGAACGCTTAACATTGGCTCCTGGTTCTTATAAGTAAAAACTGCTTAGGGCAACTGTGATTTATCCTTTGGTAGTAGTAAACATGTCTATTACTCTTATGCAACGTGTCTGTGATTCTTTGCATTCCCAATATTGCCAAGAACCTGAGAGTGAGGTTTAGATCTCCTGACAATTGGTGACCATGTGCAGGCAATATTTGGTGTTTGTAAGCCTTCACCTGTTGCTTAAAATGTTTCCCTTTCCAACGGGGACAGTAGGTGTGCATCCCCACTACACCTCTCCCGTTCTCAGACCACTTTGTTGTAACTTGCAAAGTCTGGCTGCTTTTCTTGGGTGTGGTCAATGCTGACTTGACCCACTCCACGGCAGCTTTGAATTGCAAGCCTACGAAGTATACAGTAGCCCGACTGTGTATAAAGTGTTCCTGCTGTGGATCGATACATAGCACGGCACCTTTTTCACAGTTTGACTTTCATTCCCTCTCACATAATGGCCACCGTATCAAATATCTGCGCAGAACTGAGACTCGATGTCTCTAACTTCCTTGCCTCCCACGGAGGATGGACTGACTTTGCACGGGACGCAAGTCAATCTGAAAACCCTATACTGGGGATTTCAACCCAGTACTCTGAGATGAGACAAACAGCCAATAAGCATCATGCCAAAGGGCTGTTGGTCACGGCTCTCTATGCTGCTTTGGAAGCCTCCAAAGTGAGGTTTCAAACCCTTGAAATGCAGATTGCATCTCTTAAGCAAGAGGTGGGTTTGCAGGAAATGGAATGTGTTAGACTGCAGCAGAATTTGGAGTCTGAACTCGACTTTACGCAATGAAAAGGATTCACTTTTGCATCGTTCAGCACAGGCTGGAGAGCAAGAAATTTGTATGTTGAAGCAGGAGTGTGAAAGTTTGAGACAGGATAAGGGACAGGCTTTGAATATGAATGACTTGTTGAGTAGAGCAAATGGACAGTTGAGTGAGGAGATGGGAGAGCTACAGGACGAGATAAACCAGGTACGTAATGACTTAGAAGTGGCTATTAGGGACAATCTTGAATTGAGTGCTGCATACAGAGTGTTGCAGAAACAAATGAAAGATGAGGTTGATATGGATGTTGCAAGTGTGAGTCACGCAGAATGTGAATCCAAGATGTTGAAACTGCGCCATCAGTGGGAGGTTCTGGCTGGCCATGTCAAGGCGATGGGAGGCGTAGCCCCTGCTTTGACTATGTCATCTGAAGGGGAGGTCTCAGATGATGACATTTCACAGTACAACACCCAGTAACACCCCTACTATGGCCCAGAAACCCCACCCAGCCATCCACAACATGGCGGGTCCACACTCCACCCACACCATGTCATACATCATCAACGTCGTGACGCACATCATGGGAGACGCCAACATGGCAGCCTATAAAACAGAATGCAAAGGAAAGTCCAGTGACTTACCACCAAAAACTTTGGATGGCCTACAGAGCAGGAAAACAACTTGCACAAGAAGCTGCGGATGTAGATCTTATTGAGTATAAGACCTTGTTCCTTAAGAACATGATCCCTGCAGTAAGAGAAAAGGTAGAGCCAACCACTTGTCCCACCATGAAAAGGTTTGCCGACATTGTTAGTAAACCGAGAGAGTTTACCAACTCTACATCCATGATCTGGGCTCCAGTTCCAAGAAAGTAGCGCCGTGGAGCCTACTCAAGAGGCTGCGATGCACTACACAGTGGAAGGACAGGCCCAACATAAACAGCCCTTCCCCGTGGACAACCAAAACCCCCAGCAGGCCCAACAAAAACCACAACAGCAACGCAACAATGGAGTGGGAACCAGAATTATCATAAGAATAAGAAGCATAAGAATCATAAGGGCAAACAACAACAAAGACCAGGCCCTTCATATTGGGAAATAGCTGAAGAAAATGGGAAATTTAGAAAGCTCCTGGGGCAAATGTATTCTGTAGCAGATGCTGTTCCTGCTCAGTCCCTTGCAGCCATACAACCGGGAACCCAGGACCCAATGGGTCATGGTGATACCGGAAGTATAGGCCCTCAGACCCAAACAGGCCTGAACCCAGAAGCACCTCCCTATATAGCATCAGTGCAGTATGGTGAAGTGGCTCAAAGGAGCCAGGTTCAACCTCTCCATCCTTCCTCTAGTACAGATTGACAATTACAGGCCCCAGTCCAGATTATAAACAAACTGGTCTTGGATACAAACGGAAGGCCCTGCACTGAGGGGGCCACCTACTTACAGTGTTATTGGATACAGGCATGGCTGTGTCTGTATTACATGATGACCACCCGGACACATCTCCTTGGTCCACCAGACAGAGGAGCAACATGTCAGGAGTAGATGGTACTAGGCTACCTGCATACTGCTCTCTACCCCTACCAGTAGAGTTGGGTCATTTGAAGGCCTCACACACCTTCCAACTGATGGTATTGCATGATCACCCTAGTATCATTGGAATTGACTTTCTTGCACCACACGGCTGTGTGGTGGACTTAGCAAACATGCTACTGATACAAATTCAGGGCCAATATCATACCATCTTGATCCCTGATTCACACATTGATGTCATAGATTTGTTCAAGAATCATGAGCTTTTTCCAAAGCTCCTACCCATTTTGCAAGGCATTTGGATGCATTTGCTATTAACAAGCATGACTGTGGCAGAATGCACACCATCATCAAAGTGCCAGGCCCAGCGGATGAGAGGCAAAGGCAATATCCCTTTCCATCTGAGGCCTTGCCTTCTCTCAGAGAAACAATAAAATCACTCCTCAATCAAGGGGTAATCAGAACATGTGTTTCTATTGCCAACTACTCAGTGTGACCCATGAAAAAACCCACAGGTGCCTGGAGACTTACTATTGACTACAGGAAACTAAACCAGGTCACCCCAGTTGTGCTCCAACTGTGGCATCCTCACCTGATGTGCTACGACTTTTGACCCCTGACCTAAAATGGTTCAGTGCCCTGGATATTTCCAATGGTTTTTGGTCACTGCCATTGGCCCCCAAAAGTCAATATAAATTTGCTTCTCCTTTGAAGGTAGTCAGTACAAGTGGAACTACTTACCACAGGGATTCCATAATAGCCCATCCCTGTTTCATCTTCACATGATGGACACCCTTGAGGGTTTCACTACTCCCCAGTGTCTCTTGCAGTATGTGGATGACCTGCTGTTGGCAACTGCCACACAGGAACAACACTTGGATCTCTTGGATGAACTACTGACTCTCATCCAGAGAGCAGGCCTCAAATGTAACCCAGCAAAAGCACAGCTATGTCAGAAAGAGGTACTCTTTCTGGGCCTGAAAATTACTGACCAAGGCCGCAGCCCTACCTGGAAAAAGATACAAGGATTGCAAGACCTGCCATTGCTTACCAGCGTGGCAACTCTTAGGAGGTTTCTGGGTATGGTAAATTATTCTAGAGATTGTATCTGTGATTTTGCTCAGAAGGCTGCTCCTCTGTATGAGCTACTGAAAAAGGACATTCCATGGAACTGGGGTCCCATACACACCCAGGCTGTGACATCACTAAAACAGGCTTTGGCCTTGGCACCAGCTCTGGTTAACCCCAATTCAGCACTACCATTCCATCTGGAGTGTGCCACCTCTGACATTGCCATGTCAGCAGTGCTGGCCCAGAAGGTTCATGACACTCTGAGACCCATTGCATATGCATCACAGCTCTTGACCCCAGCCAAACACAAGTATAGCCTTTGTGAGAGGAACCTTCGGGCCACCTACTGGACTGTTAAGCACTTTCTGTATATCACTGGGTACTCTCCACTGATTATTAGTACTAACCACACCCCAACTACTTTTCTGTTATCAGACAGAGTGAAGGATGGGTCGGTCTCTAACACCAGACTGACACACTGGTCACTTTTTCTCCAGGATAAAGACATACAGGTACACCCAACTAAAATTCCATTCATGCTGGCACATGGACTCCTTTTCCAAGGAGAACCCCATGACTGTACACTGCAACCACCTGATCTCCCAGATCCAGGTCCTTTCCTCCCCACTACACCACAACTACTCAAGAGTACCCCTTTGTGCCATGTTTTTACAGATGGTTCAGCTTCCTATTACCAAGAAGAACAAATTGCAGGGATGGGTATCTTAGTAATATACCCCTATGGTAACACTGTTAAGATTTCTAAGTGTTTCAGTGTAGCATAATCACAGTACGCAGAGATGACAGCGGTGGCCTGTGCCCTCGAGTTCATCAAGCATGGGACCGAGGATACCATCATTTTCACAGACTCTAACTGGGTTTGTTGTTCTCTTATAGAATTTCTTCCTTTCTGACAGAAGAACTCTTTCTTCTCTTCTGATTGCAGCCCAATGAAGTACAAAGAATTGGTAATATACATACATTCACTGGCACAAAGATTTGCACGCAAACTCTATGTACACAAAGTCAATGCTCATTCCCTGAATGACCCCTATCATGCTTTCAATGACACAGCAGTCACCCTTGCCAAGGAAGGGGCCCGAGGGGGGGACACATGGATGATGGATCATCCAGAGGCCAATGCGGCCGTACACATTACAGCAGTTAGGAAGAAACCTGAACCCTTTTCCCCCTTGGACCTCTCAGCAGCCCAACATGTTGACACTGAACTCAAAGAAGTGTTCAGATTCCTTGACAACAATACCGAAGAGAAACTTCCCACAAACAACCCCTACCGGAGGCATGAAGGTAAGTTACACTTGTCACCCAATGACAAGCTCATCTGGTACCAGCCAGATGATTTCACCACCAAATTGTGGGTGGTCCCCAGACACATTAGGTCTGAATTCTTGCACAAAGTGCATGATACACCCACTGGTGGACACCAGGGAGTGGAAAACACCCTCCAGAGGCTCAAAACCACCGCCTGGTGGACTGGTGTCATCAAAGATGTCAAACAGTATATAGACAATTGCCTGGTTTGTGTGCAAAACAACCCCATTCCCACTAAATGAAATGCCAAACTCCTATCACAAAGGCACTCTGGCCCTTGACATGCCATACAGATTGATTTTATTGCTCCTCTGACCAACACCAGCAGAAACAACAGGTATGCTCTTGTGGTAACAGATCTCTTCTCCAAGTGGGTTGACACTTTCCCCACTAAAACATGCATGGCGAAAACCATGACCAAAATCCTGGTAGAGCAAATTTTCTCCAGGTGGGGCCTACCTCTCAAGGTAGACTCAGACAAAGGAACCAATTTTACAGGTGAGTTGATGAAAGAATCCCTTGAACTCCTTGGAGTTCAACAGAAGTTCCACATACCCTACCACCCCCAATCTTCAGGTCAAGTAGAGAGAGCCAACAGACAGATTAAGCAAATGCTTTCCAAATTCATTGAAGACAATCCCAAAACCTGGGATTCCCTATTGCCGTTACTCTTTATGGCAATAAGGGGCACACCCTCAGCCACCACCCAGTTGACACTTTGAGGTGATAACTGGAAGACAGATGAGATTGCCTGAACACCTGTTGTTTGACCTGCATACCCCACTGCAGACCATGTGTCTGTCGACCAATATGTGGAAAAACTCAGAAAAGACCTCATACACACACACTTGTATGCTGCTAATTGCATAGGCAAGGCCCAGCAACAGTCCAAGATACAGTTTTGACAAGCATGCACAAGAAGTGTATTGGCAGGTTGGAGATCAATTAATGGTACTTCAATTTGCACATCCTACACACTCCTTCTCCAATAAGTGAGAAGGTCCCTACCACATTGTCAACAAGCTCAGTTCGGCAGTCTATCAAGTTAGACTTCGGCACAATAATAAACTGACTGACAAATGGTTACATGCCAACCAACTTAAACTGTATAAAGGAGCATAATTACTTTTCCTCACCCCATTGGGTGGAATAGAACTAACCTACTAATGTCTCATTTTGCTTTTCAGATACACTGACAAGATGGCTATCTTGTTCCATTTTCTCCTCATCTCAGGAGTTATCCCCTGCATCCAAGGCATGGTACCGAACCTCCTACCACACCTTGATCCTCCAACATCTGCCCAGAGAGAGTATCCATCAAAATACCCTATAGTTTGATTACTGTCCAGGAAGGTTCTGATGACAACGTAACTGCCTTGGTTGTTGCTCCTGATAAATCTACCCTTCAAATTGAGTGGCAAACCGCATCGCAAGGACAAATTCTCCCCATGGCCAAACTTTCCAAGGGAACATTCCAAGGCTGGCCCAATGCTAAATTATCCCCAAATGATTCTCTGTCCTTGCTACAAACTGCTCTTAGACATTCTGGTTTATACAATATTACTGCTTTAATTGACCCAGCATACTGTAATTCTTTGTCTAAGGATTCTGCTTGAAAATTGTGTGCTGTACACAACATGGCCTCTGCTGCCATATACCTTTCTGTGTTACCACCCACTGACAAACAGCTTTTGGAATGTCTAAAGCACACCTCTGGTCCCCACAGTGGCTTAACAGCTACTGCCCTGCCTGCTGCATTGACTAACAATCTACAATTTATACATCTTCCTGTTTTGTTTAATCTTACTTACTGGAATATGAAAGAATTTGGTATGTGTCACACTACTAACACGTCAGCATTTTTTTTAAATGAAGTATTATTTATTTTCATTTTCATACTTACAAACAACAACAGAAGTCAGTACCTTTTACATTAAAGGAATTTAAAGACCCCCGAGGGGGCTTACCCTCTAGTAACTTTAATAACAAACATAGGCAAAAGGCACTGAAACAGATAACACATCAATAAAGGGGAAGGAAGCAAAGGAATTTCACCCTTCCCTCCATCTCCCTGCTTCAAACAATCAGAAAAATCAAAGACAATAACCAAATAGATCTAAACACAAAAGGATAACAGAAGATAAAAGAATAAAAACACAGATCGACTCCTGCCCCCCGCATGCACCCGCATGACAATTATGGCAGAATCTAGAGTGTGGTCAGACTACAAAGACCTCTACACCAGTAGAACAATTACCTATTATACGGCTGTTTATGCCCTCGAGGGCTAGTTACCAGCTGTTGGGCAACAATTAATAACTAAATTTGTCTTTTAACTCATTAAATAGCACTTTCCACATTGCCTGAAATCTGTTCCAAGAATTAGTGGCATTCGTCACACTCCTCTCTGCATTTAAAGCAGTAAGGAATTCCAACCACCACTCTGTAATGGATGGAGTCCAAGGATCCTTCCAATGCCTTAAAATTTACAGTTTAGTGACCAAACACACCATGGCAATCTGAATTCTGAGTGTAGGCAAAGAAACCTTACAGTAATTCCCCAATATGCAAATCTCCTCTGTGAAATAAGCAGAGAGGGAAATGTATTTTAAAATATGGTCTTTGACCAGGCTTCAGAACATCTGAATCTTAGAACATGACCATAACTTATGGTCTAGAGAAGCCGGAGAAGTACCACATTCCGAGCACTTTGGTGAAGGTAACTTCCCCATCCTACGTAATTTAGAGGGGGTGTAATAAAGGTTATGTAAGATATTGAATTGGATATTTCACAATCTATCCTGTTTAATCAACTTAAAATTGTTTAACCATATAGATTGCCACTGGTCATCCATCAGCTGGGTTTGTAAGGTGTTTTTCCAGTAATGGGCTACGGAAGCACAACTCTACCATAGGCCATTAACTAAAGCTTTGTATAATTTTGAGACAGGTTTGGCTTTTGTAACTAAATCTAAATAGGACCTTATAAAAGGCTTTAGTCAATTTGTCCATGGAGTCTTCCCCAGGAAGCTTCTCATGCAATGTTGCACCTGGACAGCATAAAACAAATGTTTGGAGGATAAGCGCCACTTCGTATTTAGGTAGGATAGGGAGGACGATACAGGGTTTGTTAGAAACTGTCCAATATAAATCGAAGATGGTAGTGGTAAGGCACTATAATTAATCATCTGGTTGCATATTTTTAAGTTGGGATTATTAGAAAGTGGCTGGAAGATATCTTTCCTAATACTTAATTCAAAAGGGTTACATACTTGGTGAAAGACCCGGATGCTCCAGCCAATCGGAGAATCCTGTAGGGGGAGAGGAACCATCCTCCAAGGACAGAATAGTAGGCTTTGCAGAGACATCTGTTCTTTTTTCAGCCTGCTCATGCTCTAGTTGCAACCAAATAGGATTACTAAAGGCTGCATGTAAAGAGGAGCACCACCTTAACAACCTGGATGCATGTATTGCTAGGTAATATAAAAGGAAATCAGGTAGTTGGAGCCCACCTTTTCTTATTGGGCCTGTAAGCCTCCAGTAGGCCCTATGAGGGGGTCTCCCATCCCAGATGAAATCATAGCAAAGCCTATGGATCAATTTAAAAGTACCATGAGGGAGAAAGATACCCCGATTATTCAGAGGATAGAAAATCTTGGGTAAAATCGTCATCTTTAATACATTGGATCGACCCCAGAAAGACATGGGGAACCTTCTCCATCTTATCAAATCTTCTTTGATAGTTTTTAATAAGGGGTCTAGATTTAAATCCTTTAATTTACTGAGTTTTGAAGATAACTTCATCCCTAAAAATGTTACCACCTGCTTTTCCCATTGCAGGCCTAAATCCACTATTTGTTTTTTGCATATCAGAGCTGACAAAGGGTAAACCAGAGTTTTATTTTTGTTTAATTTGTACCCCGATATCTCCCCAAACTCAGAGATGGTCTGAAGAGCAGAGGAAAGAGAGCAAACCCCGTAGGTTAAATGTAGCAGCATATCATCTGCAATGAGCGAAAGCTTACATTCTAGATGGCCCACTCTAAATCCCTCAATCAGACTCTCCTGCTTAATTACTCTGACCAATGGATCTATATATAAATTAAATAGTAAGGCGGATAAAGGGCATCCTTGCCGAGTGCCATTTCTGAGAGGAAATGGATCCGACAAGTGGTTATTACATAATAGTCTAGCTGAGGGGCACTGGTAAAGAATACCAACTTTCCTAATAAAGCACACAGGGAGACCATAATGGGGGAGCACTGTGAAAAGGTAGGGCCAAGCCACCTAGTCTAAGGCTTTTTCTGCATCCAAGGACACCAAAACTGCTTGAAGCGGGGGATCCCTGGATGCAGAAATCAAATGACCTAGTTTATGAAAATGGATCAGCAGAGGACCTACCAGATACAAATCTCACCTGTTCCATCCCAATTAAGGATGACTATACTCTACCCAAACGAGAGGCTAAAATTTTAGCATAAATTTTAACATCGACATTAATTAAAGATATAGGTCTATAATTGCCTATCTGTGTAGGATCCTTTCCTGTCTTTGGGAATAACACTATTCTAGCCTCAAATAAGGAGGGGTCAGACACTAAGCATGAGTCCCAATATCCATAAAAGAGATGAAGTAAGGGAATCAACTGAACTTTGAAAGTCTTGTAAAATGATCCTGTATACTCATCAGGGCCAGGAGCTTTATCAGTTTTCAAGGAGTCTATAGCCTCCTCAATTTCTTTTAGGGAAATTGGTTCCATTAGTGATTGTTGAGCCTTGCCAGAAAACTTAGGGAGTTAAGCCTTATGATGGAATGTTGAAGTCATATGGGATTGGGGGTCCATAACTGGAGGTAGTGAATAAAGTTGTTGGTAATATTCATTAAAGAAGGAAAGCATCTTCGGAGTGTCAGATACCAATGATTTCATATTTGGATGCTTAATAGCTGTTATCCATTTGGCATACACCCGCTGTTTCAGCTGCCATGCAAGATATTTACTCGCCTTACTACCCTGTCCTATATACGTCACCTTCACCTGAGAGGCTATCCTATCTGTTTTATCTTGTAGAAATCTAGAGTATTGTGTTCTCAGGAGATTTAACTCTAATACCTTGTCCGTAGATAAAGCCTCAATCCCCTTGGACTCTAAGGTATGGATTTTATCCAAACATTGAGTACTATGGGATTGTTTTTTTCTCTTGGTTATCATGGCTATTCTAATAAGTTTGCCATGCCATGCGGCTTTAAGTGCTGCCCAAACTTTGTCAACTTCAGGGATAGAGTTAATATTGTCCCTAATTGTATTAGAGAGAAATGAACCAAAATGCAAAACAATCTGTTCATCTCTCAAAAGTGTATCATTCAGGGTCCATGAGTAAGCTCTGACAGAAGGACCTGGGATGTTAATATGTACTGATATTGGGGCATGATCTGAAATGACCCTTGCATGAATTTGGGAGTCTATAATCCCTGAGCTTAAGTGCTGACTGATTAAAAAAAACTATATGGGAATAACTTTTGTGCACGGGTGAAAAAAAGGAAAAATCTTTAGTAGAAGGATGTAGAAGCCTCCATAGGTATATTAGTCCTAAAGTTGATTTAAGCTCTTGCAATGCCCGCTGAGCTGGGGAGAATCCACAACCTGAAAGATGGGTTCTGTCTAAGTCATTTACCTGCGCCAAATTCCAATCACCTCCTAACAAAAGATGTATATACCCACATGAAGCCAGGATTGAGGATAATCCAGTAAAGAAGGTAGGGGATTCTAGGTTAGGACCATATTTTGATCCCAAAAGGACTTCCGTGTTACCCAATCTGCCATGCACCAAGATGTATCTTCCTTCGGGATCACTAACAGTCTGTATGAGTATGAAAGGAATCCCTTTGGCTATCAGTACAGCTACGCCCCTTTTCTGGGAATTATAGCCTACCCCAAAAACCTGACTCACCCAATTCTTCTTTAAAAATTGTACCTGGCCTGTTGTTAAATGGGTCTCTTGTAAGAGTACAATTGATGGGTTAAATCTACTCAAATGATTCAAGATAACATATTTCTTAGTATTGTCTCTGCCCCCTTGATATTCCATGAACATATTTTAAGCATATTCGCCATTATTAACGTGACATACTCCGTCTACATCTTGGACCCTTGTCTTGGAGCGCATACATGCAATTCCCCCCCCACCCCCAAAGAAATAAGCACTAATCTGACCCCTTCAAATACTTTCAACAACAACACAAACCTAACTATGTACAACTCACTACCCCAGGCCTTGGGCCTTCTCCTCTCTTCCTGGTCCACAATGCCCCAAACAGGAGGTGAGCCATGTCTATCCACCATGAGATGATATCAATGATACTTATTACTAGGACATGCCAGCCCCAACGTTGTTCTTGCAAATGATATACAATAAACAGTCTGCTCTCACTTTTGTACCCACACACAAAATAATAAAAACACAAATCTTATAATGATAGATTTCACACATCATCTATACCCCCTTCTATGAGACTACTGGCATTCTACCGTTCTCTTGTTCCCCTTGTTTCATATTTTAAGAAAAAAAAAGATCCAACTATCCCTTGTTGGCTTGCTCTCTGATTAATAAATTACTTTGTATGACTCTCTGTGTCAGCTGAAGCATTCAGCTATGTTGTAAACTGAGGAGAAACAGGGAAGAAAATTTAAATTACAAAAAAACAAACAAAGAAAGTACTCAGAGTCCTTAATTTCAGCATTCATTGACTTGTATAGAAAGCTGCAGTTTGAAGCGCCATCTAGCGGCAAAAACTCACAATTACCACGCTGATACAAAAGGGGAAAATTCTTGTCGCAAAGGATTTAACACAGTCAGTGCAAATGTGAGATAGTAGGTTTCATAGCCTGACATTTCTAGGACCATTGCCATAATGTAAGATCGCCCTCAGTAGCACAACAAACTCCAGAACCGAAGCCTCACAATTGTATTTAAGCCTTGCAAGTGACAGCAGTCCAAGTCGTATTCACTTCGGGAACAGATCTGGATAAACCTTCCTCAAGGTTTTAAGTGTCTCTTCCAGTGAATCACACCTCTTAGCCCCTTCTGGTAGTATAACCTCCAGTCTGGCTGGGTATAGCATTCTGTGTCGGATCCCTGCCGCCCATAATTTAGAAGTGATCTTACAAAAGGCGGCCTGCATTTGCCTTGTTTTGTATGTCAAGTCCTGTACTATCTTCAGCTTTTTGCCCTCCCACAGGATTGCCGTCAGTTTCCTAGCTTCCTTGGTTATGAACCCCCGTCCAAGAAGTTTAATAATTTGAAAATGATCGGCCATTGGGGATCTGCTGTATTAGGCTTAGGGCGGAGGGAGCGGTGCACCCCTTCTATTACATACTCTGGCCCATTGGAAGATTGCCCCACCATTTTTTTTAACATCAGCTGGAGAAAAGCTATGGTATTTGGGCCCTCTTCTCCTTCCGTCAGGCCCAAGAGAACTAAATTATTTAGCCGGTTCCTGCCCTTTAAGTCATCTATGCAATCTTCTAATTTGGAAACTGTGCATTTCAGGGCCACTATTTCAGGCTGTGCTTTCTCCTGAGCCCTTTCCTGTGAGCATACTCTAGCTTCATTGTCTGCCACACGTCAGGAGAGCTGAACCATCGCTGGTTTTATGTCTGCCACTTCCTCTATTAATTTGAAGAGAGCCTCCTTTATAGTAGTTAGTTCTGTGCAGATATGGGCAGAGGTTGGGTCTGGTAGATCTTGCTGCGGGGAAGAGCTGCGACATGGATGCTTTGCTTCAGACTCTAAAGCTGGATCCATTGCGGCCTGCTGTTCACCACAACGGAGAGGTAAAGTTGTCTCCATTCCTCCGATTGAACAATTTTCAGTGCTACACAGGATCACTGCAGAGTTTCCCCAGTCTATTACAGGTAATTATGGCTTATTGAGATTTATAGGAGCTGGAATTCACAGTTAAAATGATGTGAACAGATGGAGCTCACCAGAACACGTCTTACTCCCCTGAAGCATCATGTGACCCCCACACATTAGCATTTTATAGTACGTTATTGCTTGATAGTTTAGCAACATTTCATATTCACACTCAAGACCCTATTGCCGAAGTACATACCACCGAGCAAAGATGCAACTTCAGGAGAAAACCCAATCCTGATGATCAAAGTCATAAACATAATACACATGAAGTTGACAGTTCTGATGTCACTGGCACAACAGGCACTGTCAGAGGTCTCTTTGGTAAAGCTATGTCTATCTGGAATAAAGCAGACATTGCTGCTATCAAATCTCATTCAGCCAAATTTCAGACTGGTTTGTTAAATAATACACTACCCCATTATTGCATGGTGTGGATGGCCATAGTCAGGAAGAAAGATACACAGTTTACAATATGCATGCCATTGCTAAGGCATTTACTGATTCTAAAGAAAAGATTAAAGCACTCATTGCACAAAATAACAAAGAAGCAGATAAACAATACATTGCTAGAGAAATCTTATTCTCAGCCTATGGCTCATACATCATTACCACCATCAACAATCTCTTCCGTGATCTAGAATCTGGAAGAATCCCTGATATCATACATGACAGATATATTTCCAAGTGGTATTTTCCACAATGTAAAACCTCTGGCTGTATTGCCATGTGTATGCAACAATCTTTAACTATTCTGCTTTCTACAGCTAGGAATTTGGGGTTTGTGACCAGGCACCCTAATACTGGTCCCTGTTTTACTTCCAAAAAATGTTCTATCAGAGTACTATGTTTGTTTCTTTTACTGTCTCTTTACCACACTTTGATCCCACTACAGCTTTGTTCGACAAGCTAGCATTGGTTCACTCTATCGGGCATCTTGATGATGACATCTACAGAGAACGCATGGACTTACGTCCTCTACTGGTCTTTCATCCTTCCTGCATGCCTGGGTCACTCCACATACAGATTGCTGTGTGAAGAAACAGTATATCTACTTGTGTCGCTGTGATGTATTTGATGTTATTAAACCTGTATGTGGTTATTCTCCAGATAGTATAGATTGGTCCTTTTCCATGGAAGATGACATCAGCACAAATGACACCGCCTCTCTGGACTCAACATTGGCTCCAGATACACTTCTCCAGTCTTATGGAGAGGAGGTTCATCGCCTGTTAACATGGATTTCCAGGACTACCTACACCTGCTCGGTACAGTTGCAAAAATGGCATCTCCCCACTGTTAAAATGCAGTACAGTTCTGACGGGGAGTACTGCGTGGTTACAAACTACAAAAGCTATACATATGGAACTGAGACATGTGTTATTGATTTCCCCAACTTCTGTTTTGTTCCCCACCAGAAGTCTGTCATTGGACATACCATTGTTACCCCCCGTCCCCCTTACAGATGCGGACATCATTGATGGTAACCCAGATTATCTACTTACCCTTTCTGAATATCTACCATATTTTAATGTACACATAGATCCACTGTCACTTACATTAAAATCACTTTTAGAGAGGAAAGACATACACCTTATCCACATCAGCAATAATATTACCAAAGCTAACAAAGCTATTCTTTCATTGATCAATGGTGGAGATATGAATGATGCACTAACACTTGGTTAGAAATTACTTTTAAACATTTTGTTATTATACAAGCATTTTTGATATTTTTCTTGGTTATTATGCAATGCTGCCTATGGCGCACACTGCACCAACACCGTGAGCAGCTGGAGTTCCTTTACAAAGCTCGCACCTCGGGTTTGTAAATGGCCTCTGCTCGCTGACCTTTCACTAGATTTGCCTGTGTTGCCCTTGGAGGCAACAAGGGGTGGAATGTTACATGAGGTCCCTGCATCCTGATTGGTACCCCCAGATGTACACCATAGACAGCTAGTGCTTAGGCACATGTTATACTAACATATAGGGCTAAGGGCATCTACTGTACAAGAGTAGATGTTAGGATATGTACACATATTATTGTAATACACTTTGCTTGCTAATACATATATATTCTCTAGGTATTTTCTGTGTATTTCTTACTTGTAACATGGCAGGACATCTGTGTCCTTGGAATAACTATGATCTATAAGTTGGCATTGCCACCTTTTGGTGATTTGTACCACTACACTGAGTTATGTAAGACTCTGTATACTGTACTCTTTTACAAACTGATGACTACTACAAAATTGTATAATGTTATCTTGGACCATGGAGCCACCTCTAATTTAGCCAATAGGGCTCATCTCTGTAACTAGAAATGTTTCTATCTTACAGTAACTATAGTAATTATCATAGGTATATAATGTGAGACACTGAGTCTTATACTTCGGAGACCCCAAGAGACACGGAGAAACAGGAGGTATAGGGAACACTTAGCATTGGCTCCCAGTTTGCATTGGTAAGAACTGCTTAGATCAACTGTGATTTATCCTTTGACAGTAATAAACAAGTTTATTACTCTTATGCAATGTGTTTGTGATTCCTTCCATTCCAAATATTGCCAAGAACCTGAGAGTGAGGTTTAGACCTCCTGACACATGCAGGAACGTGCAGGATGTGTGCATAAATGGGCCACAGGGTGTGCACACATACATGTGGCCAAGGGCTGCCATAAACAGCCGCATAAGGAATGGACGACACCACCAGCAGCCCAGATGGTATCAATGGGTCACAGCTCTGACTACAGGTGATGACCCCGTGGAGCCCATGCACCATGTGGGGAACTGTGGCCACCCAACCACCACATCTCCCAGCTGGAACATGTCCCAACATGTGGCACACAGGTGGACACACCAGCAGACATGCACATGTGGTGCACCGACAGTGGTGCCACAACATGGTGCTGCTACAGCTGTGGATGCCCACAATGCCATGATACTGTGCCATGGGTACTGCCTACAGTGTACGCTGACACCGCACACCCCCACAGGCTGGCACACAAGCCCAACTGTCTGATGCCAGATATGCAGTCAGAGGTGTACAAGCATGCAAGCCCCACAACCCTGGCATACCCATGCCCACTGGAATGGCAGTCAGGACAGGACAATGGCAACTCCCCCATCCACCATGGCGTATGTCGTCAAAAGCCCCTCCTCCCACCCATACACACACACACAATAGTCAATGACCAGAGAGTGGCTCAAAAGGAAAAGTTTAATACAAAATGGCCCAACAGTACAAAGACATATAAAGAAATGTATGGCCTGTACAAAAACCAAAGGACTCCCCACGAAGTCAGCACCCACACCCCACCTGCAACAGCCCCCAGCCGTCAGCCACCCCCCACCCGCAACAGCCCCCCACACTAGCACAGCCGCACCCATCCCCCTTATGTCACAGTCTCTGTCCCTGTGGTCCCAGCCTGGGGCATAAGCACTTTCTCCTTAGGTGACTGCACCTGCTGCCTTTTCTGCTAGTGCCAGGCCTCATCACTGCTGCTGCTGCTGGGCTCATCCATCTCCTCCACCCATGGCCAATTAATCTTATTGAGCACCATCCTCTGAACAGGTCCCCTGTAGCAGTGTGGAGAGAAAGTGTAAAGTCACGACTGAGCACCCAGCCATGCACCACAAACCAACCCTCCCCAACCGGTAATGACCAGACACACAGCATGGCATCCGGTGGCCCCTGTTTGTGTGGCAGAACTGCCCTGTGTATACCTGCAGATGGCAAAGATGCTGATGGCCACAATGGTGTGAGTGCTCACTGTGCAAGGTGTGCCATGGAACATGCTGCCCTGAATCCCACCAAACACGTAATGACCGTCCACCATGGAAGCATGTGCAATCCGATGACTGAGAGGCACCAGATGCTATGTGATGCACATGGCACAGTGTAAACCACCTTAGTGGCTGTACAGACTCTAAGGCACATATATGCATCATGGACATGTGCTGCCACAACACACATCATAGCCCCTATCATGTTCCCTGACCCAACAACATGTGGTGGACCTTGTGTCCAAGGTGTGAACACTGTGGACCATTGCCTTTGCCACAACACTGTACCGTATTGTAGCCCAACAGGTGGCCAGCCACTTGCTGCACATTCAGTAAGACCCAACATGCACATGCTATGGTGTCCTGCAGTGTCACAGTACTCAGGCACCCCAACCCCCAAAGCCCCAAAATGTCAGGGCAGGTGGACATGCCAGAGACAAACCTAAAGCCATGCTGTGAATATCATTCATGTCCCGCTCCACCATTGCTGATATGCTGCAGCCTCTGTTGTCACCACAGACAACTGGTCACATGCCAGCCAGTGGCTATGGACCACACTGCCACTGGCCATTATGACCCCCCCAACAACCGCGACACATCAACAGTCCACACCAGGGGTGCCAGGTTTTTAAAAAGTTTGTGGGTGCTCAGAGACAGAGTCCAAATAAAAGGCCGGGGGTCTGGGGGCCACCCTAGGCCCAAATATAAGGGTTTTCATGCTTTCTGGTGCATTTTGGTGGTTTTGGATACATTTTGAATGAGTATGCTACCATCACAACTACTCCAATGTAGAGGATGCCAGGGTACCATTGGGGCTATTTGATGCCTGATCAGGTGCTAAGATCAATAAGAGAGTGCCTGCCTGGAGGGATCGAGCAGGTGCTAAGATCAATAAGAGAGTGCCTGCCTGGAGGATCTTTCATGCTCTCAGTTTTGCAAGCATATCAGAGTACTGATGTTAGGTTGCAGATGCAGTGCCACCACTCAACAGTGTGCAAGTGTATCCTGAGGGCTCTTAGATGCTTCCAGTTAAGGACCCATGGAAGAGTGCCTGGGTGGTGGGCTCTTTGATGCCCTCACATGCTTTAAGGATGCCCTTAGTGATGGTTACAGACAGTGTTACCACTCCAAAGGGTGCAAGAGTGCCTGGAGGGCTCTTTGATGCCTCCATGTTCTCCAAGAAGACATGGAAGAGTGCACTTCATGAGCTGTTTGAAGCCTCCAGGCTCAGCCATGTGCTGCAACTGCAATAAGACATGGAAGAGTACCCTGGAGGACTCTTTGATGCCTCAGGATGGTGCTGCAAGAAGACATGGAATTTTCTTGTCTTTTTTAGCACCTGGTAGATGCAAACTAAAATCTCAAAGGGCATCCTTTTATCAGCTGGAGGCATCAAAGAGCCCTCCAGCCAGGCACTCTGCACCCTGTGGGGTGGTGGCAATGTCTGCAACCTAAAATCACAAAGGACATCCTTGGAGCACCTGAGGCATGAATGAGCCTTCCATGGCACTTCTCTATGTCTTCATGCACCACCTGGAGGCAACAAAGCCCTCTATCTAAGGCACTTTTGCACCATGTTCAGTGGTGGTGGTGCTGTACCCTATAATTGCAAAGGACATCCTTAGAGCACCAGGGAATCACAGAGCCCTTTGTGGCACTGTTCCCTGGCTTGGAGCAAGGGCTCTTGGATGCCTTCATGTGCTGCAAGAAGACATAGGAAAGTGCCCTGGAGGCCCCTTTCATGCTCCCAGATGCTCTAAGGAACCTTTTGATTTTAGGTTGCAGACAGTGGCACCACTCCACAGTGTGCAAGAGTGTTCTGAAATGGCTCTTTCATGCATTATTCAGGTGTTGTAAAAGACAAGGAACTTCCATGTCTTCTTGCAGCACAAATAAGCAACAAAGAGGGCACTTCTGCACTCTGTGGAGTGGTGATGCTGTATCTTAAATCACAAAGGGCAACCTTACAGCACCTGGGGGTATCAAAGAACCCTTGATCCATGGCACTCTTCCATTGGAAGTCTCTGTTACCTCAGGTGGTGCAAGAAGACATGGAAGAGTGCCCTGAATGGCTCTTTGATACCAGGTGCTCAAAAGGATTCCATAGCACGTTATTTATTTATTTTAAAGTTGATAACTGGGAAAGGTACCATGAGCAGAGCTCATTTCAGAAACAACTAGGGGAAAGGGGAAGCATGTGTCAGTGTAATGGTATTACAATTTTTTAGGACTAGCCAGGTCAAAAGCGGGAGTAATTGGAAGTTGCTAGAGACAGTTGCTGATGATTTTCAATAGTAAACATAACTGTAAATGGCAAAGCCATGAATGATTACACATTATTTGACCATATAGAAGGTGTTCTTATGAACTGTTACTCTCCCAATAAACTCATCAGCTATTTTGTCCATGTCTAATGCATTAGTGTGTTCCTGATGAATGTGAAGCAGAGCAACACTATTTAAGCGTCTCTGTGACATTGTTGATCTAAGATATGTTTTCAGTCTCCTGAGTCCTGAGAAAGAACGCTCAGCTGTACAAGTTGATACTGGTACTGTCAGTAAGATCTGAATAAATTTTATCAACTCTGGCAGTAAATCACAAATGGCTTGTTTTTCTGTGATGACACAGTACACATCTTGCAATGAATCAACAGTTTTCCCACTAGCTTTTGCAATGTCAATGAACACGTCACAGTGTAGTTGCAGATGCCCTGCATTTAAGTCATTGCCATAAAAATTAGATATGGAATCTACTGGGCCTTGTCCTATCGCAAATCGTTCTGCATCTAACATAAGCTTCTGAGCTGGAATCTTTGACTGAAAGAACAACCTGATCAATCACTTGGAAAAATATTCTCCTGAAGTGGTCTTTTGGGGATGCATCAGTAACTGATTGAGAGCCATCATCTATACGACGAGGAACTTTGCGTTGACGCGGAAGAACTGGTTCGTCTAACTGCAGTTCCTCAGCTCTTCCATACACTGTATTCCAGAAGTTGTCAAACTGCCCTCTGTATTGTTGCATAGTGTTAAGAAGAGTTTGAATCATACAATTAGCTTTTAGAAATTGAAGAGAGGTTGCTTGAAGGGCTGTGTTTATGCTATCACAGTGTGAGAAAATTTTTAAGAGAAGACTCAAGAAGAAAAATCCTTTAAATGATCGTAGCTGTGCCAAGAACCCTCCAGCTTTTGCCCCACATTCGAGTATTCTCTGAGGACACACTGTCAGAAATTCCAATAATGCTGAATAGTTTTCTAGAATCGAATTTAAACTATTTGCCCTCACTGTCCACCTTGTTGGAGCAAATGGTCGTAAAGAGCCAGGCCTTGTGTCTTCCATACCGCTTTGTATGTTTTCAAAAAAAGTTAGCCGTTTTGGAGAGTATCTGATGAATGTTATGAGTTCTCGTAACTGATTTAGTATGTCTCGACATTCTTGTATTTTGCTGATGCAGTCCTGTACTACAAGGTTCAAGGAGTGTGCCAAACAATGTATGAAAAGGGCCCTAGGCTCAACAGCATTTAGCCTAGCCTGCACTCCAGAGTGAATACCAGCCATAGTAGCAGCTCCATCATAACACTGACCCCGGCATTTATTTATATCCAAGTCAAAATGTAACAAAACATCTTTAAGGATACTGAATAGTGTAGCAGCATCTACAGCTGGTGTTTCATGAAATCCTAAAAATGCTTCTTCAATTACAAAATCCTCAGTAACAAATCGAAAACATATTGAGACTTGCTCATGAACAGTAATGTCCGTTGTCTCATCCATCATTACAGCAAAATATTGAGCTGCTTTGATTTTGGAAACAATTGTGTTTTGCACATCTTGTCCCATAATGTCCAGCATTTCATTCATTATGTCATGAGACAACCACTTGTAGCTATCCCTTAACAACCACTGCTGCAACTGTGGACAATCAGTGGCTTGCACTTTTAGCACTTGCATGTAATTTGAACTCTCATCTGTATGGCCCCTGATAGCAAGCCCCTGTCGGGCCAGTAATCTTAAAGTTGTCATCATTTTTAAAACTGCAATCCTTGCATCTACTGCTCGCTGTCTACTGGCATCAGACATAATGCTGTACACATTTTGCTTAACATGTGTTTTCATTACAGCCTCACTGTGGCAGCCACTTTTTTCATGGGATTCAAATCTTTCTATTGCCTTATGCCATGCACTATAACCAGTAACTGTAAATGCTTCATCAGCTTTTGTAGAAAATGTGAGCATTTTTCCCTCTTGCCTCTTTACACACTGAACAGAATGCTTTTTGATTGGAATCATACAGTAACCATTTGAACCGGTCAAGCCACCTTTCTTGAAAGGTTCTGCCTTTTCTTGGTGACTACTAATTCCTCCTGTCTTATTTTTCTTTTACAGACAGAGTGCTGCTGCTGCTACATGGCTCATCAACATCAACCACGTCCACATCCCTAGCAATATGAACTTGTGCAGCTGGTCCAGCTGCTGTTTTCTCAGCTTCAGTCTCACAACTTGCTACGTCACTTGTTGATGGTGTTGCTGTTGTACTGCTTGCCTCACTCTGTTTAGCCCATTTTTTAATAAACTTGTCCATTTTGACTTACAGTGTGTGTTTCTCTTGTGTTGATTCAGTCAGAATAGGTTACACTGTTAGTTACTGGTCTGGACAGAATATGATTAAAACATTAAAGTCAGTGGAGGTCAGAATAACACTAGAAATCAGTTCACATATCTTTGTTTTTGACACAAGGACCCCTCTTAAATCCTAATAGTCTGATATATTTTTTTTTTTTTATTGGTTTTTGGACGCTCATACACTGGTAGGGACTGGACAGGAGGACTGTGACTGGCTGCTGCTGGATAAGACTCAGCTGCTCACCCTCTCACACAGACTTCACAAGCACCCACGGACAGAGCACTGCCTAGTGTCACTTGGACTATACGGCCCAGAAGACACCTCAGTGCTGTGCAGTCAGCACTCTGACTTTATTTTACTTGTAATTTTTCTTTCCGACGCTCACACACTGGTAGAGACTGGACAGGAGGACTGTGACTGGCTGCTGCTGGATAAGACTCAGCTGCTCATCCTCTCACACAAACTTCACAAGCACCCACGGACAGAGCACTGCCTAGTGTCACTTGGACTATACGGCCCAGAAGACACCTCAGTGCTGTGCAATCAGCACTCTGACTTTATTTTACTTGTAATTTTTCTTTCTGACGCTCACACACTGGTAGGGACTGGACAGGAGGACTGTGACTGGCTGCTGCTGGATAAGACTCAGCTGCTCACCCTCTCACACAGACTTCACAAGCACCACGGACAGAGCACTGCCTAGTGTCACTTGGACTATATGGCCCAGAAGACACCTCAGTGCTGTGCAATCAGCCTCCTGACTTATTTTACTTGTAATTTTTCTTTCCGACGCTCACACACTGGTAGGGACTGGACAGGAGGACTGTGACTGGCTGCTGCTGGATAAGACTCAGCTGCTCACCCTCTCACACAGACTTCACAAGCACCCACGGACAGAGCACTGCCTAGTGTCACTTGGACTATACGGCCCAGAAGACACCTCAGTGCTGTGCAATCAGCACTCTGACTTTATTTCACTTGTAATTTTTCTTTCCGACGCTCACACACTGGTAGGGACTAGACAGGAGACCCCTCTCTGGACTGGACAGGAGACCCCTCTCTGACTTGAGTTTCTTTACTTTTGGATGGTCAGGCTCTGCCACTGGTGGTACAGGCACGACTACTAGACAGAGGTACTAGGCTGCAGTACGTTAGTGTCACAGTCAGCAAACAATGACCAACTGACTTCAGTTCATTGAAGCAGCAAATAATTATGCCACTATGCCAGCAACGGTCCCTTCCTCTCCATCCAGACTGAGACTCTCCCCTACTGCGGCTGGCTAACTTTACTGGTGCAGTCTCCAGACGAAAGACAACCGTCCTGAACCCACCCACACCACACCGACACACACACACACACACACACAGCCTTAGCCTGGCCCTAGCCCGAACCCACTGCAGAATTTTTTTAAAGATGCAGGTTTTCTTTTCTTTGTTTTTAGTCTGTGATCTGATTCTGTCCTGTGTCCTGCAGTGTTGCCACTTGCCAGAGAGACTAGCACAGTGTGACTCTCTGAGTATGACTGAGTCAGTAAAAACACTAGCTACTGTCTAGTGTAGAGGATCTCCCCCTCCCTCCTCTCTCTAGCAGTTTGTTTGAACTGCTTTGATAAAAATTGTTTTAACTTTTTTAGTACCCCTTCCCTTGTTGTTCCATAGCTAGCCCGCTAAAGAAATTGTTATCATAGGTGACTGACTATGACTAGTACTGTTTGTTTAATTTGAAATTTGATTTGTATTGTACTTTTTTTGGTCGACCATCCACCACGGAAAAAACGACTTGCTCCGTCCTCGCTCAGCTTGGCAATGGAGGATCCCGTCGGATTCCCTGCCTTGCGTCGTTGCGTTGCGTGGTGTCGACGTACGTCCGACTCCGAGTCCGAAGGGCAAGATTTGCAGCAGCACCAGCCAGCATGCATCACATGACCATCTCCTTGATGAGTCATGTGGTGGGTTCGCGTTTCAGAAATCGTCGGACGGTCTCGGATCGAGAGTCTTGATCCGAGACCGTCCGACGATTTCTGAGACTCGATCGATCTGTTAACAAGTTGTCTGTCTTGATCTTGAAGAAAGAAGTAGTTGCAGGCTTTGCAGGAATTGCAGCCCTCGGCTCGGGTCTCGGGACGTGGTCGGTTAGGGTTCATCGATTCGTGCCAGAAGCTGCTTTACAAAAAAAACCCTGTAGTCGCTAATGCCAAGCAGGTGGAAGAATGTGGGTGCTGACTTAAACTTTGTGGGTGCTTGAGCACCCGAGCACCTGCACTGTCGGCGCCCCTGGTCCACACTGCAGCACAGTCAACAAACACTCACTCTTGATGTTACTGTCAGCTGCCATAGCATCCTGGGCTCAGCATCTTCTAGCTTGGTCTTGCAGTGTGGCTCACCAAGGCATTCGACCTGCCAAAAGTAGTGGAGCATTGGCCTCTGCCACCGCCTATGGTAGAGCCTCCTTGGGTGGATGGCCATTTACTGCTGCCCCATCTGGCTGCACCTGTTGCCTCATTTCAATTCGGCTTGCCCATGGCATCCTGCATGGTGAAGGGGAGGGGGACAAAAGAGGAAACAGGCCATTAGTACACAGTGGCAGTCAATGACCAACTGCCCCCTCCATTACATACACACATGCCCTGTGAGTTGTACTCACCAACTGATGGGCCTGTACCATAGACAGCATCCCAAACCCACCGCTGTTTGAGTACTCTTCCTTTGGACACCCTCCATAGTTGTTGTGGGAACCTCTCCATGATGCCTGCAGGATCTGCATGGTCATGTTCACAGTTCTTATATAGTGTCACAGGGCACACTATACATGTGCCACATGGAGCAACACATGCCACCTACCATGGTATGCTGTGGCACATGCCACACGACATGCCCTAACACAGTGGCACACAGCCATGCTCTTCTGTAGCTGTGTACCACAGCAAAGATGGATGACACGCATGCACGTGTCTGTACCATGTTACATGACCACAGACAGTAGATTCAAATGTCACATGTGGAGTGTGTGTGTGTGTGTGTGTGTGTGTGTGTGTGTGTGTGATATGCTTTGCTGCTTGCAGGGACACACCAATGCTGCATGCAGCCACCAATGTGCCTTTGGCTGTGGCCCAATCACATCCATGCTCCGCATCACACTGGGATGCAGGTGACGTACAGGACAGGCTGTCCAGGCACCACACATTAGTTAGCATGGGCATAGGCAAGGCCCCTACTTTTCTGTGGCACATTGGGACCAAGTTCTGCAGCAAGATTACCATTTGCCGCAGAGCTTCTGTGGTGGTAGTTGTAATTTCTGTGGAAGTTCTGCGGCACTAATGAACTACCACATCAATGTCAGCTTGTCATCTTGACAGCCTGTCCATGGCAATGGTTATAGCAATCAGGATGGGGGAAAGCACAGTAACACTAGTTCAAAAAATAACAGCTTTATAGAAATAATTTTATGCCTAAAAAGGCAAAAAAAAAATCTGTCCCTTAAGGTCCTAGCATATTACATAAATGAAATATGCAGAGGGGACCCTTATTTGATAAATAAGGTATTTCTATACTCATGCTGTCTATACCAACCATAAGGTCCCCACTGTGCATCACTTATATATTTATGTGCAGTCTGTAACATACATACAAATATGTGTGTGTGTGAGTGTGTGTATATAGTGAGACAGATACTGTATATATATATATATATATATATATATATACATTTTTAAATTTCCATGAAATTGTGTCCTCATTCATATAGGTCCCTTTGGAAATGTAATAAACAGTATAGCGGAGATATTGCAAAATTCGTTTTTTATGCAAGCCCACTTCCCCTGACACACTATGTAACACCATCAGGCCATGACATGCATGTGAACCCATTGTGAGACAAAGCTCTCCAGCCCATCACAATATGTCCCCCATGTGACAGAACACTGCTCCATACCTTTCCAGGTTCAGAGCAGTGGTGTGCTCCTCCAAACCTTGTGTTGCCCAACCAATTCCCAGAGCTCATCTCTGAACCTGTGTTGCTGGTGTGGGAACACAACATGCTACCCTCTGGCGTAACACCTGGCCCTGCACACAACATTTCTCCATAACTTTTAGGTGATTCTATCAACCAATGACAATATGTATTCAATAACCCTGGCAAAAATGTGTACAGTGCAATTATTTATTTAACAGGTCTATTCTTTTAACAGGTCTACATATTATATTCCACTTTTCTTGGCATAATTATTTTTCTTAAGAACAACAGGTTAATTCATTTTGCTAGTTATTCATTTCAGAAGGCATCGCTACACCTTAAAGGCACAAGTAAGTCTGTACAAAGTAAGGTATGGACTTAACAGGTCTATGCTATTGTCAAGGTTTTGTTTAAGTTGGTCCCAGTGTAATAACGTAAGTCAGAAAACTGTGTTAGGCTGAAGTGCAGGTTGAGCAAATATCACCATACCTGATGTGCTGTGCCACCGCCTCTCACAATGGGAGCTGTGGTAGATAAGTAACTATTCATTTCTGTGGCAGAATGCAGCCATTTCATTAGCTAATGTATGATGTTATAGCACTGATAACATCACATTCTGAGCATAGAAGGATTTTGGATATAAAAAGAGGTGAAGGGAGCCAGGTTCTATGGATAAACGAAAATATTAATAAAGAATCAGCAAGAACAGTGAATTCTGCAGCACTACAGAAGTTCTGAGGTAGGTTGCAAGTTCTGCGCAAAATTCTGCGGCCGCAGAATTTTAGTAGCCTTGGGCATAGGGTGATGGCAGGGGAACACTGCGTCACATGCAACCAGTGCTTAATACAGTTTTGTACAAGTAACTGTGTACACCACACAGCATGGACAGGACACAATGGATCATAACTCAGTGTGCCCCCGCACTGGAGAACAGCACATGCCATCGCCTGTATGTCCCACGGTCAGGGGCAAGTGACGTGGCTCATGTGCACAATGCACATGCAACATTGCAATGGCCTGGAGGCAACACTGTGGCATGGCTGCACAGTGCCATGTGCCACCCACAGTGCATGCACTGTACTGGACTTTGTAGTGCACACGTGCACAGCAGGCTGCATGCAAGACATTTAAGATGGCTTGTGCTGTACTTGAGCACAGTTCCCATGGACAGGCCATATGCTGTGCGATAGAGGGTTGTGCCCGGGACTACTATTCAACATCTACCTGCAGAATGCAGGACACACCAGGGGCAGGTGACCATATCCATGGCAGTGTGTGTTTTGGCCTCGCATGGCTGGTGACAAGCTCTGGGACACACACTGCATTGAGCATTTCTGCCTGCTATTGCACTCGATTTTGCAGCTATGTGACCTTGACCACATTTCCCCATGGACGTGATACTACAGGGCCAGATCCATGGAGACCAAGTGTGTGCCCTGGCATACTACATGTCTTGGTCATTCCAGCATGTTGCAGTCAATGGCATTGGTGTCAGCCAGTCGTCGGTGTTGCATGCTTTGGCACACATCACTGACACACTGATGGAGCACACAAGGGACCACATATGCCTTCCAATGACTGCCGCTGAGGTCTGAGCCACTATCCAGGTGTTCTACACTCTACATGGCATGCCCAATGTACTCAGGGTGGTGGATGGCACACACATCGCTATCCTCACACCATTGCAACAGGAAGGGGTTCCATTGCATAAACTGCCAGGCTGTGTGCAACATGGCTGGTGTGTTCATTGACATGTGTGCAAAATACCCAGGGTCGTGCCACAATGCCTACAACCTGGACAACTCCAGGCTGGGCACAGTGCTCTGTGCAGGATGCATGGATGGATGACTGGCTGCTGGGTAGGTGTGGTGTGCACATGGAGGGTTGTCAGTCACATTGGCATGCACTGACTGACCTGTCTCCCATTCTCCACAGGTGACAGTGGATATCCACTGTGGCTGTACCTGTTGATCACCTTCCTGGCACCAGTGACAGTTGCAGAGGAGGCCTACAATACTGCACACCTGTTGCAAAGGTCCATTGTGGAAAGGAGCATCAATATCCTGAAGATGTGTTTCTGCTGCCTGGACCACACTAGGGGTACCACCATTCTGGTACTGCACTTGCTGTGTCTTTGCTGTGTGCATGATGCCGCACAATATGGCCATGTGTCACAGGCTACTGATGCTGAAATACCACCCACCGGACATGCCACTGGGGCATCAGTGCAACAAACAGTGCTGCGGTCAGCACACAGCTGCTGGCCACGTGGCCCATGCTGCAGTCATGAATGGGGCGTTCAGGTGGTAGCCGTGGGGTGCCGTGCCCGTCGATGCCCAACATCAGTGATGGGTGGGCTTCCAGTGATGGTGTGCACTTCAATGAATGGCACCCATCCCAGGGATGGGCCACATTACCCTATGTGAGCCCCCATGATGACACATGACTGAGGGCGCACACCTTCAATGGTGCCAATGTGCTGTGCTAGCACACATGCAGCTGTCCATGGCTGGTGTTTGGTGACAGAGCACACATGCTGCTGTGTAAAGTCCTTGTACCATGGCATGGTAGTCAGCTGGAAAGGGGTCTGCCTTCCCTGTCATTCTACAGTCCCTCCTGTCAGCGCCATCATAGGCCACCGTGGCAACACTGTGTACTACCCTATGTGACCATGGAACATATGTGTGTCTGTCAGTGTGTCTGTGTGTCTGGCTGAAGGTGTGTGTGCATATGTGTGTGTGTGTGTGTGTGTGTGTGTGTGTGTGCCCTCATACCCTGCCACTATGCCATTGCCATGCCATGCAGCCTTTATGTCCATCATGTCTGGGGCAAGCCATACATGGCTGTCTTCTCCTTCACCATGGACCACGTCTCCCTTTTGGTGTGCTGGTCACCGGGGCCTGCCGCCTCTGTCTCTGCACCAGGGGAACTGTGGCATTGCTGTTACTACTGCCAGGAGGACATCTGCAGCAACATCAGACTCTGTCTCAGTGCCATGCATGTCCTCAGACTGACTGTTCTCGGTGATTCTGTTCTGTGTATAAGTGCTGGCTGTCTCCTCTGTCATGCTGCCATTATTGGATGTGTCTGGCACCAACATGACATCGTCAATCTGCCAGTCATCATCCATAGGTGTGACCCTGTGTTCGGCCATCCCACCACTGCTGTGCCTCTGCATGGCTTCCCTGTGTTTGCATGGTGTTCTCGTGTTGTTGCGCCAAGGCAATGCTCTGCCAGTCATCATCCATAGGTGTGACCCTGTGTTTGGCCATCCCACCACTGCTGTGCCTCTGCATGGCTTCCCTGTGTTTGCATGGTGTTCTCGTGTTGTTGCGCCAAGGCAATGCTTCCCAGCCTGTCAGTATCTCCACAGTGCATTCCTGTGTGCATATTATCCATGACACATCATGGCCCATGACACAGATGACTCCGGTGAGCTCCACTGTCACCTCTGTGTGTCTCCTCTGTGCCCCCAGCCTGTCGAGCTCCAACTGTTGAAGCTTCCTGTACAGTGTGTCTGGTATGATGGTGATGCATGCTGCCCAGCCATGGATGTTGGTTCTGTTGGATGGAACCTCATCATCACTGTCAATTGCCATGCATCTGGTGCCCTGCACCACACCCCCCTGATGTGGTTCATGGCACCTATGCCTGCCCACTGTCCCATGGACATCATGGTCCTGCACCTGCAATGCTGGTTGACCACTCAGAGGGCAGGTGCATGCCTCATCATCTACGTCATCAGGTGGCACTGCTGCCACTAGGTCTACATCATCTCTCTTGCCACCGAGGGTCATGTCATCAGCTGATTCCAGCCACCCATCCTTCACTGTCTGTGCTGGACCTGTGCGGGGGCAAGGGGGGGTTGATTATTGTACTGCAGCAAGTGCCTTGCATGTGTCCCCACTGTGCATCTCCCCATACTGACATGCACTGTCATCATCCCTCACCCGTCCACACCATGTGTCGGTGACTTTTTGTGGCTGACACCCTACCAGCACATTCCCACTGTATCTGGCATCCCTGGCATGCTCTGTTGGCTCAACGCACCACCGTTAGTCCATACCACATTCAGGTGCCAGTGTGACTGGGTGTGGTGTGTGTGTGTGTGTGTGTGTGTGTGTGTGTGTGTGTGCACTACTTACTGATCGGTATGTCAATGCCCTTGGCCTGACAATGTATGTTGATGGTGGTGAGGGTGTCTGCCACCATGCATTCCAAGGAGGTCAGCTGGCTATCGGAGGGCATGCCACCTCCCATGCCCCTCTGTGCCTCTTGTGCCCACTGCCAACTTTCACTTCATGGATGTTATGAGGTCCATCCATTTGTGTTTTGCCATCAGGGTTCAGGTATCTGGCCCTGCGGCATTCACAACGGCCTGGATCTCAAGCCAGAGCTGCACCTTCACCTCAGCGGGAGTCGATGGGGCCAGCACACCATATAGACTTGTGTGGTTGATGCTGATCTTGCTTAACATGGCCAAGACCTGTGCTCCTCTGAAGTTGGATGAGCAGGACAATATGGCGCCACCTCTGCAGCCACCTCTATGGGCCTGCCCTGTTGCCTGCCACTCAGTTTTGGGCACTGCCTTGCTTTGTGCGCCTGCCTTTGTGGTTCTCCTTGGTTCCCTCATCCTCTGTTCACCTGCACTGTGGTCCACATTTACTTCCACATCAGCATGGTGGGCAGTGACTATGCCCATTTATGGTGGCGTCAAGGGGCAGGGCTGCATAGTTGGGGACTGCCTTTGCTGCCTACGAGCTATGCACCGTGCTGTCTGCGGATCTGCCCACTTCCACTGTGTGGTGCACAGTTATCTATGTGCATGCTGCTTTGTTTGCCTGGTCCAACATGCTGCACACATATGCACCATGTAGATGATGCGTTTGTGTGCAATTCCCACCCATTCATGGACAGGACCCAGTAAGCAATATATTTTCATAATTTTTTTTTTTTGTCTTTTTCTCTCCTTCTCTGAGGGAGGGGGGGAGAGGGGGGCAAGTTTTGAAAGTGGTGCCTCAAATCAAAACAGACTAAGACAGGGTTAAAACTTGTAATTTACTTTCTCAGTTATGCTTGAGGTCAGCCTTCACTCAAGAGGGAGTGACAGGCTAGAATCTTGTACACAGAAATTCAAACTCTCTTTCCTCTCCTAAACAAAGTCCTTAACAAAACAAGGAAATGAAGTATATATTATGACACTAACATTTTTATTTCAGCTTTTTAAGGTTTTCTCTTTTTATCATTGAGGGGATATCCATGTGTTATTATGCATATGTGGTCCATGGCACAGTGTATGGGAAGGGGGGCTGATATTTTGTAAGGCTTGTACTCAGTGTCCATGTGGTCACTGGGTAGCCTGCCCTTCCAGCTCATCTCCTGGCATCACCCTCACCTTTAATTTGCATTATTTTTAGATTCTATGTGAGTCTGATACTCTATAATGGTGTTTTTACATGTCGGGAAGCATGTCATTTCACTGCCTCGGATGGCACGTCCCTAGTTTATGCTGTGTTGCCACTTCTGCATTCTTTTTGCAGTTTGTCAAGTTTCTATTTATTGGTTTAAATGATTAATGCCCACTTAGAAACAACTTTCTTTAGCAACAGCAATACCCAAGCTGATCTCTATGTGAACTGAGCAAAGAGACTGAGGAGGTGGCATGGACCTTCTCCACTCCCCAACCCCCACAACCTATGGCAGATTTCACAGAAAACAAACTGTTTCCACTTACTTTCGCAACTTACAGAAACAAGACAATAAATTGGGTAAGGTAATAGTGGATACCGGTAGTCTCACTGTTTACAAAGTATACAAGAAATTATAATTGTTACCAGAGACCAAAATTCTTCTGTATGCAGGACCAGAAACACAAAAACACTTTGGGTAATCCCACAGAACCACAGACAGGAATTTATTTCAGCAGTACCTGATGTGCCCGCATGGAAAGCCATCATTGGGCAGACAAAACCATTTTGAAAATGCAGACAGTTGGAGAGTGGCCAGATATACTGTATATTATGTGTATATATATATATATTATGGGGGACCATTGGTTTGAGTACCCCATTTAAGGTTAAATGGTGAAATTTTGCACCTCAATAACTTTCCACCGTTCAACAGATTTATCTGAAATTTGGCAGGCATGGAGAGTTAGCACAGATCTTGGGATTTGCCAAGTTTCGTACTGGTCAGATATATGATTGTGGAGTTATTAAGTGACATTCTGGAGTGCATTTACACTTTTTGGGGCATTCTTTGCTTGAGCCTACAGGTCGTACAGTTTACGTGACCAGTCCAAAAACTTCAGGGAACATCTGGCCAGGGTCCCCAATGTGCCTTTTGAAGATTTTGTGAAAAAATATTGAACGGTTCAAAAGTTATTCAAAAAACAAGTTTTACATTATAGTCAATGGGAAAAGTTAACAAAAAGTTTGACAGTGTTACAAATGTGTTTTTTTAGTGTTGCAAACGACCCTTGTAGTGTCGTGAGTCAGGCATTTTTTTTCAGTTACTGATCACAGAAATGCTTGGCATTTAGAATCGGGACCCTCTAGGGACACAATTCGTTTTGTGTTTACCTAGTCGAGCCCTGAGGATGCTAGCCATGACTTTATTTTGGGGTTATAAAATGGGCAAATATTTTCCTGAAATCTGATTGGCTAAAAGCCTTATTCACCCATGTCCTTATCAGGCCATAATGCTGCAACCGGCACTAACATGTGTGCCAACCTGACCCAAGAACAACAAGATATCACTGCCACGATCACCAACCATTCATAATGTACTCCAGTGAGCACTCTGGGACCGCGCTGGTCTGGTGTGACAAACATCCAACCTCCCCCCCAAGTCTTCACCATGATCACAACATACCCCCCAATGAAAAAACACGTAAGCTGAAATTCTAACCTGCACATCTTTTCACTACAAAGCAAAGAGCCCTGCAGACCGCAATAAACAATTTAACCATAGTGGGTGACACCGGCACAGTGAAACCCACTTCTTTGCCATCAAAATTTGTAAAGATGAGAAGAAACACCTCCCAAAACACCTGCTCCTCTGATAATGTAAAAAGTGCAGCACAGACCCACTCCATTATTGCAATAAAACCTTAACGTCTGTTACCAGGAAGTAAAATGCAAGTGGGTTAGTACGGTGCCTCCTGAGGGACACGGTCGCTGCTGAAAGCCCTCGGGATGCACAGAATAGGTGTATGCTATCCCCAGATGCTATCAATCTTTTGTCAAGCAGCACATATCACATTAATAAATAAAAAAAAGGTTACAAAAATACAACAGCCTAATTCTGAGTACGGGGCTGGGGGGCGTGACACACACGATCGCTTGCAAAAAAAAAGTCATGCACAAAATACCACTGCTTACTGTCACTGTATTAAAACAGAAGATTTATCAGTTAAAAGAAAAAAAAGTTATAGGAAATGCACCAGCTGATCTCTGTGCTTGTGGTGCTGATTGGTGGGGGTGAAACACGTATGATATCACTTGAATACAGGGACTATTTTGTTAGTATTTCAGCTATTAATACCTCTTTTTAAACTTATAGTCTTCAAATCTTTTTCTTCCTTTTTTTGGATTAATTTACTTGTGAGCCCATTTTATAAGCACAATAAGACACTTTGAGGTGTGGGTTAATAATAATAATAATAAAATTTATTTGATTAAGCCTTTCAAAGTTTTCAAAGCGCTGTACATCAAGAAAAACACAAACATATTCAATACATACAATAAAACAACTATAAACAGATATTGCAATACTGCAATATAAAATTAAAGAAGGAAACGCCTTCTCCCATAAAAAAGTCTTTCGTGCCTGCTTGAAGCTCCCCACCATCCTACTCTCCTGGAGCTGACGGGGCAGAGAATTCCAGAGGGTAGGTGCAGCGAATCCAAATGCACGAGCACCAGATGACTTCAAATTTACCCTCGGAATCTACAGCAACCCCATGTCAGCTAAGCGGAGCTGTCTCAGAGGGGTGTAGGGCACCAGGAGCTCTTTCAAGTAGTCGGGACCTAGACCGTGTAGGGCTTTGTAGGTCAAAAGACCCACTTTAAAGGTAATCCACCACTGTATTGGCAGCCAGTGCAGAGTGCGCAGCACAGGGGAAATATGGGAACTTCTGGATGCCCCAGTCAACAAACATGCTGCCACATTCAGCACTAGCTGCAAGCAGCAGATATCAACCCCAGGAAGTCCTAGGTAAAGGGAGTTACAGTAATCAAGACGAGATGTCACAAAGGCATGGACCAAAACCGGCAGGTTGCTAGGTGAAACAAGGTGCCTAATCCTGGCAATGTTCCTAAGATGAAAAAATGCCAACTTGACAACTGCAGACACCTGATAACGGAGGGTCAGACGAGTGTCAAGCTCCAGTCCCAGGTTACACACCCATTCAGAAGTGAGGATCTGGTCCACCCCCAGGATTAATCCAGAGGGGAGACCGGTCCTTGAACCGTCTACCCTGCGACCTGGGTCCACCACCATAACCTCAGTCTTTCCCGGGTTCAACTTTAGACCACTGGAGTTCATCCAGTCTTGGATATCAGCGAGGCAGTTGTTCAGTACCGAGATAGCACTAACCTGGTCAGGTGCAAAAGACAGGTAGAGCTGGGTATCATCAGCATAGCAGTGAAACCTCAGCTCATACCGTCTTACAATGTCTCCAAGGGGTAGCATATATACTGCGAATAACATGGGGGAAAGCACCAAGCCCTGGGGTACCCCCACAAGGCAGAGAGAAGGCCCCAGATGAATACAAACCCGAGATCAGTCTCTACATTCTCCCTTTGAGGAAGGATGAAAACCATCTGAGGACTGTACTCGACAGTCCACAAATGGACCTCAGGCGTTCGAGCAAAACCTCATGATCCACAGTATCAAAAGCTGATGATAGATCAAGGAGAACCAAAATAGAGCGGAGTCTCCGATCTCTCGCCATCAGGAGATCATTAAGCACCTGAACCAGAGCTGTCTCGGTACTATGCCTCTTACGAAAACCAGACTGGAGAGGTTCGTATAAACTATAGATGGTCAAATGGTTATCCAATTGGGCCACCACAACTTTCTCAATAACCTTCCCCACAAAAGGGAGGTTAGAGATTGGCCTGTAGTTTGCTAGGTCATCCGGGTCTAAAGAAGCTTTCTTCAGAAGGGGGGTCACCACCCTTTCTTTCAGAGAGCTAGGAAAAACTCCCATATCTAAAGAACACCTGATAATTTGAGCTAAGACCGGGCCAATGATCTCACTACAACCCATAATCAGGGAATTAGGGCCAGGGTCCAAACTACAGCATGTTGGATGCATCTCATGGACAATCCTCATAGTGTCTACGAAATCCGGCAGGTCAAAGGTACTCCAGGAAATTCCGGGCTCTGCAACAGGACACCGATCAACTGCAACAGCCTTGGAATGAGGTTGGAGGCACTCCCTCCTGATGTCTTCAACCTTATTCGCAAAGAATCAAGCGATCTCCTCACAGTCAGTTTGCGTAAAGGCTTGACAGATCTGTTGACAGGCTGGGTTGCACAGTCTGTCAACAGTTCTGAAGACCTGAGCCGATTGATTCCGTGCGACAGAAATTTCGCTGGACAGGAATTCTGCCTTCTTATGGGAAATTGCTGTTTGGTAGAGTTTATAATGCTCTAGCAAAATAAGATGGTCGGCATCAGAGGTAGTCTTCCTCAATGATGCTCCAACCTATGCACCCAGCCTCCAGTAGCCTCACAAAGCCCCATCAAACCATGGGGCAGCAGAGGGCCAGCATGAGAAGGGGTGAACACGGACTGGTGCAATCTGATTGAGTGCTACTGATATGGCCCTATTATAGGCCACTACCAGCTGCTCAGGATCAGTGCAAGACTCGTCAAACAACGAGAGGTCAATAACCACCAACAGGTCTTCAGGGACAACATCCCACAATGGGCGGTATCTGACCAACTCCACAGGGGCAGACCTACCCAGGGGGGCCTCAAAATTGAGCACAACTGAGTAGTGATAGGACCAACTGACTGGTTCCACCACCAAATCTGAAGCCTCGATCCCCAGGAGGAAGACCAGGTCAAGAGAGTGACCTCTCTTGTGTGTAGCTGCAGAAACAACCTGTGTAAAGCCCAGAGATGTCATCTCCTGGAGGAAATGTTGACCAAAAAGTGAAGATTCGTCGTCAACCCAAGCACTGAAGTCACCCAGAACCATCAATCTGGGCGACTACAAAGCCATGTCGACAGCAAAATCTGCTATTTCCTGCAGGACAAGCTTCTCATCACCTGGTGGACGATAAATGAGAGCAATCCTGCACCCTACACCAGCTACCACAGTACACTCAAATGACCTGGCCTCCTCAACTGGTACATCAGTTAGGTCCAATTCGGTCTTGAAACAGACCGCCACTCCCCCCCCACCCCGCGATCCAATCTCGGGCGATGTATAACCGAGTACCCAGTAGTACCAGGTCTCGGTAATGCAAGCCAGATCTGCCCTTGCAACAAAATCTGCAATAAGACCAGTCTTGTTGCAGACAGATCTGGCATTGCACAACAATGCCTTAGTTGGACGAAGTTGGCGAGTTGTCCCAGCCACTTGCCCTCAAAAACTGGAGGTGCCCTTGGGTATGGGAACCAGAACGGGATTACCGCATTCAAGTAGTCATTTCACCCCCAGGGCATCTTCTAGGCCTAACCACCCCTATGGGAAAGCACCTCTCACTCCACTGTCCACAACCCCCCACCCCCCAGTTCCCCCTCCCCCTTCAAGCAATCCCTAATGCCCGACACCGATGATAGATATGAGCGGGCAGGGGGGAAGAGAAGAGGCGGAGGGCATGGAGAGTGGAGGCTGAATAGCATAAGACAGGCGGGGCAGGCAGACTTCCCATGTGCAAAAGGCACTCGGCGTAAGCGCCTCGTGCCTCATAACGCACCTGGGGCATGCTCTTATCAGGCCATAACCCACACCTTGCGGTGTCTTATTGCTGGCTTAAACACCCCAGAAATATGTTTTTGAAATTTTTGGGAAAAGTAGTGTCGCAATGTAGTGTCGAACCTGTGACACTTTCATGATTTTTTTTGCGAAAGCGTTGCAAATCATGACACTACTTTGCAACACTATGGCCCAAAATAACAGGAACTGTTTGCCACCCTGCTGCAAAATAACTTTTTGGTCTTTTGGGCTGAAATTTGGAAGGCAGAAAGCCAACATCCCACAGATATGCCTTTTGGTGGTTTGGTGACAAAATATCCCAGGGATGCAAAGTTATGGTACTCCGAAGTTGATGCTTTTTCCCATAGACTAGCATTGCAGCATACGCCGCACCTTTCGGGGCCCGTATCTTGGAAACGGTGTGAGATACAGAATTTTCATTGGAAAAATGCTTAGCCCTCAGGGGGCTAAGAGCAAAGTGCAAATCTAGCCAGGAAAGTCATGAATCATATGACATTTTATTTTTTTTCCCTACGTCATACGGTTCTTGAGATATAAGCAATTTAGTATTCCAAGAGCTCATTTTCTGGTCCAAGGCCCATTATTATGCATACATTCTTTATAGTCACTGTGTTTCTCTATGCAGCTGTTGGGGAAAACCAGGATGTGCGCTTCCATTACTGCTGCAGTTAGCGTTCCCACTTGCGTTTCCGTACCCGTTTGCTTTAGCGTTCCCGTGTATGCCACCATGTGTTTTGCTTTGCGTTTTTATTTGCGCTTGCATTTGCGTTACTGTTACCATTTGCGTATCCACTACTATTTGTGTTTTGGTTTGTGTCACTGTGCGCATTACCATTTGTGTTTGCAGCACCATTCCATTTGCGTTTGCGTTTCTCATTCATTTTGCGTCATCGTTGCTGTTATCATTACCATTTGCTTTTCCAATTGTTTTACCGTGACCGTGCGCGTTACAGTTTGTGTTTCCGTATGCGCTTGCGTTAGCATTTCTGTTTCCTTTGACATTATTATTGCTGTTGTCATTACCATTTGCATTTACAATTGCAGTACCATGACCATGCGCATTACAGTTTGCATTTTCATACGCAATTGCGTTTGTGCCTCCATTTACATTACTGTTCGCTTTGGCGTCACTTTGCGCTTGTGTTTCTGTTACCGTTTGCATTACCATTTATGTTTCCATCACCATGTGCATTACTGTCTGCGCTTGCATTTCCATTGTGTTTACCATTACTATTTGTATTAAAATCATGTGGTGGTAGCGCGGGCCCGACACTCCTACCACCACATTTCAATCGCTATTTATAGTTCTCATTCTCAAAAAGAAGGGAAATTTGTGCAGAAAAATCTCCTTTTAATGCATCAATTAGGGTTGTTCCACAGCAACAAAAGTGAGGAAATTTGATGTTAGGGTTGAAATCCCCCCTTGGACCCACCCAACCCCGCCCCCTCAGCTGGTATCGGGGTGTGCGTTGGGGTCATCGGTCCTAACTCTCGCACTATTCTCCTATAGTTCACCCCTCAGCTTCTTTACACATGTGATGGGGTGAGAGTTAGGGCCTATGACCCCAATGCACACCCTGATGCTGGCGGGGGGGGCGGAGTGGGGGTGGATCCAAGGGGTGTTTTCAACCCAAACATCGACTTTCCTCACATTTGTCACTGTGGAACAACCCTAACTGATGCATTAAACAGAGGCTTTATTTGCCATGAATATAGATAGATAGATAGATAGATAGATAGATAGATAGATAGATATACATAGATGCAGTGAGAATTACATTTTATGTGTTCTGAGTAGCTCCTCAGTATACAAGATCCAAGTAGCCACTGAAAAGCAATTTCATGTAAATCAGTTGAATTTGTTTAAAGATCAGAACTACACAATCAATGAAGGAGGGCCTGAATCCCTCTTCTTAGTTTGTTTTGTCTTTCAGGGATTAAGCAATAGGTGGCTGGCAACCAAGGAATTCAAGTGACAGTGCACCAGTGAGTTGTGTCAATGTATGAAGAAAATTCCATTCTACCTGTCGCCTATATTCCAACCACCATGGCACACTTGATATTGTGGCAACAGCTGTTGGACAATTTAGAGAAACAGTGTTTCATTTTAACACCAGCTCTATTGGACCACACTACTGAGGGTGTATACACCTGTATGAAAATAATGCAAAATTGTTGATTAATCCAGTACACAAATCCAAGGCAGGCAACTATATAAGTGACAGTTACAGAGCCAGGAACAACCAAAATTCCAGGATGTGAAGTGGTGAAAAGTATTCCTTTGAGGGTCCAATAGACTGTCACTGCTGGCGCCCAATGTTATGCACTCATTTGCATCAAAGACTCTTGCAAAGACGGAACTGTGCCCTGAAGGGAGGCCAGGCCCACTCAGTGGTTTGACTGTTATTTCTGTCCTGGGGACTTTATTGAATAATGTACAATTTATGCATATTCCCATGCTTTTGATTTTTTCATAATGAGACATGCTCTGACATAATCATTCTTATGCTTCTGCTAATGTTTCTTTATTATACAATGCTTCATTTTTGGATATATGTTAGCTTCATATCATGCTAGAGCCCAAGATCCCATAGCTATGCTAGAATGGAGACCCCAAGATGGAGTCTTCTATACCATACAGGTTTGAGACCTGGAAGGACTTAATGGTATCATCTAAGGATTATTTACATCTGGTTTGTCCATCTGGAATAGGGCTGACATGGAGATCATAAACAGGCATATGCATTTTTTAGAATCAAAATGCAGGTAAGGTTACCAAACCTAAGATACATGGGATCGATGACCTGACATAAGAAGAAAGGTTTACATGATGCATGATATCACTAAACAGTTTCAAGAAACTCAGGCTAAAATCAATGAATTGTTGGAAGTTAATAACAAGAAAGCCAAATCCCCAAAAAGTCAAGCCATAAAATTATTTGTTTTGCTTATGGAGCCTATGTTCTTACTAGTATTACCAAGCTATTGGGGGGTATTGATAATGGAAGAGTACCCTGATCTTTTACATGACAGTCACCTGCTATGGTGGTATTGTCCAAGTTGTCATGGTAGCTGGGAGTGTTTGGAAATGTGTTCTCATTTACCCCCGAGTACTGTTAGGAATTTGGGATCAGTAACACCCCATCCTGCAGCACTCAATGGAAAATGCCTACAAGCATGAAGTTGTATACTGCCAGAGACCCTACTTGTAACCTTCACTTTATCTCTCCCACTGTTTGATAAGGATATAGCAACATTTGACAGGTTTATTTTTTTATTTATTTTATTCTAGGATTACAAGTACCTTTGAGCCAAGGCTCTTTAACAAAGGTTCCACGTAAGTTTTGGGAAACAAATACAAACATGACAGTAATGCAATTGGCAGAATCCGAGCAGTTGGATACATACAGTTGGGAGAGAGGTAACAGCACAGAGCATTAAGTAAACAATGCAAGCATGGGATTCTTAAACAAACTCAATGTTTTGAGATACAGAACAAGGAGGGTACAAAGTCAGGACACAGGAAAGAGGAGCAGCCGTCTGCTTTGTCAGAACTTAGGTTAGCATAAATTAATTCAGTTGGTCACTTAGAAGGAGACATTTATAAGGAAAGGTGTGACCTTTCTAGCCTAGTGATGTACCACCCAAAGTTAGATCAATAGGTAGCCCCTCATACAGCCTGCTGTGACATCAGAGATTATCAATGGTTTTGTACAGTGGTAGCCACAGACATTGCCAGCTATTTCCAGATATTTTGCAAAATTTCTGAAGAGTTTCTCTCTGCTGCCCCTACTGTGGAAATGCAGAAAGCAGGAGATATTTCTGGAAATATCATAGAACTTTTGGGAAATACCTGGCAGTGTCTGTGGCTGCTACTGTAGTTGTGATGTGATTGATATCACACCCATACGTAGATACTCCAATACTACTGGTCAGTATGTACCAGCTGAGGGTCCAGGGAAAACTGCAAGCTTCACTTGAGCAATGTAACTCTTCAAATGGAAGACACCACAAGCAAAGGTCGCATATAATATGGGAGTATAGTATTGTGTGGTTACTAACCACAACTTTTTTCTGCATGGCTCTTGGCAGTGTCCAATCCGTATGCCTAATTTCTGCTTTACTCCAACTTATAAATCCCTTTTATGTACCACTGTCATCAACCCTGTGCACTCTGTACAAGGAAGCGACTCTTTGGAGTGCCCCATCTTTTACCAATCTTGAAAAGTATGTACCTCTGTTTGAGTTCCCCCTAGGTAAGCTGTCTCTACATTTGAAATCTCTCCTTGATCACAAGGAGCATCACATGATTATGTCAGCAATAGTGTGCATGAAGCAGGACAGGTACTGGGTGAGTTACTAAATGATCATAACTTAGACTTGATTCTTTCCAATACATGGCTAGAATTTTCTTTTAAGGTAATATTTCAAGCTGTCTTCATTTTTATTGTGATTATTGTTCTTTCCTGTTTGCAGTGAACTTTAGCCCAGCATTGCCAATACTGTTGTTTTTTACACAATATGCAACAAACCACATTGCTAGTGTAAGCCAGCTATACTAGCGACTGAAGGATATGGGCTATGTAACTATAATATTTAACATGAAAAATGCGTATTTACTGTGCTGCTTGTGGACTGATTGGCAGAACCATATAGGGCCACTGAATCATATTTGGATGGTGATGCATTAGCTTTGCACATATTGGGGAGGAGGGCTGTAGGAATATGTTAGTTTGCTATAATGGAAACATACATGAAACAATGAAAACAAGTACTGGCAGAAGAAGGCAAAGGGCTAATGAGAATATTTTCTCTGTTAAAGCTTACTTATTTCTCCTTGCTACTGTAAGAATATACTTTTTATAAGTAAACATTAGTTTTAAAGTAAAGGTCTACAAAGATTACATTTAACATTGATGCAATCTTTCAAATTAACATTGGTAAACAGTGCTAATAAAATTGTTTTAACATTGAAATTCTTTATTTCTGTGTTTGCTAGTTAAATGAGAATTTATTTTAAAAACTGAAAAAATCATGTATCTGCAAGTCCCCCATTTGGGCGTAACTCTAGGGCTACAACCTCACTGCTCCCCCTTCAGCATCCTGCTGTGGTCCCTAGTGGGATGGTTTCTCGGCCCCTTATTTAGAAGGGGACTGAGCTCCATTCTTTGTTTTAGCACCTCTGGTTGCATTGGAGATCTGCTGGCTGGTCCAGGAAGCCAAGAAACCAGACAGGCATAATGTAAACAAATTTGGCAGTGTTGCACCTATCACGCATGCACGGATGCTAATAGGGGAAAATTTAAAGGAGCTGGGACTCCACTTTCTAAGCACCAAAGAAAAGGGAACATACTGTACATAGAGAAATGTATTGGGAGCCCCGATGAGTAAGTGGGGCCTCCCTAAATAAAATAAAAGGTTGCATGACACCCCCAAGAAAAATCGGAGCCTGAAGGTATGACTGTCAGCCCCTGAATGGGCTCTTTTCAAATACTATGGGAGCAAGTAGTCTTGGCATCTGATATAAACACATATGACAGTCCCCAGGGATGTCTGTAGCAAGGGGGGCTGCTGGGATAGTGTGAGAGGGCATCCAAAATGCCTAGGAATCACCCAGACAGTCAAAATGGAGGACTACAAAAGTGATATAAGGGTCTGTTTTGCCCACCAAGGGGAGATTCACTTTGGGACTCTGAGAGTTCAGGGAGCACAGGAGAGACTGCATTGGCTAACCATCCCAATGCTTGCACCCAGCACTCAACTTCTGGTTGGGTCCTAGCAGAAAGGTAACTACAGAATGCCTTTTTGCAGCAGAAAAAGAGACTGTGCCAGTTCTGCTGCAGCTAGATGAAAGCGGAATTGTGCTGCTGGTGAAAAAGAGTTAGACAGTCCTGCAGCAGAGAAAGAGTTGCTGCAAAGCAGAAATAGAGTGCAGCCTGAAAGGGACAAAGAGAGTTCCTAAAGGAAAAAGGAGCTGCCAAGAGAAAGTAGAGATGGTAGGAGTACAGCTTGGAAACAACAAGGTCCGCAGTAATGAATAAAGCCTAAGTGACCAGTGATCCCTTCCCCAGTGGGGAAAGTGTTCTTTGAGACTATTATTGCTGCAAGCCAGTGAGATTGTGCATGTGCTATGGCTAGAGACTGAGCAAAAGCCCAGCCACATTTTGAGCATCGAGAACTCAAAGTGTGAGTGATGGGGTTAGAGACTGAGCCAAAGCCCAGAGGACGAAAAGAGTGTGCCAAGTGAGAAGCCTAGGGGACAAAGCCTGCCCTGCCCCCCAGGCCACAGTGGAAGAAGATCAGTGAGGAAGATGTCAAGAGGCCTGCCTGGTGAACACTGTCAAAAAAGGCCTCAGAGGCAAAGTTGGCAAGGCCAGGCAGGTGAAGACGAGCATTCTTAACTTTCTTCATTCAGCCCCACTGCTACTGTGGTGCACCCCAAGCAAACCTCTGATATCAGCATGATACCTTAAACCAAGTTTCTGACATCCCATTTGAACTTTTGAACTGTAAGAACCCCTTAGCTGTGGCTTTGGGGAGTCTTTATTTAGCAAGCTAGCTAGTCAGCAGAGGGGGGTGGGGCAAGTCCTGGGCTGGACTGAATCAAGTATAAAGTGGCACCCGTTCAGCATTATCTGGGCCTCACTGCAAGGTCTCAAGCATCTGCATCTGCACCTTGGTGTGGTACCCACCATAAGAGACTGTAGGGGTTTAGCAGCTGCAAGTGGGAAAGCTGGGTGCACCCACAGGTGGGAGATAGTGGATGTTGTATGAGGTTGCATTGTTGAGACAGTTATTGATGTTGTTGTACTGCTTTCCTCCCTTTTCTCCCTTCCCCCCCAAATAAATACTGTTAAATGTTCATGTTATATTCTGGTACTATGAATCATTGCAAGGGTGGGAGGTGTTTTTGTGTGGGAAGTGTTTTCGATGGCAGCTATTGTATATTTCCTGGGGTGTGGTAACCTGCAATCTGTTCACAGGTATTCCTTGCCATTACCCCATGTGGAGACAATGCACCACTACTTCTCTCCATTCCAGAACCAGGACAGACTCTTGGAGGTGTGTGCACTGTAGACCCAAGGGCCCTGGGAACAGCCAAGGTGAGTTTCAAGGCTGTTACAAAGTGTAGGCACTGCTGGTATTTGCTGCCCCTATTAGCCACCCCCAAAAGTGCAATTCTGAAAAATTTGGTACCCCCAACCCCCCAAAAAGCAAAGTTTTAAAAAGTCAATCTGTAGCAACAGAAATTGCTTGACTTGTGCAGAGGGGATTGCCTTGCTCCAGAGAGGACCATTTTGATAACAGGATCACTGACAGCACAGACCAGAAGGCCATTTTGGAAGCTCAATAGACTGTACCACATTTTGGGAAATTGAAGATTCCTGGCATGAGATATGATCAGTTTGCCCAGAGTATTATGGTTTTGGTGGAGGGTGACAAAGATGTAGACATGATCAAGTTACCTGCAACCCTCACTGCTGAAGGATTGGAAGGTACCTGGAGACTGTTTTGCAAGCTAAGCAGCCCACGTACGATGGCCCTCCCCTCACCAGCCCCAGAATTAAATCTCCTGGAAAAGATTCAGTCTCTTTTGGTTGCAGAAGGGAAGACTGTTCATGATGTGCAGACCTTGTGCTGCCAGAAGTATCCACTCCCGATCCTGGGCTGACCTGACTTGCTAGTTCTGACTAATATTGATGGCTGAGGGTTTTCTCTGGCATGTTTCCAACACTTGCTGGGGAAGATGGTTATGAGATATGGATAGATTACGCTGTCTCCATTCTGCAAGCGTGGCAATGTTCTGAGGCTGAGAAGCAGAAAAGGTTAGTAGGGAGTTTTAAAGGGCTGGCATTGGATGCTATCCACTCATTGAGGGTTACACATCCTGAGGCCATTGCAGAAGAGTACCTTGTTGTTTTGGACAGTATTTGGGAGTACAGAGTCCGGAGACGATTTGTACTTAAAGTTCAAGATCACCAAGCAGTGGTGGGAGGAGCCCCTCTCAGTTTACCATCATAGACTGGAGAAGGCATTGCAGAAGGTGTATTTGAAGGGGAGGGGTAGACTCCAAAGACCTGAAAAAAGTGCATCTTGAGCAGGTGCTGAAGGCTGCTTGATCCTCAGAGTTGTTGGTGTAAAAATTACACTTAAAAGAAAGACTCACTGTCTCACCCCCCTCCCCACCCCGAGCCCTCCTGCTGGAGTTTAAAGAAGCAGAGGAACACAATGCACAATAGGATCACTCCTCTGTGGCCTCTGCTAATATCCAAGTGTTAGACAGTAGGAATTACCAGGAGACTTCACAGCTTCACAGTTTTGTTCAAGAATTGAAAGCCATAGTGTGTCAAGTGAACAAATTCAGCCTCACCCATAGGGAGCTGGAATCTCTGGTAGCCAGCATGCCAGTGGCTAGTAAATTTGCATCATCACCATTGGACCCTGGGGGCAAAGCTACAGAGGCAAGTACCTTACAAGAAGTCTATATGCAGTTAATGGAGTTGAAGAAGATGGTTGGAACCCCCCAATACCAAATTCTTCCATCAGGTCATCCTCAGTGACCCCTGCCAAAGCCTCTCAATCGTTAGCGTGGCTAGTGGATGTTTTCTGTTATCAGTGTGGAAAAGATGGGCATGTTGCCTGTGACTGTGCCCACCCTGAGAATCCTCTGTTGGTAGAGGAAAAGAGACACCACCCGAAGCAGGGAAACAACAGCATAGCCCAGTGAGGGAAATGAGAAAGTTTTGCCAAACTGATGGAACCAGAGAGTCCCCTAGAGAGTAAGGTGTCCCTGGCCTTGAGTGCTGTGCATCGCCCTGTTGGACAGTCAGTCACAAGTCACTATAATCCACAGGACCTTTTATGACAGGCACTTGAAGTATCTGCCACTCCTACCTTTGTCAGGCCTCTCAGTGTGGGAGATAGGAGAAACAAATTTACCCTACGATGGTTATTGCATAGTTCATATTGCATTTACCTCTACAGATCCAGATGAACCACACAAGAGTGAGACCATGGCTCAGATATGCCCAGAGTCCAAGAGGATGACTAATATGCCAGTATTGGTTGGGACAAATGTGAATATGTTCAGCAGGGTGGCTAAACTTTGTCAGGAGAGACAGTCAGCCTGTCCTTTGATGCTACAGAACCAGAACATGAAATGGATGATGAGCCCATTGCTGTGGTTCTGAGGGTGAACAAAAGGGAACAGATCCTGCCTCCTACTTCTGGGAGTAAAAAAGGTGGGCTTCACTGAATTTACCCAGCAGCCTGAAGGACCCACCTTTATTATTGACACTCCATCAGAAGTCAGCTTGCCAGAGGGATTAATGGTGGAGAGGGGGGTGATGCCACCCCCCTGAACCCCTCAGACCACACGAGTAACGGTGAGGGTAAAGAATGAGTGGGAGAAATCCATAGTCATTCGAACATTCCAAGTTCTGACACATATCTTAAAAGCAGATAGTGTCATCAAGATGGACTCATAAATAGTTGCTGACCCAGAAACTGACCCAGCATATTTCAGCTTTGAGGACTTGCCCATCCCTGACAGTTATTGGTGGAGCCAGAGCCAGAAGCTAGCAAAGAGGCACAAAGTATTTTCACTCCATGAATGGGATGTAAGGTGCATCCATGGTGAGGAACATCATATTCACCTAAGAGATGATCACCCCTTCAGAGAGGGATCCTGAAGATTGGCCCCTGGAGATATTGAGAACATACATTGGCACCTGCAAGTGTTATTGGCAGCAGGTATAATCAAGGAGTCCCACAGCCTCTACTCATCCCCCACTGTCACGGCACACAAAAAAAAATGGTGTTGTAAGAATTTGCATCAATTATTGAACTTTAAACAAAAAGATCATCCCAGACCAGTTCACCATGCCTTGGATTGAAAACACTCTGGCCAGCCTGTCAGAGAGTAATGGTTCTCTGTTCTAGATCTCGGGAGTGGATACTATCAGATCCCCATGGCAGAAGAAGACAAGGAGAAGACTGCCTTTATCCACCCCTTGGGTTCTGTCAATTTGAACATATGCCTCAAGGGATCTCTGGAGCATCTGCCACATTCCAGAGGTTAATGGAAAAGGCAGTGGGGGACATGAATTTGCTGGAGGTTGTCATCTATCTGGATGAGCTTATCATTTTTGACAGAACTCTGGAAGAGTATGAAACCTGTTTGATGAAGATATTGGACTTGCTGGAGGAATTTGGATTAAAAGTCTCCTTGGACAAGTGCCAGCATTGCCAGCCTTCAGTAAAATATGTGGGGCACATTGCCTCAGCAAATGGAATGCAGACTGACAGAGCCAAGGTTGAGGATCTCACCACCTGGCCCATGCTGCACAACTTAAAGACTCTCCAATCCTTCCTTGGTTTCTGTGGGTATTACCAGTAGTTTGTGAAGGACTATTCTATGGTAGTGCAGCCGCTAAATGATTTGACTCAAGATTACCCACCAACCAACCAGAAGAAGAAAAAACAATCCAAATGAGAAAGTCCACTGAAAGAGTATCTGAAAGTAAATGAATCCTTTGGTGACAGATGGATGCCGGAGTGTGAGGCTACTTTTAAGGAAATCATGAAGAGATTGTGTGAGGCATCCACTTTGGTATTTGCTGATCCCAAAAAGCCATACATCCACCATACCAACTCCAGCTTGAGAAGGTCAGTAGCAGTGCTTTACCAAGAACACCCAGAAAGACTCTGGCCTGTGGCATTTGCTAGTCCCAGCCTATCGGCATCTGAAAAGCACTAACCTGTACACAAATTTGAATTTTTGGCTTTGAAGTGGACAGTGACAGAGAAATTCCATGATTACTTGTCTGGTGTTCCCTTCACTGTCTGGACAGATAACAACCCCTTGAGATATGTGAACACCACAATGAAGCTAGATGCTGCAGGACACAGATGGTTATCCACACTGTCCCCGTATGACTATACTTTTGAGTACAAAAGTGACAAGACAAACATAGATGCCAATGCCCTGTAACATCTCCCACATGCACATCAGCATGACCCAAATGTATAGATTTCCAATGCAACTGTTAAAGTTCTGTGTTCTAAGTTTACAGCACCAGAGGAAGCCACCCATCAAACCCAGACAGAGCAATCGACATGCTGGGTGCTTCACCAGATGCTATTCCTGAGGCTTAATTAATCTTTACCAGACTGGACTAATCCTCTGTCCCCCAACCAAGCAAACCAGAGCTTCAATGGGCCCAGAAGAAGAACAATGCATTTCATGATGTCATTCAAGTTCTAGAGAAAGGGCTCACCGAACACCATGTAAACACCTTTCATCCTGACACTAAACTAATACTAAGAGAGTGGAGTAAATTGGCCCTTAAAGACATACTGCTAATTTGTAAGGTACAAACTAGTGATGACTCTGCAAGCACCAATACCCAGCTGGTCCTGCCTTGGAAGTACTGCAAGGCAGTCCTGAAACCTTCCATGACAAAATGAGTCATTGGGCTATGAACAAGCTCTAGACCTGGCCAGAGCAAGATTTAACTGTTCCAGGATGAGAAAAGGCATAGAAACGCACTGCTAAGCCTATTTGCATTGTATCAAAAGAAAGACACTCCCCAAAAGAGCTTCCCTCTGGTCAATATACAAACAAGCGGCTTGAGCTTGTGTGCATGGACTTGCAATCACTAGAGCTGGACCAGAATAATAAAGCACACTTTCTTGTCATCACTGACCACTACACCTGGAACACTCAAGCTTATCCAACTAAAGACCAAAAGGCCAGCACAGCAGTAAAAGTACTGCAATGGTCTGCAAACCACTATGACATTCTGCAGAGAATCCACTCAGATCAGGGGATGAGATTTTGAAAGTTGGTTGGTTAAACTGTTCCTGGAAGATTACTGTATAAAGAAATCATGCACAACACCGTACCACCCCAAGGGGGACCCTCAACCTAAACTATTTAATAATAGAACCTTATTTGATATGTTGGGTACCCTGGATCTAGCCATCAAAGAGAACTGAGTCAAAAAGTCAGTTATTATGTATATGCTTACAATTGTACCAAGAATGATGCCATACAAAGATCTCCCTTCTACCTTATGTTCAGCCATGAAGCCAGAATGCCAGTTGACCTATGTTTTGGCATTTCCCTGATGGCACATCTGAAGAGCCATATCTGGAATACACACAAAAACTGAGAGAACAGTTGTAGATAGCTTACCAACTGACAGCAGAGACAGCGGTGAAATCCAACCAAGGCAATAAACAGAGATATGACTAAAGGGTGAGACACCAAGTGTTACGATCAGGTTTTACTAAGACATCTCAACAGCTAAGGCACACACAAAATTCAAGACTGGTGGGCCCTTGACGTCTACCTTATAGTGGAGCAACTGAGCAACTTACCAGTGTAGCAAATTCAACAAGAACAGGGGAGAGGTTTGGAATGACTGTACACAGAAATCACCTGCTCCCTATTGGTGAAACTGTACTGGATTCTATTCCTGACAATGAGACTCCAGCAGTGAGAAGGCCTAAAACAAGGAAACAAACTGTGCAAAAACCCAAAGAAAATACTAGTCCATCTGGACCTCCTGAAAGGCTTACTTTCAACCTGAATACTGGTCCAACCGGGACTTTTGAGTGGCCTGCATCTGATCCCACTCCAACTGACCCAGACTGCCCTGATGAGGACAAAGATATTTCATTTTGGGACTATGTGCCAAGGACAAGTAAAGAGTTGGATGAATGGCAAATGGACTACCAGAATTCTCCACCCTCCACTAGTACTGAACATGTGCAACCTTTGAACCCTAATGCTGTCCCTTTTATCCCTGTGAGAAGAACCAGTATCAAAGTGCCCAAGCAAATAATGGACAATGCAATAGACTTGGCCTATGGTGAGAAAGTTCAATGTCATGTTGTTATGCCTGAAAATGCCTCTGTACCCTAGGAGCAGCAGCATTCCCTAAAAGGTCTGAACAGCAACCCAAACCCATCATCAAGCTCACCTACCATACCCTTGGTCCTTGGTGCCTCCGCCAATACCCCTTCTATGTTGCCCATAAGCACATAGTTCCTAGAGTTTATTCCATGCCCAGTGTTCCTAGGTACTGCTCCGAGGTTAAATTCAATGTGGGAAATGTGGAATCATATTGCCAAGTATGACCTGTTTCTAGATAGCAATCTATGTCTAGGTAGACAGTGCTATATTGCCTTAAAAGTAGGATTGCATGTTAATGACTGCTTATTATGATAGACAGGGCTCAGGTGTCTAGACAGCCAATGAATTATTATTATGCTCTACTGAATATTGAGATTGGGATTGGGATTTAAATGGCTTGTCAGGACATGAAACATTTGGCAATGGGAGAGTGTAAGCCCCCCATTTGGGCATACCTGTAGGGCTACAGCCCCACCGCTCCCCAACCAGCATCCTGCAGTGGTCCCTGGTGGGACTTGGACCCATTGAAAGTTATCCAGATTGGTTCCTGCAGCTGCTGCCACTAAGTCCCAGTGTCTTGGCCCCATATTTGGAAGGGGGCCAAGCTCTGTTTTATGTTGCAGTGCCTTCAGGTACATTGTGGATCTTCTGGCTAGTCTGGGAAACCAGGAAACCAGACCAGCTTAATAATGTAAACAAATATGGCAGTGCTGTACCTATCACACAGTTCTGCTTTCTAAGCACCAAAGGAAAGGGCACATAAGAGGGGAAATATATCTGGAGCCCAGATGGGCAAGTGGGGGCTCCCCTCTCCCCTAAATAAAATAAAAGGTGTCCTAGTCCCATCAGGCAAATCAGAGCCAGAAGGAATCATGGTCAGCCCATGAATGAGCTCTGCTTAAATACTATGAGCAAATAGTCTGGGCATCTGATATAAACAAATATGTCAGCCCACAGGGACATCTTCAGTAAGGGGAGGGTGCTGGGACAGTATGAAAGGGCATCCCAAATGCCTGGCAATCACCCAGCCAAATAGAAGGGAGGACTGCAAAAGTGATATAAAGGGCTGTTTTTCCCACCAAGGGGAGATTCAGATTGAGACTGTGTGAACTATCCAGCCCAAGACCTGCACCAAGCACCTAACTGCAGGTTGGGCCCTAGCAAGAAGGAAACTGCAGAGTGCCTTTCTGCAGCAGGAAAAGAGACTGTGCCAGTTCTGCTGCAGCTAGAGGAAAGTTGAAGTGTGCTGTAGGTGAAAGGGAGTGTGCCAATCATGCAGCAGAGAAAGAGTTGCTGCAAAGAAGAAACAGAGTGCAGCCTGAAAGGGACAAAGAGAGTTGGTGTGAAAGAAAGGAGCTGCCATGAGAGAGCAGAGGCTGTAGGAGTGCAGCGTGAAAGCAACAAGATCTGCAGTAGTTAGTAAAGCCTAAGTGACCAGTGACCCCCGGCTGGGAAAGTGTTCTTTGAGACTTGTTGCTGCAAGTAGGAATGACTGAGCGTGTGCTGAGGCTAGAGACTTAGCAAAAGCCCAGCCACATTTTGATCAAGCAGAAGTTGAAGTGTGAGTGCTGGGACTAGAGACTGAGCCAAAGCCCAGTAGAGGAAAAGAGTGTGCCAAGTCAGAAGTCTAGAGGACCAAGCATGCCTTGTCCCCCAGACCACAGTGGATAAAGGCCAGTGAGGAAGATGCCTGCCTGGTGAACACTGTAAACAAAGGCCTCAGATGTGAAGTTTGCAAGGCCAGGCTGGTGAAGATGAGCATTCTTCACTTTCTTCAGTCTGCCCTGCTGCTACTATGATGCATCACAAGCAAAACCCTGATACCAGCATGGTACCATGAACCATGTTTCTGCCACCCCATTTCAAGTTTAGAATCATAAGTACCCCTTAGTTGCAGCTTTGAGGAGTCTTTATTTAGCCATCTATCTTGCCAGTAGAGGGGTGTAAGTCCTGGGATTTACTGAGTAAAGTATAAAGATGCACCGAGGCATCCAAGTTAAAAGCAATATGCTAGTGTTCAAAATTATTTGGGCCCCCAACACAAGGTCTCCAGTGTCTGCATCTACACCTCAGTGTGGTAACCACCATAAAAGACCTCAGGGGTTTAGCAGCTGTAAGTGGGAAAATTGGGTGCACCTGTAGGGGGATATTGTGTGGAGTCACATTGTTGAGACAGTTATTAATATCGTTGTGCTGTTTTCTTTCCTTTTTTCCCCTTCCCCCAAAATCAATACTGTTAATTGTTCATGTTATACTCTGATGCAGTGAATCATTGCGGGGGGGGGGAGTTATTATTGTGCAGTGAAGTGATTTGGGGAGCTATTGTATATTTCCAGGGGGGTAGTAACCTGCCATCTGTTCACAAGTATTTTCTGCCATTACCCCGGTGGAGGTACTGCACCACTTCTTCTCTCCACTCCAGAACCCAGACCAGCCCATCGGAGGTGTGTGCAGTGTAGACTCAAGGGCCCTGGAGACAGTCAAGCTGAGTCTTGGTGCTGTTACATATGGTACTTGCAGTAAGTATTGAAATGGACTGGTCTGTGAACATTAAATATTTTGATCTGAAACTGCCCTGGAATATTGTTCATGTTGAAGGAATGTGTGTTCTTTTCAGTTAGTTCCAATTTTGAGGTTGTCTCATTAAATGGCTTTTATGCTTCTTTTAGATCACTTTGAACTTGCTTCTTCTTATGTTGGCTCGCTCTTGCATGCCAGCCAACATATTGCATTAATAGCAGATTTAGAGGTGCAGTCAGTGTGGGTGAATGCATGGCACGCATCAGCAGGAACGTCCCTCATTTCCCAATAAGCCAGCATGCAGGCATCACACCAGCAATACTTAATGAGGCAAGCACATCTGAGAAAAGGTCCGCTGCAAGGACAGCCAAGCTTGTCATATAGTGGCACCAGAACATGCCTCCCAACATGCCCTTGCTAGTGAAGCACTTCCCTAACCTAAACATGGCGGCACTGACTGCAGCAGCCACTTCATTTGTCGATGGGGGATCCCACTCCCATCGGCATGATGCCCCCCTCCCATTCCACGTGTGCGCTGAGAGGGTGCCCAACCCCCCACGGTATCATGCACCCCCCCATTAGTCTTTCCTTGCTGACGGGGGGGCCCTATCCTTGTCAGCTTCAGTCCCCCCTGGCTACTTTAGTTTAGTGATGGGGGCGCCCATTCCCCATCAGCATAATGTTCCCAGCCATGTGCTGTGTACCGAGGGGGTGTCCAATCCCCTTTTGGCAGCGTGTGTGACCCCACCCATTTCTGTGTCGACAGGGGGCCCAATCTCTGTCAGCTGCAGTCCCCCTCCCCGTTATGTAGGTGGTACACTGGGAGCCCATCCCAGTGTACCAAACAAACACCTGCAAAAAAAGAAAACCGACCTTCACCTTTTTTTTTTTTTACCTATAAAAAAAGAAAATGGTCCCTCGTGGTCTCTCCTGCCCCCACCCCCAACCTGCACCCACCCTCTGTGTACCCTGCCTTCTCACACACTCCCTCACCCCATACTTACCTCTGGAGTCTGGCACAATGATCTTTGGTGGACCAGGAACACGTCTGCACTCTTCAAAGCTGACCGTGAACTGAAGAAATGCCAGTAAGCTGTATAATGGCATAAATAGGGTTTTTTCAACTTTGGTGCATATCTCTGATATTTTGGGGAATTTTGGCACCAAATTTTCAACATGGAGTTATTGGGACCCCTCCTTATGAATTCAGTCACTGTCATGGCATTATTTGGTCCTGAAAGGTGATTTCATGGTCACTGCGTGGAATCACCTGTCAGGATCAATTAACAAAATGACAGTGCCACTGTTCATGGGGGGGGGGGGGCTCTCAAAAAGCCTATGTTACAAGTTTGGTAAAAAAAATCAAAAAAATGGCTATTTTACGAGCATGCGTTACTCAGTTTCCACTCACGCTAGTAATTTCATGAATTTGTAATATTTTCACTCCAGATTTTCAAAACTGGCATTTTAACACACCTCCTTATGAACAGTACAGCTGTCATTTTCATATCCTGGCTGAAATGTGTTTTCTCACCTCTGGTGCTGAATAGTGTGGTCACTGTGCAAAATCAGTTTTTGGGACAGTTTAAGAAAATGACGGTGACACTGTTCATGAGCAGAGGTCCTAAAATGCCTATGTTGAAAATTTGGTGACGAAAGTCCATAAATGATTGTGTTACAAGCGTGCGTTGTGCAGTTTCCATGAACCCTTGTAACTTTGCAAATTTGCAATATTTTCATGCCAAATTTTCAACACTGCCATTTTTCCACACCTCCTCATGAACAGTAGAGCTGCCACTTTTCACATCCTACCCAAAATGTGTTTTCACACCTGCGGCGCACAATGATGTGGTTGCTGTGGGAAATCAACTTTTGGGATAGATTAACAAAATCACAGTGCCACTGTTCATGAGGAGAGGTCCCAAAATGCTTATGTTGAAAATGTGGTTTAAAAAAATAAATAAATAATTGGGTTACGGATGTGCGTTGCACAGTTTCTATACATGCTCATGACTTCAATTTTTCATATTTTCACTCCAGATTTTCTACGTTGACATTTTTTTTCACCTCCTTATGAATAATACAGTTGTAATTTTTCACATCCTGCCTAAAATGTGTTTTCTTACCTGTGGTGCCAAATGGTGCAGTGGCTGTGCAAAATCCCCTTTCAGCTAACAAACTGATAGCACCACTCTTCTTGCAGTGGGGTCACAAAGAGCCCATGTTGAAAATCTGGAGTGAAAATACCAACAAACTTCTATAACATTAGGATTTCCAACTGTAACAACCCACCCTATGGAGACTGACAGGCATCAGGGGTGTGACTTGGGATCATTGGCTGTAATGATTATGCCATTCCACCCCCCCATCCTGCAGCCAGTTACAGGCATTGAGGTGTGCCTCGGAGTGCTTGGCCCAAAGTTCATCCCATTCTCCTATACTGCACCTATCTTAGCATAGTCCCTTATGGAATGGGGTAAGAATATGGCCCAAAGACCCCAAAGCACACCACGACACTTTTCAGTGCCTACAGGGTAGGGTGAGGTGAAATGGCATGAGCGTTATAGCTGACGACCCAAAGGCACACCCCAATGCCTTTCAGTCTCTGCAGGGTGGGGGTGAGGTTGGTGTCAGTTCAGTAGTTCACTGCCATTCTTATTATGCATCTCTAACTCCTGCACTACCAATGCCAATGCCAGCGAGACAACATTCGGCATTGACAAATGCTTGTTAATATTAGGTATGCTGCTTATAGTGGTACTTGGTTCAGTATTACCAGTGAGAATGGAGCTCCACTTTTGTCTATCCATGTTTGAGGCAGCTCAGTAATTCTGTAAGCTGGATTCACATCAGTGGCCAGTTATAGCTATTATAACCAGCTTCTGATAAGTGCTCTGCTGTACTGCAGAGGTAGTCATTGGTATAGAGAGTGGACAGTTATCATGTTTAGAGATGGATGACATGAGATTGCCAAAATAGTTTACTTCCATGGGCTGCTTGCTCCACTAAGTCTCTTACTTATCCAGGATTTATTAGGGCAACCTTTTGGGGTGCAGGTATAGTAAGACTTCTTCAGGAGGGCATTTGGATACAGTTTGTTTTGCATTTTGACAGAACAGTTTGAATTGCTGGGTTCACCTTGCATAAATACTCTCAGACTTTCTTTGCTTCTAGTACATTTTAAGGGTTTTTTGTTTGTTCATTATAAAATGAGGTGAGATTTTCTGTTTTCCTTATTTTGGAAGGTGGCTCAGTTAACAGTTAATTTGTAAGGTAGTAATCTACCCATTTTTCATTTACCAGTTTCTCAAACATGTCAAAGGAAATCGGTATAATGCCACTCATTCTCAGTTGCTAAAAGCTGTTGTTTAACTCACTTTCTAAAAATGAAAACAGAATGTTTAGCTATGGATGGAATGTAATGCAACGATTTCTTTATATGCAGTTTTACATGGCAGGGAATGTAGTTTGGGTGTTCAAGTATATGTGATGGGCATTAATGAACAGTCAAGTGATTAGTTTAGAGCAAACTATTTTGAGGATTTGAGGTGCATTTTAAAACCACTTTATAAGAGCCAGTTTATTTGTTTCAACTGATGGATATTTAGGCAGTTCTCTCTTCAGAGTGTATTGTGGACTCACCAGAACAGTCATCAAATGGTTTGAGTCCTATCTCTCCAACAGGAGGCAAAGATTGGTGATGGGGAATTTCTCCTCCCCAAAGCCCCTGTCATGTGGAGTGCCTCAAGGTTCAATCCTTCTCCGATGTTGTTCACAGTGTGCATTCTGCTCCAGGGAGAGCTCATTAGACAATACAGTCTGGGATTCCACTGCTATGCAGATGACCCAACTGCATTCGTCATTTACCCCTGGAACTGGAAATGTCATTAAAGTGCTAAATAAATGCCTGTCCGAGATTCAGGCTTCGATGTCCTCTAACTGGCTGAGGCTGAACCCCGACAAGATGGAAGTGTTACTGACTGAGTCCAGTCGACAGCGTGATAGTGTGGCTTCCGGGGTGGTAACAGGTTTGGTCCTGGGATCCACCCCATTGACGGACTCCCCCAGGGTGAAAAATCTGGGTGTTATCCTTGATAACAGACTGACTCTGGAAGCCTAGGTGTTGTCTGTCATCAAAGGTGGGTATTGCCACTTAAGGAATATCTCCCAAATTAAACCCTTGATTCCACCCGGAAACCTTCCATTTCTGGTACAGGCTTTTGTGATCTCCAGGCTGCACTACTGTAACACTCTGTACTTTAGGGTCAATTGAGTGATCCTCTGCCAACTTTAGCTAGTGCAGAATGTGGCAGCCAGGCTGCTTGTAGGCTTACCAAAGTCCTGCCATGTGTCTAAGGTCCTGTGGGATCTGCACTGGTTGCCTGTCAGGTGGAGGATCATCTTCAAGGTGAGCTTGCTCACCTACAAGTAGAGATGCAGCAAATTTAAATTCCACTGGTGAAGTGAACACAAAGTGCGCACTTCATGTTGCTACTCCGCTACGTGGAGTGGACAATGCAAAGTGCTCACTCCACCTTGTCATTACCACTTCGCGTTAAGGCAAAAAGGCAATGCAAAGTAAGGCAAAGTCATTGTTTTTGATGGACTTCATGTTCCTAAGTGATCCACTTGGTGTTTCAGATTTGGCAGCCCCCCCACACATCACATGGCTTACAGTACTGTAAGTCACAGGCTCTTTAGCTTGGCAGGAAGAAAGTGAGTCATACAAACAGACACTTTTACTTTCTCCTGTGCAGACAGAGAGAGAGTAGTGTGTTTTGTGACTGCTGATACTTTGAGATCAGAGCGAGGAGGAGATTTAAACTTTGATTTAGACCCAACAGCTTTTTTTAAAAGCTACATTTTTTGTCTTTTCTGTACTCTTTTTTACTTAATTTGTTCTTTCTGTAAATTGTATTTTTCTTACCTTTATAAGTAGTTTGTCTGTGTCTGTGTGACTGTGTGTGTTGTGTGACAGTGTGAATAGTGATTGCTCGGACTGAGGGAAAGATGGACCAGGGTGAGGGAATGTCTGGGGCGGGGGCAGCACTGGGAGAGTGTGGTAGTGGTAAGCGTCTTACCATCTGCATGTGTGGAGGGCATGGGCAACCATTCCTGTTGGACCATTCAAAACTTGTGAGAACCCCCCCCCAGAAGCAGGACCAGCACCACATCCTGTCCTGACTCTGAGGCAGTTGAACCACCATCACCATGTCCAGCACTAGGTTCTCTGGAGCTGGATGTGCCTGTTCCCCCCGGGCCCAGGTGTGGATCCCATCCCTGTTCAGCACCGTGACCAGCCAGCTGCCAGTTCATCTGGCCATCCCCTGCCTGTGCCTGGTCCTCCCCACACCTCCATTGTTTGGCAGTTTTTTGACTGTGTCGGGGGGAACAGCAGTGTGGTCAAGTGCCACCTATGTGAGGTGGAGGTGTGCTGTGGCCTCCAGGAGACTCACCTGGGGACTGGGGGCCAGCACACCCATATGCTCAATCACCAGCAGTTGGAGTGGCAGGCTGCCATAGAACAGGTCATGCCTGCCCCTGCTGGCCATTCTGTGGCAGAGGGTGTAGCTGTGCATTGTGGCATCCCTAAGAAGAGGAGGGCCACAGCAGCACCTGCTGCTCCACCAGCACCCCCATCCCCACCACCACCACCAGCAGGTCAGTCTGTAGAACATGTGGACCCCAGAGAACTGCGTGTAACAGAAGCTGACTTGGCAGTTCTCTGGAGTGCTGTCGAGGAGAACAACGAGAGGGTGAGTGCTGTGGAACAGCGGCTGGATCACATAGAGGGACATCAGTTGCACATTATGTCCATGCTGGAACTGCTGTTGGATTATGATGGGATCCCGCATTATTTTTTTTTCATCACACCATGTGCCCCCCCACACCTTCCTTGCTGTGTTATAAAATGTATTCCTCCACCATCCCTGACCCTTGTATGTAATTATGCCCTTTTTTGTTGTCTTCTGTATGCATGACACTTTGTATTCTGAGCAGTGCAAGTATACTGTGCTAAACTGCATGTGGGCAGTCAGTCTTCTTTCCAGTCTGTGCACGTACTGCAGACATTGTCCAACTCCCTGACTTAGAAACAAACATTAATGAGTACAATGGTGGGGTGGTGAAGAATGGAGAGATACTACAAAACAGGCTTACAATTCATCCAAGTAACTAGAAAATATCATAATGTTGTGATTCATAATGTGAATGATCGTGAATCATGATTTGTGACCATGATAATGAAGAACGTAATTCGGAGTCGATGGTGTGAGATAACCAGTATGAAACTGTATTGGGAACATGAATGCCTATGGCTGTACTTCCCCGATGAGCTGTAGCTTAAAACTCCCAGACTTAAAAACACGTATCAATGAGTACAATGGTTGGATGGTGAAGCCTGGAGAGATACTACAAAACAGGCTTAAAATACATCCAAGTTACTAGAAAAAAAATTAATGTTGTGATTTGTAACGTGAATGATCGTGAATCGTAATTTGTGACTGTGATGATGAAGAATGTGATTTGTTTCACGAGTGACTCATGATGATTGTCCTGACTTACAAAAAGCATATTAATGAGTACAATGTTCATGCAGAATTAAGCACCACACCTGTCCAGTACTCTGAAGGGAAGCCAAAGAAACAACTGTGACTTAAGTTACAAATGGAGATTGGGCCCTAAAGAGATGCAAATGCACAGACAGATTAAAATTGTTCTGTGCACTGAAGAGATGCAGACACAAAGGCACAACACCTAACCAGTGCTCACCATCAGAAATTCAAATCTGGAAAATAATACCTTTGTCGGCTGGGGCAGGCTGCGGGTTGGGGGACAGTGTACTGCACTGCTGCACTATCAGTCACTAGTACTAGTACCAGTAAAGATACCACGAAGAAGTACAAAAATCATACAGCTGCAGTGGATAGCAGCTTCTCAATGCTGAAATTGTAGCAGTGTCAGTGGCTCAGTAGGTAGCACACTCACCTCTGAGACCAGGAGATCAGAGGGCTGTGAGTTCAGTTCCCACATCTGGCACTTGGGTTAATATCCCAGTACTGACACTGTAGTGCAGCATGAGAGGGGTGCTGCACTTCTGAGGTGCCGTCTTTCAGATGAGACGTTAAACCGAGGTCCCATCTGCCTGGATTGGTGGTAGTTCAGGTGGATGTTAAAGAGCCCATGGCACTTATCGAAAAGAGTAGGGGTAACTTTTATTGAAATAATCACATGGATACATTTTCACAAGAGAAACCAAATGTAAAGAACAAAACTTAAAGGACAAAACATAAAAATACAGCCAAACTAAATTACAGCAAAAAAGGCATTTCCCATAATCAAATCTTGAACATAACAACTCATAAACTCCTTGGGAACTAACGAACCAAAAATGCAACCTTAAACATTTAGAAGAAAGAAAAGAAAATAAAAAATAAAAAATTAAAAAATGAAAAAAAAAATGAAAAATACTCTTTATTCCTAGTAGAAAAAACCAGTATAGATAGTATTTATTTCTCTAACTTATTATTTATATTTAATAAAATGTAAAAATCCCTTCCACCAAAACCTCACTTTATCCGCATTATACAATAGCATTTCTGATAAAAAAATGTTATTCAAAACATTAGTCGCATAACCTCTGAATCCTTCTAAAGAGGGGCTCCTTTGATATAACACCCATTGGCACCTTGTTTGCCATAGGCAATATCTTAAACTAGCAAAAAATAAATGCAAAGTACCCTTCTCATATTGTTTCAAAGATGGGGGAAAACTCCCAATGACCAAAATATCATAATTTAACCTGGCTAACCATGGTATATCCCATACTTTTGCCAAATAAACCCATAATTTAGTGGGGAAAGAGCACTGTAGAAAGAAATGTTCCATCGTCTTCTCTTGATTTATACATTCTGGATAAGGGCAAGATCTCTCTTCTATTGCCTTATATTTTGCCGATCCCCTCACATTCAATCTGCCATACATCATGAGCCATAAACTCTCCCATGTATATATTGGCAGCCTGGGTTGTTCAGTTGTTCCAAACATCCTCCTTCCTTTCTCTGGGACAATTTTTAAAACTTGGCCCAGACAATAATATGTAGACATTATTTTTATACAATGCCCTTGAAGAGCACCTTGTTATTTGATTTTGGGTAATTTTCCATTTATATAGTTTCTGTGCAGCTGGCTTAAAATAATCCGGTACCAATAACCGTGGGACCATTTGGGTGCACAATGCAGCCAGTTAGAAAAGTAGCATTTCATTAAATTTTGAAAAATAAGCTCTCCTGATATCTTGAAAGACCTAAACCCACTTTTAATGAAAAGGAAAAAGTAATGCAAAACAAAAACAACGGGTCTACCATTCCCAGACCTCCTGTTTTTATCTAAATATGTACAACCTCTCTTGACCGGTTCAATTTGTTCCCCATAACAGCTGGAAACAAATACTATAGAGTTTTGTCTCAAACTGTACTGGCAAGGATAAATTGCAGCTAAATACTGAGCCTTGGCAATATAAATTGCTTTAAAACTTGGATTCGTTTAATTTTGGTAAACTTAAACCTTTTCAATTATTAACAATAGACTCTATTTTGTCTACAACTGTCCAATTGTCCGCCGGACAGTTCTGGGGCTTAAACATTACCCTAAAATTGATAAGGACTCAGAGGACATTTCTATTGAGTTAAAGACAATCGACTCTTGTTGAAACTACCCAATAATAGACCTTTGGTCTTATCGAAATTTAACTTAGCATTAGATAAACTTGCATATGTATTAAAAACAGAAAAAAAACTTAATTTGAGCATATTTAGAAAAAAAAGGCAAATATCATCAGCATAGGCCTGAATGGTAATGAATAGATTTGTACTGGGAATTTTTATCCCTGCCACAACGGAGGAGAGCCTACTGCTCTGAGCAGTGGTTCTAATGAAACATTATAAAGAAGGGGCTTAAGGACACCCTTATGCGTACCCACAATTAATTTTAAAACCATTCCCCAATTCTCTTTAATGAACGGAAACACTTGGGCTGAATCATATAAACCTTTGATTAACTTCAGAATTTCCTCAGGGACCCCAAAACATTCTAAAGTGGTAAATAAAAAAAATGATTAACTCTATCAAATGCTTTTCTAGATCCAAAGATACTATGACTCCTTTCCCCAATATTATTCACTTGCTCAATAGTATCCCTTATAAGACATAAGACAGATTGAATTCTTCTATTGGGATTCCGTAATGCTGAACTGGCGTAAACATCACATCAGATACCATTTTAAATCTATTGTTAATCAGAGTTGTAAGGATTTTGTAGTCAGAATTCAACAAGGCTATTGGCCTCAATTCTTAAACTCTCCCTTATCTCCTGACTTATATATGTAAGTCTGTAAACCCTCTGAAAGGATCTTGGCCTAACCTCTTCCTTTAAGAAGAAATTAAAACCAACACTAAACAATCAACAATTTCTGATTGAAACCTTTTGTAAAATGCATTTGAAAGACCATCTAATCCTGGGGCCACGTTGAGTTTCAGAGAATTAATAACCTCTATAATCTCGGAGTTAGTAAAGGGTTGTTTAATGTTTTTAAAAGTCTCCTGATCCACACCCTTTACTGAAACTGGGCCTAAAAAACTGTTTAACCTGGTTTAAAGTAGGATTATAATGAGACTCTATGTTCCGAAAATGTTTTGCAATTATGTCTCCTATAGCCTTTACTGTAAATACTTTCCCCTCCCCTTGATTTAAAAAATCTAGTGAAACATGATCTTTTAGGGTTTTGCACAACTCAAAGGGGTCTCCAAACACGGATTTTTTTAAATGATTAGCCAACAGAGCTTGAAGTGTTTTTGTCCTGTCATATTGCAATACTCTCATTTGTTCTTTGATTTCAGCAATTTGTGTTGAAAAATCCTCTCTAGAGGAGTTTTCCCATGTTAGAACCTGTTGTAAATGGTTTCTAAGTTTTAAATAGTCAAAAAAATTCAGATGTCTGCCGTCTCTTCCCATACTTTTTAAACCATAAAATACAGTCTTCCTTCGTTTCCTGCCACCAAACCCCTAAGTCCTGATACAAGAAGCTTACTGATAGCCTAGCTTTTAATATGAGACTAATAGAGTTTAGAACTACTTTTTCCTGAAGAATCGAGGTATTTAATTTCCATCTATTCCGTTGTCTGCTATGTCTCTGAATCTCTCCCACTTTAACCAGCACCAGAGCATGATCTGAAAATTCCACTGGAATAATCTGAGGGCTATGTATTGGAATTTTTTCCGAAATAAAAAGATAATCTATTGTAAAGCTTTTCCCCCTTTTGAAAAAGGTGCCCCTAGGGCCAGTTGCTCTACTATTATGACAATTAACTAAATCCATTTTTAATAATGTCCCTTAAACAATGAGTGTCACAATATATTTTTTTCCCTTCTCTTTCATCCCCTCCAGGCCCAACTATGTTACAGTTAAAATCCCACCCCAAAAATAGGATAGAAGTAACTAGGAAAGGTTGAATGTCTTTAAAACACTTTACCCTCCCTGACTTAGTTTGTGGATTATAAATATTAATCAATCTTATGGTGTTCTTACACCACTTCCCCTCTAAAATTAAGATTCTACCTGGGCAAACCTCTATTAATTTATGTAAACTGAAATCAAAAGAATTAAAAAGAATCCCTAAACCATCTGCTCTATCTTCCCCAAAGGACCAGAAAGCTGGTCCCCATGGCCAATCCTTAGTGAAGGTAGCTATTTGGTTTTAGCAACATCCAAGTTTCCTGTACAAAACAGATTGAAATTTGTAAATCATGGATTAACTGAAAACCGCTGTCTCTTCTGTGCCTTAAGAAGGCTATGTGTGTTCAAAGTAGCCCATACCAAATCCATTTTAATGACTTGCAGTATTTAGCTTCTGCCTACTTTTTATTTTTTCTCCTTTTTTTTCTTTCCTTATACTCTCTCTCTGAGGCGCCACTGCATCTTGTAATGACACTTGGGAATCTGTATCCCCATGTCCATCTCTGAATCCCCAAAATAATTCTGCATATGAATTTTGGTCTCCAAAGCATCTGTTTCTAAAGGTAAAGTATTTTTAGATGCTCTACTTGATCTCCTAAGAACCACAGGTGCTAAAGGGGTTGTAAATTGGGTTTATAGGCCCAGCACTTCCTCATTTGGAGCTACATAGCACACAGGCTGTAAAAGGTTAGGTATTACCTTTTCCATCTCTTTTTTAACAGAAACAGTTTCTATTTTGTTTACCCCTATTTTTCCCTGAGGTTCTACTGTGCTCTGTGGTTCAGAAGGGGATTTTGCAACATTTTCTACCTCCAGCTTGGAATCTTTAGTCTCTTGCGCTTTTTGAATAATTAGATCTAAATTGCCACAGTTAGTCTTATTCTGGGCTGCCCATGGGCAATCCCTAAATGCATGGTTCTGTTCTTCACAAAGATCACATTTTATAGCATTAGTACAAAACATGGTAATATGTCCCACTTCCCCACAATTATCACATTTTGGTTGGTCACAAGCACTGGATAAGTGTGTTCGAGCACCACATTTGTAACATGCTCTGGGCTGCCCGCTATAAAAACAGACCCCCCTACCCCTTCCCAACAGAAAGGAGTTTGGAATATGCTCCACTCCTGATGCTATTTGTCTCAATTTAACTTTAAATTTCCATCCTCCAGTCCAAAATTTTTAAGAGTCTAAGATCGGTTCTGGCTCACTCAGAACCTCACACTTCTGTGATAACCAGAATTTGATGTCATCTACATGAACCCCCTCGTTTCTAAACATTACTGTTACAAACTTAATTAATGGTTTTGATAAAGGGATAACAAAAAGGGGCCCTAAGGGAAAACTTTACCTGGTTATACCTCTCCCAGAAGAGGTCTAATAAAGCAGGTGACCGAAAACTAATGTCATAATTATCTTCTCCTGATATGTTTATAAGCGCAACACATCTCTAGGAGAGAACTTGAAGATTCTTTTATTAATGTTTTACCTACAAAACTCTATTAGGCCTTTCTTTAATCCCCCTTATATCTAATACGACTGCATTTCTACATGGTGCAGCTTCCTCTTGCTCTGTGCAAATAAACTAGATAATAATGGTTTCTCAGGCCTAGGCCTTGGATCATCAAAGCTATTCCCATATCTAAGTTGGGTATAACAGTATTTCCACTTTGTTTGGTTGTATTTTCTACCTTTCCCTCTGTAGTAGACTCATTTTGCACTTTATTGTCTAAACACATTTTCAATGCCCCCCGGCTGCCATTCTGGCCTAGCTTTATTTAACTCCCAAGATTTATCCCATGTAGAGTCTGGAGTCCAAATCCCCTGCCCTAATTTCTTCCACCCTGCTGCTGTTAAAGCTGCTTGTGGAGTCCAATTTTCATCATGTTCCCCTGACTGCAAAATTTCCCCGGGGTGTTCACTCACTGTTCCAATATTTACAACATCCTCAGGCATCTTCCCATCTTTTTGTTTTAGCAGCTCTTTTGAGTTATATTTATTTTTAAAAGAAAATTCTGTAACCCCCTCTTGTATTCCGATATTTGATTGATATGCCACATTTGAATTCCCCATCTCACCCATAGTACCAGGTTTAAAAACAAAGCCAGTCTCTTTATTTATCTGTATTGTGGGAAAGTTCTTTTTGAGCGATTTCATACTCACAGACCCTCTTAATTCAATTTTCCCTTTGCCCCATGCATTCTCCGTTTGTCCTGTGTTCCACGACCTCTGGCTCTTCTCTCGCACTCCCTCTTCCGCCTCCTTTATCTTCTTTACGTTTTCTACTGAATTGCCCCCTCGTTGCACCTCCAGTACCTTTTTTGCCAGCGCCGACAAACTCTCGATCCTCCTCCAGTTCTGCCGTGCTTCCGCCTTCCCGACACTCACGTTGGCTTCGCCGGCCGGGTTTAAAGGCACAGAGCACATAAGTTTATTTTCAATAGCCCAGGGATCCTCCGCAAATGCCGACTTTAAGGAACTCCCTATTCCTCCAATGCACCGCTCCTCCTATTTTCTTTCCGTTGTAGTTGGTGCCTTCAAAAATACTTCCTTGTCCTCCAACTCCTCTCCATTGCTACCATCCATCTCCAAACTTTGAAAATTCTCCGACTTTGTGTCCGACAACACCACAACCTCCTCCTCTTCCAACAGCAACCTAGCCATAGTGGCCATCTTGCAGCAATCGTCCAAACTCCCCCCACTGGCTACTGAGCGCCAGCAGCAGTAGGGGAATTTCCCTGGTGTCCTGGCCAAATTTTCCTCATTCACTAAAAATACCACCAACAGCTTAATCTGGTTCAAGGTCAGTTGGCATTCATCTGTATCCCCGTCCCACCGGGTCGTGCCTGAAAATAGGCAGGATTTGTCTAGTGCACTTACCCGGTCAACAAAAGCTAAATAAATAAATAAATAAATAAAAATTAGTATGTGGCACAATAAAAGGTGTCTGATTTGATGACATGCATCATACACATACTCACACACACACTAAGTAATGCATAGCAAATTGAAAACTTCAGTAATATAACCACATATTTTAAACAAACTAAAATTATGCACTGCTGCACCACAACAATCAGCAAAAAAATGGCAAGGAATATTGAAAATATTACTGTGTGTGCATTAACACAGTTATACAAGAAAAATATTACCAAAACAGAAAGCACTGTCTTTTTCTCTAAGTTAATCTACCTACACCACAGATATGCCCTTCCCCCAAAGCACACTTCCACTGTCTCTCAGTACACAGACTGAATGTTGTACATTAACATTCAAAATCCATACACAAACAATAAACGCTCGATGATATGAGCACAGGAGGGTTTCCTATAATCGATGAACTAAAGTTTCAGCAAAAAAAGACTCAAAAAGGCTTTTTTAACAGCTTTTTGAAGGTTTGAATCGCAGAGAGCTCTCAGAGCAGATTGTCTCCTACAGCTTCCTACACACACTACCCCAAACTGAGGCTGTGCAGAACAATCTAGAGCCCATGTGACCTGAAATCCTATGAATCACTGCAAAATTCGCCTTTGGAGCTTAAAAACAAGGCGAAGTGAGGCGAAGTAGAAGGCGGAGTAATGTGAAGTCATTGTTTTCAATGGACTTTGAGTTACCCATTATAACGTGAAGTACTCCGCTTCGCATTGTGGAGCACTCCATGAGTTCACCTTCACTCCATGAATCACTTCGCAGAGCGAATTGGGGCCACTTTGCCCACCACTACCTACAAGGTCCTATATGGCCTGAGCCCTAGTTACCTAGACCTCCTAACTCCAGCCATCCTGGTACATTCCCTCCGTTTCTCCACCAAGGGCCTTCTGGTGATTCCGAGGGCCAGGCTGAAAACCTAAAGGGATCATTTCTTCGAGGTGGCTGGCTCGGCCCTCTGAATTCATTGCCAAGATCATTCAGCGAGGGCCAATGGTGGAGGCATTTAAAGGGGGCCTGATGACCTATCTTTTTAAGAAGGTATTTTATGATGACTTATAATTGAGTTTATATATATATATATATCCGGTTTTAGTAATTATGTGAATATTGTTTGCACTGTCTGAATCTGGCCTTTGGCTGCAATGGCACCCAAAGCTTCTGCGAATGGGCTCCAAAATAGAATTAAAGTATTAGTTGCTTACTTACTTGAATGGAGCTACGTATTAAATATAATTTCACTAATACGGAATTAGATATTTACAAGTGCTAACTTGTGTACTAAATAAAGGTAGGGACAGTTCCCATCTTCCAGACTCAACTCCACAGTTTCTTATCATGTTTTTGGGGGCCCTTTGAGGTGAAAACTGGCAGCTCCTTATAGGAAATTTCTATAATGGACTGCAGGAACTAAGTGAGACAACTAACAAACCTATGCTTGCCTGATGGAACAAGGAGCTTGGCATTGACTACACCTATGAAACCTGGACCAGATTTTCCCTGCATGCCCTAATGATAACCTTCTTGTACATCTGGAGGGAATTTGCATGGAAATGTAGATACCGATTCTTACTTACCCTTTTGATTTTGGTTTAATGTCTGAATGAAGCTGTCTACAGAGCATGCTGGTGGGGATGTGTGTGGTCAGAATCCAGGTGGCCACACACTTTTTTTGGGGGGAAGGGGGTCAGGCTTATCTCACTTTCTGCATGGTCTTGGGGAAGTACATTTAGAGACTTGCATATAATATGAATTTAATTCAGAATTCCATGGTGCTGTGTGCTCTGTCCTGCTGGGGGGAGCACAAGCGATTGGCCCCCAGTCCTTGTTTCTGATTTGAATGCATTGATTCTGATAGCAAAACACATCCAGATAAAAACATGCACAAAAGACTTTAATTCTAGAATGTATACCAAATCTGTTTGTTTGATATACGAACACAACAGACACACCACTCAAATGAGTAACTGCTGGCTTGGAACATTCCTTCTGTATGACATCATCAAGGAGCACACTTAAGCTGAGGATGACCAGATGAGTTGTGCTGTCAGAATCTCTGCATTTGTTCATCCATAACTACTGGAAGTGACAAGCTTTTTGGAACGTCCTGCAGCACTTGATGAAAATGTTTTCATTGTGCGTGAGCTAATTTTCCATTCACTTTTTTGTTCACATGCTTGTTCACTAATAAATAACCTGGACATTATTTTTTTTACTGCTTTTGTTGTCTGTTTTGCCTCTGATTTCAAGGTTCATTTTAGATGCTGACCTCACCACCCTGGCAGGTAATGGTCTGTGTATTGTTTGCACTATTGTTTTATTTTGTTCTAACTCCAAGCTTACCACTTTACATACAGACCACTATGATGTGGTGTCAGGTTTGAGCTACCTTCAGTTTTCATACCTAATTGAAAGAAAGGCAGCACTCATTTGGGTGACTCAGGGAGTCACACAAACTTAGTTTTTTCCTTGCCTCCAATCAAAGACAATGGCACTTTTTGATTGTTGGGGGGGGGGCAGAGATAATCCTGGTATGGTTATTTCTATGGGGTCCCTGCACATTCTGAAAGGGCACTTTAGCTGTCATTATATTGTTAGTTTTTCTGTTTGAGATTGTCCTACTCCTTAGTGAATTGTTTATATGCTGAAAAGTTATTTTATGACTTTGATATCTCTTGATATTTTTTCTATCACAAAATCTTAATAAACTTTTAAATGAAAAAAGTGTCACCTTTCAGACAGGATTTAATAAACCTTGAAGCTTCCAATTTCCAGTCTTTGCCATTTTTCTGTCTTTCTTTCCCTAAATATTTTGACATAATTTTGACACTCCATAACATACCACCTACCCTACCAAATATTACTAAATGTGCAGGGTTTGTAGATACTGCCACAAAGGTATGAATCCCAATTTTCAGGTCCATACAGTATGTTATAAATGGCTGAATTGTAAGTGGTCAGAAATAGGGGTTTAACACAAAAGTGCAAACACAGCCTTAACTATAGTTGTGGTATCACACCACTGTTATATAGAGAATGAAGTATGGGGTGGGGTGTGTAACGAGATTTTATGCACACCTGAGTTGTGGGATGCTACATAAACCCCGAGGGTGAAGCCCGAGGGGTTTGTGAAAAGCATCCCACAATGAGGGTGTGTGTAAAATCAGGTTTGACATACATCCCGACCCATATTTTATTTTATATAATTGCTAAGTTTCCCTTTTTCACCTCAGCAATTATATAAAATAAAAAGCTTCCGATGCATTAGTGGTGTGGCTTCTCAAGTGCCAATTTGAATCAGCATATTTTAAAACCTTTTTTTGCCCTGGTTTGTGAGGTTTTCACTGTGTAGGGGGAAAAAAAAAGAACTTATTGCCAAGTTCTTCTGGCGGTCACGGTGCTGTTTCAGGAAAAATGGAAGTGGTCAGCGGTCTTGAGTGGTGGCGCTGCTGTAAGAGCATGCACACAGCAAGAGAAACCGTGCACATCTTTGCCGTTATAAACACTCCTTTATAATGGCAAATTACACCACGGTTTCCCTTTGGGAAAAAGGGGAAGCTGGTTATTATACTATCATTGCAAATTCCTTTTGGGAGAATTTTATTCTGCATCTGTGACACTCAGTTCTGTTGATTATACTACAGTACTCATGGGACGAGGGGCTGAGAATTTCAACTTAAATGGTGAAGTGGCTGCAAAGTGGTTGAAATTTCCACTGACGTTAGTCATTTAGAAGTGACTGTTTTATTAGCAAAGTGGCCATTTCCTGAGTAATTTTGGTCAGTCTAGTAAAAAAAGACAAGAACTTCACCTTGCAAAACTTCATGAATTTTGTAAATTCACACTTTTCGAATCGTACAGAACTTGCAAATTAATTTGGTAAGCAAATTTCAACCAATTTGCCCACCTCTGTATGGGACCCATAATTTATAGTGGCCTAATCTAATTGGTACTCTTAAAGCAAAATACTTCAGTAACAGTGACTTGCATTACATACACTATACACAGTTGCAGTCAATGAGAAGAGAAAACAGTGTCAGTATCTCAGAAGGTAGCATGCTTGTCTCTTGGTCAAAAAGATCAAAAGGCTGTGGGTTGTAACCCTACATGAGGTAGTCTTGGCAATATACGTAAGTAACATTGTTGTGCAGTACAGGAGGGAAGCTGAAAAGTTGAAGGGCGATTCTTTAAATGGGACGTTAAATCAAGATCAGTGCTGCCATCCCTGGTCACTTCCAGGTGGAAGTTAAAGATATCATGGCACTTATTGATGAAGGGTAGGAGAATGTCTCCAGTGTCATGGCCAACATTACTGCATCGGTGAAACTGGCCAATGTAACACCTTCCCCACCCACGGGATGCACAACATGACAAGCTACAGTACAAGTCACATTAAACTGTTCCCTCAACTCACTGGTGTAGCATTGTTCAATGAGTTTCCTAATGTGCAGGGTTTAATTCAATGAATTAGTAAAAGTTTAGTATTGGTTTGCATCTAGCTGTTTTGTGCTATAAGCTTTATTTTCAGCTGAGTGCTTATGAGTTTCATTTCAGAAGGCAGACTAAACAACTTTTAAGGAATGCTGTGATATTTATAAACAATGCTCTTAAGAAATGCTGTGATATTTATAAACAATGCTCTAAAGGAATGCTGTGATATTTATAAACAATGCCATGAAAATGCAGCTACTGCCATTTCACTAAACAGTTACATGTGAGCTGAATAGGCAGTGAAGGATGGTTGGAAAATAGTTGAAAGCTTCAGCAGTTTGAGTTGCCACTCCAGTAGCATCACACAAAAAAAATTCTACACCAGTGAGTTGATGTAACAGTTTAATGTGACTTGTACTGTATGTACAGCTTAGTGCACCTTTGTGTATATGCAATAAAGAAGTAGCACTGCATATATAGAGATGTACTGTACAGAGTTCAGAAACTTCAAAAATAAATTTGCAAGGTTTGCCAAATTCACCATGAGCCGACTTTGCAAAGTGTTTGACAGGTGAAGTGGAACTTTTTCAAGCAAAGTCGAGTAAATTCACTGGCAAAGTTGTAACTTTACCATGACGTCACCTAACTTCCTCTGGAAAAGTGCATTTTCATCAGTAAAACTCAATGTGAAGTGGTGAAGTGGCAAAGTGGGCATTTCAGAAAATTAATTGCAAATGTGAATTTCACAACTTCGCAAGAACTTAAATGGCAAAATAAAACCTTGCAACATCCCTAGCTGTGTATCTAGATATTTCACAGGGAATCCCGGTGAAATGAATTAGGGTTTCAGAGTGATATAGCTAGATATATTTTACCTAGATGTACCACAACTTTCCAGTGCTGTTACTGTAAGAGAGCTTTAGTTAGTCACCAGGTATATGTGGCACTACTGGTACAGATTGCTTTACTGAATCTTTTTGTGCAACAGTGACAACAGCATGTGTCACACACATCCTGTATAAGTGAATCATATCATATTGTAATCTAGTCTAGATAATACTGTAATGCATCTTGCAATAACAAGCACTTTCCTGCATCAGTGACAGTGACTTGCATCATGCATCCTAGGTTATATCAGAACTGTATTATACATCAGCCAACTTTAGTTATTAGTTTTTTGTGCAGTTTCCTTTAAGGAGCATTTTGTTGTCAGTATCAGTGAAACCTATTCAGTATAAATGAAACACACTTATGTTCCTTTTATTTTTATTTAAATCTTGGAATTACAAACCTTTGAGTCAGAGACTCATTTACAAAGGCTCCACATCAGAGTGAACAAGTTACAATATAGAGAGAAAGAATAAAATAGAGCTAGGTATCGTGATTATAGCAATAAACAAGCATTTGTCAATGTTGAATGTTGTCTTGCTGGCATTGGCATTAGTAGTGCAGAAGTTAGAGAGATGCATAATAGGAATGGCAGTGAAGTACTGAACCACTGCCAACCCCACCCTCACCCTGCAGAGACTGACAAGCACTGGGATAAGCCTTTGGATCATCGGCCATAACGCTCACGCCATTTCACCTCACCCTACCCTACAGACACTGACAAGTGTTGTGGTGTGCCTTGGGGTCTTCTGGCCTTACTGTGCAGGACCAGTGGGTGACACCAGGGGTGGGGTCCACAGGATATAGCAGCCCATGCCAGTCCACCAGAGGCTGCCATTCCCCCTTCAAAACAAGCCAGAAATGTGCCATAATATCAGACCTGTGCCAGTGACACCATCAGCCCATACCTCTTCACCCAGGACTGGGGGCCAGTGGAGAATGGGCTGTACTTGCCCCAGTATGAACTGGACAACCAGTCAGAGAGGGGCACATATGTGGTGCGACAGCCCCAAAGTAGATGCCCTCTGTTCCAGCTGCACTTGCTTCCCTGGCAATGTGCAGAATCATGCAGTTGTCTGTCCCCTTGCCTGCCCCCAGCCTGCCACAGAGATGGGTCCTGTGACCATGATTTGGGCATGGAGTAAGCATTCAACAATGGCTCTGGATGCTGTGGGGTGCCCCAAAGGTGCACATCCTGTGCATGGGGGGCTGCAGCTGTCCACTCCCTTTGCAAGAGTGGAGCAGCTGCAAGCAGTGTGTGGAGCATGCCCTTATTTCAAAGCATATTACATATAGAATAATACATGGGGTGGCATGTGTAATGAAAATTTTACACACACCTGAGGTGTGGGATGCTACATAAACCGCGAGGGGTTTAGTAAAGCATCCCACACTGATTATTGCGAATGCGTTAAGTTACGAGCATGTGTTGCACAGTTGCTATGCACCTCGTAAAACAGTAATTTTATGGATCATTGTCACCAAATTTTCAACACAGGCATTTTAGGACTGGAGGTTCGAAAACACATTTTGGCCAGGATGTGAAAAATGACAGCTACACAGTTCACAAGAAGGTGTGGTAAAATGACAATGTTGAGAATCTGGCATGCAAATAGTGCAAATGTGTCAACGTATGAGCGTGTGTTGCGCAGTTGCTGCGCACACTCATTAAACAGTCACTTTATGGAGTATTGTCACCAAATTGTCAACACAGGCATTTTAGGATCTCTGCTCATGAACAGTGTCACTGTCATTTTTGTAATGTGTCCCAAACACTGATTTTGCACCATGACTGCGATATTCTGTGCTGGAAGTGTGAAAACACATTTTGGCTAGGATGTGAAAAATGACAGCTGCACGGTTCACAAGAAGGTGTGGTAAAATGCCAATGTTGAGAATCTGGGGTGAAAATATAGTGAATTTGCTAACTTATGAGCGTGCGTTGGCAGTTGCTACGCACACACGTAAAACAGTCATGTGTTGGATTTTTCCCACCAAATTTGCAACATAGGGTTTTTGAGAGCCCCCCTCATGAACAGTGGCACTGTCATCTCCTTACGTGGTCCTGAAAGGTGATTCATGCAGTGACTGAAAAATCACCTTTCGGGACTGAATAATGCCATGACAGTGCAAGAATTCATGAGAAGGGGTCCCAAAAACCCCATGTTGAAAATCTGGGGCCAAAATTTGCAAAAATGCCTGAGATATGTACTAAAGTTGAAAAATCCCTATCTATCCCATTATATAACTTACCGGCATTCCCTCAGTTCACGGTCGGCTTTGAAGAGTGCAGGCGTGTTCCCGGTCCACAGTGATCATCGTGCCAAGCTCCGGGTAAGTATGGGGGTGTGTGGGAGGCAGGGTGCACAGTGGGTGGAGTGCGGGTGGGGGCAAGGGGGCACGGAGACTATGAGGGACCGTTTTCCTTTACAGGTAGTAAAGGAAAAAAACTTCACTGGACAGTTTTTTCCCCAGGGATTTGGCATGTTGGGTGGGCACCAATGTGCCCACCCTAACTGTTTAAGTCTGTAGCCTACAGAGAAGTTGGGCACCCTTATTAGGCAAACAATACAGGGGAAAATTTGCCAACTGGGATTGGGTGCCCCCATTGGCACACAAAGAAGGGAGGGGATGCAGAGCTGAGGTGGGATTTGGCACCCCGGCATTAAACAATTGTGGGGGTTATTTCTGCCGATGGGGAGTGGGCTCCCCCATCAGCACACAAGGAAAGGGGGGGTGGGGTAACAGCCAAGGAGAGATTGGGCACCCCCTCAGCATTACACAATTGGGGGGGCACTTTATGCTGATTGGGAGTGGGCTCCCTCTTTGGCACATTGACAGGGAGCAGGGGCAGTGGACGGGGGATTGGGCACCCCCGAAGTCGGCAGTTCTACGGCCGTGTCCCACCATGCACATAATGGCTGTGAGCATGGCAAGAAAAGGACCGCTGCGTCTGACGAGCTTTGCTCGGATTGCAGAGGACCTTTCCTTAGAAGTGCTCACCACATTAGTATGCATGGTGTGGCACCGGCATGCAGGCTGATTGGGGAATGAGGGACGCACCTACTGATGCATGCCCTGTATTCGCCCAACAGCGACCATGCCTCCAAATCCGCACTACTGCAAGATGTTGGCTTGCACAGGCACGGCAAGCCAACATAAAAAGTAATATTGAGAAACAAAACTCAATACAGAGAGGAGTGCAGGGTACAATGGATTGCAGTTTACATCAACAGTAGCACTGAGAAACAAAATAGAATACTGATTGAATGCTATATAAATCTACTGAATAGAGTGAAGTACAGTGGTTGGATATGCAAATACAGGAGAAACAAAATGCACATCAGTAAATACAATCAACAAATGGTAGCAGGTAACAGTCTATGCAGACATAGTCATTAAGGCAGTCATGGGAAAAAGATGGAGGGGGGGGGTAAGGGATGCCAACAAGGCCAACTGTAATCACAGGAACTACTTGCCAGAAGATGCTGCAGAAGCTTGTATTTAAAGGGGCCCAGCCTCTGCTCAGTCAAGACTTCAGCAGGCAGGCTATTTAAGCAATATTGCATGACAGGGTGTGGGCTGTGCTGGGTTAACCTCAAACTTGGGATGGTGAGGTTATCCCAGCATGACCCACACCCTGAAGTACATTATTGCTATTATACAATAGCTAATTTTTTTAATAAAAAAAGAACATAGAAAAAAATGTTTTAATGGCCTTTTTATCCATTTTTTTTTTTTTTTTTATGTGTGGACATATACGTTTTTCAGAAAACAATCCACAGTTACTGTTTTTGGCCAGTAGATGATGCTGACACGATCTTTTGCATTGTGTTTTCCTCGCTACAGCTTTTTTACGTTAGCACACAATTCTTACTGTGTCCCTGTGTTAGATAAAGTGTGCTACAGTACATACTGGCTGTTTTTTTTCTCTGTATTTGCTTTTTTAGTTTTTCATTTCAAATGCAGAGGTGGTCTCAGAGTGGAGCTGGAAGGCACTGTTGTATGAGCCATGGGGCGTGGGTGATGAGCAGATTGGTAACGGACAGTGATCTGCTGAGGCATTGTGGTGAACAACGCCAATTACTGATATAGTTTTGTTTTAATTTTTGATTGTTTGCTTTCATTGTAGGTGTGTTTTTCTTTATTTTGGGATCAAAGTTGTGTGTGTGTGGTGAATGAGCATGGCTCCCTTGTGCACATGTGCTACATGCTCTGACTTCCAGGAGTTATAGGATTTTAAAGGCAGTGTTTTTGCTTTGTAAAACATTTGGTACTGTGGCAGGTAATTTCTGTAGTGTTTTTTTCACATATGTAGCAGTGAGGAGAGCAGAGGAGAAAGAGGACAAGGGAACAGTACACTTTCAGAGGTGGCAACCATGGGGGTAGGGTGTCAGAATGAAGTCATACAGCAGCAGCTCTGAGCATCCCTAACCTGTGGAGGGGAGACATGATTCATGAGCTTGTCATGCAGTCTTGTTTGTGCCTGGACTTCATACAGTGAGGTTATACTCAGATAACCTCACTGTTCCAGGCACACACTGGCCGAGAGGTATTTGAAGGCATGAGTATATCCCACTACATACTCACAGTTTCAAAAACCCTCCAGCCACCAGCCTCCTCACTCTCAGTAAACTCCTTCAAGTACAGCATTCTCAATCATGCCCACGTCCCTCACTGTGCTGCATAGAAACCCACCAGATCACCTCCTGTGGTCTGGAGTGACTAAGACTCGAGATGGATGGTATTAAGAAAAATAAATAAACAAAAAATAAAAGCACATGAAATCCTCACCACAACCCCTGCTGACCACCACTGTAAACCTCACACTGATCTGCCCACTTCTTTAACAGACTACATCAGCAATGGTTTGCCTGCTTGTGAGGATGTAAATCCCTTCAGCTCAGTCCAACTACAGTAACTACTCCCCTTTACCCACCTCAAACTCACAGAAAAAAAACTCCAATGTCACAGGGGAACTTCAACTGTTCTCAGACTGCCATAACTAGACATACCGCAAACACTTCAAACAGCATAGAATGTGGGATGTCGGAAAGAAATCCAGCCACTATGGCACACGTCAGCAGCTGGTTCTGCCATGGCAGAAAACAACAGAGCAAAACACAAATTAAAAAAACGCCTTTTCTCTCTGCTGAGATCTTCATGTCTCCGAATGGTGCCACTACAAAGATTTGTAAAAAACATACTGAAAGCAGGTACACTCTGCTTGATCTACAATCAAATTACGTATCCACTACTATACAACAGCGCTACCTGCTGCTCATAAGTATAAGAGCCATCTTTTTTATATGTATTCCTCCACATTAACAATTGAATACTGAGACATTTTAAAAGACATTTGAAACCTTTTTTTTGTATTTTTTTACTAATACAAACATGACTCCAACATTACTCCAGTTCATAATAGCAATAATGCACTCCAGGGTGTGGTATGCCATGCAACATCATCACTTTTTGGGCACTGGATGCACATGGCCTGTGGCCTCATGCTCAACCACTCGAGGCATGATGACATCCCATGATATACCATACCTTGTCATGCATTATTACTTAATTAGCCTAGTCTAGATGTCATTATCAAGTCAACTTTCTTTAAAAAGCAACTCCATTTTGTGCTTCAGTAACAGTGACTTGAGTCACATAGTTCAGTGTGCATGTTCAACAAGCAAAACAACTCCTTCATTATCCCCATGCAAAAAATACAGAATAATGGATAGGGAACTGTGCACAACAAGGCTGTGTTCCCATCGAGGGTTTTGATGACATCAAATACCTCGAGAGCGAAGCTCGAGAGGTCCCTATGATGTCATCAAACGCCCGAGATGGAAACATGGCCTCGACATGCACAGTTCCCTATCTGTTATTTTGTATAGTATATGGTTCCCCACAAACTGTGCCACATTAATTTCACAAGGATTTGTTAGTTTCTGTACCTTGTCCAGACACTGCCGTTTTCTCCTGGTCCTCGCTGCAGTTCTGCTCCGCTGCCGACCCGAAGGTACCATTGCTTACTGTCATCTGGCTTAGCTTTGTACGGAGTGACCACTGATTTATTTAAAAAATAAAACTGCTGACAAACTGATAGTTTGGAAACAGGGTGCCAACTATTGCAGTCCATGTCCAAACTATCTGAAAAGCTCGTGCTCAACCACTCGCTTACCAGTGCCACCATACTGTACAGTATTTTTTAAAAATCCAATGTTTCAGTCAATCGGGAAACAGTTGAAGGTTAAGAAGTTGTTGTACTATCGTTGTGATGTCAGAATGATCGTACAACAACTTTTTTTACCTTTGAACTGTCCTACAACAGGATTTGGAAAACCATCATTTTCCATCCACAATAAACCGTATCCATATACTATTGTGCTATAATAACTGATTATCACTGACTATATGCTGATCCTAGAACCTCACAACCAGTTATACACACCCATGGATACTGGGGGTTGTAATAGAAATTTGATTGCAAACAACCTATAAAACAAGTCTGTGTTATTTTGTAGCACAGAATTGATTGTGACAGCATTCACAGCTGTTCCTGAGTATGTGACATTTGCATTTTTCCCCAACTGTTAGGATGGAAACCTGACATGAGTATTTTCAAACCAATTGGACACACATTTTATAGACGCAGAGGGTTTTTTTGTGTTTGTGGGAATTTGATAGTTGAACACAACAGGGCAGATACCAAATGTAAAAGGCAGCAATTTTTGTGATTTTCCTTTCTGTGATATACTTGTCTTCTCCAAATGTCCATCATAATTCATTATTGGAATGTAGGCATTCCGATATTAACACAATATTGACAAAATTGCAATGTGCAAAAAACTGTTGAATACCATCCTTGTTTCCCTGCTTACCAATGTTTATATTTAAAATATGAAAAAGGGTAGAATTGGCTCATTTGTATAACAATATTTATGTATAATTTAAAACTAACCAGATGCCTGTTTTTGAGATGATTGTAAAATTATGCAGGTCAGTGATTTGTGCCTATTCCAATTAACTAAAATGGTGAAGAATACTACTAAACTAACTCCCTACACTTACTGGAAAATATATTATTTTAAAACATAAAGCATGGGGATCTCATTGTAAGTTGGATTATCTGTACACTCTTCGTATGAGACCTCCTTATAAATCATTCAAGCATTATTGTAATGGTTTATTGGGTGTTACACCTCAGGTGTGTAAAATACAGAAAACATACATGACTGTGTATTATGAATTTTTTATCACACCTGAGGTGTGTGATGACTCAGAAACCTCAAGAGAGAAACTCAAGAAATTTATGTGATCATCACACACCAAGGGTGTATAAAAAAACTCCATATTCACACAACCATTTATGTTCTATTTTTAAGAACTGGTGCTGTATCACGATCAGGGGGCTGCCTTCTTCAACCATCAACACTAGTGGCAGCACAGAAACGGAATCTCAGATTCAAACTCCCAGCTCAGAAGTAGCTCGCACACCAGCTGCCAAACCTCAAACTAACTACTGGAGCAGAGAACATTTTTTTTGTGACAGCAGAAGTTATGGAGAAACAGTTTCTGCCAGTTAGGATCCTGGCCCGTGCTGTGTATTTGCACTGATTTCTCTGTTTCAAAACAGGGCAGCACAGTGCAACTGAAGAAATGCCATAGTAACTGGGTGAAACATCATATTCAGCTATTGCCACATTTGACACAAGTCTAAAATGAGTTTATTTCAGGGGTCACCAGGTACTATATCCTTGTTACACACACCTTCCCATTAATTATTCTATATTTTCTGTGTACAGACCTTGCTGAACACTAAAAAATTATTAAACCCATGACTTCAAACTGGCCAAGAAAAAAACTGAGAAGCAACCATAATCGAAAGGTGAAAAGAGGTATTGACTTCATTGGTACTGGTGGTGGCATTACTGCAAGTAGTCCAGCTTCCAAATAGGATGATGTCAGTCCATTATGGCATTCATCACCTGTCTGTGGAACAACTGAACAGTCATAACCACAGGCTCAAATCTTCATGGCTGCATTTACTTTACTAGGGCTGCAACTACATCATATTATCCTTCAGCCACCTTTTAGTAATTGGACGTTTGTGACCACAAATCATATAGACTGTGGGGGACATATTCAGAGCCATCTGGATGCATGTGCAAAACAAGGCGCTGCACAAATAAGATGGGCCGGCTGGCTCTGGTGCCAAAGTCAAACAGATTATGCAATCACATGATTTGCTTGAATACCAGACCCTGGATGCATGGTGCACAGCAAGTGAATACCATGTATGGCACAGTGTGTCAAGGGTGTAAGGCTGAGACCACCCATAGGGGAATGCATGGCATATACCTGCATGCACCACAGCCCCAATGGGCAATATTCAGCCCAAATATGGAAATGAGCCCATTGAGCATGCAGGGTGCAAGAGGGCCATTTGCATGCCCATTATGGGCTCATTTGCATGGCTGCACTTGGCAGAATGTGCTGGGAGAGTCCTCCAGCCCTGATCAGTGTACAGTATGTCATAACTCCCCGATCCATGTTTCCATAGTGCTGGGAACCTCCCCTCCCAGTCCCAAGCACAGTATTAAATAAAATATCCCTGATCCTTGTTTCCACAGTGTAGGAACCACCCCTCCCAAGCCCAGAGCTCTGTTAAATACTACATCCCCGATCCTGTTTCCATAGTATAGGGAACACCATTCTCAGCCCCAAGCACAGTAATAAATATAATAACCCCAATCCCTGTTGCCATAGTGTAGGGACCCCCCTCCCAGCCCTGAGCACAGTAATAAATATAATAACCCCAATCCCTGTTGCCATAGTTTAGAAACCCCCTTCCCAACCCTGAGCACAGTAATAAATATAATAACCCCAATCCCTGTTGCCATAGTGTAGGGACCCCCCTCCCAGCCCTTAGCACAGTAATAAATATAATAACCACAATCCCTGTTGCCATAGTTTAGGAACCCCCTCCCAGCCCTGAGCACAGTAATTAGCATAATAACCCCAATCCCTGTTGCCATAGTGTAGGGACCCCCCTCCCAGCCCTTAGCACAGTAATAAATATAATAATCCCAATCCCTTTTGCCATAGTGTAGGGACCCCTCCCAGCCCTTAGCACAGTAATAAATATAATAATCCCAATCCCTTTTGCCATAGTGTGGGACCCCCTCCAGCCCTGAGCACAGTAATTAATATAATAACCCCAATCCCTGTTGCCATAGTGTAGGGACCCCCCTCCCAGCCCTTAGCACAGTAATAAATATAATAACCCCAATCCCTGTTGCCATAGTGTAGGGACCCCCCTCCCAGCCCTTAGCACAGTAATAAATATTATAACCCTGATCCCTGTTTCTATAGTACCACCCTCCCCAGCCCTAAGCAGTGTTAAAATAAATAATACATCCCTGATCCCTGTTACCAAGTGTAGGGAGCCCCACCCCAGCCCCGATCCCTGTATGAAATAAGAAAAACCCTGATCCCCGTTCCCTGCTGTCTAGTAGTCCTGCCACACCCCCACCCCTGTAGGCAGTGCCCCACCACCCCAGTATTATTATATTGCTGGGAGGGGGGTTCTCTGCACTATGGAAACACAGATCAGGGATGTAGTATTTATTTTAACACTGCTTGGGGATGTTTAGGGAGGTCCCTACATTATGGCAACAGGGATTGGGGTTATTATATTTATTACTGTGCTTGGGGCTGGGAGGGGTTCCCACATTATGGAAACAGGATTGGCAATGTAGTGTTTATTTTAATACTGCTCAGGGATGAGGAGGGGTGTGCCTATACTGTGGAAACAGAATTGGGGATGTAATATTTATTTTAACACTGCTTGGTGTTGGGGAGGGGTTCCTACACTATAGAAACAGGATTGATGAGGTAGTAGTTGTTTTAACACTGATTGGGACTGGGGAGGGGGTGGTTCCTAAACTACAGAAATGGGATCAGCATTGTGTTTTACAGTGGTACAGAGCGCAGGGCTTGAGGGGGGTGACTGTGTAGCCAGCCGAGACTGTGTGTGGGCAGCACCTGGCCCCATGCATAGTTAAAGTAGGGTTTCAGAGGCGCAACTATGCACTGGTTCAGCTGGCCATAGTAACACTTTGGGGGGTTGAATATTGTGATACATGTCATATGCGTGAGGGACCCCTCATTTGCATAGGCACATCACAATACTGTGTGCAGTGGCACAGATGGGGGTGTGGGGTGCATTGGTGGCCTTTGAATGTAGCCATGTCCCCTGATGGCCAGCTCAAGTCCAGGGATGCATGGAACAATGAGGGATGTGCGGCATATCTCTTCTGAATATGGGGCCCTGTGTTTATGTTTGCTGGGCCTGAAGCTCCATCATGGCATTTTCAGTCATTTGTTTGCCTGTTGACGATAAATCATCATTTTCTTTATTTTACTAAGCTTACCATCACCACCCAATATGTGCAGTAAGCAAACAATCAAACCTGCATTTTTTTTATCTAAATCCTCTTTTCTTCTGTTGGTATTTCAAGATTTTATGGTATTGCTCAATGTCTTTATATTTGGGGGCCCACTTTACAGTGTAGCATGACTGTCTGATCTGTGCTTCTACCTTCATACTAGCAGTGTTCAACATCATTGCTACCTGTTTTGTAATTACATATCATAATTCATGAGTATAAGTTCACTTGATAACTTTGTTACATGGGTCTGCTCTTTATGTCAAACTCTGTCATGGCATTCCTTTCCACCTACTGTAGCTACTGTAGCTGCCTGTTTAATAATGTTGTGCAATATCATTCATGTCCACGACTTCCCCTGTTAGGCCAGTACTGTCTTGTACCAACATTATTATTGAATGAATTCCCTTATTTTAATTATTTAATTTGAGTAATGAACAGATATGGAGTAAATAATTTAAAAAAAGTAACTGATGGCAATGTGTTTTGCAGAGGAATCATTTCTACATCTAATTTCAGATTTAGCTCAGGGTAAGTAGAACTGATGCCTACAAATACAGCATTTTTCTCAATTTGAACTTATCAGAATTACTGCATTGTGTCTTCTCTCTCAACCAGCATTCCTGTATGGCCTGTACTGTTTGTACTACTATCATTCACTATACTGCACACCTACATCACTGATATGTTTCTTATCTTAACAAAACAGCACTTTTGGATTTTAGCATCCTGGTCTTTTTTTGGTTAAGCATCTCGCCCATTGCCTCAAGTTCAGTACTAATGTGTTTAATCTGACCCACCAAGCCCCCCACCCAAACCTTTACTTCTTCGAAGATGTCATCCTGACTACTCAGCAGCAGACCAAGAGCAGCATCTCCTGTTGCCATGTGCATAAAAAGCCGAAGAAGGGAACAATCCTTCATAAATGACAAGAAATACAGTACCACCATAGTTTCCCTTAAACACTTTTTCCTCTCAGTATCAGGTACAGTAGACTGTGATCCTCCATGAGCACCAAGGGCCCCATTGTTGTTGGACTCTTCATTAAATTTGCTTATTCCAAGACATTCTCTGTTGTACTATCTGGTGGTCTGTAACATTCTCTCGGAATAGCCTTTTCTCCTTCCATGGATCCTAATTCTCATCTCATGCTTTCTACTGGACTTCTGTCTCTCATTACTCCAGCTATCACCCATGCTTCTATCCTAACCATTCCATATAAAGCATTCTAATAAGAATGGTTTCAAACAGAGCTGGAGAAGCATATCCTGTACCTATTGATTCTGTTTTCACTGCAATCTTTACTCTTAACATATGTGTAATGAAGGACTTCAGAAAAATTGAAATGAATCCTGCATAAATATTCATAATTGTTTCAATAACACAGAAGTTTTAAAGTATGCTTTTCATTTTTTTTTAAATAGGCACTGCCAAAGGATCCTGAATGTAATAAATACATATTGTTTTCTGTATATCATTTTTATCCTGATATAAGCTTCTTGTGATCTGTCATTTTAACGTGCACTTTAATTCTGAAAGAGAACATTTTTTTTGTTAAATAATTTCCTTTTACTCACTGAAAGCTTGGTAACAGTTTCATATGGCATATTCGATTAGCATGGAAATTGAATTCTTGTGTAATTTAGTATTCTGCCACAGTATTATTTTATAACTATAGCTATAAAAAAGACTTCAGAACTAGAACTACCATTTAAGCAATGCAAGGCCTGGACCATTTTAAACATATCATATATTTTACTCCAACAATAATAAATCTACTGAAGTAGCAAACATTGCAAAAACTGCCTATAGTGGTGATAAAACAAAAAACACATTTTGCACATGTATATATTCTTAACATGTTTTATTATTTTGTATAGATAGCTTCAATCTAAGATTTAGAACTTGCAGACCCTTCATTCACAAGGATTTTTTTAATGAGTTTTCACTGTGCAGGAGGAGAGGGAATACTTAATAATACTGATTTTTTGGGAGTGTGGAGATGGGGAAGATAGATGCAAAGCAACTGAAAGTTAACTAGATTTAAGGTTTTGTGGTATTTTTAGGAAATAGAGGAAATGGTACCAAGACACTGGGGAAATTTCAATAACTTTCTCAAAAAGTGCCATGAGATCCATCTGAACAACCACCAGAAAAACCAGAGGGAACGTTAGCTTAATGTGTCATCTGAAGGTTGGCCCTGCCTGACAGTACAGCAGTCCCCTAGTACTGCACTCAGGTGACAGCTATTTGTAATATGAGCCCAATCCTGGAGCGGGACTAGAACCTATTACTTTATGGTGCAATAGCAGGTATACTACCAACTGAGCAACACTGACACCATCTGACTAACCTTAAAAGGACAATATTTTGACAACTGGAAGCCCTGCTGTCTTACCTATAAAGGAGATCTTTTGCATTTTGCACATTTCTTCACCATACATTTCATATTATCTCAAGTAAATGGTTGCTTTTCTTTGCATTGACACACATCCTGGGAAATGTCAGTCAGCATCACATGGCTTTTATCAATCAGTTTATTATTTTCTACTGTCTTTCAAACAGGCAAATATCAGAGTATGCTCCTCCCCATCCCTCCTGTCCCGGTATAGCTTGAAACATACTACTTTGAGTGCTGTGCAGTTTAAAGGGGCTGACCTGTGAAAATTGTCTGGCACTATCTTCTTGATAAAAAGTTTGTTATTTGAAATATTTTCTCTGTAGAATAATACTTCCTAAGTTGTTTCAAAGTTATTTAAAACATTATAACAAGGAAAGATTGAAGATCAATTTAAATGAAAGAAAAGAAAGTTGTACCCATCTGCATACCTCCCAGGTAGGTCAGTGGAAACCAACATTACAGTATGGTTGGATTTGTCTCTCTAAATGGCAAAATAAACCTCAAGCAAACAATGACGAGAATGACTCTACTCCTTATTAATGAAATATGAACATTTTAGAATTCTGAAGTATACTTTCCTCAGTATTGTTGAGCTTGCCAACATTTTGTGTCAAACATCACTTCTTCACAGTCAGAGGTGGCCTTTAATCTATATACATTCCAAAATATAACTTGTATAACATGTTGTTTTTCTTAATGCTTTTGTGACCATGCCAAGATGGCTCACATTATTTTCTTAATTAGATCATGTTCTACCTCCACTGATTGCATTCAGTATGACAGAATTTCCGCTGCTTGTGGCCAGCCATCTCCCTAACGTCAGGAGATAATAATGAGGCAGACTACTGTCGTCTTTCGTCTGAATACATTCCTATCTGTATAATGGGTTGATTCTGTTTAGGTGTCATCCTGGCTTAATTAGTAGCACATCATCTTCTTGGCCAGAAGGTTGTAGGTTCTAGTTCCACACCAGGACTGGGCTCATATTGTAAATACTTTCACCCAAGTGCAGTGCTTAAAGAGATGCTATACTGTTGGGGTGTACCATCCTTCAGATGAGAAGTAAAAACAAGGTCCTATTTGCCTTTTCTGGGGGTTGTTAAGGTGAATGTTAAAGATCCCATGGCATTTCTTGAAAAGTGTAGAGACATTTTTACGACAAGAAAATATCAAAACTATACAAAAGCAGTAAATAAATCAATGAGCAATGCAAAGTATACAAAACAATTTCAATGGGTGCAATAAACCAAGAGCTCCACTCACTATATGCATACAATGTAACTCAAGAATTTTCACCCTGTGAGAAAGGAAAAAGCAGGGGACTATGGGTAAGAACAGTCACCAAGTAACTCCACCTCATATTTGTGTACAACCCTACTTTAACCATGCAACCCCTTTCATAGAAACATAAAAACATAGAATTTGATGGCAGATAAGGAACCCTTGGCCCATCCAATCTGCCCATTTCTCCCTACCTTCACTATTAATGTAGACCATGTATGATCTACAGCTTTTGTCCCCTCCTTCCTTTCCACAATGATTCCCTTGCACTTATCAATGTATTCTTGAACCCCATCACTTTTTTTTGACCCGATCTACTCAGCTGAAAGGCTGTTCCAGGAATCCACCCCTCTTTCTGTGAAGAAGTACTTCCTCACATCTCTCCTGAATCTACTCCCTTCAGCTTCATAGCATGACTTCTTGTTCTTGAGCACCTTTTCTTCTGAAATATACTTCCCTCTAATTTTCTCTGCGAGGTATTTAAAGGTATTTATGACATGGGTACCTGTAAACGTGTAATTGGATTGGAGGAGTCCCTCTGTGTGGCCATGTATTAAATTCTCTTTTTAATTCATGGTTCATCGAAGGGTCTCACCTCATTACGTGTCAGCTCTCATTTCTCACTTAAGAAACTAAAGACAGAATGGAAGCCTTGATAAAATAAGCTTACGCAAGAGAGCAGTGCAGCAACTAGCCATACAGTAGTCATAGTTTGACAGTAGGTCAGCAGCGTATCAGAATTCTCCCTGATCCATGTAGCACTGACTGGCAAAAAAGAACAAGGGAAACACATAGTAACAGATGAGAGCATGCATATTACGTTCCTTCTCATGATCCCGTCCTGTCACCCCCCCCCCAGCACCAGTGTGGAGTCAGTCAGCTACAGCCGCAAGGAGACAGAAAGTGAGAAAGCAATAATGTGGCAGTTTGTTACCTCTCTCACTGTGCAGTGTCCCTGTAGACAGTCACCAGGTGCTGTCCTGGTATGACAGTGAGAATGGGATTGCTTGTAGCATGGTGTCTCTGGTGCTATCTTCAGAAAATCGTTATGATCCACCCACCCTGTGGACCTCCGGGAACCAAGCACACAGTGTGATGTTGTGGTTCATTGTGTGTGCCATTATTCCCTCCCATGGCATGACTCCCCATGTGTCTCTTTCATTTTTCTACCTGTGAAGTCCTACCCATGACTGTTCTTAGCTGTTGTGGTCCTTGTGGTCCTGTCCTCACCTGTTGGTCTTGAGATAATACATTGTTTGTCAACAGAGACATGGTGTTGCCTGATCAGTAGTGAGTGGGCTGGCTGAGAGACACAGAGAATGGGAGATACACAATTGAGTAAGTGCAGCTGCAATATATATTTTTCTATCTGTGTCTGATTGTGCTAGCAGCAGAATTGAGTAGAAGCAGCAGTGAGTACAGTGACATAGACAGCGTTTGACTGTCAGCAACTGTGGATTTGTATGGCAGGGAAAACTTTGCATGTGGCAGGAGTGTCTTCAAGCTACCCTCTGTGCACCCTGGTGCGTAGTGAAAGACACAGCACAGTGCCGCACAGGTAACTCCTCAGAGGCATTGGTCATAAGCACTGGGAAGGGGTGGGCCATTCTCCCTGTCTGCAACTGTTGATTAAACTGTCAGTTTAACCCACATTCAGGGAGTACTTTGCAAGGCAGAAGGATAAAATCTCTTTCTGCCATCAAAACAGGGGAAGCAGCTGTTTTTTTGGGGGTCGTGCCCTATGTTTAACCTAACCCATATTATAAGCTCAATAACCCACTCCAAGGTGTGGGGTTATAGACATTTAATCCACACCTGGGGCTCTGTGATGACACTCAGCCTGTGGCCTTGTGCCTCACAATGCACTCCAGGTGTGGATTAATTGCTTATAACCCCACACCCTGTTGTTGGCTATTGCTTACTTATCATGTCCCTCCTCCCTTCTTTATTCCAGGGTGTACATACTGAGGGTCATTAGTTTCACCTCATAGGGCTTTTGATACAGATCTTGCAGCATTTTAGTTAAAATGCCAGTTTCCAGTTGTTTTGAAACAGTTAATGAATGAGTAACTTAAACTCTTTCTACTGAATGCTCCAAAACTCTCCTTCTACTAACACTACCAAGGTCATCAGTGGCAAGTTATTGTTTGACGAAAACAGAGGTACAGTATCTAGCCTGCCAAATGCTCCACTTAAGACATGCAACAATTACAAATGATGTACTTTCTGCCCACCTTGACCAGGTGAAGTCTAACTGTCCCAGCACTAGAGACTGATAGGTAATGTCATGTCAAGTCAAGTCAATCTTTATTTATATAATGACTTTCAATATCAAGGTGCTTTAAACCACAATGTACAAACATACAACAACATAACATTTTAAAATTCAGTCTGGGAACGCCAGAGAAAATAAATAAGTTTTTAATATGGATTTAAAACTGCTGACGGTCAGGCATTCTCTTAACCGATGAGGCAGAGAATTCCACAGGGTCGGTGCTACAAAGGAAAAAGCACGAGCTCCAGATGTTTTTAGGCAAACCCTGGAAATCTCTAGCAATCCCTCATCAGTGGATTGGAGAGGACGACTGTAGGTGTAGGGAGTTGTGAGGTCTTTCAGGTAGTTGGGTCCCTGTTTGTGTAGGGCTTTAAAGGTAAGCAAGCCTACCTTATAGGTGATCTGCCACTGAACTGGCAGCCAGTGCAGTCTGTGCAGCACAGGAGTTATGTGACTGGACCAAGAAGTACCAGTCAACAGCCTGGCCACAGCATTCTGCACCAACTGCAAGCAGCAGATATCAACACCAGACAGCCCTAGGTAGAGTTCATTGCAGTAGTTAAGATGGGTGGCAATGAAGGCATGAACCAATGTTGGAAGGTCAAATGGCAGAACCAGGTGTTTCACCCGGGCGATATTCCTCAGATGATAAAATGAGGACTTAACCATCACTGATACCTGAGATTTCAGGATCAGACTGTCTCAAAGATAATGCACAGGTTCTGCACCTGATCTGAGGTAATGAGCTGGCCACCATCAAACCTTAGGCCATACATGTGACAAGCCTCCAAACCCACCCCGGGTGACCCGGGTCCACAACCAACACCTCTGTCTTATCCAGATCCAGTCTCAGCCAACTGGAGCCCATCTAGTCTTGGATCCCGGAGAGACAGTTATTTAGCACAGAGACTGCGTCAACCTGTCCAGACACGAAGGACATACACAGCTGAGTATCATCTGCATAGCAGTAAAAACTCAAGCTGTATCACCTGATGATATCTCTCAATGGCAGCATATACACTGCAAACAACATGGATGCCAATATGGAGCCCTGCAGCACCCTGCAAGACAAAGGGATGGCATCAGAGGAATAAATTCAAGTGACCACCCTCTTATATCTGCCTGAGAGGAACGATTAAAACCATTTGAGGACTGTAACAGACAGTCCACAAAGTAACTGCAGGGTATCCAAAAGTACTCCATGGTCCAACGTGTTGAAGGCTGCTGAGAGATCAAGAAGGACCAAGATGGTACAAGCCTTTTGATTTCTTGCCATTAGGAGATCATTTAGTACCCAAACAAGGGCAGTCTCCATACTATGCCTCTTCCTGAAACCAGACTGAAGGGTTTCACAGACATTGTGAGTCATAAGGTGATTGTCCAGCTGCAACGCAACCACCTTCTCAATAACCTTCCCCACAAAGTAGTTGAAGGTAGTTAGCTGGGTCATTGGGGTCCAAGGAGAGTTTTTTTAAGGAGTGGTCGAATGACCACCTCCTTCAAGGGGTCTGGAAAGACCTCCCTCTACAAGGATCTCCATACAATTTCAGCTAGGATCGGGCAGATAACATCTACACACCCCACTAAAAGGGGGGGGTAGGGCCTGGATCCAAACTACAACAGGTTGGGTGCAAAGACTGGATGATCTTCACAATGTCCATGAATTCTGGTTGTCAAAAGTCCGACCAGACTGATCGGGTGCTCACCACCTCCCATCGACCTCCGCAACCCCCTCTTAGAGAGAGCTGGGCCGATTCCAGACCTGATGCTAGCAACCTTATCTGCGAAGAACCGAGCTAGCTCATCATACTTATTTTGCGAAAAAGCTCTTTCAGGCTGGAGACAAATTGGATTGCACAACATGTCAATGGTTCAGAAAAGTTGAGCTGGTCAATTTTGCACAGCAGAAATGTCCCTGGACAGGAATTCTGCCTTCTTACAGATGATTTCTGATTGATAGCCTTTATAATGTTCTGTCACTCTAAGGCTGTCAGCATCCAGGCTGAACTTCCGCCATGCTCTCTCCAGCCTTTGGAAAACTCACCTCAACTCCTTCAAGGACTCGTCATACCAAAGGGACCTTGGGCGAAGAGTGAGTGGTTGAACACAAACAGGAGCAATCAAGTCCAGGGCAAATCCCACTGCCTAATTATAGGCTAGTATAAGGCCCTCTGGGCTTGTGCTTTCACCTAGCAATCCCAATAGGTCCAGGACCACCAATAGACCATCTGGGGTAACTCCCCTTAAATGGCAGTACCGGACCATCTCTGACGGGGTAGGTCCATTTTGGGGGGGGCCCAAAACTGAACCATATGGTGTGATGGTCAGACCAACTGACTGGTTCCACCCCCAAATCAGAGATCTCCATCCCCAGGAGGAACAGCAGAGCCAATTAGTGACCCCCTACATGGGCAAAAGAGGTAACCACCTGTGTGAGGCCCAGCATTGTCATAAGCTGGAGGAGATTTTGACCAAACTGTGAGAGTTCATCATCAACTCAGGCATTGAAGTCCCCCAGAAGTATCCATCTGGGAGACTCCAACACCATATTGACGATGAAGTCTACAATGTCCTGCAGGAATAAACCCCCATTACCTGGTGGATGGTAAATGAGGAGTATCCTGCAACCTACACTCTCTCCTATAATGCACTCAAAGGATCTGGTGGTCCCCACTGGAACATTCACAAAGCCCAGTTCGGTCATGAAAAAGATGGCTACACCTCCACCCCTTTGATCCAACCTTGGGTGGTGAATCACTGAGAACCCAGCTGGAACTGCAGAAGCCAATACTGGGCCTGCATTTTCATCTAGTCAGGTCTCGGTTATACATGCCAGATCCACCATTTCAACAGATCAGCTATAATAGCCGTCTTGTTTTTGATGGACCTGGCATTACGTAACACCGCATGGGTTGGATGAGATGCTGAGAAAGACCTTGACTCCTGTCCAGCATCAATTGCTGGGCCCTTGGGTATGAGAACAAGAGAGGGGTTACCCCTGTTCTGGCACAATTTCACCCCAGGGTGTTGCCCAGTCACCAGCACTCCAATCTGTCCCCCCTTTCCGTTCCCCCACCAGGCCCAGTTCTCATCCCCTTCCTGTGCCTTCTGACAATCGCCAGGGATTGACAACGTCTATAAACCTCCATTGGTAAATAAGGGCAGTCAATAGGACACAATTCCCTGAGCCTGGTGAGGGAATACTGCCTGACTGTCATTTGGCCTCCCTAGCACATTTTTAAAATAACTAATGACCTAAATTAACAACCCCACCCCAACCAACGAATTATCAATACAAATTATAAATAATAAACTAAAATTGCAATAAAATACACTATCCAAAAACACATAAACTTCGTAGTCAAAAATTAAGAGGAACAAATCAACTACTGTATGAACTGCAAAGTAATATAAACGTAACACCCAGAAAGCTCTCACCAGTCCAGGCAATGAGGAACAAATCTTTTAGTCCCAATACTACCTCTCACATAGTTGGAACCAAAACAGAATACACTGTAATATAATAAAATGATATAGGGTACTCTCACCACCCCACCAAAATAGGCAGTATCAAGTAGAAGCTAGACACTGAAATTCAAGAACTCAAATTCCCAATATCTCATATCATATCAACAGAAGGAATGAGGAACCATAGTCACTTATTCCAGGTCAACAGGTAGAGTTTTAAAAACAATCTTCAAAGATCCCACTCAGTGTCCATCCTCGCAAATCCAATAATCCACCAGGTACAAAGCTTGCGGAGAAAATTAGGATCATGGAGAAAATTAGACCCAAAACAGTACTAGGGAAATCCAAGGGCCCCTAGTTAACTAACAAGGCAAACCACTGCTCCCCACCAAAACCCGCAACTAGTGGCTACAGGCATCTGGCAGATCAGCCATCAGACTGACCCCTAGACATCTTAGGACTACCTCACACTCCCCCGTCAACTAATCGGCGGCCAGGTGCAGGCATCTTGCCCCAGATATGAGCACATCAGGGAAACAGCGGCCTCCCACTAGCTGGCCACAGGGCCTCCCCCAATTGTTCTCCAAATGGGTCCTTGTCGCAAACCAAGTTTGAATAAGGATCAAAGTCTAAAAAGCTCTACTAAGTCAGGTCCTCAGTGTAAAACCTGTCCTGAAACCCAGAAGCATGCCATAACCTGGACAACAGTGGCCACAATTCTTTAGTACAGGACCATGAAAAATGAGATGCCCCCTCAATCCTTCAAAATAACAGAACACTCTGGACTACATAGGCATGCCTGCTTATGTTTTGCATTACCTTTCACATTTAAATGGCCATGCACATTTAGGCACACCATATCCCACATTTCTGTGGGATGTGTTTTTTACAAAGTTGTTATGTGATGATCTGCTCTGTGACTCCACACTGAGGGTCCAACACAGGAGAAATATAAGAGACACAGAGACACTGGACACTACCTGATCATATTGTTTCTTACCAGACTTTTACCTAACATGAAATATGGTCAGTTCCCATTGTTTTATTTTTAAAAAAGGAGTCCTAAATATTTGCTGATGTTGGGTTCCCTTTACCTCTGATTGCCTTTAGTTTGTTATCTTTAGTTTGTTATTCTCCTAATAACTGATAAGGGGTCAGCAAACCATCTAAAACAATTCCAGATTCTCATGTTGGAGACCTAAAAAGGTCTATTTTAAATTAATGCTGAAGAAAAATACTATGAAAAAATGTCACAGGATTGATCAATTTTAGACCACCCTCCTTGATGTCCCAGTATGTGTGCCCTCCCTTTACCGGGTTAATGTAGCTGCCCCACAATAGGAAAAAACATATACTATAAAACCAGGCCTCAAAGGAGGGGGGATAAAGCTAACATGTAAAAAGAATGGAACCAAGGTTTTAATCATATACAGTATATTATTTTCAATGTGAATATGGGCCAATACATCCACTGTGTCACCTGTGCCACTTCCAGTTCAATACTGCAATGTTGCCACCCCCCCAAAGCAGACTCCTCGTGTCTTTATTGGTTCTATGGCAAAACTAATACCCCCTAATCAACAAATGCCTGATTGCCAGAGACATTGAAAACCATTGCAATGCTTTTATTGATGTTCAAACTCAGTCCTGAACAGTCTGAAAAGGTTTCATATGTCTTAGTACCCCATGTCACAAGGCAGGGTCTCTCAGCAAGAGACAATTACCATCTGTGTAGGCAAAAGATTTGATAATTACTGGACCCACAGGTGTCTCAATACCTCTGAGTGCAGGATCCTGGTTGATCGTCTGTAGTACTGAATAAATACTAAACATGTGAAGAAAGGGGCTGAGGGGACATCCCTGCCTCACCCCTACTGTGACATGGCATGCAGACCCCAAGACTCTATTCACCAAAGGTGCAACTGTTGCATACCTATTTAAGAACTTAATATGTGCTGTAAAAATCTGTTGTGAGCCATACTTTTCTAGAACTGGGAAAATAACTGTTAGACTTTATCAAATGTCTTCCCCTGGTCTAGGGACAGAGGAACATCTTCCAATAAGCCTCCTTCCCACATTCAATAATTTCTCTCACAAAAAGTTAAATTATTTTTAATGCATCTTCCTGCAATGGCACACATTTGAGGCAATAATGTAAGGTGGGATGCTGCTGTTGCTAATCTTGTACCAAGGAGTTTTGTGAGTATCTTAATATCTGTATTTACCAAGCCAGGTTGATGCTCTTTTTATGTCTATTATGTCCCTGATATTAGGCAAACAGACATAATTCCCTGAAGCATGGTCCTACCAGAGGTCTGTCACAGCAACAATGTGTTGCAAAGTAAAAGTAGCACATCAACAAGCTCTTCCTCAAACAGCTTGCACAGTTCCCTGGCAGCCCATCGTTTCCTGGGGCTGTACTCATACTGAGTGTATGTATCTCTGCTAGAACTTCCTCCTTACTAATCCTTGACTAGATGGACATAAAAGCATCAGTGGGCAGGAGGACAGTGTAGGTCTTTAGAAAAGGAGTACAAACCCTTTCAGTTGTCTCTTCTGTCTTTCCAAAGTAATTTTAACATGGGTATTAATGATGATTTTTAACTCTGTAGGTGTAAAGTACTACAGAAAATGGCATTCTCATCCTTCAATTGTGACATAACCCTATGTGTAATTCTGTCTCTGCAGTCTTCAAATGGGCTGACCTGGGCTTTCCTGCTTTGAGTACAACACTTTTGTTCTTGTAAGAGGGAGATCATCCTCTGATATTGATATCAAATCCTTTTTTTTTTCATTAGATGTTGAATTTGAGGAGAAAAATCCTACTCAGATCCATTCACAACCAAACACAATTTCTGAAATTGATGATGGAGGTCCAGGTATTTCATTTTTTCTTTTACTTTCTATTTACCCTCTCCCTGCTTCTCGATGTCCCATACCATCGGGAGTCACCTGTGGTGTCTGCCCCTCTCTCAACCTACCTAAGCTTGTGGATGAACTCTCATGGAGATGTGGCTATACCATCCAGTAAGGTATGAGGTAGGGCCTGTACACCCCAAAATCTTCCTTGTTGTCATTGAGCACCCAGGCAGGAGAGGAAGGTGGAAGTTATGGGGTCTGCACCAGGTGCTCTGTCTCTCCAGGTCTCCGAGAACTGATTTTCCCAGTTCTAGGGGGCATGATGTGTGCCCAAAAGTCAAGGTGCAACCACTGACTTCTGTCATACCCAACCCCTCGGAATGGCTCTGTCACTTGCTGTGACTCTGGCCTCCGCCAGAGGCCATTCAAACACTAAGCCTCAACCCCCCCTTCCTCCCCAGCAAAAGTGAGCAGTCCTCTGCACACTCAAGCCTCCTCCTTCCAGCCAGCCCTCCATCTCTCAGATGCATTCCTGAACCCAGGTCAATGGCATCATGAGCAGTAGAGCTACCGTTGCACCGGCAGGCCAGCTCATATTTTTTCATTTATTTAATTTGTTAATTGGGTATAAGCAATGAACCTAGAGTCCTTTTTCAGGCTTGATCCTGGCAAATTATGGAATATAAAAAAAAAAATGTGTACAACATTTAAGAAACACTCATTTACCGTTACAAACACATAAATCAAACAGATACAATTGAAAAGAACAGTTTTTGTGCACAAATTCAGATATAACCCTTCCAGAATCAAGGAGCAGCTGCAGTAAAAGCACATGGACCAGCTCTACTTTTACAAGATGGAACATTAAGATCAACCCCCATTGATGACTGTAAACTAGGCAACATATCCCTGATTCAGAGAAAATCAGAGAGTGGGGAAGGGTTGGAGTGAAAAATATTTTTTTTCTAAAACTAAACAACCAAAGCAATATTGTATGCATTGTGCTGGGGTTATCCAACCAAGCTGTAAATATAAATAACAGTGGTATGTGCATGAAGGAGCTAACAAAACAAAACAGCAAATATTATAAACAACAGTAAAGTTTTGTACCCCCTTAGAGCTCAATAAAAGAAAGGCTAGATACATAATCAAAATGAGGTAAATGAGAACCAACAGCAATGGTATTATGTGATTCAAAAGAAAAAAAATCAACTTATAAAGGGCTCCAATTTTTTGATTAATATTATGACAAACAAACTTAATATGGTCATAAAACATGAGTTAGGGATCCAAAATAACTCCCAGATATTTAAACTCGGATACTTGCTCAATTAAATTACCTTGTTTGCAATAAAACTTAAGAAGAGGGCATTTGTTTAGCATGAAACATGACCCAAAAATCATAGATTTCATTTTCTTTGAGTTAAGAATGAGTAAATTTTTAGAAAACAAATTATGAACAGATGAAAAATCAGCCTGAAGATCATTAACCAACTTAGAAAATTCCATATCTGAAGAAAAAAGAATAAGAGAATAAGATCATCATCATGAAGTAATGAACGACCATTCATGATTACAGATGGAAGATAGTTAACAAACAAAGTAAACATAAAAGGCCTTAAAATTGACCCCTGAGGTACACCCCTATCAAGTTTACTAATACTAGACATCACATTAGAAACCCCAATGAATTAGAAATGATACATTAAATCATTTTCAACCCAGCAAAGACCATTAGATGACAAACCCAAAGATTTTAACATTAAGCAAAGCAGTTTATGATCAATAAGTTTGAAGGCCTTGGTCAGCTCGACAAACACAGCCAAAGTAAGGAAAATCTATGCCACTCAGGACCAAGTTTGTGAACCTGGCCAGCCTGCCAGTGCAGTGGATAGATTTGCAGCTGTGACATGGGTGAACCAGATTCGGGAATGGACTCAGTACACCCGAGGACCAGCTGGGGGTGCATTGAGCAGCCATTGCATACTCTCCACTTCCAAGGGGGGAGAGGATAGAATGACTTTGGTCTGGTGCTCCCGGGTGACCATGTCACACACTGCAGCTGAAGCTGGTGGGGTGTCAGATGGTCACACAGTCACATCGAGGGCATCCACCTTGACATGCCCCCACAAGAAAATAAAAAGTACCTCCAGCACGCCAAGTGATGCTGCCCATCCCAGTAGTGAATCTCAGGTACCCCAGCACATCTGTTACTGTGCAATGATGAAGTTGCACCGGGGAGGTTCTGAAGGCTCCACCCTGGGGGGCAATCCAGGGGGCACTGCGTCAGGGATAATGTCAGGTCCATTGGTGGGGGCAGAGCAGCTGAGGGGTCCACCGGGAGGATAAACAAAGCATACTAAGTTAGAAAAAAAAATTGTGAACCTGACCAAGGCTGTCCCAGTAGTTCCAAACCCCTTTTGAAAACAATGCTGCTGTGAACACAGAATATTATGTTTTTCCAAATAGTTATTGATTTGTTTGGCTACAATTTTTTCTAATAGTTTACTAATAGAATTTAAGATCAAAATAAGGTGGAAATCATCAACAAAGACAGCATGGGTTTTCTTAGGAACAGGTACAATCCTGGTGCACTCCAAATAGTAGAGAATTGAGAAATAAATGATAAATATAACACAAAGGAGAGGCAATATAAGAAGCAGCTAATCTAAGAAAATGACTGTCCAACCCAATCTTACAATCAGAACTGTTACCAGGAACAGAAGAAAGTAATTTAAGCACCTCACTAGTAGTGACATGCTTAAAGTAAAAAAATACTGCCAATTATGGGAAACATTTGCTCAGAAGGAAAGATGGGGTGATCAGGAAGGATGACCGAGCTATAATCAGTGAATTTTGAATTATGGGAGTTATTTCAAAGGACCCACGATCTCATTATCATTAACCTTCAAAAATCAAATTGTTCCTTTATCTTTAGTGTTAATCATGGAACTGACATTGCTCCAAAAACAACGAGAGTCAGATCAATCAAATTCTAACTTCTTTTTGTAATATTCAGTTTGGGCAGATCTAGTCATACATTTAACTCAATTCTTAATTTGTCTATACTGGGACAACAAATTAGCTGAAGGAAAGAACTTAGAAGCAGCCCAAGCCAATTCCTTTTGCTTTATCGTTTTCTTTATATTTTCAGAAATCCAGTTATATGGGGAACCTCTGACTCTCCTTGTGTGCATAGGAAAAAAAATTGCCTGAATGGGAAAAAGCTGATTATGAAGAAAAAATTCAAAGCCAAATCAACACTAGGCATAAGATCAAGATAAGATTAATCAATAAGTGATAACTCCAAAGCCAAATCAGAGATAACATTTGTTTTTTTTGCTATTTCTTTTTCTCTCCTCATTGCGGTAGCTCTTCTTTCTTCTGGAGAGAGCACCCAGACTGTTCCCCGGCATCCTTCATCTGGTGCTGGCCCATACCCCCCCGGGCTTACCCCCCTGGCAGGGCTGGCAAGGTTTCCTAACCCCCAACGGAGACCAGATCCAGGTAGTCAGCACCATGGCTAGCCGGGAGAACAGCTTGTGAGGCTCCCTCCATCATTTTCCACGGCAAGCATTTCCTGGTTTTCTCCTAGGAGACGAGGCATGCAATGATACCTGTGGAGTGAGCATGCATGCATCTGCACATGCTCCCTCCTAGCATCTGACCCATTTCCCATCTCCTCCCCTTTTTCTACACTGTTGGCACACTGTCCCCCAGCCTCCGCTAGGTGCCAGTCAAACACCAACCTCTGGCAACCCCCCCTCCCTGAAGAAGGAGAGCAGTCCATCAGACACTCAATCCTTCTCCTCTCCTGCCAGCCCCCAGCAGCCCATGCTCATTCCTGAACATGGGTCACTGGTGTGGCGCAAGGTAAGGTGTCCAGTGCCTCAGCACTCAGCGCCACCAGGCTGCCTTGATAACAACATTTTTAATATATTATGCTCTACCTTTTTTCCTTGCCAGGGTTACAAATGGATTTTTCCACTTCCTCTTAACATCCTCCCACCAATCTATTTGGATGTTATACATAATTGCCAAGGATTGTTTTTCCTTTAATAAAATCTCTTACCATGGCCACCATAACTGTGTCTGTTAACATGGAGCAATTTAGTCTCCACATATTAAGACTCACTTTGGGCTGAGAATTATGTCTGATTGTAATCCAATCAGTCTTGTGATCCAGTGTTTCAACTGGAACAGTTTTGCTGATCTGCTAAGGTTCATACTAATATTAAGGAATGAAAGGAGCAAGAAGGCAAAAGCCCATATGTGCTCTGTTAGTTAATCTTGGTAATACCTAAGAACACCACCAGATTGGATATGTTTTTCTAGCTTAATCTTAAATTTTGTCTTTGTTTTACTTATAATGACTTCCAATGGAAGGGAGTTCCAAGGGTTTACTACTCTTGAAGTATGGAATACTTGCTCTTATTATATTTAAATGTAGTTCCCTTGACTTGCATCTGATGTCCCCTTGTATCTCTATCACCTGGTTTAAATGGTATCCCTAATTCTGCTAAATGAAATGGGTCTTGCATTACATCATACATGAAAACTAAGGGCCAGATTCTAGAAGAGATATGCCTGGCATAACAGCAGTTACGCCAAGTAGAATGGCACATTTAGCAACTTAGTCCAGCAGTTGTGACATGCACGATTCTACAAAGTGGCCTGTGACATGTCACAGGCCACTTGCACCACACAGCGGTTATGCCAGCAGTTGCACCATAAACCCCCTGCGACATGGTGCTAGAGGGTTTACGGCAGCAGTTGTGCCCTATTCCAGAAGGGCAGCAACAAAGTCCCCAATGTCAGGATTCTACAAGAACCCCCAGAGGAGAACCAGCAACGTACGTTACACCAGCATTTAGCTGGTGTAACTTATGGACACCCCTGGGGATCCTGTATACCCGCCTGTAGTCATGCCACCTTGTCCACCCCATGCCAGCATACCCCAGTGGGGCCCTGCAGGGCTACCCATACCCCCATCTTCCTGAAACACCCATTGGCACAAGTCCCACAGGGCTGCCCATCCCCCTGAAACACTAGTTGGCACAAGCCCCACAGAGCTACCTATCCCCCATCTCCCCAAAACACCCATTGGTAGAAGCCCCACAGGGTGGCATTGCCATCCCCCCACCTGATCCCTGACCCCCAAGTTACTGGCCACAAATGCAGCAATTACCCTTGCCTGGTAGTCTAGTGGCCCCACCCTGTGGCAGCCACCCAGCACCCCCACTCGTCCCCAGCTGGCAGCTGGCACAGCTAACCCTCACCTCCATGGCCAGCCCGCCAACTGAGTCTGTATGAGTGCTACTGGAAAGATACACTCAGAAATAAATTTCTGAGTCGTCTTTCCAGTAGCACCATATGGAACTCAGTCTGTGGCTGGCGTGAAAGGTGAGAGGTGGGCTGTGCTAATCGCTGACTGGGGATGGGTGGGGGTTGTGGGCTGGCATGGCTGGGTAAATACTAGACTACCAAGGAAGGGTAATTGTCACATTTGTGACAGTGACTTGGGAGTTGAGGGTGGGTGGGGGATGGCAGTGCCACCCTGCAGAGCTTCTATCAACGGGTGTTTCAGGGGATGGGGATGTATCCTGCAGTGTTTAGTATAAAAGGGTATTTAGGGGGGCTGGGAGAGTAGACTTCTACGGGGTTTGTGACAATGTGCTTTTGTGGGATGGGGATGGGGTAGCCATGGCGGCTCTATGTGGCTCATTGAAGGGCTGTGGGATTTGGATACCCAAGGGACAGATGATCTAGGTTCGGCGGGGGTGGGCAGCCTTGCGGGGCACCTCCTGTGGCAAGCTGGGCAGGGGGGCAGTTCTGAACTGTGGTGTGGCTTGCAACATGCTCACCAGGTACACCTGCAGTTTGGCGTACCTGGCCACATGTCGCAAGTCGCAGGACTTAGCTGCAGAGACCCTGTCCCTTCTAGAATAGGGCACAGGGTCATTGTCGCAGTTGTGGGTGATGCAAGTTGCATTTGGCGGCAACCTGCGCCATCCTTCTAGAATCGAGCCCCAAGTCTCTTCATATTTGTCTTGTCTCTAGGGACATGAAATCAAGTGAATTTAGTCAATTATGATATCCCTTACCTTCCAATCAATCAATCAATAGTCTCAGTAAATTTTCTTTGAACTCTTTCTAGTCTGTCCCTTTCACCTTTCTTGGATGGGTATCATAACTGTTACACATATGCCAATTGAGGATGCACATGGGATCTATATAGGGGTTTCAGTACATTTTTATCTCTTGATACAATATTCCTTTTAATAGACCATATTATTCTATTTGATTTTGCTATAGCTTCATTTGTCTGAAGAAAGGTTCCCAGATTGTTAGATATTTGGATCACAGCTGTCTTTTGCTAGTTGACTCTACCATCGGTGACCCACATATAATAAATGTATTCATTTGGTTCTTTTTTCCCAAATGCATTACCTTGCCATTTTCTATATTTAGCTTCATTTCCGATTTGTTTACCCATTGAGATATCCTGTCCAGATCTTGTCGGAGGTATTCAACCTCAATACAGTTTTTTACAAGTACGACCGATCTTAGTGTTGTCCATGTATTCTGTGGCCCAGCAAGCCAAAAACACACTAACACTCCAATGCATCAGTGAAATTCAGTTTTTTAATGTGCAAAATGGACATCCTCTAATGAAGAGGTTTTAGAGCCTTGAACCACTGGGGCTGGTCAAGCTGTGGTTCATTTATCTGGCACTGATTTTGCACAAATATTGTGTGTTACTGTGAGTTTTACAAGTACCACCTATCTTAGTGTTGTCCATGTATTCTGTGGCCCAGCAAGGCAAAAACACACTAACACTCCAATGCATCAGTGAAATTCAGTTTTTTAATGTGTAAAAAGGACAACCTCTAATGAAAAGGTTTTAGAGCCTCGAACTGCTGGGGCTGGTCAAGTTGTGGTTCATTTATCTGGCACTGATTTTGCACAAATATTGTGTGTTACTGAGAGTTTTGCACATTAAAAAACTGAATTTCACTGATGCATTGGTGTGCTGGTACTCTTTTGCCTTGCTGTATCTTTTTTACCATCACCCAGTCCTAGGTGAGAGTGCAGCTACCTCAGCAATTTTTGTTTTGTGGCCGAGCAAGTTTATTCATTTGTCATATCTGATATGAACATTTGGAACAGAATTGTGCCCTGCACTGAATCCTGGTGGACACCTCTAGTCACTGTCCTGACCTCTGTTTCATGGCCATTGACAATCACCCTTTGATGCCTTTAAGATAGCCATTTAATGATACAATTTGTAATGAGATTATTAATCTCAGTACATTCCAATTTTCTTATAATAGCCCAATGTGGAGTGAGATCAAATGCTTTACTGAAATCTAGATGTCACAAGGAACATTGTTGACTAATGGCCTATTTTTTTCATGTTAATAACTGCACGGAGCTTGTCAAGCTTCTTGTTCATACTTCTGGCATTCAGCAGTAGCACACTTAGTTCAGTTAGCATTCTGTGTTTCTATCCTTGAATTCCTTTTTTTTGTTTCTTTTTTATAGCTATTTCTTGTGAGCATCCTCCCAACTTGTTTAGATTAAAGTGTATAGGTTTAGATACTGTTTTAATCTATCACCAAGAATCCTAGCCCCATTTTGATTCAGATGTAGCCCACCTTTAGTGTACAGTTCATTCTTGTTCCTGAACAATTTCCAATTGTTTATACTATAAGTAATACATTTTCAGTTTTGCACCAATTTGAATATCTAATATTAGTTCTTTTAATTGTAAGATTCTTTTTCCAGGTGTGCCCTTGGTAGAGGGGAAATACTTAATATTGCCACGTGGACACTTCTTGTTTTGAGACTTTTTTCTACTTTTATAAGATCTGTACAGATACAATTTTCATGTGCCTTTCCAGTGTTGTTGGTCCTACATAGAGAATAAAGGCTGATATCTTGGGTAATCTCAGTGTTTCCCTACTTTCTTAGATGTCTTGTACTAGTACTCATATTCCTGGTAGGCAGGTGACAATAGTATTTTCTCTATCACATTTACAAATATGACTGTCAGTAAGTCTGATCATCGAGTCTGCAATAACCAGTCCTTCAGAAGGGTTAATACCTTAATCTGCCTTAAACGGTCTAGTACATAGCAAGGGATAGAAATCAAATGCTCATAATCTGTTCTGGAGGATACTGCACCTTTATAAAAGGTGTGATCAGTAGTACCATGATTAACAGCAGCAGCATCCACTAGGAGAGCAGTGTTTACAATTTGTGGTAGATATGATGCATCACAGTATATTTTTTTCTGTTTTGACATCCCCCCGCCCCACTGGTATCACAAATACAACAGACTCCACCAAGAAGAATGCCATTTGTGGTGTATAAATATGGACAGATTGCTTTAAGTTACAAATTCTTCCATTTTTTTGTTTGTGATCAATAAATATTTATGATGTATATATCTATACCCTTATATTGTGCATCTTAGATTAAGATCCTACCAGGGACCAAATCAAACAATGTGAAAACTTTCACTGGGTAAATGGAGAAGAGTATACTTACTCTGGAACCTCTATCTTCCCTCACAGATAGGTAAAGAAATGCCACACCAGTGGCAACTAAAAATGAAAAGTCAGACCACATGTCTACAAATATGCAAGTGTTTAATATGCAAAAAATGCTCAAGAGCAAAAATTACTCATGGGCCCATTGTGCTATGCCCACAACAACAGGGTAAATTGAAATGACATTGTGTCTATTGTTTCATCTGGTCGGCTGCCAGATTTCATCAGAGATGATTAGTGAGCTGTTTCACACCCTCTTATTTAATGTTAGATTCAATGTGAACACATACAATTTTTTTTATCATGAAATATAAAAAAATGGCAACAATATAGCATGTAGCCAGGCACAAAATTTACAAGTGGTATTGCTGAGTCATAAATGGTGTAATAATCAGTTAATTTCCATAATTAGAATACAGTTGAAAAGTATCTCTCTCTTTTTACAACAATTATTTATAAAAAGTAGATTGCCCAAACACATTTCAATCATTTATACAAAGAAATTGTCAGATACTGGAAATAATATGGCCACACACTATTCAAGTATGGCATATTTCCATGGTTATGGAAACCCAGTGTGTACCATTTCATACAAATATTCTGATACTGATGATAAATAATATGTATATACAGTGGCATCCCCAGGATGAAACACACTTTTAACGCACTCTGCAGTATGCTGCAGCACACCTACTAAATAAAGCAATGTAATTTCAAAGGCAATTAGTCCTCTTTGTCATGCAGGAAACTGTTGCATTCTCTTTATCCTGGCAGTGTCACATTTTCCTGAATGACAAAGGGGACTAATTACCATTGAAATTACATTGCTTTATTCAGTCGATCTTCTGCAGCATTCTGCAGAGTGCTGCAAAATGCTGCAGAATTGCATTTTAGCCTGGGGGAACGCCACTGTAGGTACCAAATAATAGCAATACAGTTAGAGGCAACATATTTCATCATGAAAGATAGATGACCATAATGTTTTACAGACAGTAATACATTAGATCAAGGCCATATATGTCCTTTTAAAATGTATTACTCAAACAGCCTGAGACACACACAGAAACATACTGTGCTCACAAGAAAGCAACAAGAACAATATTGTCACTAAATCCTATTTCTTCCCATGCCCCCAGGGCAAATATCCATTAATATTCTCTTTGGCCACTCCTCCATTCCCAGTCCCCCCACTCCCAGGCTCATAGCCACCTTCTCAATTCCCTAAAAGGAAGTTTCATGGGCCTCACTTGTATATTTCATATGCTGCACAACTGCATATGCAGAGGCCCCCCCCCCGGACAGCTGTGATGTGTTCCCGCACACATGTCTTAAAGTCTCTTATGGTGAGGCCTGCATAAATGGCACCACAGGAACATTCCAGGAGGCACACTACCCCACAGGTACCACAGGAAATAAAATCCTTAAGTCTTATAGTACATTTTTTTTGACTGGCAATGGAGTCCGTCTTTTTAATGAATTGACAATATTTGCTCCATCTACATCAGCAGGTACCCGCCTGTGAAGGGGACAACCAGGTATGGTTATCAACATGCTGTGGTTTTTGAAAACTATGTACCACAACATCTCTAATGGTGTTAGGGTGATTGTACACTATATGGGACAGGGGGTAGTCTATTTTCAAGCCTACCATTAGGAACAAAATACCCCAGTTCCTAGTCACAATCTCCCTTACCTCATTGGCCCTTGAGTTTTATGTGGCTATAAAATTAAATTTTTATTGGTGAGTAGCATGACCTGATCTAATCCTAGGAGTCAATGTCTTCTCCCTTGGTTCCCCATCAACTGTTTGTACTTCCATATTGATACTGCAGGTACTATACCCTCTCACCTGAAAACGTTTGATCTGCTTTACGATGGACATAGTCTTCCAGACATGTACAGTTTCTCAGCATCTTTATCAGTAGGACCTTTGAGATATTTCTGATGAGATGGTAAGGGTGGCAACTACTTGCAAGTACAGAAATATGCTGCTACAAGCAGTGCTTATTTTGTATAAAGTGGTGCCTACCCTATCATCCTGTAACTTAAAATGTCTGAGTCCAAAAAAGCAATTCTTTCCTTTGAAATAGTGCTTTTAAATTTGAGGTGGTGGTTATTGTCTCAAGCCAATGTACAGACTCATGAAAAAGCTCCTCTGTACCCCACCAATTAATATATTGTCTATATAGTGATGCTACAAATCTAGAAATGATTTATATGGATTTTTGGCATCGCTATATAAGTACTGTTCTGCACAGTATCCAAAATATAAATTGGCGTAACTGGGGGTCATAGTGGCTCCCATATCTGTTCCATTTATTTGCCTATAAAATATATGCTGGAACAGGAACATAATACATAGCAATACCTACCTAGCTAGAGTGAACAAAAAATGGATGGGAATACACTGGTGCTGTTCACATTGGTCAAGAAAGTATACTATAGCTTCTAAACCATCCTGGTGTGGCATATTGGTATATAGTGATTCCACATCTAGGGTGGCAAAGAACCAACTCTCAGGCATATTGAGATTTTCCATTAATGTGATGACCTCCATGAGGTCTCGTATATAGGGCTTCAAACCAGTCAACATAAATGGACAAAGCTCAGTGAGTAAGCCATTTCCAGAAATTATGGGGTGACCACGTGGTGGAGAGGTTATTTTCTAAAACGTTTATAAATTTTTGGAAGAGAATATATACATGACACTACTGGGTGTGATATAGCCCCTGAAGAAGCCATGTCTCAGAGAAGTATCAGTTCACTCCTTATAGACTGCTGTACAATTCTGTGGTAAACATTCATGGAATTTAGCATCCTGAAACTGTCTGTTAATTTCTGTCACATATGTTGGAGTATCCATGATAACTATCCCATCCCTCTTATCCACAGGTTTAATAGTTATTATGGTGTCCAAATCCAGTACATCCAATGCCTCCCTCTCAACCATTGAACAATTAACATATGTGTTTTAAGATTTCAGTTTGTATGACCTGTTCTAAGTTCTGTTGACCTTTTTTTAACAAAGGTACTACTAGCAGGTCCAATAGTTGGACAATATGTTGGGTGAGGTCAAGCAGGGGTAAGTTCTTGTGTTACCACATGTGTTTAATCCAAGTCACTAATATCAATGTTAGAGGAACTCACAGTCAGATCTTCACACATATCTGAGTTGTCAAAAGTTGCTTTGAGTGAATGTGTCCTACCCAACCAGTACAAATCAGATATGGTTTGGAACTGGTATACATCCATAGTTGGGGTGAATGATAATCCCTATTTAAGAATCTCTTCCTCCACATTACTTAGTGGTCAGTGAAATATGTTGACTGCTGCTGACCCAAGGCTTTAGACAATGGTCCCTGCTGAATGAATTCTTAATTTTGGGGCCTGTGTAAGTAAGCAGAAGTCAGTGTTTTGGGTTGACTTTTCTTAGTGTAACTTTTATTTGCCAGGGAGGAAATGTAGCTGGGAGAATATTTACAGTTATTTGTGACTAGACCTGTTACTTAAACTCTGTGAAATGGGTGTCTGAAATGAAGGAAGACACTCACTGGGGTGGTGGGTCAGAGTTGTACTTTATTTTTTCTGGAGGGCACAGGCTTAATCCCACCCTCACTGCCCCTCACCCCACCCATCACCCATCCCAAGTGCAGCTTTTCCTTTATATCACAGGTTCTGACATCACTTCCCCAAAAGTCCAAAGGACATTCACCTGTGCATATCCTTAAAGGCACAGCAAACTGAATAGGGGATAAATACACTCACACACTTGCACACACTAACAAAAAAAAAAGAAAATATCTTAAACAGGAAGAGAGAGAGACATGTGGGGAGTGGTGAAATGCACTGGCTGTGGAGCAGCAGTCTTCTGGAAATGTTCTGGAGGCTGCATTGCTGCTCTATTTGCATGCACCTCTCTGGTCTGAGTTAGGAGGTTGCCTGTCTCCATGCTGACCTGGTGAGGATTCAGGAAACCTCCTCCCCCACCCAGGGTCCACGCTGGCCACCACCACTGCCTCAGAGGTTGCCAAGAAAGAGGATTGGTTGTACTGTGGTGGGCTCAGGGAGGGTGAGGGTGGTGGAACAGAGACACATCCCTCCAGTTGTGCCTCTTTATGATTCATTCACCATTCTGGCAGAGCGTCGTTCCTCTATGGAGGCACCCACAGTGGAGATCTAGGAGGATGCTGGGAACCTCCACAAAGGAGACCCACAGGAGGGTGGCACAGGATTCCAAAGGGGAAGCAAACAACTCTTGGTGGGGGACTCAGTCAATAGGCTGGTAGAACTGTGGGAGGGAAGAGAGAGGGAGGTAAGATGCCTGCCCAGTGCCATGGCTTGGAGGGACAGGAAGCGAATCATCAGGATCATGGGAGCAGCTGCACAGGGGAGGAAGCTTGATGTCACTGTCCACCTAGGGACAAATGGCCTGGCTGAGAATGGGATCAGAGCAGTGCAGCAGGTGTTTGTGGAGTTGTGTAGGGGCCTTAGGCAAGGGGCATGCATGGTAACTTTCTCAGAAGTGCTACCTGTCTATGGCATGGGTGAGGCTTGGGTACTCTGCACCATGGGATTCAATGACTGGTTGAAAAACTGGTGCAGAGCTCAGGGATTTGGCTTCACTGGAGACTGGGGGGTCCACCTGGAGGGATACAGGCCTATACTACCATGATGGTCTGCATCTGTCAGGAAGGGAAACCAGAATCCTAGGTGATAGGCTTAAATGCTTTATTGGCATGCATTTAAACTAGCCAAGGGGGAAGGCACTGAAAAGAAGCAGGGAAATCCCCCTACTAAACAGGGTAGTTAGTGAAGTAAACACAAAGGTAGAGAAGTTGATAGGGATCAGGACAGGTATAAATCCAGAAAAGGCAGTAAGGACAGGGATGGGCATAAAAGGGGTTATGCCATCAAAAAATGGAGGGTGATGAGTACCAATGCTCATAGTCTGGGTAACAAGCTCTCTGAACTAGTGGTCTTCATGGAAGAGGGATGTCTGGATATCGTGGCAGTCACAGAAACATGGTACACAGAGAACCATGACCAAGACCCCCTGTTCTCTGCCGCAAACTGTTGTAAATTCTACAGCAGGGACTCTGAACTTCTTCGGCACTGCTAGGTCAAATTCTATGGCAAGGTTTAAAGTTCTGTGGCACATTTATATATAAATAATACAGAGCCAGCTTTTCAGTTTTGGGGAACCCCAGCAAGGATGGACTGTAAGGAGGATCTCTGACTTCCACCACATAAACGTAAGCTACATAATTTCCCTTAAACTTTCAGTTTTATTCTTTTGCTTTTCAGAAGCTGTCCTGGATCTGCATATTTATCTAACTCTGTTTAGAGCTTATTGCTATGTCATGCAACATTAACGGCTACTGGCAGGCACTGCCTCAACATACTGGCAACAAAGAAAATAGCTGAACAGTTGTTCTCCAAGAGACAGCTTGAAGTAGACTAGCCATGGAGCACTCAAGACTCCCTTCCTCTGTGAACACCTGTCAAGGGCCCCATACACAGTTGTAGTTGGGGTGGCAGGTTAATGATGCATATACAGACTTCCCCATACTGCCACCCTAAAAACTGCCATATATTAAAAATATAAAATATTAAACATCAGCAGTGTCAGCATGATTATTTTTATCTTTTTTTCTGTTTATTTCACTCTTTCCTTGTTTAGTTGTCACATTTTGAATTAATAATCTTTAGCTTTGTTGTCATCTTTCTTACATTGGCTTCATTTTTTTATTTTATTTCATGTGAACCTAATTTCCCTAGCCTGAAAGCCCTGGCATCTGCATGGTCCTTTGGCCATGGGCTGTCCTAGAACAGGTAATCTCAGGTTCACACCTAATCATGGATTGCCCTCATGGAATCTTGATGCACTACTACTAGCCTAGCTGCGAGGATCAACTAGCTTTTTGCATTTTCGCTTTTTTTTGTTCTGCCTCTGTAGTTTTATTGTCTATGTTTCTAAGTCAGGCAAAGTTTCCCTTCCCCCAGAGGAAAAATAGCAGCTCTCTTTTTCCCTCTCCAAAACCTTGTAAAAGAAAATCTTTCACCTCCCCCACCTCCCCAATGGCAGTAATGCTATCTCTTCCCCCAATCTACTTAATGGCAGCAATAATTTGTTCTCTCTCCCCTCTCTTCCTCAGACCTAATCACTGCAATGATCTCTTTACTCCTTCTTCCCCATAAGGGTAGTAATGCACTTTGCAGTCTCCCCCTACCATAGACCTAATGGCAGCAAGATATTTGCTCCCCTCCCTATCATGATCCTGCCCCCAAAAGTCTTGCCTCATCCCATTTTTTAAAATCCAGTGTAGCCCACCTTCACCCATCTCAGCACCACTACGCACTCAGTAAGAAAAAGGATGGTATCTGCAATGCTCTCCAAACAATTTTATCACAGAATGTTACATGCTGGGGGCTGGCTGTCAGACTAGAGAAGTAGAAGAGATAAGGCTGCCAGTTAAACAGAGCCACAATTTGAATTATTCAAACTGGGGTTGGGCTACTCTAGATTTATTCTTTTGTAACCTTACCTGGTAACCAAAGAATAGAAAGAAAAATGACTACTGTATTGAATGGTCAAGCTATCTGGGCTAAAAACCTAGAAGCTGCACTGATGGTCTGAGTAAATCTATTTGTTCCTCAGTGGCATTTTTAGTTGTAGAGCAGTAAGCTTGAAATCTGTCTTGCCACCCTTGCATATTGTCCTGGAGCAACATTTAAACGTTTAAAAATAAAAAAAATGGTTCATCTGCAATGTCGTTATGACTTTCCCTGCTTTCTCACTTTGTTTTTCTCTTCCCTTGTTTAGTTTCCACATTTTATAATACAAACTGCTATAAAAGACATATCCAGCCATTACCATGGACCTTAACACGGTCCTGCTGAATACAGAAGAAATAGGTATAAGATGTGATTCTTGTGAAATGTTTACTATTAAGCCAGAGGTAATGTTTGAAATATTCACTTGTAAATTATGTAAAGAAGTAAATGAATTACAAATCGAGCTGGTAAACAAGGATCAAGAAGTAAAGCAATTAACTAGGCAGCTAGAGGAAGTAAAGAGAAATGTCATTAATAAAACAATAACTAATGAGGGCACTAGTCAAAAAAGACAGAGGGATGGACAGGAAGTATAGGATGAAGAAGAGGAGGGATAAGCAAGGGGGATTGGACCACAGTAACCATTAGACAAAAATATAAAAAAGGTAGAAGGGTGTTAGGCATAATGGACCTCCAAAATAGATACGATCCACTAAATAGCCTGATGGATAGTATCACAACCCAGACGCAAGAAATCCTTGACATGGCTAGCAAAGGTAAACCTATAGAGCAGGAACAACCTAGGAGAGATGAACAATCAGGACTGATAATCGATATAGGTTTTCAAAATGAGCCCCCAAAAGAGAATAACCATGACTTACTAGAGGTACAATATCAAAAACCACAAATTGATACAGATGTACAAATCCAACCTTCTATTGAGAATAGCCAAGACCACTTTGAGTGCAAATATATATCTTGGGTGATTCAATGATAAAGTATATTAATATGTACTCTACTTATGGGAATAAATCAAACACAACTAGCTGTAGCTATAGTGGAGCTAGGCTAGCTGAAATTATTGGAATGATCCCTAATATCCTGAAAGATACTAAAACACCTAAATTAGCCCTGATTCATGCAGGGGCCAATGATTTGGGGCACAGAGAGGTGGCTTACCTAATTAAAGATACTGAAGCAATGTATAGTATGGAAAAGAAAACAGACACAAAGTTTAATTTTTCAGAAGTGCTCACAGTTCCTAGGGCATGAGTACAGAGAACAAAATGTATTAAGGAGTATAACAACTGGCTCAGAAGGTGGGGTCTGACTAACAACATTTAAAGTATCAAAACATGGGAAATCTTTGATTCTAGGCCTAACCTCTTCTGTTACGATGGTTTCCACCCAAATAAAAAAGGAACACAATTATTGGGGAACATTTTCCGTAACACAGTAAATAATCAAACCAATGAGCAAAAAAACTAGAATCTAAGGGGTCTAGGGCTCAAATAAGTAACACAATCAGGACAAACCCACAAAAAAATAACATGCTAAGTAAACAAAAACTTAATATGTTCATGGTAAATGCAAGAAGCCTAAGTGGTATTAAAAAGGATGAGCTTGAGCTCATTATGAAACAGAAAGGAATTGATGTGGCCACCATAACTGAAACATGGTGGTCTGATGACACAGCCTGGAGAAGAACTATTCTGGGGTATACAGTATTTTATAAGGATAGGGTTGATAGAACAGCGGGCACAGTAGCAATATGTGTTAAAAAGGATATCAAGTGTACACAATATAATAGGGGCACCTAGCAGACAGTGGGAATGAACTACTTTGGAATGAACTACAAATCAAAAATAGGAAAAATCTGCTTATAGGAGTATGTTGTAGGCCACCCAATACTAGCATGGAGGGGCACACTAAATTAGTAGAGGAAATAAGGGGCACAGTAAGAAATAAGGATATTATTATCACAGGCTACTTGAATATGCCAGACATCGACTGGAACACAGGGATAGCTACACACAGACAGGAAACACTATTGATGGAAATATGCCATGATCTAGAATTGAACCAAGATGATAAATAAACCCACCAGAAATAATAACATCCTGGACCTGGAACTTTCTGATATACCTGAATTCATAAAAGACATTGAAATAAATTAACCATTAATCAACAGAGATCATAATACAGTTGCCTTTAAGGTTATTATGAACTCCCTAAAAATGAAGGTGCACACAACCATTAAAAATGATAATTAAGCTGACTTTGACAGGATTAGAAAGGAATTAAAGGAATGGACATGGGATAATACAGAACTGACAAAAGAGGAACTGTGGCTCAAGATAAAAGGAAAGCTAATAGAATTAGAAAACAAATATATCCCAGAAAGAGCCATTTACAATCGGAAAGGGAAGGTGTCAGTCTGGTACATGCATAAGGTTAAAACACAACTACAAAAACAGAGAATATAATAATAATAATAAACTTTATTAATAAGGCGCCTTATCAAAAACCAAGGTGCCTAACAATTTTAAAATCAAACCAGACATCAATACACTAACATTAAAATAGCAGCATACCATTCATCAAAAGGAAGATCAGTCACTAAATGCCTGGTGCCACAAAACAGTTTTTAAAGATTGCTGGAATGCCTCCACAGTTGTGCACTCCCATAACCAATGGAGTAGAGAATTCCAAAGGGTAGGGGCTTCATACATAAATGCTCTCGCCCCTGATGATTTCAAACACACCTTTATAATCTATAGCAACCCCTTGTAAGTCAAGTGGAGTGATTGTCCAGGGCGGTAAGGAACCAGGAGCTGTTTCAGGTAATCCAGGCCCAGTCTGTGTAGGGCTTTAAAAGTCAGCAAATCAACTTTGAAGTTGATCTGCCACTGTACTGGCAGCCAGTGCAGTTCACGCAGCACAGGCGAAATATGACAGGACCGAACAGATCCCATTGAAAGCTGGGCTGCCGTGTTCTGCGCCAGCTGCAAGTGGCAGATTTCAACCCCAGGAAGCTTTAGGTAAAGGGAGTTGCAGTAACCTAAGCGCGAGGACACAAAGGCGTAGACCAAAGTAGGAAGGTCACCTGACAGATCCAGATGCTTAATCCTGGTGATATTCCTAACATGATAAAAGGAGGATTTGATGACAGCCGACACCTGCAAATGCAGGGTCAGCCCTTCATCAAAAATTACCCCAGGCTACACACCCATTCAGAGGTTGGGAGTGAAACACCACCAAGAAAAAGTCCCTTGGGCGAACCAACCCCCAACCCCCCTGTCCGGTGACCTGGGTCCACAACCAGCACCTCAGTTTTTTCTGAGTTTAACTTCAGCCAGCTGGAATCCATCCACTCCTGGATTTTTTTCAGACAGTTATTAAAGACCAAGAGACCTCCATCCTGGTCAGGTGCAAAAGAAAGGTAGAGCTGGGTATCATCAGCATAGCAGTGAAACCTCAGCCCATACCTTCATACAATGTCTCTGAGGGGTTGCATGTAGAATGAGAACAACATGGGTGACAGCACTGAACCCTGAGGAACCTCACACAACAGAGAAACAGGGTCTGAGGACAAGACCTCAGACGCCACTCTCTGTGTTCTTCCCATGAGGAACGATGTAAACAACCTGAGGACTGTTCCCGACAGTCCACAGATATGCCTCAGGTGATCAAGCAGCACCCCGTGGTCCACGGTGTCAAATGTTGATGAGAGATCCAGAAGAACCAAGATGGAGCTGCTCTTCCAAAATCTAGCCATTAGGAGATCATTGAGCACCCGAACCAGCGCTGTCTCGATACTATATCTCTTTTGAAAACCGGACTGGAATGGTGCATAGATTTCATGGATGGTCAAATGGTCTTCCAGTTGTGTTGCCACTACTTTCTCAATCACCTTCCTTAAAAAGGGAAGTTTAGAGATTAGTCTGTAGTTTGCATGGCAGTCTGGGTCCAAAGTAGCTTTCTTCAAGAGTGGTGTCACCACTGCCTCTTTCAGGGAGCTAGGAAACTCTCCAGATTCCAAGGAGCACCAGATAATCCATGCTAGGACCGGACCGATGACATCACTACAACCCAAAATCAGGGAAGGTGGTCCAGGGTCCAAACTACAGCACGTAGGGCACACACCCTGGATGATCCGCACGACATCCATGAACTCCAGTCGGCTAAAGGTACTCCAGGAAGGCTGAGGAGCAGTAACCTCATACTGATCAAAAGCAATGCCCATAGAGTGTGCTGGTTGAAGTACCACCCTGATGTCAGCCATCTTAGTAGCAAAGAATTGAGCAAGTTCGTTGCACTCTAATTGCGAAAAGGCTTTCCAGACTTGTAGACAGGCTTGGTTGCACAGTCTGTCCACAGTTTGGAAAAGCTGAGCTGGTTGATTCTGAGCTGCTACAATCTCCCCAGACAGGAATTATGCCTTCTTATGGGTGATTGCAGGTTGATTGGCTTCATAATGGTCTATCAATCTAAGGCTGTCGGTATGGAGGGCGGACGCCTGCCAGCAAAGCTCTAACCTTCATCCTAGTCTCTGCATCTCCCTCAGAGTCCCATCAAACCATGGTGATCAAGGGTGAAGGGAGACAGGATGAATGTGGACTGGAACAATGGAATCCAGAGCTGCCGATATGGCTGAATTATAGGCCATCACGAGGGTCTTGGGGTCACTGCTTGCCACCAAGAGGGACGAAATGTCAAGCACTGCCGCTAGGCTGTGAGAACTTATATCTCGTAAAGGACGGTACCTAACCATCTCCACGGGGTAGGCCTATGAAGGGGGGTGCTAAAACTAAACCCCACAGTGTAATGATAAGACCACCCAGCTGGTTCCACCCCCAAGTCAGAAGTTTTGATCCCTAGGAGGAAGACTACATCAAGGGAGTGTCCATGTTTATGAGTTGCAGTGGTAACCACCTGTGTGAGGCCCAGAGATGTCAGCAAGTGGAGGAAGTGCTGACCAAATTGTAAAAGTTCATCATCGACTCAGGCATTGAAGTCATCCACAACCATCAGTCTGGGTGACCCAAATGCCATGTCAATGATGAAGTCCACCACTTCCTTAAGAAATCGCTTCTCATCGCCAGGCGGACAGTAGATAAGGGCGATCCAATAACCTACACCTGCTATTATGGCACACTCGAATGACTCAGCCTCCTCAACTAGTACACTCATGAGGTTAAGTTCGGTCTTGAAACAGACTGCAACCCCCCCCCGCAGTCCAGTCTCGGGTGGTGTATCACTGAGTACCCGGCTTGAATTAAAGCCTCCAAAATAGGGCCAGAGTTCTCATTCAGCCAGGTCTCAGTGATGCATGCCCGGTCCACTATTTCAACAAGATCTGCAATAATTGCAGTCTTGTTCTTCATGGACCTGGCATTACATAACACTGCCCGAGTTGGACGATCCTCCTGGGCCACCTGAACCACCTGCCCACCACAATCGGTAGTGCCCTTGGGTATGGAAACCAGACATGGAGGATCATGTTCTGGGTTCCATTTTGCCCCAGGGCATCTCCTGGATCTTACCACCCCAATACAATGACCCCCCCTCATTCATCCTCCACTGTTTTCAGCCCCCAACCCCCTTACATCTCCTACACACAAATCCAGTGCTCTGCTGCACTGGTAGGTTATAAACTGAAGGGGAGGAGTGAAAAAAGGGTGGAGTGTGCGGAGAGCAGAGGGTGAGTAGTGCACAACTGCGGGGGCAGGCATCCAACACATTCAACGAGACTCAATAAATAAACAAAATCTTCCTTAAACCAAATAAATACCCTCCAAACCCAACCCTCGACCAAAGCAATATTATAGTAAAAATAAAAGAACCAAAATTATAAAATCAGAACAAGCCAAACAAACACACTTGATGAAAAATAAAACTAAAACAATCCCCAAACTTTATAACTAAAATAAATTAAATTAATAACCCCTATTCCCCTTTTCCCCCAATAAACCACCCCTAATTAACAGAAAACAGTTTTAAAATGTTTATAGTGTAGAAATTATAGTCTCCAGTTGCAGTCTTGGATTATTTCCCTCTCACAGTGCTCTCACCAGTGCAAGATAAAGATTTCAGTACTTTTCTGACCCCTCTCACAGGGCTGAATTGTAAAGATTCCAGTACTTAATAACTAAGGGAAAAAATGCTCAAAATATTACGTTTGGACTCAAGTACATAACAAACCTCAAAAAAGGAAATTGTACTTCACCAGATTATGCAGGAGCTCAAATAGGCATTAATCCACATATAGCGGGTACCAGACTCCTCTCAGCCAGCTGTTAAGCTACCTTTGATCTTTATGTATGGATCAGGCTCTCCCAGACCTTCATCTCAGTGGGCCAAGATCGACCCACCCTCCGGTGGGACCCTTGTTCCGCCTAAGGGAAAAAATCCACTTCACCACCCTCCAGTAGCGACAGCGGCTATCCCTCCATTTGGGCTGGGGGCCCTAATCCCTCTTCAAAAATTTCAAGGAAGATCCTCCAATAGATCTTACTACATGCACCCCTTCAAAAAGCTTCCTCCCGGCTTGTCCTTTTCAGAAAAGATGCCAATGATTTTCCTCTTGCTTGGTCCCACTGGGCCCTCACCCCAGCTAGAAACCGCTAATGGACACAATGTTCCCCGCTCGTTTCTGTTTCATGACAGCCCCAGCAATAAAGCCTTCACCGCTATATCCTCCACACAATCCTCTGGGTACTATTCTGTTCCACTCCACCTTCTATACTACTCCTTCGACCTCTGCCAAATCTGGGAAGTATTTTCCTCTAAATGACAATGTTGTAAAGGCAAAAACAGCTCTCCTACATTAGCTGTTATATTGTTCACTGTGTTATGCCGCATTTACTATACAGTGCTCACAAAGACGCTTCGAAGACACTCACATTTTCTAACTATCTCACTGTGGATCCTGACTAACTATGAACAACACTTTCCACCAAATTTCTTTAAAGAAATACTACAAATACTAAATACTAAAAAATGTCTAAAAATGGAGAACCAGTTCTGCACTAAACTTCATCACACCCAGCTTGGTGGCCATCTTTGGGCAGAACAGCATATTGTGCAATGAAAAAGGAGAACAAGCCATATAAGATACATATAAACAGCAGCTACATTTAAGCAAACAATAAATCAAACAGGGGAAACCTAATGCTGAATTTAGATTGGCAGTAACGAAGGACAATGGCAAATCATTTTTCTCATATGTCAATAACAAAGCACCAGATATGAATATAAGTCCCCTAATTTTATGTGACAGGGAATGTTCAGACCCAAAACAACAGGCTTCAATCTTTAATGAACATTTTTGTTCAGTGTTTGAAAAGGAAGCAGGTAAGGGTAGTAAAAAAACGAACTCCAGTACCAGTCGGGAAAAAATTATAATAATGTACTACTATACATAACAAAGGAGGAAATAATCACAAAATTAAGGAATATAGATAAAACAAAATCTGCTGGCCCTGATAACCTCCACCCAAGACTGCTCCGAGAAGTTAGCTCCTGGTTAGTGAACCCACTATATAAACTATTTAACCAGTCATTTAGATCAGGTGAAGTGCCAAGGGACTGGAGGTCTGTGGTTGAGATGTCCATCCATAATGGGGGAAACAAGACAGTGGTTGGTAACTATAGGCCAATCAGCTTGATGGCCATCATATGTAAAATACTGGAAGCCATTATCAAAGATAAACTGGAGAGCAAAAATATAAGGGATGAGACCCAGCATGGCTTCAAGAAAAATAGGTTCTGTCTTACCAGCAACTTGGTATTCTATGAATCAGTGAGTAGGTCTCTAGACAACCAAAAGCCTGTAGATATTACATACCTTGACGTAAAAAAGGCATTTGATAAAGTGTTGCATACCATATTAATAGGAAAAATGAAGAGGATCTGAATAGATGAGATATTAGTTACATGGACAGAGGCTTGGTTGAGTGGCAGATCCCAGAGGGTGAGGATACAAGGTTACATGTCAGATGAGGGAACAGTGACAGGTGGAGTTCCCCAGGGCTCGATACAGGTTTCTGCTTTGTTCTCCTTATTTGTAGCAGATATGCACTTAGGAACAAGCTGCACATGTATTAAATTTGCAAACGACACAAAATTGGCAGCAGAGGTAGTGGCACCGATGGTACCCAGAAGCTACAGCAAGATCTGTTACATTTAAAGAATTGGGCTAATAGTAATAACATGTTTTTTAACATGGATCAATGCACTGTCATGCACATAGGAAAAAACAATACTTGGGGTACTTACTAGACCAGTGACTTCAGAAGGAAAAGAGGAGCAGGGAGGAGTGGAACACTGGTATAGTGATAGAGGAAGATAGAGTGAGGGAGGAGCTGCTGGCATTGAAGGTGGACAAATCACCAGGCCTGGACAGAGTACATCCTAGGGTACTAAAGGAACTGGCTGAGGAGCTGGCAGGGCCACTGGCAGACCTATTTAATAGTTCACTAGAGTCAGGCATGGTACTGCAGGACTGGAGAACAGCACATGTAATGCCCCTCCACAAAAGAGGTCCCAAGGATGACCCAGGGAATTACAGACCAGTCAGTTTGACCTCCATTGTGGGCAAGCTCATGGAGACCATACTAAAGAAAAGGTTGGTGGAATATCTAGAAGAGCATGGTCTGCAGGATGAGAGGCAGCATGGGTTCATGGGGGGAGATCATGTCAAATAAATCTGATTGACTTCTTTGACTGTGTCACTGAGATAGTAGATAGGGGCCAAGCAGTAGACATCCTCTATTTTGATTTCAGCAAGGCCTTTGACTGTTCCCCACAAAAGGTTGATCGGGAAGTTGGTGGATCTTGGGGTTGTGGAAAAGATGGCCCGATGGGTGGAAAACTGGCTGAGGAACAGAGCCCAGAGGGTGGTTGTGGGGGGGGGAGAGTTATCTGGCATGAGAGAGGTAACCAGTGGGGCCCCACAAGGCTTGGTGCTGGGGCTAGTGTTGTTCATTGTCTTCATTAATGACATTGGGGATGGCATTAAGGGCAAAATGTGCCTATTTGTGGATGACACCAAGCTCTGTGGGAGAGTGGACACAACTGAAGGGATACAGAACAGACAGGAAGATCTGGAAAAGCTGGGGAAGTGGTCCAGGATCTGGCAGTTTGGCTTCAATGCCAAGAAATGCAATGTTATGCATATTGGAGCCAAGAATCCCAGGGCGGAGTACTACCTGGGTGGAGTCTGAGTATCTGCATCAGAGGAGAAGAAGGACCTGGGAGTGATGATCACTAGTGACCTGAAGCACTCCACATAGTGCAAGAAAGCAGCAGTAAAGGCAAACAAGATGATGGGATGCATATCTAGGGGGGTCAGTAGTAGGACAAAGGCAGTCATACTGCCTTTGTACAGGTCATTGGTAAGACTGCATCTATAGTATGGAGTTCAGTACTGGTGCCCACACCTCAAAAAAGTCATTAACCTGCTGTAGAAGGTCCAGAGGAGGGCTACAAAGATGATAGTCAGCATGGTAAGGTATATGAAGAGAGGCTAATGGCACCAGACATGTACTCTCTGAAAGACAGGGGAGAAAGAGAGGGGACATGATTAGGACCTTCAAGTACTTGAAAAGGATAAATATGGTTGATAAGGAGAGTCTCTTTAAGTGGAGTAGCAACCATAACACAAGGGGGCACAGTCTTAAGTTGGAGGGTGGGAGGTTTAGGAGGGAGGTGAAGAAGCATTTCTTCACAGAGAGTGTGGTGGACACTTGGAATGCACTGCCAGAAGAGGTCATCTTATTGAAAACAGTGGGCAGCTTTAAGAGAGGCCGGGATAGGCATAGGGGGAAGGTAAGGATCATGGATAGGTAGGATGGGAGGAGTGGGGAGGGAGGGCAGGAACATTAGCTCAAGCTGTGGACCCTGCGATATGAGCAGACTAGACAGACCAAATGGCCTTCCTCTGCTGGCTTCTTTGTATGTCCGTATGTTCGTATGAAAACAACACAATCAGAGAGGGATCTGGGGGTACTAATCACAAATTATTTGACTTTGCCCATTGTAATGAGGTTATAAGAAAAAGTAACTGCATCATGGGATATATTAAAAAAGCCTTTGTCTCCGGGGATAGATCATGTATGGTTTCCCCGTTCAAATCACTGATTAGGCCACACCTGGACTACTGTTACCCTCTGTGGAGTCCTTAACTAAGGAGGGATGTGATGAGTTAGAGAGGATCCAGAGGAGAATGACCAAGATGATCTATGATATTAGTGAGCAAATCAAGGCTACAAATACTGGGAGTGTACTTCCTAGTACTGAGGCGTCGTAGTAGTAGTGGCAATTCATTACTTGTGTATAAACTGATAGGAGATAATATACTAATGGAAAACATCGGAATAATTAAGGCAGAAAGAAAACACTTTCTAAAGAGCAATAACCAGCAGCTTAAACTTACATATCTCAAAAGGAACCTGAGGAGATACTTCTACACACAGAGGATAATCCTGCTTTGGAATGAACTTTCAAAGGAAATAGCAGAGGCACAAACATTTACAAGCCTTAAAAATATATTGGACAATTACCTACTTAAAAAAATATATATATATATATATATATATATAATAAAACAGGCACAGATATCCTGATCATATGGGAGACAGACATAATAGACATTAGTCTTCTGTCTAACAAACCAAGTATAAGACCAAGTATAAATAATCTTTAGCTTTTCACTTTTCTTACCTTGGCCTCAACTTTTTAATTCCTTCAGTCTATCCAACATTCTCTCATTCTTTTTCTGCCCCAACAATTGCTTTATTTACTTAGCTGTCCATTTGCTTGCATTTTGTATAATTTACCTTTTTCTTCCCTAGGCACCAGAGTTGACCCATCAGGTTGGCAACCTCACAGCCCCATCCACAGCAATCACTTGTGCTCTAAACCCCATGAGGATAGCACCCCCAGTGCACTTTACTGTCTCATGGTTTTAGAACAGGTAAATCTCACCACTGCCCATCTCAACCCCACCACTTTCCTAACAAGCCTTGAGAATGCCATTGTGTGGTCTTGTAGATTTTAATGTACAGTATGCCATTATCCAGCCCAACACTTTTCAGTGATCCTCTGCCTCTTTCTGTCTCAAAAGTATTGGGAAGACTCCTCTTAGACATTACTCTGCCCCCTCTCATAAAACAAGAACACCAACCCTGCATATCTAAGTCCCAAGAGACTCATTGAATCACTCTGTTTTTTATATTAGCACCCTTTTTTGGTCCAACAGTGTAGGACAATCCTTTGCCTCTTCCTATTACTGCTGGACCCAAACGCTGTATTTATGCCCTAGTATGGCTTTGTGTGGGCCCTTGAAAGCACTACTGGGATATGAAAAAAAGCATTCTAGCCCACTAATAGTGATAAGAAAAGACAAAGTATTATCAGGCAGCTTTGGACCAAAAATGGGGTGCCAATATAAAAAAATAGGGTCACCCTAGGGTGCTCTCAGGGTTGGATGGCAATGGTTTGAGGGGTTGGGGTGAATTTTAGTTCTTATAAAGCTAGAAGCAGGCAGAATAATTGCTTGAAAGGAGTGGTGTCAGGCTCTATCTACCTTACTGAAGAAATTTCTGTGCAATTTCTGTGGCCAACCCCAAATTCTACGTCCAGCACCAAGTTCTGCAGCAGGTCATAATTTCTGGAGTAATGGCCACGTGTTGCAGAACACATAAGGGTGTGCACCAAGAAAGTGATGCTCTCAAGCAAAAGCAGATAAACACTAACAGAAAAGCTTGGACACTCACCACCACATAGTATGCTGACACCGTATTAAAAAGAAAAAAGATTTTATTTCATATAATACATAAGCCTAATGCATTTCTGGTCCATGACTTGACCCTTTCTCAAAGGCTGAATTTTCAAACCAAGGAAAAGTGATCTAATAGGTCAAATGCTATGATGACATCATTCCATCAATTAATTCTACAAACCCACTCTTTCCAATTCACATTATCTATATCTTAAATAAAAATGGCTAATTAAAAATGCCTTACTATAACAATTTCTAAAAAAACACATAAATAAATACATACAGAAGAAATTTACACAATTATTAGCTCAGGAGCAGTATCTAAATAGTTAACAAAAGCAGCATAGGGAGGGGGAGGGGGAAATAACAATGCTACAGACAGGAAAGGATTTGTTAAAAAACACATCAGGAAACCTTGTAATAATCCAGCATAGCAGCTATCTTTTTTTCCAAATATGGCTTTATTTCAAAGCCAGTGTTTAAACCGGGGAATCTGTTTGCTTGCAGGGTAATAATCTCAGCTCAGGAACAAGAAGTTTTAAGACTCCATACACATAATAGTGCTGAATTTAATAGACTAAACAGACATTTGCAGGATATGATAAGAAAGTTGGATATGGAATTAATGGAGGCTAAGCAAATAAAATTAGTGCGAGATAAAACTGACCTTGGAATTAAACAGAGTTTACACTTGGAAGGACAAACCACAAAAGAGCATTTTAAAGAATAATAAGAATGTGTCCTATGATTTTAGCATGTACCAAAGTGAGCTGAAAAGTGAAGAAGGAGATCGGAAACCTTTTTTTGGAACAAAGGTTCAACCAAGAACAGGAAGGAGCACAGGCAGGTGTTAGGGCACAGCAACTGACCCCACCACCCCAACAACATTTTCAACCGAGGAGGAGTCCACGTGTAAATTATCAAGGGGGAGTTGTATATCCCAGAACAACATATGGAAGAGGACATGAAGGGGCAGATGGAGGAGATCAACTAGGGTACAGGTACCGGAATTACAGGCAGAAACTGTAAAGCAGACGACCATATCGGGGTCGGAGGAGGTGAGTGTGTCTCAACAGATTATAAATTTGACTGCATATTAACTGAAGCTGAGACTAATTTGATGAAAAAGGATTTGAACTTTGTACCAACGACAGAAATTAATCAAGTACAAACAGTTATTGACTTGTGTCTTCTCTGTAGAAAATTAAGTCTTGCTGCTTTCTTTAATAAGAGAAATGATGTAACTGTTACAAGCAATGGGCAAATTAGAGACATATTCAAACCATGTTCTACCTTTTGCCAACCCCCATGTCAAGCAGTGACTGTATGTAAACAGCTTATGGAGAAAGATCTAGATGTATTATTACACAAGCCACCAGTTGCAAATTTTAATAACTTGTCCAGAAGTGAATGAGATGCGATTGTGACACTGCAGGACAGAAAAGATGTGATTATCAAATCTGCTGATAAAGGTGCTGCAGTGGTTTTGTGGAGGAAGTCGGATTATGTTAAAGAAGGTTTGAGACAGCTACAGTACATAATGTTTTATGAGACATTAAATCTTGATCCAACTGTGGATTTTAAATATTCTATAGATGAAGCAGTGAATGGTGCTTATAATGATGGGGTAATAACTAAGAATGTACGAGACTTTTTAATTATAGATTTTCCAAAGATGGCAACTTTATATCTCATGTCAAAAGTACACAAAACTTTAGAGAACCCCCCCAGGCTGCCCCATTGTCAGCAGGCTAGGATCGCTGACAGAACCACTTTCTCAGTATTTGGACTCGTGGCTTAGACCTGCAGTGAAAAAGTTGCCATCATATGTCAGAGACACTAAAGACATTTTAAGAATTTTGGATGATGTAATTTTAAAGGAAACATGTATTTTAGTGACTCTAGACATTGAAGCTGTATATACCCATGTACCCCATGATGGAGCCCTTGATGCAGTTGCTTTTTATTTAAGAGAAACAGAAAAAGAAAAGGCACCACCTATAGAATTTCTTTTAAAGTTATTGGAATTTATTCTGAAGTGTAATGTTTTTGTCTTTGATCAATGTATTTACAGATTTCAGGCACTGCGATGGGGGCTACTTGTGCGCGCGCCCTCTGTGGCAAATTTGTATGTAGGGGTTTGGGGAAAAGATTATATACAAGAAGTTACAAAAATATTTTTTTTTTCCAAAATTGTAATGTGGAAATGATACATAGATGATGTATTATTAATCTGGGATGGTTCTGTGGAAGAATCACAGGATTTTATTGATTTCTTGCATAGTACCAATAGTAATTTAGATTTCACACATACTTGTCATTTTGAGCAAGTCCCTTATTTAGACCTGATTGATTCTTGAGCTCCCGATGGAAAAAAGTTTGAAACAGAAACATATAGAAAACCAGTGGATGGCAATACGACTCTGTTAGCTTCTAGTTGCCATCCTACACATATTATTAATAATATACAAAGGGGAGAATATTTACAAATGAAAAGGAATTATACCACAAATGACAAATATGAGTAGAAAGCTAACATCTTACAACAGAGATCCTATGAGAGGGAGTATAGTGTTACAAGTGTTGAAAGAGCAAGTTATGCTGTACAAGATGTGGAGAGGGACTCGCTTTTAAAAGATAAACATGTGAGAGATTCAGGAGAAACTAATAATAGGATGAATGTGGTAACCACAAACTCAGCATAGTCGAGTGAATTTGCATCAATCATAAAGAAACATTGGAATGTTTTAGCAGCAGATGAGAATCTGAAGGAGGTAGCTAAAGTAGCACCTAGATTTTCTAATAGGAGAGCAGCAAGTCTAAAAGACAGATTAGTAAACAGCCATTTCCAAAAAAATAGAAATACAACAATTTGGTTAACTAGACCTGTTGGGTGTTATAGATGTAATAATTGCATCTATTGTAAATATATAAAAACTGGAAATGAGTTTTGTGTAGGGAATTCTGGAAAAACTTTTAAAATTAGATGTATTACATGCAGCACAAGTGGTGTTATTCATTTAGCGACCTGCATTTGAGGATCTTTTTATATAGGAAAAACTATACGCTGCTTCAAAGTTAGGGTAGGTGAGTATCAGAGAGCAGTGGAGAAAAAGGATGTAACATATGCCACCGCTCAGCATAGAAATCATATGAAGGATGGTAGGAAACACACTTTTACTTATATTTCAATAGATAAGGTGAATGTTAACCCACGTGGTGTTAACTATAATAATTTAGTTTTAAAACATGAAACCTTTTGGATTATTACCCTGCAGGCTAACATATTCCCAGGTTTAAACACTGGCTTTGAAATAAAGCCATATTTGGAAAAAGATAGCTGATATGCTGGATTATTACAAGGTCTCCTGATGTATTTCTTAACAAATCCTTTCCTGTCTGTAGCATTGTTATTTCTCCCTCCTCTCTCCTATGCTGTTTTTTGTTAACTATTTAGATATTGCTCTTGAGCTATTAATTATGTAAATTTCTTCTGTATGTATTTATTTATGTGTTTTTTAGAAATTGTTATAGTTAGGTATTTTTAATGAGCCATTTCTATTTAAGATATAGATAATGTGAATTGGAAAGAGAAGGTTTGTAGAATTAATTGATGGAATGATGACATTAAAAAGCCCTCCTTGGATCCCGACGATCCAGCTAACTACCAACCTGTCTGTAACCTTCCTTTTGTGGGGAAGGTTATTGAGAAGGTGGTTGTGCTGCAGCTGGACGATCACCTTGTGACTCACAATGTCTATGAAGTTCTCCAGTCTGGTTTTAGAAAGAGGCATAGCACTAAAACGGCTCTTGTTCAGGTACTTAATGACCTCCTAATGGTGAGAGATAGAAAGGCTTGTACCATCTTGGTCCTTCTCAATCTCTCAGCAGCCTTTGACACTGTGGACCATGGGGTGCTTTTGGATACTCTGCGGTTCCTTTGTGGACTATTGGGTACTGTCCTTGAATGGTTGTGATCTTTCCTTGTAGGTAGGTCTCAGAGGGTAGTCACTGTAATTTATTCTTCTGATGCCCTTCACTATCCTGCGGGATGCTGCAGGGCTCCATATTGGTGCCCATGTTGTTTGCAGTGTATATGCTGCCATTGGGAGATATCATCAGATGATACGGCTTGACTTTTCACTGCTATGCAGATGATACTCAGCTGTATATGTCCTTTGTGCCTGGACAGGTTGATACCATTTCCATGCTAAATAGTTGCCTCTCCGAGATCAAAGACTGGATGAATTCGAGCCCCCTGAGATTGAATCCGGGTAAGACTGAGGTGTTGGTTGTGGATTCAGGTCATCTGAGGGCAGGTTCTGAAGCTGGGCACATGTCAGGTCTATGGCTTGATGGTGTCCAGCTCACTACCTCAGACCAGGTGCAAAACCTGGGCATTATTTTTGACGATGGTCTGACCCTGAAATTTCAGGTGTCGGCCATGGTTAAATCCTCATTTTACCATCTGAGGAATATTGCCCAGGTGAAACACCTGGTTCCTCTGGGTGACCTTCCAACATTGGTCCATGCTTTCATTACCATCCATCTTGACTATTGCAATGCTCCCTACCTAGTGCTACCTGGGGTTGATATCCACCACCTGCAGCTAGTGCAGAACACTGCAGCCAGGCTGTTGACTGGCACTTCTAGGGCCAGTCATATTATGTCTGTGCTGTGCGAACTTCACTGGCTGCCAGTTCAGTGGCAGATCACCTATAAGGTAGGCTTGCTTACCTTTAAGGCCCTACATGAACAGGGACCCAACTACATGAAAGATCTCCTGACTCCCTACTCCCCCAGTTGTCCTCTCCGATCTGCTGATGAGGGACTGCTAGAGGTTCCCAGGGTTTGTTTGAAAACATCTGGGGCTCGTGCTTCTTCATTTGTGGCACTGACCCTGTGGAACTCTCTACCTCATCAGTTAAGAGAATGCCTGACCATCAATAGTTTTAAAACTATGCTAATAAAAATTTTTATTTTCTCAGGCTTACCCAGATTAATTTATATATTTATGCTTGATGTTTTATATGATTGTACAGTGCCTTGGTTTTGAAAGGCGCTTAATAAATAAAGTGATTGATTGATTGATTGATTGATCATAGCATTTGACCTAAAAGATCACTCTTCCTTGGTTTGAAAATGCAGTCTTTGAGAAAGGGTCAAGTTATGGATCAGAAATGTGTTAGGCATATGTATTACATGAAATAAAATATTTTTTTCTTTTTAATACAGTGTCAGCATACTATGTTGTGGTGAGTGCCCAGGCTTTTCTGTTTGTAGAAAACAAGGTCCTTGATCATGACTGGGATGTCAACATACCAGGATACATGATCTACAAGAGGGACAGGGAAGGTAAAAGAGGAGGAGAAGTAGCTCTCTAAATAAAGGAAGAAATCAAAGCAACAGCACTAAATGGTAAACAGGGAGGGGACAAGGCACTCTGGGTCACCCTGGAGAAGGACATGGCACCACAAACTGCAAAGGAGTTATTTACTGACCCCTGTCTCAGAGGGAGGCAATGGACAAGGGAATGATAAAAGGAATCCTTAGAATGGCAGAAAAAGGAGAGATATTGTTGATGGGGGACCTGAATATGCCAGATCCTAAATGGAGCATCTTTACTGCAGCCACATCCAAGAGCAGGGTCAATCTCGATACCCTACAAGGGGCATGCCTCAGACGGCTAGTGTTGGAACCCACTCAGGAGGGAGCAATCTTAGACCTGGTACTCTCTAATGGGGATGGAGAGAGGATCTCAGATTTAGAAGTGGGTAGCCATCTGGGAACAAGTGACCAGCAAACAGTGTGATTCACAATAAATACAGCTGTAGAGTCAAACCATTCAAAAGCAAGAGTATTGGACTTTAGGAGGGCTAACTTTGGCAAAATGGGAGAGTGCCTCAGAAAAGCACTAGCAAACAGGAAAGAAGGAGGGGAGGAAGAACAATGGGGAAAAATCAAAACTGCTATTACAGAGGCAACAAGCCTTTGTGTAAAGCAAATCAACAAAAAAAAATGAAGGAAAAAGCCACTATGGTTTTCAAAAGAGGTGACATGGAAGGTTAAGAAGAAAAGGATAGCATTCAGAAAATATTAGGAAACACAGAAGGAGCAAGACAGAGAACTATATCAATTAAAGCAGAAGGAGGCAGGGAAGGCAATTGGAATAGCAAAGGCCCAAACTGAGGAAAAGATAGCCAACTCAGTTAAGAAGGGGTTAAAACCTTTTACAGGTAAATTAGGGAGTGAAGAAAGACCAAGGGGGGGATACTGAGGCTTAATAAAGGGGAGGGATTGCGGGAAGAGGGTGACAGTGAAAAAGCAGGGATACTAAATGAATACTTCTGTTCAGTATTCACAAAAGAAGAGGAGGGGGAGGTACCTAAACCAAACAGTAGAAACACTCTGGATAGGGGAGTTGATACCAATCCATTCACAGAAGAAAGGGTTCTGAATGAACTCTTAAAACTGAGGGTGAACAAAGCAACGGGGACTGATGGGATTCACCCAAGACTTCTAAAAGAACTAAGGGTAGAACTAGTGACACCACTGACTACCCTCTTTATCAAATCATGGGAGGATGGGGTAGTACCTGACAACTGAAGGAGGCTGAATGTGATTCCACTTCACAAAAGTGGGAGCAAGGCAGAGGCAGGAAACTACAGACCTGTTAGTTTGACCTCAGTGGTAGGGAAAATGATGGAATCACTTCTGAAAGAAAGAAAGAATTGTTGAGTACCTAGAGGCCTGCAGGGCACAGGACCCAAGGCAGCATGGATTCACAGTAGGAAGGCCAAGTCAGATGAATCTAATAGACTTCTTTGACTGGGTGACCAACGTAGTAAACCAGTGAGGGGCTGTGGACATGGCCTACTCAGATTTTAGCAAGGCATTTGACAAAGTTGCATACAAAAGATTAATATACAAGTTAGCCTGGCTTGGAGTGGGTCCCAAGGTGGTAGCCTGGGTACAAAATGGGCTAGACAAGAGGAAGGAGAGGGTAATAGTAAATGGAGTCCACACTGAAGAAAGGGGTGTTACTAGTAGGGTACCACAGGGTTCAGTACTGGGACCGATCCACTTTAATGTCTTTATAAGTGACATTGCAGAGGGCCTGGAAGGAAAAGTATGTCTCTTTGCAGATGACATAAAGATCTGCAACAGGGTTGATACACAAGATGAGGTGGAAAGGATGAGAAGGGACTTGGCAAGGTTGGAGGAATGGTCAAATGTATGGTAGTTTAGAGTCAACACAATGAAGTGTGAAGTAATGCACCTGGGAAACAAAAACCCGGGGGAAGAGTACACAATGGTGGGGGGGGGTGAGATACTAACAACAACAAAAATGGAAAGGGACCTGGGCTAGTCATATCAGATGACCTAAAGGTGGACAAGCAATGTGAGACGGCAGAAAGGAGGGCTGGGAGATACTGGGATGCACAGGGAGAAGCATCACCAGTAGAAAACAGGAAGTTGTTATCCCTCTGTATAGACAGTTAGTAAGACCACATCTGGAGTACTGCATGCAGTTCTGGAGACCACATCTCTGCAAGGACATAGACAGGATAGAGGCTGACCAGAGGAGGGCAACTAAAATGGTGCAGGGTCTGCACCAGAAGACATAGGAAGAGAGACTAAAGGATTTTAATATGTATACCCTCGAGGAAAGGAGGGAGAGGGGGGACATGATAGAAACTTTCAAGTACCTCAAGGGACTCAACAAAGTCCAAGAGGGTAGCATCTTTCAGAAAAAGAGGTGTGAAAGAACAAGTGGGCACAATTTGAAGATATGGGGGGACAGCTCCAAGGTAATGTAGAAAGTATTTTTTCACAGAGAGGTTTGTGGATGCATGGAACAGCCTTCCTGAGGAGGTCTGGAGTCAAAAACAGTGGGGGAATTCAAGAATGCATGGGACAGACATAAGGCAATTCTAGTGGGGGTAGGAGGAAGTAGGCTGTTGGTTAACTAGGATCTGCAGCTTATCCATTAGGTAGGGAAAAGGGAAGACTAGGTGGACCAAGCAGTCCTTATCTGCCATCAGATTCTATGTTTCTATGTACATTTTGCATTGTGCCTATGTCAATTGTGCACGTCTTCCTCAGTTTTAATATTTATCTTGAGAATTCTCTGTGCTTTATAATCAATATAAAATAGGGTGCTATACTTTTTAATAGCCTCTAATGAAATTATTTTTGAGGGTTATGTGCATTATGTCACTTTAGCCATAACTAAATCATTTTCAATTATTTGTCCACTGTTAGTTATGTTTTAAAATATTATGGGGAGCATTTCGAGGTGTTTCATTATTGTCACTTTGTTATTCTGTTTGTCTGGAAAATCAGGTTTCTAAGTAAGATTGTTGATGTTATGTACTGTATCTTTAATGTGCACATTGATATAAATTTGGGCATGAGTAATCTGGCTCCTCCACCTGACAAAGTGTCCCTTTTCAGATGTGAAGAGCCACAGTGTTTAGTGCCAGCTGTGGCTCTCAATAAAGAATTTTGAATGCCTTCATTTTGAGTAAGTTTGATCTTTTCATTTTCACCCTAGAGAGTGCAGCCTTTTGTGTTTTTGCTCCATGGTATAGTTTTTGACTTGCAACCACTTCAGAAGTTCTGTGAGCACAGTTTAATTTGCATGTTTGGAAACACTGCCAAACCCATGCATGATTAAGTGATCAAAAGTAGGGTAAACAAAGAGCCACACATGTGGGGAAACATATCAGAGCTGTCCAGAAATGGGACTCTGCATTTGCAAATGCACAGCATATGAAATGGATAAGTGGAGCCCATGAAATTTCCTTTTTGGGAATTGAGAAGCTGACTGTAGGCCTGAGATAGTCACACTGGGAGAGGAAGATCAGCCAAAGGGAATCTAAATGGATATTTGCCGTGGGGACATGGGGAGGGATGAGATTAAATGAAAATATTGGTCTTGCTACTTTCTTGTGAGCACAGTATGCCCAGGTGAATTGGTAAATCATCAATCATGATTTTTGATGGTCAGTCATGACTGATTATTGTTAATCATCAAATGTTGCTGTAAGATCATCAAATGAGATCATGATCTAAGATCATCATGTAGATCATGATTTACTCATCAAACATGATCTTTCATTTAAACCAACTGATGACTGATTTTTTTGGTAAGCTTAAATCAGCATATATTGTTGATGACCTGTGGATGATCAAGTGATGATTATTTATGATTATATTAGTTCAGTATTATATGATTACAAATCACAGAAGAAATACTTACAGTTTTATTCATTAATTTTGAAAATATGAATGTCACATATCATCTTAGATGAAATAATTATGAATTATAATGTAAATTGTGCGAAGTCAAGTTCTAAACCCATTAGGAAGAGAACATGCAATGTCTGGTATAGGATACATTTCTGCATACCTAATTTGCATATTTCAGCAGCACAGTTTATGAAACAAAAATGGTAATTTCTATTTTGAAATTAATTTTGCATTGACAGTATTAGTTTGTAGACTATTAGGAAAGGTTTTGAGCACAGACCAAGTACTTTAAGGAACTCACCACAAGCATGAAAGGAACCACTTAATGGGGATACATAACCAATATGAGCCTTTCTATCTTCAATAAGATGTGAGTTATCAAAGTAAGCATACTTGAAAACAGTGGGCTTTTAGAGAAAAGGTATCATAACTGATCATTCCTGTAAAAATGCATCAATACAAGATAAACTCCAAAAGTATAGAGAAAAGATAAATTGAATTTTTTAATTTATTTCTGTAATCTTGACCATGGGCAATCATGAAAACTAATGATAATATGAGATCATCATTAATCATAATCACCATCCCCTTAATTTCATGTTTTTTGATTGGCGGTCATTTAACGTTGATGGTTAATTATTGTTAATTATGATCAGAATGATGATTCTTGAAGCTTAAACATGTTCTCAGAGCATAACTGGATAATGGTCATTCATGATACATCATTAAAAAATCATCATCTTTTTGGCTGGGTGTTTCTGTGTGGGCTAGGCAGTGTAAGTAATATGTTTTAATAGGACATATGTATCACTTATCTGATGTATTGCTGTCTGTAAACAAATGATGGTCATCTGTCTTTCATGATTAAATATTTTGCCTCTAACTGCATTGCTAGTATATGGTACCTATAAAATAGTTATTTACCATCAGCATTGGAGTATATGTATGAAATGCCCGATAGAGATTGGTCAGTACCAGCAGGGACATCTGCCAGAACTAGATACATGTTGGATTCCCAGCAGGGGGAGGGCCTCAAACAACTGGTACAACAACCCACAGGAGAGAGGGCTATCCTGGATCTAGTACTGACTAACAGGGAAAGGATCACAGATCTCCAGGTAGAAGGTCACCTGGGTGCCAGTGACCATCACATGATATGATTCAATTTGGCCAGTAGAACAAAATCATCCCATTCCTGGGCAAAAATATGGCACTTCAGAGGAGCTGACTTTGATAAGATGGCCAACAGAGTTAAGCTAGCCCTGGCAAAAAGAAATACAGGTGAGGGGGTACAGACAAAGTGGGCAAGCATTAAAGATGCAATACTTGAAGCAACATCCCATTGTGTTAGTGAGAAAAGGAAGTGCAAAAGAAGAAGGAAACCACTTTGGTTCTCAAACTCAGTAGCAGAAAAGGTCAGTGCCAAAAGGCTGGCCTTCAGGAAATATAAGGGAATGCAGCAGGATGAAGATAGGGAGGCATACCAAATTTCCCTAAGGGAAGCAAGGAAGGCAGTATGGCAGGCAAAGGCCCAAACTGAGGAAACACTAGCATGAACAGTAAAATAAGGTGACAAGACTTTCTATAGATAAATTAGTGAAAGGAGAAAGTCCTGAGGGAGTATTGCTAAGATCAAAGGGGATAAGGAGGCATGTGAGGAGGAGGAGGAGGACCATGTAAAAGCATCTATCCTAAATAGATACTTCTGCTCAGTATTTACTGAAGAGAATGTAGGGCAGGGCCCACAGCTCAGCACCATGGACACGGGGGAGTGAGGTGTGCATTAGTCCCTTCACAAAAGAAAGGGTTCTACAAGAGCTTGGTAAGCTCAGGGTGGACAAGGCAATGGGACCTGATGGCATACATCCCAGGGTACTAAAAGAGCTAAGGGTAGGACTAGCAGAGCCATTATCAGAACTGTTTAATGAGTCTCTGAACACAGGAGAGGTACCAGAAGACTGGAGAAGGCCTCATGTGTTCCCACTCCACAAGTGTGGTAGCAGGGAGGAGACAGGGAACTACAGACCAGTAGTTTTACCTCGGTAGTGTGCAAGATTATGGAGACACTCCTTAAGGAAAAGATAGTGCAACACCCGGAATCCATAGGAGCACAGGATCCAAGACAGCATGGCTTTATAAAAGGAAGGTCCTGTCAAACTAATCTCATAGATTTCTTTGACTGGGTAACCAGAGTGGTGGACCAAGGGGGAGCAGTTGATGTTGCTTACCTTGACTTCAGCAAAGCTTTTGATACTGTTCCACATAGAAGATTAATTAAAAAACTGGGTAGGCTCGGGGTGGGTCAGACATTGGTCAACTGGGTGGCAAACTGGTTAACGGGCAGAAAACAGAGAGTGGTGGTAAATGGTATACAGTCAGAAGAGATGCAAGTAACAAGTGGGGTACATCAGGGATCAGTCCTGGGGCCAGTCCTCTTCAATATCTTCATCAGTGACATTGCATATGGACTGGAGGGCAAGGTTAGTCTGTTTGCAGATGACACCAAGATCTGCAACAGAGTAGATGATCTAGATGAGGTGGGCAGAATGAGAAGAGATCTGGATAAGATAGCAAAATGGTCAGAAGAGTGGCAACTGGGGTTCAACGCAAAGAAGTGCAAGATTATGCACATAGGGAAGAGAAACCCTGAAGCCACCTATAGACTGGGAGGGGAGTTGCTGGCAGTCACCAGGGAAGAAAGATACTTGTGCGTCATCATCACCGATGACCTGAAATCATTCAAGCAGACCACTAAAGCAGTAGGTAAGGCTAGAGGGAAGTTGGGGTGTATTAGTAGGGGTATCACAAGTCGGAAGAGGGAGGTAATAATCGCTGTTTACAAGACAGTGGCTATGCCCCATCTGGAGTACTGCATGCAATACTGGAGGCCACACCTTCACAAGGACATTAACCAAATTGAGCCAGTCCAGAGTAGGACAACCAAAATTGTGCAGATTCTGCATCAGAAAACATATGAGGACAGATTAATGGAGCTCAATATGTATACCCTTGAGCAGAGGATGGAAAGAGGTGAGATGAATGAAACATTCTAACACCTTAAGGGCTTTAACAAGGTGAAAGAGTCTAACATGTTTCAATATAAGAAAACTAGCAGGACAAGAGGACACATCATGAGATTAGAGGGAGGCTGATTAAGGAGAATTGTGAGGAAGTTCTTTTTCACAGAAAGGGTGGTGGATGCATGGAATGGCCTACCTCAGGAAATGGTGGATATGAATACAGTGTAGGGCTTCAAACAGGCATGGGATAGGCATAAGGGAGCAATACAGATGAGTATGAATAGATAGACCATTGACAGAGCAAAGGCCAGTAGCACATTCATAAGGTAGAAAGAGAAATGAGCAGACTGGATGGGCCTTGCGGTCCTTATCTGCCATCAACTACTATGTTGCTATGTTTCTATGTAAATTAGTACACTCATGGTTTGTTCAACCTTGGGACTATGCCACACTTGAATAGGGTGTGGCTATATTATTGCCAGTATCTGGCAATTTATTTGTATAAATAATTGAAATGTGTTCTGGAAAGATACTTAGAGATCTGTTTTTTAATGGTATCCTAATTATGGAAATTAAGTGATTATGGTGCCATTTATTTATTAATGTAATTATTTATTTAAGATCATAGGAATTACAACCCTTTGAGGCATAGACTCATTTCCAAAGGCTCCACGTCAAGTACAGAGTAAAAACAGTAACAAAAGATTATGACAGTTGAATACAGTAAGGTGTCATACAAGTGTGTATACAGTAGATCAGTAAGGTGTTTGCCCTATATAATTGGTAGCTAAGCAGAGGTTGAATCACAAGGTTACAGTCAGATAACAGGGTGCAGCCTACAGGGAGGCATTGTCATGCATTCCTATCACAGATATAAGTTATGAAACTAATATGTTAGAGATAGGGCCCATAGTCTTCAGAGGTGGAAGATTGTGTGCTGTCTCAGTGGAGGCATTGCCAGTGGAGGGCCAGGTTCAACCTCTTGTGCTATGATTTATGATTCAGCAATTCCACTTTTAAGTTTTGTGCCTGGCTACATACTATATTGTTGCTGGGGTTTTTTTATATTTCACAATACAAAATGTGTTTTGTGTGAGATTGCTTTACATCTAACAGTACATAAGAGAGCAAGAAAAAGTTACTAATCATCTCTGATGAAACCTGGAGGTTGACAGTTTTGATGTCGACCGCCATTGCAGCGACAAAGTTATGTCGACTGCATTTGCAGTTGGCATAGCTGCAGTAACTGTCTACTTGTGTTCTTTGGGGGGCTTCACCCCTGAAACCCCCAAGTTGGAGGGTGTGCCCACCCTGCACCCTCCACTTAGAATAATCAACTGTGAGTTGGAGTTGATTTGGGTAGGGGGTGCAAGACCCCCCCCAACAACAGTGCCAGTGTCCAGCACCGACACTACAGTGACCTGATGCTATTGTCACTGTAGTGTCGGTTGCTGCAGAAATGTCATGATAGGGGATGTATATGCTCTTCAGGTACTTCTCAAGTGCTTAAAAGCACTTAACATTGTTTAAAAGTGCTTAAAAAGTACTTGAAACACTTAAATATTTATGGGTCCTAGTCTGTTTGCCTGAATTGAATTGTGGTAAAAACGAGGAATAGTGGATTTTGCAAGTGGGAGATTGTAACTCCCTGGTACTATTTTGTTGTTTTTTTTTGATTTATTGCTCCTTCAATTTTATTTATAACTTATTTCTGTGTCAGTCTTTTGGGGGTTTATGTGATTCATGTATTAATTTGTGTTACTTTTTGTTACTACAGATGTTTTAAGCCAGGATGAAGTGCAGGAATTCTACAGAATATCACAGAATACTGCAATTCACTGCAGGGTCCATTGTAAGTCAATGGCTATTAAGCCCTTTTGTCCTGTAGGATTTTGTGGCATGTCATTACTGCAAGTTACTGTGTTTCATTGTGGCTGACACATCTGTAGCTTACATTTATGGTATCCTTGTTTCTTTTTTGGACGGTGGTTCAGCTAAGTTATTGAGTTGCCATAGTAGCTAATATTGGTGAACAGGCAGCTCGCAAGATTGCACAGTATAAGTTTATTACATCTAATTCACTGGTACCTCAGCATTACTTAAAATTTACTTTTGATATTGTCTCCAGTAATTTTGGTCAGATTTGCTGAATCTTGCTAACTGTATTTTAATTGCCAATTGTTGGAATTCGGCTGGATAAAATTGAACTGCCACTCCTTATTAGGTCTTAAGTAGCGATACCTTAAGTAACAAGACTTGTATATTATTATGTGCCTGATTATTGAGTTTGATTAAGGCTATTTGCATGAGGTACATGAAGACATTGTGGTTTCTAATTTATATTAAATTGATTATTAAAATTGGCCCAGGGAATATAAGGTGAGCAGTTATATTGTAGTTCTCCTTCCTTTTGTGAGCAAGCCATTTGGAGAGTAGCAGCACTAGTCATGAAGGTACACAGCAATTCAAAAATTAATGTGGACTGTGGTTCCATTTGGATTCAATGTTTGGTCTGAAGTAAGGTAACAGAAATATTTCTATTTTGTTTTTCATCTTTGGATTTTTTTTGTAGAAAGTTTAAAGTTTTGATAGATTTTTCCAGTTTTACTGGTCCTAGCTTTTCATTTTTTTTTAATTTCTAGATCTACTTGCTTCTGTTGTATATTTTTATTCTTTTTCCTGAAAGGCTTGTTTTTTTTATTATCTGAAAATGGAAAGTAAATAAATACATATTATAAATATACTTGTTTTGATATTTAAAGCTATAGATGTTTTTATATTGTTTATATTGATTTTACATTTGACCTAAGTGTATAAGTTTAGGGGTTTATAAAAAAAAAAAAACAATAAGATCCTGAATAGTGGAGTAGCTGTTTTGCTGTTTGCTGTGATCCTTTGATCTGAATTCTTAGTATGGAAGGGAACATTTGTGAAGTTACAGTGCTGGAGCTCATATATTTTCTTTTCTAGCTGGAAGTAGTGACACACTTAAACAGCTTAAATAAATTGTCTTTTGTCTTTAGTATAACTTTCTGAAAATGAAGTTCTGATCCAGACCATCTTGTACTGGGATTCAAACAGCTACATCAAATATTACAAGATTGATCTATCAAGGAAAAGTCAATTCAGCTGATGAACTCAGACTTGTACAGAACTGCATAAACTTGGACTCAGGAATTCTTAAGACCATATTGGACTTTGTAATACTTTTCCATTTTCTATAAGTGATTATAATTTTTCCTAACTTCAAGGAATTTTAGTATTTTAGTAATTTATAACTGGTTAAATGTTATTGCTGCATATTATTGTATCATTGTTATTTTTGCATATTTCCATAATTACTTTATAATCCTGGTAAAATATGGTAACCACTAAGCTGCAAACAGAAGCTCAGGGGGATTGTTCTCCTCTTTATAGTAATTCCATGTTGAATTCCAAAAAAAATCAAAAAAGACAAAAAAAATACACAAACTAAAATTACAGATCATTTAAAACTAGTATAACTTAATGTAGAGGACAAGACCTCAACCCCTAAATTGAGGTCATCTATATACTTGCCTGTGTTGTATGTTTTTACAAATACAACCACTAATAGTAGTCCTGGAAAATCCTCTGAACTTGTTTTGTGTGACACAAATGAAATAAACAAAATAAATAACCTTTCCATTTGTGAGGTAATCGACTCATTAGAAGAAAATAGTTATTTAAGTTTACTCCATGGGAATACACAGAGAGAACTAATTGAATATTTTACTTATTCTATTATACTGTAACTGGAACACAAACTGATAAGATGATTGTGTCAGGTGGGAATTTAGAAATGTGACTACTAAGCTTCAACAAACAACTAATGGTATAAAATGCACTGAAACTAAATATGAAGCATTTCTTAGTTGTACAGGAAACAGCCTTATAACTAATCAAAGGAACAGTGTGTTATCACATGAATCCTTCTGTAATCAATATCATTATCTGCCAACATGTTTAAGTGATGACCTAGTACTGCCATTAAAAAAATCAACATGTGGCTAACATATTAAATATGGAGTAAATGATTGTTTTATAAAATGAGATTGACGCAACAAGGTATGATACAGCTATAAATGCAGCAAAAATAGACACTGTTCTGGCAAAACTAGATGAAATGCTTTCCTGAGTTTTCTGATTCTATTCCTTTAGAGTTAAATCAAACTCAATCTGATAATTACAGACCTGACTTTAGAATAGCGATTATTCCAGTTTTGCCTATAAACCATAAAAAGAAGAAATCAAATAAAATAAAGGGGGGGGGCAATAAATTCTAAAAAGATAATTGACCTAAATGTATCTGATATTAGTAAATCAACAGAGCCTAATATAAAACAAACAAGAAGTAACTTCTGTAAAAATAAAGGATTGTGAAAAAGACACCCTTGAAATAATATATTTAAAATCAAATGTTGGTGGAATAGATTGGAAAATTCATTATGCACCCACTATTATTGAGCCTATGGCTAAATGTGATTTGGGTGTTCAATTATCATTATTGAAAAATTTAATTAGGAATCTTGGGAAACAATTGGATACATTGCCAGTCGAGAATGCTTTGCATCAAAAAGTTTTGGAACACAATAGAAATCTTAGTCATATTGCTCAAGCATCACATAAATGTAATCATATTCAACATGCTACTGTGCATACTGGGGTGGATTTGGAGAATGCAGCAAACCTAAGGAAATCTAGCTTGTTCTCTAATGAAGTTCCCTTTTTGAGACTCACTGCTGAAAAAGATTGGCCAAATGTATCAGAAGAAAATTTAAAAATATTCCTGACTGATATGCCAAATCGGGATTTGGATTTAGAAATCACAGATAATGACATAATTGAAGTTAAAAAAAAACTATGTATGGCCATTTAAATATTATTGAACTTAAATTAGAATTTCCAACTTTGGCAAACTATTTATAATATAATGGAGAGGGATTTGTCAAAAAGTACATTTTTTTGTCCTTTCCGAATAGGACAATTTTTAATGTTCAAAAAGGTATAGGCTGCAGAACCAATGTGACCCCAGTAATCTTAACTTTGTTTGGTTTAGAAACTACACCTAGAAAGGATAATTACAGATTACTAGGTTCACTCTGTAATTTGTTCAGAAACATTTTACAAGTGCATTTGGGGGAAAGAGGAATTATTAAGGTAGAAATAAAAGATGATAGTTCACAGATTGATATATGGTTAAAAAACAATACAAATTGCTCCAGACACTGCTGGGGAAAAGTACTATACTAGATACTATGGGTCTATATCTAGTGAGGGCCTTTGATATCTTTAGTGAGAAGGAGGAAAATTGTCATGGGGACCTTCAGTTAAGACAAGATCAACGTTTTTTTGATCTTTCAAGAGACTGGACTTGCAGATACATTTAACAAATAGATCTGAGACACCAACTGAACTTCAAAAACTGACTGACCCCTGATCAGTGTGAATTAGGGGTCCTGCATGGAGACTTGAAACAAGACATTAGTTTAGAACATGTGTTGACTGAAGGCTCCCCTTCTTCAGATGAAGCAAGCAATGTATCTGTAGACAATGTGGAATATGGAATATGAAGGCCATGGACCTGACACAACATGTTACATCAGTGCCCTAGTCCAGTGACCACACACTTAACCTTGTGTTTTCAACTGGCCTGAGGGTGAGTGATCTAAAGATAGAACCAGTATCGTGGTCAGATCACAGCACTGTAGGGTTCATGTTTGGAGCTCCTCTTGAAGGTCCTGCTTCTCTGGAGATGGCTCAGTGCCACTCTTTAAGAGGAGTGTACTCACTGGACCTGTTGGCGGTACTGGACCTATAGGGTGTGGAGTCTGCATGTGTGACTGGAATGGTTAGTGTCGCCTTTGATCTAGTCACACCTGTCCATGTATGACCCCTGTCAACTAGCCAGAGACTTCCTTGGTTTGGCGAGGAACTCAGGGAGTTGAAGAATAGTGATCAGAGGTTAGAGAGGTGCTGTGGGGGTCAGGACTGCTAGAGGACAAATTGGCTCTGAGGTTGCATTATTGCAACTATCAGTGGGCACTCTCCCAAAAGGCAGGTTTTCTGTCTATGGATATTGCTGTGGCAAAGAACAGACCGGCTCATCTCTTCAACATGCTGTACAAGCTGTTACATCTGGACTATCTTCATGTGGGAGGGGCATGTTTGAGCACTAAGTGCGAGGAGTTTGCTCTGTTCTTTGCCAACAAAGTGTCTTCCATCAAAGCTGATATCACCCCACTGCCACTCATAGGGATTGTGGGGTCCATCCTGTACTGTGTCAGATCACTCCTCCTGTCTGGGCTAAGTTTGAGCTTGTTGGAGTGGAGGAGGTGGTGATTATGATTTTGAGGCTGCAGCCAACACAATGTGATCTTGATCCTGGTCTCACCCACCTGCTGGTGGAGTGTTTGGACCTAATTGGGCCTGTTGTTGCTGAGATTTGTCCAGAGTTGCCTGAGCAGTGAGGTCTTTCCAGTATCCTGAAAGAGGTGTTGGTTAGGCCCTTACTGAAAAAAACCCTCATTGGACAAGGAGTGTTTCAGTAACTACAGTCCAGTCTCTAACCTTCCATTTTTATGGAAGGTTATTCAAAAAGTGGTGGCCACCTAGCTTGAAAAGCATCTTGTCTCCTCTTCCATTTATGAGGTATTCCAGTCCAGGTTTTGGGCTGGGCATAGTATGGAGACTGCTCTGGTGAAGGTGCTTAATGCTCTCCTGTTGGCAAGGGACCGGAGACAATGTACCATCTTATTTCTCCTGGACCTGTCAGCAGCGTTTGATACTGTGGACCATGAGGTGTACTTAACTGCCTGCTGTACTGGTGTGGCCTGTCAGGAAATGTCATCAACTGGTTCAGCTCATACCTGACAGGCAGAGTGCAGAGGGTGATGATGGGGCTTGCCACACCTAACCCAAGGCCTCTGTCCTGCTGTGTGCTGCAGGGTTCGGGTTTGTTGCCTTTGTTGTTCACAGTGTAAATGCTGCCACTAGGAGACATTATCAGGTGATATGGGCTGAGTTTCTACTGCTGTGCAGACAATACTCAACTGTATCTGTCCTCTGCACCTGGAAACCAGATGGCTTCCTCTGTATTTACTTTAATAGCTGCCTAGAGGACATCTGAAGTGGATGTCCCACAATTGGCTCAGACTTAACCCAGACAACACTGAGGTGCTAGTGGTGGATCTAGATCATGGTGGTTTTGGGGGGTGATCAAGGGGACCCTCCTGGTTTAATGCTGGGGAGGATCTCTCTCACCCTCACTCCATCTACACAGGTGAAGGATCTGGGCATGATACTAGACGATGGCCTGACACTAGATGTGCAGATGTTGGCTGTCATCAAAAGTGGATACTAGTATCTGAGGAATATTTTCCAAATCCAGACCCTGATTCCACCTGAGGACCTGCCTATACTGCTACATGCATTCATCGCATCCAGGTTGGAGTACTGCAATGACCTATACCTTGAGCTATCTGAGGGTAACCTTCACCAGGTACAGCTGGTGCAGAACACAGCAGCAGGATTATTGTCAGGGGCAAAAATAACTGAACGCATTACCCCTGTTATCCATGAGCTGCATTGGCTGCCAGTCAGGTGGATGATTATCTTCAAGGTAGGACTACTTACCTACAAAGCCCTGCATGACTGGGGACCAGCCTATATGAAAGATCTCCTGGTGCCCCACTGGCTGACCTGGGCTGTCTGTTCTGCCAAGGGTAGCCTCCTGGAGGTTCCCAGGGTTAGGCTGCATCATTCTGGGGACCATGCATTCTCGGTTGCCACACCTACCAAGTGGAACTCTTTTCCTAGACATCTATGAGAGGCACCCTCAGTAGAAGCCTTTAAAACTGGTCTTAAAATGCTCCTTTTTTAACAGGCATTTTATTTATAATTATATGATTAATATAAGCTGTATTAGTTTTAATGCAGCATTTTTTATTTATAGATGCGTTTTAAGAATTTCTGTTCTTGTTGGCTTGGAAGTTTATTAGTGCATTGCATTGTGTTTTCTTTTTAATGTATTTTGTTTTAATGCACAGTGCTCCGAATCCCAAGAAATGGGCACTTAATAAATAATGTATCTATCTATCTCTCTATCTATCTATCTATGTTCTGTAAATGCTATAGATATACTGACTGAAGGCCCCCTTCTTCTAATGATGTAAGTAATGTATTTGTGGGTAATGTAAATTCTATAAATATACTTACATGGAACATATCAGTTTTATTTCAAAACTTGTGGACACTCAATGTGTGGATTTTCTTACTAAATATGATGTGATTAACAAACAGGAGTCATGGCATACACTGCACATGGTTGATAACATTGCTAATAATGGATACCTTCTCTTTCACTATCCAGCACTGAAAAAGTTAAGGATGGGATGGCCTTCAAGGGGCCTCCAAACCTATATTAAGGTTTATTATCAAATAACCATTAAGAATACTATTTTAGCCCAAAATTATCTATTAGTGATTCTTGATATATAGAACAAGATGGTTTTTATTATGAATATTTCTAACCAGCCAAAGAATTCATCAACATATCACACTAACTTATTTTCTAAGCTTATAGCAAATATAGAAGAAATTGATAATATATATGATGATCTTGAAATAATACTTCCAGGGGATTTTAGTATAAGAGTTGGCCAAGATACTTTGATGGATATATCCTTTACACAGTTACTTGCTGAAATACATGGAATAGAACCTAGAAATTCACCTAATACTAAAAACACAGATGCAGATGGGTATTTGAATTTGCTCTTGCCTACTACAAATCTAATAATACTTAATGGGAGACATCCATCAGATAAGTTAGGAGCTCCTACTTGTATCATGCATGATCGATTATATATTGGTCTCTCCTTTCTACTATTATAGATACTATTATAGATATTTAGATTTTTCTATAATATCTAGATATGAGAGTGGTCATTCACACCTTTCATTACAGAGAAAAATAAATGTAGAAATGCATAGAAAACCACAAGAACATGTTGAAATTATCAATAAGAAAATAGATAGGATAAGATTCCTTAAGTCAAACTAGATAATAAAGTAAAATAAATTCTGTCAGAGTACTGATCAGCTGCAAGTCTTAGAGATAGATCCAGTTATATTTTATAATGGGATCATTAAACAGTATGAAAACATCTTACTACACTATAAACAATTAATAAAATAGGTAAACCTAAATATCATAATTGGTTTTACAAAATCTGTCATTCTCAGAAAATCAAAGTACCCAGATGCGTAAGATATGTAAAACAATATCCATCCAGGGAAAACATTTGAATTATGAACAAATGTAGTAGGCAATATAGAGAATATGTACATAAACAAAAAATTATACACCAAAGAGAATTATGGGTACAAATGTTAGGTACTGTAATGAAAAAGGATGATAAAACTTTTTGGAAATTAATTGCAACAGGGACTAATAATTATAGAAACCAATATGAGGCAACTATTAAATTGCTTTACAGTGGGTTGATTATTATAGAAATATCTTCTACAACGACTATAGAACTCCTGTCTATTATTCTAAACCAATTGACACATAAAACATCTGGTTTACTGTACAGCAAACATTTATGGCTATTAGTAGTTGGAAATCTAATAAAACTCCTGGATCTGATCAAAGTCTGATAGATTTTTGCAAAGTGGAAATAAAATGGTGGGCTGTTTTAATTACAAACCAATTTAATAAATTTGTAATGTATGACTACACCCCTGATTCATGGAGAGGTAATCATATTATCCCCATTTACAAAAAAAGGTGATAAAAAAAAAACCTGTTAATTATCGGCCTGTAAGCCTAATTGACCACATGGTTAACATTTATTCAAAAGTATTGAATAGATTACAAGCATGGGCTACAACAAATGGAAAAATATCTCCACTTCAAGCTAGTTTCCAAAAATGCAATGAAACATTGAATCAGAAATTTATACTTCTGCCCATTACAGTGAAATATTGTAAGATAAAGAAGCAAACTCTTTTCTTTTTTTTTTGCCTTTATTGACTTTTTAGCTGCTTTCAATTCTATTTAAGTGATAACATTCAGTTAGGAGGAGTATACGAAGCAATAACCAGCTTCTGTGGATTAAATGCTGAGGTGAAACCAAGGTGTTTAATCATCCATAGAAGCTGGTTATTGCGAATATACTCCTCCTAACTGAATGTTATTACTATTATACGAGTTGGAGTAGCATAAATGAAGGAGAGGCAGAAGGTGAATAGTGCAGCTGGAGAATGAGAAGTCAGTTTTATTTAAACTGGAGAAGTCCTTTTTTTTTGGTGTAAGAAGTAGTAGTATTACATTTTATGCAGGAACCGAGCAGCAGGAGGCAAGCCACAGAGTGAAACTGTACGTTTTTAGTCAGATGGCACTGTTTCTTATACTAAAAGCAAGGGCACAGCGGTTGGTTTTTTTTTGTTGTTGTTTACAATTGGGGTTGCAAAATGCAGCTTGTATGAGTAGCATGAGGGGAGTCACGGAGTGAAGCCGCACAGGTGCTGAAGCTCGAGAGAACAGCCATTAAAAAGCAGGGTCTCTGTAACTCTTTTTTTTTTAGTCCAGATAATATCAGGGTCCTGTGGTTGAAAACTTTTTGGTTTAGGGTGTTGTGATATTCTACTGTATAAGAAAACATTTTGAGCGACAAGGAGCAGCTGTAAGAAAAGGCATGTTCATCGCTTTGTGCCATAATATTGCTACATTCAGGGATTGTTCAGGCATCTTTTGGAAATAGGTTGAGTTGACTGAATAGTAACTCTACTTCAATGCAGAATTTAGGATTTGGAAGAGAAAGTTGGGGAAAATTTGGAGCGTGTGCTGGTTAGTTAGGTAACTGCTGGCACAGATGGCTGTTCCTATGCCATTGTTTATTTTTTCATGTTGTGATGCTGGAGGCTTCAATAAACTGCTGTAGGTGTGGTTTAAGTCTGATTAAATGATTGTGGGAGGGGTAGAGATGAATAAATGACTCTGGGGATCTGACATGTTGTTTGTGGGGGAATAACTGGTGTCAGTTCTCAATTGTGATTGGCTGAGAAGAGATGCCTCTCGTATTATTCTAGATAAATTATGTTTTTTTTTAATTAGAGGAACTGGGACTTGATTTAAATTTTCTAAATTTGATCAGGAGAATCTATACTGACATTTGGATTAAAGTCAAATATAGTAGTAGTAGTAAGTTTATTTATTCGACTTCAAAGCCATTGCAATAGGCAAAACGCATACAAAAGTTAAAAGTTACAAGAACTACATAATCTTACAATGAAACATTTAAATGCACTATGATTCACATAGTTTAAGATTGACAGTTCCAGTATGTATCTAATTCAAAAAAATTCCAGGAAGCATTACAGTAATACACAATAAATATATAAAATATCCCTTCAATGACACAAGCCCTTCTTGCTTCTAATTTTGGATATGGCTAAATAATAATTTGCCAGTCTCCTAATAATGTAATATTCAGTTGAAAATAAGATATTAGTCAAGAAGAGCCTATCTAAGTTATAGTAATCATGTTCAAAGAAAGGTGCAAGCCAATAAATCTGATTTCTATTGTGCCAATGACAGTGCCATAAGACATGCAGCAGATCTTCTGTTTCTCCCTGAGTAGAGAAACAGTTCTCACTGCCAGGCTGGGCCTTCCCATACTTAACTTGCAAGGCATTACTAGGAAAGATTTCACATTTGTAATGTAAGTAAACCTTCCTCAGCCCCGGGTCTACTAAGATTTTTAAATAATGCCTAAATCCCAAATGAAAATTATTTATAGAGTACCAAGGAAAAATGTTGAACTTTCTATCAATTGATGGTCAATGTTTATCCAATAATCTTTTATTTTGTTTTTTTATTTATTTCTTGTATTGTAAGCTCAGAGTGATACCTTTTTCTACACTCTTAGGAAGTGATGACAATTCATGTTACTCAATTAATGAAAGGCTAGTGTCTAACCATGTAGATTATTTACATCCTAATTTGACCCATTTTCTTTTTCTTTCACACATTGTTTCTAGTCTAACTGAGTCAGTTCTGGTCAAATATAACCCAAAATTTAATTTCCTAGAGTCAAAAAAAATCTATGTGTTCCAGACCTAATCCAGCCCTTAAATATACTGCAGGGCATGAATGTCCAAGCGCTGGAGTCTTTCTTAATAGCTTCTGTATTGGGATCATCAACTTGCCTCTGTGTTTATAGTCCCAAATTTCAACACTATAAAGAATTTTGGAAAGATATTTAGACCTAAAAGAGGTTTAATTCTGAGGCCATCGTAAAGATGATTAAATCTTCCCAAAGCTTGAGAGGTCTTTTTTACAAAATAATTACTTTATGAATATGTTTGTTCCATTTCCCTGTAGAGTCAAAGCACAGACACAAATATGTATATACCTTAGTCTTAGGTAGAGATGCAGTGAATTTTTAATCCACCAGCGAAGTGGACACAAAGTGGCCACTTCATGTTAGCGGAGCACAGTGTGAAGTGGGCACTGCAAGGTGCTCACTTTGCGTCATTATTATTACCACTTTGCATTGCCATTATGCCTTATCATGAAGTAAGGCAAAGTGAGAAGAGAATAGGCAGCCCCCCACATATCACATGGCTTACAGTACTGTAAGTCACATGCTTTAGCCAAGTCAGGAAGGAAATGAGTCAGAGAAGCAGTTTCACTTTCTCCTTTGCATTTGTAGAGGGAGAAAGCATTGTGAGAGGAGACTTGGAATTAAAGTGCTTGATTGCCTTGCCATTTGGATTTCAGAAGAAAACCAACAGCTTTTTTAAAAGCTATATCTTTATTTTGTTTTTGTATTGTATTTGTGTTTTTTTTTTGTTAGTGAATTTTTTTGTATAAGTTTTGTTTTGTTTTGTGTGAGTGTCAGTGTGTGTGTCTGTGTGTGTGTGTGTGTTGGCCCGGGGACTTGTGTGTGTCAGGATGGACCCAGGAGAAGGTGAGTCACTGGCCCATGGGCGAGGTCGGAGGGGAGTGCGGTCCCATGGGGGGCGGGGTGGTCGTGTCATGCTGGACCACTCCCAACTCCTGGGTGTTGCTTCCCCCCATGTTGAAGCAACAGGAGCAGCAACAGCACCAGTGCCACCAGTGGCTGCTGTGCATCCACCTTCTCCACCACTACCACCACCACCACCAGTAGCAGCAGCTGTAGGGGCTCCAGCAGTACCCCCTCCACCACCTCCACAGCCACAGGAGGTGGCCCTGGAAAATGTAGGTGGTGGGAATCGTGCAAGGACTGTGTCTGGTTCCCCCCGCAGCTCCCCAGCGTGGGAGTTTTTTAAATCTGTGGGGGAGACAGCACAGTCATGGTGTGCCATCTGTGTGGTGTGCTAGTGCACCATGGCCCAAGTGGGACACATTTGGGGACCAGTGGCCAGTGCACCCACATGCTGAACCACCACAGGGCAGAGTGGCAGGCTGCCACAGAAGGGGCCAGGCATCCATCTGCTGGCCCTTCTGTGACAGTGGCCGAGGGTGCTGCTGGGGTGGGAGTTGTGCCTCTTCTCTGCCTCAGCAGGAGGAGGAGGGCTAGTACAACAGCGGCTTCACTACCACGACCACTGCCACCACCCCCACCAGCACCACCCTCTCCACAACCACCCCCACTACCTGGATTCCCTGCTGCAGTGGACCCCACCACAGTCCCTGCAAAACAGGCTGACAGCAGCAGCAAATAGTTCCAATGCTGCACCTGCTGCTGGACCACCACAGCATCCCATGGCCACAGTAAGTTAGGGGGATTGTTTTCTGCCCCCCACCCCACTACTATGTCGTACTGTTTTTGTGTGTTTTTTCTTTGTTGTTGTTTAATTATACACATTTTCCCTTCCAGGGGAATCTTTCTTGCACTACATAGTGCAATACATTTGTGTGAGAACTGCCCATAATTTCATTACAGTGTGTCATGTGACGGAGGGATTCCCATTCTGAAAATCTGCCCACATTCTGCCTCCCTTCTCAGCAACATTAAGACAAGATGACAGGGAGAGTGTGTGTGCATGCTCCTTACATGAATATCTGATTGTCCGACAGCTTTCTGAATGTTTCTTTATGTTATAATGGTCAGTTTGTTGTGAAACGTGTGTGGGCATGTTTCCAGCAAGAAGAGCCTTGTTAGTGGAAACATTCCCACATTTCACCACAAAGTCAACCTTATAACATAAGGAAACATTGTGATAGCTGCTGGACATTCACTATAGTGGAGCATGCACCTGTGCTCCCCCTGGCATCACGTCCTAATGTTGCTGAGAAAGGGGGTCAGAATGTGGGTGGTTTTCCTGATCGGTAATTCCCCCATCACATGACACATTGTAATGAAATTATGGGTGGTATTCACAGAAATATATTGCACTCTGTGGAGCAAGAAATATTCCAGTGGGAGTAATGCCCACACATATTAGTTTATGTGCATCACCGTAACTATGTAATGTGGTGAATCTCTGTGAAGCAGCAGCGCAACAATCTGTTGAGAACTCTGACCTATATTTTTAATGCTATGTTACAACTTCCTTTACTTACATCCTGACTGACTGGAATGATATGAGAATTTGCAGTAGCTGAGTTTGCTGTACTCCTTTTTTTCATGTATAAAATAATGAAAGGAGCATTCCTTTTAAATTGGTGCTGACCAGGTCTTTGTCATTGTTTTCCTCTGCTTTTCTCCATCACATCGATTAGTTGTTAAATATCACTTCTGTTATTAATTAACAGTTACGCAGCATGCAGTGTTTTATGACACCACAGAACAATAGTTATTGAAAAGCAGCTGCAAATAAATACAAACCTGGTCTGAACAATATTGGAAGGTGTGCTCATTTTTTTTTATACATGAAAAAAAGTAGTCAAGTAAGTAAAGCAGAAATAAATTGTGAAAAGAACCATATCATTCAAGCTACGACTCGGAGGTAACTAGTGGTGGCTGTGGCAATGTAAAGTAGCATAAAAAAGTACAGTTTAAAACTTTCTTGCAATGCTGCTTTAATTGTAAAAATGTCAGTATGACATCATGAGCTCACAGCAACAATCACAGAACACACAAAAGTTGCACAAAGTCCCCAGATTTTTTCTGCAGGCCCAAAATGCATCCTACTTGTGTGCAGAAAATTGACAAGTGTTAACACAGTGAAATGAGAGTGTTTCAGCACATACAAAGTCCCCAGGAATTAATGGTGCACTCAGTCATGCGCGCAGTGGTGGCACAGACTCCCAGATTTTTTCTGTAGGCCCAAAATGCATCTTCTTTGTGTGCAGAAAATTGACAAGTGGTAACACAGTGAATTGAGAGTGTTTCAGCACATACCCCAGTATAAAATGATGACTGTCAGCGTCGTGTTGCTGGTCCAATGTGTTCTGTGAGATGATTCGAGCAAATGCAATGTGATCTTCTCAACTGGATTGAAGGGTGCCCTTTGGCTGTACACTAATAGTAGCCTTGGTGGGTAGATATGTATATAGATATATGGTTGTGCATTTTGTAGATGAGGAGGGGGGTTGACATGGACATGTACTCATGGTATTGTTCTGCATCACAGGTCACACAGAAACTGTTGGTATGCACATTCCAGTGCTCAATGAGAATTTATTGCGCTAATATTGGAAACAGATAACTCTTAAGCACATGAAGGTAAGTATTTTTTTGGGGGGGTGGGGGAATCATATTTGCAGGGTTGTCTGTAATGGTTTCTTATTTTGTTACTTCTTCACAGATTTCATCAGCATCCTTCTGGTGTCCGGTTGTTAATGATGGTCATGGTCATCTACTGAAATGACTTCTACATGTTGCATGTGTGTCCAAGCTCTGGGGGGGGGGTGCCTGATGTTGAAGAACTTTTTTGGATAAGACCACTTTGACAGAACAACAAAGCATCTGGAAGTTTCCTAAAAAAAGAAATGAATGACTTCTTACAACTTAATTGTTATTTGTCCCTCCCTGGTTCTCAAATCTCAATCTAAAGTCAAGTTACGTTTCAAACCCACATCTTGTCAACTAACACAACCTCTGTGCAAAATTTGCTGCAGTCTTTCCAAAACAATGAAATGGCTGAAATAAAATCTTCATACTTACCAGAATGGATTTCACATGGATATTACATCGCTTCCTCTCGGTACGGTACAGCTACAGTACCTTTCCCAATGAGTTTTAGTGATGCAGCCTTTTTTTGTTACCCTGTAAAAGAAACAGAATAAGTGTACCAAATGAGTTTTACCATTGTGGCTCTGAAAAGCTACAGAAAACAAAACATACAACTAAAGGAAGTGAAGCAGCATAACAAACATGAGTACACATACTCACGTTATGGTTTAAATATTAAGATGATTTGTGTCTGTGGCTGATGGATGTGGTGGTCCGCACAGACTCAGGCTCAGTGGTGGCAGTGGCTAACATCAGTCTCAGTGGTGGTGGTGGTCTGGGGGGTAGGTCAGACTCAGGCTCAGTGGTGGCAGTGGCTAACATCAGTCCCTGTGGTGGTGGTCCAGGGGTGGACAGACTCAGGCTCAGTGGTGGCAGTGGCTAACATCAGTCCCGGTGGTGGTGGTTCAGGGGTCGTACAGACTCACACTCAGTGGTGGCAGTGGCTAACACCAGTCCCAGTTATGGTGGTCTGGGGGACAGACAGACTAAGGCTCAGTGGTGGCAGTGGTTAACATCAGTCCCAGTGGTGGTGGTCCAGGGGGGCACACCACCTTTTAAAAACTTCAGTTAAAACCTGCCAACATTAACCACATCATCATCATCCTCATAAAGAAAACTGCCCTCACAGTCATCGATGTCTGAAGTCTGACCAATGGGAAATTCTTTCTCCATTGTATTGTCATCTACATCAGTGGTGGGCCATTTCAGGCAGCCACTGTCAGTGCCACCAGGACGCTCCATTTCCACATCAGCAAGACCACCATGACTAGGCCGCGGTACGAATACCGAGGTTGCAATCTGTACTGATATGTGCCTCTCATTCATTTTAATGAATGTTAGCAAACTAACATTTCAGGAGATAGGTTTGTCTGATAATCCCTGACTATTGCACCTGCTGAGCTGAATACTCTATCAAAACTTACACTCGAGGGTGGGCATGTGAGGTACTTCAGTGCCTCTGCAGTCAGCTCTGGCCATTCACTGACCTTTCCACTCCAGTACAAAAGAGGATCTTCAGTTATTGTCAGATGCCTGTTTTCAGACAAATATGACTCAACCATTCCCTGTGCCACACTAAGTCCAGTTGTTGATGCATCATCCTGTTCTCCCAAATCATTTATTTCACAAATACCCATGTGGGACAAAGCCTCCCAAAGTGGGTTGACACCAGCCACTTTGGATGACAGACCACCTAGAACTGCAGTCCCCTTCCCCTTGCAGGATGTGCTAGATGGTCCTCCAGGTACACCTTCAGCCAGAATATGCTGCTGAGGTTTGCTGACCTCAGCACATGACTTCTGTGCCCCATGAATCAAGCTCACAAGTTGACCATTGATATTTTTTACCTGTTCAGGCCCTCCCTCCAGTACTGTTGCAGTTCCATGTTTGTATCTTGGGTCCAGCATTGTTGCTATGGCAAAGTTGTCACTACGTTGAATGCTCACAATGTGATGATTCTGGTCGAATACTGTCAGCATGTGTTGCAGCAACATACTGCTATCACAGTCTCCAGCAACATCAAGACTATGCTGTACATTCAATAATGTCTGCCTCAGCACCCGCAGCAGTGGAATTGATTGGCTAATGGAGGCAGACTCACCACTCACTACCTGTGTGGCATGTTCAAAAGGCCACAAAATTGTTACTACAGAGTCCATGAGGCACCACTGTTCAGTCATCATAGACATGGAGGCTCCGGAACTGTCACGGCTAGTGTGCATAACAAGATATTCTGAGATGGCTTTGCATTGTTCATACAACCTCTCTGCCATGTATAAAGTGGAGTTCCATTGGGTGACAACTTCCAGCTTCAAGCGGTGCTGAGACAGGCTGTTTTGTATCTGTAACTGCCACAGCTAGTCTCGGGCCTTTCCAGATCTTGAAAAGTGAGAGCAGATATGTTGTGCAACTGTCAGCATTTTCTTTATATCAGGGTGCTGCAGAAACTCCTGAACCACAAGATTTAAACAGTGGGTCATGCATGGAACATGGAGAAAATCACCATTCATGATGCATTTCACCACATTTGACCCATTGTCACTTGGTATGAACCCAGCTCTCAGAGCAGAGTGTTTGGCCATCTGTCAATTTCAGTCAGTACCATGTTAAACATGTTCTCACCAGTGTATGAACAGGTCACATTGTGCATAGCAATTGTTGCATGCTGTCGAATTCATGGAAGATTGCTACCATGACAATCCACCTTACTGCACTGATTATTCACACTACCAACATCACAAACAGCCCCCGGCACCTGCACCCAGTGTGCAGTTATACAGAAATATGAACTCCCCACTGTTTTGCCACTTGTCCACATATCCATACTTAAATGGATGAATGGAGAGGAGGAATGTTGAAGGGCATGTCTTACTGAGTCGGACATAGTGTGGAACAACTTGGGGACAGCAAGGGCAGAAAAGTATGTCCTGGATGGGACTTTTCATTTTGGACAAGCACATGAAGCAAACCACCAGAACCCAGAATTCTTCACAAAGGAGAAGGGCAAAAGATCAATTGCCAGCATTTCTGCTACAGCAGCATTAAGTTCATGTGACACTGTATGATTCGGGGGGGGTTACTTCAGCTTATGTGCAAAAACACTCTGTAACGTGGGCTGACTTAAACATTTTACATGGGGTGTGTTGATCACAAATGGTTGTGCTCTCTGATAAATGGCATTGGCAGGGTGTGAAGTGTGGACATTTGATGAAGACGGTTGCACAGATGATGATGACAAACCCAGAAATACTGTTATTTTGCCAGATTTGCCAACAGGGTTGATGTACCACTTGAACTAAACATATTGCATTCACCACCACCACCACAAAAACTGATACTCTCACCAGCACTGGACAACATTTCAAAGTCATTATGGTCTTCCGCCTCATCATGCCTGTAGTAATCCTCTGCTCTTATTGCCTCACTACTGCACATGTTTAATTTACTACAGGACTTAACAGTCATGGAAGGGGATAACATGCTGGCTATGGTTGCTGGTGACAAGAGTGAATGCCCCACTGTGGTATCAGCTGGGTCCACAGTGCCAAATGCCTATTCTCAAGATGCATATGCTGTCCTCCTGTGCCCAGATGACTCCCCTTTTTATCTCAACTCACACGCACATGGCAAACCTGTCAGATTGCAACTGACTCATCATTTGCATCTAGAACAAAAAAATCCCAAACAAGGGAATGTGATGCTCTGCTTTTAACATGTCCATGATGTTGCTTACTTAAGTCCGTTATTTTAAGCATTGAAATGGGTTGGGGGCACGTGATGTTTCGGGCACTGCACTCCTGGACTACAACTGACCACCATGACTACCTATCATATTTTTATTTATTTATTTATTTAGCTTTTGTTGACCGGGTAAGTGCACTAGACAAATCCTGCCTATTTTCAGGCACGACCCGGGGGAGGGGGATACAGATGAATGCCAACTAACCTTGAACCAGATTAAGCTGTTGGTGGTATTTTTAGTGAATGAGGGAAATTTAGCCAGGACACCGGGGAAATTCCCCTACTCTTTTCGATAAGTGCCATGGGATCTTTAACATCCACCTGAACTACCACCAATCCAGGCAGATGGGACCTCGGTTTAACGTCTCATCCGAAAGACGGCACCTCAGAAGTGCAGCACCCCTCTCATGCTGCACTACAGTGTCAGTACTGGGATATTAACCCAAGTGCCAGATGTGAGAACTGAACCCACAGCCCTCTGATCTCCCGGCCTCAGAGGTGAGTGTGCTACCTACTGAGCCACTGACATATTGATTATTGGGTCATCATCATCAACTAAAACTGGTAGATCACAAGGTTTTCAAAGGTGGGGGATTCCTGCAAACAGACTCAGACACAGCCACATTGAATTTATTTTTCTCCGGTTCCCAACTGGGGTCAATTACATCATCATCATATTCATCAACATCACACACATCCACATCTTCTGCTTGGATGCTAGCATGTAGACTGCATGTTGCAACAGCAGCAACATCATCATCGTCATCACATTCATTATCAGCATCTACACCACCATCACCTGATATTTTTTCACCACACTGAATCACTGCAAGGAAAATGTGTGATGTTAAGTGCCACTGTGGATGGAATATCACATTGTATGCTATCGTTGACATGATTAGCATAATCCTCAGGTTTAGTTACTGGGATGTTACTGGGAAGTATGACATCATCTATGATGCCACTCACTTGCACTGCTTCACACTCAATATTTTTGGATACAGTACACTGGACAGAATTAGAACTTGATGCAACAATACTAATACTACCTCCACCACCACTAACACCAGTAACACTAACACGGCTGGTTGGGAAAACATCATCCCCTCCAACTATGACTGAAGCTACTGATTGGGCTGTAAAAAACATTGCAGGAGAAATACCTTTTCTCACATCAGCAATGTACTTCTGCATCTGCGTACTACTACCATGCCCACAGACCATCTTACTGCCAACATTGCCATGGCAAGAAACAGCTTTGCTTGCATGTCTCTTTGCAGACATTTTGGGGGATCAACCACAATATTATAACCAAATTCAGATTTTGATACGTTCAGTCTCTGATTGGAGGGAAGCTGGATGTGAAGTCAAATAAACAACTGTGGCTTCAGCAACAGATAAGAGACTACTCTGTCATGCAATTAAAACAACTTCAGTAACCAGTGGTGCTGATGAGATCACATAAACAATCCAATCTTGTAAAAAATATCTTTTGAACGTGGTGGTGGGGGGGAGCACTGAATGCAAACAGTGCAGATTTTTACGGCACCACAAGCAGCAAAACTAAGAACAGATACCACGATCGCAGTATAAAATCAGGCAGCTGCAGTGGATCGAAGGCTCACACTGCTGCGCCTGCAATTACTCTAGTCTGTGGCACAATAAAAAGTGTATTATTTGATGCATGCAACACTGTATACACACTCACACACAGTACAGTTAGAGTACAATGCTGAATGAGGAGTGCGTATCAAATGCATAAGTTCAGTACTATGCCACGTTACATACTGTAAATTTGTAATGTAAACAACCTGAACTTATGAACTGCTGCACCAATCCACACAACAAACAGCAAGAGCATTTCAACTATTACTGAAAATATTGCTGTGTGTACATTAACACAGTCAGCTATATAACAAAAATATAACCAAAAAACAAAGAAATCATTGTTTCTCCAACTTAAATCTACCTACACCACAGACACACCCTTCCCCAAAACACACTTTCACAGTCTTTCACCACACACACTCAATGTTGTAAATTAACATTCAAAATCCACACAAAAACAAAACGCTTGATGATATGAGCACAGGAGGGTTTCCTACAATCGATGAACTAAAGTTGAAGCCCCCCAAAAAAATGCAAAAATGCTTTTTGAACAGCTTTTACAAGATTTCTATCACAGACAGCTAGCAGAGCATACTGTCTCCTACTCCTTCCTACTCATACTACCCCAAATTGAGGCTGTGCAGATCAATATAGAGCCCATGTGACATGAAATCCCATGAATCACTGCAAAATTCGCCTTCAGAACTCAAAAACGAGGTGAAGTGAGGTGAAGTGCACTGCCTGCAATGCACTTTGCCTTAAATTTGGTGGAGTAGTGGTCTTAGGAGGTGGAGTAACGTGAAGTCATTGTTTCCAATGGACTTCGCATTCCTCATTATAACACAAAGTACTCCACTTCACGTTGCGGAGCACTCTGTGAATCCGTCTTTGCTCCACGAATCGCTTCGTGGAGTGGATTGAGCCCACTTCGCCCACCACTAGTCTTAGGTATGTTCAAGGAACCAGCATGCCATTTTTCCTTGGGACTTCCTTTACCAAAAACCAGTACTTGTGTCTTAAATGAGCTAATTTTTAGCTTTAAAGTATTTATATTATGCCCTAACTAGTTTAATTTGTCCTGGAGACCTTTCCTAGTTACAGATGCCAGAATAATATCATCTGCATAGACTAAAATGAGACATTCCACATCCAATAGTTTAGGGAGTTATTATTGAGATTAGCTACATCTTTTTATCAATTATTCTACATACAGGTAAAATAGAGTCGGCACTAGAATGCAGCCTTGGCAAACACCTTTATTGATGGATATTGTTTTAGATAGCATGGCACCAGAACTGTATCTAACTTTTGCCCAGCTTCCTCGGTAAAAGTGCTTATAATATTTATCAAATTTGGGTCTGTGCCACGTATTATTATTTGCCAAAGAATGTTTCTAACTACCATATCAATTGATGATGTAAGATCTATAAAAGCAACATACAATTTATGTTTCCTCAAAGTGATATATTTCTCCATTAAGTGGTGCAAAATCCATGGTTGTATACCTCGACCTAAATCCAGCTTGATATGGGCTTAGTCCGCTGTTTGTTTCGATTTGTTGTTTTAAACCCTCTAAAAGTACTCAGGTGAATATTTTTGAGTTTATGTCTAGACATCTAATTGATCTGTACATGGATGGATCAGCAAGGTTACCCTTTTTATGTATTGGTGCTATTGTGGCACATTTCCATGAGTGCAGAATGCATTTCAGTTTAATATAGTTGTTGAAAAGAAGCATAAGAAACTTTGCCCATAGTGATGCTTTACATAAGTAAATTTCTGCTGGAACTTGGTCTGGAGCCTTATTCTTTTTCAGGGATTTAATGGAAAAGTATATTTCTACACAAGTAAATATTTCCAATGAAGTATTAATTGAATTCTGAATAGGAACATTCTCTTGAAGCTCTGGATCATAAAAAATATTAAAGAAATAGTTAATCCATTGTTTTTCAGTTATGTAAGAGACCATGTTATTCTTATAATTATTTCTTCTTCTTGCAGCCAGTGACCATAAAGTCTCATTATCATTGTTATTAATTGCCTTAAACATAGTTAGCCATTGGTTATGTTGATACTGCATTTATTTTCCTTAGATGAAAATGTTTGTACTTTTTCCTTTCTTGGTTAAGGTTATTGAGACACTTACGGTCCTTAGATTGCCTCACTTCTCTAATCTGGGTAGTCAAAATGCTTTATAAGTCCTGCATTCATTATCAAACCATGAATTCACTTGTTTCCCTGATGGTTTAATAGGAACCAATCTGTATATCATAGATCTAATTGACTCTAGAAAACTATCAAAAGAATACCAAAAATCAGAAAAAGACCAGCACAAAACTGGAAGTAATTCTTGTTCAAGAATGTTTGGAATAAAATTCCCAGTGTCTTGTTCTAAGTTCCAATCCCAGAGTAACATTCCATTTGTTCTTATTTCAATATTGCAAAGTTCCATTTTATTGACCAAAGGTATATTATTTGATTCAACCAGATTGGTTAATGAAAAACTTATCAGTAAAAGGTGCAAATGGTCACTCTCAGTCCTAGAGAGGATAACCAAATCAGACCAAATGGCTACTGAATCAGTCCATAAGGCATAATAGAAAAGTGATTTACCTTTAGAATTAATAAAAGTATGATTCCCAATATAATCTCCTTCAGATCTTCCATGCAATGGGAAGATATTGTGCAATCTTGTTAGTTCAATTAAAAATGAACCTGTTTTATTAATTTTTAGATCTAAAGCACTTCCTAAGGGAATATTCAGAAAAAAAATGTTAGTATGAGCTAAAAAATAATTATCTGTAATACCATCGAATGGACCAATCCTTGCATTCATGTCTGCCATCATTAAAATATCAGCCTGAAAATATCAATTTTCAAGTGCATATACAATATTATCCAAAAGTTTCCATATATCTTTAGAAGAATATTTGGAAATTTTAGGGGGAATGTAGCAATGTATCAATATAAAAGTAATTTTTAGTGTTTTGGCAAAACAGCAATAACATTGTTATCAATGTATAATTGCATTACAAACTCAAAGGTACCAATCTTGCAACATGTAATAAGTCCCAGAGACAGTCTTCCATGTTTGTGATGCAGGAGTATGTAAGATTTCATATCCATTTAAGGCTATTAGTTTGTCATATTCATGCCAGAAATTTTGGCAGCACATCACATCTGCTTTAGTGACAAACTCTAGCCAATCTTGGTTTGAGTACTTATTTTGAAATCCTGAAATATTCCAAGATATAAAAATAATCCCTCTTTTACTAAACTTCAGTGGGCTTCCTCATATTCCAGTGAGGTAAGTCAATCTGTGTACTGAGTCAATGTTTTAGATCTGTTTGATAAATGTGGGGACACGCTTAGCTTTGAACCATTTGTTGCTAAGATTTCTTTTTTGAATGGAAAAACCTTCACTGAATGAACCAGAAACAATCCCAACAAGGCACCTTTATCCATTAAATCTGTTGCTATTTCTCTATTCTTAACTAAGATGTCTATTCATGAGTCAAAGCCCCATTTCACATTTATAACACATTTTCTTCATAATCTGACCCTTAGAAAACTGATAAACTGCTTACACAAGGCATTTTGTAACTTCAAATCATTTTCTTTATGTAATTTGTCCATACAAAATAGAAATAAAGTTACTGGAGTATCAAGATTGCGTTGACGAGTCCCATGTGTCATTAAATTCATGCCTATTTGGAAAAGTCACAAAAATATCTTTGGCCTGAAATCTGTCTCCATTGTACCAAATATAACTGTCAATATTGGGAGACTCAAAAAAGGCTTCCAGTGTATAAAGTCATCCATCCTGAGATTGGTGTTATGTTATTTGATGCGGAACCTTATTTTAATGAAATATGGAACGTCACTGAAAATGAGCTTTGCTCAATTGAATGTATCCATTTATTTGTATATGAATAAAAAAATGATTTACTACTACTACTTCTTACCTCAATTATTTCATTCTCCAGTATTTCCAGGTCCAAGTCCTACACTATAATATCAATTAGGAGTGGCTTCAAATTTTAACAGCTCCAGTTGGGCCAATCACCTAGGGCAGTGAACCTTAATAAAGGGAAAAATTTATCTAAATGGGAATTTTGTTTTGGAACTTGGTTAGTAGACTTTGCCACCCCAGTAATTACAATATTGTGGGTGTCACAGACAGTATCAGCAAGTTGAGACAGGTTTGTTTTAGTAGGGATTGCATTTAGCACCTGATCCTCTGGTTTACATGCACATTGCTTATTTAGCAACTCAATTTCATGTTGTAATTTATCAAGACGTTTGCTCAATTTATTTTCACCAAATCTCCTAGTAAATGGTGAATCTATTTCTTTCCTGCTATTATCTGCTGTGACACAAGTTTCTTTTAATTCCAGGATAGTAGAACTGTTATTAACTGAATTATAAAAAAAAAAAAAAAAAAAGAATCAACTGATTCATTCTTCCATGTTCTCATTATCTTTACGTTCTCAGGTCCAATGGGGTTTTGGAAGTTTTTACCTCTTTTTCTTTTTCCTTTTTTTTTTCCTTTCGTTGGTGTCACAGGTATGACAATTGTGGTAAAGTCAGGCCTTAATTTAGATGATAATAATAATGAGGTCTCTAATGGAATAGAGTCTGATTCCTTAGGTGGCTCAATCCAATGGAATCTTTGGAGATTATCATCTAGTCTGACACCCTTATCTGAAATATATTCTCTGGCTGTTTTGAGTTTAGTTTTAAGAACTATCATCTGTTCAAAGATCAAAATATTTGCTAAGTGGGGACTTTTTAGTGATGTAACCAAATTCTCACTTAAAAGGGTTGAAACATAGGGTGGCTGATTAACCTTACTATTTGTGGTGTACCTCTTCAGCTCAACTCCCACACAGCGAAACACAAAAAAGACCATTACGGTGACAGTCACTGTAATGGTCCTGTTTTGTGTTTCACATTCCCCCAGTGTTCTGTCCCCTCCCCAGACCAACTCCGACATGGAGTTGAGAATCCTAAAGTCTGGTGTGTGTGGGGAGCAGAGCCCCCTGCATGAGGGGGTGGGGGCACAGCCCCACAGAAAATGGTACTCAATCAGGCAGCATAATACCTGTGTTAGTATTGTGTCATCACTGTGTATGAGGTCGGCATTTTCACTGTCAACATCTCTTGGTGCTTCCACTATTTTGTATCTCTGATTCACTAAACCCTCCTATACTGGCATGATCAGTTATTTGAGCTGATTTTTCATATTTGGACTCTAATAATTTTATTCCTTCAATAATGTGTTGAAGTTCATTAGTAACTTTTTTTTAATTTAGGCCCCTGACACCAAAACCATATCCTCTTTCTTATTGGGAAGAGAATGATTAGAAGATTTTCCATTATTTGATTTCTCCTGGGATAATAAAAGAAAGCTACCCCTTTCGGTATCAAATGAACTACTAGTAGATCTGTGCATACTGATCACCTCAGAATCTTCTTCAAAGATAAGATTTGGTGAGTTTTCTAAACTATTAAGAGAATGGGACATTCTTGTTAGAAAAAGGGATGAGATGTTACTACCAATTTTTGGGGTGGAGGTAGTACCATCATGGGAAATATTTAGTTTAATTAAGTGATCAGTCATGTTGGTTTGTTTAGTTTTTTGTGGCTTGTGATTTCTACTCTTCTAAATTTTTTCTAGCATAGTTTCATTCTACAATGGGGAACACACTCCTAATTCCTTTCTCTGAAACTAGTTTTACCAAATTTATAAAAGGCACAACAGCAAAAAGACCCAGGCCTGGATATTCAAAAGAGTTGAGCCAAGCGCAATAGGGTTGCACTCGTGCAAGTCGGAAATTGCGCCATTCTGCGATATTCAGCAGGAGGCAGTTGCGCCACTGAAAACATGCTGAGCAACAGCGCAATGATAATGAAGGCATGCGCAACTGAAGGGGGAGGAACCATGCATAAAGGGTGCAGTGTGATGTTCAAAGACTTGTGCAATGCGCAACAGTGGAGCAAGCAGAAGTTGCGCCATAGTGGAAATGAGCCAAAATAAAAAGGAGCAAGGAAAAGGCGCAAGAACGCTACAGGAAAGCCACATGAGGCAGAGGGAGAGGCAGGGACAGGGAAAGTGTCAGAAAGAGGGCAGGCCAGGGAAAACTAACAGCAGAAGAGAGGCACAGGGAAGGTGTGTGGAGCCACACATTCCAGAGGCCAGCACAGACAGGTGTACCTGGTGCAGGGGAGGTAGCAGTCAGGACAGCGGGGGGAACAAAGCAACAGCTGCTGGGGGGGAACACAAGCCAGGGACATGGCCAGTGCCACCTTCCACATGGAGGCTGTAATGAGGGGGTGAGAAGGTGGGTGGCAGGGGGACGTGGCCATGGAAGGGCCCCTCAGCAGTATGCCCCCAACAGGCAGTACCGAGCCCGCTCCAGCTTTGAGCTGTATACAGATACCGAGATTGTGGGTCGGTACCACCTGAATAGGGCAATACTGAGGTGGCTCTGTGAGCTGTGCAGTGATGTGATGCAGGCACCCACACAACGGAGCCATGCCCTGTCAGTGGAGACAAAGGTAACAGCCTGCATGTGCTTGCTTGCCACGAGTACCTTACAGAGACCAACTGGGGACACCACAGGCATAACCCAGTCGGCCACGTCACGCAACCTCACTCAATTCCCATGCACACTGCTGCCACATGCTGAGGAGTACATCCATTTCTCCAGCACTGCGGCGGAGTGCACAGCAAACATTCAGGAGTTCTACAGGGTAGCACATATGCCTGGCATGCGAGGGGCAATAGACTGCACCCATGTGGCCATACGCACACCACCTGGTGAGGAGGGGGCCGCATACATGAACCGCAAGGGCTATTCCAGCATCAACTGCCAGGTGGTGTGCGATGCCAGTGGGCGCATCATTAATGTCTGTGCCACGCACCCTGGGGGAGCACATGATTCATACATCTGACACCAGTCAGCACTGTGCCACTGATTTGAGAGTGGGGACATCCCCACAGGACACCTAGTGGGTGAGTATGAAAACAATGGACATACAGCGGGCCTGGGGGGGCATGGCCAGAGGTGCCATGGGTGTGGCCTACAGGGCTTGGGGCAGGCCAAAGCTGAACACAAAACTAACCTCCACCCTCTGCACACAGGTGACAGTGGATACCCACTCTGTTCCTGGCTGCTTACACCATACCGGCAGCCCACAACCCCATCACAGCAGCGCTACAATGAGGCACATGCCACCACACGCAATGTCATTGAGTGGGTGTTTGGGATGCTGAAGGCACATTTCCGTTGCCTGGACACCTCTGGCAGTGCCTTACAGTACAGCCCCTCAAAGGCCTGTGGGAAATTCCTGGCCTGTTGCATCCTGCACAACATGGCCAAAGAATCTGGGATAGCCATACAGGTCGAAGAGGGGGACAGCGATGGGGACGCCGGTGATGATGGTGATGGGCAGCCCCCCTTTGGCCGATGAGACCCCCGACTGATCCGGCTGGCACAGCTGCACTGGGACACCATCACAGAGGAGCACTTCAGCCAACCCAGGTAAGTCATGGTGCCATGCGCAACCACCGGTGGCTAAGGCACAACCCACAAACATGCATAGAAACACACCAGGGGTGCATGCTGGCAAGGAATGTGGCAGGGCACAGAAGCACACACACACAACCAGGTGTGGGTGAACATCAACACGCCACATGGATGGACACACACACACACACACACACAATGCACCAAACGTGCACAGAGGGTAAGAGGAACACCGACCCAGAACACCAACCCTAGCAACACACATGTCCACAGGCCACCATGTCCACTGTCTGTCCATGTGCGTGTGTCAGATGCTGGGCACCATTGCACTTTGGTGTACAGCGCAATGCAGGCATCATCATGCACACGTACCTGCAGACAGCAGCCGGGAGGGTATGCAGGTGGACCGTGTGTCCATGTGCAGGGCCGGGCACCCACCCGTGCACTGCCCACCAAAACACGCAATGCACACAGGGCAGCACCAGACAGTGCCCGTGCTGGGAGACAGGTCAGTCTCGCGGCACAGTGCCATGGCCACCTCGGATGCATGGGTGGCCCTGTCAAGACCTGCCAGCACTGACAGGTTGACCACAGGCCTCATGGGGTGGCACTGATGGTCCCCAGGGGTTCCACTGCATGAACATAACTGTGCCCATGCAGGGGTCTGCAGCACACTGAATATGCCTGCACCAGGAGTGCTTGGGATGCCCACAGCTGAACCCGGCATCGACAGGGTGGGTGTCGCATGATGCCGGGAATGGGGAGTGGATAGCACACTGCGTGGTGTGAGCGACGCATGGGCACCTGACTGTGTGCCCATTGTGGCCATGACAGCAATGAACACCTGTGCATGTCTGTCAATGGCAGCGGTCACATCCTCCCACAAATGGTCCATCCGTGACAGGATCCTATTGGTGTCCTTGCTGCGATGCTCCTCTGCCCACTCCAGAGCCACACACAGTACCTCCACGGACGTTGCAAGCTGCATCTGCTGCTGGACCGATGCCCGCAGTAGGCGGATGTGCTCGTCCAAGAGGTCGCCTGCCTCCTCGGCATGCTGTCCCTCAGGGTGTGCACGGGCCTGATGTTCAGCACCCCTTGAGGGTGCTGCACACCAGGACCAGGTATGGGCAAGTCCACAGGCGGTGCACAGATGCCGCCGCTGAACCCTAAACCCTCAGTCCCAGTGGGTGACTGCTGCTGCCACCCCTCCAATTGCTGCACCCAAGGGCTCAGTAATGCCGCCGCAGTGGCTGCAACAGTCCCACTGTCCTGACCAGACACTGGTGCTGCCCCACTGGTGCTGACAGGCACAGCCTGGGACTGTGCTGACACGCTGGCCCACACGGCAGCATCAGCCACAGCCATGGGCATGAGCTGACCTGCTGTGTGTCCATTCCATGGCACACACATGTCACTGCCCATGACGGTCTTGTCTTCATCACTGGTGCAGGTCTTTGCCCCAGCCACAGCCACAGTGTGCTGGCATCCTCATATGCCAGAATGCTGAGACACAGGAAGGGCTTCCCCCACACCTGTCTCAATGACGTCAGTGTGGACAGCCAGGTGGCCCCACTGTCATGACGATCCACAGAAACCTGTGGAGGTGGATGGTCCAAACTCTGACTCTGGCTGACTGTCCTCAGTGGACAGGCCCACCAACGTCCGTGGAGGTACTGTGTGCATTTGCATATAGGGTACCGTGCTGCAGAGCACCATATTGCCTACTATAGCCATTGTGATGGCATGAAGAAGAGCCCCACAGTGGACAGCCATAGAGTTAGCCAACCTTGTGGCTGTTGTCAAGCCACACCATGGGCCTCCTTTTGGGGAGGCACCACTGGACAGGGCCAGGACCCAGGAGGTGGCCACTGCCCTGGAGGAGGCCACCGGACAGAGGAGGACCACTAAGCAGTGCAGGCACCACTATGGGGACCTCAGGAGGAGGGAGCCGGACCTACTAGCCTGTCTGTGGTCGCGTGCCAGGAGGGGCATGGTGCCACGTCTAGGTAGGGGATCCATCAAAGCAATTGTACTGTCCATATGGGTAACAGTGTTGTATGTGTCCAGCACATAGGGGAGGGATAGTCTAGGGTTGGCTGTGGCGGTGTTTACAGGGTGTGGGGTGGGTGGGTCTGGCTGGGTGGGTGGGCACACACATTGGGGCAGGGGGACTTTGCTCTGTGATTGTACTGATGTTCTTCTCTCCTTGTTTCCCCCACAGGCGTGGACGAGCATCGCCAGCTGAGGGAGGAGCGGTGGAGGGAGGAGGACAGAGCGTCCAGGCAGAACAAGGGCCATCACCGCAGACCTGACCAGCCCGATAAGGGTTAGTGCCATAACTCCATGATTACTATTGCATGTTGTGTAACAGGGTGGGCAGTGGGGCATGGCCACCATCCATGGACACCACTGCCATGCACACGACTTGTGACAGTCAGCACTGTCCAGTCGCACTGCATGTCTGGGAGTGCATCAGTGGTGGTTCATGCATGCACCAGGCACATGGCTGTGGCACTGCCTTCACACTGCATAGCCATGTTACTGTACGGCCATGGTGGTGCTGTGCAGGACATGGGTGGTGGGTGTGTGCAGTGGTCCACATGGCTGTGGCTGCCTGGGTGGGCAGGTCTTGTGGACACGGTCACTGTGGGTGATCGCACACCATCACAGGGGCGTGGCACATGGCTGTATGCCATGCACAATGGGTGGGCTGCAGGGGGATGGACAGTCACACCTATTGACCCTACTCCCTCATCCTAGGTGACCGGAGACTCCTGCAAATTCAGCAGGGAATTACCGAGCTGCTCCAGGTGGCGAGGGAGACATTTGCAGCTCCTTCAGCAGATACACTGCCATGGGGTCAGGAGGAGATGGAGGAGCACACATCAGCGCTAGGAGGAGGAGGACCAGGGTGGCTGTTGATGTCCCCATGCCCCGACTACCACCATCCCCCCTTTGACCCACCCTCACACCCCTTCTTCCCTCTCCCATATGTTCACCCCTGCCCCTTACCCACCCCACCTTGTTTGTGTCCCTCCCCCACGCTTATACATAGTTGTGTAAATAGTTGTTTTTGATATTTTGAATACACATATTTTGATATGAATACTGTGGTGGTCTCTGATTTGCAGCAGGCTATAGGTGCTCCGCTGCAGTGGTGTGCATGGCATCGGGGTGGTGCAGTCATGGGTATGTATGTATGTCCGTGGGGAAGTGACTATGGTGTGGGATTAGCTATCAGTCAGTGTCTGTGGTGTGTATGTTGTTGCCTGTGCAATGGATGACTGTGTGCAGTGGTCCATGGTGCATGCTCTGTGTCCATGGTGCCCCTGTCAACCCATCCATGGCCTGTGCAGCTTACACCCTTGCATGTCTGTGACCTGCAAGGTCTGCTGCCATGTCAGTGGTGGCTGTCCATGCAGGGCAGCCACTGTACCCATCACAAAGCTGGGTTGCCTCCTGTCACTGGTGTGGTGCATGTTTGCCTCAGGTGACACTGTGGCCTCAGCGGTTGTTGTCCCACCTCCATGCTGTGGCTTGTGTGTGTTGCAGGGGATGTGCACCACTGTCTGTGACTTGTGCTGCAGGCATATGATGGTGGCATACAGGTCCACAGTGCCTGCACAAGGTGGCTGGCACTCCTGTGCCATGGAGGACTGCAGGCTGTGTGTACATGGTTTCCATGGGCCCACACTGGGGGCTTGGTTGCCCCGCTACTGCGTCCCTGTGTTATTGTCCCCTTGGGTATGGGTGGGTGTTTGTCCCTGCACTGTGTTGCATCCGGTGTGGTGCATGCTTCCACGCACCACTGTGGGTGTCTGTGCTGGCTGTTGTGGCCAGTGGTGGGTCAGGGTGTGTCACTGGACTACTGTGCAGGGTACTGTATCACTGGTGGTGATGTCAGGGGCATGCCCTATCCCATGTGGGGTACCTCTTGTGCTGATGCATGGTCAGTCTCTCAGCTGTGCCTCGGGGGGATTGTGCATGGTGGCACTGTGTCTGCCATTGTTGCATTGCCGTGTGCTGCCACCCACTGCTGGGTGATCATGGTGGGGCTGGCTTGTATGGTTCTCTGGTGCACAAGGTTGCAGTGTAGTATGTAGTAGTAGTAGTAAAAACCTTTATTTTTATACAGGAAAGTTGTTAACAAAATTTCATAATTAGGACAATGTCCTGTTTGCAAGATGCTCCTGTTGTATAAAATTATACAAATAGTACAAAAATGTAGCATACAACAAAATAATAACCAGACATTCAATTGACAAACATTACACAAAAGTTAATATGGGTAAATCATATTTGCACTACAGACAATTATTATTTGACAATACGACATACGTTACACATCTCTGTTCTAGTTATATTTTAAATTACCAATATCTAGCCATAACATTCACACCTAATACTTAGTTCCAACTTTAGGCTTGATGAAAATGATAGTGTCACAGTGGGGGTGGTGGTATGCATGGGGTTTTCTGCAGTGGTGGTCACTGCTCATGGGGGTGTCTGGGGGTCATGGTGCAGGGTGTGCTATGCACTGGGGGGGATGGTGTGGCACAGAGTGGTCTGCCCTTCTTGTGTGGCAGTCTCAGCTTGCCGGTGGGTGTGATGGGGCACCATGGCCCGGCTGTGAGTTGTTTGCTTGTATCCATGGACTGATGGTTTTTCCAGCCCTCCCCCAGTTGTGCTGTGCTTGGGGTGTGGGGGGACAATGTCAGTTCTGCTGTGTGTTCCTGTGCCCATCTGTGGCATGGGTGGTGGGCCCCTACCTCCCTGGTTGTACAGTTACATTGCACTGCAGCTGGGGGGTCCCTGCTTGCGCTATGGTGCCTCTGGACTGCTCAGCTGGACATCCCTTGTTGCACCATAGCGCATCATATCTGCTCAGCTTCCCCTCCCTAGTTGCGCTATGGCACAGGTTGTCCGATATTCAGATGTTGGCTGTAGGCGCAATTTGGCTTGCTCCTTTTTGAATATCTCATCTGTTGCACATGGGCGCAATAGACTTGTGCTTGCTCCTGCTGTTGCGCACTTTTTGGGTGCAGTTTGAATATCCAGGTCCCAGTATAATAAATGGTAATTAACCAAACCAAACACACTAGATACACAAAGGTATAATGATAAGCAAAGCCCTGTTAGAGCCAGCTAAAATGGTAAATAATAAAATACAGCAGGTCAAAAATCACAGAAATTGCTGAGGTGTTCAAATGTCAATATCAAAAAGTTCATCAAACAGGAGCAGCTTGATAATAAGTCCCCTCTTGAGCTTCCTAGACTTCTGAAATGTTTCTTAGATGGAATAAAGTTCTGTGCTAAAGAAAATATCCAGTGATAAAAGATTTATTTATTTAAAAGGGACTAAATATAGAACCAGACAGACCACTATTTTCTATGAAAGCATCATCCTTATTTAAGCCTTATAAAATTTCAGAGGAGTACTAAAACTGCTGGCAAAAGGATGAATAAAAATAAAAACACAATTGCTCAGTCCTTGATTGCCATATTATCTGTATTACAAATTGTCAGCACTCAGAATTCAACTCAGCAGGTATCTCCAAATAGCCGAGCAGATGACCACACTAACCAGTAGATTCAATCCTAAAAAATTGGTAATACGAAAAGGAAAATAGGTAGTACAATGGTGTAGTTTACACCAAAATGACAGTTACCAATAGAAAAGGAAAAACTGCTACCTCATCAGCTAACAACCTCAGTGAACTGAGGATTCAACAAAGCGACCAATGTCTAGCGTTCAGCTCCAAAGCTGATCCTCAGAAAAATGGAACTTTCAGCTCTCAGAATGCCATGCATGTGCTTATGAGTTGGATGAGATCAGCAAATTAATCATGTGACCCAGGGTGCAAAATCTGAACAAAACTCAATATAAATGTTTAAAATATTTTTAGTTAAAACAATATAAGAAATAAAGAATTTAATGTCCTAAGTAAAAACAAGGAACACATATGACCAAATAAAGAAAACAAAATAATAATAACACGGTGTCCCAAGTTCAAATAAAATTCCATCCTACATAATAAAACAACTAATTCAAATATACAACATAAGCACAGCAAAAAGGAGATTTAAATCATAACAGACAAAAATATTAGTTCATTCTCCAAAAAAAGATTTTTCCATTGGAATGATAACACAATAGTCAGGGCTGTTTGACTTACATTTCAAGTATTGCTTCTAAGTTAGCTTTCCAAATATAAAACAATGAAAGGTCTTTCTTGAGGTGCTAGACAAAGCCAGACAAAAGAAGGGGCAGAAAGTGCTCCTAAATAATTTTTTTGTGAGAACTTTTCAGATTTCACTCGTTCCGTTCATCAGTACTCCACTGCCCAAATCTTCTATGGATGATCATCCACAGGACTCCTTGCCTTCTCTCCCTGGGGGGGGTCCTCCACCAATCAGACTCCTACAAGGAAGAGCAAACAACAGCAGAGGAAAATGCAGGAAAAACAAGCTGCATCAAGGTAAATTGGAAAGGGTTATACACGATTCATTGAGTTGAGGCAATGGTAGCATACCTTTTCAAGTGCAGAAAATAGCATTGTATAACCCCTAATTTCTTGACTCCTCTACAGCAGAGCAGCATGAAGCAAATAGCACCTCCAGACTGCTTCCTTCAACCAAAATCAAGTATAATAACAGTGGAGAGCTCACAGATAAAATATAAACTAATACAGGTGTCCGACAAGGATGTATCTTAGCACCAACTCTTTTCAATCTTTATATAAATTAATTTTTGATAGAGAGCTTAATGATCCATTACATCATACGCCCAAAGTATTACAATATTTCATCCCAGTTTCAGCATATGTGGATGATTTGGTCCTTATTTCCACATCTAGGCTTGGGTTACAGTGAAGACTGAATAAACTAGAGGAATTGTCTAAGTTATTAAAATTGACTCCAAATATTCAAAAAAAGAAAGCAATGGTCATAGGCACACAAAAGAAGTACAGAAACTTATGTTTAGATGTGCAACCATTGGAATTTGTGAAGCATTTCATGTATCTAAGTGTTTCAATATCAAATACATTGTTTTGGTCTAATCAGATAAATAATGAGGCTTTATTGACCCACTGATGCAGTGGTTGGATTTTTGCTTGTGACCCTGGTGACCTGGGTTCAGGAACAGTTCCAGGGTGCCAGAGAGCCAGCCAGAGGAGAAGGATCAAGCATCCCATGATTGCTGTCCTTCTCCAGGGGAGAGCATGGTGGAGTGTTTGGTACAAGGGTGACACCCAGTGGAGGCTGGGTAGCTCTGCAAGCATTGACACCTGGCAATCTCAGGGTTGAGGTGGACACAGGCCATCATTGCACATCCCCACCCCTGCCTACAGGGGAAAAAAAACACATAACCTGCCACCATGATGATGCTTGCCCCTCTGGTCTAATGAGCTCCCAGGCTGACTCCCAAACCTATCCTGTCAGTGGCAGCACTTGCAGGGTGCTGCTATCCCACACTGGGAGGCAATCCAGGGAGTATCTAAGGAGTCACAGCTCATGTGGGAGTGGGAGCAGAGGGGTCTATGACCTGGGTGGATCGACCAGTGGCAGGCTGCACTGAAAAGAAAACATAAAAAAAAATATCAAACAAAATGAGAATCACAGCTTCTGCTCTCAAGCGCTGTAATATACTTTATGGTTGTATGACTTTCGAACCAATGTTGAGAGATATAGATTGCAAATTGATAAGTCAAGGATTGTATGCATTTGAACATTGGGGAAATAATAACCTCCAGATATTAAAACCAATATTCAATACAACTTATAAAAAACACTTTAGGTCTGCCTAGATGTGCAACAACTCCCCTGGTAAGGGCACATCTAGGACAAATCACATTTACAGCAAAGGCACATAAAAGAACAATTAATTTCTTGGTTTAAGATTAAGGCTGCCCCATGGGGTTGCTTTTTGCTTCATGTCTTAAAGAAAAAAATCCAACTTTTATTCCTTAAAGAAGGATGGCTGGTTGTCTAACATTTATTCATTATTAAAAAATGATGGTCTCTTACAGTTAAACAATTAGGTAGAACAATCTGTACAAATTCACGTAAATTACACAAAATAGTTACAAACATTGTTCATAATAGGGCAAAAGAATCTGACATGATGAAAATCGAACAACTTAAAATTTCAAAGTGGTTAATAAATAACATGCCTGGAACATTCACTAAAGAAATATTTGATGTTAATTGAGGATCCAAAACTAAGACAACTATTAACACTATATAGGTTTGAGTTATTCCCAAGTAATGTTTTAATGGCTAGATATCACAAATCTCAACTTATCTAGTAGGGAGCAGGACAGGGATAAATGTAGAAAAAGGTGTTAAGGACAGGGATGGGGCTAAAAGGGGTAAGGCCATAAAAAATAAATGGAAGATGATGAGTACCGATGCCCGCAGTCTGTGCAACAAGTTCCCTGAACTAGTGGCCTTGATGGAAGAGGGATGCCTGGATATAGTGGCAGTCACTGAAACATGGTACACAGAGAACCATGAGTGGGAAGTCAACATACTAGGATACACAGTCTACAGGAGGGACAGGGTGAGTAAAAGAGGAGGAGGAGTAGCTCTCTATATAAGGGAAGGGATTAAAGCAACAGAACTAAAGAATAAACAGGAAGTTGTTGAGTCAACATGGGTCACCCTGGAGACAGGAAATGGCACCACAATCCACATGGGGGGTTGTGTACAGACCCCATCTCAGGGGGGAGGAAATGGACAAGGAAATGATAGAAGGCATCCTTAAAATGGCAGAAAAAGGGGAGATATTGTTGATGGGGGACCTGAATATGCTAGATGTTAACTGGAGTACCTTTTCTGCAGGCACATCCTAGAGCAGGGTCATTCTTGATGCCCTACAGGGGGCATGCCTCAGACAGTTAGTGTTGGAACCCACTTGGGAGGGAGCAATCTTAGACCTGGTACTCTCAAATGGGGAAGGAGAAAGGATCTCAGATTTAGAAGTGGGTAGCCATCTGGGAACAAGTGACCACCAAACAGTGTGGTTCACAATAAACACAGCCATAGAGTCAAGCCATACAAAAACATGAGTATTGGACTTTAGGAAGGCTGATTTTGAGAACATGAGAGAGTGCCTTAGAAAAGCACTAGCAAATGGGCAAGAAGGAGGGGTGGAGGAACAATGGGGAATAATCGAAACAGCCATCGCAGAAGCAACAACCCTTTGTGTGAAGCAAATCAATAAAACAAAATGAAGGAAAAAAAACACTATGATTCTCAAAAGAGGTGGCAGGGATGGTTAAGGAGAAAAGGATAGTAGTCAGGAAATATAAGGAAACACAGAAAGAGCAGGACAAGGAACTTTATCAGTTAAAGCAGAAGGAGGCAGGGAAGGCAATCAGAATAGCAAAGGCACAAACTGAGGAAAAGATAGCCAACTCTGTTAAGAAGGGGGATAAAACCTTTTATAGGTACATTAGGGAATGAAGAAAGACCAAGGGAGGGATACAGAGACTTAATAAAGGGGAGGCAATGTGGGCAGAGGGTGACAGTGAAAAAGCAGGGATACTGAATGAATATTTCTGCTCAGTATTCACAACAGATGAGGAGGAGGAGGAGGTGCCTAAACCAAACAAGGGAGAAACTCTGAATAGGGGGGTCGATACCAGTCCATTCACAGAAGAAAGGGTTTTGAAAGAACTCTTGAAACTGAGGGTGGACAAAGCAATGGGGCCTGATGGGATTCACCCAAGAATATTAAAAGAACTAAGGATAGAACTAGTAACACCACTGACTACTATCTTTAACAAATCATGGGAGGATGGAATGGTACCTGAGGACTGGAGAAGGGCAAATGTGATTCCACTTCACAAAAGTGGGAGCTGGGCAGAGGCAGGAAACTACAGACCAGTTAATTTGACTTCAGTGGTAGGGAAAATGATGGAATCACTTCTGAAGGAAAGAATTGTTGAGTACCTAGAGGCCAGTGGGGCACAGGACCCAAGGCAGCAAGGTTTCACAGAAGGAAGGTCATGTCAGACGAACCTAATAGATTTCTTTGACTGGGTGACCAAAGTAGTAGACCAGGGAGAGGCTGTGGATGTGGCCGACCTAGATTTTAGCAAGGCATTCAACACAGTCTCACACAAAAGATTAATATACAAGTTAGCCAGCCTTGGAGTGGGTCCCAAGGTGGTAGCCTGGATAAAAAACTGGCTGGACAACTGGATGCAAACGGTAATAGTAAACACATTACACAGTGAAGAAAGGAGGGTAACTAGTGGGGTGCTGTAGGGTTCGGTACTGGGACTGGTCCTCTTTAATATCTTTATAAGTGACATTGGAGAGCACCTGGAAGAAAAGGTATGCCTCTTTGCAGATGACACAAAGATCTGCAACAGGGTTGATACACAAGGTGGGGTGGAAAGAATGAAAAGGGACTTGGCAAGGTTGGAGGAATGGTCAAATATATGGCAGTTCAGATTCAATGCAAAAGAAATGCAAGGTAATGCATTTGGGAAACAAAAACCCAGGGAAGAGTACACAGTGGGGGGTGAGTTAATAATAACAACAAAAATTGAAAGAGACCTAGGAGTAATTATATCAGATGACTTAAAGGTGGGCAAGCAATGTAAGAAGGCAGTAAGGAGGACTCGGGGGATACTGGGATGCATAGGGAGAGGCATCAACAGTAGAAAACAGGAAGTTGTGATTCCTCTCTACAGACAGTTAGTGAGACCCCATCTGGAGTACTGTGTGCAATTCTGGATACCCCATCTCCGCAAAGACATAGACAGAGTGGAGGCTGTTCAGAGGAGGGCAACCAAAATGGTGCAAGGTCTGCACCAGAAGACATACGAGGAGAGACTAAAGCAACTTAATATCTATACCCTTGAGGAAAGGAGGGGGGGGGATATGATAGAAACTTTCAAGTATCTCAAGGGAATTAACAAGGTACAAGAGGGTAGTATCTTTCAGAAGAAGAGATGTGCAAGAACAAGGGGGCACAATTTGAAGATAGAGGGAGCGGCTCAGAGGTAATGTTAGAAAGTATTTTTTCACAGAGAGAGTTGTGGATGCATGGAACAGCTTTCCTGAGGAGGTTGTGGAGTCAGGAACAGTGGGAGAATTCAAGAATGCATGGGACAGGCATAAGGCAATTCTAGTGGGGGGGCAGGAGGAAGTAAGTTGTTGATTAACTAGAATCTGCAGCTTATCCTTCAGGTAGGGAAATGGGCAGACTGAGTGGGCCAAGCAGTCCTTATCTGCCATCAAATTCTATGTTTCTATGTTTCTATCTCAGAGAATTGTCATTGTTACCTAAAGAAACCAGAAACCCTTTACCATGTCATGATGAGATGTCCATGGTATGAATTATTAAGGAAAATCATTTTAGCTGAACATATTGTTTTATTTATTTTATTTATTCAGTCTCGGATTATAATACCTTTGAGCGCAAGGCGTTCATTTACAAAGGTTCCACATCAGTGGGGATGGGTGAACGAATATACAGAAGTGGTAATACAAAGACTAGGTTTTAAAAAACAGTGAAGTACATACTTTATTTATCTAGAATTAATAACTTTAGTAGTGGAGAAGAAAGGAGTGGGGGTGGGTAATAAGAGAGAAGAAGAGGGATAAGCAACCAGAAGGCCTTGTCATTAGGAGTAGAAAGAGTGGCGGGTGCAGGTAGTAGGTAGTTAAGAGGGGGGAGGTGGTGGAGGTGGGAGAGTTGGGGGAGGGTAGGAGGATATTGCAAGGGTTGGAAAGGTAAAGCTTTAGGGTGGAAAAGAGGAAACTGGAGTGCACACAGGTGGTAGTATCAATTAGTTGAAGCAGTTGCAGGAACTATTTGTCTTAAGATACTAACGGAGCCTGTGCTTGAAAGGACGTAATATTGGTATGGATAGGATTTCATTGGGAAGTGCATTGAACCCGAGTGGGGCTCTGTAAGCAAATGGCCGCTGCCCTTGAGATGTCCTGAACCTAGGAATCTTCAGAGATTGATGGGCTGAGCTTCGAGTGTGCTGGGAGCTGGAGTGAGGGCTAAGGAGGTTTGCAGTTCCAGGGGGCAAAGGGCCTAGAAGTGCTTTTTTAGCTAACAGGTATGTTTGGTACTGTATCCTTCTGCTTAGTTGAAGCCACCCAGGTTGGGCATATAGGTTGCATGTGTGGGTAATGTGTGCAGCACTGGTGAAGAGTCTGCACACCTTATTTAGTGCAATGGATATTCTGCGGAGTGAAGAAGTAGATGCGGCACCATAGATAACCAAGCCATAGACAACAGGAGGTAAGACAGAGCTGACAATTGCAGTTTTTTTAATTCCTTTTTATTTCAAGATTTTTCCACACAGTGACAGAAGAGATAAAGTACATATTTGTTAAATCTTGTGATCTGTGAAAAAGGATACAAGATGGTCTGTACAGATGTTAAATCTTTATCCCCCTTTCCTCTCCCCTCTTTCCTTTCTTTTCCTTTCCTTTCCTTTCCTTTCCTTTCCTTTCCTTTCCTTTCCTTTTTTCTCTTCCTTAAATTATATTATTTCACAGGCAAAAGTCCATCTCCCTGTTACCTTTTTTAAAGATCATGATCCCCTGGTCAGTCGGAGACCTCCATCCCCCTCACAAACCATTGAGCAAGTAAATAAAGATTAAGTTGTACAAAGTAACTACGAAATCACCTTCCCTTGGTTAGTTCAAGGGCAGAAGGTGGGTTCAACCAAAGAATAGTAATGGACCCAGCCCTGCCATTTCTGCATTAGAGATGAACCTTTACCATGCTATTCTAGGTTAAAGTGCTCAGATGTATAAATGTCTGACATAATTTTTCTCCATTCCTGTATTGTTGGAATCAACTAAGACATCCAATGTCGAGTGATTGGCTTTTTGGCTGCTAAAAGGCAAACTGGCAGTATAGTAACTCCCCAAGCTGGAGCGTGGTCTGGGAATATCCCCAGTAAAAATTGTTCAGCTGTAAGTTCAATGGGTTCATTAAACAAGCTCGAAAGCTCAATTTGGAGAGAGAGAGAGGAAATAAGGCATAAGGTAAGGGCAGAGCCAAAAAACGTGACCCGGGGTAGCGACCTGACATCCACAGAGTCTCCAGCAATGCCAATGCTCTTCAGTGAGGTATCTGAGAACAACCACCGGGGCCTGAAAAAATCGGGAACAGCACCTCCACGCGAACTCCCTCCAATGGGGGGACAGCATTCACTTAACCTCTGTCAGTGCAAAGAACGACCATGTTTCCATGGAAATTTCTAGGTTAAGGTTCTTATTCTATTCACATTCACAGAGGATGGATGCAGTACATTCCTGCCTTTCAGTTCTCAGCTCTTTATAGATTAAACCAATTATATGTGTCTCCAAATTACCCTTAGTAGCCTCCATAAATAGCTTTAGTAGATTGGGGGTGGGAAAGGGAATACTGGACTGGATTATTCTATTACGTAGAATATGGTTACGAATTTGGAAGTATCAAAACAGTTCAGAATTTCTGAGTGAAAATTCAGACTGCAACTGCTCGAAGGAGAGAATACCCTGGGGGAAAGGAATTGAAAAACATGGAAGAGGCCAAGTCCCCTCCATGAGGTAAAAGCCTGGTCCATGAAGATGGGAACAAATGTTTCATCTTGAGATATAAGTGTACAATATTCATAAACCTTAAGAATAGGGCCTGCTTTCTCATCCGTTTCCAAAGCTTGTAAGTTTGAGATGTGATATTTGTTAAGTCTGAGGCTGAAACTGATCGCTCCTCTGAAGACAACAATATTCTCTTGATATTGAAGAGATCATTTAGATGGAATTCTATGGTTTTCCAGGTTTGTAACAAGGCTGCTTGGGCATATAGCCCAAAATCTGGAAGACTGAGACCCCCCCCGGGATAAGGATAGCTATACAATTGAAAGCCTAATTCTTGGGCGGTTTTTACCCCACAGGAAACCAGAAGTCAGTCTGTCCCAAGATTTTAAATAATATTTTGAAGGGAGAATAGAGATGGTCTGCAATAGATATACTATCCGAGGGAGAATATCGGTGCGGACAATCTCAATTTTTTGATGAAATGGAAAGAACCCTGTTGCCCATCTATCCAAATCAGATTGGATCTGTATCATCTGGGGTTCATAGTTAATTATTTCCAATACTCTGACATCATGTAGAATTCAGAGGCCTAAGTGTTTTATTTTGGTAGCCAACCACCTAAATGGGTAAGCTTTCTTCAATTGTGGAGTCGGTACAAAGTTAAATGTCAAAATTTCAGTTTTAGCTACATTTAATTTAAAGTCAGATATACTTTCAAAAAGGGACAAAATTCTCTACTTTACAGGGATGGACTGCGATGGAGCCACCAAGGTCAACAACACATCATCGGCAAACATGCTTATTTTGTACTTCTGTTGGCCAATCGGTATCCCCTCGACTTGGGGAGTATTATGGAGGATAGATGCTAGGGGTTCAAGAAATAAAGCAGAGGTATGGTGACAAGGGGCATCCTTGATGCATCCCTCTACCCAGTGGGGGGGGGATAGCGACCCATTGGTGTGGATATAAGCAGGGGGAGATTTATCTAAGTTAATTAGATTTGTAATAAATGGAGGGGGGAAGTGAAAAGCCCTCAAAGTATCCCAGAGAAAAGGCCATGCAACATGATTTAAGGCTTTTTCTGCATCTAGACTAATAAAGACAGAAGGAATTTGTCGAGTACATACATATTCCTGTAGGACCAAGGCTCGTTGGATATTGTCGGATGTATTTCTATTTTTAAACAAGCCTGATTGATCGGGGTGTATAAGTTGAGGGATAATGAGCTCTAGTCTGGAAGTCAATAGGGCCGTATATATTTTATAGTCTACATTAAGAATGAATATGGGGTGAAAGAATCCCGGATCTTTTAGAACTCTCGTACATGGACTGGGTAGAAGAAATGTCTTTGTGTTTTAAAGTTGAGAAGCTGATCGCCAGCTCCAGATTTTCTCCCTTGGTCTTCCAGAAAAAGTGGGGTAAACTTTATGCCCTATACCTACACTGATTAATAGGTCCAGGTTCATTTTGAGCTATTTGATCCCTGACGGTACTCCCCTTTATGGACTCCCTGATGCACCCTCTTTCTATCCATGAATCAATTGTCAGTGGAGCTGCATCTCCCTCTGGGTTTAAAGGACAGGTTGTTATCTCACCTTCTTTTCTAGACTCGGCAATCTCCCTTTCCCTCACTTATGAATCTTCTAGGTTTCCCTTTCCTTTTCAGTGGTGACACCTTCTTGGGGGGGGAGGGGGAGGAGAGGGGTTTTAGTTTATCCCATGTTTATCATTCTATGTCTTGTTGCTGGAAATTGTTACAGTGTTGTATCATACCTGTATTTACTAGTCTGATTTTACTGTTATTGAAATTAAATAAAAAGAGAATTTCAAAAAAAAAAAAAAGAATCCCGGATCTGAGGGATCTTTATTTGGCTTGGGAATGGGGGCAAGTGTAGCAAAATCCCAAGATGGAGGAGACTGGCCACCTTGGGAAATATCATTAAATAATGAGTGCAGTTTAGGGGTAAGCTCTTTAAGAAATTTCTTGTACCACTCTGAGGTGTAGCCATCTGGCCCTGGACACTGTCCCGAATGTAGGTTTTTAATCATACCCTCTATCTCTAAAGTTGAGATAGGGGGTGTCAGTGTTTTACTCTGAAGGGGAAATGAAGGAGAGAGGCCAGCCTTTTCCAGGAATTGTTTGACTATAGTTTGGCTATAAGATGGGTTCGGAGAATATAATTTAGAATAGACGTCGGAAAAAGCCTGTTGGATATGACCAGCCGAGTGATGTATTTTTCCTGTAGAGAGATTTCTTAGTTTGAGAATAGTAGAAGAACATTTCCGTGCCCTTAATTTATGTGTCAGTTTCTTAGTACCTCAGGGGCCACCTTCATGGACTGACTGGCAGAGATAATATAAAGATTGCTCTATTTTATTGTCCATAATCCATTGCAGGGCTGCCTTGGTATCCCTAATTTGTTTCTGGAGATCAGTGTCTCCATCTCGATATAACATCTGGTAATCTAGGAGGAGGCTTGACAACCTTTGATACTCAGCCTCTCTTTCTCTATTCTTTTTAGAAGAATAGGCTATAATTTCCCCTTGGATGGTGGCCTTTATCGCGTCCCATTGCATTGACTCTGGCACACTTGGATCTGCATTCTCCTGGAAAAAAATGGGTAGTCTGGAAGAAATATTCTCCTGGAATTCCTTGTCCCCTAAACTGGATATATTCAATCTCGAAATAGATTTCGTCTTTTTCTTACCAATATCTCATTTTAAAATCAGGGGGTGGTAATCAGATAGGAGCTTAGGACCAATGGTAATGTCCTGAACCAAAGATAAATGGTCGCATGTTGTCATGAAGTAATCTAGTCTGGAATATGATTTCAATCTTGGGGAGTAGTAAGTAAAACCAGGGCTAGAGGGAAATATACATCTCCACACATCTACCAAACCCAAATGCTCCATGGTGTTTTTGAATTGTTTGGTTGTGGTGGTATTTCTATGCTTTTGTGGGTTAGAGCAGTCCAAATGAGGGGATAATGTTAAATTTAAGTCTCCACCCATAATCAACTGACCCTGGTGGAGATCAAGTAAGGTGGATATGTAGCCCCTAAACAAGGGAAACTTTGTTTACGGAGGGAAATAAACATTAGACAGTGTGACCTGGTTACTCTATAATAGTCCTCTGACAATTACAAAGTGACCCTGGGCATATATATGGGTTTTTTGTACCTCCATAGGTGTTTTCTGGTGAATTAAAATTGCCACCCCTCTCCTTCTACCTCTAGGATGCGATGAGGCCACCACCCAATATTTTCCACCCCAATTTAGTTTAGATGTTCAGATTCCAAGAGGTGAGTCTCTTGGAGAAAAACAAGATTCGAAGGATTTTTTACTAAAAATTGCATTTTATAGGGTCATGGAGACCTTTAATATTGTGTGATATAATTTTAACTGGACTTACTGACATCATTTTTTTGGTACTTAGAGAACTAACATCCTTCCCCTCTCTCTCTCCCTTCCCCAGTTAGGACATAAAAGGTTCCATCCGGACCAAGCTCCTAGATAGTGCCAGACCTATCCCCTGAGAAGAAAACCTCAACGATTCTAGATATGCAAACTGTTTAATAAAACTTGTTTAAATAATATATTTTCTCTGTCTGTGTGGTTTTTACCCCCCCTCAACTTTTAAGTACACTAGCCAATGAACTCACATGAATAACTCTTTCATGGAATAGTCTACAAATAACTTTATGACCATAAACCAGGTTGTTGGCACTTTAAGCCTTAGATTGGTAATGATAATAAAGGCAAGTAGTAAACCATGTAAAACTAAACCCTTAAAAGTAAAACATTTATAACCTGTTTTCGAACATGATAAAACTATACACAGTCTGACTCCCATATGGGGGGGGTGCTCCGGGAAAGAGCTTCCTCAAAGATATCCTGTCCTGGAATCCACTTGGGATAGGAGAGGAATGTGTGGTACTTAAACCGGTCCAAGATAAAGATATTCCTAGGATCAGGAACAAAGCCGCAAAAGGGGTGGGGATAGACCCACTCCATGGTGGAATCAGCGAAGCCAGGGCTATTGTAAAACCCCCTAGGCCTCGGAGGCATACCACCATGTGAATGGAACCTTTAGGCCAACATAATGAAATGTGTGGAGTGTGGATTGAGAATTGGTAAACAGTGTTAAAGCATAGAGTTAGAGTCAGGGGGGAGGGCCCTACCTAGCCCAGTTAGGAATATAGCCCCTTTACACAACTTGGGTGCCATAATATTGGAATGTTATGAAGTGTATATCCTTTAATGAGACCTTTCCAAGGTCCAATCCCTGAGTAAAACTAAAGTAGTCCTGTTTTCCCCACAGACCGGAGGTTCGAGTCTACATCATTTAGGTCAAAAGCTGGGTATATAGGGGGAGGATTGAATGATTCCCCGGGGCTTAGCTCTAGTCCAAGAGAGAACAGGTTGTGGCACAGCTCATAATGGTGACCCGTGAGCCCACAGGAATAGCCTATGGAAATAGTCAATCGAGTACCCACTGGATAACGTTAGAGTCAGACCACTCCAGTAGGGGACCCAAATCCTCCGCGCAACAAGAACAGATCCTTCCCCCAGGTCCCTGCCACCCAAAAGCTAGAGAAAAAAGGGAGGAACACCCCTCTGGTGTCCATAGCAAGGCCGGGGCCTAGGGGGCATCAGAGGAGGGGAAATCAAACCCTCACCATGGATGAGATAGCGGGAGCTCATTATTCCCAGGCTGCTCCAATTGAAGGGAATACACAGGCCCATTAGAGCAAGCATGCATCTTGAATACAGCCTCAGGATGAACTACACAGATATCCTTGTGATGTCAAGACTATTATCTTATGACTAAGGTTAATTAGGAATGTTACCTCCTCCCCCCCCCCGAGCCATCACCCGCATCTCCCGTATTGGTTATTGTTCTTTCATATTTGTTCCTAGTAAAAATATATATGCAGAAAATATTGTCCATGATAATCATAGTAGAGAATGTTGTTCCAGTAGGTATGCAAAACACACAGGCCGGAGGGATAAAAGTCCGAATGGCATCCGGAAACTGGCATCGATGAAGCTATCTTGTTGGAAATACTTCTCCCTTTGACAAGGAGAGCTTAGGGAGTCCACCCCAAGGCACGGATAGGAGAACAGGTGCCCCAGAGAGAAACAGTGAACCACGAGAGTGCTTGAGACAGGAAGCAATAGTCACCAAGTTGTGATATACCCCGGTTTGGGAATATCCCCACCATCTGGGTGCTCACAGAGGTTCAAATGGCAACCTGATATCGAATTTGTATAAAAAAATAATTTGTTTAGCTGCCTGAACCAGATGAAGATGCACTCCTCCCTCTGCCCTTCCCCAGCATCCCCTCCACATACTTCACTCCCCCTGCACAACTTGGCCAACTTCCACACCAAGTGCATAACAATATGGTAAACAGTACCTCAGTGTTCTTCAGGGATGCATTGCTGGGTTATGGTCTGCAGTAGACGTTTAAGGATCTCTGCAGTTGGTGTCTCTGTAGCTTGGGACAAGTTAGACCGATCTTGAGTACTGAACTGTTTCTGGCAGTCTCACTCCCTCAGCTGCCTTCTCCGTGATGATTCCTCAGAGCAAGAGGTCAAATGTGGCCTCTGTGGTTGAAGTGTAAGTTTGCTGACCTGTGGACAAGGTAACCAACAATTTGGCCAGATAGGGGGTTCTAAATCAGATTTTTTAAGATCTGAGGATGGGAAATAAAGGGCTGTATTCTCTGCGCTGTCGCTGGGTGCATGGAGCATAATCGCTGTCAAACAGAATTCTTTGTTGGCCCCACATTACTTTGCCCTTCTGCCAGGCTTTATTTAAAAGAGATTCTTTGATCTGGTAGCTTAAAAAGTGGACTACAAAAGAACGAGGTCTGTCCTCAGGGCGGGTAGGCTTTGGGCCCAGCACACGATGGGCCCACTCAACGTTGAGTTGAAAATCCAGGTCCAGTTCAACCGATAAATAAAAGAAGTAGTCTGAAAAAGCCCTGGGATCATTCCCCTCCTCCCCCCCCCCGGGAGTTCAAAAATACAAATATTTCTTCTTCTACCCCTCTTCTCTGTGTCTTCCTGCCTGATGGAAATCGCTAGTTGTTCAGCAGCCAGAGAATGAGCTGAGTCCTCGAGGGCATCCAATCTGGAGGTGTTCAAAGATATCTGGTGAGCTGCCTCAGAAGCTCTATTCTGCAGGTTAATTATTTAATTGCGAATATCTTTAAGAGATTCACGGACCTCTCCATGGAAATCCGTGATCGCTTGCAGGATAGTTTCGGAGGACAGCTCAGAGGGTTTCCTTTGTCCCTTAGGCTTAATTGAGGACTCTTTTTTATTGGAGCTTGGAGTAGGCTTAGACTGGGCCTCCCCCTCATTTGACACTGGATCCTCCACTTCTGTATATTCTGCAATGGGCTGAAATCTGTTGCGATGTTGTTTGGCCATGTTTTAGGTTGTCAGAGCCCAGCAGTGTACTAGTAGTAGGACCACGTCCCCTATTTTTTAGATTAGAGTTAAATTTGCACTCTTTTTAATTTATTTCAGGCAGGAGTCTCACACAGCACGTCTTTACCCAGGCATCGTCGGAACCGGAAGTCCAGATAATTGCAGTTTTGAGGGCTTCGGGTGTCAAGTAGTGTTTATATCTGTAGAGTACACCAATCTTGATGTTGACAGCCCAGATAACATTGTCGATGTGCTGAGCATAAGAAAGTGAGCTATCCAGGGTTACTCCCAGATACTTAAAGTGTAGTATTTGTTCCAGAGGCACTCCCATGCAGTTTCAGATTATAAGTGGTTGAGAATTGTGCTTGCTACAGATGCCACTGAATAGCAAAACTTTAGTTTTTTTGGAGTTCAGGATCAATTTGTGAGCACTGAACCAGTCCTCAGCTTCTACAAAACTATGCTGTAGTTGCATTCCAGTTGCTGTGTGTCAGGGTTACTAGTAAAGATGACAGCATCATCCGTACACAGTAGCATCTGTTGGTGGCAGGCCTGCAGTTGGTTGTTCAAGAAGATGCTGAGAAGTAAAGGCCCTACAATAGAGCCCTGCGGTACACCTGAATGGACGGACAGTTTGACCAAGGTAACATTTGCAATTTTCACCTGTTGGGATCGACCATCCAGGTATCTCGAACCAAACTAACGTGTCAGAGGTGAGACCTATGAAGGTTAGTTGCTGAAGAAGAAGAGTGTAGTGAACAGTGTCTAAGGACTTTGTAAGGCCTATGAAGGCTGGCTCACAAAATTGGCTTTGTCGAGAGATTGATGGATGTAGCCAGTGAATTCCAATAGTGCCGTTGTGGTGCTGTGACCTTTTTTGAATCCATGTTGCTGCAGGCATTGGATTGATTATTTTTCAAGGTAATCCATTAATTGGTCTTCAACTATGCATTCGAGCACCTTGGATAATGGTGGGAGTATAGATGTGGGCCTATAATTTGCATTATAGGGCAGACTAGGGCACTAGGTGTCACTAGGGCAGACTTCCATATTTTTGAGAATTAGGCCAGCTTCAGCGAAAGGTTAAGAATCTTAGTTAAGGAATTCAGTAGCTCATCTAGTGTGAGGACAATGATTTTAAGATCCAGTGAGTCTCCACTTAATCTGGACTTCCCAATCACTTTTCACAGGTATTTCTTGGCTGTTAACAAAGAGATCTTCCTAAAGTAAAAGGGGGGCAAAATTATTGTCCTCTCCTTAGTTTGGTGTGTAAGGGAAGGGGTGGAATCTTCAAAAAATCCAAGGGGAGGACGCTGCTCTGGTCCATAAAAGTGTTGCTAAAGGTATTTGCTATGGTAAGTGGGTCAAAAGTAGGGGTACCATCAATGTTTAGCATTGAGGGTGAGATTTTTTATATTTGCCAGTGATATCTTTAATATTGTTTCAGAAATTCTTACTGTCCCCCGAGGAATTTGTAAGTGCTTCCTTTTGGAATTTGGCTTTCACGTGGTGGATTGCCATTGTGCATTCATTCCTGACTTTTTTATATTCATGCATGTCTGCCTATCTGCCCATTTCTCTTGCACAGTGCCAGAGGTGACCCTTGTGTTTCATCCTGGAGATAAGCTCATAGGTTATCCAGGAGTTTGAGGTGCCATGAACTTTCATCTTTTTGTAGGTAGCATGTATGTCACAGGCGGTATTGAAATGCTTAATGAGATGGTCCAAGGCTAGGTTGATATCTTTAGTAGTATCTAGTAATGACCAGTCTATATTACTCAGGTGCAGTTTGAGGGGCTCAAGGTGCCCACATTTCAGCACCCTGCAATATATTGTCCGAGGGGGTGGCTTGTAGAATTTATTTGTCCAGCTGCAGGTAATGGTGGAGTGATCACTTAGTGTATCTGGGTGCACTGTCACTTCTGAAATATGGTCCAGTAGGTTAGAGAGGATCCAGTCAAGGAGGGTACTTGTTCCCATTCTGTAATTTGTCCTGGTGGGTGAGGGAACAAGCTGTAAGAAATGAAGCGCAGACGTAGACTCCTTGAAAGTGCCAATGTCAGGGGAGAGCAAGCTGACATTGAGATCACCGAAAACCATGATTTCAGAGTATGGTTTCAGGTAATGGATGTAGTCCATGATGCTGTGAAAGCCAGTCGAGTGTTCTTTAGGAGGGATGTAGATGGATAAGATCATGAGGGCCTTATTATGTGCACTGAGGAGAACTTTAATTGCAAGTGCCTGGATGGAGCATCCAAGGTTGGTCATGGGTAAGATAAAGCCCTTAAGTGTCTCTTTGAGATATGTGGCACAACCACCACCACGCTTAGTTAGCCTGTCCTGTCAGAAAATGGTTGTATCCTGGTATGGTGACTGCAATGTCAGGAATATTCAGAGAGAGCCATGTCTGAGCCACTGATAATATATCAGGCTTGTGTTGGTTAATCCAGACTTTGAGGCTGTCTAGTTTACTTAACAGTCTGCAGAGATTGACAGATGCCATCTTGATGGATCCTGTCTTTGCTTGGTCCATGGGTTGGGCAACGCTTCCTGGACCAGGATTGGGGTGAACATTGTTGGATATTAGTAGTAGGATCAGAATGATCCTGTATGGGTGACCTTTCAGGAGTCTGTAATTCACTTTGATTGACTGTTTTTGGTTGGAGTGCCTCCTCGGGCTGGAATGCATCACTTTAAGGAAGATGGGGAGAGTCTGGAGAGGGTATGAGACAAGGAACCTTGGGGTTTGCCAGGGAAATGGATGTAGCAGGAGCCAGTGCTGTGACCAGTGACCATTTGTTAATGAGAAGAAGTTTTCTATATGCATGCCTGGGTCATGGTTAAAATTGTAATTGAAATAAAGTTTAGATGTGGGATGCTGTTTTCCTCCAGTTAAGTCGCCAAGACAAAGAAAGACAAAAAGAAGAAGTACTAGGAGGGTGGTATGTGATTTGCCCATTTTGGTAATAACTGAGTCAAAATCAGGGGAATGATTAGGTTCACGTGAAAAAGCACTGTATGAGAGAGTTAACAATGAAAGACGAATAAAAAGAAAAAAAAAACTAAGGCCCCTCTAGTGGCAGATCTTTATAATCTGCTAATGAGAAAGTAGAAAAACAGGCTTTTTTAAAGGCTGAAAGGGGAGGCTTGGAGCATCAGAACAAAGAGGACATCTTATATTGTCCCAATATATAATTTTGATGCCCTTGTGTGACAATTTTGAAGGTCTCAGTCACTGGTGTAGATGGTGGGGGCATCTTAGATGTGCTATCTGGGGTTTTAGAGGTCCTGGCGACAGATGTACAAAACTTTCTGCCATGTGCAAAGTGATTGTGCCCACATTGTACAGGGATTGCACCTAAATCCCATATTCATAATGGTGTGTGTGACATGCACTAAATCTGTCTCATGTGATTGTGAAGAAAATGTATGCAGAATGCATGGGGGAGTGGAACCATGCATACCTGTGCAATATTCAGCCAGTTAGTGATGTGCAATGGGATTAACACATGCCAATTAGCATTGCATAATTACCACCCATAAAATGTCCGACTCAATGCTGGGCAAACCCCAGAGGTAGGCAGAGACACTGGAGGCAAAACTACAGGATGACACTTGGGGAGCACACATTCTTTACATGCTGCAGCAGACTGTAGTGGAGAAGAAGGCTGGTGCCCACCTTGGGCCCATACATAGAGCCAGAGATTTTATGTCACACACAGACAGTATCGTCCATGAGTCACATATGAAGTCCTCAGTGACAACCAGCTCATGGGCTGGTACAGGCTTCAACAGAACCATGCTCAGGCAGCTGTATGAGCTCCTGCATGACCAGCTCCAGACAGAAACCCAGTGCAACCATGCATTGTCTGTTGTGCTCAAGGTGACAGTTACTATGTGTTTCCTGGTCCCTGGAACATTCCAGACACCAGAGGAGGGCACCAGCAGGATTTCAGTGTGAGCCACTTGTGCCTGTTGGGCCAGTTCCTAGATGCTCTGGTAGATCATACTAGTGAGTTTATCATATTCCCCAGCACCTTAACAGAGGAAACAGCAACCATGTATCAATTCCATCGAGTTGCGAATCCCAGTCTCAGTAGAAAAGGGTATCATTCCATCAATTGCCCAGTGTGTGTGGTGTAACAGGGCACATCATAAATGTCCTGGTACAGCACCCTGGCAGTGCCCATGATATCTTCAAAGAGCACAACTCCACCTTGTGCCAGAGGACTGAAAGTGAGAACATCTCCAGTGACCTCCTTATCAGTGAGTATATGTCACAGGCTGTCTGCTGGAGCCTCATATAGGACATGACGGGGTAGAACCCTGCATGAACAATAGGTCCCAGGTATGCTAGGGTCAAAGGGTCAATGGGTAGACTAGATGGACCAGTGGTTGTTATCTGTCATCATTGTCCATGTGTCTATGCCGTTATGTGACATTAAACTATGCCATTACCTTCACAGGGAAACCAAAACAAAAGCAGGACAGCGCAAAACAAGCTAGCGGGTGCTCAAACAGGAGGTGCAAACCTCAAAAGACTGACAATTATTTAGAAGTGAGCACACCAGAAAATGAGAAATTAATGCAAAAACAATTTATTTGGCATCAAAAAATATCCAGGACCCCTGCGCTTCGGCACAATGCCTTCAAAGGGGGTATGACTGACACACAGACATCTCTGATTATATACGCTTAATGATGATGTCATAACTGTGAGACACCATATCTAAAATTCACACACATCCTAACACATACAAAGCTACAAAATATAAACAAATTCTCTATATGTGAATAAATTATAATTCCTTATTTCAGATCTTCATACAACAATATGTTATTCCTTAATAAAGTTTTAGAAAAAATATATATGTTAGAAAATGTACAAAAAGTATATACAAAAATCAATTACCATTTTTGTTTCAAACTAATTATAACGCCAGCTAAGTGGTGCACACACCAATTCATAGTGTCCTATTAGTTGCTAACTGTACAAAAATAATTTTCACTTCTGCTTCATTTCATTTTTAACAAATTCAGTGTATACTACAATCAGTTAATTTTCACTATATGGGTGCATGACTGCAACACTCAGGGAAGCAAAGGCATCAGAATATGTAACGGGATCATTTTACCACAAATAATCCAAATGCTCATACAAAACTACAAAAAGCAGTACTCACTGCCACCATTGGAAGGGGTGATACTCTAAACAAATGACAGAAATGATGGAATGAAGTCACCCCTTCCAATGGTGGCAGTGAGTACTGCTTCTTGTATTATTAATATTTTTGTATTATTGGATTATTTGTGGTAAAATGATCCAGTTACCTATTCTGATGCCTTTGCTTCCCTAACTCAGGGGAGAACTCCAAGTCAGAATTCAATTGGGAGCAGACTGAGTCTTGGGCTTCAAAACGGAGCAAGGCATTTGAAAAACTAAAAGTCAAAAATGGTGCTGGACACATACCAGGTGGCATTAAAACTGTATTTACTAAATTAGAAAGGCTTTCGAAAAAAGAACTGGGTATAACTTATAACATAATCACCTTAGAACAGTATCTTGCTAAAAGACTAGCCCCACGTGGGCTCAGGGTCACTATTTTACCCTCTTCTGGTTTTGATATCTTTGTATTTAAGGAAGAATGGATTTGTGCAGTTTTATTGTACTCTAAAACCTTTATTGAATTAATAATCAAGTCAGATATAAAGAACAAATGACGATTTGAGTAAAGAAATAGATGTGGTTAAAAGTGAAGCATTGGCATTTAAAGATACAGCAACTTTTAAAGAACTCGATGTGTGTATGAAAGAAAAACTGAAAAAGTATGAAACTGAGCTTGTGGTTAAAAAACAAAAGAAGCTACTAAGAGACCAAGAGGATTTTGATAATGATAGAATACCTGTGAGGAGAAGAAGAGGAAGTAATCAGAGCAGAAGCAGAAGTAGATCTAGAGTTTGTTTTGAAGATAACAAAGGTGGAAGCAGTAGGAGCAGAGATCGAAGTCCTTTTTTAGACAAGGGAAGAGGATCAGAGGAAGACACAGGAGAACCAAAAGGGGGACAAGAGGAGGCAAATGCTTCCCAAGAAAAACATAAGACCAGAGGATGGGGAGAGGCAGGGGCAGGGGCAAGAGCTCAAAATAATCAACATTTCAAAGAAAATGCTTACTGAAATAGACATTAAAGTGCTGAAACTTGGACTGTCCTTTGTGCCTACTCCCTCACTTAATCATTTTCAGGTACAAGTGGATTTGTATAAGCTATTTCAGAAAATTAAGCTTAAAGTCTTTTTTTGTAAAAAATCAGGAGAGGACTGTCTTCAGGACACAACGGGCTTCACAGGGGATAGTGGAGAACTACAAAATTGTGAGCATGTGAATGATTCTCCAGAACTGGGAAGTGGAACATTGGGATTTGAGGAAGACATTGATTTCATTATACATGAGATCGAATTTGGTAATACATGGTCCCCTGGTTCTAGTCTCCCCAATGTGAGTAATCCTGATATTATACAACAGAGAAAAAAGCTCTTTTTACTAATATCTGAATTTTCACCCAATATATTTAATCCTGCTGTTACAACATGTAAGAATGTGGTTCTGAAAGAAGTAAATGATTTATTACAGAGGACAGGTCAGCCAAGGAACAGAAATCTCACAAAGAGTGAGACAGCAGCTCTGAAAGAACTAGAATCTGATAATAATATTGTAATCAAACCTGCAGATAAAGGAGGGAATGTTGTAATTTTGGACAGAGAGCATTATACATCTATCATTACAGGAATGCTTAAGGACACTTCAAATTATACGAAATTAAAACAAAATCCTATGAATCAGTTTAGAGTAGAACTTAATCAACTACTGCAGGAGGCAGTTACTATAGGGGAAATTAGTGAGAAAGAATTTAAATATATATGGTGTGAGAACCTGATAGTCCCATGTTACTATATCTTGCCCAAAGTACATAAAAATATGTGGGACCCTCCTGGAAGACCAATTATCTCCTCAATTGGGTCAATCACTGAGAAGCTAGGAGAATTTGTTGATTTCTTTCTACAACAGGAAGTCAGGAAACTTAAATCATACACAAAAGATACCACACATGTCATCTCTAAACTGGAAAATTTTGAATGGAAGGAAACTACTCAATGGGTAACAATAGATGCTGAGTCACTATATACCCACATTAAACACACACAAGGGATTAGTGCCTGTCAGTTCTACCTAGAGAAAGAGATTGACAATGAAAGCATACCAGTGGATTTTCTTTTGAAAGCCATTCATTTTATCCTTACATACAATCACTTTGAGTTACTTGGAGAGAATTACCTTCAAGTTTGTGGTAATGCTATGGGGGCCTCTATGACCCCATCCTATGCAAACCTATTTTTAGGGAAATGGGAGAAACTGACAGTATTCCAGAATTCAAACCCCTTTTTAGATAAAATTGACACTTTGTTTAAATTTTGTAACTTTGTATGTGTTAGGATGTGTGTGAATTTTGGATCTGGTGTCTCACAATTATGACATCATCATTAAGAGTATATAATCAGAGATGTCTGTGTGTCAGTCATACCCCACCTTGAAGGCGTTGTGACACAGTGCAGGGGTCCTGGATATTTCCTGATGCCAAATAAATTGTTTTTGCATTAATTTCTCATTTTCTGGTGTGCTTATTTCTAAATAACTGACCTTCACAGGGGACACTGCCTATCCTCTGCACCCCTAGTTCCTCACACCTGTCCTCTGCCCCACATCCATTACAGAGTACATACAGTGTAGCACACACTGCCACATGCAATATCATCGAGCGCATGTTTGTCATGCTCAAGATGCAGTTATTGTGCCTTGACTGTTCCGGTAGTGCCCTACAGAATACCCCTCAGAAGACCTGTGCCATATTCCTTGCCTGTTGCATGCTACAGAGCATGGCGTTCAACCTTGGGATATGTATGTCAGCCACAGAGGAACACCACATTACATACAGAGCTAGAATAACCGGGGAATACTGGAGCAGCTTGACAGGCTTGATCCAATAAGGTCTAGGAGGGCAGGGGAGTACAGAGCATGAATCATATGAAACATCTACGGACATGGCTGTTGAGTATAGACCACAGAGAACACTGTAATATGGTTAAGCAATATACTATCACACAAGTAAAACAGCAACAACAACAGCAACAATGCAAGCAATGCAGTATGCTAAGCAAGGGGCTAACATGACGGACTTAACACCAATGCTTTGCTACTAGGCAAGGAGGTTGCAAATAGGGTGCACATAGAGAGACGTTTATGATAGCAGGTGGTCCCAAGTGGTGCCAACACAGATAATTGCCATCTAGGCTGGGGGGTGGTGTGCATGGCATAACAAGCTCCTAATGCATGGGAGTAACACATGGTATATAAATAGAGATCATTGGAGCAGGGCAACAGGGGGTCTCACAGGGGTACTCTCCAGACTGCTAGGGCAGGGGCTGTACTACAGGCCATTCATGCTGGGGTCAGACAGCCTGAGACATGACAAAAGGGAAGCTTGTGATGTTGCAGGTATATGGCAGGTGTGATTGAGACACCCTGTTAGCAGGGGTGGCCATGTGCTGCCTACGTCTGCCCCCTGCCACTACCCCAGGTAAGCACAAGTCTTCCTGTGCAGTCATCCATACATTGGGGTGTGGACCTCAGCAATGGTATGGGGGATGCCCATGGTGATAGTGTAATCTGCCTCCAGCTGCAGCCCTATGGGGTACTGCCCCCATGGACAGACAAGTTGTGACCTGGTGTGTGCAGTGTCTTCAGTGACCTGTAAGCCCTGGGTGTACTTGGTGTTTTCTTTCCAGCACCATGTGGTGTTGATGTACACCATGGTGTCTGTTGAGGGGTGGCACTACTCTCACTAGGGCTATCTTCAGCCCTCACAGTGCCTTCCACCATGACTGCAGCATCCTGAACAGCAACACACAGGTCCTGTTGGGCTGCCATAAGCTCTGCATGCCATTCTTCTGCCCATTGCTTGGAATGCTGCATGTCCTCATGTAGCATTTGCCAGTGGTATGTCAGCTCCTGTTGTGCAGTACTCTGTGCCCTCACAGAAGGCCTCAACAGATGCCAGTTTTCATACAAGTCCAACAGTGAAGCTCCCTAAATCTTAGGAATAGAGTGAACTTCAAAGTTTTTAGATAATATATGTATTTGTCTTTAGTCTTGACTTTGACTTGAGTGAGTGTAATTATGTGGTGAATGATGAATTGAAATTAATAACTGTTTAAGTATTGCTGCTATGATGTATGTAGCATAAGTTTGATTTTTGTGCAATATGTGTACAATTTTATATGTAAATGTTACAGGTCCATCTTTAAAAAGGGTCATTGACCCAATGATGTTTAACATTGCTACCTGTATAAAAATTAACTTCTTACTACTACTTTTACTACATAACTGTCACTGGGGACTGTCTAGTCAGATAGGATCAGGCTGCACCCACAGCTGCTGTATGAGCTCAGGCTGCACTATGGTAAATGAGACAGCCCATGCTGGGTGCTGCAGGTTTACTGTGGCCAGCCCACAGTGATGGGCATGGGGTGGAAGGGCCGTGCACATGCCACTGGAGGAGTCATGGGGAGGCACAGTGGTGGCATGCCCAGCAGTATCAGCAGGGGCTGGTGTGGTGCTGCCTGTGGTGCAGGTGGGGTCCTGAAGGACAGACGTGTGCTGCACACCTGTGACCACATTATGCTGGGACACTGGCTAGGCCCCAGTGGCACAGAGGCTGGCAGCACCGAATGGCCTATCTGGGGCTGGGCCAGAACCAGCCCACTTTAATCTTTCAGTGTAGGTTTCTTTGTCGTCCATGTCTACAAGCTCATCACTGCTGTCCTCTGGGTGCTGCAGAAGTGTGGGAAGCAGAAACTGCACACAACAGGTGGTCGTAGCTAATTCTTCTCTGTGTCTGAACTTATGTGCTGTGCTGGAAGGAGGCAAGAGGGAAGTTGTATGGAACCATACCTGACAGAGCAATGTACAGGCCAAGGCCACATACATGCCTTGGCATATGGTGCCACACACCCAAGTACTGGGTGTAGAGATGTGTAAAATTGCTGAATTTCATTACACAAAATATTTTGCGTAATTTGGCTGTTTCACAAAATTCACAATGGAGAAGACAAAACAGCCCCAGTGTCTATACGGCCCATTACCTTTGTGCTCACACTCCATACAATTGTCCATACACACAGAACCATTGTGTGCACTCCCCACCAACAATGGGCACTTACCCAGCACTGGTGAGCACACATCCCAACACCAGGAAACACACACTCAGCACCAGTGGACACACACCCCATCAGAACCAAGCACATGCCACCAAACCAAGGTGCACACATTAGGCACCGAGGGCACACAAGCTGAACCACATGGTGTCCTGATGTATGCTTGCACACATATTGCCACTCACTGGGTGACAGGGACACAGTGATATTGCCTACACCCCATGCACTACCTAGCCCTGGTGTCTGCATGCACCTGCACTGCCAGACACACATTCCAACACATATGGCCTACAGGATGTCACACTGGCAGTCACTCACATGGCTGGGTAGGTCCAACTTGGCTTTCATATCTACCAGTCAGCGCTCCTGTCACCTCCACAGGCCATAGAGTGGATACTATGGCCTCCTCAGTAGGATCCAGGGAATGTGCAGCCTTAGATGGCCATGGGCCCCCGTGTATGGTATGCAGCTATCTGTGCTCCATTGCCATGGCCTCCTTCTTGCACCTCGTCAAGTGCTGGAATCACTCCCTAACTGCTTCAACATGCCTGTTCCATCTGCTGATGGTATTTACTTCCTCAGTGATCTCATCTAATCCCTGCCATACATGGGCATTGGTGCTCTTGCACACAGGCATAACATCAACCCTGGCCTTTTAGGACTGTACCAGTGCAAGCAGCTTCCCCACGCTGAAGCAGTGGGCCTGCTGTCTGTTGCTATCCTCCATGGTACCTATCAGACAATGTAATGCAGGACAGGTGACCAGAGAGTACAGGCGGTGGCACATAGCTGAAGAGAACAGTGGTGTACCTGTGCAGTCCACGTAGGCATCCCATCAATGCATGCCCTCCCACAAACCGAAGCCTACTGATACCTGGCCTTCCACATGCACCCCTGCCAATGTAATGGTCACAGACAAGCAGGGGTGTACAGGAGAATGGGCCCATATACTGCTGCGCTGTCAACACAGACATATGACTGTGCAGAGGCGACCCCACCAACAATGTGTACCGTGGACCAGGTGGGTCCACCTCTCAAACATGGCAGCACCACTGCTAGTGGAAGAGGTCACCATAGGACAGCACTGCCATATGTCCATGGTACTGCTGCACACCCTGTATGTACAAGGGTACAATTTCTAGCTGTTACAAGTCCTCCAACCAAGCACAACCCTGGTAGTGAGCTGCAGGCCCAACACCACCATTGTGCATCCCCAGGTAGACCACTCATAGATTGACAATACCCCCATAACACACACACCACCTAGAATATAGCTGTGATAGGTCACACACCGCAGCACATGCACTGTAGCAGGCCCACAAAATGTACAGGATGTCCCGTATTGTATATAGAAGGTGTAACATGGCCTTGTACAATGGGTCCATTGTGGTATAGGGGATACATGTGCACGCCACCTACAATGTCCACCAGAGCACAACATGGAAGGTTTCATATCACTGTGGACCCTGGTCCAGTGACACATTAGTATTTGCTCCTGTACCACTGTGCCATGCTCACTGTGGCTCCATAGCATGGGTGCCATGTTCCACTGATGCATACAGCATGGCATGTGGCACATGCAGGATCTGTAGTCCCCTAGAACTGTCACATGGTTATGGAGACAAGTGACCTTTTCATGGCCCCGGGTTCAGGTACTGTACACAATGCCATGCAGATCTGCCACCCCCACCTAGTACATTCACTGCATCCAGAGCTACCAGGATTCCTGTCTGTTACAAGGATTTAGTCATCTACATGGATGTATGTCCTATACAGCGGCATTGATGATAGATAACTGTAAAGCACGTTGGCTAGCATAGGACTGACAGTACACTATACAAACTCAGGAAAATATTCCTGGCATCACAGGGACATTGCTGGAGCATTCTAGGAACACTGGAAATGCCACATGCATCTTAGGGACATGCTGAGGCGATCACATACACACTACCCAGTGCATACACTTGCCATTCTAGGCCATTCCTCAGGACATTTACCTCTATTCACTTGCAGTTCCACTGTGTTGTGTAGATGGTGCAAGATGCTTTCTTAAATAGCCAGGGTGCAATCAGGCATGCTAATGTATGCAGAACTGCCTGTAATGACATGCTAATGTGGCTGGTTGCCCATGAACTGCCCAATTACCTCAACTGCATACTGTGGCAGGATATTGCAGGTTTGCCCACCCCACTAACTGGGTTTGAGCCTGCTCCTGGTTTTGCACCAATTGCTTGCATGTCCTACAGCCATGGCGCAGGCATGATGACACGTCCCATTTGTGATTTCGTCTGTCTGTGTGGTCATTTATGCATCATCGCTGTGCAATCATAAAGCCACATGCACATGCATGACCTGTGCATTTGCTGCCCCTTGACAGTTGCATTCCCCTAGATCTGCCATCACCTCTGGACATGCTTGTTGCATAGCACACAAAGGTGTAGTGCAGCACAACCAATGGAAAGTACTGTAAAAATGTAGCAGAGGCACTAATATAGGAAGAAGCATTGTATCCATCTTTTAATACATCAGAGGCAGCAGCCATGACTTGAACAGTAACGACAGGCAATTTTTCAGTGCGACCACAGGTGGTCGTTGGTCAAAAGCACAAGCCTCATAAACTTAGAGGTGGCATGGAGGACAGACTGCTGGTGAGGTGGCAAGAGTAATAAAAGATGACTCTTCTATCCGAGCATAAATAAAAACAGTTGGGCAGGAGTTGGAGACTCTGTACAGATTGATGTAATCTGACCCATACCCTCCATCCCCCTTCCAGATGTTTTCAGAATCAGATAATAGTTCCAAAGTACCCAAAAATAGTGCATTTTGTTCAGTAGAACAGATATATTTGAGCTCATGTAAAAACTCTGCAAGCTGCCATGGAGCTTACTAGATGAGTGGGCAACATTGAGTGCAAGGTGAGTTTGCTCGATGACTGGCAGAGTAGGGTAGAACTGGAGATGACTGCTCTCAAACAGAAGTGGTGACACGGCTTCCAGAGTGGGTCGAGGGTCCCAGTGCCATTGCATTTGCTCAAAAGCTTTGTGAGCATTTAGTGGGACCTTCACCCCATGGCCCATTTTATATCATTGAATGTGCACATAGAGCTTTATGCCCTGTCCCATCAGAGGGAGCTAAACCATACCCATTTATTTTTAAGTTTGTAAGTTACTTTGACAAAATTCATCTTCTCTGGAGAGTCAAAGAACTGGCAGAGGTAACCTGGGAGAGTGATTGTATTTGTATCTTCCAGTATCAACCCTCAACAGCATGGGAAAAGTGATCTGCATATCTCATAATTTTGTCTAGGCTTATTGCTGCTCACATCTCTTTCAAGATATTATACCATGCACGGCTGCAAGTATCTTACAACAGCTCACACAAAACGTATGATTCTGTGGAACAGGCATGGCGAGATCTCCCCTCGTTCTTCCCTGACATTTAAAAAGGAGTGAGAAATGCTTTCCCATTTTCACCTAGTGTGGCCAGGATTCAAGAATCTTCCCATAGTACAATAGAGTTGGGTATGTATGTGGGTCCTTGGTGTAGCTTTGTTGTGATTAGTAATTATTAGGTAGTGTCTTTCACCTTTTTGACTGGTAATTAATGTGGGACATTACCATTTCTACTCTCCTCCTAGAATCTGATAAGAGACTAGAACTTCTCTTCTTGGAGTTATGCTGAGCTGCATCGTTGTATACATTATGGTCAATAACACTGTGGAGTTAGCACTAGGAAGTGGGTCTATAAAAAATAAACTTTATTAGCAAATGCCACCAACCTGACGCGTTTCCGATGCCAAATACATCCTTTCTCAAAATAAAGGATGTGTTTGGCATCCGAAACGTGTCAGGTTGGTGGCATTTGCTAATAAAATTTATATTTAATACATTATGGTCACTTCTTTTCTGTTGTTGGATTTTAACTTATATTATCATTGATATTTGGACATCTGGGGCCAGATATTCAAACTGCGCCCAAAATGTGCGCAATAGCAGGAGCAAGCACAAGTCAATTGCGCACATGCGCAACAGACGCGATATTCAAATGTGGTGCAAGTCAAATTGCGTAACCAGCCAACGTCTGAATATCGCACAACCTGCACCATAGCACAATCAGGAAGGGGAAGCTGAGCACATATGTTGTGCCATAGCACAACAAGGGTAGCCCAGCTGAGCAGTCTAGAGGCGCCATAGCGCAAGCAGGGAGCCCCCCCAGCAGCAGAGCAATGGAACTGCACAACCAGGGAGGTCGCCAGGGGCCCACCACCCATGCCACAGAGGGGCACAGGAACACACTGCAGAACTAACAACACACCCCCACACCTGAAGCACAGCATCACTGGTGGAGGAACGGAATATCCACTGGCCCATGGGGACAAGCCAACAAAACACAGCTGGGCCATGGCACCCCAGCACACCCACTGGCAAGCAGAGACTGCCACACAAAGGGGCCGGACAACCCAAGTGCACAACAGCTCCCCCCTGTGCACAGCACATCCTGCACTGGAACCCCAAGACACCACCCATGAGCAGTGACTGTGACCGGCACTGCCGGAATCACCATGCCCCCCCAGCACAATGCAACCGTGTGTACCACAGAACCATACAAGCCAGACCCGCCAGGAGCTCACAGCGGTGTGTGGCAGCACATGGCCAGACCAGCTGAAAGCCACCACCACACCAGGGACACTCCCCCACGCACACACACACACAATCCCAGGACAACACCACACCAGATGCCAGGCACACCACTGCAACTGAGCACCTATAAGCCAGCTACCAAATCAGAGACCACCACGGTATTCATAACAAAATATATATATATATATATATATATATATATATATATTTCAATCAATAACACAACAACAACAACAGGAACAACCATAACTATTTACAAATATATACAATACAGGGAAGGGGGTATGGGTACAAGGTAGGGGTGGGTGTGGGGCAGGAGTGAAGAACTTGATGAGGAAGGCAGGGTGTGAGAGAAGGGTAAAGAGGGTAGGTGTGGGGCAGCTACTGCCCCCCAGGCTGCATATCAGAAGGCTGCCCCTGTCCCCGTGGCCTCCTCTGGCGTCGGACACCTCTCTGGTTCATCTCCCTCAGGATGTGCAGGGACTCAGTGGACAGCTCCAGCAGGCAGTGGATGGCCTGCTCAATTCTGCACAGGACCCGGACACCTAGGGCAAGGGAACAGAATCAATGGCTATAACTGTCCAACACCCTGAAGCCCACCCAATATGCATGGCATACAGCCAAGTGCCCCACCCCTGTGATGGACTGCACCCACTCACAGTGACTGTGCACAGGCCAAGCCCAACCAGGCAGCAACAGCCATGTGTGCCACTGCACACACACCCCACCCATGCCCAGAACAGCACAACCAAGGCAGTACAGTGACATGGCTACGTGGTGGGAAGGTAGTGCCACAGCCATGTGCCCAGTGCATGCATGGACCAACAGTGACGCACTCACAGACATGCAGTGCCACTGGACAGTGCTGACTGTCAAACGTCACGTGCATGGCAGTGTTGTCCATGGATGGTGGCCATGCCCTTCCTCCCCATAGCACGCAATAGCATCCATGATGTAATGACACTCACCCTCATCAAACCACTGTTGCTGCTGCGGCGGCTGCTGCTGCTGCTGTGGGCCCACACCACTGCCACCTCTGCCGGCCACCTCCACAGCACCCCTCTGTGCCTCATCACGGGCCCTCCTCCGCTCCTCCACGCCTGTAGGAAACAAGTGTTGAGAAACACATTAGTGAGATCCCAAAGCAGACAGCCCCCTGCCCCAATTAGTGTGCCTGTCCACACAGCCAGACCCATACATCACACACCTGCAAACACTGTCACAGCCAACCATGGACCAACCCTCCTCCATGCTCTGGCCACAAGACACAGTGTTACCCCTGCAGACAATACAGGTGCATAGATGGCTCACCCACCTGGCCTAGGCACAATGCCCCTCCTGGCACGGGACCTGAGGCGCGCCAGCAGTGCCCGCTCCCTCCTGCGCAGGTCACTGTACCGGTGCCTGCACTGCTCCGGTGTTCTGCGTTGCCCAGTGACCTGCTCCAGCTCAGTGGCCACCTGCTGCCACATATGGGTGCGGGCCATGTCTAGGGGTTCCTCCCCATAGTGAGGCTCCACCACGGCCACTAGGTTGGCCACCTCCAAGCTACTCCACTGGGGAGCTCTCCTGCGTGCCATGTCTACAGGTTGATAGTAGGCAACATGGCTCTCCGCAGCGCGGCAACCCCACGTGAAAATGTTGCGCAATACAACTCCGTCTGTCCCTATCACGCTGTTCATACAGCACCATCGGTCCCTATCACGCTGTTACCAAACAGTGTGATAGAGCTGCAGACATACCAGATGTACAGCACCAAGGGGCAAAGCTCGAGCACAAGGTCATGGGCCTGTGATGCAAGGCCACGCACAGCGCCATCAGATGTCTACACATCCAGCGCAATCGGTCGCCTGCATGCCAGTGCCACAGTGGACTAGTGCACAGTTGCCCCAGAGTGCCATGTGGTGACCAGCACTGTAGTGCCATTGGCACAATGGTGGCCGTGTCCTGAATTGCTGATCATGCACAGCACGTCATCAGCGTGGCAGATGCCTGCGTAAGCTACCTGGGCATGCGCAGTGCGGTGTACTACGCAGTCACAGAACTGCGCCATAGGCTCAGCCGGCTCAACCGTATTGTGCAAAGCGCAACAGCGCGATATTCAGCCGTCATATGCAAATCAGATGATATGCCATTCAATGGCGCAGCGGCGCGATTTGCATCTCATTAAAGTTGCTCCACTCCTAATTTGCATGCATTGCGCTATAAATGTGCGACAGTGATCTGCAGTGGCCATATTCGGTTACTGCAGGTGATAGATGGGTTGCATGCTGTGTGATGTTCTGGACTATGGTCATGGGATAATGCTGTATACTGCACAGTCACAGGTGTCCACTTCCACCCATACAGACCATGACATGGCCGAGAAAGGACTGGGTGAGGAGGATGATGGTGGGCGGAAGAGGAGGCCCAACTTCACAAAGGCTGAAACAGAGGCACTCTTCGAGGCCTACCAGGATGAAGAGTCACTACTCAGTGGATGGTGGGGCACCCCTCAGGCCCATGCTGCTGCATGGGAGGGGGTAGCTCGCACCGTAAACCTGCACGGAAGCCACCAGCTCTCCGTGCAGGAATGTAAGAAGAAGATGGGGACCGACAGGAGAAGGGTGAAGGAGAAGGTGGCAGCCCTCAGGACGGCACGCGATGCCACAGGTGGGGGCCAGCCAGAGGTGGTGCAGCTAACCCCGCTGGAGGACCGTCTTGCTGCATCCATGCAGCGCGATGCTATCGAGGGCGTTCCAGGAGGTGGCTTCCAGACAGGTGGTAGCCCATCAGTGCACGGTATGACATGGTCGGAGGGGGGAAGGTGGATCCCATGCACTAACATGTTCTCACTTTCTGTTACAGATCCTGTGCATCTGCAGGGAACAGTGGTGGTGGACCCGTGCACTGTGGACATCCAGCCAGAGTTGGAGGAGGGTCCATCCACCTCTGCTGGTAGCCGGCGTGCATTGCACCAGTGTGCACGCCTGGCTGCCATCTCCGATGTCGGTGAGTCAGGTGTGGGGGGTGCCCTTCCTGTGTCTCAGCAGTCTGGCATGCAAGCATTCCAGCACACTGTAGCTGTGGGTGTGGCACAAACCTGCACCATTGATGATGCAATGACCGCTATGGGCAGTGACACGTGTGTGTCACATAATGTACACACAGCAGGACAGCTCACGCCCATGGACCTAGCTGGTTCCAACGTGTGTGCCAGCACGTCAGCACAGTCCCAGGCTGTGCCTGTCAGCACCGGTGGGGCAGCACCAGTGGCTGTGCAGATCTCTGGCACTGTTGCGGACTCAGCAGTGGAATGACTGGTCCCTTGCGCACAGCAGGCGGAGGGGCAGCAGCAGCAGTCACCCACTGGGTCTGGGGGTACAGGGTTCAGCGGTGGCGTATGCACACCGCCTGTTGACATGCCCATACCTGGTCCTGGTGAACAGCACCCACCCTCAAGGGGTGTTGAGCATCAGGCCCTTCCATACCCTGAGGGACAGGTTGCCGATGTGGCAGATGACCAGTTTGACAAGCACACCCGCTGCTGCGGGCATCAGTACAGCAGCAGATGCGGGTTGCAACGTCTGAGGAGGCACTGTGTGTGGCTGTGACATGGCACAGCAGGGACAATGCAATGATCCTTGCAGAGATTGTCCAAATGCGGATGGATGTGACCACCGCCATAGACAGGCAGACCCAGGCATTGGTCGCTGTCGTGGCTGCATTGGGCACACAGTCAGGTGCCCCTGTACCGCGCACCCCACGCAGTACTCTATCCACTCCCCATTCCAGGTGTCATGCGACACCCAGCCTGTCGATGCCGGGTTCTGCTGTGGACATCCCGAGCACCCCTGGTGCGGGTATGTTCGGCATGCTGCAGACCCCTGTGCGGACAAGGTCGCACTCATGCAGTGGGACCCCTGGTGGTCCATCGGTGCCACCCCTTGTGGCCCATGCTCAGCCTGCCAGTGCTGATGGGTCTCGGCAGGGCCGCCCATGCATCCGAGGTGGCCGTGGCACAGTGCCACATGACTGACCTGTCTCCCAGTGCGGGCCCTGTCTGGTGCTGCCCTGTGTGCAATGTGTGTCATGGTGGGCAGTGCACCGGTGGGTGCCCTGCCCAACACACCGACACACGGACCACCTGCACACCCACCCGACTGCTGTCCACAGGTGCATGTGCATGATGATGCCTGCATTGTACTGTACACCAAGGTGCAAGGGTGCCCAGCATCTGACACATGTACATGGACAGTACAGGTGGTGGGGGTGACCTGTGGATCTGTGTGTTTGACATGTCTGTTCCTGCTCTGCTGTGCACCTGCCCCTGTGCACTTTGTGCCTGGTGTGTGTGTGTGTGTGTGTGTGTGTGTGTCTGTCCATGTAGTGTGTAACTATTCACCCCTCCCTGGTTGTGTGTTTGTGCGCCTGTACCCTTCCACTCCCCTCACCCTCATGCACCCCTGGTGTGTTACCCTGTGTGTATGTGGGTTGTGCCCTGGACAGTGTTGGTTGCACATGGCCCCATGACTTACCTGTGTTGTGCGAAGTGCTCCTCTGTGATGGTGTCCCGGTGTAGCTGGGCCAGCAGGATCAGTCGGGGGTCACGCCCTCCAAGGGGGGGCTGATCATCCCCATCATCACCGGTGTCACCAGTGTCCCCATTGCTGTCCCCCTCCTCGACCTGTACTTCTATCCCACAGTTTTTGGCCATGTTGTGCAGGATACAACAGACCAGGAATATCCCACAGGCCTTTGAGGGGCTGTACTGTAGAGCACCGCTGGAGGTGTCTAGGCATCGGAAGCATGCCTTCAGCATCCCAAACACCCGCTCGATGATGTTGAGTGTGGTGGCATGTGCCTCATTGAAGCGTTGCTGCGATGGGGTCGTGGGGTGCCGGTAGGATGTGAGCAGCCAGGGACGAAGTGGGTATCCACTGTCACCTGTGTGGAGATAGTGGAGGTTAGTGTCATGTTCAGGACCATATTGCACCTAGCCCTGTGTGCCACTCCCATGACACCTGTGGCTGGCCCACCCGTCCCCCAACTTTGCCGCTCCTACATACATACTCACCCACTAGGTGTCCTGTGGGGATGTTGCCACTCTCGAATCAATGGCACACTGCAGACTGGTACCATATGAATGAATCAAGTGCTCTGCCAGGGTGCGTGGCACAGACATTGATGATGCGCCCACTGGCATCACACACCACCTGGCAGTTGACACTGGAGAACCCCTTCCGGTTGTGATATGCACCCCCATCGGGGGCAGGTGGTGTGCGAATAGCCACATGGGTGCAGTCTATCACCCCTAGCATGCCAGGCATATGTGCTACCCTGTGGAACTCCTGCCTGTGTGCTGTACGCTCTGCAGCGGTGCTGGGGAAATGGATGTACTCCACAGCATGTGGCAGCAGTGCGCTGAGGAATTGGGTGAGGATGCGTGATGTGGCCGACTGTGTTATGCCTGTGGTGTCCCCTGTTGGCCTCTGGAAGGTACCCGTGGTGAGCAAGCACATGCAGGCTGTTACCTTTGTCTCCACTGACAGAGCGTGACTCCGTCATGAGGGTGCCTGCATCACATCACTGCACAGCTCACAGAGCCGCCTCAGTATTGCCCTGTTCAGGTGGTACCGGCCCACAATCTTGACATCCGAATACAGCTCAAAGCTGATGCAGGCACGGTACTGCCTGTTCAGGGCTTACCGCCAACGGGCCCTTCCACGGCCACGTCCCCCTGCAGCATGCCTTCTCACCCCCCTCACTACAGCTTCCATGTGGAAGGTGGCACTGTCCATCTCTCTGGCTTGTGTTCCCCCCAGCTGCTGTTTTTATGTTCCCCCTGCTGTCCTGACTGCTACCTCCACTGCACCAGGTAGAACTACTGGCCTCCAAACTCTGTGGCCCCACACACCTTCAGCTGCCACTATTCTGTCCTGCCTACTTCCTGGCCTGCACTGGTTGCTGCTGTGGCCTGCTCTCTGTTGCTGCCTCATGAGCATTCCCTGTTGAGATCTTGCGCCTCCTCCTTGAGCCTTTTTATTTTGGCTCATTTCTGCAGTGGCACAACTCGGCTGATCACTGTTGCGCATTGCGCCAAACCTTTGAATATCGCATTGCGCTTTTTATGCATGGATCCACCCCCTTCAGTTGCGCATGCCTTCATTTGCATTGCGCTGTTGCTCAGCATGTTTTCAGTGCGCAACTGCCTCCCGCTGAATATCGCAGGATGGCGCATTTTCAGACTTGCACTGGTGCAACCCTATTGCGCATAGCACAACCCTTTTGAATATCCCACCCAGGGATATTAATGGTTCTTGTCTGGTCATAATAGCGTAATTTATAAAAGTGCTTAGGGTTTCTTTTATGCTTGGTTTTCTCAAGTGGGGCTGTTGGGGGGAGAGAATAATTTCAATTTATTCATTAATGTTTCGGCCCAGATATTCAAAACTTAGCGTGGTGCATTAACTGTTTGCACAGGATTAGCGCAGGGTTAGCGTGGGACAGCCATATTCAGAGAGGGAGATAGCACACGCTAAACTCAATAGCACCGGGCTAAAACATAATGTGTGCAAGGGGCAAAGTGGAGGGGCGGGAACCTGCATATGGGCGCAATAGAATATTCGGAGATATAGCGCTGTGTAATGTACCATTGCGTGGCACTTAGTGCAGTGCATCCTACTGCCTATAAAAGGGAGGCCTAAACCCAGGGCAATCCACAGAGGAGGGAGTGGCCAGACCATGAAGTGTAACACAATGGCTTTCTTTAGCAATACTGTACTGCTGCACCTGATGGAGCAGGCTGTGGAGGAGGATGAAACAGAACAGGCCCAACAAGGCCCATTACCTAGACGAAGGAGGAGATATGCTGCACACAGATGGTACCGGTCCAGAGTCTCCTTTGAGACCCTGTCTGATGACCACATCGTTGGCTGGTACAGGTTGGACTGGGGAATGTTGAGGCAGCAATGCAAACTCCTGCATGAGAAGCTGCAGCCGAACACCAGGCGCAGCCACGCCATGTCAGTTGAGCAAAAGGTGATGGCAGCAATGTGCATCCTAGCCACTGGGACATTTCAGCGCCCAGCGGGGGACACCATTGGGATATCACAGTCCACCACATTGTGCCTCCTGACCCAGTTCCTTGATGCTTTCCTGCCACATGCTGGTGAGTTCATAGTATCACCAGCATGGCAGCAGAGCACACAGTAACCATGCAGCAATTCCATTGTGTTGCGCACCTACCCGCTGTACTTGGTGCCATTGACTGCACCCATGTCCCCATCCATGCACCACCTGGTGATGCCAGTGACCTGTACGTGAACAGGAAGGGCTTCCACTCCATTAATTGCCAGGTGGTGTGCAATGCGACAGGGTGCAATAGCAATGCCTTTGCACAGTACCCTGGCAGTGCCCATGATGCCTCCATCTGGCACCAGTCCCGGCTGTGCCAGGCATATGAGGAGGGCAAGATTCAACGTTGGCATCTAGTTGGTGAGTATGGACAGCTACAACAGGGTGATAGCACGGGGGGGATAGGCAAGGGTAGCCGTGGGAGGGGCAATGGTTCAGAGCAGCAGTGGGCACGATGCAGAACAGCAACACTAACACCTGATTTATCTCCACAGGAGACAGTGCCTATCCCCTACGACCCTGGTTGCTGACACCAGTAGCTCAGCCAGAAACAGTGGCTGAGGAATGGTAAAATGAGTCACATGCTGCTATAAGGAACATCATAGAGAGGGTCATTGGGATGCTTAAGATGCGGTACCATTGCAGAGACCAGTCAGGTGGTGCCTTACAGTACAGCCCTCAGAAGGTATGCCATATCATCCTGTATGCTACACAACATGGCACTGAACCATGGGATATGTGCACCTGAACCTGAGGTACATTCTCACAGTGAGCCAGAGCCAGGGGAAAGGGGGTTAGTAGAGCAACTCAAGAGGCGGGATCTGCGCATGGCCCGCTGGGCCATAGAGTACTGGAGCAGCATCACTGAGACACTGAATCAGGATGGACGGTGAGTACAGAAAATATGGAAAAATAAAATGGTGTCAACAGTACATTTAATGGTAGTGCATATACAGTACAGTGAAATCTGTGTGATATATAGGTGCTGTACACAATGCCAGTGTGGTGATGTGATGTGGTGCAGTGTGTGTGATGTGTGCGGTGCATGTGATGTGTGTGGGCCACCACTATACCACTCAACAGTAACATGGTATAAGGAACAGTACTACAGTTACATCACTGCAGATACCTATTCCAGAGTGTGAGGACCTGTCCACACTCAGTGCAACACTGTACAGAAATTCCCCATTGTAGCGATGCCAACAAAAACAGGCAATTAAGAAAAGACGGTCTGAACAGATAAGCAAACTATGTAACAGGTCAGTTAGCTGCTTAGGGAATGCAGTAAGAATGAGGTCCACATTCTGCTGAGTAGTATCACATCCTGAGAGGCACTGTTGTATGGTCGGGGACAAAAGGTTGAGAGGTATGGCCACCACCCAGGTGTGCAAGAAACAGCACTGTATATATGTGATGGCAGGGGCTGTGGCATGGAGTGAACAAGGGCCATGGAGGCCTGTGTTTGTGCAGGGACATGGAAGTGGCTGTGTGCATAGGCATGCAGGTGAGGGAGTCAGGACCACAGCACGCATGTGGTGGAGCACATCAGCTGCGCCTGCCACTGTGCACACGACACACACCTTGTGTACGGGGCAAACTGCTGGGCGTGCTATGTGCCGAGAACATTTTTGGGGTGGATTGAGGTGAGGTTGGGAGGGCAGACCATCCATGGCCATACCTTGAGGCCTGCACAGAAGTGGAGGGAGGGCAGCCACGACACCGTGCATCTCCTGTGGACGAATGGGAGGTAGGGGTTGAGGAGGCTGCACCCAACCTGCACGAACCCCTGCCATGCTGCTGCCTATGTGAGGCATGGCTGCGCTGGCGTCTGGGTGCACACTGCAGTGCTGTGGTGATAGCGTCCCGCAGCACCACAGCATGGGTCTGCACAGCAGCAGTTAGGGCACCAAAGCCACTCTTAATGGTGGCGAGAACAAAGGTCATCCTCTCCTCCGACCGCTGCTCATCACGGGCAAGACCAGTGCTCACTATCTCCCACAGCTGTGACAGCTCATGCCGCAGCTCCCTACGGAGATCATGCTGTTCCTGCTGGGCTGCAACCTGTGAGGCCAAGGCCTCTTGAAGCATGGGCCATGCACCCTGGCTATCTTGTACAGGTGCAACATCAGCATCCTGCACCTGTGGCAGGGGTCGTGGCTGGTGCTGAGCAGTGTGTTGTGGATGTGAAGGGACCTGTGGGGGTGGCTGGCAGTGCATTGGCCACTGTAACTGTGGCCTCACAGGTGACTGAGCACACTGCTGGACTGGCCCTGCAGTCAGTGCCCTGTGGGACATGCCCAGTGGGCAAGACTGTTCGGGCAGGGGAATAGCAGCTGCAGGCAGATAGGTGTCATGTGCCTAAGTACCCCTTGTCCCCAGTTCAGGCACGGTGTCATCCCCCACTGCAACAAAACCTCTGGTGTCACTAGCTGCACCCAGAACCAGCATTTTGGGCTCCTCCCCTGCATCCTCTGAGCCATGGTCACTTGTGACAGTCAGGATCACCAACTGCTCCCCACTCAAATCCTCCACCTGGGCATACTCAGGTGGATTCAGGGACTCCAGGAAGGCTGCATCCTCCTCATCCGATGTTCCAGCATATGTCAGTGCCTCATAACATCTGTGAGTGGACATAGTGCTGACTGGCATGGCCACTGCTGGTCTAGCTGTGGCTGCCATGCCTGATGTGGAAGGGTGCACCTCTGCTGTGTACGAATCCTCCACCTACCATACAACTGTGCCAGGCCCCACCTGGAACATAGCCTGCTAGGCATGTAATGCTGAAATGGAAGAGACTGATGTCGTCGTTGTTACAGTGACCAGCCCACCACCCCCACCCAACTCCAAACAATGCCACATGCACCCCGAGCAATGTGTGCCCTCCACATGCCCATGTAGACCCCAGTGTGCATCCCATGCAATTGCAGCATGTGCCCTAGGAGCCCTTGCAACATGGCACACATGCACTCATGAAATGTGCCTGCAAGCAGATGTCCACCACTGTGCAGTCCCAACACCACCCTTACAATGGAACATACCCATGTGGGCCCTATGCATGCACCAAGACAGTAGTGATGAGTGCCTCAGTCCCCATGGTGTCACTGTCCACTGAGTGGTGGATACATGCCACAAACTTACCTGCTCTGGTTGGTGTAAGCGGTGTGTCACACCCACCGCCTTCAACCCCACCAACTACCACTGGCTGCAGGGTAGAGGCTACTATGGCCGTCAATGGGTCCCAGTCCCGCTGTTCAAGTGGTTGTGGTCCCCCACTGTTCCGCAGCCTGTTCTGGATCCGCTGTACCTCCTTCTCCCTCGCCCTGTGCAGCAGGTTATTCCACCTTTTCTTGATGGCATCAATGTTACAGCCACGACCACCTACGGCATTTACTGCTGTGGCAATCTTCTCCCACATCAGCCGAACAGTGGCGTCCATTGACTTGTTCCTGCGTGGGACCATCTCCCTTTCCTTCCCGCATGCACCAGCACGCAAGCTCATCTCCAGAAAATTTGTGGGCCTTGAGCAGCTCCTTTCCTGCAGCCTCACCTGTGTGGAACAGAAGGTAGAAAGGGTTAAACAGAGTTGTGAACAAACATTGCACAGCTGTAACAGTATCATATTGCCATGATGCAACACACAGCTGCTATACATGCCCCACCTCTCGAAGCGGCAGCAGAACATGCACGATGCACCTCAGTGCTGTGGAGTCCTTCAGGCCAGCACATGTGGAAGCCAGCTGTGTGTGTGCAGCAGACAGTTGTGCTGCCCATGTTGCTGCCTGTGGCATGTGAGAAGTGGCCTAGCTGCCCATGTTGGCATGGACATGGGTGCACTGCAAGGCAATCACAAGGCCTACAGCCACAGACGGTGTCTAATGTGCATGTGTGTGGGACTGTGCAGCCATGGCTGTAAATGCCTGACTCATGGTAACCCCCCAGCCCATCCAGTGCCATGCTGGGCCTCTGCACACCCAGCACCATGAAACACATGCTGTGAAAAAATGGGTTGTCTCCCAACTACAGGGCTAGATGGCTGACCAGGACACATGTTCCGCTAGGGGTGTGGCCTAGGCACCATTGCATGTGCCAGAGCATGTATCAGTGCAGCTACATTGCACACACATAAAGGCATGGTGTGTGTATAGGAGATCCTGTCACAGCTGTGCATAAGGTCTGTATGTGATCCACCATGTGTAGCAGTTGTGGGTACTGTACAACAATAAAACTGGGGTACTGAACCCCCAGCATGTGTGTCAATGCATGTCACGCAATGGCCTGGATGTGCACACTGTAGATGGAACGGCCTGTCATGGGGGTAAACACCCTTGACCACATCGTTGGTACTGACCCTGCCACAGGCTGCACAGTGCTGTGCACAGACAGTCAGCAGCTGAGACCGCAGTGTACCAACACTATTAACTGCATGAGTACTGTCTGCCATGACCCACATGCACACGTTACACAGCACAATACAGGGGTGGGGGGTTGGCTATCTGTGATGCAGATATCAGTCGGTGACTTGGGTGACAGTACAGGTACCTGTGGCGGTTGTCACGCTGGGTACATGCACCCTACGGTCACAGTGGACTACTGACCCATTCAGAGTGCATCCTCCATACCACTGATCACATCCACTGTCATCTGCAGCACCACAGGATGCAGTCAGTCAAGCATGGCCTGCACAATGGGCGTTGGACAGTGCACGATGCTGGCGGGGCACCACTACCCACACAGGGACAGCCAAGAGGGTCAATGGGCCACCCAGCTCCCCAACACCACCGCCATGCATGCCCAGCCACAATGCACCAGTCAGGCATCAGCTGCAGTCCCAAGGCCATTACCAGTACTCCACTGTTGGACGATTCACAGATACCATAACCTGCCACACACAGACAATACAGGAGCAACCAGTGCATGGCAGGGATGATACAGCCACACATGTGGTACTGCTACACATGGAATCAGGTCCTGTCCTGCCAGACAGGCAGGTGGCTTGCATTGTCTGGGTCAGCCTATTGTCCATGCAGAACAGGACTTTAAAGTATGGGTAGCCCTGATTGCCCACTGATATCCAGCAGATTACAGCCCTGGCATCCCAGTGGTGTGATGCCAGGACCATATGAACTCATCTCAGCTATGTCTTAGCAGTGGGTTAACTAGACAGACTGCCACTGTTAGTCAGTATTCTACACACCTGGAATGTGCTTGGAAGCCTCAGTATAGTAGTTCTATAACAGTCCAGTTGTCACAGTGTACTGTCACTAAGTCTAGCAATCTCCATGTCTGATAGGGGTTAACACTAGTACTATGCTGGCCACAGTCATTTGGTCCATGTATCCTAATACTGTGTGCGTACATACACATACATGTGGCTGTACCGCAGAGTCAACACTGGGGAAGGCCCACTTACACATGATGGGGGATTCCCATGACGAGTCCCATCCACTATACCTGGCAGTGCCTGATGTACAGGTGATAACCATGGTGTAATCACCTTTCGTGGTTGCTAGGGCAATTGTAAGCCTCTCGAGCTGCGCACTCAAGGTTTACTGATGTCCTAGCAACCACTCGAGTTGTTTACACCATGGTTATCACCTGTGCGTCAGGCAGTCTCCTCTATTACATCACACAGATTGCACACAGTACAATACACAGGTAAAGACAGTGGCTCAGCAGGTAGCACAGGCACCCTTTGGCCGGGAGATCAGACGGCTGTGGGTTCTAGTCCCAGACAAGGCACCTGGGTTAATATCCTATAACTGACACTGCAGTGCAGCATGAGGGGGTTGCTGCACTCCTGAGGTGCCATCTGTTGGATGAGATGTTAGACCGAGGTCCCATCTGCAAGCTCTGGTGGTAGGTCAGGTGGATGTTAAATACCCCATGGCATATCCCAAAATGTGTAGGAGAATATTTATGGTGCCATGGCCATGTACCCCCCATTCACAGAATATCACAAGCAACTAATCTGTTTCAAAGACATTTGGCATTCACCTGTATCCCTTCCCCAGGTTGTGGCTGAAAGAGAGCAGAATTGTCTGCAGCATGTACCCGGTCAGCAAACACTACAATAAGCAATACACATGACAGGCAGAGCAGCGCTATTCACAACCAGTGTGCCCTGCCAGGTCGGGGTTCTGATTCCCATGGACCTCACGAGTTGTGCTCTCAGTGTCATCGGGCCTCAGAATCCTTCTGTGGCAGAACACACTGGTGCTGCAGAGTTACCCATCCAGTATCCCCTATGTGCTGCTGCAATAGTGCTGTCATTATGATGATCTGCTGCAGTAGTGATGTCACCACAGCTGCAGGAGTGCATGGCTTGCTGGCATAGTGTTACCGTCCTCACAGTACCGCAGTGGTGTCAGTAGTCTCAAACCGCTTGAGACATCACATGTCGGTGTCAGTATGGAACAGATTGTAGAGTAACACACTGCACACATGTGACATAATATATATACAATATATCACATACATGATGCCCCAGTTATACACAACCTGTATTCTGTCATCTTGAGCATCTGTACTCCCGAGGTCACAGGGACTGAGAACCCCTCTGTGGCAGTACATATAGATTGTGCAGACCAGACCACACAACAGTCAGAGAAGACATGTGTTACAGTCCTGACCTGGATATCTGCCATCATCCAGTGCTATCAAGCCACGCACACATGACATAGGGATGCCCAACTGTTGTCAGCATGGTGACTACACAGAACATTCATGAACGGCAGCCTCATCCAGGGCACAGTCAGTTAGCAGTCATCTGTATCCCCCTCCCCAGGTCCATATCTCTCAACTGTACCACAATACGAGGAACGTTCCTCATGGTATGGCACAACAGCATGCTGTTCAACATTGTGAGGAGTTGTCACACATTCAGTGGAAACACTGTAAGGCACTATTCCACAGTAAATGATGCAGAACATATATAGCTCAATTACTAACTGACCTCCTGTATATAAATGCAAATAGTTTGTTTTCTGGGCCTCTGAGGTGAAGTTTGAATACATGTTCCACATTTTGCTTATGTGTTCCACATATTGAGAGGCAATGTTCCACATTTGAGGGACATAAGGTTGGGAGGTGTGGCCAGGTTGTGCCTGGCACTAGGCACCCAGTCAACATAAACCACATCACAAACCTACTGCTATGTCCCTGGAATTGTACCTGTGTCAGCCCACATACAGTACATACCTGGCTGGCTCTGTGAGTGTTCCAGTGACATCCTGTGCTACAGCAGTAATCCTACAACAACATGTATTACCGATAAGCAACACAGGTGAGGCACTGTTAGCCCTTATATAACACAGCTGGGCAAACAAGCCTGTTAATCATGCTAATGGGCCATTAATGATATGCTAATCTCCTTGTTAGCACCATGCATACACAATGACCATCATTTGCATATGCTGTTTGAATATGGCAGATGAAAGCACCAGGCAAAGTGTTTAGCGCCTGGCAAACCATATAGCACCAGGCTATCTCGGCTATGCTTAGCACAGCGCTGTTGCAATAGCGCCATGCTAGGGCTGATTATCGCAGGTACAGTGCATGCGCGGGTTGGGGCAATCTGTGCTAAACTTTGCATGCTATTGTGCCTTAGCGCTGCGCTAACCATGTTAGAGCGCTGCCACTGCGCATGCCTGGTATGTCTGCATGGGGTCATGGCAGGGTCACACATGCGCATTGCGCACACTTGCGGGTAGCACGGCGTTATTGCATAGTTCTACATGGTGCTAGGCTAAACTGTTTGGGAGTGTCAGGGTGTGTGGGCTATCTGTTGCCAGTACAGCAATACCTTTTCCTCCTCTTGTGTCAGTCGTGTGTGGGAGATGTAGGCAAAGAGCAGTGGTTGGCCGTGACAGGCGTTGGGATGAAGTGGAGATGACCAGCCTTCTGCAGCTCACTCAACAGCACCATAGGTGTCTGTTTGGAGAGGTCCAGGAGGGTGATAGCCCCTGTAGCCAGGTCTGGGCTTCGATTGCCCATCGCCTCACAGCACTTATGGGAATACCATGTTAGGGGGAGAAGTGCCACCACTGCTATGGGGACATCAGGAGCAGGCAGTGCCCGCTGCTGGAAAGATGCTGGGCGATGATTTGGGAGGAGACTGTGCCTGTGCCAGGTATGTGATGCCTCTCACCACGGTGATGTAATGGGTGGAGGGGATGTGTGTTGGGTGGTGTGCTGGTGTGTGTGTGTGTGTGTGTGCCATGGCCTATTAACATAATATCGAGGGGTCTGTGTTGCTGTGCTGGTGGGGTTCAGCACAAATCTACCATGGTATTACTGCTGTGCACCTTGTGTAATGATATGTGACATGGGTCACTCTTGGACATGGGTTTATGTACCAATGACATTTTACAATTTGCTACCTGTACAAATGTACACTTTTACTACTACTATGATATGTTGGTCTTCTGCCATGGGGAACTCCAAACAGGTGTGTGTGGACTGTGTGGTCCAGGGTGACAGAGCATCTTGGGAGTGTTGTTTGCAATGTCCTGCATTGTGGTGGCACACTGCCCCATACCACCTACTGTGGTGGCATGAACACATGACACCTGGCACCCTGCCACATCCACTGTCTTCTGCCATGCTGCCAGGGGACTGTGTGCAGCTGGGCCTACTTTGTACATCAGCAGTCTGTGGTTGGGTGTGTTGTCTGGGCTAACCTCCCAACCATGTCACACCCACTTGTGGTACATTGCCTCTTACAATAAGTGGGATGACTGTGGATCAGTTACACATAGCTACACCTACACTGCTCAGAACACTGTCACAATGTTTGCAGTTATGTTCCAGAGCTCTGTTAATTCATTGCATGGTATATGGTTGGCATCATTTACTATGGCTCTATGCTTTCGTATGTGTCCACTGCATGTGGGTCAAGTCCTCACAATGTGGTACAGAGAGCTTCTGTGACGTACACTGAGGAGCATTCCTCAGAATGTGGTACTGTTGAGAGGCATGTGTCTGGGTGTGGTGCACTCCACCACCACTGCTGTATCTGTGCCATGACACTGGCCAGTGGCTCAGTTGACAGTTCCATGGCATTGGTGCCCTGCTGTGCTGCACACTTTCATGGGTGTGGGCAGCACACACACTGTATTTGGTTGTGTATGGTCATGCTGTGTGCATGTCACATCCCGTATGCCTTTCTGTCATCCTTGTCATTCTATCTGTAGCCTTTGGGTTGTTGTCTGCCACTGGGTCTTGTCTGTATGTCCACATCTATTGTTGAGGGGTTCAATGCTTGTGTTCCCCCATTATGGGTTAGGGGACTCCTCTGCTTACAGTCTGCCTTGTGTGTGAGGAGGTACCATCCAGAGGGGCTGTGTACATATAATGGAGGGGGGGCTGTTGCAGCTTGTGTGTACGGGATGGCATTGTCAGGCTCCACCCCTGCACACACTGGCCATGCACTGTGTGGTCTGCAGTGACCCGTGTCATGCTTGGCATGGCTTGGGTGGTGCACTGTGCCTGTGTGCTGGTTATGTGCGTGTTGTGCTATGCCACCAGGGTCCAGGGTGGTCTTTAGCGTACTGTGGTGGCTGACATTGTAGTAATTCTGCTGTACCATCTTCCCACTGCTGAGTACAGAGACCACACCGGAGACAGGAGGGGTGAGCAGAAGGACTACCAGAGGCCCACCACGGTCAGGCAAAGGGTGCCATCAATGGTGCAGCACGCAGTCGAGTGCAGTGACGGGGACGGGAGTGTGTTGTGTGAGTACTGTGTGACATTGTGCATTTCTACTATGTATCTGTGTTGCCACTGCAGGCATTGGAGTGCTGTGTCTTATGTTGTGGCACAGCCGCCTATGTCATCCAGGCCTGACGTAATTTAGCTGTGTTGCATTTGGATTCCAGGGTGCTCACTTAGAGGGACCCCTTAGCCGTTGTGTCTACAATATGTACAGCCACATGGGGCTACAGTGTTCACACCTGACTATGTGCTGGATGGGGTGGGAACTGGATGCTTGACACCAGTGGCACCATTCAGCGCACCCATGACCGTTACTTCAGTGGGGCCTGCTATGTTGGCTGCATGCATTTGTGTTGTCTTCCGTGCATCCAGTGCTTTACCTTCTGCTGCGCGGCCTGTGACATGGCTGGCTCTATGTCTGGTCTACTGTTACCATTACTGCCATGTGCACTGCTATCTGCCTTGTGCTGTCATGTGCAACATGTTGCTGTTATGTCCACCATAGTGGCAGGATGTAGCAGGTCTGTGCATGGCTGTCAGCCAGTAATTATACCTGTAGCTGGGGGATTACTGGGGTCAGCATGCTGTGCTTGTTGTTTCTGCTGCTACTGTTGTCCTGTCTGCTATGGCAAAACTGTTCTGCACTTCTCATGGCACGTCTCATTCACAGTACGATGTATTGTGTGTCAGTGTCTATGCAGGACATGATGTTAGTGCCTGCCAGGGCTATTCACAAGATGGTGAACAGGGGGGCCACAGTGTCATGTGTTGCCTGTATCTCCCTACCAGTGTAGTGCCATTGTAGTGTGGACACTGCTATGTTATTGTGTGCCCTTGTCTGACCTCCATGGCGTACATGCACAGGGGCTGTTGGGGGGGGCCTATGGTGCCACATGGGCCTGTGTGGCTGTGCATGTCATGTGTGCCTGTTGTGGCATGGGACTAGGCAGGCATCCTCCAGGCACTCTATGGTGTGCAATTTTATTTCTAGGGAGGGAGGTAGCAAATAGGCTCTGAACTGCTTCCTTTTTCAATGAAGCCTAACAAAGACAATGTTGTACCTTTCTGTGATTTCATTCATTGGGGTCTACGCTAGGAGGACTGGTCACTATGACTGTCTTTGTATCCCATGGACAATACAACTGTACAGGTTATGGGCTGGTATGTGGGTGTCATGGGGAGCAATGCATGGCTTTGCATTTACCCATGCAGGACAGCGCCCATTGTCATGCATTTTATAAGTTGCATTTATTATGCCACTGATGGTAAAAAACACAGTCCTGGTGTATGTTTGTATATTGTCTGACTACACTCCGGGGTGGGGTAGCTCACCCTAACACCGGGAAGAGAGGTAGCAGTGTATCCACATGGTATGCAGATGGGACCTCCCTGGCTACACCCCTGTCTGTTGGCTCCAGCTGTGTTGTGGGGGCCATTGTCCCCTACAGAGTGCTCTCCCTCAGTCCCTGTAGTGCATGGTGTTTGTGCATAGGTTATGCAGGTGTGCTGCAGGGGTTGTTCTGTGGTAGCATGGTGTGCTGGGTGTCAGACCCTGTGGCAGATGCTGCTCCCACAAGTGGGGGAGTGTGCCTTGCCATGCCTTGGCCACCAAGGTGACACTGTCCTGGGCATATCATTGGCCTACCGCTGCCCTGCCACTGGTTGACCATGGCCTGTGTCCCTGTTTCACATGTGTGTGTCTTCTTGCATGTGCGCCTTCAAGGTGCTGCCGCTTTGGGTGGTGGCACAGCCCCGTGCCATGGTCTTCACCAGTATGGGCTCCTCATCCTTTTGTTGTGGCAATGGGTGTGGGTGAGCATTAGCACTTTCCCTGGTTATGTACTACTTGGTTACCTGTCTTGCAGTCCCTACTGTACTGCTGCCAGTGTCATTGTCCTCTGTGGCCATTAGGTCACTGTGGTTCATGTCGAGTCTCTATCTGTGTCACTTGCCACAGTTCCACACTTATGTCAGTCACCCACCTGTTCAGGGCTTCCTGACATTATTTGTTCAGCTGCTATGTTATGGCATTGTTGGTGGCAGTTTGGCTGAGTCTCTACAGTTATTGTGGGGGGCAGCAGTGAGGGTGGAGCCACTGTTGGAGTACAGGACAGGCATGTCTGGTTACACACCTGGTTGTGGCTGTGGCACCTTCTCCAGTGGGTGTCATCTGTGTTGTGTATCATAGTTGTGTGACTGTGGGCAGCATGTCCCAACATGTGTCATCCATGGGCATGTCATTCAGTGTCCACTTGTCGTTCACATTTCGGAGGGGCTGTCTGTTTGCACTGTTACAGTCTGCAAACCACTGTGCTGGCTGGATTCCACTGTGTTAGGTTTCTCAGCATACATCTGTGCATGTCCATGTTCAAAAGTGACATGCAAATGAGCCTGCTTAGGTAGTCTCTGGGCAAACATCCAGATTAGCATCTCATTATGCTCTGATTTGCATGCAGTTTGCCCAGTATTACTGCAGGGTCCCACAACTCCACCAGTAGGTCAGTCTGGAAGTACAGGGGCTGGCCAGATCTGGCCACAGCTCCACCTGTAGGTCAGTCTGACAGTGAATGATGTTAGCTGCAGGCTACATGTATTCACCTTTTTGACTGGTAATTAATGTGGGACATTACCATTTCAACTCTCCTCCTAGAATCTGAAAAGAGACTAGAACTTCTCTTCTTGGTGTTACGCTGAGCTGCATCGTTGTATACATTATGGTCAATAACACTGTGGAGTTAGCACTAGGAAGTGGTGCTACCATTCTGAAACTTGTAATAGTGAAAAACACCAAAGTAAAGCACACACACCTCATTGATACAAGGACACAGGTCTATTAAAAATAAATTTTATCAGCAAATGCCACCAACCTGGCGTTTCGGATGCAAATACATCCTTTCTCAAAATAAAGGATGTATTTGGCATCAACACTGTCAGGAATGAGTAACATTAAATAAAGTTATATTTAATACATTATGGTCACTTCTTTTCTGTTGTTGGATTTAACTTACATTATCAATGATATTTGGACATCTGGGGCCAGATATTCAAACTGCGCCCAAAATGTGTGCAATAGCAGGTGCAAGCACAAGTCAATTGAGCACATGCGCAACAGACGCGATATTCAAATGTGGTGCAAGTCAAATTGCGTAACCAGCCAACGTCTGAATATCGCACAACCCGCACCATAGCACAATCAGGAAGGGGAAGCTGAGCACATATGTTGTGCCATAGCGCAACAAGGCTAGCCAGCTGAGCAGTGTAGAGGTGCCATAGCGCAAGCAGGGAGCCCCCCCAGCAGCAGAGCAATGGACCTGCACAACCAGGGAGGTCACCAGGGGCCCACCACCCATGCCACAGAGGGGCACAGGAACACACTGCAGAACTAACAACACACCCCCACACCTGAAGCACAGCATCACTGGTGGAGGAACGGAATATCCACTGGCCCATGGGGACAAGCCAACAAAACACAGCTGGGCCATGGCACCCCAGCACACCCACTGGCAAGCAGAGACTGCCACACAAAGGGGCCGGACAACCCAAGTGTATAACAGCCCCGCCTGTGCACAGCACATCCTGCACTGGAACCCCAAGACACCACCCATGAGCAGTGACTGTGACCGGCACTGCCGGAATCACCATGCCCCCCCGGCACAATGCAACCGTGTGTACCACAGAACCATACAAGCCAGACCCACCAGGAGCTCACAGCGGTGTGTGGCAGCACACGGCCAGACCGGCTGAAAGCCACCACCACACCAGGGACACTCCCTCACGCACACACACACAATATCCCAGGACAACACCACACCAGATGCCAGGTACACCACTGCAACTGAGCACCTATAGCCAGCTGCAAATCAGAGACCACCACGGTATTCATAACAAAATATATATATATATATATATATATATATATATATATTTCAATCAATAACACAACAACAACAACAGGAACAACCATAACTATTTACAAATATTATACAATACAGGGGAGGGTATGGGTACAAGGTAGAGGGTGGGTGTGGGGCAGGAGTGAAGAACTTGATGAGGAAAGGCAGGGTGTGAGAGAAGGGTAAGAGAGGTAGGTGTGGGGCAGCTACTGCCCCAGGCTGCATATCAGAAGGCTGCCCCTGTCCCCGTGGCCTCCTCTGGCGTCGGACACCTCTCTGGTTCATCTCCCTCAGAATGTGCAGGGACTCAGTGGACAGCTCCAGCAGGCAGTGGATGGCCTGCTCAATTCTGCACAGGACCCAGACACCTAGGGCAAGGGAACAGAATCAATGGCTATAACTGTCCACAACCCTGAAGCCCACCCAATATGCATGGCATACAGCCAAGTGCCCCGCCCCTGTGATGGACTGCACCCACTCACAGTGACTGTGCACAGGCCAAGCCCAACCAGGCAGCAACAGCCTTGTGTGCCACTGCACACACACCCCACCCATGCCCAGAACAGCACAACCAAGGCAGTACAGTTACATGGCTACGTGGTGGGAAGGTAGTGCCACAGCCATGTGCCCAGTGCATGCATGGACCACCAGTGCGCACTCACAGACATGCAGTGCCACTGGACAGTGCTGACTGTCAGCGTCACGTGCATGGCAGTGTTGTCCATGGATGGTGGCCATGCCTTCCCCCATACGCATAATAGCATCCATGATGTAATGACACTCACCTCATCAAACCACTGTTGCTGCTCGCGGCTGCTGCTGCTGCTGTGGGCCCACACCACTGCCACCTCTGCCGGCCACCTCCACAGCACCCCTCTGTGCCTCATCACGGGCCCTCCTCCGCTCCTCCACGCCTGTAGGAAACAAGTGTTGAGAAACACATTAGTGAGATCCCAAAGCAGACAGCCCCCTGCCCCAATTAGTGTGCCTGTCCACACAGCCAGACCCATACATCACACACCTGCAAACACTGTCACAGCCAACCATGGACCAACCCTCCCCCATGCCCTGGCCACAAGACACAGTGTTACCCCTGCAGACAATACAGGTGCATAGATGGCTCACCCACCTGGCCTAGGCACAATGCCCCTCCTGGCACGGGACCTGAGGCGCACCTGCAATGCCCGCTCCCTCCTGCGCAGGTCACTGTACCGGTGCCTGCACTGCTCCGGTGTTCTGCGCTGCCCAGTGACCTGCTCCAGCTCGGAGGCCATCTGCTGCCACATTTGGGTGCGGGCCATGTCTAGGGGTTCCTCCCCAAACAGTGGCCCATAGTGAGGCTCCACCACGGCCACTAGGTTGGCCACCTCCAAGCTACTCCACTGGGGAACTCTCCTGCGTGCCATGTCTACAGGTTGATAGTAGGCAACATGGCGCTCCACAGCGCAGCAACCCCACGTGAAAATGTTGCGCAATACAACTCTGTCTGTCCCTATCATGCTGTTCATACAGCACCATCGGTCCCTATCACGCTGTTACCGAACAGTGCGATAGAGCTGCAGACATGGCAGACGTACAGCACCAAAGGGTAAAGGTCGAGCACAAGATCATGGGCCTGTGATGCAAGGCCACGCACAGCGCCATCGGATGTCTACACATCCAGCGCGTTCGGTCGCCTGCATGCCAGTGCCACAGTGGACTATTGAACAGTTGCCCCACAGTGCCATGTGGTGACCAGCACTGTAGCGCCATTGGCACAATGGTGGCCGTGTCCTGAATTGCTGATCGCGCACAGTACGTCATCAGCGTGGCAGACGCCTGCGTAAGCTACCTGGGCATGCGCAGTGCGGTGTACTGCACAGTCACAGAACTGCGCCATAGGCTAAGCCGGCTCAACCATATTGTGCATAGCGCAACAGCGCGATATTCAGCCGTCATATGCAAATCAGCTGATCAGTCATTCAATGGTGCAGCGGCACGATTTGCATCTCATTAAAGTTGCTCCACTCCTAATTTGCATGAATTTGTGCTATAAATGTACGACAGTGATCTGCAGTGGCCATATTCGGTTACTGCAGGTGATAGATGGGTTGCATGCTGTGTGATGTTCTGGACTATGGTCATGGGATAATGCTGTATACTGCACAGTCACAGGTGTCCACTTCCACCCATACAGACCGTGACATGGCCGAGAAAGAACTGGGTGAGGAGGATGATGGTGGGCGGAAGAGGAGGCCCAACTTCACAAAGGCTGAAACAGAGGCACTCTTCGAGGCCTACCAGGATGAAGAGTCACTACTCAGTGGATGGTGGGGCACCCCTCAGGCCCGTGCTGCTGCATGGGAGGGGGTAGCTCGCACCGTAAACCTGCACGGAAGCCACCAGCTCTCCGTGCAGGAATGTAAGAAGAAAATGGGGACCGACAGGAGAAGGGTGAAGGAGAAGGTGGCAGCCCTCAGGGCGGCACGCGCTGCCACAGGTGGGGGCCAACCAGAGGTGGTGCAGCTAACCCTGCCGGAGGACCATCTTGCTGCATCCATGCAGCGCGATGCTATCGAGGGTGTTCCAGGCGGTGGCTTACAGACAGGTGGTAGCCCATCAGTGCACGGTATGACATGGTCGGAGGGGGGAAGGTGGATCCCATGCACTAACATGTTCTCACTTTCTGTTACAGATCCTGTGCATCTGCAGGGAACAGTGGTGTTGGACCCGTGCACTGTGGACATCCAGCCAGAGTTGGAGGACGGTCCATCCACCTCTGCTGGTAGCCGGCGTGCATTGCACCAGTGTGCACGCCTGGCTGCCATCTCCGATGTCGGTGAGTCAGGTGTGGGGGGTGCCCTTGCTGTGTCTCAGCAGTCTGGCATGCAAGCATGCCAGCACACTGTAGCTGTGGGTGTGGCACAAACCTGCATCATTGATGATGCAACTACCGCTATGGGCAGTGACACGTGTGTGTCACATAATGGACACACAGCAGGACAGCTCACGCACATGGACCTAGCTGGTTCCAATGTGTGTGCCAGCACGTCAGCACAGTCCCAGGCTGTGCCTGTCAGCACCGGTGGGGCAGCACCGGTGGCTGTGCAGGTCTCAGGCACTGTTGCGGACACAGCAGTGGAATGACTGGTCCCTTGGGCACAGCAGGCGGAGGGGCAGCAGCAGCAGTCACCCACCGGGTCTGGGGGTACAGGGTTCAGCGGTGGTGTATGCACACCACCTGTTGACATGCCCATACCTGTTCCTGGTGAACAGCACCCACCCTCAAGGGGTGTTGAGCATCAGGCCCTTCCATACCCTGAGGGACAGGTTGCCGATGTGGCAGACGACCCATTTCACAAGCACACCTGCCTGCTGCGGGCATCAGTACAGCAGCAGATGCTTGTTGCAAATGTCTGAGGAGGCACTGTGTGTGGCTGTGACATGGCACAGCAGGGACAACGCAATGATCCTTGCAGAGATTGTCCAAATGCGGATGGATGTGACCACCGCCATTGACAGGCAGACCCAGGCATTGGTCGCTGTCGTGGCTGCATTAGGCACACAGTCAGGTGCCCCTGTACCATGCACCCCATGCAGTATGCTATCCACTCCCAGTTCCCGGTGTCATGCAACACCCAGCCTGTCGATGCCGGGTTCTGCTGTGGGCATCCCGAGCACCCCTGGTGCAGGTATGTTCGGCATGCTGCAGACCCCTGTGCGGACAAAGTCGCACTCGCGCAGTGGGACCCCTGGTGGTCCATCGGTGCCACCCCATGTTGCCCATGCTCAGCCTGCCAGTGCTGCTGGGTCTTGGCAGGGCCGCCCATGCATCCGAGGTGGCCGTGGCACAGTGCCACATGACTGACCTGTCTCCCAGTGCGGGCTCTGTCTGGTGCTGCCCTGTGTGCAATGTGTGTCATGGTGGACAGTGCACTGGTGGGTGCCCTGCCCAACACGCCGACACACGGACCACCTGCACACCCACCCGACTGCTGTCCACAGGTGCATGTGCATGATAATGCCTGCATTGTACTGTACACCAAGGTGCAAGGGTGCCCAGCATCTGACACATGTACATGGACAGTACAGGTGGTGGGGGTGACCTGTGTATCTGTGTGTTTGACATGTCTGTTCCTGCTCTGATGTGCACCTGCCACTGTGCACTTTGTGCCTGGTGTGTGTGTGTGTGTGTGTGTCCCATGTAGTGTGTATGTAGTGTGTAACTATTTACCCCTCCCTGGTTGTGTGTTTGTGCACCTGTATCCTTCCACTCCCCTCACCGTCATGCACCCCTGGTGTGTTACCCTGTGTGTATGTGGGTTGTGCCCTGGACAGTGTTGGTTGCACATGGCCCCATGACTTACCTGTGATGTGCGAAGTGCTCCTCTGTGATGGTGTCCCGGTGCAGCTGGGCCAGCCGGATCAGTCGGGGGTCACGCCCTCCAAGGGGGGGCTGCTCATCCCCATCATCACCGGTGTCACCAGTGTCCCCATCGCTGTCCCCCTCCTCAACCTGTACGGCTATCCCACAGTCTTTGGCCATGTTGTGCAGTATACAACAGACCAGGAATATCCCATAGGCCTTTGAGGGGCTGTACTGTAGAGCACCGCCGGAGGTGTCTAGGCATCAGAAGCGTGCCTTCAGCATCCCAAACACCCGCTCGATGATGTTGAGTGTGGCGGCATGTGCCTCATTGAAGCGTTGCTGCGATGGGGTCATGGGGCGCCGGTAGGATGTGAGCAGCCAGGGAACGAGTGGGTATCCACTGTCACCTGTGTGGAGATAGTGGAGGTTAGTGTCATGTTCAGGACCATATTGCACCTAGCCCTGTGTGCCACTCCCATGGCACCTGTGGCTTGCCCACCCGTCCCCCAACTTTGCCGCTCCTACATACATACTCACCCACTAGGTGTCCTGTGGGGATGTTGCCACTCTCGAATCAATGGCACACTGCAGACTGGTACCATATGAATGAATCAAGTGCTCTGCCAGGGTGCGTGGCAGAGACATTGATGATGCGCCCACTGGCATCAAACACCACCTGGCAGTTGACACTGGAGAACCCCTTCCGGTTGTGATATGCACCCCCATCGGGGCCAGGTGGTGTGCGAATAGCCACATGGGTGCAGTCTATCACTCCTAGCATGCCAGGCATATATGCTACCCTGTGGAACTCCTGCATGTTTACTGTACGCTCTGCCGCAGTGCTGGGGAAATGGATGTACTCCACAGCATGTGGCAGCAGTGCGCTGAGGAATTGGGTGAGGATGCGTGATGTGGCCGACTGTGTTATGCCTGTGGTGTCCCCTGTTGGCCTCTGGAAGGTACCCGTGGTGAGCAAGCACATGCAGGCTGTTCCCTTTGTCTCCACTGACAGAGCGTGACTCCGTCATGAGGGTGCCTGCATCACATCACTGCACAGCTCACAGAGCCGCCTCAGTATTGCCCTGTTCAGGTGGTACCGGCCCACAATCTTGACATCCGAATACAGCTCAAAGCTGATGCAGGCACGGTACTGCCTGTTCAGGGCTTACCGCCAACGGGCCCTTCCACGGCCACGTCCCCCTGCAGCATGCCTTCTCACCCCCTCACTACAGCTTCCATGTGGAAGGTGGCACTGTCCATCTCTCTGGCTTGTGTTCCCCCAGCTGCTGTTTTATGTTTCCCCTGCTGTCCTGACTGCTACCTCCACTGCACCAGGTAGAACTACTGGCCTCCAAACTCTGTGGCCCCACACACCTTCAGCTGCCACTATTCTGTCCTGCCTACTTCCTGGCCTGCACTGGTTGCTGCTGTGGCCTGCTCTCTGTTGCTGCCTCATGAGCATTCCCTGTTGAGATCTTGCGCCTCCTCCTTGAGCCTTTTTATTTTGGCTCATTTCTGCAGTGGCACAACTTCCGGCTGATCCACTGTTGCGCATTGCGCAAGCCTTTGAATATCGCATTGCGCTCTTTATGCATGGATCCACCCCCTTCAGTTGCGCATGCCTTCATTTGCATTGCACTGTTGCTCAGCATGTTTTCAGTGGCGCAACTGCCTCCCGCTGAATATCGCAGGATGGCGCATTTTCGGACTTGCACTGGTGCAACCCTATTCGCATATAGCACAACCCTTTGAATATCCCACCCAGGGATATTAATGGTTCTTATCTGGTCATAATAAGCGTAATTTATAAAAGTGCTTAGGGTTTCTTTTATGCTTGGTTTTTCTCAAGTGGGGCTGTTGGGGAGAGAATAATTTCAATTTATTCATTAATGTTTCGGCCCAGATATTCAAAACTTAGCGTGGTGCATTAACTGTTTGCACAGGATTAGCGCAGGGTTAGCGTGGGACAGCCATATTCAGAGAGGGAGATAGCACACGCTAAACTCAATAGCACCGGGCTAAAACATAATGTGTGCAAGGGGCAAAGTGGAGGGGCGGGAACCTGCATATGGGCGCAATAGAATATTCGGAGATATAGCGCTGTGTAATGTACCATTGCGCGGCACTTAGTGCAGTGCATCCTACTGCCTATAAAAGGGAGGCCTGAACCCAGGGCAATCCACAGAGGAGGGAGTGGCCTGACCATGAAGTGTGACACAATGGCTTTCTTTAGCAATGCTGTAGTGCTGCACCTGATGGAGCAGGCTGTGGAGGAGGATGAAACAGAACAGACCCAACAAGGCCCATTACCTAGACGAAGGAGGAGATATGCTGCACACAGATGGTACCAGTCCAGAGTCTCCTTTGAGACCCTGTCTGATGACCACATCGTTGGCTGGTACAGGTTGGACAGGGGAATGTTGAGGCAGCTATGCGAACTCCTGCATGAGGAGCTGCAGCCGAACACCAGGTGCAGCCACGCCATGTCAGTTGAGCAAAAGGTGATGGCAGCAATGTGCATCCTAGCCACTGGGACATTTCAGCGCCCAACGGGGGACATCATTGGGATATCGCAGTCCACCACATTGTGCCTCCTGACCCAGTTCCTTGATGCTCTCCTGCCACATGCTGGTGAGTTCATAGTATCCCCAGCATGGCAGCAGAGCACACAGTAACCATGCAGCAATTCCATTGTGTTGCGCACCTACCCGCTGTACTTGGTGCCATTGACTGCACCCATGTCCCCATCCATGCACCACCTGGTGATGCCAGTGACCTGTACGTGAACAGGAAGGGCTTAAACTCCATTAATTGCCAGGTGGTGTGCAATGCGACAGGGTGCAATAGCAATGCCTTTGCACAGTACCCTGGCAGTGCCCATGATGCCTTCATCTAGCACCAGTCCCGGCTGTGCCAGGCATATGAGGAGGGCAAGATTCCACTTGGCATCTAGTTGTTGAGTACGGACAGCTACAACAGGGTGATAGCACAGGGGAGGGGGGATAGGCAAAGACAACCGTGGGAGGGGCAATGGTTCAGAGCAGCAGTGGGCACGGTGCAGGACAGCAACACTAACACCTGATTTATCTTCACAGGAGACAGTGCCTATCCCCTACGACCCTGTTTGCTGACTCCAGTAGCTCAGCCAGAAACAGTGGCTGAGGAATGGTAAAATGAATCACATGCTGCTATAAGGAACATCATAGAGAGGGTCATTGGGATGCTTAAGATGCGGTACCATTGCAGAGACCAGTCAGGCGGTGCCTTACAGTACAGCCCTCAGAAGGTATGCCATATCATCCTGTATGCTAGACAACATGGCACTGAACCATGGGATATGTGCACCTGAACCTGAGGTACATTCTCACAGTGAGCCAGAGCCAGGGGAAAGGGGGATAGTAGAGCAACTCAAGTGGCGGGATCTGCGCATGGCCCGCTGGGCCATTGAGTACTGGAGCAGCATCACTGAGACACTGAACCAGGATGGACGGTGAGTACAGAAAATACGGACAAATAAAATGGTGTCAACAGTACATTTAATGGTAGTGCATATACAGTACAGTGAAATCTGTGTGATATATAGGTGCTGTACACAATGCCAGTGTGGTGATGTGATGTGGTGCAGTGTGTGTGATGTGTGCGGTGCATGTGATGTGTGTGGGCCACCACTATACCCCTCAACAGTAACATGGTATAAGGAACAGTACTACAGTTACATCACTGCAGATACCTATTCCAGAGTGTGAGGACCTGTCCCACACTCAGTGGCAACACTGTACAGAAATTCCCCATTGTAGACGATGCCAACAAAAACAGGCAATTAAGAAAAGACGGTCTGAACAGATAAGCAAACTATGTAACAGGTCAGTTAGCTGCTTAGGGAATGCAGTAAGAATGAGGTCCACATTCTGCTGAGTAGTATCACATCCTGAGAGGCACTGTTGTATGGTCGGGGGACAAAAGGTTGAGAGGTATGGCCACCACCCAGGTGTGCACAAGAAACAGCACTGTATATATGTGATGGCAGGGGCTGTGGCATGGGAGTGAACAAGGGCCATGGAGGCCTGTGTTTGTGCAGGGGACATGGAAGTGGCTGTGTGCATAGGCATGCAGGTGAGGGAGTCAGGGCCACAGCATGCATGTGGTGGAGCACATCAGCTGCGCCTGCCACTGTGCACACAACACACACCCTGTGTACGGGGCAAACTGCTGGGTGTGCTATGTGCCGAGGACATTGTTGGGGTGGATTGAGGTGAGGCTGGGAGGGGAGACCATCCAAGGCCATACGTTGAGGCCTGCACAGAAGTGGAGGGAGGGCAGCCACGACACCGTACATGTCCTGTGGACGAATGGGAGGTAGGGGTTGAGGAGGCTGCACCCACCCTGCACGAACCCCTGCCATGCTGCTGCCTATGTGAGGCATGGCTGCACTGGCATCTGGGTGCACCCTGCAGTGCTGTGGTGATAGTGTCCCGCAGCACCACAGCATGGGTCTGCACAGCAGCAGTTAGGGCACCAAAGCCACTCTTAATGGTGGCGAGAACACAGGTCATCCTCTCCTCCGACCGCTGCTCATCACGGGCAAGACCAGTGCTCACTATCTCCCACAGCTGTGACAGCTCATGCCGCAGCTCCCTACGGAGATCATGCTGTTCCTGCTGGGCTGCATCCTGTGAGGACAAGGCCTCCCGGAGCATGGGCCATGCACCCTGGCTATCTTGTACAGGTGCAACATCAGCATCCTACACCTGTGGCAGGGGTCATGGCTGGTGCTGAGCAGTGTGTTGTGGATGTGAAGGGACCTGTGGGGGTGGCTGGCAGTGCATTGGCCACTGTAACTGTGGCCTCACAGGTGACTGAGCACTCTGCTGTACTGGCCCTGTGGTCAGTGCCCTGTGGGACATGCCCAGTGGGCAAGACTGTTCGGGAAGGGGAATAGCAGCTGCGGGCAGATAGGTGTCATGTGCCTAAGTACCCCTTGTCCCCAGTTCAGGCACGGTGTCATCCTCCAATGCAACAAAACCTCTGGTGTCACTAGCTGCACCCAGAACCAGCATTTTGGGCTCCTCCCCTGCATCCTCTGAGCCATGGTCACTTGTGACAGTCAGGATCACCAACTGCTCCCCACTCAAATCCTCCACCTGGGCATTCTCAGGTGGATTCAGGGACTCCAGGAAGGCTGCATCCTCCTCATCCGATGTTCCAGCATATGTCAGTGCCTCATAACATCTGTGAGTGGACATAGTGCTGACTGGCATGGCCACTGCTGGTCTAGCTGTGGCTGCCATGCCTGATGTGGAAGGGTGCACCTCTGCTGTGTACGAATCCTCCACCTACCATACAACTGTGCCAGGCCCCACCTGGAACATAGCCTGCTAGGCATGTAATGCTGAAATGGAAGAGACTGATGTCAGTCGCTGTTACAGTGACCAGCCCACCACCCCACCCAACTCCAAACAATGCCACATGCACCCCGAGCAATGTGTGCCCTCCAGCATGCCCATGTAGACCCCAGTGTGCATCCCATGCAATTGCAGCATGTGCCCTAGGAGCCCTTGCAACATGGCACACATGCACTCATGACATGTGCCTGCAAGCAGATGTCCACCACTGTGCAGTCCCAACACCACCCTTACAATGGAACATACCCATGTGGGCCCTATGCATGCACCATGACAGTAGTGATGAGTGCCTCAGTCCCCATGGTGTCACTGTCCACTGAGTGGTGGATACATGCCACAAACTTACCTGCTCTGGTTGGTGTAGCGGTGTGTCACACCCACCGCCTTCAACCCCACCAACTACCACTGGCTGCAGGGTAGAGGCTACTATGGCCGTCAATGGGTCCCAGTCCCGCTGTTCAAGTGGTTGTGGTCCCCCACTGTTCCGCAGCCTGTTCTGGATCCGCTGTACCTCCTTCTCCTTCGCCCTGTGCAGCAGGTCATTCCACCTTTTCTGGATGGCATCAATGCTACAGCCATGACCACCTACGGCATTTACTGCTGTGGCAATCTTCTCCCACATCAGCCGAACAGTGGCGTCCATTGACTTGTTCCTGCGTAGGACCATCTCCCTTTCCTTCCCCGCATGCACCAGGGCACGCAGCTCATCTCCAGAAAATTTGTGGGCCTTGAGCCGCTCCTGTCCTGCAGCCTCACCTGTGTGGGACAGAAGGTAGAGAAAGGGTTAAACAGAGTTGTGAACAAACATTGCACAGCTGTAACAGTATCATATTGCCATGATGCAACACACAGCTGCTATACATGCCCCCACCTCTGAGAAACGGCAGCAGAACATGCACGATGCACCTCAGTGCTGTGGAGTCCTTCAGGCCAGCACATGTGGAAGCCAGCTGTGTGTGTGCAGCACACAGTTGTGCTGCCCATGTTGCTGCCTGTGGCATGTGAGAGGTGGCCTAGCTGCCCATGTTGGCATGGACATGGGTGCACTGCAAGGCAATCACAAGGCCTACAGCCACAGACGGTGTCTAATGTGCATGTGTGTGGGACTGTGCAGCCATGGCTGTAAATGCCTGACTCATGGTAACCCCCCAGCCCATCCAGTGCCATGCTGGGCCTCTGCACACCCAGCACCATGAAACACATGCTGTGAAAAATGGGTTGTCTCCCAACTACAGGGCTAGATGGCTGACCAGGACACATGTTCCGCTGAAGGGTGTGGCCTAGGCACCGTGCATGTGCCAGAGCATGTATCAGTGCATACATTGCACACACATAAAGGCATGGTGTGTGCATAGGAGATCCTGGCACAGCTGTGCATAAGGTCTGTATGTGATCCACCATGTGTAGCAGTTGTGGGTACTGTACAACAATAAAACTGGGGTACTGAACCCCCAGCATGTGTGTCAATGCATGTCACGCAATGGCCTGGATGTGCACACTGTAGATGGACCGGCCTGTCATGGGGGTAGACACCCTTGACCACATCGTTGGTACTGACCCTGCCACAGGCTGCACAGTGCTGTGCACAGACAGTCAGCAGCTGAGACCGCAGTGTACCAACACTATTAACTGCATGAGTACTGTCTGCCATGACCCACATGCACACGTTACACAGCACAATACAGGGGTGGGGGGTTGGCTATCTGTGATGCAGATATCAGTCGGTGACATGGGTGACAGTACAGGTACCTGTGGCAGTTGTCACGCTGGAGTACATGCACCCTACAGTCACAGTGGACTACTGACCCATTCCAGAGTGCATCCTCCATACCACTGATCACATCCCACTGTCATCTGCAGCACCACAGGATGCAGTCAGTCAAGCATGGCCTGCACAATGGGCGTTGGACAGTGCATGATGCTGGCGGGGCACCACTACCCACACAGGGACAGCCAAGAGGGTCAATGGGCCACCCAGCTCCCCCCAGCACCACCGCATACATGCCCAACCACAATGCACCAGTCAGGCATCAGCTGCAGTCCCAAGGCCATTACCAGTACTCCACTGTTGGACGATTCACAGATACCATAACCTGCCACACACAGGCAATACAGGAGCAACCAGTGCATGGCAGGGATGATACAGCCACACATGTGGTACTGCTACACATGGAATCAGGTCCTGTCCTGCCAGACAGGCAGGTGGCTTGCATTGTCTGGGTCAGCCTATTGTCCATGCAGAACAGGACTTTAAAGTATGGGTAGCCCTGATTGCTCACTGATATCCAGCAGATTACAGCCCTGGCATCCCAGTGGTGTGATGCCAGGACCATATGAACTCATCTCAGCTATGTCTTAGCAGTGGGTTAACTAGACAGACTGCCACTGTTAGTCAGTATTCTACACACCTGGAATGTGCTTGGAAGCCTCAGTATAGTAGTTCTATAACAGTCCAGTTGTCACAGTGTACTGTCACTAAGTCTAGCAATCTCCATGTCTGATAGGGGTTAACACTAGTACTATGCTGGCCCACAGTCATTTGGTCCATGTATCCTAATACTGTGTGTACAGTACCTACACATACATGTGGCTGTACCGCAGAGTCAACACTGGGGTAAGGCCCACTTACACATGATGGGGGGGATTCCCATGACGAGTCCCATCCACTATACCTGGCAGTGCCTGATGTACAGGTGATAACAATGGTGTAATCACCTTTCGTGGTTGCTAGGGCAATTGTAAGCCTCTCGAGCTGCGCACTCAAGGTTTACTGATGTCCTAGCAACCACTCGAGTTGTTTACACCATGGTTATCACCTGTGTGTCAGGCAGTCTCCTCTATTACATCACACAGATTGCACACAGTACAATACACAGGTAAAGACAGTGGCTCAGCAGGTAGCACAGGCACCCTTTGGCCGGGAGATCAGACGGCTGTGGGTTCTAGTCCCAGACAAGGCACCTGGGTTAATATCCTATAACTGACACTGCAGTGCAGCATGAGGGGGTTGCTGCACTCCTGAGGTGCCATCTGTTGGATGAGATGTTAGACCGAGGTCCCATCTGCCTGCTCTGGTGGTAGGTCAGGTGGATGTTAAATACCCCATGGCATATCCCAAAATGTGTAGGAGAATATTTATGGTGCCATGGCCATGTACCCCCCTCATTCACAAGAATATCACAAGCAGCTTAATCTGTTTCAAAGACATTTGGCATTCACCTGTATCCCCTTCCCCCCAGGTTGTGGCTGAAAGAGGCAGGATTTGTCTGCAGCATGTACCCGGTCAGCAAACACTACAATAAGCAATACACATGACAGGCAGAGCAGCGCTATTCACAACCAGTGTGCCTGCCAGGTCGGGGTTCTGATTCCCATGGACCTCAGAAGTTATGCTCTCAGTATCATCGGGCCTCAGAATCCTTCTGTGGCAGAACACACTGGTGCTGCAGAGTTACCCATCCAGTATCCCCTATGTGCTGCTGCAATAGTGCTGTCATTATGATGATCTGCTGCAGTAGTGATGTCACCACAGCTGCAGGAGTGCATGGCTTGCTGGCATAGTGTTACCGTCCTCACAGTACCGCAGTGGTGTCAGTAGTCTCGAACCGCTTGAGACATCACATGTCGGTGTCAGTATGGAACAGATTGTAGAGTAACACACTGCACACATGTGACATAATATATATACAATATATCACATACATGATGCCACAGTTATACACAACCTGTGTTCTGTCATCTTGAGCATCTGTACTCCCAAGGTCACAGGGACTGAGAACTCCTCTGTGGCAGTACATATAGATTGTGCAGACCAGACCACACAACAGACAGAGAAGACGTGTTACAGTCCTGACCTGGATATCTGCCATCATCCAGTGCTATCAAGCCACGCACACATGACATAGGGATGCCCAACTGTTGTCAGCATGCTGGCTACACAGAACATTCATGAACGGCAGCCTCATCCAGGGCACAGTCAGTTAGCAGTCATCTGTATCCCCCTCCCCAGGTCCATATCTCTCAACTGTACCACAATACGAGGAACGTTCCTCATGGTATGGCACAACAGCATGCTGTTCAACATTGTGAGGAGTTGTCACACATTCAGTGGAAACACTGTAAGGCACTATTCCACAGTAAATGATGCAGAACATATATAGCTCAATTACTAACTGACCTCCTGTATATAAATGCAAATAGTTTGTTTTCTGGGCCTCTGAGGTGAAGTTTGAATATATGTTCCACATTTTGCTCATGTGTTCCACATATTGAGAGGCAATGTTCCGCATTTGAGGGACATAAGGTTGGGAGGTGTGGCCAGGTTGTGCCTGGCACTAGGCACCCAGTCAACATAAACCACATCACAAACCTACTGCTATGTCCCTGGAATTGTACCTGTGTCAGCCCACATACAGTACATACCTGGCTGGCTCTGTGAGTGTTCAGTGACATCCTGTGCTCAGCAGTAATCCTACAACAACATGTATTACCGATAAGCAACACAGGTGAGGCACTGTTGGCCCTTATATAACACAGCCGGGCAAACAAGCCTGTTAATCATGCTAATGGGCCATTAATGATATGCTAATCTCCTTGTTAGCACCATGCATACACAATGATCGTCATTTGCATATGCTGTTTGAATATGGCAGATGATAGCACCAGGCAAAGTGTTTAGCGCCGGGAAAACCATATAGCACCAGGCTATCTCGGATATGCTTAGCACAGCACTGTTGCAATAGCGCCGTGCTAGGGCTGATTATCGCAGGTACAGTGCATGTGCGGGTTGGGGCAATCTGTGCTAAACTTTGCATGCTGTGCCTTAAGCGCTGCGCTAACCATGTTAGGCGCTGCCACTCGCATGCCTGGTATGTCTGCATGGGGTCATGGCAGGGTCACACATGCGCATTGCGCACACTTCCGGGTAGCGCGGCGCTATTGCATAGTTCTACGTGGTGCTAGGCTAAACTGTTTGGGAGTGTCAGGGTGTGTGGGCTATCTGTTGCCAGTACAGCAATACCTTTTCCTCCTCTTGTGTCAGTCGTGTGTGGGAGATGAAGGCAAAGAGCAGTGGTTGGCCATGACAGGCGTTGGGATGAAGTGGAGATGACCAACCTTCAGCAGCTCACTCAACAGCGCCATAGGTGTCTGTTTGGAGAGGTCCGGGAGGGTGATAGCCCCTGTAGCCAGGTCTGGGCTTCAATTGCCCATCGCCTCACAGCACTTATGGGAATACCATGTGATGGGGAGAAGTGCCACCACTGCTATGGGGACATCAGGCGCAGGCAGTGCCCGCTACTGGAAAGATGCCGGGCGATGATTTGGGAGGAGACTGTGCCTGTGCCAGGTATGTGATGCCTCTCACCACGGTGATGTAATGGGTGGAGGGGATGTGTGTTGGGTGGTGTGCGTGTGTGTGTGTGTGTCTGCCATGGCCTATTAACATACCATCGAGAGGGCTGTGTTGCTGTGCTGGTGGGGTTCAGCACAAATCTACCGGGTATTACTGCTGTGCACCTTGTGTAATGATATGTGACATGGGTCACTCTTGGACATGGGTTTATGTACCAATGACATTTTACCATTTGCTACCTGTACAAATGTACACTTTTACTACTGCTATGATATGTTGGTCTTCTGCCATGGGGAACTCCAATCAGGTGTGTGTGGACTGTGTGGTCCAGGGTGACAGAGCATCTTGGGAGTGTTGTTTGCAATGTCCTGCATTGTGGTGGCACACTGCCCCATACCACCTACTGTGGTGGCATGAACGCATGACACCTGGCACCCTGCCACATCCACTGTCTTCTGCCATGCTGCCAGGGGACTGTGTGCAGCTGGGCCTACTTTCTACATCAGCAGTCTGTGGTTGGGTGTGTTGTCTGGGCTAACCTCCCAACCATGTCACACCCACTTGTGGTACATTGCCTCTTACAATGCGGCATAAGTTGGATGACTGTGGATCAGTTACACATAGCTACACCTACACTGCTCAGAACACTGTCACAATGTTTGCAGTTATGTTCCAGAGCTCTGTTAATTCATTGCATGGTATATGGTTCGCATCATTTACTATGGCTCTATGCTTCCGTATGTGTCCACTGCATGTGGGTCAAGTCCTCACAATGTGGTACAGAGAGCTTCTGTGACGTACACTGAGGAGCATTCCTCAGAATGTGGTACTGTTGAGAGGCATGTGTCTGGGTGTGGTGCACTCCACCACCACTGCTGTGTCTGTGCCATGACACTGGCCAGTGGCTCAGCTGACAGTTCCATGGCATTGGTGCCCTGCTGTGCTGCACACTTTCATGGGTGTGGGCAGCACACACACTGTATTTGGTTGTGTACGGTCATGCTGTGTGCATGTCACATCCCGTATGCCTTTCTGTCATCCTTGTCATTCTATCTGTAGCCTTTGGGTTGTTGTCTGCCACTGGGTCTTGTCTGTATGTCCACATCTATTGTTGAGGGGTTCAATGCTTGTGTTCCCCCATTATGGGTTAGGGGACTCCTCTGCTTACAGTCTGCCTTGTGTGTGAGGAGGTACCATCCAGAGGGGCTGTGTACATATAATGGAGGGGGGGCTGTTGCAGCTTGTGTGTACGGGATGGCATTGTCAGGCTCCACCCCTGCACACACTGGCCATGCACTGTGTGGTCTGCAGTGACCCGTGTCATGCTTGGCATGGCTTGGGTGGTGCACTGTGCCTGTGTGCCAGTTATGTGCATGTTGTGCTATGCCACCAGGGTCCAGGGTGGTCTTTAGCGTACTGTGGTGGCTGACATTGTAGTAATGCTGCTGTACCATCTTCCCACTGCTGAGTGCAGAGACCACACCGGAGACAGGAGGGGCGAGCAGAAGGACTACCAGAGGCCCACCACGGACAGGCAAAAGGTGCCATCAATGGTGCAGCACGCAGTGGAGTGCAGTGACGGGGACGGGAGTGTGTTGTGTGAGTACTGTGTGACATTGTGCATTTCTACTATGTATCTGTGTTGCCACTGCAGGCATTGGAGTGCTGTGTCTGATGTTGTGGCACAGCCGCCTATGTCATCCAGACCTGACGTAATTTAGCTGTGTTGCATTTGGATTCCAGGGTGCTCACTTAGAGGGACCCCTTAGCCGTTGTGTCTACAATATGTACAGCCACATGGGGCTACAGTGTTCACACCTGACTATGTGCTGGATGGGGTGGGCACTGGATGCTTGACACCAGTGGCACCATTCAGTGCACCCATGACCGTTACATCAGTGGGGCCTGCTATGTTGGCTGCATGCATTTGTGTTGTCTTCCGTGCATCCAGTGCTTTACCTTCTGCTGCGTGGCCTGTGACATGGCTGGCTCTATGTCTGGTCTACTGTTACCATTACTGCCATGTGCACTGCTATCTGCCTTGTACTGTCATGTGCAACATGTTGCTGTTATGTCCACCATTGTGGCAGGATGTAGCAGGTCTGTGCATGGCTGTCAGCCAGTAATTATGCCTGTAGCTGGGGGATTACTGGGGTCAGCATGCTGTGCGCTTGTTTCTGCTGCTACTGTTGTCCTGTCTGCTATGGCAACACTGTTCTGCACTTCTCATGGCACGTCTCATTCACAGTACGATCTATTGTGTGTCAGTGTCTATGCAGGACATGTTGTTAGTGCCTGCCAGGGCTATTCACAAGATGGTGAACAGGGGGCCACAGTGTCATGTGTTGCCTGTTTCTCCCTACCAGTGTATTGCCATTGTAGTGTGGACACTGCTATGTTATTGTGTGCCCTTGTCTGACCTCCATGGCATACATGCACAGGGGCTGTTGGGGGGTCCTATGGTGCCACATGGGCCTGTGTGGCTGTGCATGTCATGTGTGCCTGTTGTGGCATGGGACTAGGCAGGCATCCTCCAGGCACTCCATGGTGTGCAATTTTATTTCTGGGGGGGAGGTAGCAAATAGGCTCTGAACTGCTTCCTTTTTCAATGAAGCCTAACAAAGACAATGTTGTACCTTTCTGTGATTTCATTCATTGGGGTCACGCTAGGACTGGTCACTATGACTGTCTTTGTATCCCATGGACAATACAACTGTACAGGTTATGGGCTGCTATGTGGGTGTCATGGGGAGCAATGCATGGCTTTGCATTTACCCATGCAGGGCAGCGCCCATTGTCATGCGTTTTATAAGTTGCATTTATTATGCCACTGATGGTAAAAAACACAGTCCTGGTGTATGTTTGTATATTGTCTGACTACACCCCGGGGTGGGGTAGCTCACCCTAACAACGGGGAGAGAGGTAGCAGTGTATCCACATGGTATGCAGATGGGACCTTCCTGGCTACACGCCTGTCTGTTGGCTCCAGCTGTGTTGTGGGGGCCATTGTCCCCTACAGAGTGCTGTCCCTCAGTCCCTGTAGTGCATGGTGTTTGTGCATAGGTTATGCAGGTGTGCTGCAGGGGTTGTTCTGTGGTAGCATGGTGTGCTGGGTGTCAGACCCTGTGGCAGATGCTGCTCCCACAAGTGGGGGAGTGTGCCTCACAATGCCTTGGCCACCAAGGTGACACTGTTCTGGGCATATCATTGGCCTACCACTGCCCTGCCACTGGTTGACCATGGCCTGTGTCCCTGTTTCACATGTGTGTGTCTTCTTGCATGTGCGCCTTCAAGGTGCTGCCGCTTTGGGTGGTGGCACAGCCCCGTGCCATGGTCTTCACCAGTATGGGCTCCTCATCCTTCTGTTGTGGCAATGGGTGTGGGTGAGCATTGGCACTTTCCCTGGTTATGTACTACTTGGTTACCTGTCTTGCAGTCCCTACTGTACTGCTGCCAGTGTCATTGTCCTCTGTGGCCATTAGGTCACTGTGGTTCATGTCGAGTCTCTATCTGTGTCACTTGCCACAGTTCCACACTTATGTCAGTCACCCACCTGTTCAGGGCTTCCTGACATTATTTGTTCAGCTGCTATGTTATGGCATTGTGGGTGGCAGTTTGGCTGAGTCTCTACAGTTATTGTGGGGGGCAGCAGTGAGGGTGGGCCACTGTTGGGGGGTACGGGACAGGCATGTCTGGTTACACACCTGGTTGTGGCTGTGGCACCTTCTCCAGTGGGTGTCATCTGTGTTGTGTATCATAGCTGTGTGACTGTGGGCAGCATGTCCCAACATGTGTCATCCCATGGGCATTTCATTCAGTGTCCACTTGTCGTTCACATTTCGAGGGGGCTGTCTGTTTGCACTGTTACAGTCTGCAAACCACTGTGCTGGCTGGATTCCACTGTGTTAGGTTTCTCAGCATACATCTGTGCATGTCCATGTTCAAAAGTGACATGCAAATGAGCATGCTTAGGTAGTCTCTGGGCAAACATCCAGATTAGCATCTCATTATGCTCTGATTTGCATGCAGTTTGCCCAGTATTACTGCAGGGTCCCACAACTCCACCAGTAGGTCAGTCTGGAAGTACAGGGGCTGGCCAGATCTGGCCACAGCTCCACCTGTAGGTCAGTCTGACAGTGCATGATGTTAGCTGCAGGCTACATGTATGCAGTACAGCATAGCAGTGTGTACCCCAGGGGACAACACAGCATAGGCACAGGTGGTGGTGGTAGTGATGCATGAACTGTCACACTGTAGGGCATGCTACAGTGCACAGCAGACACCACAGTAGCAAGGGGGCCAGTAGTGTGAGGTACACAGCAATGCCTATGGTGTGTAGGGTAGTGATGACCACTGCACTGTACACAGTGACAAGCCCACCTTGCAGGTGTGTACTGCCAGTGGACAGTACTGTCACACTATTGTGTGATCCACAGATGCTGCATCTCTGGCATGAGATGCTCATAGTGACACAGACATGGCTGGCTATGTGTGCTGTGGTGTATGTACAACTGTGCAGTATGTGATTGGGGTGGCATGTACAGTTGGACAGGCACATTGGTATTGGGGTATTTCCAATACTGGCCCATGTGCACTGCATGCTGTGTCCCAGCCTTGTGGCTGCACCCGGTCTGTGGTGAGGCCTGGCCACCCATACACTCTCCCCTCAACACCCACCATGCCTACAGTGCCGCATGTGTGTGCTGGCATCTGTTGGTCACCACAGATGTATGGTCTGCAGGTGTGTGCTGTATGGCCACACTACCATGGTGGCCCCTGGAGGCTGGGTCACCACATACTGCCTGGCATGGCTGGGACTGGAGACAACAGTTGGTATCATTGTGGTGCCATCAGTGAGCAGCATTTTCCTCCATGTCTGGCTTTTTCTCTGTGTCATAGTCATATGTTAGGGTCATGCAAGGCCACTGTAATGCCACGCAAGGCCACAATGTTGCACAAAGTTGTTTGCCCAGAGTTAAGACCAGCTTTTCCTGGGCAGTAATTTGTACCTCACAAAGGGTCATGCTAAGTCACGCAAAGCACCTTAGTGTGGTGCTGGTCATTGAATATTTCATAGCGCCTGTATTCATGTTCAGTTTTCCCCTTGCATATATTATGTTTTGCCTGCCGCTAATGTGGTTTGCATGTGCTATTTGGCCTTTTGAATATAGCAGACCCGCGCTACTCCCATGCAAAACCCAAACTTTGAATATCTGGGCCTTGATTGTTCTGGGTTATTGAGGGACTCTTTATGCCCTATATGTTAACAACTGGTGGGATGGCCTGTATATGTTCTATTATTTTCATTGCTGTCTGGAGCTATGGACAAGGGTAGGGGGAGAAGGTCACCTTGGTATGTATGATGTTGCCACGGACTGGAGTTTTTTGGAGTTTCAGTCTTCGGGACCGGGGGGTGGGATTATGGACCATTATTTTGAGTCCTCACCTTGTTAGTTGGAGAGTTGGGTTGGGTTTTGGGGAAGCTTGGTGTTTGGCATTTTTAATTTAGTTGGGGTGCTGTTTGTTATTTGTGTGTTTTGCATTTGTTGTAACTTTTTTATTAGTTTTAGACAAGGAAATACACAAACTTACATTCAGATGGTTGAGGCCTATGACAGTAAAGCTGAGTACATTTACATAAAACATTAGACATTACCTATCCTATGGGGAAGGAGTAGGAAAAAGGGGGGAGGGGTGAAAAATTAAATCTCTATGGGGGTTAAGGGAAGAAAAAGGTATCAATAGGTTACCTACAATCAGCATAGCAGAAATTACAGGTAGGATCTCTATCCATTCTGATCTACCTGCTAGAAAGGAAATAGAGCTTGTGTTCCACAGTTGTAATTAGATAGCGAAGGATAAGGGTAAGAGATAGGGTTATTAGTATGGAAAAGTCAGAGGACGTAAAACAGACCTAAACATTTCAGTTTAACAGTGTGCTGTCATTATTTATAGCAGTGTACAATCATTGAGATAAAGACTGTACTCACCAGAGAAATGAGCCTCAAGCAGGGTTTGCTGGACATAGGCACACAAGTCAGTTCTACTGTATCTGTGCAAGTCTCTCTCATCATTTTCATGGCATCAAGACAGGAGTCGAGCTATAAGTGTGTATATATTCTGCAATCTCCGGCTATTACCTAGAGGCAGAACAGAGGAACACAAGCAATCTCAAAGACTCAGGTTCATAATAAAAGTGGTAGCCAAATGACAATATAACCAATAAATCATTTTGACAAAATAAAGTCATTAAATGAGTACTGTAAGACCTACTGAGAGTTTAACTTTTGCATCTCTGTAAGAGGTAGTTGGAAGGACATATTAGGGTAAAGGGGGAATATTTAAGGGGAGCATGAACCTCAATTCTCAGTCATCCTTACACTTAGTTAGCAAGGTATTGAGCCAGCTGAATCTGCCAGATTAAGAGGGGTAATCATCCTACACCCGTTTTACGGTGAACATAAGTTGAATAGGAGGCCCAACAAAGCCTAAATTTAGAAAGTTGGTATTTTTGCAGGTGTGAGATTCTATCCAATTTAGCCACTGCCGAGAGAGAAGCCAAAACTTCCATCAGTGCAGGGATCATGGGGGACCTCCATTTACAAAGCAGGGCTCTCTTGGTTTGCATAGTCAAGAGAGCTAACCATTTATATTCCAGATAAGTGAGCTTAGGAAGATCAGTGGTATTACCCAAGGGATAAAAAAAGAGGGCAGAGAAGGACTTGAGGTTTTAGTACTTTAGAAGCCACATCTCGTACTGAGTGCCATAAAGGCTAAATTAAAGGGCAGGTCCACAATATGTGCATCACATCTCCTGTCGGGGCCTGACACCTCCAGCATTTATCGAAGTCCAGGAGCTTAGCTTTTTAAAGATTCAGAGGTGTTTTATACCATGAGTGTGATATTTTGTTTTGTATTAAATGAGATCTAGCATCTCCCAGCCATTTGTGTATATCCCTCCATGCCCGATCCCAGGCATCAGAGATAATTGTAAAGTGTAACATCTTTTCCCACTTTCTTTTAGTGTCTTCAGACTGAGAGGGCAGAGAGTCCCTAATGTTGGCATAAATACATCCTGCTAGGCCTTTTGGGTTTTTAATCCATGACTGTAAAACAGAAGGACTGTCTTGTGTTTGAGAGGGGGGATTCAGAATGGGTCTTAAGGCTTTTCTAAGTTGTAGATACCTCCAGAACTCGGTGTGAGGGATATCCCATTTCTGCTGAAAGTAGTGAAATGAGTATATTGTATTATACCTAGGCTCCACAACATCTCCAATAGTGGAGATCCCCCTCTTAGCCCAGTTTTTCCACCAGATCCAATAACCCCCAATAGTAATGGCGGGGTTCTGCCAAAGGGGGGGTTGCATAATCGGGACAGGGTCCATCTTCAATCTCCGATGAACAGCACACCAGTTGGCTCATGAAGCCTCTATTGTAGGGGAGGTGAGGAGAGACTTTAAAGTTATTTGTGTGTTTTGGGGAGGGAGGGGTGGGTATTCCTGGTGTACTCCAGGGGTACATTTGTATATTTGATAATTGTAGCCTGTATATATCCTGTTCACTACTGCAGTCAATGGCTGTGTCTGTTAATTATGTTTTTATTAGTTGGAATGTCAAAGATGCCCAATGTAAGTGTAAGCCTTACATGATTTTGCATCATCTTTGTAGCCTCTAAGTGCAGATAGCCTATTTACAGGAAACCCATTTGAAGACAGAGTTCATACATTATTTGCAAAGGGAATGGGTTGGGCAGGTTTTTGAGGTGGGCAATAGTTCCAGAAGAGGAGTTGCTGCTATTTTGATTGCTCATACTGTAGCTACTTAATGAACATGGTGACCCTGATGGTCGATACATTTTATTACATGGATGGGTAGGCCAAACTAATGTCATTCATGGCTCTGTCTTTGGGGCCAAAGTGGATTCTCCACATTTCTTTACTAACTTGGCCACTGTTCTTGCCCTATATTCTCCTATTTCTATAATACTGGGAAGAAACAGGAATTTGGTTTATCAACCAGAAGTGGATAGGTCAGATATTAATTGCATAGGCCTTTACTGCTGGGCAATGAGGCTTATAGGAACTTATGGACAATCTGGGTCTGACTGACCCTTGGTGAATGCTTCACCCACATACTCACCAAAACACTTTTCATTCTATCCTGCATGCTTCTTTTTCCCCGTATAGACTACTTTTAATAATTACAAGAAAATGCACCCGTCATTCTTACGTGAGATATTTTCTCACAAGTAATTTCTGATCATGCCCCAGTTTCTTGGAGACATACCATTGGTGTTCATCAGGACCAACATAGAGTTTGGAGGTTTAATGCCCAGTTAGCATGAGAGTTATTTTGTCTAAATTATGTACTTCTATAACCTCATACACTGAACAAATTGCATCATCAGTAGATTATCCTGAAGTTCTCTGGGGGCGGCTGCTAAATGTGTATATCAAAGGTGAATGTACTAGACTTGCCACCAACCATAAATGACTGTCAAAGTAAAGAAAATGCCCTTTTACATGAAATTCATACTTTTGAGGCCACCCTTTCATCAAAGACCCAGGAATCTACCTGGTTCAAATTAAACTCTTTGAGAGATCAGTATCACTCTTTTATTAGGGGGAAAACAGAATTAGCTTTATATCTGTCCAAATCCTGATATGTGGAGACTGGAGAAAAAGCTGGCAAACTTCTTGTTGCATCAGCTAGATGCCTTATGGTTCATTAAAAGCTTAGGAGGTTCTGAAACAAGTCCTCAGTTAAACCCACACAATAAAATGAGTTGAGGGTGGACAAAATTGCAAACCACACCTGTTTGAAATGCCAAATAAATAGATTTATTTAAACAACAACCTCAGATGATGGGTGTACCATGATTAAGGCAGTAATAAAATCGTGGACTGCATGGAATTCACGATTACTGTGAAACAGGCAGACGTCCGTGTAATCCCCATTTTTGGTAAATGTAGCATGAAATTTAGTAAAATCTCATTTTAAGAGCAAGTCTGGCACAAGTTTGTAGTGCTGCTGCACATAAAAAAATAATGTAACGAACACTTTAACACTTCTAAACACTGCTTTAATCTAGTATTGTCTGATAACTACATCCTTTTGTCAGTGAAACTGTCAATTAATAAAAATGTTAACTGTACCTAATTAAAACTCTGACTATAGCCAGTTAAATCCTTAATGTGGGCTCACCTATTTAATTAACACCTGCTACTCACAGATTCCATACCAGACACTGCTGCTAACACCACTGAGAATGCCACGCTGTAACCAAACTGTCTTTGCCTTGAGTTGTCTGCCCGTACCTGTACACAGTGCTTGTGTCGAGCGCTCATTCTCCCGGTAATATTCCTTGCTGCAGCAGAACTGATCTTGCACATTTAGCACATTTTGCACAGTGAAATATTATTATTTAAAAGCTTTTTAGAATGGTCTGAATTATGTTTTAAATTACCATCGATTTTTTTTAGCAATTAAAGCATCAATTTATTCCATCTGTTATATGTTTTTGTAATTTTCTTTTATTAACTGAACTACTGAGTTTTTGCCGTGCAGCCTCCGTGAAATTTGCTCAAATAAATAGTGCAAATAATACTGCCTGAACCATGATACACTGCCCCAATGCTTCACTCAGTAGAGCTTCCTCAGGGGGTGCTGTTGTACACATAGACATACCCTCTTATACCTAACATTTTTTGAAATTGACTACTACATATTGTAACCATGATGCTTTGCGAGGTATGTGCCATTACAATAGTCCGAGTAATGATATCATAATATTCAACAAAGTAATAATGTATTTCTCAATTACAGTACATGTTCAACAAAGGTATAGATGGATACAATTATATTTGCAAAAACATAAAAAAAGGAAGAATTTAAAAATAATGATAATGAAAAAGGGAATGTAATACTATAACATAAATTATTTATATATCTTAATCCATAATTCTATATTATACATTTTTTCTTTTCTTTGTTTTTATTAAACATATAGGAAACTTGCAATATGTGCTTGTAGCCAAAACACAAACAATGTAACAAAAAAAAATTAAAAACTTAAGATAGATGGGACAATTAACTGGGCAGTTACTGAGTACACAGGAGATCCAGATGCAGGATGAGTGGAGAACAACAATTATTTATTGTTTTGTGCAGGTTCCACCTACACTCAACCAACATTATCTCTGTAAGGAAAGAAAGAAAGAATGACAAAAAAGAAGGACATTAAGTTTTTGCTAATACAGTTTTATACGGTCACTTAGAAAGAGTGCAACAAACAATCAATTATTTTTAATACTGGTTCAAATAATAAAAAAAAAACAATAAAACAAAGGGTAGGTAATAGGGGGACAGGAGAGGGAAGGAGTGGAAATGGGGTGGGTGGGTGGGTATTTCCTAACAGGAAATTATTAACAACATATGTACTTGTATATAAAGATCACAAAATGTTATTTTAGAGATGTGGTTTAAAATCAAGCTCCATATTGAGCCCATCTGTTGTAAGAGCATTCAATATAAAAAGCCAGAATGTCTCACGCTGTAATAATCATTCTAGTCTGTTAAGTCTTCTCCTGCCTACTTTTACAATTTCAAGGCCCATAAATTGCAAATCCTTAGGACTGACATTATGACAATGGTAAAAATGTTCAGCGACTGTGTTCTCAATATTGAAGTTTCTGATGTCCCTCACATGTTCCTGAATGTGTGTCTTCAGGGGATCTGAAATCCTACTAATTCAAATGGTTTTGCAGGGGCACCAGATGGCATGCACCACACAGGGTGTCACACAAGAAATAAACTGTCTTATGTTAACAGTTTGGCTAGTCACTGGGTGTGTCAATATATTACCCTGATTGTAGAAAGCACAGATATTGCAGTTCTCACACTTAAAAGTCCCTGGAGGTCTCACTGCAACCATGTAGTACTGGCCTGTTCTTTGTTAAAAATATCACTTCTCACTATTTTATCCTTCAGATTACCACTTTTTCTATAAGTCACTAGTGGTTTGGGGCTAATGGCCTGTGCTAGTTTTGGATCATTGAATAAGAGTGGCCAAAACTGAACATTAAACACATCTACAGGAAGGAGGGAATGGTCCTTGAGGAGGGAGTAGAGGATATGCAGGGAGGAGGGAGGGGATTCCATATGTTTCGGAAGCAGTGTGAGAAAGCAACCTGATCAACCGAGGTAGTCCTGGACAGAATGGATAAAATGCAGTGGTAGTGATATCTGAGTCAGTGAGTGAGTGAGAGAGTGAGAAGAAGATGGTTTCAGAGAAGTAGAGGAGGACAGATAGGGAGGTACGGAGTGAAACTAGAATTTGGCAAGAAAGTTGTCATAGTGGATATGACGTCTGTCAGCTAGAAAAGGAAGAAAGAGAGAATGGTAGAGGGTGCAGTGATGGGTAAGGGAAGGACTATCAAGAGCAAAATGGCAGAAAGAATGGAAAAGAGAATTCTGCCAATTTAAGGAAGACTTGGGATCAGCACTGTAGACTATGACATCATAGATAAAAATAAGTAGGATCATTTTCTAGACCAGAACATGGTGAGCCGTCAGTGGTATACAACCATGGTTTCTATATAAAGAACCCAGTTTAGGGTGTAGCTTTTTGTGAGTGTAATCAATGTGACCAGAAAAGGTGAAGAGCTGGTCAAACTGAACCCCAAGCTACGTGAAGGAGGAGGTGTCCTCAAGAATAGTCACACTTAAGGTGTGGTAAGAAGGGAGGGAGTTTAGCCAAGACAGTCTCTGCTTTGTTCTAAAGGTAATGGAGACTGTCATCTTGCCATTCAGAAAAAAATGGTTTGAGTGAAACCAGAACTGCACATTGTCAAAATTATGCTGAAGTTTAGATGCAATGACAGAAGAGGAAGGGCCAGAAGTAAACAGGACAGTATCATCTGCATGGTTCCAAGTCATAACAGTGATCACAAAATAATGATTTGCTGTTACTTTATTCATTTATTTATTTTTTCATTACAAATCTGGTTTACAACCTTTGAGTCAGAGACTCATTTACAAAGGCACCTCATCGTGGGTGGGGTACACATCAAAACAGTTATTACAGTGCAGATTAAAACAGAGGACAACATTACAAATGCAGTAAAAGGAACATTTAACATAGATACACTTAGGTTACATAATGTAGTAGTTTGTATGTTACTTAGGTTACATAATGTTACAAAATTGTGAGTTACACTCATTGATATAGTAGGTCCTCAGAGAAGGCAGTGGGTTACATCCCTGTTTGGACCTAGTAGGGAATGGGTAGGTCTGGTGGAGGGAGAGGCTGTCCAGTGGATGTTGTTGAGCCAGGGGGCAAGGTGGGCGGGAACCACAAATTACAACAGGGGGTTAGTTGCACCTACAACAGCGGATATTAAAGATATGGTTCCGAAGGGCTGTTTTGAAGAAGCCAATTTTTGGCAAGTTGGAGAAGCAGCTAGGGAGGGAGTTCAACAAGGTGGGGGCTCGGTAGAGGAAGGATCTCTGGGCAAGAGAGGTCTTGGTTCTGTGCACCTAGAAAGTGGCCTTAACAGAGCTACAGGTGGTGACAGATGAAGATGACTGCTGCAGGGAGGTGGAGACCCCCAGGGGGGAGAGTCCTAGCAGAGATTTCTTAGCGAGAAGGCTATGGCGAGTGTATATTGCTGAGAAGCAAATTGGTGATATACACATACTGGAGAAAAGACATTCGGCAAGTAAATGAAGTGTTTATGTGGTGGGGCTGCACCCACCCAAGCACCCATTTGCAAGGGGCTTTCCTCCTGCACCCCTCTGATTAAGGATTACCAACTCCAGAGGGCTGCATTGTGGGGAGGTGGTGACACTCCAAAATAAATGAAATAATACATGGCAGCAGCAGGCAGCAGCAACATTTTTTCCCCCCCCCGGTCCCCAGCTATGAACCCAGTATTTGCTGCACTACAGCTACAGCAGCCACCCTCACCACCACACCACATGGCTGGCTCAGCTACAGCATGCACACTACCCCAGACAAACCCTCTTACCTATCCCTCCCCTTCCTTTCCCCTTCCTTTCCCTTCCCTATCCCTTCCCTTCTGGTTGCCCTCCCCTACAGTCACGTTTGCATAGGGTCACTAACCTTACAAGGTAGTCCAACAGGATAGCACTGTAAATGAGTCACTGCTTTGACAGTCGCTCATTTACAGTCACTGTTATCACTGGAGATCCATCTGCAAACATGTGGATGGAGGTGAGAAGGCAAGCAATGGGAAGGTCATTTAGGATGATCAAGAAAAGTAGAGGGCCCACTACTGAGTCCTGGGGAACACCAGTGTTGATGGGAAGGGGAGGGGAATATGCATCACTAATCCAAACAGATTGGATTCAACCCACAAGGTAGGAATGAAACCAACTGGTGGCTGCATTAGAGAGCCCTGCAGCAGTGGGTTTAGCAAGCAGAAAGGGGTGGGAGACTGTATCGAATGCCTTGTCTAGATTGGTAAAAATAGCAGAGGTGATGAGGCCCTGGTTCATCCCAGTAAGTATAGAATCAGAGAGCCTCAGGAGGGTGGAGGTTGTGGAGTGGTGTTTGCAGAAACCAGTCTGATAAGACATGAAAAAAGAGGAAGAATCAAGGTAGGAAAAGAGTTGAGAAAGAACCATGCAGTCCTGTAGCTTGGCAAGAATGGGGAGCCGAGAGATAGTCCAGTAGTTACCAGGGCAGGAGGGATCAGCACCTTAAGCAAGGGGAATAACAGTGTCATGTTTCCAGAAAGCTGGGACAAAAGCAAGAGTGAAAGATAGATTTAGTAAAGAAGCAAGGGGAGTAGCAATGGTAGGAGCAGAGAGGTAAAGGATTCTAGAGTCAAGACCAGAATGGCACTTTCCCTTAGTGGGATTAAGGGCCAGAAGAGCATTTAGAACATCAGAAGGGGAAAGAGGAGAGAAGGAGAAAAAGGAGGATGAAAAGGAAACCGTATGAGAGAGATATATCATATATAAAGATACAGTACATTCAAAAAAATCATTTATAATATTGATTACATTGTAAGCAGTGCAAGGTCTTGGAGACAGACTTAGATGTTAGAAAAATACCAACAGAAACATTATAACAGATGACCAACTTCTTAAGGGGTAGGGGGAAAAACAAAAGAGGAGGAAGAGGAACTGAGCAAAGATGAGAATGTAGAAATGGAACCCAGTTATAATAATAAGTAGCATGCTGCCCTAAAGAAGTATGGAATAATCTTTCAAAAAGCATAAGTAGGGACAAGGCTGTGTGCCATGAAAGGACTGGGGGAGGAAACGTGCTTCCATTTTTGAAGAAGCTGTTTTTCTGACTTGTTGCCACCATCTCATGCTTGCCTCATGTATTATTCAGGTATCATCATATTTGAAATTCAAGTCAGGACTTTCAACATGTAAGAGGCTGAGCATTTTCTGGTGACAAACAGGATCTTGTAATAATAGTAGTAGCATTACTGGCTGAACTAAACAAATATTCTGAATAAATGCTAGTAGGAGGGCAAGTCATTTAGTACATAACAGTTTGTACTAATACAGGCCACATACTTACTTTAGATCTCCAGAATATTGAGCTCTGCCAGGTACATTTCAACAATGGTCTGTGCTGAGGCTGTGTTAGAAGAAGTTGACGAAGAAGTTACAATGACATCTTGCAGGTAACTCCAGAGATCTGAAGCTGAACTTTGCAATTGTGTAACACTGCTATTTTGTGATGGTGGAGAAAAAAGAAGAAGACAACCTGGCACAGTGGGCAAAGAAGAGGAAGAAGAAACAATTTGAATATCAGAGGAGGAGCTACCTGATGCTGTGATGTGAAAAAGATTGATAGGAATCTGCTTTTGTACTCCATTCCATGATAGCATAGACCTCATCAATTATTTCTTGTCTGTTTATCTCCAAAGAAGTGTTATCATCATTCAGCAGTTTCTTTGATTTGTGTCATGTGTCCAGGATTCTTCATTAACATAGTGGTCAGACTGAAGCATTTTATGTCGTTTTTCATCTTCATCACTGTTTTTGATAATATGGTTGGTCAGATCTTTTTGTATTATGGTGGGCAAACTGTTTGTGTAACCAGTGGCAACAGCATGCAGGATGGGATTTTCTGCATTTTCTAGATTGTCCCTGATGTGATTCAAGCAGTATTTTAAAATTATTATTATGGCAATCACCCGGCTCAGAGGTGCTGTGTTTGCATTCACCTGTCTGGTGTTTTTCTCAAATGGCTGGAGAAGTAAAATTACAAACTCCTGTATGCCCCCTGTGGGGGTGTGATATAAATGTCTGTATGACCAATGTTATTTTCTAAGGTATACTGCCTGACAGCTTTCTTTTGTTCCAGCAGACTTTGGAACATAAGAAAGATCAAATTCCACCTGGTAGAAAGGTATTGGATCAGTCTGTGCAAAGCTAATTTGTGGTCCTCCTGCATTTTTTCAAACAAGTGGCAAACTTCACTTAAGAAATTGAAATGAGTGCAGATTCTTTTAGTAGTGTTAACATAGAGGATAATGCCTGATGTGCAGGTGATAACCATGGTATAATCACCTCGAGTGGTTGCTAGGGCATCAGTAAACCTCAAGAGTGCAGCTCAAGAGGTTTACAATTGCACTAGCAACCACGAGAGATGATTACATCATGGATATCACCTGTACATCAGGCATTTCTTATAGTGTATTGGACTAAACATGAGAAGTTACACCCCCGCCGAACACAAGTAATTTAGCCTTACCTTATTAATGAATCTGCACTACAGCCATATGATTGTGTAGTTTTACCACGGCTGGAGTGGTTTGCCCACGAGGCACAGCTGAGTGGGTAAATCCTCGCCAGCCATGGTAAATCCCCCAATAACCCACATCCTCTGAGTGGCTTACTGTGATTATACCAAGGTTAATTTTTTACTATAATAAAATACAACTTTTAAAGAGGTTGCTGTTTTTGTTTATTTTTATTGTATTTATTCCTGGGCTGCAGATGACTCGGATGTAGATGACCTTTTGTACCACCATTACTACTACTATTTGCTCATCAGTCAGTGGTTATCAGAGGATTTACACCAGTGGCAAACTGCCAGTCTGACCATTTCATTGGCTATTCACTTATGTACACGGTATAATACTGAATAACACTGGCATTCCGTTTTGTAAACCCACTACTATGACATAGATGAGATAAGTTTATCAGGTTCTAACATCACAACAGTGGGATTACAAGGTTGTAATTGGCTTGATTTCAGTGGGTAATAAGGGCTATCCATACATTATAAAAGCCTTAATGTCCCTGTCTTCATCAAGAAAAATGTGAATTATTAAATTTAAGCAATGCACACAGCAGTGGATGTAAAAAAGTCACACTCATCCAAGGCCTTCCTTATGTTTTATCCATTATCTGCACCTATAAAGCCAACTGGAATGTGAGTCAATGCTGTATTGCTCATATTGAGCTCCTCATTGATGTTGTATTAGTTGTGTTCAGCTGGAAACTACAGAGAATAATGTATGGGCTAACATGCACAACAAGGCTGTGTTTCCATCAAGGAGCTGATATGACAGCATATGGACCTCAAGAGTAAAGCAATACTGTCATCTCATCCCCAAGAAGGAAACACATGCTGAGTTGTGTGTGGTTGCTCATATTTTATTTTATATAGTATATGATTTTGTACACAGAAATCACAGAAGTGTTACCTGCCTAAATAAAAACAAAAGAAAACAAAAAACTTGCCATTTTTTTGTTCTGTTTCAGGATTCAGATTAAACTGATAGATTTTTACAAGTTAAAAGGTAAAAATGTGGGCATTATGTAGTTAGTAATCAGCTAGGTGCTGGGTGAATGAGGAATTTGAAATGTTATGACCTTTGAACTATGATGAACAACTGCTTGGAATGCTCACAACAGCACCTCTGAATGCGCAAAACAGTTTAGAATGTGCACAAGGTTTTTGAGCAGGCTGATTTTTATACAGAACAAAGGCCAACCATATACTATAAAACATTCTTAGAATACCAAATTGCATTTCAATTCCCTCACAAGAATTATCAGCAAAACATGCCCAATGTGCACTGACAGACATGAAGGGTTTCAGCTTATAGCTGGTCCACATATCTGTTATGAGATGCACCACACTCCCAACAGCATTGGCCAATCCTCATCGGAGTTTTTTACATACAACATTGTAGAGATCTGGAATCCTTGTTAAGGAGAAAAATGTTTTCTATGGTATATTATAGAGAGGTTCAAGGTACTCTACCAGCTGTTTGAGTCCTACTTCTGCACCAGGCTTAAGTCCCATCTGCTGACCTCAAGCGCATGCCGCTGTCATGGCACTTAAAGCTCCTAAGGTACTCCCCTTCTCTCCAACTCCCGTCTCCTAGCTTAACCGTCCTACTACCTGCCTTATACAGACTGCTTGCCAGAAGCCACATGTAACCCCTGAATAAACTATATGCAAAGTACTACCAATTGCTTATATGTCATGATGATAACCATGCCTGTACCCATGCCTGCATCCACTGCTTTTCTTTTACCATGCCTGTAAGCCATGCCTGTATCCACTGCTTTTCTTTTACCATACCTGTAACCATGCCTGTAGCCACTATTTTTCTTTACTGTAACCACCTCATGCTGTAACTCACAATGCCTCAAATGTTCCTTATGTCCTTGTTCATTCTTATAACTTGTATTGTTTTCCCGGGTCGCCCCTGAAAAAGGGACCTTCGGGGTGCAGTGGGCCTACCCGGTCATCAAAATTTAATAAATAAATAAATAATAAATAAATACTTGTTCTACCATGTTATATGGCAGCAATTCAACAGATATCATCTCTGAAATTTTCTTTGATATTGTAACAGCAACAGGGTGGGCTGATGGTTATTTGGCTTTACATTTTCCTTTTCTTATGATGAGGGGTACTTATTTTCTTTCACACTGGTACATTTTCTTGTTCTTGTGATAAGGGGTACTTCTTTTCTTGTAAAGTGGTAAATGTTCTCATTCTTACAAAAAAGGCTATTTTTACCTTGTGAACTGGTAAATTTTCTTGTTTTAATGTTAAGGGGTATATTGTAATATAAATATTAACTTTTTGTTTGGTTACTTTTTATCCTCCTTGGCCTTCTCCCTAGTGCAATCTTCTCCTCTGCCTTTCTCTGTCTCCAGTTCTATCCTCAACAGCTACAAGAAACCCTGCTAGTAGTGTTTTTTGCCTTTTTTTTGCAACCTCCTGGCCCTCCCACCCATGGCACTGTATCCTCTCTCTCTCTCTCTGTCTCTCACTCTCTCCAACTCGTTCCTCCCAGCAGCCATCCAGAACCCCTGTTGTTATTTTCTTCTATTATTTTGTAGGTTTCCTGTTTCTTTAGTAGCCAGCCCCCTCCTGCTCCCTCTCCATCCTCTGTCTGTCTCTATTCATCTCTCGTCTTGCTCTACCTGGGCTGTATCTCTCACTCTTCCTTCTGAGTGTTGTGCAGTTCAGCAGTATTTATACTAATGAGCAGTGTCACATGACCATTCTGCTTGCCAGCTAGTGATTACTGGCTGTGGCAATGGCTACTACCTGTGTGCTGCTGGCATTTTATTGCATTGGCCAGTCCCCTCCCCATGTTGCCCAGTTTCCATCCTCCTCCCCATCCCCCCATCATTGTTAGTTTGTGCACCACATCCCTTCCAGTCTCCTTCCATCTCCAGTGCATTGCCCTTACTTGACCAGTCCCCTCCTGCACCATTTGTCCCCTTCTTGGCTTCTCCCCCTACCCATGTAGAGCTAAGCACCATGTCCCTTCATCTCTCCACCTCATGCTGATGAGTCCCCTCCTCTGAGCCCTTCATCTCACCTCACTGCATCTCTTTTCTGCTTCTCCACACCTCACACTGCTGCTACCCACCTTACCCATGGACTAGGAACCAGACTACATTGAATATGTCCACATTTGTCTGACTCCATCAGTAAGTGCTAGATCTGGGGGGCAGGGTCTAATGTACACAATGTCAGTCCACACAGCCTTACTCTGTACTACAGAAAATATGCTGGAATAGGTTGAGGGGGATCACCCCATTTTGGAAGAGGTACTGTAGATCTGTGGACTCATTCAGTTTTGAGAGGGTGTTCTGAGTAGTGGTCAAGCAGTTCAGATATTGTGGACTGTAAAAAAGACAAAGCAATCAGGAAAGCCCATCAGTCATTTATTTATGTAAGGTCACCTCTTTTCCCTGTTGCCCACTTTATCCCACCTTTTTTTAGTTTGAGATTTCATTTGTTTTAGTGTTTTATTTTGAATTGCACAGGTACAAATGGCAATTAATAGCACATTTGTCATCCCCTGTTATTTCCATATCCTCTACATACAGTAGTTTTTTTGTACTTACCATTGTTATTATTTGTAAGTTACGTGGGTACAGACAACAAAATAAAATTAGCACACTAGTTTTTAGGGGAAGAAAAAAACATACATTAAAAAGCTGTCAATTTAATTTTGGATTTCATTTAAAGGATAGTTAAATTTCCTTAAACATTCACTTGCTTTAAATGCATTCTTGGCTGTATAAAGTAATTATGGCTAAAACAGAAGAGAAGGAAAAAGCGAAGTTTAGAAAAAACACCCACAATGCAAAAAGAACATTTTAAATGACTGTGGTCACATATGTTAACACGAGCTTAATTAAAAATATGCAATTAGAATAATTATATTTGTGTATGATCTTGTCGCATAGAAAAGTCTCAGATTACCAGAAAAAATAGTTATATTAAGATAGGGTCATTTAAGTTTTGATTTATTGGTATTAACAAGAGTATATTCTGTGAGCTCTGCATCGTCTTTCTGCTCATCCTCAGAGTTGAACTGTGAGGGCAATTTCACATTTTTATCATAAAAAGCTCTGGCCTTATCAGAATCATCAAAACAGTACATCTTTCTTTGAAACAAGACTCTTAAAGTTGCTGGAAACAGGACAGAGGCAATGACACCAGCATCTAAAAATTCTGACATCACCAGCCAGAAATCTCTGTTTCCTTTTTTTGAGCTGCGAAGCTTACATTGGTATGTAGGTGGATTCTTTTTCTCTCATAGAATATTTGTTTCAGGTTTCTTGCTGACTGCAAAATTCTGTTCATCTCAACTAGAGAACAGAAAGTTAGAACTAAAAAGTTCGAAACTAGAAAATATTGTGTTTATAGTTCTGTTTCCCAGTTGAGGTTTAACTTCAGCAAAGCATCCTCAGTTCCAATTCAAACCTTGGGCCCATTCACCCATGCAGGTAGAGTATCAGCCTTATTCCAATAATGGATGAAGCCTAATATTTGAGAAGTACAAGAGTAGAAAGGTGACCTGCCTATTGCTGGGAATTACCTTTAGAGCACCTCCATAAAAGGTGATCAGCAGGGCTGTAGTCAGTTCAACAAATACAAAGAAAACTTAATTCTCCCATTAGGTCAAACATCACAATTAATAAAAGACATAATGTACAGTAACTAGTACTGCATGACCACCAGTATCCCACATGACTAATGTACCACATCAGATCTGCTGTGCTGCTTGCTATCAATAGATAATATCCTGGAAAAATGTGAATAATTAAACTAAATTACAGACAAAATAATGCCCAATAAGTCTCTGGGAAAACTTGATGTGAAATAGGTTTAAAAATGTGTCCAAATGAGGCAGACGTGAATAACAAACCATGAACAATAAGTTTCTAATGCAGCAGGAGGGGTAGAAGGGAGCAGCATAATGTTTTACACCAGTCCAGCTGAATTTAGAAGAGGGTGGTGGAGAGGTTAGTTTTCTACACTAGTCCCAACTTATTATCTGAAAGTCTTCCTTGATAATACTAGGCAAACATATGTAACTATTCCTAATTACCACTCTTGTCCAACTATGGGCACCAAACAACTCAAACACAGACACACACACACACACACACACACACACACACACACACACACACACACTATAAACAGTAACACTGAATAGCCACATAAAAGCTATATGTCATTATGTGTGTTTAAACAAGTCGGGGAGGAGGATCTGGTGTTCTTGTTGGGTTTGTTCAACGGTGATAAAATGTTTGGGTGTCCCATTGACAGAAATTTTAAACCATGCTGGGTAGAGAAAATGTAATAAAATATGAACTGCCAGTAGTTTGAATACCAATGGGGGATAGGCTGCAAACTGTTCTTGTACTTGGGGCAGCAAATCTTGAAAACTGCACAGATTTTTTTCCTCCCATAAAACTTGCTTTGTCTCTCGAATGTTATTCAGGATATGTTGCTTGTCCAAATAATTAAGCAACTTAAAAATAAATGGCCTCGGCTTCTCAGACTTACTGTAATAGGCATTGGTCTAAGGGACCTGTGGGAACTCTCCACGACATAAGTCAGCCCATTCAGTGAGGGACCAGGTAACTTTTCACAAAGCTATTGTATGAACTTGATAAAGTCTGGCCCCTCTTCCTTTCTGATAGTCCAATAATCATCAAGTTGTTTCTTTGACTACATCCCACTAAATCTTCTAACCAGTCATCTTACTGGAATATTTTCCTTTGTAAGCATGTCATCTCTGGCTCAATCTTATTCCTCCAGTCTTCGGTGGAGCTCAAATGAGATTCCATGTCTCCCGCTTCTCCAGGTGACCATCTCAATGGCCAGACAGATGGCCTAACTTCTACAGAGTGTTCTGCTATGGTGTCCATAAGGGGAGCTAACTCCTGCAAAAAACAATCATTGATAAGGACATCCACAGTAGAGCCAGGGGTGCAGGTAGCAGCCTGTTCTGACTTAGATCACTTAGGCCCTTGTTCCTGTTCTTGGGCGAATGGTGGAGTGTGACATTCCACCAATTTCTCCAATTCCGTATCTATGGATTCTGCCAAAACTTCAACGTATTCGATCTCCAAGGCAAAATAAGCATCACTAATTTGAAAAATAAATAAATAAACTTGGGTCACTACATGAAAAAGGGAAACTAAAACACTGAGCCAGTTGGAGCAGCAAGAGAGAACTGACCCTAGCAATGATGCATCACATGACTCCCAATATACTGTATACATTTTTATTGCAGAAGTAAAAAGTGGCACTCACCACCACCAACAATTGTCAAATGTTTTCACACTTCCATGCATTTTGTCAAGCTTTTGTTTTGTCTCTGAATTAAGCATCACCACCATTCTGTTATGCAACAATTGTACTCTGAACCCCTCCCAGGAATGATGGATGTTACACTTATTTTTCTTTTTTGGTTGCTTGTTGGCAACATTTATTTTGTCACAAAGAATATATTTACATCTACAAATTATTACTTCACAATTCAACATATAAATTCTTTCAAAGTTTTCTGGTTCTGGCCTCTGTCCTTCTTCTGGCTGTTCCTCCATCTTGACTTTCAGGGCCCAGATACTGTGAATTCAGCCTCCTCCTCCACACCAGAACCAGGCCAGTTCCACCTACCCGGGCTTTCACCCTCCAGGCCTGGACACTTCTGAATCCGGTGCCTGGACCTATCCCCATCCCAGTTTTTCCACCATGTCTGGGTTCCTTGTCCCCAGCCCATGTATCCTAACCCCCCCTTCATTCCCCCACTCCTCCTTTTCTTTCTTCCCACTCCCATGGGCCTCACTGCCCCCCAGGGGACTATGACCCAGCCCCCTGGCCTGTGGCTGCCTCACCACAGTGAAAACAAGGGCCCTTTGCCCCTAGGGCACTCAACCTGCCTTCCATCTATCACTGTGCCAACCATGCCCCCCCAGAGCCTTCCTTAATAAGGGTGGGAAGGTAGAAAAATTACCAGGCAAGAGAGGTCGTCCTGTCTGAGTCTTGGCATAATATACCCCTACAGGACCCTTGGTCATGACCCCTTGGGGCTCCACCCCTCTGCCAATCTCTGGGGCTCTGGCATCACCCTGTCACATTACACCTCCACCTGCTTGGTGATGTCACTAGCCCCACCACTCCTACCTGATAATTCCCTCTCCTCCCCTTCCCCTCCCCCTCCTGTGTTCCTTCCTGGCAGGGGTCATCAGACAACCTGGCCTGCCTTTTAATGGCAAGTCCCATTGTCCCCTGAACCCCTCCCAGGAATGATGGATGCTATAAATATTTTTCAGTTTGGTTGCTCACTGGCAATATTTATTTTGGCAAAAAGAATATATTTACATCAACAAATTATTACTTCACAATTCAGAACATAAATTCTTTCAAAGTTTTCTGTTTCCAGCTTTTGTCCTTCTTCTGGTCATTCCTCCATCTTGACATTGAGGGCTTGGATACTGTGAATCCGGCCCCCTCCTCCACACCAGAATCAGGTCGGTTCCACCTACCCGGGCTTTTGCCCTCCAGGCCCAGACACTTCTGACTCCAGCACCTGGACGTAGCCCCCTTCCCCACTTTACCACCACGTCTGTGTTTCTTGTCCCCACCCCTGTATCCTACCTCCCCTTCCTTCCCCTTTTCTTTCTTCCTGCCCCATCTCCAGCTTACAAGATGAACAGAGGGCTCCCCTCTCGGTCTAGTATCTCAAACCTTTGCTGGATATCTTGTTTACTAGCTCCCTAATAGGCCTCAGGAATAGGCACATGCCAAATTCCGACAAGTGTACCCCATCGGACCTGTACACTGCAGGCTGGTCTAAGGAAATGTACTTGTGTTGCAGGTGCACTCCCCCCATTTCAATTACAGCCCTTGTCACTCTTCTATTCAGATGCATCCTGACTTTTTTGATCAGCCAGATGTCTTTTACCCCCGTCCAAACCCTCCGGGAGGTGATGTCGGACCAGCCGATTGTCACCCTGGCCACCAGCCTCTCAATTTCTCTAAGTCCCCCATGATGTTCTGCCCCATTTCACCCCATGGCAGATCCCCCCAAATCATTGCCCAACAGGTGTATACTGTAATAATGCAATCTGGTGTGCCCCACTGCAACTTTAATTCCTCCATTAGCTGCATGAGCTGCACCCACCTCATCTCCCTAATGCCTTTCCACAGCACCCTGGTGTGCTTGGTATTGTATCACAGCTCTGCTCCTCTGGAGGTGGTGACCACAAACCTTTTCACCCAATATATGAAGGAATGCCTCACTATCCAGATTTTCCTCTTGGAACCTGCCATGGAAAACAAGATAAACACTGTGAGTTGCTGTTTTCAATACTTGACATACCTCCTATAGCAGATGGACTTCCAACACCCTGCCTTCTTTACCTCCTCCACTGCAGCCCCTTTCTCTGCTGCCTCCGTGGCTGCCCCAATCTGAAAAGAATGTGGGGCAAATTCACCTGGGTCTTCCCTGATGAAGGTCAGGGCCCTCCTGAGTACCACATCTACCTGAACACCGGTGAACCGGGAGCCATCCCCATGTTGGAACAAGGTCCCCCCAGTCCTCCTTCGAGCACTCCTGTATGCCTCCAGTGCATTCACTGTGCAGCTGGCAGACTGCAGTTGTCTCACCAAGGACACCTTGGTCCCCTTCCCTCTCTGGTCCATTTTAGACCTGGCCAGCTTAATGACCACCCTGCCATGCCCCCATGGGACGTCCTCATGCTACAGAGCCTGCCCAGCAGCTGTCTTTCATGGGGCCACCACTTCCCCCACCTGGAATGCCCTTGCTGCCATAACAGCAAACATGGCCCAGAATAGTGCCCCCTCCTGGACCAAGGTGCATAGCTTCTGAGTGGCCTATAAGACCTTCTCAAGCAACTGCCCCCTTATGGGGTGCCTCTTGTCCACCCTGGCCACCTGACCCCTCTGCCAACCTGAAACCATGAGTATTATTGTCCTGCTGGCTGCTACATCGGGCCAGCCCCTGTCCTGACATACCCAACTGATGCAAGCCTTGTGTACCACCATTGTGCCATGCTCAACCACAAACATCCTTACCTGCTCATCGAGAGCTGGTTGGTCCCTGTCCCACCCCTGCTTCCGTCTGAACTCCTGGAACCTCGCCCACCCTGTTTCATAGGCCCTCAATGTGTTTGCTTACCAGGAGCCCCGGTACAGCACCCTGGCTGTGTCCCTCCAGCCTCCCATAACTGGTCCAGGATCCTGGTCCTGTGTGGCACTGCCTGAGTCCTCAGTTCCCGAAACCTGTTGAGCTGTAAATGGGAAAGATGGTCAGCCACTTTTTTCCTCGGCCCTTCAATATGCTGCGCTTTGAAAGATAGGTTCAGTTGCAGCCCCAACAAGACCAAATGCCTGAGTAGCCTGCCCACCATCTCCATCCTCCCCCTTGCCTATTAATGACCTCCACCACCCCTTTGTTGTTGCACCAAAACAGTATGTGCGTCCCCTTCATCCTATAACCCCACACTTCTAGGGCCGCCCATATTGGGAAACTCTCCAAGAATGTGATCCTTCATGACTCCCCTTTTTTCACATGATGCCGGCCAAGGTTTCTGACATCCATTCCCCTTGAAAGTACGTCCCCACTCCCAAGGTGCCTGAAGCATCTGTGAACAGCTGCAAGTCTGCATTCCATTCCCACTCCTTCTGCCAGAATCTCACCCCATTATAACTGTCGAGAAACTCCTCCCATACCTGTAAGTCCTCCTGCACCCCTCTTGACACATCCACCCAGTGGTATGGCAGCTTAGCCTTCCCCATGACCCTTCCCAGCATCCTTGTAAATGCCTTGCCTGGGCTGATGGCCTTGACGGTGAAATGAAGGTGCCCCAGCAGTTGTTGAATTTGTACCAGTGGCACTCTCCTCCTCCCCATAACCTGGGCTAGCAGGACTTTAAGGTGCACCACTTTTTCGCAGAAAAGCCAGAAACAGCCCTCCTCTGTGTTCACCTCTATGCCCAAGAATTCTAATCTCTGGGTGGGGCTCTCCGTTTTGCCCTGTGCCAGTGGTATCCCTATCTGCTGGCTCATTTCCTTAAAATCCCACAACATCCCCTATGCCTCCATTCTCAATTCCCTGATAAGAAGGAAGTTGTCCAAGTAGTGCACCACCCTCCTGTGCCCATACCTGAACCTGAATACCCACTGCATCCGGGTTCTAAATGCTTTGAAGGTGGAGCAAGCCACGGAGCACCCCATGAGTATGGCCTTGCTGAAATAAATGCTCTCTTGGAATTAAAAACCCAACAGGTCCCAATTTTCAGGCCTGACAGGTAAGAGTCAGAATGCTGACTCTATATGTGTCTTCACAAGTCATGCCCCCTCGATAGCCCTGATCAGCATTATGGCCTGCTCTACAGAGGCATACGACACTGCCCTAAGGTGATCAGGTATGCCCTTGTTCACTGATAAGCCCTTGGGGTAGCATAAGTGATGGATCAAGTGGAATTCCACTTCTGCATTCTTGGGGATGATACCCAATGGGGAAACTCGGAAATGCACCGTGGGGGCCCACAACGGGCCCTCCACCAGGCCAGCCTTGATTTCCTTTTCTGTCTTGGCCCCTACTATCCCCTCCTTCCATTTCACTGACCTGAGATTCTTGGCCCACATTCCTGCCCCCCTTGAAACCCCAGCGGGAAACCCTCCCAGAAACCTTCTCTGAGCAGCTCCGCCGCCTACTTATTCAGGTATTCCATGGTCCACTCTTCCACTACTGCTAGGGAAATAGGAGTATGAGCCAGTGCGTAACCCCACCACCCTCCCTTGTGTGCCCTGTTAACATCAACCTCTGGGAACGTAGTGCTGCCCCCTGTGGGTACCCCCTGGCCCCAGCTCTATCCCCCCGGGTGCCCCAAAAGGACTGTTCATAGTACTGTCCCCTGTGCAGTCCTCCTCTGTCTCTCACTTGCTGGCAGTCAGAGACCGGGTGCGACCCCCCCCGCATTTGGAACAAGCATGCCAGAACTTACTGCTGCCCCATGTGCAGCTGGCCTTGTTATAACCCCAGCAGGTCTTGGACCCTGCGGCAGGAGTGGTCTTCTTTGCCTGTTCACCCCAGCCCCGCCCACTTCACCAGAAAGGGTCCTCACCCACAACTCCGAGTGGGTACAGTCCCATCTCAGATGCTCTTTGGCCACCATCCTCTTCCGGAATGCCTCATCATATTTGAGCCATCCATACCCAATTTTTGCCTTGTACGTATCTCTAATGATGGACATGTATGTCAGCAGTGGGATGGCAAGCTCTGACTGCTTCTTCAGCACCAACGCACTGTAGATGATGAAGCCCCCTTGCCAATTATCAATAGGCTTCCCTTTGTACTTCACCTAGTCTGTCTTATGGCCTACCACTGCCAGGGCCACCACAATGTCAGACTTCCCCACAGACTCCTTCTGTTCATATTTTGTGGCCATGTCCTTGTCCACAAGCCCAAAGATGTCAACATTCTCTCTCTTCCAGATTTTTTCCTTGATTGAAGCTGGGACATGGTCCCTGACCAAGCAGCCAGGGGTCCCCTTGTACAATTTTTGGGCTGTTGTTTTGGCCCCCCTTTTCTGATCCAGCCCCTTTACATTTTAAGGCCTGCATGGCCAGCTCCATCTCTTCGATCCCTGCGTCCCCCATGTCACCCAGCATCCAATCTAAATACTCTTTCAGATCTTTTTCATCCAAGAGGTCTGCATCATTCTTACCCCCATCTGGGCTCCCATCATCCAGTTCCAGTGTGGGCAGGGGTGCTGCGATGGGCATGGGGGTGTGGCATTTCCCGTCTGGGTCTCTTGCCCCCCCTTTTCCCCTGCATGAGTGCTCCTCTTGCTCATTCTGCTTTCTCAGCACCTCTTCCTCTGCCTCCCTCTGCTTCGCTGCAGCCACCAGCTCCGACATCTGCCTGAACAATTCTGACACTTCCTGCATCAGCTTCTTGCTGGGCAATTGGGCTCGCTTGGGTGCCATGGCTGCTCCTACATCACTGCAGACAGAGGGACAAAAAAACAAATGTTCAGCCTTGCGTACTACAACAAAACCATCCCCATTTATCACAAGGTCACCATGGTCCTTCAGGCTGCCCCACCCGTGGGCTCCATGGCCATCTCCCGTGCTGCAGTGGGGCTGGAACTACCATCCTGGTGAGCCACTCAGTGCTCTTTTGCACAAGGCATAGATGGTTTTGTCTTTTTCTTTGAGCCCTCGTCCCCCGTGGGCACTATGCATCTCCAACCTCCGTTCCCATGGCACCTGCCCTACCTTTTGCCCCAGGATGCTGCTCTGCTGCAATGCATCCCCTTTTTAATGTATTCATTATTTTCAAATTCTCTGCAAGGCCCTACTAGTTGCTGCTAGACTGAGGTTCCTGCCACTGCCCACTATAGGCATTACCCCTGGTCAAGCTGTGCATGCCTCTACGTGTGGTCACACTCTCAATCCTGCCACTTTGCACCCATGAGTGGACTGCTTCTTACTGCTGCCACACTTGGAATGTGTCCCTGTACCCCCTTCATTAGGCTGGTGCCCTGGCCTTGCTGCCCTGCTTCTGCACCTGCTCCTCATTAACAGTTAGGCCCCAAAGAGCCCCCTTTGCCCCGGGTTTGCCCGGGTCTGCTCGCATGCTCATGCCCCCACAACCAGGCCACAAACCATATTGCCAACAGGAAAAGCAAAAACACATACCCCCCGCATCTGCTTGCCGAGGTAGCTGGAGACCCCAGGATCACTTTCTCCTGTTTGTTCGCTATCCTTGCTCTTTTGTTCTTTTTTGTTTCTCTTTTTTCTGCCTTTTTTTTTTTAAGATTTTATTTTTCTTTACTTGTGCACTCTATGGATCCCATGAAACATAAATGCCAGCCATATCCAAGTCACGTGCAGCCTGCTGCACCAGACGCCTCCTGAGCCCCCATCTTCCCATGCTGGCCCTCCTAATAGGCCCGAGCCTCTCCTCCATCTAGGAGGCCTAGTAGCCATGCCTCTCACTCAGCTGCCAACATCCTACTGACTGCCCCCTTGTAGCAAAATGCTGCTCCTCCGACCCACATTCCAAACTTGTGCCAAAGAAAAAGGCCCCCCCCAAAGGCGCCACAAGGCTTGTCAGTAACCCAGAAATAAAGGATCAGGCTGCCCCCATTGTTTGCTGGCTGCCCCCCACTCCCAACAGATGCAGCAATGCCCTTTCTCATGTCCCCACTTAAGCAGTGCAATCAAAACACCCTATTTGTCCTCTGCATGGCCGCCATGGACCATGTGGCCTCCAGGCCTGGATGCTGCCGAGACAAGCTGCGTGGCCCTCACCAGATCTGCCCAACAACTCTGCCTGCACTCCACTAAACACACTTCATACAGAAAACAACACCAGCTCACAGATGACTCAGCCTGGCTGTCCCAAATTCCACCACAGCTGAGGGCCCCCGGAGTGAACATGCATCTGAGCTCACCCCCCCATCGTCTTTCCCTTCCAGATGCTGAGCCAAAAGCTACCGCGAGGAGCTCTACCTATTCCTTCCATCCTCTGAGCTGAAAACTACTGTGAGGAGCTCCGCCTGCCCTCTACCTTTTCTCAACACACGCAGCTGAAAACTGCTTGCAGTTATTACCATGTTGAGCTGAAAAAAAAACACGAGGTGGAAAACCACCATGAGGAGCTCTGCCTTTTATCCACATTGCACCAAATGCCAAACTGATACCTCGAGTTGAAACCACTTCATAACTTGTCAGGCTTGGCTCATGCTAGAATGCAGCATACTCCCTCAAAGACCGACAAGCCCTGCAATCCTTGAGGTGCCCTTAAAACCAGTAACTCAACCAGAATACCAGTGACCCATGTTAAGCCTTTACAAGCTTCCAAGGAAAGGTATGAAACCAAGACCCTTATCACCAAAGGCAACCACTGAGCTAGCCAAGCCACCAGAGCTTCCAAATACATTGAAGGCAATAGCCCTAACCACAACACCACCAGTTCTTTACTCAAGCTCACAGAAAGAGAGGTGCACAGTATCACTCTACCAAACCCATGCTATTAAACATCCTTTTTTTAAACAGGAAAGGAAAAAGAAAGTGGTCAGACCAAGTTAACCATGAAACCCAGGCTTTCCCAAATTTACACCTAACAATATAAGCCCATCACAATTCAAACCAGCTGCCCGGGCTCACCATGGCCTACTAGGCCCAAGCACCCTATGTGACTTACCTAAAGCTTGCCAGTAATGTGCTGAGTTCTTCAATCTGAAAATTCCCAGCAAAAAGAGGTTGTCCTGTCTGAGTCTTGGTCTAATATACCCCTACAGAACCCTTGGTCAGGACCCCTTGGGGATCCACCCCCCCAGCCAATCCCTGGGGCTCTGGCATCAACCTGTCACATTACACCTCCACCTGCTTGGTAATGTTACTAGCCCCAACCATTCTACCTGATCTTTCCCTCCCCTTCCCCCAATCCTCCCCTCCTGTATTCCTTCCTGGCAGGGGTCATCAGACAACCTGGCCTGTCTTTTAGTAGCAAGCCCCATTACCTTCAGGAGGTATATTAAATCAGAGCACCTAACAGAGGCTCAGCAATAGAGAAAGTGCCTTTCTTAATGTGTAAGTAATGGAGGGGAAGCACAGTGAGGAACAAATTATGTGGTTCATCCAATCACTGCTAGATAGCTGGATATGCTCTAACAATCTGAATTTCGGTATCTCTGTGAGGGACAGTGGCAGTAACATGCAGAAGGAGATGGATAATGATGGTTTCTGTCATACACCTTGACTTGCATATGCACTAAAACTGGTTGTGAGTTATGTGCTGCCAAACATATTTAACCTGTTTATTCTGTTGATGGATCAGTAAAGAGTTAGATTTGGCTTGGAAACAGAGGATCTTTTTTTTTCAAATTTAATAAGCTTTATTGGAAGGAAAGTTATTTCAACAATCCAGTAAACCAGTAAGACCTAAAAACATTACATAATGGTATTCCGAACAGTGACGAAGTAGAAAATTGACATAACCTTTTACCTATATGGTTAACAACGTAATCAGTCAAACACAGAATCACAACTCAGAGAAATTTACATTACAACTAATATCCTTACTTATACTAATCTACACTCTTTCCCAACCTTCCTTCCTCCCTCCCTTCTTTCCTATCCCCTTCCCCCCTCCCCTACTGCACGCAAGGTCCTAAGTCTGTAGATTCTAGCTGTCTGCTGTTATGATTGAGAGTCACATTTCCAGTCGTAGAAACTGTACTTTATTCTCTTCAGAAATTATCTATTCCCTATAACCATTCACTTGCTAGTAAGCAATGTGCAGGGGGTGCCCATACTTTTTGATAATGATGTGGTCTTTTAACCATTTGAGCAGTGATATTCTCTGCTTGAAGAGCAAACAGTATCTCTTTGAACCATTCTGTAAAAGAGGGAACAGTCTGATCTAACCAGTGCCTTAAAATTACTTTTTTGGAACATAGTGATATCAATGCCATGTGTTTTCATTGATTTCCTATTAAATAGTCACTATGATCTCCCAATGCACACATTTCTGGTCTGAAAGCCTCGGTAAGTCCTAATAGAGGATCAATTTTAGTTTTGATTGCCTCCCATAACGGTAAGGTTTTTTCACAATCTCACATGATATGTAATAGGGTCCCAGGGTGTTTATGACATCTTGTACACAGGTCGGAAGAAAGTTTGCCCATTTTGTATCATTTAGTTGGTGTATAATACAAATTGTGTATGACATAGAATTGTAGAATCTGGTATCTGGGCCATTTTATATCTTGATAAAGCTGGGTCCAGATCTTAGGCCATGAGCGTGGCGTGGATGATGTCGATGGTAGCATCTGATCCCGAATGTAATGTGGGTGGCCCTCCTTATTCTCTATACCATCCCTTAGAAGCTGATAAAAATAAGAAATTAGATGGGAAGAGGGCGAATTAGAGATGGTTGATAGTATAGGTCCAGCCATATTTTGATCCCATAGACCCGATACAAAATGTTGAGTAAGCATGTGTGTGAGCTGTAAATATTTAAAACAGAAAGAGATAGGTAAGTTAAAATTAAGACATGCTAACTGGAAGGACATGAGTCTCTGTTCCACAAGTAAGTCAGCAACTCTAAAATGATTTCCCAAGGGCCAGAAATGAGGAGTAATAGGACTTTTACCGATCTTAAAATTCGGGTTGTAAAGAAGAGGTTGTGAGACATCTGTTTTTAATGATATTTGAAAAAATTACAGATCTGGGTATGTATTTGAAGTGTAGTCCTAATGGGAGTAGTCTGAAGTTTCTTAGGAATATACTTAGTAGGCAAATAAACAAGAGCTTTAAGATCACACTCAGAAGACCAACATAGAAAATCTTCTGTTTGTAGCCATAAAGTAGAGCATTGTGTTGATTCTGCCCCCATTCTATCTGTCAACCAGTGTGTGAGAACCGTACTGGTGAAAGAAAAGTAATAAAGAAGAAAATTGGGAGTTTGTAGACCACCTGCCTTTTTGGTGCACTGCATTTTGAATACAGCCCTTCTGGATGATTTACCACCCCATATAAAATTAGAAATCATTCTATGGACTTGTATAAACCATTGCTTTGGAAGAAAGATATTTATCATTTGTAAGAGATATAATAACTGAGGCAGAACATTCATTTTTATCACATTGATTCGTCCCCAAAGAGAAAGGGGGAGCAGAGCCCAATGGGCCAAATCTAATTTTATGTGGGTTAAAATTTCATCTAGATTGTGCTGTTTCATTGTGGATGTTGAACAGGAAAGGTATATCCCTAGATACTTCATTTTGTCATTCACCCAACGAAGATCTAAATGAGAAATTTCATCTGAGAATGTACAGATATTCAGGGGCATTACTTCCATTTTGGATATATAAAGTTTGTAGTTTGAAAACTCCCTGAATTCCTTTATAACCTCAAATGCGGCTGTGATCGATGAGGAAGGATTGAGACATAAAGCAAAATATCATTGGGGGCTTTATCAGCCGGAAGAGATTTAATGACAGAATTTATCTCTGCAACAGATATTGGAGCTTTAAGTAGCTCTGCTTGATTTAAATCTAATTGGGGAAGTGGAACTGATTGCAAGAAATGATCAATTTTGTCTGGATTAAAACTGGTTATTGACTGAGAATACAAATCCTTATAATAATTTTGAAAACATTGAACTATTTCTCTAGGAGAGGTGATGGTTTGCCCTGCGTGTTGCAGATACAGGGAATTATTCTGTCTGAGGTTTGTGCTTTTAGACGAAGAGCCAACAGTTTACTCGCCTTGTCTCCCTTGTCAAAATAATGTACTTTAGAGCGTAAAAGTAGATGTTCTGCTTTTTCTGTTAAGATGGAATTATATTGAGCTCTAAGGACCTCTAAATTATGAATCTCTTCAAGGGTTGAATTATTTGTAAAAGCCATCTCCAACCTTCTAATTTCTTGAAGGAGATTGGATGTAACTTAGGAAGTAATTTTCTTCTTAATAGTGGTCACTCGAATAAGCTCTCCCCTTAAGGAACATTTAAAAGCTCCCCAAAGGTAGTCTAGTTTCAATGTGGAATGAGTATTATCAATAAAAAAATTATCGATAAAAATTACTAACTGAGAAATCAAATGATCTGATTTCAAAAGCTGGTTATTACATCTCCAGACTTTGTCCCTTGTTAAAGGGAGCCCTGGGGTCCAGCAAAGCAATGTGAGATGATGGTCCGATATGACCTTAGGAAGATAATTACATGACATCACAGTAGAAAGGTGACCAGTGTCCACAAGAAAATAATCAATACAAGAAGATGAGTTATGAGGTATAGAGTAAAAGAGTAATCTCTTAAAAGAGGAAATAATGCTCTCCAGGGATCCGTCAACCCCACCGACTCCATCATTTCTCAAAGAGCAAATTGTGCCAGTGAAAGTGGTGACGCTAGACCTCTCAAATGGTCTAAAGTATTACTGTAAAATAGATTCCAGTCACCACCCAGCACTATAGGAAGAGACACCCAAGGAATCAAATTGTTCATGAGGGATATAAAAAATTGAGGGTCGTCTCTTGTTGATCCATAAATGGAACCCAGTACTACCTCAGTATGTCTGAGGAGAGCTTTAATTAAAATGTATTTGCATTGAGTATCCATAATGGTGTCCAATAAATGGAAAGGGACCCGGCGTGCTACTAAAATTGCAACTCCTGCCTCCCGGGTATATGGACCGCACCCTATTACCTGGCCTACCCAGGTCCATCTAAGTCGAAGAACCTGAGGAGAGGGTAGGTGGGTTTCCTGTAGAAAAGCCACATCAATATCTAACTTATGGAGATGTAACAATAGTTTTGTTCTCTTATTTGCAGACTGGGCACCCTTTACATTCCAGGAACACATCTTATATGAAGACATCAATTTGACAATAGTACCAAAGATCTATCTCTATTTGTAGACTCTCTAGGTAGAATATCATATATACATTTTTCATAGTGAAATACCTCTGTCTCCTTGTGTACTGAGATACCGACCCTCCCTTTTCTCCCCATTTAAATATTTTCCGCCTCCCTTCTTTCTTCCTTTTCCTCTGAGTTCCCAAACCCCCAGCATATCTGAAAAGTCTACCTATGAAATATCCCGATACAAGGTCTGCTGAAATCCTTAACCTGCCTCTAATAAATGAGAAACTTATAACCAATCTATAAAATCTCCCTAAAACTGCTGTGGGACCCCCTCTCCCTTACCTTGATTCATGATCCCCTTCTGGGGCATTGTACTCTCACTGACTCTCCTCCCACCCCACCTCCCGTCCTTATGTGACCCCAACATTGTCAATTATGTTTCAAAAAACCAACACTGGATTATACAAATAAAAGCTTTTACCTGTTAGAGCAAATGAAATGTTTCATTTTATAAATCCAGTCCCGATTCTAACAGTCCTTAATATGAGCTTTTAATCAGCTCTATGAGATCCCGTTATTAGCATCCCCAAACTAATCCTACAGCAAAACTAGAAAAGAGAAAAAAGAAAGAAAAAGAAAAAAAAGGGAAAAAAGCAAAGTATACATGATGGGGAGAAACAGGCCTTCAAAACTTGGAGAGCATTCTTTTTTTGTTTTTGTAAAATAATAAAAGCCAAGGCCACTGAAAAATAAGTGATTGCTGCCCTCTCGTGGCTTTAAACAGAAATAGCCTGACATCACTGTCTTGCCCTGAACGTTTATAGAGAAGCTGAGACTGGCGACCTCTGGGGAAAGAAAAAAAAACAAAACAAAGAAAAACACAGAAGGTACCCCCAGCTGCACCCACAAAGATGATTCCTTTGCCATGCAGTCATCTAAACTTGGCAGCAAGAAACCCCACACCACCTCCATCAATAGTTCAGGAGCACCGTCTGTTGACGAGCAGGAAACCTCAAAAAATCAAAATGTCAGATTGGGTGTGGATCCTCAAAAACTAGGACACATTGACTCTCTCGTAGTTGTGCTGTTAAGCCGCATCAACACTGCAAACTCGTGCCATCCATCATACGTACCTTCGTGCTGACCAATACACCCACACTAGAACTGCAGCGATACCTCAGCAGATGTGGAACAAGTCAGGAAACAATGACTGCAAAGCTGGAAGAGCTTGCTCCACTGAATGGAAACTATGCCAGGCATTGTTGCCGTACACAGACAGGCGCGCTGGATATTGTACTTTGTATTTTATACTGGCCGCTATTAACTTGGTGACCATAGGATGGTATGCAGCTCTTCGTTTTCTAGTTTTTGCTGGTAGGTCCTGGGCAAAACACAAAGACTGGCCTTCCCATGATATTTCTTGGAGATTACATGCTTTAGCCAGGACATGGATCTTATCCAAATAATTAAGGAATTTTAGAATTAGAGGTCTAGGTGGTTTTATAGTAGCTGGCTTAGGTCTAAGGATACAGTGTGCCTTCTCAATAACATATGTAGTATTATTGGGGAAGGGACCAGCAATCTTGTTTAACAATTTTTGTAAAAATAGTATCGGTGCCGATCCCTCAGTGTCCTCTGGAAAGCCGAAGATAAGGATGTTATTTCAGCGACTTCGGCCTTCCAGGTCTTCTAATTTGGTCTCCATTCCTTGTATTTTCTGCCTTAAACCTGTGACCTCTGGCTCCATTTTTGCCTGCCAGGACTTTATTGACTTGGTCCGGGGTGCCACATCTGAAATTGCTCTAGTCACATCAGTGAGATCTCGCCGCATAGATTTCAGCTAAGAGGTAAGTTCTTGGAGTGCCATTTTAAAGGGATGGAGTTCTTCTAAAAATTTATTTTCCAATAATGGTGTTGAGATAGGCTGATTACAGGAAGAAGGAGCGGCAACTTTAGTAATAGTGCTGGGTTGCCCCTTAGGTCTTTTAGGAGCTTTTTCTAGAGTTTGTGGTGGAGTGTGCAGGGGTTGAGCCTGGCGCATCTCTGCTTCCATATTGTTGAGATAGGCCGCAGAGTTAGAGAACGCTATCCTTACTGTCCACCGTGATTTCCCGAAGTCAACTTAACCTCCAAATGTCTCAGAGGCTATCAGAAATTAATATTATGAATGCTGTTACATATCGCAAAGAAGTAGAATGAGAAATAATTAGGAGACTGGAAGATGAGGCGGGAGTCAGCCATCAGATCTGCTAACCCTTCAGTAGCATCACATGGTCGGAAACTGAGGATCTTTAACATCAACCTGAACAACCACCAGAAGAGGAAGCTATGACCACATTTTAACATCTCATCTGATAGACATAATTTTCAACAGCACACTGTCCCTGATACACCATTCAGAGGCATTTGTATGGTTACTGATAAGCAATAGGAGTGTGCCCTCTGCAGAGCTACCAGCATTTCTCCCTGCAGTGCCTTCAAGTTCATTGGAGGTCTCCCATCCTAACACATGACCAGGCTTTACCCTGTCATGCTTCTGAGATCTGACTGGATCAGACTCTGAAGTGGTAAGGCTACAAGCTTTAATACTTTAATACTCTTTTTAAAAAGTGGCACAGATGTTTCTTACACAACTTGCAGGCTGGTTTAACAACATTAGATTAGGCAAGTAGTTAACCCTAGCAACACAAATATACAACAATAAGGCCAAAATCTTTTGGGAACTTCCTACAGAGGTTAAAGGTGATACTGACCATTTTCTTGAGCAAGGGCACCAAAAGGATTGTGTATCAAAAGAGGCAAGGGAATCAATACTGTCCAGACACTGCAGTATATTACAAGCCACAGAGAAGTAGGAGCTAAAAGATTCATCTGACCACTCATGGTGGTCAATAGTTTGGTCATTTACTAAGAAGTTTGATAGGTTTGAATTATGGTTGTTTATTAAGTTCCTTAACATTTTCTGGAGGATCCTGGGTCAACACTTCGTGTTTTTTTGTAAATGAAGGAAGCTTTTGCTACCCTGCCATTACTTTAGTATTCATGTTGGGAGTATCTGTAGTTCTGCCAGTCATGATTTGATAGATATGCTTACTTCCAGGCTCAGTCTATTGTTATCTGAGATTTAGATAGCTGGAAGTGAACCAGTGTGTTAGTGTGTGTGTGTGTGTGGAGGGGAGGGGAGGGGGAATGTGCATTTCAAATACTGAACATTTAAGACTTAAAATATTCTCATGCCTCCTCTACGGTAGTAATAAGCTCCAACCTATCCAAATTTGCATTTTCCAAATCTGACATAAAGGCTGTGTAGTCAAATGCTTTGAAGAAGTGAAAGGAGACTGTTCTAGGCCTACCAGATAGTTTGATATTTTTGCAAATGCAGCAGGATATCTATTGGTCACTTAATATATCACATAGAATTCCATAGGTATTTAATACCTCTTGTCTTTTTGTAAAAGTCAAGTTGAGCAGTGAAGAGCTGGGTACTTTTTTTTGTTCAACCTCATGGTGCCATTAAGTTGAATGAGATCCAGGTCAAGGATTGAATCTTGTTGGCCTATTACATTGGGAATACAAGCCACTCTACATTTAGGTCAAGCATAAGGAAGAACTCATGAGACTCTCTTAGGTACATAAGGGCACTAAAGAGACTACATAAACTTTCAAGGTTAGCTCTAGAAGCAGTAGCAGTGAACTATGAGGATTAGTTTGGCATTAACTTTGGGCAATTCAAGAGGTAATACTGTACTTTGCTCCCAGGCAAGAACATAAGATGTTGAACACTTTGACACTGTATTTCAGAGAGGAACCAAGTAATAACCTTCATTCCCATTTTCCAGGGTATGCTCTCCATGTTTGTCAGTTACAGTAGCTAGAGCAGGAAATGAGTCAGATATTTTGTTGCTTAGCCATGTTTCTGTAATGACAATAGAATATGGATAGTATGCAGTAATCTATAGTAGCCTTGTACAAGATCAGACATACAGTAGCAGCAAACTTCAGACCTTTAACTGGGCAAATGAAACACAAACCTCTTTAAATACCTCTACTTTGATATTAAGAGACATCTGGACTCTCCCGGGCCCGCAGGGGCTGTGGATCCCCCTCCACCCAGGACCAGCATCTCCAGGACTACTAGCCAGTCAGACCCAGGAGTGCCTGCTCTGAAAGCGGTGCTCTAGAAGAAACCCACAGCGCTCCTCCGGATCTTCCATTGAAGGGGCCGCCGATTGTCACAAACCTACCGAGGAAGGGAACCAGGAGCTCGGCCGGTCCCTCGTGGTACCTTGTGCAGCAAGGTGCAAGCCCTTAAGAAGGACTCTCCCAGGCCCGCCCGGGCTGGATCCCCCTCCACCCAGGACCAGCATCGCCAGGACTACTAGCCAGTCGGACCCAGGGGTGCCTGCTCTGAAATCGGGCGCCCAGAAGAAAACCCACCGCGCCTCCGGATCTTCCGTTGAAGGGGCCGCCATTGCCGCAAACCTACCGAGGAAGGGAACCAGGAGCTCGCCGCTCCCTGGTACCTAGCTATAAGCGCCAAGCCACTCAAGGTCTCGCTTTCACTTCCCTGCGGCCGGCTCTCTTCTGTTGGGTCGGGACACTAACCCTGTACCTTCCTCACGGAAAACGGCTGTAATTGCTTCCTTTTGATAAGGCTAGCTCTACTTTTCACCTGCTTGGGGACTGTGAGCAAGCGCTGCCGCCGCGGCCTTGTGAAACAGCTCTTCCTTGAAATTTGCAGTTTTTTCTCTAGTCCTTAATTTTTTCCTAGTGTCTCTGTGCTTCTCTACCTGTTGCTTCCACTTAAATCTTTTAAATTTCCTGGCCTTGGCTCTGTACTGGGCAGCGCAAGCTTCCCGCCTTTTTACTTAAATAATTTTTCTCTGCTGCTACTGCTCTGCTCTCCATCCCCCCCTACCTATCTTGACCCTATCCTACCTCCATCTTAATCACTCTCCTCCTCTTTCTCACCTCCACCTCTTCTTTTGTTAAACCGTACTTAATCGCCTTCTTTTCCCTACCTCCTCAGGACTCTCCCGGGCCCGCCGGGGCTGCGGATCCCCCTCCACCCAGGACCAGCATCGCCAGGACTACTAGACAGTCGGACCCAGGGGTGCCTGCTCTGAAAGCTGCGCTCCAGAAGAAACCCACCTCGCTCCTCCAGATTTTCTGTTGAAGGGGCCGCCGATTGCCGCAAACCTACCGAGGAAGGGAACCAGGAGTTCGGTCGCTCCCTAGTACCTTGTGCCGCCAAAGGCGCAAGCCCTTAAGGTACGTCGCTTTTCACTTCCCTGCCGCCGGCTCTCTTCTGTTGGGTTGGGACACTAACCCTGCACCTTTCTCATGGAAAGTGGCTGTAATTGCTTCCTTTCGATAAGGCTAGCTCTACTTTTCACCTGCTTGGGGACTGTGAGCAAGCACTGCCTGCGGCCTTATGAAACAGCTCTTCCTTTGCACTTCCCGCTGGTGCTTCATGCGGCTCCCACCCTCCCCACCTCACCCACCCTGGTTGACCCTTAGCTTTATAGCCGCCAGTCTGTCATATGATTAAGTGTCTATTTTTCCATTGGCTCGTTATATTCTTCTCCCACTAGGGCATTATCCCATCTCCTTACTGTCTTGAGCCTAACTATTTCGATAACAGAGCCACTCCTCTAGAAGCCAGTTTCCCTTTTCACATAAGTGTTATAGTTTCTTCTGTGAAACTGGCCACTTCAGATATGATGCTGCACCCTAGTCTCCCCATTATGAACCCTCCTCTCACCTCTAAAACTTCACCACTTATACTCCTGTCTCTCCTGTTATGTCTAAACTGGCTAACATTCTACATCTTTGCTACTTATCCCTGCGCTAACAATGATAGTGACTTCAGGTTTTCAACAACCTGCTGTACTATTACCTCGAATTCCACCCCTGCTCACTCTATCCTCATCAAAAAGGGCTGTATCTATCTGTCTATCCACTCCTATCTCTTGAACTATTGTAGACCCAAATGCCAGCTAGGCACTCTCTCTGCCAACCTACTTTCTCACCTTGCCCGGCAGCTCCTTATGCTTGCCAGAGATAGTGAACCCAATCTGGGCCCTATGGCTTGCGCTTCACCCCCTGCAATGGCTGCAACAAAAAAGGGTCTGGTTATAGCCCACATGAATATCCGGAGTCTCACGAGTCACCTGGCTGAGCTCGAAGCCTGGGCTAAACTGATTAACCCTGACATTTTATGCCTATCAGAGACTTGGCTGAAGCCTTTGGTGCCTGATGCCACTTGTCTTGTGCCTGGTTATAGCATTCTAAGGAAAGGGCAGTATTGGGTCAAAGGAGGGGTTGCTATTATGCAAAATCATCTATCCCTGAACATCCTACCTGCACTGATTCCCTAACACCTTGTGAAACTCTGCACGCTACCTTGGCACTGGGTTCAAAACTGATGCACATCATTTGTGTCTACAATCCACCTACAAGCGGGATGAGTGGTCTCCAGAATTTGCTACAATATGTCTCCCAGAATGTAAAATCAAATGAGGCTCTACTCCTTGGGACCTGAACCTTAACTGGCTGGGTCCACAGCACAGCATCCTTGAATCTCTAATACAGAAGCACAATCTACACCAAACTATCACAGGCTTTACCAGAACTACTACTCCGCACTCAGGGTCCCTACTTGATTGGATCCTCACCACCAGACCTGATCATGTACTAGATGCCACAGTGCTTGCTGACTCAAGCACTGATCATTCTCCATACTTTGTCGATGGCGATCCTGTCCACCTCCTCCTCCACCACGCCTGATTAGGTTTTCAAACTATGCTGCCCTGGACAAACAAGCCTTCCTATTTGACCTCTCGTGTATTGACTGGTCTAACATTTATACACGCAACCAATGTTGATACTGCCCTCAATTCATTTCTGACTGAATTTGGCAACATCAAAGCACCTCCCTACAGTCAAAAGGAGGGTAAGGGGCCAGCTTTCGAGGTGGCTGAAAAAGACCTGCTTCAAAAGTTAAAAGTTAGAGGCAATCAATGGAAAAGTACAAACAAACTGGACTGCAGCCAGATCTCATTCTGTATAAACAATACAGAAATGAAGGTAAAGATGCATCAGGCAGGCCAAAAGTAAATACTGCCAAAACCTGCTGATTAATTCTTCTTCGACCCTCGCAAGTTTTGGGGTCACATTAAGTCCTTCTTAGGTTCTGTTAAAGATGTCACTCCCTCAGATATGGTCCCCATGAGTGACACCAATGATTCTATCACTATTACAGCGTTTTAAATCAACAATTTTCTGACTTATCTGCCTACACAGCTTCCTCCCATCACAATCCTATGCTTCACAGTTTAACCCCACAGCATCTGAAGGACCCCCAAACTTAACCAACCCCTTCTATTTCAGGGAAGTGTCTAGGCATCAGATCCTAAAGCTGCTCAGGTCACTCTCTGACAACACCAGTACTGGCTCAGATGGCCTAGAACCAAGACTACTAAAAATGGCTTCTTACTACATCTCTGACCCCCTGGCACACATCTTCACCCTATCTCTCTCCAATGGCATTGTCCCTGAAGTCTGGAAGGCAGCCAGAGTCACTCCTGTATTTAAGAAAGGCAGTAAAAATGACATATCAAATTACCGCCTATTGCTATTTTGTCTGTTCTGAATAAAATCCTGGAAAAGTAGTATCCATGCAAGTCACTGAATACCTTGAGAAATTCAATTTACTAAGCTCAGCACAACATGGTTTTAGAAAGCATCACAGCACCATGACAGCATTTGCAAAATTCACTTCAGATATAGTTACCAATATGGATAGAGGAAAGTTAACAGGGCAGTCTTCATTGACTTAACCAAAGCTTTCGATCTGGTTGACCATTCTCTGCTACTATCCACCCTCAGTACCTTGGGCTTCTCTCCCCAGTCACTACCTGGTTCAAAAGTTACCTCTCAACAGAACACAAGCTGTTAAGTTTAATTCATCCATGTCAGACAGTGCTGTTATCAACATTGGGGTCCCTCAGGGGTCTATACTTGGCCCTCTTCTATTCTCATTATTCGTCAATAAACTTCCTGAGCTGGTCACCACAGGTCACTCACTTCTTTATGCGGATGACCTGGCAATTTATTATCACTCTGATAATGTCTTGGATCTAAATGCTGCCCTCACTGCAGATTTTCGTGCTGTACAACACTGGTTGAACTCTCAACGCCTGGTTTTAAATACAAATAAAACAAAAGTTATGATGTTTGGCTCCAATCACAAGCTTAGATCCTGTCCTCTGACCATCTCTGTCTCTGATATCGATGGGGACCCTATTGAAACTGTCACTTCCTTTCGTTACCTCGGCATCCACCTGGATCAAACCTTGGACCTAAAGCACATATACAGGAAACCTGCAAGACAGTTAACTGCAAATTGGGGCTGCCTATAGAACCAAATACCTACTCACCTGCTAAATGGCGATAGCCAGAGGCATTCTATTGCCAACCCTTACATATGGGTGTCCCATCCTGTCCTTGGCCACCAAATCTTCACTGCAACTATGGGATACTACCTTCAATAATGTGTGCAGGTATGCAACCAAAGCACCTCGACTGCAGCATCATTGTCTCTTATATCAGGACCTTGGTTGGCTCTCTCCTTCCTCTACCAGGCAGTACTACTTGTACAATTTAGTTGATTCCATCCTAAGACGTCCAAGCCTGCTATCCTGTCTGATCTCCTCAGGCGGCCATTCCCAAGGAATCTTAGATTGGCTGATCAGACTTACTATCCATCCCCTTTGTCGGACTAAAAAGGGCATGGGCTCCTTCCATCATGCTGCCCCCACCTATGGAACCTACTACCTCAGGATCTAAGGGATGTCTCCACTCATGTGACTTTAAGAGCAAACTCAGGACTTTCCTCACTACTATGGACAAATGTGTTTGCTTTGACCCTACCTGATCCACTGCATTTGTTCTGTTTCCTCATTGCTAGCACTTTTGCCTGTCCAAATGGTGTTCTATACTGTGCCTTGTAATTAATGTTTTATTTTGTGCCTTGTTATTAATGTTGCCTTAACCTGTTTGTTTATAAGCCTAATGTTAGCTGTTGACAATTGTAAGTCGCTATTCTACTCTATGACATTCTTATCTTCACTTCACAGCCTCTCCTCACTTAACCCCACTGCTGCTCTCGTCCCCCCCTCTTCTGTTATATCCTCTTCCCCCCTTTTGCCACTCCCCACCAAACTCACACCTTTACCTGTTCCTACCTCATCCATGCCCCTCTTTGAGTCCCCACCCTCCTGGCTGTGCTTAGTCACTTCTCTCCACCTACCACCTACTCCCACCGTCTGACCCCTCCTTCCCTGCCCTGCCGTCTCTCGGTTCCACAAGCTCAAGCTTGACTTTGACACTTTTCCGCTATTGCCGTAACTCCTCCGCCTCTATCCCCCTCTCACCGGCATCCTCACTCTCGCCCTGCCGTCTATCGGTTCCACCAGCCCCGGCTGTACTTTCCCACCTCCTACCGCTGTTGCCGTCTACTGCCGCTCCCCCCTACCACCCTCTCTTCGCCTGCCGCTCGGCTCCATAGGCCCGGCTGCAGGTTGGTACTTCACCCTGCTGTTGCCGTATCTGACGGCACCTCCTTTCCACTTAATCTCTCCCTCCCATCTTTTTTCCAGCTTTATCTTCCTTGTGTCTTTTCTACTGATGCCTATCCTCTCTTATTTTCTGCCTTCTACTATTCACATTTTTGAGTATGTTCCATGATCAAGTGCTAAAGTATATTTTTGTTTACTAATGTATGTTACATTGCCATATGTACTTCTCTCTGCATTTATTGTACTCGTTGTCTTAATAATCTGGCTGTACTCTTTGTTGTGTTGTAATTGTACCTCCCGGGTCGTGCCTGAAAACAGTCACATTGCTGGCTAGTGCACTTACCCGGTTAACAAAAACTAAATAAATAAATAAATGAAGGGACCAGAGTTAGCATGTATGCTTTCACACTGAGGAAGTGGAAGACATACAACATTTTGTGAATGTGGGGAACTTGTGTGTTGAACAGTAGCAAGGATGTACTGCTTTACACAGTAACCAGGATAAGCCTGATGTCTTATGATCAGGTTTTGCACAGGGCTTTAAGTATAGAAGACCATTGTACTTTAACAAGGATGGCAAAAGAAATTTGTTATAGTAACTTCAGGTTATAGGACACATGTAGCAAACAAAGCCCAGGGAGCTAAGTGAGTTGCTAGTACTTCTGGGTAGCTCATGTTGAGAGCCAAGTGAGTTTGCCTCAAGAGAAACCTTGAAGTTGAGGGAACACAAATCAGTTAATGAAAAATGGTAATGTGTGAAACCATGTCTGTATGCATGCATACAGCATATACCAGAGTGTGTGTGTGTGTGGGGGGGGAGGTACAGTCCATATATATTAACTATAATTGTTTGCTAAAAGAAAATAAAATGCAGTTAAAAAGATCCGGCTATTGACTACTACATTAAGGTTTAGTACATACTAAAGACTGTCCACTGATACATTAGAAGATGTTAAGAGGGACATGGCATGTAATCAAAATAGTACATGAAGTATAATGGCTTACAGTTTGTAGTACATCTGATTGCAATTGGACAGAGTCATCCTCTAGAAGCCTACTGTATGATGTCCCTTAAAGGTGCCTTGCTATGTGACCTTCCTGTTGGAGTGGCTTCAGGATGCAGCTGTATAGCAAACAGCATAAGCTGGAATAGCAGAAGTACGGGCCTAGTAGGGAAATGATGTGAAGTTTGGTTTTAGTAGATGCAGTCCAAAGGAGCAAGTGTGTGCCACATCATCATACTTCACTTCAAGAAGTACTTCAAAAAGTGTCACTGACTTCATTTTGCATGCAACTGCACTTTCCATAGTTTTCAGCTGGCAAAGTGCCAACCTTCATCCACTGAAGAGTACGTGTAGTGGCAATTCACCAGTGGAAACTTTATTAGTAAGAAAAAAAGACATTTACAAACTACTATTATACAATATTAATTTACAACAGTAGCATAGAACAAATTGTAAAATACTAATATAAGGAGGACATTGCACACCTAAAAACTGAACTACTGTATGTATCAAGCAAATGTACAGGCTATTACATATTTTACAAATAATGTTATAGCATGAAATATCCAAAAGTAATACTTAAAATAAAAAGAAAAGCACAGCCACTAAAGCAAGGCATGGGAAGGTAAAACCTATAATCAGGCTTTATAAAGAACTTTCAGCATAGTAACTGATTTCATTCTGATGCCTGAATCTGAAGTCCTGAGTAGTTTACAGAACAAACTCTGAATCAGTTTGTCATTTATAGAGTATGCAACATTTCCAGGTCTCCTCAAATACTGGCATAGTATTTTAAAAATAGTACATTTGTTTCCCTAATTGACAAATAGTATATTTTAATGCAATCCACTGAGCCACTGAAGGGAGCCTATGCTGGAGCCATAATTTAGTAATCACTTTTTTAAAACAGACCATAAGAATCAAAAAGAGCTTAAATTGCCTGGGCTTGATTTTCAAAGGATTGAGACTGGTGCAAGGGGCTTGCATCATGGGGAAATGGCACAAGGAGATCCTTGCACCACACCTTGCATCAGTTCTGATTTTCAGATGCCCCCATGGCAACTGGAGGTCTGTCTGCTCCAGCAGAACTTACGCCATCCTTGCGACAAATGCACCTGTGCGGCAAGGTAGAATGGGGCTTGCACCAGGGCAATGCTGCAGTATTCTCTTAATTGGGATTCTGCAAATCCTTGCAATGGGTGCATGTGCTGTCAGAGTTAGACCAGCCAGGAGCTGGTGTAACAGGCTGTGCACCACTCCAAGTGCTTGCCATGGTGGGAGGTGGTCCATGCCCCCCCATTACCGCCATAGCCAGGGGACATCTGCTGCCCTCCTGCACCCAGCCAGATGTCCCCTTTGTGGTGGGACCACAGTTTGTGAATTCTTGACCACCCAACCCCCTCGCAAGTCACAGTACCACCACTGTACCCCCATGCCCCATCTGCCCACAGCCCCCTCCTGTCCAGCAGAGTCACCACCCCCCAACCATCCCAGCCCCTGTGGCAACCCAGCACTTTTTATCAGGGATAATTTGTCAGACTTTTCAGGGTTCCTTTAGTACCAGTGGTGAATGTCACTCTTGCATGAATTACTTTTGCAAGTCAGGTAGTAGTAGTATAATATTTTATTCATAAAAACGTCTTATGAATCAGGATTTGTTAGATTGATCTAAAAGCTCATTTACAACGAGGTCCATAGTACAGAAGAAAAAGCCCTATTTCAGTTTCATTTTTTCAAATACATTGCAAATACATAGACTAATACTCTGAACTCAAGACAGAATTGGGCCTCACTAATGTAGTAGTGGGTGAGGCTGAGTCCTTTGAGTGCACAGTTGTAGCGGGTGTAGGCATTTGAATCGTTCTCATCTACCATCCACCCGGAGATGGGAAACGCTTCTTACAGGAAGTAGCAGATTTCCTCATCGACATGTCGTTTGAGTCACCCAGATTGATGGTTCTGGGTGACTTCAACACCTGGGTCGATGATGAACTCTTGCAATTTGGCAATCATTTCCTCCAATTAATGTCTTCTTTGTGCCTTACACAGATAATTTCCACTGCTACTCATAAATCTGGGCACTCTATGGACTTAGTCTTCCTCTTAGGGATTGATGCATCCGACGTGGGGGTGGAACCAGTCACCTGGTCAGACCACTACACCTTGAGGTTCAATTTTTGCATCCCTCTGAGAAGAACTTCCCCTCTGGAGATGGTCAGGTACTGCCCATTACGGAATATTACTTCACAAGGCCTTGCGGCGAGTCCTTGACCTATTATCCCCCATGTTGGCAAGCAGTAATCCAGAGACACTGGTGGCGGCCTATAATGTGGCCATTATGGTGGCCCTGGATTTTATTGCTCCTGTTTGTGAGTGCCCCCTATCCCTTCACCCCAGGTCCGCTTGGTTTGATGGGACACTGAGGGAGATGCGGAGACAGAGGTGAAGGTTAGAGCGTTGTTGGCTCAAGTCCGCCCTTGATGTCGACCGCCTTAGATTGATGGAACATTATTCAATTTATCAATCTGCAATCACCCATAAGAAGGCAGAATTCCTGTCCAGAGAGATTGCAGTTGCTCGGAATCGACCGGCTCAGCTGTTTCGGACTGTAGACAGACTGTGCAACCCAGCCTGTCTGCAAGTTCGGAAAGCCTTTTCGCAATTAAAGTGCTAGGAGCTCGCTCGTTACTTTGCATCTAAAGTGGCTGACATCAGGGCAGATTTGTGTCCAGCAGTCTCTAAGGGTGATGTCGTAGAACAGTGTGAGTTCACAGTACCTCAATTCTCTTGGAGTTCCTTTTGTCGACCTGAGTTCACGGATATTATGAGGATCATCCATAGTGTGCATCCCACAAGCTGTAGTTTGGATCCTGGACTGACTTCCCTAATTTTGGGTTGTACTGATATCATCTGTCCGGTCCTGGTGCAAATTGTCTGGAGCTCCCTGGAGTCTAGTGAGATTCCTAGCTTCCTGAAAGAGGCGGTGATGACACCTTTCTTGAAGAAAGCTACCTTGGACCCAGACTGTTTCTCAAACTACAGACCTATCTCTATCCTTCCCTTTATTGGGAAAGTTATTGAGAAGGTAGTGGCTGCCCAATTGGAAGACCATTTAACCATCCATAATATCTACGAATCCTTCCAATCTGGTTTTCGTAAAAGACATAGCAGAGAGACTGCGCTGGTTCGGGTGCTTAATGATCTTCTGAGGGTGAGAGATCAGAAGACGTTCCATTCTGGTTCTCCTTGATCTCTCATCAGCTTTTGACACTGTGGATGACCTGGTGTTGATAGCACACCTGAGGCAAATTTGTGGAATGACAGGAACTGTTTTACAATGGTTCACCTCATTCCTCACTGGGAGATCACAAAGAGTTGTGTCGGGATTCTTTTTCTCTGGCCCAACTTCTTTGTTGTGTGGGGTGCCTCAGGGTTCCATGCTGTCACCCATGTTATTTTCAGTGTATATGCTGCCCCTCGGAGACATTATAAGATGGTATGGGCTGAGGTTTCACTGCTATGCAGATGATACCCAGCTATACCTGTCTTTTGCACCCAACCAGGATGGAGCTCTCGCTGTGTTTAACAACTGTCTGGAAGAAATCCAGGGTTGGATGGATTCTAGTTGGTTAAACTTGAACTCAGAGAAGATAGAGGTTCTGGTTGTGGACCCGGGTGGTCAGATAGAGAGGTCATGTGATGGCATGCCCTCTGGAATCTTTCTTGGTGGCGTGTCGCTTCTGACCTCTGAATAGATGCATAGCCTTGAGATTGTCCTAGATGACAGGCTGACATTACAGTTTCAAGTCTCTGCCATTGTCAGGACTTCCTTTTACCATCTTAGGAATATTGTCAGGGTTAGGCACCTTGTTCTGTCTGACTCTGCCAATGTTGGTCCACGCCTTTGTGTCCTCGTGTTTGGACTACTGCAACGCCCTTTACTTTGGGCTCTCTGGGGTTGAAATCCACCACCTACAGTTGGTGCAGAATGCTGCAGCCTGGGTTTTGACTGGGACAAGTAGGTCCTGTCAATATACCCCAGTGCTACGCGAACTGCACTGGCTTCCTATACAGTGGCAGATCACCTTTAAAGTCATTTTATTGACTTTTAAAGCCCTTCACGACTCAGGGTCCGGCCTATCTGAAAGAACTTCTGGTGCCTTACTACCCCGGCTGATCGCTCCGCTTGGCTGATGAGGGATTGCTAGAGATTCGAGAGTGAGTTTAAAATCATCTGGCAGCAGAGCATTTTCTCATGCTGCTCCCACTCTTTGGAATTCTCTACCACACCAGTTCCGGGAGTGCACCTCTGTGGAGGAATTCAAGAAGAATTTGAAGACTCATCTGTGGAAAATGGCCTTCTTGGATGGCTAAGTTAATTTTATTCTGCTGAGATCTTATTTTGTATTTATTAATTGATTTTGATATTTGATGTTACTATGATATGATTTTATTTATATGTATTACTGATTTATGTTTGATGTTGTGGTTTTAATGTGTTCAGCACCTTGGTATGCTGAAAGGTGCTATATAAATAAACTTATTATTATTATTAATATTTATTAATACAATATGAACACCTGTATAAGTATGACAAGTAAAATTGATCAAACAGATAGACAAACACAATGTAATAATTCTCTTATGTAAATACTTTTTATGTGTCCATCAATCAGATAAATGGTTACTTCCCGAATGATTTTTTTTAAAGTTAAACATGTCATTCATAGTAATGGGAACTTAGTCTTAATCAGGATTTAAACATAAACATTTAAAAGTGAAAAGTGACTATTTTTAAAAGTATATTTAACCCTAAAGACATGCATAAAAACGGACTTACCTTGCACATTGAGGACTGCAGAAAGCCATACCATAGCAGTTCATGATAATATTGTATTGATATTGTATTCAATCATTGTTACATTGCAAGTTTATTCTCTTACATTTCATATGGAGTGGCTGGGATCACTCGTTTATTTAATACTTGTTATTCAAATTATTGCGAGGTAAAGGACCGTACAATTTAATTAATTTACACAAATACAAGCCTGACACAAAACAGCTGTTTAAAATTCAGCTTAGCCTGGCAAGTGAACAATAGGGTAATACTTTTCTGCTACAACATTTACAGCAAAAATCACTTTAATCAATTGCATTAAATATTGGACATCAAATAAGGAAAAGGTGGAGGGAGCAACTACAGTGTTTAGAATTATTATTTTGAAGAAACAGTGTTATGTTTATTAATTTATTTTAAACCATTAGGTGTTATAGTATTTATTCTGTAGATCTTCTTGTATTCCCTCCTTTGAAGATTTTCATCTTGTCTACAGCCATGAGGGTGGGCTATAGCATGATCAATGGCAAATGAATTTAAGGGATCTAGAATAGTGCTGCACCATGTGGGGGGGGGGATCCCTGTGGCAATTCCTGCAGGAGTGTCAATTGTTTGTCATTGGCCTGCAGGTGTGGCAACTCCTGGGTTTTTGGTGCAGTGACCCCTGATCTCACAGAATTGGGCACAGGTCCATGATGCACCTGGAGTTCGACCTATCAAGGGCTCTTTGAAAATCAAGCCCACTGACTCTAATGTTGAAGAAAGCAGGTGGATAAAGTGGTTGTGGATCATCAAACAGTGATTCTAGAACATTTGAAATAGCCGCCCAATAGGGCCTTAGGAGAGGGCAGGACCAGAAGATATGAGCATGATCTGCTCTAGATTCACTGCAGGCCCTCCAACAAGCCCCGGACCTCTCCCCTAAGTATTTAATTGAAGTCATTGAGGTCTTGAAGAATCGCATCCCACTCTTCACAGCAAACTCTTTTAAATAAGATGCCATTGAAAGTTTGTATGTTAGAAGGGAGTATTTCTCCCACAGGATAGGGTCACAGGAAATCTGCCAATCCTTATTCCACTGGTTTAAAATGGAAAGCATGGAATCATTTGATTGGTCTCTAAGAATGCTATACAGTCTCCCAATCAAATGCTCTTGTATCCCACTTTGTTGATGACGTTGGATCTGTGTAATCAAAGCTGGGAGTGGATATAGGAACCATCTGCATGAAGGGGGTAAAGTGTGTATATGTGCACAAATCTGTCAATAACGATAATGATCAGAGGCCAGTGAGAGTATGCAGCCTGTAATTCTGAAAAGGGACGTACTCTCTGAGGATCTAGAAACTGATGTAAGAAAATAAGACACTGTGGAGCCCACTGCCACAAAACGGGATCCAAAACATTTATTGGATCTTTTTGTGTCCACTCCAAAGCATCCAGAAGGGGCGCACACTCCCTTGGGAACTTTGTACAAACCACAAGCCATGCCCAAAGTGTCATTGCTGTATAGCGAAAAAAATTACAAAAGGGGAAATAACCTAGGGGGAGGAATAAAGGATTCTACCATGTTGTGAAGGTCATTGAGGGCAAATTCGATATCCTTCCAATTAGCTTGATAATTTACCGAGTTCCAAAGACAAGTAAAGCTGGGAGGCTAAAGTATACAGGTGTAAATTAAACAAACTTAATCCACCCTCGGCAGGAGATAAATGAAGTAAGGAGAGTCTAACTCTAGGCTTATGTCCCCTCTATAAAAAGTGAAATATCAATCTATCCCAGTCACAAAAATAGTAACTAGCAAAGTACAGTGGGAGAGCTTGCAAGTAAAATAGTATCCTCGGTAATATATTTAAATGAATAACTTCCACCCTCATCAAAAATTAAAGGCTTAACTATGACCAATGGCTGAAATCTTCTAACCCAGCTGCCGTCAAGGGCTCATAATTAAGCAACTCTAAATGATCTGGGTGTTATGTTAGGTATAGCCCAAGGTATTTCAAATAATTTCAATTCCAGTGAATATTAAATAAATCTTTAATGTGGTAGGGTGGGGTGTAGTTTAAGGCTAACTCCTCCGTTCTGTGCCTATTTAAATGAAAACCAGCCACAGTGTCAACGTGAGCCAATATTTCAGAAACTGCTAAAAGAGATTATGTAGGGTCAGCATCCATGATCAAAATGTTGTCTGCAAACAGTGCTAACCTATGGTCCCGTCTACCTAGGGGGATTCCCTGTAGATTTTAAGAATGCCGAACATGAGATGCTAAAGGCTCTATATACAGTACAAGGCAAACAAAACTGGTGAGAAAAGTCAGTCTTGTCAAGTGCCTCTCTCTAAAACAAAAGGTTGTGAAATATTTCCATTGATTTTAACAAAAACAGAAGGAGAATGATTAAGAGACTGTAGCATTGTGAGGAAATCTGAAAGAAAACCAGATGCACTTAACGTGGCCTATAGAAATCTTCACAACACATGATTGAAGGCCTTCTCCACATCCAAGCTAGCCCTGACCAGGGGTATGGATCTTTGATTGGCACGGTGTAAAAGAAGCAGTGTTCTTCAGACATTGTCGTGATCTTGATGCTGACACATGAACCCTACCTGGTCCCAGTCCAGCAAGGAGGGGAGAAGACCCTCCAAACATAAAGCCCAAATAGACATAAATAATTTATAATTAAAATTCAGTACAGAAATATGGTGCTATAAGGCTGGTAGAGTAAGGTCCTTGCATGGTTTAAGAAGGGCAGTTATGATGGGGTACTGCCAGGAGGGTGGTGGAGCATTTCCTTCCTGGAGGGAATGATAAAAGCAAAGAAGCAGAGGAGTAAGAAAATTACTGATAGGGGAAGTTTTGTAAAATTCTGAGCAGAAACCATACCAGGACATTTTCCCATTTTGGCTGACCAAGTGCCACAAAGAATCTCATCTGAAGTAGGAAGGGAAGTGTGTGCCTGAGTATGCTCAGTCTAGTGTGTGGGGAAGTGGGCCTGGTGTAGAAATGAATGTATCTGCTGCTCTGAGGGCAGAAGCCCCTCCAGCGTATATAAAATTGAATATCATGTTTTTAATATGATCAGAATATCAGCCTCATGATGAGTAATTGAGCCCGTTTCCAAGATTGCGGAGCTTAGTTATAGTGACCTCTACCTTGTGTGCTTTGAGGCACCTTGAGCCCCACCCTCATAATATCTATGTCTGAAATAAAAAAGGGCACAGTCTACCTTCTGATCAAGAAGCTTTTGAAGCTGGGACTTAGTATCCAAAAGCTGTTCATGCATTGTTGTATCTTCTTGCATAGGAACACTTGTAAAGTATGTAGAGTGTGTTGAAGGTCCTACAATTTACATTGTTGCACCTTGTGTAGGTCCATGGTATGCCACGAAGAACAGATTTAGCTGTGTCCCATAAGATACTAGAGGTTGTCATTATCCATAAGAAACTGAGAGACTTGGCTCTGTGGTTTTGCAAGAAGCACTTGATTCTGCAAGAGGCCCCGGTGTAAGTGCCAAAGTAGTTTGGCATCCGGGTTTCCCTAAAGAAAAATAGAGCACACAGTGGAGTATGATCAGATAAATGTTGTAGGCCATGCTGGACTTCTTGAAGGCTATCCACCTGCTCTGTTGTTATAAAGATATAGTCCAGCCTGGCATAGCCACCATGGCAAGATGAATAACATGTATAATCCCTTTGCGAGGGATGGAGATGATGCCATGTGCTTTGGATGCCTAGTTGGTGAAAGGTGTTTTGTAAATATTTTTGTACTACAAAAGAATGGTAGGACATCAGGTTGGAAGCATCCAAATCAGGATTCATTGTAAAGTTCAGGTCTCCTCTTCAAATGAGTTGCCCATGCAACCATCTGAATAATGCAGAGAAAAAAGAACACAGGACTCAATGGTCCAAACTGGGGGAAAGTAAGTATTTACTTACATATGGGGGGTCCATATAAATTACCTGTGACAATAACATACCATCCTCCTGCATCCATGATAAAAACATACCATCCTCCTGCGTCCACCTTGTAATTATGAATTTCAAATGGGAGTCCACATCAAAGGAGCATCAAGACCTCCCTTCTACGACCAGATTTATAAGAGAAAAAAAAATTGACCGAATCCTAACTTTAAATATTGTTTTATGTTAATCTGAAGACAGTCTCTTGGAGGAAAATAATTTCAGGATTTTGTTGCTTAAAATAATCATAGGAATCATCATAGGAATCATAGGAACATTACAAGTCAGAAGCATTAACTATGAGTGATTCACCATTTTGCAATGTACTACTGTTTACAATTCTTTATGAAATATTTGTCTGATATGTCCTTAAACAAAACTATATTTAGATAACTCACAATAGCCATAATGAAGGATGCAATATTGTTTAACAGGGTTATGTACCAAATTTACATTGTATGACAACACTTTAGTAAAAGATATCATGGTGAGAAATTAACATGGCAAGCTTCAACTGATTGCTCCCAAGCAGAGACAGAGGACCTCTTCATCATACATCCCCAAAGTGAAGTGGTACCCATGTCTTGCTGAATAGTCCAATGTATTGATACCCAAGAAAAGCCTGTAGTATTTGTCCATCCCAAACAGAAACAAAGTTAAAAATATATAAACCAAAAAATGATCTGCCAACAGGGCAGAGTCCTGATTCCAGAACAATCAAAATCATAAGAAAAAACAAGCTAAACCGCAATGATCTTCCAAAATAGGGAGCGGTGTCACAGCTCCTTAATAATGTCTGTAGATGGAAATAAATTACAGGGGGTATATTTGTATCAGGCCCATACCTCCAAGGTTCAGTCCAAACCTGGTCCAAAACTAAGCAGACAACCATGTGCATGACTGTCAGAGCAGCCATCCCTTATACATCACTGGTAAGTTAGTGACATATTGAGGGGCAGGAAAACGTACTGTAGAATTCAAGAGCCAAAGGCCAAAAAATGTAAATTTTCTACTTGGTAACTCCTCTTAGAAACCCATCTATGGTGCCAGTGCTCCAATATAACTAAAATGAGATTGGGCAAAACTTCCAAGGATGAAATGGCCACAACATGCAATTAAGTCAATAAGGAAGCCTGTGTCAAATCTAAGAAAATGAGTACAAAGATAATCCGATAAATACCTGTGAGAGGCAGGGGGAAAGAAAAGATTATATATGTATGATGAAAGGAAAGAAAAACCTCCCCCCTTCCTTTTTTTTTCCTTCTCCTGTTTGTTACATAGGAACCCTGTAGGGAAACAAAGCAATAGATTTAAGGTCCCCATCATGACATCAGAAATAAATAATAAAACAAGGAAATTCCATTGCCAAGAAATGAGCCCCATTTACCCTCCAACTCTCCAAAATAAAATTACTGCCATTAAAATTTGCTAACCCCCCCTCCCGGTAAAACATCTATAAAAAGAAAATAGATAATTATAAGGAAAAAGAAAAGTAGATAATATTGCTTCTCTCACAGCCACTGAATGTAAAAATAAACCCAAATAAAGAAACCTCTCATCGATGCCTTCAGAATAGCCTTAGTACAATAAAACCAAGTACATACTGTCCAGTTTTCAAGTCCCATTTATAACCCTGGGAGGAGAGCAGGCAAAAAACATCAAAACATTATAATGTCAAATGCTACCCAAAACAGATCAGAGAAAAGGTGGGGATTACTGTCTTTCAGTCACAGTGGATAGCCACCAAAGGCACCCAATGCCACAGTAACCTTTCTCTCTCTCTCCCCCCAGCTTCTACATAAGAACAACTCATGTGAAAGTTCTGTATCTTGCCAAAGATAAATACTGTTGGCAAAATCTAAGTCCCAATAGCTGAATAAACAATAACTGTCACTGAGTAGAAAAAAAAAAAACATAACACATTATATTGACAGGCACTCCTCTCACTAAATAAAACCAGAGGCTCCCCGAAAAGTGAAAAGCAGGCAATGATAAATTGCTAGACTAGAGGGAGAAGAGACAGAGAGCCTAGAAATTAGGGAAGAGAAACAACACCTGACAATGTACAAATAAAAAAAGAGACATAACCAAAAGCTACCCTGGATCAACAGACAACCCCATGATTATTTCTGAAGTATATACTAAAATGCTCCATCCATCCAGGCTGGCCCAGTGATGTGGAGGGCTGAGGCATCCATGGCTTACCTCCTGCCATGCTGGCGGCCCATGTTCTTGGTGCGAGTGGGCTGCCAGGGGTCGGCTGGTGAGAGAGAGGATCAAGCATCCAGAGGACTGCTCTCCTCTCCCTGGAAGGGGTGGGAATGGAGTCCACTGCTTGACTGGCCCCTAGCAGTGGCTGGGGGCTGGCACAATGGACCCACAAATGTAGGGGGTGGATGTGGGGCAGACACCCAGTATGCCGCATGCGGAAATGTGTGCAGTGCAGCCATTGGTGTCATTGCACACCATTACTCTGCTCTCAGAGCCAGTAAGTAAAACAGAAACAATTTCCAACTGGCAAGATGATGCTGACCCCTCCTAGGTACTGCATACAGCTATCCGACACCTTGTGGAAGCCAGAGGTGAGTCTGGAAGACACTGGGGTGTTGGGGCTGGGGGGGTGGTCGGGAGGAAAGAAAGAAAGAGATTAACAAATAAAAAAAGTTCCATCCAGACCATCTGGTATTTCTTACTAATACGCTGAAGTTCTCCCAAAGAATACAACAGCAGAACACAGCAAGCAAGAAGGACTGAAGAATGAACATTCACTGTCCAGGCAGGTCCATGACTGCAGATATTCCAATAGAAGGGATAAGCCCACATTAATATTTATCATGGGTGTTTCCTTACGGTGGAAAGATTGGAGCATAGCTTTTATGTAATTCAAAGCCTGTCTGTGCCTGTCTTTTGTTATGCAGGGAGGATTTAATCCAGAAGTCCCACTGTAGATCTTGTTTTTACTGAGAGTCCAAGTGGTCCATTGGTTCCTCCTGTACATCATACTTCCTGAAGTGAAGTTCCTGGGCCCCTGCCTCAGGGTCATCGAATATTCTAAAACTGTCTTGGAAAAGGATGCGTAACTGAGCCTGATAAGGAGTTGTAAATTTAATTTTATGCATTTTTAGAATGCCCAGGACTGTGGCATAGGCTTTGCACTTTGCTAACAATGCTGGAGAATAGTCATTTTCAAAGTATAGAAGGTGGACGTTATATGTAATTACCCTCATTGCTCCTGGCTTGGAGAAGTAAAGCATGTTTAACAGCAAAGTTATAGAAATGCATAAGTATGGAGTGATGGCACGAAGCAGATCCAGAGGGCTTAAAAATCAGAGCTTGATGCGCATGTTTGAGAGGCGAGGGGCAGAGATCACCTACATCAAGAATACAAGGTAGAAAACTATGCAGGAAAGAGAGCACATCACCACATTCTTCACCCTCTGGCTCAGCACAGATGCAGAAGTTATTTCTCCATGAATGATTCTCCAGGTCTTCTCAACGTTCGACCAGGCATTGCTGATTCTGCTTTCATTTTATTAGGACCCGCTCCACAGGGTCAACTCAAAAATCGGTGTCCATAGCATGCTTTTCTAAATCACTCACTTTATTTTCTAAGGCCACCACTATTTCATTAAGCTCAGTATGCAGCAATCGAATTTCAGTACAGAACTCATGGAGCTCCTCTAAAATGGCTGCACTCATAGATTGTGCTGCCACCATGGATCCATTAACCACCATGTCACCCATGTTGCTATTCTACAGGGACATGGCCCGGGATAAATAAGGAAAAACCATGGAGGAGCTACTGGTTTTAAGTTTCCAGCCACCTTCCTTCAACTTAGATAGCTTCAGATAGTATGATCAGGCAACATGATACAGATTTGATCGCAATACTGGAAGCTATTTTACTGGCTGGGGACAGAGCTCTACTCTTGCTCATCCATACTGGGCGACATCACAGGAAGTCCTCCCACCTCCCACCATAGTTCTGATGTATAATTGTAAAATATATCTCTTCCCCTACATGTGCCAGATCAGTTAAACTGTACAAACACACAACCAACATTCCTCCACTCCATGCTTGTCACCTGAGTCATCATAATAGAGACTGAACTCCCCACTATCACCCAACCTCCCTCCTCTCCCAGCCACAAATTATAAGGATATTGGTTCAGTGATGATCTGGCCTGTAAAGAAAGAAACATCCAGTGCTGGAATGAGACAATCGCCCTCTTCAGTGTCCTGCTGTATAATGAATGAATGATGATGTCCACACCTACAGTAACACTTGATGTACCACTTTGTACCATAATATGTATGCTACTTTCATCTAAGATATGTGCACTTTCTCCTTGTTTTGGCTAGCATTACTGCATGGTATAAACACTAATTTGTTGTTATATATATATATATATATATATATATATATATATATATCCCTGCCCAGTACCTATCGTTTATTAACTTTCTTTTTTTTCTTTTCTTTTTTGAAATACTGTGTTGTTGGACTCTCAATTGTTGTAACATTGTATATACTGTTTCCTGTACTTATATATGAGAATGCCCAGGCTCATCTTGTAAATGAGTTCTTCTGAATGATGCTCACCTGGTTAAATAAATATTGATTGACTGATTGATTGATTGGCTGCTTGTCAGAGTAGAAAGCTGTGCTGTCAACCTCACTCCACTGGGGATGGCAAAAGGATGGTCATAGCTACTGTAGAGTGAGTCGGGTGTGAACAGGGGTGTGGATAATGGGTATGAAATGGGTGGGACAGGGTGAGGGATGCAAGGGCAGTATTAGTTACTGTGGGTACTCAGAAGGTGAGGGTGGCTGCTTGACTATGAGGTACAAAAATCTATATATCACTGTGCAGCAAAACAGGCATGAGCGGGTAGTGGACCACTAGATTATCAGGGACAAGGATCTATATATTTCTATGCATCAGGCAGGGATGGAGGTTGGGAGGATGACTAGACTGAGTGACAAGGATCTGTATATTACTATGCATCCAATGGGCCTGTGGGAAAGACAGAGGGACAACAAGACTACTAGGAACAAGGACCTACTGTATATATTGCTATGCATTGGATGGGCATGAGGGGGTGAAGGAACCACTAGACTACAGTACCATTGACAAAGATATACAGTGGAGTCTGCCATGATGCAGTGCAATACTGCAGTACTCTGCAGCTGGATTACTGCAGTAAAAAATTAAAATGACAGCTATCCCTTTTGTCATGAAGTAACTTGAGACACTGTACTGCATCATGGGAGGCTCCACTGTATATAATATCATGCATTGGATAGGCATGGGTAGTGGGTACCACTAGTCCACCAGAGACAAGGGTCAATATATAACTGTACATCAGGTGGGCATGGTGGATGGGGAGAACACTAGCTACTGGGGACATGAATCTATATTTAACTGAGCATCCCATGGTCCTTGCAGGAGTGAGGAATGATTATACTGGCAGGGACTGAGTTCTCAGTGTTAGTTGACTACCAAGTGCCCTGCTGGAGATGGCTATGTCAAGATCGCACGGTCAAAAACAGCGTGGTCAATAACCACACAGTCCAAAATGGAGCCAGGTTAGATATACTAACTCCAACACTGTGAGGCGCTGTTATGACTGCGCAGTTTATGACTGCGTGTATTTGCTTTCATGGTTTTGACCAGACACCCTGCTGGAGGAATGGTCAGGTGATCACCAACAGTGCATGCCGATACAAGTAGGGTTTTGGAAATGTTAAATAGCATTGCAACAGTTGCCATTTAGCACTTTCAACATCTCTGACTATACCACTGCATAATGTGTGCAGAAGGACTCAGTCATTTGTATTGGTACAGTTGTATATTCTGCATATATACACAACTCCCTGAGTGATGTGTACCATAGATTGCTGAATATGGCCCCTGCCCCATCTGATCATGTAAAACCTGTCAAGTTTAATACTAACATGATTAGCAACACACTAAGCTTCTGAATACTGAGTCCATTGTCATTCAATATTTATTGAAACCATCCCTTACAGAAAAAAATGTATGAAATGTTTTCATGCTGCACACATAAAACTACCTATGTGATGTGCATGCTGCAAGCATGCTTTAAATGTTAAATTGGAACTGATTGCATGCATGTGGCATATGTGCAGCAAGCAAGAGTGGAAAGCATGCTTTTTACGTTAAATTGGAAAAGACTGAATGCATGTGGCATGTGAGCAAAAAGCAAGTGGTCACTGATAACTGCGAACATAAAAGTTAAGTAACTTCCTCAGGATCATAACATATACAAGTAGGGGTTGATGAGATTCAAACCCAGGTCTTTGAGTCTCTTGGTTTGCAGTTCAGTTCCTTTAACCACTAAGCCACACTGTCTGCACGTGTATGAATGGCTTGTACTTCAATACAAATCATGCTCGCTTTTACTTCAGTACAAATCTACATACATCTGCATGCATGTGGCATGCTTATAGCCACTCTTAAACTTTGTAGTTTTCTTGTTCCCTCCTCATCTCAGCTGCACAGTTGAACTGCAGCACATATACCAGTGGAAACACATGGTTCTTCCAACCCCGAATACAAACACTTGCCCACAAAACTACTTAATTACTTCTGTCTGGCCTGTACACCTACTATTTTAGTTTTTAATGCTTTTACGCAAACAGACTTTAAGGGGCAGATGCAAAAGCAACAATAACTTGGCACCCTCAAACATGGCCAGTCCCCCCCATGCACACACACTGTAGTGGGTGTGGCCATGCTGCTACTGACAAACCAAAAAGTATAGATATACTGTAAGTCAAGAGTCTCTTACCTGAGTACTAGAGAGCCAAAGGCAGATGTCTGTAAGAGATGATGTCCATAGGTCAGAGTGCTGGGGCATAACCCCTTGAAATGAATGTAGTTCTTTTTTATTACTATTTTATACATTATGATGTTGAGTAGGAGAATAATGAAGGCCACTGTTCTATTAACAGGGCTCTTGCTGGTCGAGCAGTGGACTTCATTAATCTTCAACTCTCCATCAATAATGCATAAAATAGTAATAAAAAATACCCCATTAATTTCAATGGTACATGCCCTTACAGTCTCCCTTGCCCTCTGTCATAATGTGCCTGAGTGTGGGGTGTGGAGGTCAGCTTCACTGGGTGAGGGGCCATAAGCCTGACTATAGTGGGGCTCCATTAGTCTTTGAATACCATACCGCTCAACTATCCCGGAATGTAAGGGACAGTCCTCATGTTAGCCCTGAGAACTGGTCTGCTCCTCATTCATCCCTGATGGAAAACATGTTCCTCATACAGAGGATGTCCTGTGAATTAGACTTTATGGAAGGGGTGCCATTTTAGATTTCAACAGGAAGGGAGTCAACAACCAGTAGAGGCCGGGTACTAGTTACTCCCTAGGTGGCAAGCTCTAGAATGTCTGGAACATCTCTAAAAGGTAAAACTCATTTTTTTTTACTAAAAAGTGTTATGCAAATCAAGAAAAATTTGAATGTTTAAGATTCATCTGTCTATACCTTGAAGCAGTACATCAGATTTGGGCTTAAACCCACTGAGTTACTGACCAATATTTTTCCTGGCTGAAGTTCTAAACCCTCCCCCCCAAAAAAATATTGTCTTTCCCAAACTCCTTTCCATTTAATACCTATCTTATGTGGATCACAGAGCCACCCACAGGTGCAGAAACATGAAAAACACATCATTATTTCAGTCCTTCCTCCTTCCCCAATCCTCTTGTAAAAGATGTATTTACTTATATTTACCTGGCCATCTGGCCAGAATCTGCAGCCTGGCCCAGTGCACCACAAGCCCATTTTTCAGTCTGCTCTTCCTCTGTCCTTCTGCCAGAAGCTAGGTGCTAGAACTGACCATCTCAGGGCCCAACATGGTCCGTGGTCAAGTCACCGAACCCACTGAACCCACCCAACCTGTGATGCTTGCTTCTTGCATAGCTGCTGCCACATTGCACTGATCATGGCCTATGAAGGCCACCCACACCACTGTCACAACTGCTGTTAGGTCTCGCTTGCTTCCATAAGGGGGCTGTGCTGTTTTTTTGTGAGGTGAGCCTAGTAGAGTAAGTAGGTAGCCTAGTCTTGAATTAGCTTCTAGCTCACCCTCTACCCCTTCAGCCACCAGGGGAGATGAAGACTCCTTAAGAGTAGACCAATACAAATATGCTGCCACAACACTGCTATTGAGAGATCAATGCTCACCTACTACTCTAAGCTGTATTGTGCAGCCTGTCTACTCTGTGGTGGGAAAGACAGTGTCACACTCACGTGACTCATGCTCTTGCTTGGCTGGAGCTCCTCCACTTCATGAGTGATGGTGCCACCGCTAAGAGGTGGATAGGATGGGCAACACAATGCAGACACAGTTGAGTCAGGAGTGCACCTGCACCGTGAGAGAACACAAACTTATTGTGCAAAAGATTAAATCCAAATTTAATGCCATTATTGCCACATCATAACAACACCGAAGGCACAAATGCGGGGGGCAATTCACTGCCTAAATGGCACCCCTGCTTTATGGTAGACATTCATTCTCAGGTGCTAATATTGGTAAAAGTAAATACAACTGTTTCCACTGTGTTCTGAGGTACTGTATCTCCATGTGTCAGGATGTGTCCTGATCATTGTGAGGGTTAGTGTCCCACATTGTCCCTCATTTTGAGTGTCCATGTCCCTCATTTCAGTGACAAAATGTGAGGTATGGTGCATGCTTCCAAGACCCTACTCAGCACAAATAGTGATGAGCATGGCCATAGTTTATATGCTCCATACATAATGACAAAGGGAAAGTAAGTGAGCCAAAACAGTCATGGAGAAACACATTTGTAGCACTACATATGCATAAGGGATTTGCATGGCCCAAAACAAAAAGGTCAGGCTTCTCAACACAGATGCCCCTCTATGCACATCTGGAATGGAGGATGTTGGCTGACTATATCCTAGGCATTTAATGTGGTAAGCAAACAATACTTTACAAATGTATGGCAATTTAATGACAAAAACCAAAAGCCATTAAACAACTTGCAAAATGATCAAAATGAATATGTACCCAATTTTAATGGAAAATAAATGAAAAATGTATTTTAATGGCTCTAATTGTCAGCAGTAGTATGAGAAACAGAAACTGATGTATTTTTTTAGATGAGATTTGCACCAACGTAGTTGCTGCACAATTGGAAAACGTGCAACATGTGCACCTGATGTGATTTTTAAAAGATGTTCACACCAGCTTACCTGCTGCACACTTGACAAGCTTGCAGTATGCACACCTGAATTGGTTTTTACATCTGGTTTGCATAGGTTCACTTTGTGTATGTAAACCGCATGTAAACATTACACAATTAAGCATGTGGCATGCATTCTGCATGTACGCAGCTCACTTATATTTCTGAAGGGGATTTTATCAGGAAAACATGCAGAGGTACAACAGGAATCTCATTAACAGATGTCATTGGAGGGTAGGGGAATGGGAGAGATTACAGGATAGGGACGCAATATGCAGCAGTTGAGTAGATATACAAGATGGTACTATAAAATAAACGCTATAAAATAATTGCAAAAATATTTACAATAAGGAGTTCAAAACCAACTAGGTTGTGAGTGCTGCTGCCTTGAGTTCCAGGTCTACCATGCTGGTATATCCTCGAGATAGCATCCTTGGCTCCCCAAACCATCAACATGATCCTACAAGAAATCAAACATATGTTTACGCAACTGGTGGCTCAAATCAGCAAGCTAGAGATTGCTGCATAAAAAATGGCTGCTTATATTATATCCCTCTTGCAACATACCAATGTGAATGAGCAGTTCATCGCTGACAACAAAGACAGCAACCAGAGAAGGAACTCATATCTGCTGGAGCAAGATCGCACCATCAAACTGCTTTAGCAGAGTGTGGAGAATCTAGAAAACCACAGCAGCAGAAACAATCTTTGATTTGTGGGGTTCTCTGAAGGCTGTGAGGACTCCAACATACCTGCTTTCCTATATAAAGTGCTCATGGAGCTGCTGAACCATTCCTGGGGAGGCCCCACAAGATCAATTGGGCCCACCATTCACTGGCGTCTAAGCCTGCACCAGAAGCTCATCCATGGCCCATCCTGGCCTGCTACCTGCAGTTCCAAGACCGTGAAGAAATTATGCTGATGGCCAGGGACAAGCAACACATGGTGTGAAAGGGCATCGTATTCAGATCTTTGCAGACTGTTGTCAAGAATTGTATGAATGGCGGTGGCCTTCACGACTGCAAGAAGACACCTACACTGAACTGGGCCTTGGATATTTTGTCCATTATCCTTCCACCCTCTGGATTACCATTAATGGAGCTTACTGCTCTTTCCTGCTGAAGGTTTCCTTGCCTCCTGTGTTCCCCAGCTTAACTGGAGGAAAATTGGTTCAACCTCCCAGCCTCACAGAAAAAAGAGCCAACCATCTGACATGGATACTTCTATACTCATTAATGCAACCCAAGTCCCCTTGACTCTGGAGGCTCTACCCAGATCATTCTCCTCCATGGAGACTGACCCCTGGATACCGGCCCTGAAGAGCTAGCAACCTAACAGGAGAAAGCACCCAGAGGGGGAGAGACACCTGGACAAATCTCTCAGGCTCTGATCACAGAGCTGTAGCTGCAGCATGGACTTCGGCGCATCGTCAGGTTCTGCTTGCCCACCAACTGGTGAGAACAGATTTGCAGCCATTCGGGACCTACTTGACGATCTTCCCCCATTGTCAAAGGTCCACACCGACATGGCCCTGCCTTCCATGGCTGCTGGGGCATCTCAGGGTGCTTCCAGGTCTTGGACTGAGTGAATGGCCCTGTCAACTTCTACTGCGGGTGAGTCCTCCAGTGTAGATGGAGTGCAAGCCTGCCTGTGGTCTGCAATCCCTCCCTGTGAAGCTGTGAGCAGTGTGGGCAGAATCTTGGGAGGATGGCTCCACAGAGGTGGTTCTGTCTCGGCCCCGGCCTATCATTACAGTTTTGAATATGTAATCTAACTCTCCATCTTGCAATATGGGTAGGGGGCAGACTACTGTTTGCTCTGCCCTATTGGGTAGCTGATGTCACTAACCCCGGTCGAATTTAAAGGGGCACAGCTCTTCAGTCAGTCTGCACTATGTTATTGCTCTTTCAATTTTTTCTGTTACTCTTTTTGTTTGGCCCTATAAGGTGAAAACTTCTGTTCCCTCAGCTGCAGCTTACTGGGTCAGGAATTTGCCTGTATAAACTGTATGATAATGCATTATACTGGAACTTGGAGCCCCTGGGGGAGGAGGCCTGTGTGTAACGCTGATGGTGCTGATACATCTCATGTGTTTTCGCAGGCCTATTAGAGGCTCCCTCAGACAACTACAGCACAGAGCCAATGTGTTTGATTGTGGAGGGGGTAGCTGGAGGCTCTCATTTGAGTCTGAGTGCTCCATTTTAATGTGCACGGGCCATTAATAAGGGTCTGTCCTGTGGCTCCACATCTTCTTTGTGGCTTGGAATCAGGTGGAGTCTTTCTCCCTTCCCCTTCTACATCTCTGCAGGGTTTAGTCTGTGACCCACTAACAGTTCATTAGCAGACCAAGCAGCTTTTGCACCCTCAGAATAAGGGCCCTCCCATCCATTGATCTCTCCAATAGCTAATTTCCCAGAGAGTCAAAGGGACCCTCATCTTGCGGGGCAACCACATTAGATGAGCGCCACGTTTAGAGCAAAGGTCCCACCCGAGATCAATTTCTGCTCCAAACTGCTCCTACTGTCTAGGGCCTCCTTGGGCACTACAATGGCTTTCTGGCGCCAAATTCCTCTTTCCTTCTCTCCAGGTCTTTGGGACTTGATCCAGTTAGGACTGTGAGAAGTATACTGCCATCTCTGTGGCAGTTCTTACCCCTCTAGCTCCACGGACTTCCAAGGTCTAGGGACGAAGCTTAGCATCTTCTCCTTGTAGGTTGTCAGAGCCTTGCAAGAGCTGACAGCTATGTTTGTCTCATCTTAACTCTTTTTCCCCTTAGCAACAGTCAAGAGGATGTGGGCTTTCTGTTAGCCGATGCTGTAGGTGATGGCTGGTCACTGTATGTGCAGAGGGGGATAGTGTTTTGGTTAATTGTTTCAATGTGGTAAATACTGTTTTGGGAAATGTTTGCTACTGTTCCTGTTATAGTTTTAGTTTTCTTTTTACAGGCAACCATGGGTTTTGGGAAGTTATTGGCAGATGCAAGGAGGGAGGACCCTCACAGTGTGGGGAAAAGCTATTTATAAAATGGGCAAGCAAAATCAGCAATCACAGAAGGAGCTCACCATGCATGAAATCTGTTTCATGCATGGGTACAGAAAAGGGCTGGCAGTAAAAATGCCAAGATTCATGTGCCATGGAATGTTGGCATTTGTATGCGTTGCCATCTTTTCTGTACCCACTGTAAGGAAAATAAAGATTTCAGCATGGCAGAGCAAAGTAACATCAACTTCAACATCAGTATGTCCGACGAGGAGCTGGAGCACCTTTTCAGCACACCAGATGAACAATACATCACTGTGAAGCCAATTGAAGCTAGTGGCACAGTGAGTACTATCAATAGCGAGCTGTCAAAACTGTCAAAAGACATGTCAATGAAGTCATGCTATCTTTTGCTCACATCGGAGGCCCTAAACACCATAGAGGACAACAAAAAGAGCTGAACACAAAAAAAACTACTTCATGGGCAAAAAAAGTCTTTCAAGATTGGCAAGCAGCAAAATCGCTAAAAATAGATTTAAAAACCAGTTCCCCGACTGAATTAAATGATGCATTTCGCTGATTTTACGCAGAGGTTAGAAATGTAGATGATGAAGAGTACTTCATAAGCAGCTACTGCTCATTACAGTCATCACTAAATAGGCACCTTAATTCTGTGGCAGTTGAAAGAAAAATAAACATTATCACAGATCCTACTTTCCAAAGCAGCAATAATGTTTTTGTCTCAGTAGCAAAGCATTAGCATAGGGCACATGAAGACACAAGCAAGCACCATCCTCCTATATCAAAGCCCGACCTGGATCTATTAAAAAAATCACCAGTTCTCTCTCCCGATACCACGCCTGGCCTTCTAAGAAAAGTGTGGCTCGATGTGCAATTGTACTTAGCCAGGCATGGTCGGGAGGGACTGCGACAATTAACACCAACAAGCTTCATTTTTAAAGTTGATGAAAACGGAGCAGAATATGCTACTCTGTCCTTCAACAAAGTCTCAAAAAAACACCTAGATCCCACAGAAAGCAACAAACAGGCACATCGGGGCTGTATGTATGCCCAGCCATACAACCCATTATGCCCTGTTAGCAGTTTGAAAAAATATCTGCACAAACTACCTCAAGATGCAACGGCGCTATACTGCCACCCTCGCTGTCTACCACAACAGTTTTTCAACTGCAGTGCAACGTGGTATACCCAACAGCCATTGGGTATAAATTTCTTATCAACACTAATGAGCAAAATAAGCAAAGAGGCTCAACTAGTGAAATATATACCAATTACTCGATAAGGTCCACCGCTGTTCAGCTTCTCTCACAAGCTGGCTTCAAAGTAGAGAGGCAATGGCAGTTACAGGCCATCATTGTGAAGCAAGCCTCTGGTCCTATTGGTCTGCCTCTGCGAATGACCGACAACAATGGAGCTCAATATTAGGGCAACAAGACATCAGCAAAAACAAGCAACCAAAGCATGACAGCAAAACTAAAGAAACAAAACCGAGTACTGAAATGAAGAGAAATACAACAGTGCCACCAGCAGGCATGACACCATTGAACAGTGGCACATTCACTTTTAATGGAATGATGAATTTTAATGGAACTATAAACTTTATCAGTCCCAGCAAATGAAGAAATGAACAGACTTGAATGGACAAACAGTTAAAACTGTTGAAATACGTCAATGGACAAACAGTTCAAATTGTTGAAATAGTTAATATAGTTAACCTAAGTTAATTCAAGTTCTCCTGTGTTTCCAACCCATTGAAATACACACTACTTTATAGCGCGTAAGGATTTCAAGCAAAAAATAAATGTTTTTTATGCAGCAAATTAATGTTGTAAGTTTTTTTTTTTCCATTACAACACAATTTTATAAGTGCAATAAGACACTCCTGGTGTGTGCATGGAATAGATTTTACTGCACACAAGGGGCTAAAGGCACTCAGCCAAGGCCTTGTGCCTTATTACACTCCTGGCCATGTGGTAAAATCTATTCCATGCACACCCTGTCATGCCTTAGTGCTTATGTAGGGCAGAGGCTCCTGCAGATCGATCACCTGGTCTCTCTCCCTCTGCCATGTAACTGTACTGCTCTCCAATGGAGAATAGCCTTATCTCTTGGGACATTCAGAGTCTCAATTCCCTGATTAAAGAGAAAAAAGTTTTGCTACACTTAAAAAAAATTAGACCCCAGGTTGCATTCCTCCAAGAAATGAAGCTGTCTACTGCAGAGGCCAGAAAGCTTAAATAGGAATGGGTAGGGCAGGAGCTTCCCAGCGAGGCAATATCTCAGCAAAAGGGGGTTTCAATTCTGTTTCATAAAGATCAGGGATGGTTAGTGCCGCAATCCCAGGGGATAAAAGTGGCAGATGGAAAATGTCCAAGGTGGTAACCCCAGATAGATCCTTAATTCTGCTCAATGTTTATAGAATTATTCAGGACAATCTAGGCTTCTTCCATGACCTTAATCAATAATTAACTGACTTTAACACAAGTTGTTTCCCAGTTCTAACAAGAGGTGACTTTAACTTCACCCTCAACCCTTCAATGGATAGAAACATGGGAAGTACAGAAACTCATTGACAAGCAGTACAGGCAGTTCTCAGATTTATCTCTAAGCACTCCCTGCTGGATGCCTGGCGCACCCTGCATTTGGGAGTGAGAGACAATACTTGTTTCCCTTGACACGCATGACTCCTCCAGGAGTATAGACTTGTGGCTGATGTTGCACTCAATTTATTAACTGGTATCTAAGGCCCAGTCAGACTTTATTGTTATCTCATACCATGCCCCACTAGAAATGAGACTACGATGGGTCCCTGAGGCCCCATGGCTATCCTCCTGGCGTCTGGACATCTTGTTGCTTGAGGATCAGCAGTTAGTTCAGTGGTTAAAAAAAGTGATCCTAGAATACTGACAGACTAATGACAACTGAGAAGTATCAGATGCTACTCTGGGGGAGGTGTTTAAAGTCACCATTCGGGATAGGATTATTGCCTACGCCTCGGATAGGTGTAGAAGGAAGGAAGTGGAAAAAGCCACCTTGGAACAGCAACTAGCTGTACTAGAGTCTGAATTCAAGTCCTACAGCACTGGCGCTCCTCCACCGGCCTTGCTGACTCAGTTAAACAGCACCCAAGTCCAGCTCATTGCCCACCTCACAATGAAGGCCGATCTGGCTTTGAGAAGGTTATGTCACTCATTCTGGGAAGAGGGAGAAAAATCCAGTAAACTCTTTGGCATACAGACTCAAGAGCAAACAGGTGGCAAGAACATTACAGCCTTGAAAGATGAAGCTGGTGCACTGACTTGCTTGCAAGTGAGCAACAATAAAATCATGGCCCAGTTTTACAAGCATCTGCACGGCTCCCCTACACCCCCGAGCATGCCTATAATAATAGAGACATTTTTATCTGCACTTCCCATTCCCCAGAATCCCCCCCCAGGTGGCATCTTCCCTGGATGACCCAATATCAGGGGCTGAGATCAAACAAGCCATTGAGACCATGAACCCACATAAAGCTCCCGGAGGAGATGGCTTCCTTTATTAATTTTCTATCAAGCAGTTGCTGCAGATGTCTCAGGTTATCTCACATGGGTATTCCAGGACTCCGTTCCCAAAAGGGTCTTACCACCTACAATGAAATAGGCAGTGATTACAGTGCTATCTAAGAAAGCTTAGGACCCCTCTACACCCGGCAGCTACTGCCCAATCTCTCTCAACAATGCAGATGTCAAAATCCTAGTTAAGGTCTTGGCAGGGCAACTTGAAAAGACTCCCTGGTTTTATATATCCAGCGTGGGCTGGATTCATCAAGGGTCATTTGGGGTCTGACCACCACAGGATGCTGATCTCTCTGTTACATAGGGCCCAGTCTAGTCTCTCACCACTGGCAGCTCTTGAGGTAAACTTTGAGAAGGTTTCGACTCTGTTGAGTGGCCTTAATTGATGACCTCAATGGGGAAAATGGGTATTGGTGCTGCCTCTAGATCCTTAGCTAGTCTTTTTTATTCTCTCCCTATGGCCACCATTCTCATTAATACACTCAAATAATCTACTTTTGAGTTATAAAAGGGGACAAGACATCAGTGTCCACTTCCCCCTTTTATTTGTCCTTTCCATCGAACCTGTGGCAATTGCCCTTCGAGAGGCAAAGGAAATACCTGACATGCAAGTGGGCAATAAAACCTTTAAACCTTTTTATATGCAGACGACCTCGTCGTTATCATGACCTACACTCCCCATGCCAATTGCTGTATTCTAGCTCTCCTTTCTACCTTCACAGAGGTATCAGGCCTCCTGGCTAATCAGTCTAAGATAGAGGTTCTGCCACTGAAGAAACTTTGTCCGGAGAAGACCTTTACGTTGCAAGGACTTAAATGGGCCCCAGATGGTGTTACCTATTTAGGGGTTAAACTACACCAGGACATCTTGAAACTAATTAATATAAATTTTTCAACTCTGTTGAATTCCCTAAGATTGGACCTAGAGCAATGGAAGGCTCTTTATTTATCCCTTGAGGGGAAAATTTATTCCACAAATCTAATGATTGCCCCTCGGTTGCTGTACCTCCTGGAACATCTTCCAGTCCAGATCCCCTAGAAATGGTTTCAAAAAATTGATGCCCTGCTGGGTCATTTCTTATGGTAAGGAAGCCACCCACTCCCCCATTTCAGCAGGCAAAAGCTACATCAGAATTGGAGCAGAGGAAGATGGGGATTACCATGGTTTCAGAGGTGCCACATGACTTTCCTAATGGCTCAGATGGTCCAAAGGTTTACACCCCTTCAAGCTTCATCCCCAACCTGGATGCAGCTGGGACCCATACTTATTGGGTCCCCCACTCCTGCAGTCTTACTATACTTTGCCAACTGTACCCCTCACTCTCTTCCACCTCCCATAGCACTGTCTGTGCAATACTGGCAAAAGGCCTGAAAAAATGATATCACATCACAACAGCGATGGGAATACAGTGAAGACCATCACAGCATCATTTACGGCAGTTCACTGTGACAGTCTGCTGGGTTCCTGACACTGTTTCCTCAGGGGTATTCGCCCCCTCCCCAAACCAACTCCAACTTGGAGTTGGTTATTTAAATTCTGGGGGTGTTTGGGGGCAGAGCCCCCCACATGGGGGTGTGGGGGCAAAGCCCTCCACAGAAAACACCAGTTCCCACAGGGATGGCACAATACCAATTGGCAGTGTTGTGCCATCACTGTGCTGATGGTCAGCAAATTCTATGTCACCATGGCATGGTGGAACCCAAAAAAAATCTAAAATCTGTGTGCCATACCTACCCATTGGGCAGTCACTCCCTAGTTTATTATTTAGTTATTTAGTTTTTGTTTACCAGGTAAGTGCACTAGACAAATTCTACCTATTTTAAGGCATGACACAGGGAAGGGAGACACAGATGAATGCCAACTGATTTTGAACCAGGTTAAGCTATTGGTGGTATTTTTAGTGAATGGGGGGAAATTTGATCAGGGCACAGGGGAAATTCCCCTACTGCATTGCTGTCAGTAGGGGAAACTGCTGACGTCAGTCTGCAGAATGGCAGACCATGCATAGCCTCTCACGGAGAAGGATGGTCTTTTGAGTGCTGATGGATTCAGTAAGAATATTGCTGTTTTTTCTGAAGATTCCCTGCCTTTACGGGAAGAAGTTAAGTCTAACAATGCTTCATCTTCAATAATGAGTGATATACAGGAGATTACTGGCGTTGCTCCAGTATCGGAGATTACATTGAAAAATGCTTGTGGTACTACAGTGCAGGAGTTTGGTACTGTTCGTTCAGGAATTACTTGTGTTGAGTCTCCGAAGGAAAGCTCAGAGTTGGCTGGGGCCAATTATACTGACTCAGAGGTTGCAGCTGGGAAACGTCATTGTGAGGAAGCAGCTTCTTTACCACAATCAACCTACTCAACGTCACGAACAATGCGACAGCAGTTTGGACTATCGCTTGATGAAGAGGACTTTCTGAATAATGACTGGTCAGCTGATAAAGCACTTAGCGAGTCTGGGTGGAAGTGCACAGATTCAGGACAGTGGACTTCGGACTTATCTTGGGGCAAAGATTCATTTGGATGTACGGCCGCAACAATGCATGCCACCAAAGATAAAAACATGAGCTCAGGTAATGACTCTTTGTTTTCTGCAAGGGCCCAACCTATTAATACTGTGCAAGTTGTAGGGGATCTGGCGGCAGCCTTGTCTAGGCCGAGCACATCCAGGGAGGGAGAACAGGGCTTTAGGTAGGGGCAGGCAGGTTCTAAGCAATCTGAGCCTGGAGATAATAATGCACAGCAGTCTAGGCAGGTACCTATGTCAGAATTGTTTAAAAACAAATTAGAACAGGCTCCAAGGTGGAATGCAGTCAGACTACAATATAAGGGGGGGTGGGGTCTGTTGGAACATCCTGATAGGTATTATGTTTCAAAACAACTTTTAAAGGGTTCAATGCATTTTTTTCCTTCTGACATCTATGCCTTGATTCATGTTTCTGGTGAAGACTCTTTCGATATAAGCTTTAAGAATAATGCTAATTTAGAGAAGTTTTGGGAAAAGTATTCTACTTTAAAATCCACTCCTTTATGGACTCCCTTTTATGCAATCCCTCTTACACATCCCCAGATTCGATACAATAATGTTATGTTCCGAAATGAGGGTGTAAATGTTAGTGACATTTACCACTGGCTTCAGAACCGGTGTGATATTTTAGGCCCCCCTGAATCTATTCTTGACATGGAAAGGATATGGACTGGTGAGTGGAAATTCAAGGTGAAACTTTTTCTGGTGAATTCTGACATTATTCATTTACCTAACAGTTTCTTTTTAGGAAAGGATAGGGGGGTCTGTTTCAATGGAGGGCATCCTCGAGCCTGTTATAAATGTGGGGCAAAAACCCATATTAGTAGTGCTTGTGATATGTTAAAATGTTCATTGTGTGGGGGGTATGGGCATTCAATGGATTTATGTGATAATATTTCCAATGTAACCTTTGTGATGACAAAGGTCATGCATTCTTTCAATGCCCGTGGGCAAAACAGAATCACTCTGAAGGCTGGGATCAGGATGACTTGCTAAACAGAGCCCAAGAAAAAAGGAGGGACTCCACTTGTAGTTCTCCTACTGACATGCAAGGGGAAGGTACGGAGCAAAGAGTCTCCTCAGGTGTAGCTGGGCCTTCAGTGGTTGGGGATGCAAACAAACCTACCTCTAGGCCACAACACACTGGTGAAGGTTCTATAGACACTTTCTCCAACAATAAAATGCATTCTGCCACTGCAAAACAGTTTATAACTAAGTCTATGCCACCACCTTTTGAGACTGTAAAAGGTAGAAGATTTACTATGGCTTCTCTTAGACAAACAGTTGTAGGCCCAATATCTATGGAAAATATTTTTGCACCTTTACAGGATGATGTAGGGGATTCTGACTTAGAATCAGACACTTCTCATAAGTCAGAATTGGCTACTGAAGATGAGGACAGTAAGGCTACCGAGCTGGCAAAGGAAAAAAAAGGGAAGAAAGGGAAAAAGAGAAAAGCGAGCCTTAGTCAAAAAGGAGGGTCTTAACCTAATTGAATACTTACGGCTACTTTACAACTAGCTTCATATAATGTATGTAGTCTCAAGGTCTACAAAAACAAATTTCTATATTAGCCTATTTGAATCTTCTTAAACTGGATTTTTTTTTTACAGGAAACCAGAGTATCATCTATTTTTGAGCTAGATCAGTTAAGGAAACATTGAATTTGGGGTCCTTCTTATTGGACATTTGGTCTGGATACTGCTGATGGGAAAGGGATTTTGTTTAAAAATACTAACTTTAGAATTACCAAATTAGTTGATGTGAGGCCTGGGCAAGCTTTAGTTTTAGATTGTTCTTTAGGTGATTTTTCTTTTTGTTTATTAACCTATATGCTCCACAAACAAAGTTAGCAAGAATTGAACTATGTAAGGTATTAAAACCCTTTCTTTATACTAGACGGCATGTCATATGGGGTGGGGACTTCAACTGCGATATCGACATAAAATACTCTGGGGTTTCTACAAAAAAAAATGGATTGCAATTCGCATGCTTTACAACAAATTATCAGGGATGCAGGCCTATCAGATGCATACAGAAGTTTACATTCTCATTATGGGGTGACTTATGATAGGCATATATATGCTACACGTATAGATATGGTTTTTGTGTCCAAATATATTAAGTCAATATCTAGCAAGGTTAAACCTACAGAATTCTCAATTCATCAAATTGTATTATGTGATTTTTGTTTATCTGATATTCCAACTAGAATGTTATCCACCATACAGAGGTGGAGATTAAATACATCCTTTTTAGATTTGCCAGATTATTACCATAATTTAGAAGTATTCTTTGCAGCCAAACATTCTACTATATGTATGTTTGATAATATTTATGATTGGTGGTTAAATACTAAAATAGAATTGAAGGATTTATTCATCAGTTGGGGAAAGCACAGAGTTAATTCCCATTATTTAAAGTATTTAAATTATAGAAATCAGCTGTATAAACATATGTCTTTTCCACCAAGTGACCATACAAAATTTAAATCACAAATTTCTGAGATAAAACGGCAGATGAAAATTTACCAATATGATAGGGCTAAATCTTTAGAAATGGAGTTTAGATTTGGAACACAAAAATATCCTGTTTCTGACCCTTATAAAGCTTGTAAAGCACGAATAGATAAAACTGTAATGTCTAGCCTATGTAAACCTGATGGAAGAATAGTGGATACAGATGCAGAAATGTTGCAGGTAGTGCAGCAATATGTTTTAGAGACATTTGCTGACACCAGAAGCCCTGATACAGATAATTTGCCAAATAAGGTTTTGGCACCATTACCTCAGGTGGAAGAGTCTATGACACATCTTTTAACACAACCTGTTTCTTCACAAGAAGTTGAGGAGGTTATCAGACAATTAAATCTAGGTACTTCTCCTGGGTTAGATGGTATTCCCAATGATTTTTTATAAAAGATGTGTTTCATATATGGGTTATTTCTTACCTTTGGTATTTAACTAAAGGAGACCCACAGGAGGGTGGCAGGGGACCCCGCAGAGGAAGGAAACAACTCCTGGTGGGGGACTCCATTGTTAGGAAGGTAGAACTGGGGGAGGAAGGAGAGAGGTAGGTAAGGTGCCTGCCTGGCGCCATGGCTTGGAGGGACAGGGAGAAAATCCTCAGGATTGCCAGAGCAGCTGCACAGGGGAGGGAGCTAGATGTCATTGTCCACCTAGGGACAAATGACCTGGCTATGAAAGGGATTAGAGAAGTGCAGGCAGAGTTTGTGGAATTGGGAGGGCCTTAGACAAGTAGCACGCACGGTGACCTTCTCGGAGGTGCTGCCCATCTATGGCATAGGAGGCTGGGGTGTTCCACCATGGGATTAAATCAGTGGTTGAAAAACTGGTGTGGAGCTCAGGGATTTGGCTTCATTGGGGACTGGGGTTCCACCTGGAGTGATGCAAGCCTATACTGGCATGATGGGCTACATCTGTCCAGGAGGGGAACCAGGATCCTAGGTGATAGATTTAAATGCTCCATTTGCAAGCATTTAAACTAGCCAAAGGGGAAGGCACTGGAAAGGAGCAGGGAAATCCTAGCCCCTCCCCAAAAAATCACGGTAGTAAGTGCAGCGAACACCAACATAGAGGTGTCGATAGGGAGAAGGGCAGGGGTAAATGGAGAAAGTGACAAAGGCAAGAAGGACAGAGATGGGGGCAAAAAGGAGTAAGGCCATCAGGAAATGGAGGGTAATGAGTACCAATGCCCATAGTCTGGGCAACAAGCTCCCTGAGCTGATGGCCTTGATGGAAGAGGGATGCCTGGATATCGTAGCAGTCACAGAAACATGGTACACAGAGAACCATGACTGGGATGTTAACATACCAGGGTACATAACCTACAGGAGAGACAGGCAGGGGAGAAGAGGTGGAGGAGTAGCTCTCTATGTAAAGGAAGGGATAAAAGCAACTGAACAAAAGAGTGAACAGGGAGGAGAGGAGGCACTGTGGGTCACCTTGGAGACATGAAAAGGGCACTACAATCTGCACAGGGGTTGTGTACAGACCCCCATGTCAGGTGGAGGGAATGGACAAGGATATGATAGAAGGCATTCTTAGAATAGCAGAGAAAGGGGAGATACTGTTGATGGGAGACCTGAATATTCCAGATGTTAACTGGAGCACATTTGCTGCAGCCACATCCAAGAGCAGGGCCATTCTTGATGCCCTACAGGTGGCAGGCCTCAGACAGCTAGTTTCAGAACCCACTCGTGAGAGAGCAATCTTAGACCTCGTGCTCTCAAGCGGGGCAGGTGAGAGGATCTCAGATCTAGAAGTGGGTTGCCATCTGGAACAAGTGACCATCAAACAGTATGGTTCATGTTAAACTCAGCTACAGAGTCAAGCCATACAAAGTGAGGGTACTGGACTTTAGGAGGGCTGACTTTGGCAAGATGGGAGAGTGCCTCAGAAAAGCACTAGCAAACAGACTAGAAGGAGGTGTGGAGCAACAATGGGGAATCATCAAAACTGCTATCACAGAGGCAACGAGCCTTTGTGTGAAGCAAATAAACAAATCAAAATGAAAGAAAAAGCCACTATGGTTCTCAAAAGAGGTGGCTCTGAAAGTCAGGAAGAAAAAGATAGCATTCCGAAAGTATAAGGAAACACAGAAGGAGCAGGACAGACAGCTGTACCAGTTAAGGCAGAAGGAAGCAGGGAGGGAAGTCAGAATAGTAAAGGCCCAAACTGAGGAAAAGATAGCCAACTCAGTAAAGAAGGGGATAAAACTTTTATGGGTACATCAGCAGCGTAGAAGACAAAGGAGGGATAGTGAGGCTGAATAGAATGAATGGTGGGTGGGCAGGGGACAGTGAAAAAGCAGGGATACTGAATGAATATTTCTGCTCAGTATTCACAAAGAGGAGGGAAGTGCCTAATCCAATTAACAGAAGCACTCTTGATAGGGGGGTCAATCCCAGTCCTTTCACAGAAGAAAGGGTTCTGCAAGAACTCCTAAAACTGAAGGTGGACAAAGCAATGGGTCCTGATGGAATCCACCCCAGAATTCTAAAAGAATTAAGGGAGGAACTAGTGAAACCACTGGCTACTCTTTTTAATAAATCATGGGAGGATGGTGTGGTACCGAGAGGACTGGAAGGCGGATGTGATTCTCCTTCACAAAGTGGGACCAAGACAGGGCAGGAAACTACAGACCTGTCAATCTGACCTCTGTGGTAGGGAAAGTGATGGAGTCACTTCTGAAGGAAGAACAGTTGAGTACTAGAGGCCAGTGGGGCACAGGACGCAAGGCAGCATGGGTTCTGGCGGGAAGGTCATGTCAGATGAATCTAATAGATTTCTTTGACTGGGTGACCAAAGTAGTAGACCAGGGAGGGGCTGTGGACATGGCCTACCTAGACTTTAGCAAGGCATTTGACACAGTCCCACACAAAAGATTAATAGTCAAATTAACCAGCCTGGGAGTGGGTCCCAGGGTGGTAGCCTGAGTAAAACATTGGCTGCACAACAGGACACAGAAGGTAATTGTAAATGGAGTCCACTCTGAAGAAAGAGGGGTTACTAGTGGGGTACCGCAGGGTTCAATATTGGGCCCAGTCCTTTTTAATGTCTTCATCAGTGACATTGCAGAGGGACTGGAAGGAAAAGTATGCCTTTTTGCAGATGACACAAAGATCTGCAACAGGACTGATACACAAGGAGGCTTGGAAAGGATGAAAAGGGACTTGGCAAGGTTGGAGGAATGATCAGAAGTATGGCAGCTAGGATTCAATGCAAAGAATCAAAATAATGGACCTGGGAAACAAGAACCCAGGGGAAGAATACACAATGGGTGGGGAGGTAGTAACAACAACAAAAAAGGAAAGGGACCTGGGGGTAATCATATCAGATGACCTTAAGGGTAGCAAGCAATGTGAGAAGGCAGTAGGGAGGGCTGGGGGTATACTGGGATGTATAGGGAGAGGCATCAGCTGCAGAAAACAGGAAGTTGTTATCCCTCCATACAGACAGTTAGTGAGACCCCATCTGGAGTACTGCGTCCAGTTCTGGAGACCCCATCTCCGCAAGGACATAGACAGGATAGAGGCAGTCCAGAGGAGGGCAACTAAAATGGTGCAGAGTCTGCAAGAGAAGCCGTATGAGGAGATACTAAAGGAGCTTAATATGTATACCCTTGAGGAAAGAAGGGAGAGGGGGGACATGATAGAAACTTTTAAGTACCTCAGTGGAATCAACAAAGTCCAAGAGGGTAGCATCTTTCAGAAAAAGAGACGTGCAAGAACAAGGGGACACAATTTAAAGATAGAAGGTGGGGCGGTTCAGGGGCAATGTGAGGAAGTATTATTTCACAGAGAGGGTAGTGGATGCATGGAACAGCCTTCCTGAGGAGGTTGTGAGGTCTAAAATTGTGGAAGAATTCAAGAATGCATGGGACAGACATAAGGCAATTCTTGTGGGGGGGTAGGAAGAAATAGGCTGTTGATTAACTAGGATCTGTGGCCTATCCTGTAGGTAGGGAAATGGGCAGACTAGATGGACCAAGCGGTCCTTATCTGCTGTCAAAGTCTATGTTTCTATGTTTCTATAACTACATGTTGACTTCCACTTCACCTTTCAAAGAATTGAATACTTCTCTTTTGAGTTATATCTATAAAAAAGGGGATAAGAAGTTATTATTTAATTGGAGACCTATTAGTCTCATTGATGGTGATTATAAAATGTTAGCCAAAATTTTGCATAATAGCCTGGTACAGGTAGCTGATTCATTAATTCATCCAGCTCAGACCTGTGCTATTCCCTATAGGAAAATTCAGTATAACTTATACCTTTTAAGGGAACTTTTTGAGGCTAGTAAAATAAGGAATTGTTCAGGTTTAGTGGTAGCTTTAGACCAGGCTACAACCTTTGATAAGGTTAGGCATCAGTATCTTTTTCATATACTGTTACAATATGGTATACCTAAACAGTTTGTGCAGTGGGTTACTCTTCTTTATAACCAGGCTGCTATAATCCCGATAGTCAATGGTCTTTTCAGAACAGAAATCAGACTTGGTAGAGGGGTTCGGCAAGGCTGCTCTTTAAGCCTCCTGCTCTATGCTTTTGTGTTAGATCCAGTTATTCGGCAAATTCACTGGGATCAGCATATAACTGGTCTTTTGCCTGTGCCTCTGTTAGAAACTGAAAAAGTTACAGCATATGCTGATGATGTGACTTTATTAATGAAGGATGTTATTTCATTTAAAAAGGCACTGGAAGTTTTTCATTATTTTGGGCAATTTTCTGGTGCACAGCTTAATATGGAGAAGAGTTTTGGTTTTTCTTTACATCCAACACAGACTAGTAATACAGATTTTAGGGGAATTTCATTTTCTGCTTCCCCCCCAGAAAATTTTAGGTATCTGGTTTGCGCATGGAGATATGGCAACTTATAATTGGGAACGGCAGTTGGTTCTGGGTGAAAGTAAAATTAATTTATGGAAGCAATCGAAATTCGGGAAAAAAAAGTATCATGATCATTAAAAAATTTTTATTACCGGTTTTTCTTTATTTAAGTTACCTCTATCCACCACCAGTTAACTTAGAGACAAAATTGTATAGTTTATTTTTTCAAATGGTGTGGGGAAATAGGCTGAATTCTTTGGATGCAAATCCAGGATTCCAAGAATAGGATTCTTAGAATAGGAGTGGTGTACAGGCCACCATCTCAGATGGAGGAGTTAGACAGGGAACTAGCGGGCCAGATTAGCAGGACCTGCAAGAAGGGTAGTGTGGTGATTGTGGGGGGCTTCAACATGCCAGGAGTGGACTGGAGTACCCCAACAACCAGGAACAGAAGGGAGCAGGTACTGCTGGATGCCTTCCAGGACAGCTTCCTGCTGCAAATGGTCAGTGAACCAACCAGGTTAGGGAATACCCTTGACCTTGTGCTGGCAAATGGGGACTTTGTGAGAGTACTGATTTGCTAAAATGGAACTGGAAGAACGAATTAAAGGATGCCTCACTTTTGGTAATGTGGGACAAATTACAAAAAAAAACTGCAGGGCCTAGTTAAGTCTCATGTTCCATCTTCAAATAAATATGATTCAGTAAATAAACCTCTCCCTGTATGGATGACAGCAAAAATTAAAAAATAAATAAAGAAAAAAAACAGAATGTTTAGAACAGCTAAATTAAGTGGGGATGAGGGTAGTTGGCCGAAATATAAAGAATGTTTAAGGGTCATAAAAAAACACATCGAACAAGCAAAAAAGAATTATGAATATAGACTGGCTACCAGGGTAAAGGATAATTATAAATCATTTTATTCATACATTAACAATAAAAAGGGTAATATAAAGAACATAGGCCCCTTAAGAAAGCAAGATGGAACTGTTATAATGGATAACCAGTTAATGGCCGAACACTACAATAACTACTTTGCTTCAGTTTTTAATCACCCTACAATTACTATACCCCATAACAGTACGGCATCTTGGAAGCCAATTATTACCCTAACGGAATGCGATGTACAAAAAAGACTAACGTCACTAAACCAGAACAAAGCCCAAGGTCCCAATGAATTGCACCCTAGGGTATTAAAGGAATTGGCAGACCAACTGGCAGGTCCTTTCACTTGCCTCTTTCAACAATCCATAAGAGAGGGTGATGTACCAGAAGCATGGAAATAGGCAGTGGTTGTCCCTATACATCAAAAGGGTTCTACACAGAATGTGGAAAATTACAGGCCAATTAGCCTGACTTTGGTTTTGGGTAAAGTACTGGAGGGTATTATTAAAGATTACATTATGGACTTTCAACAGCAAACTGGAAAAACAGATAATACACAGCATGGCTTCGTAAAGGGCAGATCACGTCAGACGAATCTCCTTGAATTTTATGGTAAAGTAAATACGGCCTTGACGATGGGAGTTCTGTGGATGTGATTTTCCTGGACTTCACCAAGGCCATTGATAAAGTGCCACATGACAAACTGATTGATGCACTTAGTAAAATGGGGGTACATTCTGACATTGTTCACTGGATTAGGTCATGGCATATGAGAAGACAGCAGAGGGTTTGCGTAAAGGGAGAATATTCAGGATGGACAGATGTGACCAGTGGCATCCCACAGGGCTCCGTATTGGGGCCCTGTCTGTTTAACATTTATATCGGGTCTATGCATTCTGCACCGGAGGTATGGCTATCAAAATTTGCCGATGGTACCAGAGTGGGTAAGGTGATAAATGGTATAGAAGATGCTAATATACTCCAGACCACCCTAAACAACTTGGAAAAATGGGCACAAAACCAAGGGTCAACTTTCAATGTAACGAAATGTACAGTTATGCATATTGGCAAGAATAATATAAATTTTCAGTACAGGTTGGGAAATGAATTATTAAGGGTTGTCACTGAAGAAAGTGACCTGGGAGTTAAAATATGTAATAACTTAAGCTTCAGGCCACATTAAATAATCAAGTAATAAAAAAGGCTAGCAACATACAATATTGCATAAATAAACATATAAAGAGCAATAATAAAGAAGTTCTCTTACCACTTTACACATCTTTGGTGCACCCTCATATGGAATACTGTGCCCAGTTTTGGGCACCAGGGAGAAAGGGTGATATAAGATCTTTGGAGAAGGTACAAAGGAGAGCCACAAAGAGGATAGCTGGGGTCCAGGGGCAGGAGTATGAACAGAGACTGACAGCTTTGGGCCTGTATACCTTGAAGTATCGAAGAATGCGTGGCGACCTATGTTTAATATATAGGGCACTAAATGACCCCACACTTTGGGAACAGCTAAATCTTGTATTAAGGTATCAACCATATGGTACCAGTGCTCATCCACTGCAGATTAAATTAGATAGGTTTAAAACACTCAGAAGAAAGTACTGGTTAATGGTGAGAGTGGTTAAGATCTGGAATAGGCTTCCAATTGAAATAATAGTTAGCAGAACAATGGAATCCTTTAAGAAGCAAATTGATCAATATATGATCAAAAATAATATTCTTGGATATACATAAAATAGATGGCGAGTATATGGACTATAGTCTTTATAAACTCTGAAAACCTATGAAACCTATGAGAACTTATACTGGAGGAACCGCTGTCAGGGAGTGACCACCACTCAGTATGGCTCACATTGGATATGGGCAAGGAAGGAGTGGAATCTGGCACAAGAGTGCTGGACTTCAGGAGGGCCAACTTTGGGAGGATGGGGGAAGTGGTAAAAGGGCACCTGGCCAGAATTCAATCTAGTATGGACACTAACCAGAGGTGGGAGCTCATAAAGCTGGGGATAGTGGAGGCAACCAAACCTGCTGCAAAGCCCAGAGCAAGAAGGCTAGGGCTAAGAAACTGAGCTGGTTGAGCAAGGAGGTCATGGAAAGGTAAGGAAGAAAAGCAGCCTTTAGGAAGTACAAGAAAACAGGGATGGGGAGGACAGGAGGTACTTGACAGAATCAAAGGAGGTGACAAGGGCAGTAAGGGAGCCAAAGCATCTACGGAACTCAGGCTGGCACAAGGCATTAAGAAGGGGAGAATGACTCTTTAAGTACATCAGGAGAAAAGGAGCTGTAAGGACCACGTAGTAAGGATTAGGAAGGAGGGGTTTGGGTGGAAGCAGGGTGCGATAAGGCAGAAGCACTAAATGAGTACTTCTGCTCAGTATTTACTAAAGAGAAGAGGGGGGTGACACCCAAGGTGGGAGAAATGGCAGAAACGGGGGGTGGGAAGGGGTGACAGATGGGGAAATCATGGAGGGCAGAGTTTGAGAGGGTTTGAAGGCACTGAGGGTGGACAAGGCACCAGGCCCAGATGGCATCCACCCCAGGGTACTAAAGATGTTGGCAGAGGTCCTTGCAGGACCTTTGGCAGATCTATTTAATGCCTCACTACATTCAGGGTGTGTACCTCAGGACTGGAGGATGGCTCATGTGGTGCCCCTCCACAAGAGTGGCCCCAAGGATGAACCGAGAAACTACAGACCAGTGAGCCTCACATCCATCGTGGGTAAGCTAATGGAGACTATCCTGAAGGAGAGGCTGGTGGCCCTCCTAGAAGCAAAGGACTACAGGACAGCAGACAGCATGGCTTCATACGTGGAAGATCCTGCCAAACCAACCTGGTGGAGTTCTATGACTGGGTAACTAGGCAACTGGACAGGGGCCATGCAGAGGATGTCCTGTATCTGGACTTCAGTAAGGCATTTAACTCTGTACCGCATGGAAGGCTGGGAAGGTAGTTAGTAGGCACAGCGGCAGGTGCAAAGCTGGTGAGATGGGTAGGAAACTGGCTTCAGGGAAGGCAACAGAGGGTGGTGGTGGGTGGGGAGCTCTCACACCCAAGGGCAGTGACGAGCGGTGTTCCACAGGGCTCGGTGTTGGGACCAGTGTTGTTTGGGATATTCATTGCAGACATATCATGGGACATCAAGAGCAAGATCAGTCTGTTTGCTGATGATACCAAGGTAGGCACACTGGTGGATGACCTAGTGGGATGGCAGGGGTTGCAGGATGATCTGGCAAAGCTTGAAACCTGGTCAGACACCTGGAAACTGGGGTTTAATGCCAAAAGTGCAAGGTGCTGCATTTTGGGATGAAGAACCCAAGGAGGAGTTACCAGCTGGGGGAGTGCAGCTAGCCCAGACAGAGGAGGAGAAGGATCTGGGTGTGCTCATTACAGGGTCAATGAACAATTCGGCACAATGTAGGAAGGCAGCTGCAAAGGCCAACAAAATGCTGGGTTGTATTGCAAGGGGTATATCCTCAAGGAGGGAGGAGGTGATTCTGCCACTGTATAGGTCATTAGTTAGACCACACCTAGAGTACTGTGTGCATTACTGGTGCCCATATCTGAAGAGGGACATTAAGTTACTGGAGGGGGTGCAGCGCAGGGTGACAAAGATGATCAAGGGGTTGGGGGACTTATCACATGAGAGGAGGTTGACGGAGTTGAACATGTACTCACTGAAGGAGAGGAGGGACAGGGGTGACATGATTGAAACCTTTAAATACATGAAAGGAATAAACAAGATTGGTACAGAGGGGCTGTTCAAAGTAAGGGAGGGGAGGGACACCAGGGGCCATGATATGAGACTGGAGGAGGAAGGTTCAGGAGGAGATGAGGAGACACTTTTTACAGAGAGGTGGTGGCTGGGTGGAATCGTTACCTGCAGAAGTGGTATCCAGTAGAACAGTGGACTGCTTCAAAAGGGGATGGGACAGGACAAGGGGGAGGGTTAATGAAGGGGAAGGGTGGAAGGGAGGGGCAGCTGCAGAATAAGGGGTGCTAGCTGCACATTCGAGCAGACTTGATAGACCTCTAGGCCTTTATCTGCTGGCAAATTTTGTATGTTCATATGTTCGTAATCCTGTCAAGAGGGACATTACATATCTTCCCATTAAACAAGGGGGGTTACATATGGTGAATCCTTTGGTTTTTTATCACTCAATTTTTTTATTTTCTTCTTTTAATTATCTATGGAGTTTGGCCACTATGACATGGCAAAGGTGGGTACAGTTTCTATGGAAACCATATTTTCAGAAATGGACTTTACTGCCTCCTAAGATTTTGGCTTCAGATAGTCTTCCAAGTTATGGGATTTCCTCTTTAAAGAAATTACAACAATGGAAAGTGTTGTTTCAAAAATTACTTTCATTAGATAGAAAAACCTTTTATGCTTATATAGTATATGAAGTACAGCAAGTATAATTTATTTTCCCAGAATGTCTTTCAACCAGAATGACTTTTGCCTTGCATAAATTAACATACTTTAGATTACCAGTACAGATATGGGATATTGTGTGGATTTCTGCTCAAGGGAGATTAGGAGTTAGAGGGAATCTTAAATATAAACCGCAGTCTGACAGCTATTTCCGTAAGCCCACACGTATTAATATAGAGGAAAGTCAGTTACATTTTTTCCTAGAATGTGCCGATAGTACATTATTTTGGAGTGAGGCAGCTATTAAATGGAATATGCCTTTTTTGACTTTGCTTTCATATAATACCTTAATTTTAGGAGATTATACAGGGGTTTGGAAAAAATTTCATAAAAGTACTTTGCATGTTTTCTTTGCATATATTCAATACTTTTTGTGGCAAGCCAGATGTCAATATGTATTACAACAGCAGCAAGTTATGCATTCTATCATTATTTCACAAATTGAGGCGGGGATGTTACAAGTTAAAGAAAAAGATTCTCATAAATTTTCTGCAGAAAAACTGGTTCAGTTTTGGAGATATTTTCCATTTTGAATGTCTTTATATATAATTTACTGTGTTGAACATTTTTCTTTTCTATATATATTTGATGTTACTATTTATATGAGTGATTGTTTTGATGAAATTTCAGTTTTCCTGTGATGTTATGTTTATTTTGCTTAACAAACTTCCCCTACTCTGTGGTAGGGGACACTGGTAAGCTATGGATGTGGATGTGGAAATTGCACAGTTGACTGGTAGACCTACAGGGGAGCAGATCTCCCTCCCTGTAGGTTTAGCATAGGAGATAGCTTTGGATAATGTGAGATTTACTGAAGATAGCAATGATATGGATGTGAACGAAGCGGTGCAATAGAATGTGGTATCTGAGGATCTGATAGCAGCTGGGCTACAACATGAAATCAAGTTTATGCAGGCATTAAGTCAAGAGGGGAAGGAAACATATTCAATTCAGTGCTTTACAGTAACTGGTAATTGCTATTTTTCTTTTAAACTTAGAATGTGGGCTTTTAGTGACACTGTAATTTCTTTGCTGTCTTTACTTAGAATTGTTTTTGGGCTGTTGAAAATTTAAAACATAGTGGTGGTGTATTTCTTTGCTGTCTTTAATTGCTGCAAATTTAGTCTTGGCTTGTCTGACTTGCCCTGTAGTTTGGGTGAAGGGTGTTAATTGTCTGGCCTCTGACCTCAACTATGTGATAACTGGAGGTGGGGCTTAGTCACAGTTGAGGTAGCAAGTGAGTTTTCTTTTCTCAGAAGGAGCCAGAAGGGGAAGGAAACCTATTCAGTTCAGTGCTTTACAGTAACAGGTAATTGCTATTTTTCTTTTAAACTTAGGTTGTGCGCTTTTAGTGACACTGTAATTTCTTTGCTGTCTTTACTTACAATTGTTTTTGGGCTGTTGAAAATTTAAAACGTAGTGGTGGTGTATTTCTTTGCTGTATTTAATTGCTGCAAATTTTTGCCACCCTCCCTCCCCTTCCCCCAACTCTTAATTATATGCCCTGTTAAATCTGATTGACAGGAGCTAAACACAGAGGATAGTAAGGGGTGTGGAGTAGGAGGGGCATAAGGACGAAGAAGCCCACCCTCAGCACGACAAGTGTTTTGACTCATTTATTTATTTATTGGTTTATTTTCTTTTTTTAAAAAGAAAAGTATCTGAGGATCAGTGGCAGGATTTTTAGGAAAGTAAATTAATAAAAAGGGAACTAGAAGAGCTTCAGTAACAGAAAAGTAGTGGAACTGCAGTATAATGAAGGGAGTGGTGCAATGCAGTGGCTGTGGGGCAGCCATATTCAAGGCAGACCTTCTGGACACTGAGGTGCTGCCCTGTCTGCATGCATCTCTCTGGACTGTGGGATGAGGTAACCAGACTTAGAGTGGAAGTAAACTGGGTCAGGAGTACCATCACCCCTATCCAGAGACCACCCAGTCCAATGCAACTGCCTCAAAGGATACCAAGAACAAGGAGCACTTGGATGACAGTGGGCTCAGGGAGGGTTAGAGCGGTCAGACAGAGGCACATCCCAGATCCTATTCCACTTAAGAACTCATTTGCCACACTGGCAAATGGGGACAACCAAATAGAAGTACCCAGAGAAGTGGAAGGAAAGGATGTGGAGGTTAGCCAAGGAGGTAACCTCAGCGGGGAGAGCAGTGGACCCCAGAGGAGGAGGAAGAAAATCCTGGTGGGGGACTCCATCATAAGAGGGGTCCAGCTAGGAACAGAGGATGGGGAGGACAGGGAGGTGAGGTGCCTACCAGGTGCCACGGCATGGAGGGATGGAAGGAAGATCCTGGGGATCACTGGGAAGGCAAGACAGGAGGGTGAGCTGGATGTCATTATCCACCTAGGTACTAATGACCTGGTAAATGGGGCGCCAAAGGAAGTTCAGGAAGAGTTTAGGAAATTGGGGAGGGTCTCAGTAGTAGCTACTTCTGTCACTTCTCCAAGTACTACCTGCAGGAGGCAGGGAGGCATAGGGGTGCATACACCAGGAACTTTAACTCATGGTTGAAGAACTGGTGCTGTGAGAAGGGTTTGGATTCATTGGTGACTGGGGACCCACCTGGAGGGATGGAGGTTTGTTCAAGCCTGACGGCCTGCATCCATCCTGGGGGAATCCAAGCACTCAATGATAAGTTTAAATGCTACATTGACAAGCATTTAAACTAGCAAAGGGGAGTGGCAGGCCAGCAAGGAGAGTACTTACTTGCTCACCCCCCACAGCTAGCAGTGGAACCAGTGAACCGGAGGAGTGGTTATCTCTACAAAGCAGTGTGCAAAAGATGGAGATTAGCGCCCAAGAGGTGGATCAGCAGAAAAGGGGCAAAATTCAGCAGAAAGGCAGACAGCAAGGAGAACCAGGGATAAAGAACAACCAAGGAAGGGGCTGGAGTAGAACAGTGACACAGTCTAGGGAGGTCAAATCATGGAAAGCCATGTGTGCCAATGCCAGGAGCCTTAGCAACAAGATGGAAGATCTGGAGGCTGTCATGGTGCAGTCAGACCTGGACATTGTGGCCATCACTGAAACCTGGTGTAATGATAACCACGACTGGGAGAAGGCCATACTTGGCTACAACATATTCAGAAGAGACAGGGCAGGTACAAAGGGAGGAGGAGTGGCACTGTATGTGAAAAATTACATAAGGGCCACAGAGATCCAGGAGGAACAAAATGGGAGAGAGATACTGTGGGTTAAGCTGGAAAGGAAAATGAGGCCAGCCATCCGCACAGGTGTGGTCTATAGACCACCAGCCCAGGAGGAAGAAACAGATAGGGAGCTGATGCTAGCCATCCAAAGGATGGCAGATAAGGGGGAGGTAGTACTGGTTGGAGACTTAAGTATTCCAGACGTGGACTGGAGCATCCCAGCAGCAGCATCAACTAGGAGCAGATTTATCCTGGACTCCCTTCAGGGTGCCTTCCTCAAGCAACTGGTCATGGAACCAACTCGACAGAAGGCAATACTGGACCTTGTGCTCACAAACAGGGACAGCGTGATGGGGGTAACAGTGGGGGCGCACCTGGGGAACAGTGACCACCAGTCATTGTGGTTTGAAATCACAGAAAGAGCAGAACCAAACCACACAAAAACACGTATCCTGGATTTTAGGGGGGCAGACTTTGGGAAAATGTGGAGATACTTGAAAGAGGCATTAAGGGGAATGGGGCAAGAATCAGGGGTTGAGGAACAGTGGGCAGTATTTAAAATGGGGATTACAAGAGCAACAGAATTATGCATTAAGCAGGTTAGCAAGAGGAAAATGAAGAGGATACCATTATGGTTTTCCAAAGAGGTAACAAAGAAAGTGAAAGTGAAAAAGATTTCATTCAGGCAGTACAAAAAGACACAGACAGAAGGGGATAGGGAGAAGTACCAGGAGAAGCAAAGGGAGGCAGGGAGGTCAGTAAGGGAGGCCAAATCTCAGACAGAAGAACACATTGCAAAATCAGTGGGTAGCGGGGACAAAACCTTTTACAGGTACATAAGTGAAAAAAGAAGGGCAAAGGGAGGGATAGTGAGACTGAAGGGGAAGGATGGGGGCTGCATGGAGGATGACAACAGTAAAGCTGACATATTGAACAGGTATTTCTGCTCAGTCTTTACAGAGGAAGAGGAGGGTAATGGGTCTGAAGGGAGTACAAGGGGTGAGAATGGTGCAGAAATGGACACAAGTCCCTTTACTCGAGAAAGGGTCCCGAAGGAACTGGAAGTAATAAGAGTTGATAAAGCAATGGGGCCAGATGGGGTGCACCCCAGGGTCCTTAAAGAACTAAGAGAGGTGGTGGCTGAACCTCTGGCTATCCTGTTTAGCCAATCACTGAAAACAGGGGACGTACCCAAAGACTGGAGGACAGCAGATGTAGTCCCCTTATACAAAAGTGGGAACAAAGAGGAAGCGGGGAACTACAGACCAGCCAACCTCACCTCGGTAGTGGGGAAGATCATGGAAGCACTACTGAGGGAGAGACTGGTGGAACATCTGGTTGTCAATGGACTACAGGACCCAAGGCAGCATGGTTTCACCAGGGGGAGGTCATGTCAGACCAACCTCATTGAATTTTTTGACTGGGTGACTAGGGAGGTGGATCAGGGGAGGGCAGTGGACATGGCCTATCTGGACATCAGCAAGGCTTTTGACACTGTGCCACATAGAAGACTATTACACAAACTGGGGAATATGGGTGTGGGCAGGACAGTAGTGTGGTGGGTAGGTAACTGGCTGGGCGGCAGGACACAGAGGGTGGTGGTAAATGGCTGTCACTCCACAGAGGGAAGAGTGACCAGTGGAGTACCACAGGGACCAGTGCTGGGACCTGTCCTATTCAACATCTTCATCAGTGACATTGCGCAGGACCTAGAAGGCAGAATTTCACTGTTCGCTGAGGACACAAAGCTCTGTAACAGAGTAGACACACCAGAGGGTGTAGACAGAATGAGAAGGGACCTGCAGAAACTTGAAGAATGGTCAGGGGTTTGGCAGTTGAAATTCAATGCAAAGAAGTGCAAGATGATGCATATGGGGCACAAAAACCCTGGCACAATATATCAGTTGGCAGGTGAGGATATAGCATGCACCAAGCAGGAAAGGGATCTTGGGGTTATCATCTCTGATGACCTCAAGGTAGGGAAACAGTGTGACAAGGCAGCAGGTAAAGCAAATATAATGCTGGGATGCATAGGCAGGGGCATCACCAGCAGGAAAAGGGAGGTCATAATTCCACTATACAAGACACTAGTGAGGCCCCACCTGAGTACAGTGTACAGTTCTGGAGACCTTACCTCGTAAGGACAAGACAGGGTAGAGAAGGTTCAGAGGAGGGCAACAAAGATGGTACATGGATTGCATCACAAGTCCTATGAGGACAGGTTGAAGGAACTGAATATGTACTCCGTGGAGGAGAGGAGGAGAGAGGGGATATGATGAGACATACAAGTATCTTACAGGGAGGAACAGGGTGCAGGAATACACTATTTGTAAGCAAAAGATGTTCCAGGACTAGAAGGCATGGAATGAAGTTGAGGAGGACGATTCAGAGGAAACGGAGAGAAAGAAATTCTTCATAGAACGGGTGGTGGATAAGTGGAACACCCCTACCAGAGGAAGTGGTGGGGGCTGAAACAATCACAGGATTTAAGAATGCATGGGATAGACATAAAGGAATTCTGGAGTTCAGGGGTAAGGGGCAACAGACTTCTAGGAAAACATAAACTGAACTTACAAGCTCAAATGGGCAGACTGAGTGGGCCACAGGCCCTTATCTGCAGACACTGTCTATGTATCTATGTAGCAACTACAATGGTTATTGCATGTACTGTCAACCCTGGGGAAAGAAGCACAATAGAGGTCACTTGTGTTAGAGACTGTGAGTGTACAAAGGGATGTTGTTAGTCCCAGGCCTGTAGTAGCATCTGCACAGAATAACACAGGACTATCGCAGTGTGAATGTAGTGAATGGACAACGCCCCAGCGATCAGCAATGGCAATGATGGATTTACGAGCAGAGACACTGGCTGACCCAACAGCCTACATTCTGAGACTGACTCAATCCTTGTCATAGTGAGTAAAACTGATATGGACATTGAGAAAAAATCTGTTGATGAAGCTAGTATAAGCAGTACTGAGGCCGCGGTAGGGCAGGCCAAAGTTACTGAAAACCAAATGCAGGACAGCACTGTTATTGATCTGAGTTTATGAAGAGGACGTAGAACTGATGAATGTACTACTACAGGTACTGGCACAGGGATGTGGACTGTTGGTACGGTGTTGAAAAAGGCAGGATGGAAGGAGAAGGATGGTAGGGGGTAGATTCTGGACCCAGCTGATTTACCGATTCAAGCAGAGAGAACCTGATTCTTCAAATGGAGCCACAAGCCAACCTGTGTAGAAAGAGCACTCAGCCTGCAGTTCAGACAGTGCCTATAGACCTGGAGCTCCCTCCCCACCCCAGGAAACAGTGGATTGTTGGGGTGATAGAGTGGAATATGCAGAGAATGCTACAGGAGGAGCTGATAGAGGGCTACAACCCTCAATGCTCTGGTGATGATTATGTTGGCGTGAGGCTGGGTTTTCTACAAATGTCCCAGCACAGAGGAAAGATGCTGTATACATTTAATATTTAGGGGACTTACCTCACACACCTGACAGAATATTCATTGGAAAGACACTTATCAAAGAATCTCTATGCTTTTTCTCAAATGGGATTTATGCATTAATGCATGCATCTGGTGACACTGTCTATGATATAAGTTTTAAACTCCCTGCTAGCCTTGATAGATTCTGGGTCTCATAACAAAAAAAAAAACTCAAGGCCTTATGGACCCCTTTTAGGACCATCCCATTAACTAAACCACTGATTAAGCAGGTGACTATTCTTTTTTGTAATGAAGGAGTGGCAGTCTAAGATGTACAATACTGACTCCAAAACAAATGTGATGCATTGGGTGATCCTTCTCTGATTCTGGATGAAGAGCACATATGGACGGGAGGGTGAAAATTTAAAGTACGACTGAGATCTGGCCTACAAGGCCCTAAGCACCTCCCAAGTGATTCTTTTTAGGTACGGAGAGAGGCCATTGCTTTTACCAGGGCCAGCCCAAAACCTGCTTTAGGTGCGGATCTCAAATGCACCTTAGTAATGCTTGTGATCGGGTTAAATGCTCCCTCTACATGGAGTATGGGCACAATAGTAGTGATTGTACAAATGACTGTATGTGCAACTTATGTGAACAGCTGGGACATGTCTACTGAAACTGTGAGTGGGCTACCCATAATCGGACTGATCTCTTGAACCAGGAGCTACTGGTAGAAAAAGTACAAAAAAACAGTATTGAAACACAAAGAATGGTGTGCGAAGGAAATAGAAAAACTGCACAGAATCAACAGCTGATCCAAGAAGTCAACCCTCCTCCTGTGGTCCAGATAGCTATCCCAGAGGTAAGACCCCAGGGCTATCAACTGCAGAAGTGTTAGACCACCCTGAGACAACACCTTTACTGTAAGTACAAGAGTGCGTGGATGTGAAGATTCTTACTCCAGAGGATGCACCTATAGTGGAATGCTCTGCAAGACTGGACCAAGAGATAGGCATACAGGATATACCACCACCTGACACAACTGTAGTGGCTTCCAAAAAGTGTGCATTAAAGAAAATGAACCCAAAAGCAAAAATGAAATAAAATGGGAGAGGTACAGGTACTGGTGCCTCTTTCAAATGCATATGACATCCTCCAACCTCTAGAGTTAGATCATGGCGAGGATTCAGAGTTTTCCCTCTACTATTTCCTCCCAAAAAGGTCTGTCTTCAGACTCTGATGAAGACTGTTTGGCTATGAAAGTACAAGCAGCTTGGATGAAGCAAAAACATTTGGGTACTGTGCTCAGAAGGAGTCAACATCTGGGAAAGCAACCTGGGACTTTGTGTTTGGGTTTGCACCCCTATATACAGGAAGACATCACTGGGTATCATTTATAAATGCCTCCACTGTATGCTTATAACATTGCATCTATTAATGTTAATAGTGTAAGAAATGGTAGACGATGGCTGGTGACTTTTTCTGTATTAAAAGACAATCATATTGCTATTGCATGCCTGCAGGATGTAAGATTATACACCACTAATGATACAGACAGTGCACGGAAATTGTGGAGATGGGGCCCATTTTTTTTTTTTTTCTAACATTGGAGAGATGTGGAGGGGTGGGAATACTTTTCACTGGTTGGGATTATTTTATAACTAAAGTACTAGGTATTTGCGCAGGACGAGTTCTTGTTATTGATTTTACACATAATAAACAACAGTGGAGAGTGATTAATATGTATGTTCCCCAAAGAAGGAAAGGGTGAACCTACTGAACGTAGTAAAACCATTCCTTTTTACATCTAGCCTGCTGGTCTGGGCAGGAGATTTTAATTGTGTCCTTAGTGTGCAGGATAGAGGAGCCAAAATGAACAAAACTTATTGTGACTCAGGGGCCCTGACAGGTATTGTACAACAAGCTGTGTTGGTGGATACATATAGGACAAAACACACCACTGGAGGGTATACATTTTATAAAGCGATTCTGGCCATAAGAATTGATTATATCTTCTCTTCTCCCACTCTGAGGTATGTGCAGGCTTTCACAGTGCCACTTGAAACCTTGGACCACCTAATAGTTAAAGTACGTATTACACTAGGAAACGAGATTAGATGAGGTATGGGTTTGTGGCAATTGAATAACACCTTGCTTGTGGACAGGGGGTGTACAGAGCAGATTCAGGAACTCCTGAGGACAAATAAAACAGTGGTGTATCTAGAAGACAATTTAAGTCGATGGTGGATCCAGGCAAAACTTGATATGAAATTAGCTCTACAAGCATATGCCAACAAAAAAACCTAATTGATAAATATTTTCAATATTTAATGTTGAAAGGACAATATATGAGAACGTTTTCCATAATTAATGAAAATCATGGTGAATATGCTGGTCAGATCCAGCACCTTAAGTCACAAATGGAGACATTACAATATGAAAGAACAACGTCTCTTCTATATGAACACAGGATAGGCACCCCTGGGAAAGCAACAACTAGAGACATCTACGAGAGTGTAGAACATGAGTGGCACAGAGAACTATGGACTATCTCTGCACGCAGGGGAGGATTAGTGTGACATCCACATGGACTATAATGGAAGAAGTGGTTCAGTATATGGAATGAATGCATTCTGCTCCAGAGGTTACTCCTAAGATGATAGCAGATGTGTTGCTACCGTGTCAGGTCCTGGAGATACCACAGAATTTATCAAATTGACTGTACCAATTACAGTGGTGGAGATTCAGGATGTTGTATGATCCCTGAATAATAATATGATGCCTAGCCCTGCCGGACTAACTAATGAATTCTATAAAACCTTCCAATTTGAATTGGTGGACCTGTTAAGGGTGCTGTTTAATATGATATTGGACATACAGGATGTTGCTCCACAATTTGGACAGACGTTACAACTATTTATACATAAAAAAGATGACAGGTTCTAAAGAACTGGCGACCTCTTAGCCTGATGAATACAAATTTAAAGATTTTAATGAAAATCTTGATGAAAAGGCTGGGAACTGTGGCCCCCTACATGATTGACCCAAGCCAGGTTAGCACTATAAAAGGTAGGAATATCACTGATAACTTACTCCTGCTTTGGGAAGTGATTACACAAGGCCAACAAGATAACCCGACAGGATACTTATTAAGTCTGGACCAAGAGCAGGCATATGATAAAGTATCACATTTATATTTGAAAATGGTGTTAGATAAATATGGTATCCCAAAGATGTTTATTAATTGGATCCTAAAACTCTATAGTATTGCTGCTATGACCCGACTGATCAACGGACATAGAGAGAGAGACTTATATATTAATAGAGGGATGAGACAGGGGGCCTCATGAGCCCTATTTTACATATTTTTTATTTAGACTCCCTTTTAAAATTACTTCAACAGGATGATGAAATAAGAAGCATAAATATACCAGGAGTTGTTATACTTACTAAAACATTGGCATATGCTGATGATGTATGTCTCCTGATAGCTGATGAAAGGTCAGCGTACTGGGCTTTAAATACAGTACATCATTTTTTGAGAGTGATGGGGTCGACCCTAAATATTCAGAAATATGGGAGATATATTTTAAGTAAAAGTACAGACCCAGTAGCGGCAATACATAACATATGTATGACTGATGCGACTATTAAGATTTTGGGGATTAAATTTGGAAATATTGATATAGCACAGGAAATTTGGACAGAAAAATTGGAACAAAGTAACACTAATGTTCAAATATGGAAAAAATGGCAACAGACAAAAAATAAGAAAGTGTCTATTGTTAACACCTTTTTTCTTCCATTACTGATGTATGTGAGTGCTATATCCCCACCCCGAGATCATTAGATGTCTCCATTTTAAGTTAGACTTTCCAACTGATATGGGGCAGTAGGTTGAACCCTATAATTTGGTGGTTTACAAATGATAAATACCATTAGTTATTTCCACAGCATATTTTTATTTACTACCATTTTGGCCTTCCTGAAACCGGGCAATGCTGACTGGAAAAAGGTAGCAGCACTTTGGATAACACCTTTGCTACAGCAGTGGACACAGGGCTCCCTAGTAATACATAAACAGGAGAAATGGCCAGGGTTTATGTTTTCTTCTTTAGAGAAGATATGAAAATGGAAACTCACCATAGCACAGCTTTCAGTACTACATGGGAAATGTTTGTATAGTACAGTACAAGAGGGTTCCTTTCAGATCCCTATAGTATACAAGGTCATAAGGCCTGAATGTTATCAAAGTATAGAAAAATATCTTGTGGATCAAAGATGTATGTAGGATGTGATCTGGCTCTGTGTGCATGGCCATTTAGGAGTGAAGGGAAATGCCAAACACAAAAAGTTAGAAGAAAGGTTTTGCCCCAGGAAACAGTGTGGACAGCAGGTCGAGACTCTGGAACATTTTTTATACACTGTACATATGCTACCGAGGTATGGAAATAAATTAGGACTAAATGGAAGGATGTGAGCTGGTTTATAGTGAATTATGAAATGTGATTACTGGAACTATACAATTGATGCAAACAGTGGAAGAAGGTACTGTGCATTTAATCTTAACGTATTACATTTATAATGTTGCAGGTACGGTGCAAGTTTGTATTACAGAAGAAAGTGATATTACCCAGAATACTGGTGCTTATGATTGGAAAAGATTGGAAAAGAAATTAACATGCATGCACAATATGATAAGGATAAGCTGACATGGGAACAATGGAAAAAAGATGGAAAGGGATTCCATTACAAGTGATGGACTGAGTGACAGAATGTCACAGTATAATGGTGATGGGAATCTTGGGTGTAAGTTAGTGCTTAATTTTATGGAGATTTATGGAGAAAGGTCTTCAAATGAGGAGCAGATGTAGTACTTGTCTTTTTTTCTCCCCTTGTTTATGAGTTTTTCCTCCTATATTGACCACTGTACTATGGTTTCTGTATGATTTTTTGGTACCAGCTTGTTTCATTTTGTCTTGCAATACAAATTCCCCTACTCTTTTCAAGAAGTGCCACGGGATCTTTAACATCCACCTGAACTGCCACCAGAGCAGGCAGATGGGTCCTCGCTTTAACATCTCATCCAAAAGACAGCCTTGTGGAACAACCAGGTCATCACCACTGGTAAAGCCATAATTCACAGGTGCCTGTGGGAAGCCCAAGGTATCGGAACAATACAGGATCTTCTGCTACTCAGCACATGTTTCATCAACTCCTTTAGGACCCTTAACAAGCAGTATCAGCTCCCCCTTAAGTCATTTCTAGTGGTATTTGCAGATCTGGGATGCTATCAACCATCTGACTGTCCCCTCACCTCATCCAGGCCCAATCACAGAGAGTCTCCAGTACTAGCCTGGATGAAACTTCACAAGGGTAGGCTAGCAGGATTTACCAAGCCCTTAGGGACACCCTCCCAGACTCCACACTCTCAGGCAAATCCCAGTGGAGTCAGAGATGGGTAAATCTATCTCCAAATTACAATGGGCTAATTGCTGGGCAAAAGTTCATCAATCCTGTCTGGATGACAGAACTAGTCTGATCATGAACAAAACATTATTGAGGTGGTACCACACACTGACCAAATTTAGAAAGCTGGGCTTCCTTTAAAATGACGTATGTTGGAGATGTGGTCGGGCTGATGCCCAACTATATCACATCCTGTGAGTGTGCCCAGTGATACAACCGTTCTGTGATACAGTCCTCAGAATGTGCCAGCAAGCAATGCCAGAGATGGCAATAAATGAGCCCCATCTTCTTCTAGGCTGCACACCAGAAGGGACTCCTGAATATGAACCTGGTGCAAAATGAGCTATGATGGTGGGGGCAACAATTAAAAGACTAATATTGATGAGATAGCGCACCACTCAGTGCCTGCTGCTATCCATTGGTCAGGTGGCATTCTATGAGAAGATATCAGTTTTGCCTGTGGTTCCCTTGATAAATATTATAGATCTTGGCAGCCCTTCCTAGATTCTGGTTACTGCCACAATAAACTGTGATGTGGGTCTTGTCTACCCTGTGTTCTAAATAGCTCTAAGTCCCCCATGAGTGCTTAGTTCCTCCAGTGATATTGCCTACATAGTTCCCCCTTCCCCCGAGGTTGCCTAATCTGTGTATATAGTTGCTGTTAAATTCTCTTGGAGGTGGGCCATATATTTATTTTAGTTACCATATTTAATGTCTTGGATTTCAACAACCCTTGAGCTAGTAGCTCATTTTCAAAGGTTCCACATCCAGTACAAACATTGAAATATACAAAGGTATTTCAATTATGCACAATCAATTCCAGAGTTACACAGTGTGAAAGACAGTACAATAGTAGCAAATACAAAATCACAAGTGGCAGCCTGGTTGGCTCTGTCAGTACAAAGGGGAAGAAATGGCAGCCAAATATTGCCTTGTAAATGGGGAAGAGCAGGGTGATAGGGCATAGGGGTGAAACCAGCCTTCCCAGTTAGGTTTGGTCCTGGTACTCGAAGTACAGATAGGAAAAGAGGGAATATTGGGGGGGTGAGGCTGAGAGAGTAAAGGGTATAGATATTATGGGGCAGAAGAGGACACACGGGAGTGGGCTTTGTTGTAGGCAGTGGTAAAGCAGGCTGATTGGTACACTCACATTTACCTATCAGAAAAAGATGTGAATGGAACTCGCTTTTGAACTGCCCAATGTCCTGGACAGCTGTGAGAGTAGTAGGAAGCCCATTGAGCCACAAAGGACCCTGTAGATGAAGGAGCATTGGGCTAATGAGGTATTTCTGAAAAGCATCTGGAGAGCGATTCTGGCAATGCTCCTAGTGAGGTGCAGGCAGTGTGAATGCTAAAGGAGCTTTTGTATGTTTGTATGCTGGGGGGGGGGGAGTCCTAGGCATGCTTTTTTACCAAGGAGGCATACTTGGTATATGATCCTCCCCTTTAGTGTGAGCCAATAGGATTGGGCATAAAGGTCACAGGTGTGTGTTAATTTCCCAGCATCTAGAACCGGTCTGCATGTTTTATTTAATGCCACCTTAACTCTTTTTAATGCTGTTTCAGAGGCTATGCTGTACACAGTTAGTCCATAGTCTATAATGGACAGTACTGAACTGTTAACAGTGAGCCTTATGGCCTCTTGTGCCAGATAGCTCACATGGCTGTAAAGAATGCCTAGTCTGGCATTTATTATTTTAACCACTTGGTCAATGTGTGTGGTGAAGTAAAGGGAGTTATCTAGTGTGACTCCATGGAATTTGAAGGTGCACACTTGGTCAAGTGGTTCACCACTAATGTTCAAAGTAACCATTTTGCTCACTTTGCCCTTATTCTGGGGGTTGGAGAATGCCAATTTTTTTTTTTTTGTAGTTTAGCAGTAGTTTATTCTTCCTAAACCACTCTTCCAGTTGCTGGAAGCTAAGTTAGAGCTCCTGATTCAGTGGGCTTATCTGAGGGCTACGAGTGAAAATGGCGGCATCATCTGCACAGAGTATAAGATAGGCATGCATCTGGCATGGTGTTTACAAAAAGGCTGAAGAATAATGATCCAAGTATGGACACTTGAAGGACACCGAGTGTGACCTGTTTGCTCTCTGATAGTATGTAATTTATCTTTATCTCATTGGGTTCTCTGGGTAAGGTAGCTTCTGAAGAACCTGACTGTCTCAGAGGATAGCCCAAGTGTATGAAGTTCTGTGATCAATAATTGGTGGTTAACTGTATCAAATGCTTTTGTTAGGTCTATCTAGATAGACCCGATGAGTTGGCTATCATCCAGTGCCTCATGATTGCAGTTAGTGTACTCTTCCAATGCAGTAGTAATTCTGTGAGCTACTCTAAATCCATGCTGTTGGGGGTACTGGATATTGTACTTGTTAAGATGGATCACAAGTTGATCTGGTATGATTCAATTGTGGGCCTTTGATGGGGGAGGTAGGATAGAAATTGGTCTGTAGTTTGAGTAAAAGGCATGATCTCTGCTTTTATGGACTGGTGTTATCATGGCTGCTTTCCATTGAGTGGGTAATTTAGCCTGAGGGCTAAGTTATAGATCTTAGAGAGGGGCAGAGTGACTTTGTCAAGTATGAGAGCAATCATCTTCATGTCTTGTCCATCACTGCCAAGCTTAGTCTCGTCCAGGGTGAATTTTAAGTACTTTTTTTGTTTCTGATGTGGTGACTTGTTTGAAGTAAAAAGGGTGGTGTCAGGATGGAATGTGTTTTAGTTGTCTTTACATCAGCTGTTACATTGGGTTGGGGATGAAGGTAGTCTGGTGGTAGAATTCCACCAAAGTCAGTAAATGCAGAGTTGAATAGGTCTACTATCTCCTTAGGATCTAGTTTTGTTGTGCCATTTGTAAGGCGCATACTAGAGGCTGTTTTATTGTCCATTCCTGTCAGTTCCTTTAGATTGGCCCAGAACTTTCTCTCCTCCCTGCAGCTTTTGTCTAGCTGGTCCCTATCATAATCAGCTTTGGTTTGCCTAATTTCATGTGTGCAGCAATTTCTAGCAGCCCTGTATGTTTACTAGTCGTCAGGTTTACCAGATGCTTTGGCCCTGATCCATATAGTATCCCTGGCTTTCATTCTTTCTACGAGGGACTGGGAGACTCATCCATCACTGCATCCCCTAGCTTTGCATTTTTTGACCGGTGTAAAGATGTTGCAGGCTTTTGTACATTTGCTTATGAAATAATCCAGGGTTAGGTATACATCCTGGATTGCTTCAAGAGGGGACCAGTCCAGTTGGCTGAGGTATGCTCTAAATGAGGACAAGGTACCTCATCTTAGGACTCTGCTACTAGTGACATTGGGATTTCATTTTATAAATTTATTTGTCCAGGTTCAGAGAATTTGTGAGTGATCATTGAGAGAGTCAGATAGGACAGTAACCTCAATGATCCTCTAAGGGTGGTTAGTGAGTACCCAGTTAATCAATGATTTTATTCCAGTATGGTAGTTGGTCCTAGTGGCCTCCATCACCATCTGGGTCAGACATAGGGTGGTTATGTTGTCTTTTTTGGGGGGCCATATCCTGCTCTAACCTGTTAATATTAAAATCTCCATGCACCATGATCTCCCAGTTCTGATTTAGGAGTTTGACGTGATTAGTTACCATCTCTATCCCTAATGTTTGCTTTCCAGGGATATGTAGACAGTGGTTAATACTAGAGATTTGTTATTGCTTCCAAGCAATACCTTTATGGTTAGGAGCTATACTTCATTGCTACTGTAGTATTATTAGGGTGGATCATATGTCACCGGAGGTTGTTTCTTAAATAGACTAGACATCCCCCTTACCTTTTGTGTAGCCTATCTTGCTTAAAGACGCTGTACTCATTCAGAGATATGACAGAAGTTGGGATGTTTATGGGTTACAACTAGTTTGTGCTGAGTGATCTAGCCGGGACCCCTTGTCGCTTGGGTACCGATATGATATTCGGATTCAGATTCAAATTTTGTTTGTTCTATCATTAAAAATCACTACCAAACAGACAAGGATAAATATCACAAATACAATTATAAAATGTGAACATAATCAGTTACAATTTTAAAATGAGAAACTTAAATATAAATACTCCGGTATACTTTCTTCTGTTTGTAGCTTAGAGTCCTTTATCTCCTTTAGGGGATACCAACCTAATAGAAGCATATTGCATTATCAGAGGTATGATCTGTGGCAACTCCTTTAAATAGCCATGGGAAAGTGATTTTAAGTCTCACAGATCTATAGATAGTAATACTATTATAAATCTCCTTGAATTGTACGGGTGTTAGCATGTTATTAGAGAGTTATGAAACAGTAATATTTTAGTTGTGAGTATGTTTTCTCCTAATTTTGTAGATTATATTAAAGTAATTGACAAGTCTATAAATAGTCATTTTGTCTTCTGCATTCATTACAATTGATGTAAGTTGGGCATCTATTAGACTGGGACAACTTTCCTTGAACTCTCCGAACCTATAACAAAGTACAAGTCCATAAAATATGCATAAGATCTTCCTTTCCTCCTTGTTGACAGTTACAGCTTTGTTCTTCAGCAGTTAATTTTTCAATTCCAGCTTCCCATATGCTATTGTTTAAAAGTTCAAGCCAAGCTTAAGTAAAGGCTTTTCTTAGAAGGGGTGTCAATCAGAACATCTAGATAACTTTGTATCCAAAGTGGTAATTGTTCTGAGCAAACCAAAGAGAATATTTGGAACCAGCAATAGTTTCTAAGCCCATTTTTGTTCCAATACATCTGGATCTTATATTTTATATTTTAAACTTAACTTTATATTCTTTTTCAAATAATTACTTAGAAACATTAAATTGTATTTCTTTAAGGAGGCAGTATAGCGCAGTGGCTTAAGGCTCTGAGCTGCAAATCTGGTGACATCCAGCAGAACAGACCTGGGTTTGAATCCTACAGCTTCCACTTGCATACTGTGTGGCCCTGAACAAGTCACTTAACTTCCCTGTGCTCCCAGGTTGCACCAGTGAAAAAGATTTCAGCGTAGTGTGTCTCACCTGGTTAAACAACTAAAATAAAAAAAATAGATCTTGATATAATCCTTTTAATCAGTTAGGATTGGTATATCCTTTCAAGATCCAAGATTCCTATTCTGTTAAACATTTTTGGGGCATCTAATATGTAGGAAACGAGTTGTGGGTGACCAATAATTAATTATTTTGGTGTCTAGGTTAGCTTTAATATTTGGGTTACCCGGATCAGTTCTAAAATATATGGTGAACATAATTGTGGTGCACCCATTATAGCTCTTAAGAGTTTATAAACATGGATAAGTAATTTTTCAGGCATGTTAATGTCCCAGATTTCTACACCATAGAGGATCTGAGCAAAATATTTTACTTTAATTATGTTGATCAGTGGTTTTATAGTTAGGCCCCCATATGTGTAGTTAAATTTACCAAATCCCCATACCATTTTTTTTTTTCACTTTATCCATGATTTTTTTATTGTTTTTCCTAGATGCCATTCTTTGAAAAAGTTAGCCTAAGATAGTCATAAGTCTCCATGGATTTTTGGTTCTGATGTTCTATATGCCATGTGTATTTAGGGTTCTTTTGTCCGAAGATCATAATTTTGGATTTTGAGTGATTTAATTTGTAGCTTTAGCTCAGAAGCACAGGTTGCTAACTAATCCAATTCCTTTTGTAAGCCTTTCCTTGACAGAGGAAATACTACTAGATCATCCACATAGGCTAAAACAGGACATAGACAGTCAAGGGTTTTAGGGGGTTCTGCATCAAGTTGTATCAGTCCTCTAATTAGGTTAAACAGATAAAGGTAAAAAAGAGACAAGGCTAAGATGCAACCTTGTCTTACATCTTTATTTGTTGTAAAGCAGGCAGAGTGCTGTCCCCTAGGTCCAAAACTGACAGTTGCCTATGTTTTGCTGTAAAGGTTTGAGATTATACTAATTAGGGAAGGATTTATACCACATTGGGCTATGATGGTCTGAAGGGTTTTTCTGGAAACTGAACTGAACGCTGCTGAAAAATCAATATAGGCAACACATTTTTTTGTTTGTTTTCTCAGGGTTATATACTTCTCAAACAGATGTCTAAGGATAAAACAATTATCAAGTCATTGAGTAACCTTGCCTGAAACCTGCTTGTAATTCACTTAATCCTCCTGTAGACTCTACCTGTTGCAAAAGATAAATTATAATAGAGTTTTATCAAAAATTTAGGAATTACTGTCTAATAGAGTTTTATGTCTATACACTGTAGGATCAGAAATGTCACCTTTTTTGTGAGTTAGTACGACCTCTGTGCCCTTCTTTGTGTGTGGGACAAAATTATCATTTAGACACTCATTACAAAAAATTGTCAGTGGTTTATACCAACCTGGAGTACTGCACAAAAAGACTTCAGCCGGTATCATGTCTGAGCTGGGGGCCTTTTTTGTTTCAAAGTTTTGATTGTGAAGTGTATGTCCTGGGTAGAAAATATTAAATGGTCCAAGTTTCTACAATCAGACAGAACTAGATATAAATAATTTTCTTTTTGTGACTCATAAAAAATAGCATGAAAATATCAGATCTATTGTGCCTCTGAAATGTAGTAATCCACAGAATTTTTAAAATTATTAAATCCTTTAGCAACTAATTGCCAAAAACATTTTGTATTATTTACCTATGACAGCTTTCAACATGTTATCCCATTGCTCATGTTGATATGCCAACTTTTTCTGGTTCAAGTATTTTTTTATATTTGCTTTGTTGGCTTAATAATTTACAGTATATAATTCCCTATTTACAAAAAGTTTGGCTGATCTTGCCATTTTCCTCAGTTTTGCTTTATAAGCTTTGAATTTTGCACCAAACCAAACTTTCTGTTGTTTGGGGAGCTTATTTGTAGGGACTTGTTTATAGAAGTTTCTTTTTAATGTTTTAATAATGGGGTCAAGTATATCCCATATCCAATACACAGTTAGTAGTAGTGCAAGAGCACATCACTACTACCATCTTCAGCTGCTCCACCCTCACCTCACCAAGTGAATGGCTCTTGACTGAATTAATCCTGGGTCCATCAAAAAAAATTCCACATATGCTGCTGCTGCTAAAATCCACTTTCAGGAGGCATCACAGGCTTATCCAACTTCTTAGATGGTGTGGGGAATGCAACACCCACAAGAGATCTAGTTACAATCAGAAACTTCATCCTCAATTGACTGGATGCCTCTGTGCTAGACTATGCAAACCTTCTGAAGGTGCATAACCTGAAATAACTTATTACCACACCAACAAGGCACAACGCCCGCACACTAAACCATTCCCTCATCGATTGGGTCACCACAAACCAAGCAGACTTACTGTAATCCTTCAAGCAGGCACAATGTCTGATTCAAACAGCAACCTCACCCCTAGCTATGCTGCAATATCCATCATGTCATATTGCCCCCCCCAAACTCCTGTCTTTCCAAAGGCTTGACCAACTAGATCCTGAGCCGGTCCTCAGAGATATTAGGGCATTAAACTGTTCAGCCCTCTACCATTATAGCAGCATCTCTGATGTAGTCACTTTCTTTACCTCCACCCTCTCTCACATACAGGATACCTACTTCCCACTCATGACCAGAATGGTAAGAGGTGACTCTGCACACTGGCTATCCAAAGAGCTCCTAGCATTGATGAAAGACCAGGATAACAAATGGAAGGCATACAACGTATCCCCCTCTCCCCAACTCTGAATGCCTACCAGCAACTGTGAAATTTCTGCAAATGGCCCACCAAGTCATTCAAGCACCAGTTTTACCAAAACCAACAAAGCAACACTCTTGGAAACCCATGTACTTTCTGCGCTACCATTGGGACTCTTCTAAGCCGCCACAATAACAGGCAGACAACACAACTTGCATCCCCTCTGGTGCCACCTCAGATCCCAATGAAATTGCAAATGTTTTTAACTTAAAATTTAATGACCTATTCCCACTACCTTAGTAAGCTCCGCCCCTCAGGCCTCCCCTGCCCAGAACCTCCAGCCAAACAATTTTTCCTCCACCTCTACCTCTACCATGCCACCTCCCTTCCACTTCAGGGCCATAAATCAAGCTGACACCATGAAGCTACTAAAGTCTCTAAAAGGTTAGGGAAGTCCTGGTAGTGATGGACTGTACCCAGCTTTCCTAAGACTCGTCTCACCTGCAATTGTTAAATCCCTCACCCACATCTTCAATCTTGCCCTTACCACAGCTATGGTGCCTGACTCCTGGAAACATGCCAGTGTTGTACCAGTCTTCAAAGCCGGTGATCCCCTGTCCCCAGGCAATTACAGGCCCATTTCCCTGCTCCCTCACCTGAGCAAACTGCTTGAGAAAATTGTGCATGCCCAGCTATCAGAGCACCTGGAAAAAAACAACCTTCTATGTCTCCTTCAGCATGGCTTCCAAAAGCAATACTGTACCACCTCTTCTCTGGCCAATTTCACCAGTCACGTACTGAGAGACATGGATCAGGGCAAGCCCACAGGTGCAGTCTTTGTCAATTTGTCAAAAACATTTGACTTGGTTGACCACTACCTCCTCCACTCAACCCTGCTACAAATTTGCTGTGCCACAGACCTGTTGCTTGGTTTCACAGCTACCTAGCAAACTGGTCTCAGTCAGTCATCATCAGTAATGCATCTTCTGCTCTCATGCCTGTGCTCACTGGAGTCCCCCAGGGTTCCATACTTGGATCCCTACTTTTTTCCATGTTTATAAACACACTCCCCAGGGACAGCCTTAGTTGTAATGCTCTACTCTATGCTGACAATCTAGTCTTCTATCACAGTGATAAATCCATTGACTCCATTTCCTCTGCCCTCACACAGAACTACAGTGCTACCCATAACTGGTTCCTCTACAATAAGCTACAAGTCAATGAGAAAAAGACTAAAGCCATGATCTTCATATCTAAACCCTGCCTAGCCAAGGCTGCCAAAACCAACTCCTCTCTTCTGGTACGCACCCCAGCTGCCCTCTCCCAAAAAATTTCACATCTTTTAAATACCTAGGAGTCACGCTAGACCCCTTCTTCTCTTTCTCAAAACATGTCAACCTTACCATACTGAGAATCCACCAAAAGTTAGGCACTGCCTACCAGCAGAAGCATTACCTGTCTATTGAAGCACATCTTGCCATAGCACATGGTAATCTTCTACCCTCCTTGACTACTGCTTTCCACTCTACTCACACCTATCATCTACCCTGTTCTCATGGCTAAGCATGACGTACAACTCTATTTGCAATTTTGCCCTATCGGCTCCTTTCCACTCCCATCACTGCTCTGTCTACCAGACACTGGGGTGCCTCCCACTATAAGGTTGCTTTGACTATACTATGGCCTGGTAGACAATGCAGTCCAAAACTGGCACCTTTCTCCATACTCACCTTTGCTGACAAATCGAGTGGTCCCAAGGGCTCTCAGGACTTCCTCAATCCCCCCACTTGAAGTGCCCCACACCACCACTACTATGGGAAATCAAGCCTTCTCAATCATAGCTCCCTCACTATGGAACAAGCTCCCTTTGTCTGTTTGCATATCCGCCAGCAACTATGCTTTTAAGCACAACCTGAAAGCTTGTCTCCTTATGGCTGCTAACTGCCACTGCTCAGCGCAAGGACACTAGGGACTACACACCAAATCCTCTTCCTTGAATAATAGCAATTACCTTCCCCTTTGTTGTCTTCCCTTCCCTTTCTCCCACCCCTATCTTTTCTACATAAGCCCCAAGACTCCCCAAACCTTTTTCCTGTCCCCTCTCCCCCTACCCTTTACACCCTCTACCTCCATCCCCCATCACCTCTGTCTCAAATCCAAGATTATGCTATGAATATCTTTGATCTGTTAGAACCTGCACAGTTTACTGTATGGAACCATTGATATTGTATACTGTTACTGTTTGTAACCTATACCATCTGTTTTTTTTTCTCATCACTTGTTTTATGCTCAGTGTACTTATTATCCCTCTCAACCTAGTTTTTCCCACTCTATATCTTACCCAGCCACCTAAAGTTGGATGCACACTGTATTGATGCTCGTGTATCTACCATTTTTTGTATCTGTTGCTGTTTTTGCCACCTTGTGGCCCATGTCGTGACTGAAAATGGGCCTCTGGGTCAGTGCACCTACCATGTTATCAAATACATCAGTAAAATAAATAAACAGTTAGGCTTAAGAGGTGGTCACAATTAAGAGGAGCTAATAAGTTCATGCCAAGATTTATAATATCTTCTTCTATGAGGATATTCCAGATTGATTTTTTCTTCATTCTGCACTCTGCAAAGTGATTAATGATTTCTAAGGGCTGTTTGCAAGATGCCAGTAATCCACTTAACATAAGTGGCATGTAGTCACTCTCTACCCTAATATGAATGTGAAGGGTACTCCAGTAATCCAGTTTACAGGACCATAGTACTAGGTTTACTAGGTTAGTAGTACAAAAGGAGGCATTTTGTCCATTGAGATTGTCCCCCTCATGTGTGGGTCAATTTATACCATTTTTGGTTTTTTGTAATATAATTTATCTAGTGTGTTCTTAAAACTGGAAATATTATTACAATCCACCAGCTCCTGTGGCAGTTTATTCCATGCCTTGACTGCTCTTACTATAAAATAGTTTTCCCTTTCATTTGTTCTGTCCCTTGGAACCACCAACTTCTTATTATTTGATCTAAGATTATCTCTTTTGGTACAGAACTATAAACCACATTGGGAACATAAGTTGGGAGAGTTTGGTATTCTATATAATAATAATAGATAACCCCTCTGGCATCTGTACTGTAAGGGAAATAGGCCTGCTTCATGTAACCTTTCATGGTAGTTCATGCCTCCTAATCTGGAACCAGTTTGGTAACTGATCTTTGTACTCCCTCTAGTTGCTCAATATCTCTGATTAAAAAAGTGACCAGGCAGGGGACCCGTAATCAAGAAGGGGTCTAATATAGCTTCTATATAAAAGAATGATGCATTGTTCAATTTTAAAGATAAAGGTTCATCTAATTCTTTTGATCATTCCCATTGCTTTTCTAGTCACCAACTTAGACTGGTCAATAGAGGAAAGTTTACTCTTCATTAGGATTCCAAGGTCTTGTTCTAACACGGAAGCATTAATGATTTTATTATTCAAAAAGTAGGTGTAGCTGGGGTTATTTCTACCATAACATATAATGGCGCATTAAACAATGTTAAAAGTCATACCATTTTTTGTGGGGGATGACTCAGGGGCAAATAGAGGAAGTATTTTTCATGGAGAGGGTGGTGACTGCATGGAACAGCCTTCCTGAGAATGTCGTGAGATCAAAAACAGTGCAGGAATTAAAGAATGCATGGGACAGACATAAGGCAATTCTAGTGGGAGGTAGGAGGAAGAAGACTATTTGTAAAACTAGGATCTGCAGCTTGTCCAATAGGTAACGGATGGGCAGAATGGGTGGGCCAAGCAGTCCTTATCTGCTGTCAAAGTCTATGTTTCTATGTTTTGCTGCCCAGGTCTCTATTTTACCAAGATTGTTAAGGAGAGATAAATGCTTATTTAAAGTATCCACGTCTCCTCCTAACTTTGTGTTATTTGCAGATTTAATTATTTGGTTTTCTACATTGATATTCATGTCACTGATAAAAATTCCAAATAGTGCAGGTCCTAAAACAGAGCCCTGTGGGACCCCACTACCAACAGTTCCCTCATTTGACAAGTAGCTATTTATGCATACCCATTGGACCCTGCCTTGCAACCACTTGTTAATCCATTTGACCAGGTTTGTAGTAATACCAAAATCCTCTAATTTAGTAATCAAGACATTATGGGGAACCTTATCAAATGCTTTGGCAAAGTCCAAAAGAATCACATCTGATGGAATACCCCTATCAAGACTTCCACTCATTTGATTATAAAAAGTAACCAAATGAGTTGTACAAGGAGTCACTTTCTTGAAGCCATGTTGGCTTTTATCACATAGTCCTCATTCAGCTAATTCAGCTTCCAGACTTTTTTTAAATTAATTTCTTCATTATTTACAGCACACAGCAGTCAGGCTTATTGGCCTGTAATTCTCAATTTTACTTCTGTTACCTTTTTTAAATATGGGAACCACTGTTGCTAACCGCCAGTCCTTTGGCACCAACCCCTGTTCCAAGTACCTGTTAAAAATAACTGATAGCGGGTATGCCAGGTATCTAGCCATATCCTTCAACATCCTTGGGCTTATACCATCAGTACCTGGACTGGTGGAACTCCTAATGTTCCTTAACTCAGAGAAAACTTCTGCTGTTAAATGGTACTCATTTACTTGGTTATTATCAAAACTTGTTACTGCTGTACCGTTGGGTGAAAACACTGAGCAGAAATAGATATTAAATGTGTCTGCTACAACTTCATCCTCTTCAATGATGGTGTCATTAATTGTTATTGGGCCAATGCTCCTGGCTGCAGTTTTACTGTTAGAATTTACATAATAGTATAATGATTCAGTGTCCTTACTGTGAGCAATTTTGAATATTATCCTGTATCTAGATCTTCTCATCATATTTTTTAATAATTTGTGCTCCTTCATATATACCTGTTTATTGGCTGTGGTTTGATTTTGTTTGAACTTTTTTTAACCTCTTTCCTTAATCCTCATCTGTTGTTCCACCCCGGCAGTCAAACAGTTAGGAACCTTACCCTTCCTGTTGTATTTCTTTCTCGTGGGAACCAGGTCATTTTCTATTCTTTGAATTACCCTGTTAAAGGTTTCCCACACATTGTCAACAGATAAATCCTCCAGGTCTTGATCCAAATTCGTATCTGATATGTGTTTGTATATAAGCCTGTAGTTTGCCCTATTATAGTCCTTCAGTATGGTACTACTAATGATTTTAGATCTATGTACAGTTAAACTACAGGTTACCATATTGTGATCACTGTTTCTCAAGGGGCAGATACATCAGTGATATTGTTATCTATATTTGTCAGAATTAGATCCAGTATATTACTTCCTCTTATCGGTACCAATGCTAGTTGTTCCAAACCATGGTTTATTAATGTGTCCACAAAGGTACATTTGAACTCATTATTATTTTCTGTCATGAATTCCCAGTCAATACCAGGGAGATTAAAGTCTCCCAGTATGATCACATATCCTAGCTTAGAGGCTTGATTAATTTAATTAAACAGAATACCATTATATTCTTTACTAGATGTGGGGGGTCTGTAACGGCAACCTAGGAGGACAGTAGGTCTGTTTTATACCTCCCTTGGTACTCTTTCATAATTTTACAGTTTGGTTCTAGTACTCGAGAGTTTTAGCAAAAGAATATCAAGATTCTTTGACAACTGTATCCAGTTGTTATCTTATGCCTGGCTATTGCCCCACAATGCTGTTGTTGTCTTGATTTGTTATTAATCAATAAAAGTTTCAACTTCAAAGAATGCAAGTCATGAAATACAAAAAGGGGATGTGAGCAGGTAGAAGCGATGCCATCACTTAGTAAGCAAAAATAACAGAGTAGAATACATGAAAACACAAAAAATAATGAGCTGAAAACTAATCAGCTAATGCTTAAATGATTTTTATTATATAATACAGCTACATGGAACAAAATCCCAGCACTTCAATGCACCCTGCATCTTCGTCAGGGTACATGCGGAGAATGCAAAAATGAGCAATAATGTTTCAAGGACATGCACTAGTGAACATTCACGTGCAGTTCCTGGGCTGCAAGCACAATCTTAAGGGATTGTTTTGTGGAAGGAATACTGGTAATATCTTAAAATAAGACTTACTGTTTTAAAATAAGACTGAATATGTTTTGCTGGCCTAGTAGCACAGCAATAGTACTATAATTCACTATGCTAGTGACCTGTGTTCAGAAATTACCTCTAATCATCAGGGGTAAGCTAGAAAAATGATGAATGAGGAACCTAAACACTACTGTCTTCATTGAGGGAGGAAGAGATTCATGTCCTGCTGTTTGACTACCATCTAGCGAAGACTAACTGCAGCATAGCTTGGAGAATGGCAGAATGGGGAACAGAATGTTGCCAATGCAAGTGCCAACCATGCATGTTCTTGGTGCGTGTCTACTTTATGTGTGTCATTGCATGGCAGCATCCATAGAAAGGGGGAAAAACTAGGGAAAATGACTGCTAGTTGGCAGATGCTGCCCTGACTGCCTCCAGCATCCACTGATAGGCTGTCTTCTTTTGGACAAATGTGCTACTGGATGAATGATGTGGTCTAGGAGGTGGTCAACTGATTGGTGGTGAGGGGACCCTGCAAGGCAGTGGACACCGTCATGTCACTTCTTTGGTTTATCCAGTTTTTCTCCCTCAGGGCTTTTGGTGGGCAGTGATGTGTGCATGAAGTTGTGCATCAGCATGTATCAACAGCAGTGGTAGCACCTTGACCTTGACCCTTTGGCAGCCTCCTTGTGTGCTGCCACACTTCCCTGAAGGATGAGATCTGTCTAGTTGGATACTTATCGCTCCTGACCTAGCATTCTGAGTCTATTTCTGAGCATGGATCACTGGAGAAGCGAGCAGAAGCTCTACTACAATAATAGCTGGTTGCCTTACTTACCAAGATTCTTATTTTAAGATATACTGACTTGTTTTGTAATACTCAGATTCTGAAAATATGTTGCTCCATTAGCAAATAAGATGGCTTGATTTCAGAATAAGAAGTATTGTTTTTTAGTTATTTTTGTTAACTTTTCTGTTTTCCTTCTAAGCACCCAGGCTGTTCTGAGCCTCATCTCAGGTATCTCCATGTCCCAGTCCACATCACCCCACTTTCCCCCAGGGGTAAGCTCATGCTCCCATCTAGTATTTCCATGGTTTTCCTCATGGCTTGGCCCTCAGAATTTTGTTAGGACCCTCAGGTGTTCTTTAACTTGTTTCAGGAAAAGTGCCTTGGTTGGGGGTGTTGAGGGTATGGGATTTATAGGCTGGAAGAACATCATTTTGGACAGCTAAGGGATTTACTTCCTTGTTCCCTCTACTCAAGGATGCTGCACACTTTTATTTCATGATAGACCCATACTAAGCGTATCCCCTTTGATATTGGTGGCAGCCTCCTCATCCTATGGCCCAGTGCTGCACCTTCTGATGTGGCCACTGAGGGGGTGGTATCGCATAAAGCCACCAATGCCCTCCCTCCCATGAACCAAGGTCACCTGCATCACTTACAATAGTTCTACCCCTACAACGATGAGTCAGACTCATTGTTAGATATTTTTTTCTCATTTTAAGAGGATCATTTTTATAAGTGTGAAAATAACACAAAGTACATTTTACATATTGGCCCAGATATTCAAACTGCACCCAAAAAGTGCTCAATAGCAGGAGCAAGCGCAAGTCCATTGTGCCCATGCACAAGAGGCACGATATTCAAAAACTGAGCTGGCCAAGATGTGCCTACAGCCGATGACTGAATATCGCATGACCTGCACCATAGCGCAACTAGGGAGGGGAAGCTGAGCAGATCTGATGCACCATAGCGCAACAAGGGATGTTCAGCTGTGCAGTCCAGAGATGCCATAGCACAACCAGGGATGCCCCCCAGCAGCAGGGCAGCAATGCAACAGCACAACCAGGTATGCAGGGCCACCACCCATGCCACAGATGGGCAGAGGAACACACAGCAGAACAGACATCGTCCCCCCACACCCCATGCACTGCACAACTGGGGGATGGATTGAATAACCACTGGCCCATGGAGACAAGCAAACAACCCACAGCTGGGTCATGGTGCCCCATCACACCCCCTGGCAAGCTGTGACCGGCACACAAGGAGGGCCGACCACCCCGTGCCACACCATCCCACCAATGCAGAGCACACCCTGCACTGTGACCCCCAGACACCCTGCCCAGGAGCAGTGTCCACCAGTGCAGGATACCCCATGCATGCCACCACCCCCATTGTGACAATGCAACCTTGTGCACCACAGAACCATGCAAGGCAGCCCCACCACGAGCACCCATCAGCGGGTGGCAGCACACAGCGATGCAATGACGGTATACACAGTGCCACCATGCACAGCGTCTCCATGGTACAGCTGAGAGACCGACCATGCACCACACATGACAGGGCATGTCCCAGACCCCACCACCAGTAGTGCAGCACCCTGCACACCCTCCCAAGGACACATCCTGACCCAGCACTGGCCACAACAGCGAGCCCAGACACCCACAGTGGTGCGTGGAAGCATGCACCACACCAGATGCAACACAGTGCATGGACAAACACCCACCCATACCCAAGGGCACAACAACACAGGGATGCAGTAGCGGGCCAACCAAGTCACCAGCGTGGGCCCATGGAAACTGTGTACACATGGCCAGCAGTCCTCCATGCCACAGGAGTGCCAGCCACCCTGCACAGGCACTGTGGACCTGTACGCCACCCTAATTTGCCCAGAGCACAAGTCACAGACAGTGGTGCATATCCCCTGCAACACACACAAGCCACAGCATGGAGGTGGGACAACGACCATGGAGGCCACAGTGTCACCCGAGGCAGACATGCACCACATCAGTGACAGGAGACAACCCAGCATTGTGACGGGTACAGTGGCTGCCCTGCCTGGACAGCCACCACTGACATGCCAGCAGAACGTGCAGGTCACAGACATGCAAGGGTGTCAGCTGCACAGGCCATGGACGGGCTGACAGGTGCACCATGGACACAGAGCATGCACCATGGACCACTGCACAAAGTCATCCAGTGCACAGGGAACAACACACACACCACAGACACTGACTGATAGCTACTCCCACACCATAGTCACTTTCCCATGGACACACACACATACCCATGACTGCACCACCCCTGACACCATGCACATCACTGCAGCTGAGCACCTATAGCCCGCTGCAAATCAGAGATGACCACAGTATTCATATCAAAAAGAACTATTTACAAAACTATGTACAAATGTGTTGGGGAGGGCCACAAACAAGGTGGGGGTGGGTAAGGGGCAAGGGTGAACAAATGGGGCAGGAAAGGAGGGGTGTGAGGGTGGGTCCAGGGGGTTAGGGGAAATCAGGGGCATAGGGATGGTCACTGGGAGCCCTGCTCCCAGCTCCGACTGCTCCTCCTGCTGTGTCTCCGCCGGACACCCAGCTGCTCAAACCCCCGAAGTATGCCCAGCTATGCCCTTGCCACTTGCAAAATCTCCCGCAGTGCCTCATGGATAGCCTTCAGCTGGCGGACACCTAGGACAAGGGAGAACAGTCAATAGGTGTGAAAGCACAGCCCCATACAGCCCACCCACTGTGCATGGCATACGGCCGTGGGACATGCCACTGTGATGGTGTGTGACCACCCAGAGTGATCATGCCCACAAGACCTGCCCACGCAAGTGCATACAGCCATGCGGACTGCTGCACACACCCACTGGCCAAGTCCTGCACAGCACCACCATGGCTGTTTAGTGACATGGCTATATGGTGCAAAGGCAGTGGAACAGCCATGTACCCGGTGCATGCATGGACCACCATTGACGCACTCCCAGACATGCAGTGCCACTGACAGTGCTGACTGTAACAAGTTGCATGCATGGCAGTGGTGTCAATGGATGGTGGCCATGCCCTGCTGACCGCCCTGTTACACAGCATGCAATAGTAATCATGGAGGTATGGCACTCACCATCATCAGGCCGGTCCCTCTGGTGCTGTGGACTGTCGCACCTCCTACTGGCCCTGTCCTCCTGCTGGCGCCTCTGCTCCCTGGCCAGCCGCCTCTCTTCCAGCCCTGTGGTGCAAACAGGGAGAGAGGAACATCAGCACAATCCTGTAGCAAAGTCCACCTGCCCCATTGTGTGCAATCCCACCCAGCCAGACCCACCCACCCACCCCACACCCTGATAACACCACCACAGCCAACACCGGATGGTCCCTCTCCCATGTTCCAGACACATGCAACCGTGATACCCATATGGAAGATAAAAGTGTGTGGATGTAACACCTACCTGGCCGTGGCACCGTGCCCCTCCTGGCTCGTGTCTGCAGGTGGGCAAGCAGGTCCGGTTCCCTCCTCCTCAGGTCGCCATACCTGTGGCAGCACTGCTCTGCCATCCACCCCCTTCCTGTGGTCTTCTCCAGGGTGTCAGCCACCTCCTGCCACACCTGGCTCCTGGATCTGTCCAGGGGTGCCTCCCCAAACAGTGGTCCATAAAGTGGCTCAACAATTGCCACCAGGTTAGCCAGCTCAACTTGGGTCCACTGGGCAGCCCTCCTCCATGCCATCTCACTTGCTCAGTAGGTTCAAAATGGTGCTCTGCAGCTCGGCTCCACCACATGGAGATGCTGCGCTGTACAGCGCTGCCATTCCCTATCACGCTGTCACCTAACAGCACGATAGTGGTGCAACCATGCCTGACGCATGGCACCTTGGGGGCAAAGGTCGGGCACAGGGTCAAGGGTCTCTGGCGCACAGACAGGCACAGCGCCATTGGAACCCAATGCGTGTAGCGCCATTGTGTGCCTGTGTGCTACCTCCAGTAGCGGCCTACCACGCTGTTGCCTCAGTGCGCCTATGAAGCCCCAGTGCCACTGTGCCATATAGGTGAACATTGCTGTAGCACCACTGGCACAATGGTGGCCATGCCCTGCATTGCCTGCTGTGCACAGTACGTCAGCAGTGTGGCAGGCACCTGCGTCAGCAACCCGGGCATGTGCAGTTAGGTGTGTACTGCACATGTCACAGAACTGTGCCCTTGGCTCAGCACGTTCAACACAATTGCGCAAAGCGCAAAAGCGCGATATTCAGCCGTCATATGCAAATCAGCTAATCAGCCATTCAATGGTGCAGCACTGCAATTTACATCCACTTAAAGTTGCGCCTCACTTCATTTGCATGGGTTGCGCTATAAAAGTGTGACATTGGGCTGCTCTGGCCATAGTCAGTTACTGCAGTCTATTGGTGAGTTACATGCTGTTTGGGAGTGTGGAGTGTGGATTTTGGGACATACATGGGACTGCACAGTCGCAGGTTACAACTGTCATTCTCACAGGCTAAATAATGACTGAGAGAGTTGTGGGAGAGGAGGACCACAGTGGTGGGAGCAGGAGGAGGCCTAATTTCACCAAGGTCAAGATGGATGCCCTGTTTGAGGCCTACCTGGATCAGGATCTGCTTCTCAGCGGACGGCAGGGAACACCACAGGTCTGTGCTGCTGCATGGGAGGACGTGGCGCGTGCAGTGAACCTGCATGGCAGCCACCAGTGCTCCGTGCAGGATTGCAAGAAGAAGATGGTCACAGACAGGAAGAGGATAAAGGAAAAGGTGGCTGCCATCAGGCAGCACGAGCTGCAACAGGTGGGAGACAGCCAGAGGTGCTACACCTGACCCCACAGGAGGAGAGGGTTGCTGGCAGCATGCAGCATTGTGCCATTGAGGGTGTTCCAGGTGGTGGCTTCCAGACGGGTGGTAGCCCGTCACTGCATGGTAGGTCATGGTCTGTCTACTGGGGGGGCAGGGTAGGCCACAGGCAGTAACGTGACTTTGTTTTCCCTTATAGATCCTGAGCATCTGCATGGGTCAGCGGTGGTGGGCCTGTCCACTGAGGCCAGTCAGATGGAGATGGAGGAGAGCCCTTCCACCTCCACAGGTATATGCAGCTCAGTGCGACAGTGGGTCCGCCTGGCTGTCCAGACTGATGTTGTTGGAACAGGTGCAGAGGAGGCCCTGCCCATGTCCCAGTGTGCCAGCATCCATGGATGCCAGCATGCTGTGACTCGGGAGGGTCCATCACCGATGATGATGTCACTAAAACCATGGGCAGTGACACATGTGTGCCACAGGATGGCCACACAGCAGGTAACATCACAGCCATGGCTGTGGGTGGTGCCGCCGTGGAGACCTGCGTGTCATCACAGTCCCAGTCTGTGTCTGTCAGCACCAGTGGGGCAGCACTGGTGTGTGCACAGGACAGTGGGACTGTTGCGGCCACTGCAGTGGCACCAGTGACCTCTGGGGAGTGGCAGCTGGAAGGGCAGCATCAGCAGTCAGCCAATGGGCTTGGGGGTACATAGTCAGGGGGCGGCATCAGTACACCGCCTGTGGACATGCCCAGACCTGGTCCTGGTGTGCAGCGACCACCCTCAAGGGGTGCTGAGCATCAGGGCCATGCACACCCTGAGGGACAGGATGCCAAGGAGGCAGATGACCTCTTGAATGAGCACACCCGCATACTGCAAGCATCAGTAAACCAGCAGATGCAGCTTGCGACGTTGGTGGATTCACTGCGTGCAGCTCTGGAGTGGGCAGAGGACTGTCGCAGCAGAGACATCACTCTGATCCTGGCAGGGATGGACCAGTTGCAGGAGGATGTGACCGCTGCCATTGACATGCAGACAAAGGCATTCACTGCTGTCATGGCCACAATGGGCACACAGTCATTTGCCAATGCGTCGCAGACACCATGCAGTGCACTGTCCACCCCCCATTCCCGGCGTCATGTGACACCCTCCTTATGGACACCGGGTTCAGCTGTGGGCATCCCAAGCACACCTGGCGCAGGCATGTTTAGTGTGCTGCAGACCCCTGCATGAGCATGGTCGCATTCACACAGTGGAATCCCTGGGGGACCATCGGTGCCACCCCATGAGGCCAGTGGTCAGCCTGTCAGTGCTGGTGGGTCTCAGTGGGGCCACCCATGCATCCGTGGTGGCCAGGGCACTGTGGCATGTGACTGACCTGTCTCCCAACATGGCCACTGTCTGGTGCTGCCCTGTGTGCATTGTGTCATTCAGCGGGCATTGCACAAGTGGGTACCTGGCCCTGCATGTGGACACACAGTCCATCTGCACTCCTTCCCCACTGCTGTCCACAGTTGCATGTGCATGATGATGTCTGCATTGCACTGTACACCAATGTGCAATGGTGCTCAGCATCTGACACACACACAAGGACAGGCAGTGGGCGTGGTGGTCTGTGGAAATGTGTGTTGCTAGGGGTGACTGCATGCACCCCTGGTGTGTGTTCATGCATGTTTGTGGGTTGTGCCTCAGCCACTGTTGGTTGCACATGGCCCCATGACTTACCTGGGTTGGCTGAAGTGCTTCTCCATGATGGTGTCCCAGTGCAGCTGTGCCAGCCAGATCAGTCAGGGGTCCCATCGCCCAAGGGGGGGCTGCCCATCACCATTGTCACCGGTGTCCTCATCGTCCCCATTGTGTCCCCCTCTTCGACCTGTACGGCTATCCCACATTCATTGGCCATGTTGTGCAGGATGGAACAGGCCAGGAATAGCCCACAGGCCTTTGAGAGGCTGTACTGTAGGACACCCCCGGAGGTGTCCAGGCAACGGAAATGTGCCTTCAGCATCCCGAACACCCGCTCGATGACATTACATGTGGTGGCGTGTACCTCATCGTAGCATTGCTGCGAAGGGGTCATGGGCCGCCGGTAGGGTGTGAGCAGCCAGAAACAGAGTGGGTATCCACTGTCACCTGTGTATAGAGGGTGGAGGTTAGTTTGGTGATCAGCATTGCCCTTCCCCGGGCCATGTAGGCCACTACCCATGCCATCTCTGACCATGCCCCCCCAGGCCCTATGATTGTCCGTGTGGTTTGCATACTCACCCACTAGGTGGCCAGTGGGGATATCCCCACTCTCGAATCTGTGGCACAGTGCTGACTGGTGCCAGATGAAGGCATCATGTACTCCCCCAGGATGTGTGGCACAGACATTGATTATGCGCCCCCTGGCATCGCACACCACCTGGCAGTTGATGCTGGTATAGCCCTTGAGATTTATATAATGGCCCCTTGGGGCCAGATGGTGTGCAGATGGCCACATGGGTGCAGTCTATTGCCCCTAGCATGCCAGGCATAAGTGCTACCCTGTGGAACTCCTGTATGTTTGCTGTGCGCTCTGCTGGTGTGCTGGGGAAATGGATGTACTCCGCAGCATGTGGCAGCAGTGCGCTGAGGAATTGGGTGAGGTGGCGTGACGTGGCTGACTGGGTTATGCCTGTGGTGTCCCCAGTTGGTCTCTGGAAGGTACCCGTGGTGAGCAAGCACATGCAAGCTGTCACTTTCGTCTCCACTGATAGATCATGGCTCCGTCATGTGGGTGCCTGCATCACATCAATGCACAGCTCACAGAACCACCTCAGAATTGCCCGATTCAGGTGATACTGGCCCACGATCTCCGTATCATTATACAGCTCGAAGCTGGTGTGGGCTCAGTACTGCCTATTGGGGGCATACCATGGGCCCTTCCACGGCCATGCCCCCCTGCTGCCCACCTTCTCACCCCCCTCATTACTGCCTCCATCTGGATGGTGGCACTGGCCATGTCCCTGGCTTGTGTTCACCCCCCGGCAGCTGTTTCTGTATTACCCCCGCTGTCCTGGCTGCTACTTCCCCTGCACCAGGAACACCTGCCTGTGCTGGCCTCACTGCTATGTGGAGTACTTCCTCCTTCTGCACTGTGGCTCCCCACACCTTCCCCTGAGCCTGTTGATTCTAGGTGCCCTTTCCTGGCCTGCTCTGTGTGTCCCTGCTGCCAAGCTTGTCCTGCTAGACTTCAGCCTCATGTGTCTTCCCTGTAGCGTTCTTGCGCCTCTCCCTTGCTCCCTTTTATTTTGGCTCATTTCTGCTATGGCGCAACTTCCGCTGGCTCCCCTATTGTGCATGGTGCATGTTGTTGAATATCGCACTGTGCCATTTATGCATGGTTCCTCCCCCTTCAGTTGCACATGCATTCATTATCATTGCGCTGTTGCTCAGCGTGATTTGGGGGGCGCATCTGCTTTCTGCTGAATATCGCAGAATGGCATATTTTCTGACTTGCGCAGGTGCAACCCTATTGCACATGGCTCAACTCTTTTGAATATCTGGGCCATTGTGTAAATTTGACTTTAAAGAAAAAAGTTCAATTTGCTTTAAAGTATGCAATATTTTTAGTTGCAAAAACAAAATCTCTTATAGTTTGATAGCAAGTACATGGATTTTGTTTTTATTATAGTACTATAGAACCTTAATAAGACTTGTAAACTTTAATGCACACCCATAAAAATGTCTGTTGTTCAATTTAGATTTTTACAGTATTAAATTTAGTCAGCTATAACTGCGATGCAAGCAATTTCTGCACCCAGAAACACTAAACTTATCAGTTGTAATGTATATTTTTTATGTAATTGATTGACTTTGTACTTTCCTAATTAAATGTTGGAACTACACATGTTGTTGTTAATGACCTAATTTCCCTCATTTAGGAAAGTAACAAGATCAATACATTGCTCCCTTAGTTTGTTAATGAAGACATGACCTGGAGGTAAGTTTAATCTCATGCCATTCAGCTGTGGCATTCAGTCAGGACATTTAGACAGTCTTGGTCTTTAAACTTTATCCAATCACACATTATCTTTTAAAGTGGGAATATCAATATCCCTTCAACAAAACTAATTAACAACACTTAATTGAAAACAAATGTATTTGTGGTAAACTTGTACACCCTGCTGTATAGTAGCTTTAACAAGTATTAATTAATTTATTTGATACTTGTGATCATTAAGAGGAGAATGGGCTATAGTTCATGCTGTCACTAACTCTGCTTTTGCCTCTTCAACATCAAATATAGCTGCCTTATATTTTACTGATATACATTAAGTGCCAGTAATATTAATATACATGTACCTATACAAACATCTTGGCTGTAATGAAACATGCAGAGGGTTTATTCTTATTCAGTGTCAGTGTAACCTTCATGAGAAATCCATAGCTTCCTATATGTGTGTGGCTAGTATTTTTGAATATTTAACTACTGTACTGTTAATATAGTACAGTACATTACTTTGCATTTCTAGATGAATATTAAAGAATGACTTACTATAAAATACATGCAGAATCTTCACTAATGACATTGTAATGTTTTGCTATAGAAAATATAATGACTAATTCTAAATCATTAGTTGCACATACCAGATAAACATTCAGTTTATGTTGTGTGCATGGTTGGTCACTTATTGCTTTTCTATGCACAGTACTATATTCTTTTTTTTTCTAAAATGTTAGCTGGAAATATCTGTTGTCAGAGATGGTAATTGAAGATTTGAGCTTGATATAAACTGAATTCATTTTTTTATGTATCATTTTTGTTAGTTACTTTTAATAAGACCAAGTGTGCTTTAAAAGATGTAGCACATATTATGAATGTGGTAACAAACCTATAATATGAAACTGAACCAATATCAGTGCAGCACGATATTTGGTGTGGATTACATTTCGTATGCAATGTGAATGCACTGGACTTTTCTTGCTGGCTTTTTAAATATATTTCCAAATGATTTGTTGTATGACATTCATTTGGTAGTACCATTAGTAGTAGAGTGGCTTTTTATTAGCTCAGTTTACATGATAGGCACTGTACTAATATTCAGATATGCCACATATTTAATGTATATGGCATAGATGAACATATTATCTTTTTTATGGCTGTGTGGTCAGAGCTCCACAGACATTATGCCATCATATTATCTTTATTAGAGTACTGTGGAAGCATGTGACTGGACAACTGTGTGGTGTGATTCCACAGTGCCCTGGCAAATGTTCACTGGTGCTATTTATGCAGCCTTTCCCCTCATAAACACACCCCTTTTTTGGAGCACTACTTTTTTTTCTGCAACTGCAGAAATGATGGCCATTGTGCCCAAGATGGCAGCACTGACTCAAACCGCATGTGTGTGAGTATCGCGCATGCTGAGTTCTGTCAGGGCTACCATATTGGGCATGGCAGACTCCAGTCTTGAAGAGCATGGTGAGAGCTATGAGTATTCTTTTATTCACTCTCGCCACACTTTCACTGCTCTGACAAGAGCTTGTAGTGCATGACTGTGTATGAGTATGCTCAATCCGTTCAATCTGGATTTGGTTCCCGCTACTGGAGAAAATGTTGAAATGCAGCTACACCTTTTCTGCTGCTTAGTCGAAAAGCTTCTGCCTCCCTTGTCTGTTCTATAGCTCGCTCCACATTGTGCTGGCCCACCAAGATCCTGTAACTCTAGTCAAGACTATCCAACCAGGGTGGTTTAAAAACAACCTGATGGGCTGACATAGATTTACTACCCCTCCTCCCTGCAAATCCCAGTCTGTCACAATGCAGCTCAACAAGATTCAGAATCTGAGTTGGGCATTTTCTATCTTTTGGATCACTGCCCTGTCTCCCTTAGGATAAAGCAACCCCTTCCTCCTGAAAACCCTATTTGGCACACCTCTGGTGCGACATGGCAGGGGATTGATATCACTGTGTCTGCTTTCTATTGTAGATGGTGTGTATTGAATAGTTTGTCTGATGTCAGGACGACCTGAAGTAGCTTGGCAGAAGGCACCAGGAGAAAGGACTGCTGTGTGACTGAACTTCTGTGCTGGGACTAAAGTAGAAGAACTTTTGTATTTGACCTTTAATTTAGGGTAAAAAAACTAACATACAAAAAAAAAAGTGTGTGTTTGGGTTAACTGAACTGAATGGGTATCTGCAGCATTATCTAGGTGTAAATCTCAGGTGACTGAAAGGACTTAACCGCTGTGAGATTTAAATTACTTGTAGAAAGATCTGGTAAGTAGGGGGAGTGGCTTAGCTAGAAGGAAGCTACATTTAAAGACTGCATTAGAAAGTTTCAGCTAATAGCTTGGCAGAAGGCCCAGGAGAAAGGACTGCTGTGTGACTGAACTTCTCTACTGGGACTATATTGCTCTCCTTCCCCCCCCCACCCAAAGCTAGTTCTATTTTTATAGGCACAGGATTTGACTGACAACAGGAACTTCCTGTTTAGGGGCAGGAAGTGAGTGATCACAGAACCACCAAGGACCCACCATCCTAGAGGGGCAAGAGTAGCTCTCCGGCCCCCTCTAGCTGCTGGAGGTCTGCCTCTGAGCAAGTAAGTGGTCTACTGCGAAATATAGGATATTCTTGTCTCAGAACAGGACAATCAGGAGCTTAAAGGAACACAGGCAGAAAGTAAGAGAGAGAGAAAAACAGAGGAAAGAGTAAGGATTGCAAACAGTTAAAGGGCCAGAAATAAGACATGATTGGAGTGGTGCAGTGCAGTGGCTGTGGAGCAGCAGTCTTCCGGGAGATGTTCTGGAGGATGTGGTGTTGTCCCATCTGCAGGCACCTCACTGGGCTGAAGGAGGAGGTTGCTCATCTCCAGGCTGAGTTGGCCAGGATTTGTGGGACCTCCCCTTCCATCCAGGGACCACCAGTGCCACGGCTGTTGTTTCAGAGGTTGCCAAGAAAGAGGAGCGGTTGGACCACAGTGGGCTCAGGGAGGGTGAGGGTGGTGGAACAGAGGCGCATCCCTCCCATTGTACCTCTCCACAATTCCTATGCCATTCTGGCAAAGTGTGGTTCCTCTATGGAGGCACCCACAGTGGAGACCAAGGAAGATGCTGGGAACATCCACAAAGGAGACCCACAGGAGGGTGGCAGGGGACCCTGCAGGAAGGAAACAACCCTGGTGGGGACTCATTGTTAGGAAGGTAGAACTGGGGAGGAAGGGAGAGGGAGGTAAGGTGCCTGCCTGGCGCCATGGCTTGAGGGATAGGAAGCGAATCCTCAGGATTGCTTGAGTGCTGCACAGGAGGAGTTGATGTCATTGTCCACCCATGGACAAATGACCTGGCTAAGAAAGGGATTAGAGAAGTGTAGGAAGAGTTTGTGGAATTGGGAGGGGCCTTAGTCAAGTAGCATGCACGGTAACCTTCTCAGAGGTGCTACCCATCTATGGCATAGGAGAGGCTAGGGTGTTCTGCACCATGGGATTCAATCAGGTTGAAAAACTGGTGTGGAGCTCAGGGTTTGGCTTCATTGGGGACTGGGGTCCACCTGGAGTGATGCAAGCCTATACTGGCATGATGGGCTGCATCTGTCTGGGAGGGGAACCAGGATCCTAGCTGATAGGTTTAATGCTTCATTGGCAAGCTTTTAAACTAGCCAAGGGGGGAGGCACTGGAAAGGAGCAGGAAAATCCTAGCCCCCAAATAATCACAGCAGTAGTGCGGCAAACACCAACATAGAGGTGTCAATAGAGAGAGAAGGGCAGGGGTAAATCGAGAAAGTGACAAAGGCAAGAAGGACAGGGATGGGGCAAAAGGGAGTAAGGCCATCAGGAAATGGAGGGTAATGAGTACCAATGCCTATAGTCTGGGCAACAAGCTCCCTGAGCTGATGGCCTTAATGGAAGAGGGATGCCTGATATCGTAGCAGTCACAGAAACATGGTACACAGAGAACCATGACTGGGATGTTAACATACCAGGTACATAACCTACAGGAGAGAGCAGGCAGGGGAGAAGAGGGGAGGAGTAGCTCTCATGTAAAGGAAGGATAAAAGCAACTGAACAAAAGAGTAAACAGGAGGAGAGGAGGCACTGTGGGTCACCTTGAGACTGGAAAGGCACCACAATCCACACAGGGCTTGTGTACAGACCCCCATGTCAGGGGGAAGGAATGGACAAGGATATGATAGAAGGCATTCTTAGAATGGCAGAGAAAGGGAGATACTGTTGATGGGAGACCTGAATATGCCAGATGTTAACTGGAGCACATTTGCTGCAGCCACATCCAAGAGCAGGGCCATTCTTGATGCCCTACAGGTGGCAGACATTAGACAGCTAGTTTTGGAACCCACTCATGAGGGAGCAATCTTAGACCCTCAGACTCTCAAACGGGGCAGTGAGAGGATCTCAGATCTAGAAGTGGTTGCCAGCTGGGGACAAGTGACCATCAAACAGTGTGGTTCACGCAACTTTAGCTACAGCGCCAAGCCATACAAAAGTGAGGGTACTGGACTTTAGGAGGGCTGACTTTGGCAAGATGGGAGAGTGCCTCAGAAAAGCACTAGCAAACAGGCTAGAAGGAGGTGTGGATCAACAATGGGGAATTATCAAAACTGCCATCACAGAGGCAACAAGCCTTTGTGTGAAGCAAATAAACAAATCAAAATGAAAAAAGCCACTATGGTTCTCGAAAGAGGTGGCTGTGAAAGTCAGGAAGAAAAAGATAGCATTCCAGAAGTATAAGGAAACACAGAAGGAGCAGGACAGAGAGTTGTACCAGTTAAGGCAGAAGGAAGCAGGGAGGGAAGTCAGAATAGCAAAGGCCCAAACTGAGGAAAAGATAGCCAACTCAGTTAAGAAGGGGATAAAACCTTTATAGGTACATCAGGAGCATAGAAAGACAAAGGGAGGATAGTGAGGCTGAATAGAATGAACGTGGTGGGCAGAGGGGACAGTGAAAAGCAGGAATACTGAACAAATATTTCTGCTCAGTATTCACAAAAGAGGAGGAGGAAGTGCCTAATCCAATTAACAGAAGCACTTTGATAGGGGGTCGATCCCAGTCCTTTCACAGAAGAAAGGGTTCTGCAAGAACTCTAAAACTGAAGGTGGACAAAGCAATGGGTCCTGATGGAATTCACCCTAGAATTCTAAAAGAATTAAGGGAGGAACTAGTGAAACCACTGGCTACTCTTTTTAATAAATCATGGGAGGATGGTGTGGTACCCGAGGAGTGGAGGAGGGCGGATGTGATTCCCCTTCACAAAAGTGGGTCCAAGACAGAGGCAGGAAACTACAGACCTGTCAGTCTGACCTCTGTGGTAGGGAAAGTGATGGAGTCACTTCTGAAGGAAAGAATAGTCGAGTACCTAGAGGCCAGTGGAGCACAGGACCCAAGGCAGCATGGATTCACAGCGGAAGGTCATGTCAGACGAATCTAATAGATTTCTTTGACTGGGTGACCAAAGTAGTAGACCAGGGAGGGGCTGTGGACATGGCCTACCTAGACTTTAGCAAGGCATTTGACACAGTCCCACACAAAAGATTAATAGTCAAATTAACCAGCCTGGGAGTGGGACCCAGGGTGATAGCCTGGGTAAAACATTGGCTGGACAACAGGACACAGAAGGTAATTGTAAATGGAGTCCACTCTGAAGAAACGGGGGTTACTAGTGGGGTACCGCAGGGTTCGGTATTGGGTCCAGTCCTTTTTAATGTCTTCATCAGTGACATTGCAGAGGGACTGGAAGGAAAAGTATGCCTTTTTGCAGATGACACAAAGATCTACAACAGAGTTGATACACAAGGAGGCCTGGAAAGGATGAAAAGGGACTTGGCAAGGTTGGAGGAATGGTCAGAAGCATGGCAGCTAGGATTCAATGCAAAGAAGTGCAAATAATGCACCTGGGAAACAAGAACCCAGGGAAGAATACACATGGGTGGGAGGTAGTAACAACAACAAAAGGAAAGGAAAGGGACCTGGGGTAATCATATCAGATGACCTTAAGGTTAGCAAGCAATGTGAGAAGGCAGTAGGGAGGGCAGGGGTATACTGGGATGTATAGGGAGAGGCATCATCAGCAGAAAACAGGAAGTTGTTATCCCTCTGTACAGACAGTTGGTGAGACCCCATCTGGAGTACTGTGTCCAGTTCTGGAGACCCCATCTCTGCAAGGACATAGACAGGATAGGGGCAGTCCAGAGGAGGGCAACTAAAATGGTGCAGGGTCTGCAAGAGAAGCCGTATGAGGAGAGACTAAAGGAGCTTAATATGTATACCCTTGAGGAAAGAAGGGAGAGGGGGACATGATAGAAACTTTTAAGTACCTCAGTGGAATCAACAATGTCCAAGAGGGTAGCATCTTTCAGAAAAAGAGACTTGCAAGAACAAGGGACACAATTTAAAGATAGAAGGAGGGCGGTTCAGGGGCAATGTGAGGAAGTATTATTTCACAGAGAAGGTAGTGGATGCATGGAACAGCCTTCCTGAGGAGTTTGTGGGGTCTAAAACTGTGGGAGAATTCAAGAATGCATGGGAGAGACATAAGGCAATTCTTGTGGGGGGTAGGAAGAAATAGGCTGTTGGTTAACTAGGATCTGCGGCCTATCCTGTTGGTAGGGAAATGAGCAGACTAGATGGGCCTAGCAGTCCTTATCTGCTGTCAAAGTCTATGTTTCTATGATAACTAATACTAAAAAGGATGACAATAAAGAGATGAGATGACTGTCCTCTTTAAAAATAATCCCAGATCTCAGTTAGTAGTTGTTGCCACGGTTTGCTGGTCCCTTTCACTTGTAGGAAAGCCTTGTTGGCACTGCACAAGAGCAAAGGAAAGGGGATGGCTGACCCTTCCATCTTCTCATGCTGGCAGTGTGGCAGCTCTGATTTAATTTGTGGTCATTGGGAGATTCCTGACATTTGTCACTAAACAAAAGTAACACAAAGTAATAAAAAAATACAAAAAAAAGGGGAGGACAAAAGAAAACCCCTACAGAGTATTTTAAAAGCAGAAATGAGAACATTTGTTGTTCTGCTTGTTACAGTGTAATACTTTGCATTAGTTCTCTGTTATTATTTTGTTCCACAGATGTAGTTCCTGCCAAACCACCAAACTACCCAATCGGAAACTGCAGCCCAGGACCCGTTGCCCCTATACAGTTATTACTCAATTAAGTCTCCACGGTCCCTGTACATTATTTCAGAGAGTCAATATACTCCATTGCCTTCTTTGGATCTTTGAAGAATAGTGTTTTTCCATCTTTAGAGATCTGTAATTTTGCCAGCATCATGAGTGTGAACCGGACGCCTTTTTGTTATAACTTTTCTTTGGTTTCCATGAATTCTTTCCTCCTGCTATACAGTTCCACACTGATGTCAGATGTAGATTTGGAGGTTAATATTTTTATGTAATATTCCTGGCCCCTTACTTCCTCACCTGCATCATGACTCACTCTTTATCAGAGTACCTGTGCAGTTTCAATAGTATGAATCATGGTTTCTTGCTTGCCACTGGCCATCCAACTACATCCATGTGTGCCTGATCCACCTCCAATTGTTCTTTACACCCTTCGAGGGCCAAGAACTCCATAAACAGCACTAAAGAATTACACCAGATAATCACCTTCCGTATCATCTGGTAAACCAACAACCTTTAAGTTCTCCTGGTGGCTTTAATTTGCCATCTGGTGAAGCTTCTGCTGCAGAATAGAAATTTTTTTTTTTTGTTTGGCTACTATTAGCTCCATGGATGCCAGGCTATCTTCATTGGTGCTAATGCACTGCTTTAGATTCATTATCCATCTATCCAGGTCAGAGATTTTGGCTGCTAGTTGTGAAATGTTGGATTGTTATGTATCCAAGTTTGTCTTTGAGGTTCACAAACCACTGTCACATCTCTTGTAATATCTGGATTTCCCCAGGTAAAGTCCCTGACCCACCCACTCCTGTTGACTGCTGAGGGCCTGACTTCTCAGCTTGCACGGTGTTAGTTTTCAACTGAACTGTTTGTACAACCTCTCAAAAGGCTGCTATGCCTTGAAAGGCTACTTTTCACTTCTTTGAGGACCTTCTAGTTTTAAAATCCCTTCTGGGAGCCTTTCGTGCCAGTTTGATCTTCTTTAGGGTCGATTGTGGGTATTTAATTACTCTTGCTTAGTGGAGCTCTGAAAAGTGGATTAGAAACTGGTGGAGGGACAGGAAACAGATAGTGGTTGTAAATGGGATCAAATCTGAGTAAATGAGGGTGACCTAAAGAGTACTGTGGAAGCACGTGACTGAACTGCTGTCTGGCAGGCTTCCACCGTGCTCTGGCAAAAGGCCCACTCATTCTGTATATGTGGCCCTTCCCCATTGCTGACTACATAAACACACCCACATTGTGGGGCACTACTTTTTCTTCCACAACTGCAAATGTGACAACTGCCGTGCCCAAAATGGCCACCGACTCAAACTGCACAGGTGCAAGTATCAAGCATGTGCAGTTCTGTTGGCATCACTTTGGATACGGCAGACTCTGATGCAGTGAGAACATGGTGAGAGCTCTAAGTATTCTTTTACTCACTCTCACCACACTGAGCAGCCATGTTGACTCTGACTGGAATTTGTTATTTATGTGATTTCTTTATTAAGTTCTGAAAAATGCTGGAACTACAGTACATTATTGAAGGTGTCCTGTTAGTGATGCTTATTTGAGAAAACTAATTGTAAGCCAATAAAAAAATGATGCTAATTGCTTCTGTTTAGGCTACTGTGGAAGATTTGAGATTTTGTTTGCAGAGTACATAATAGTTATTTAATCATTTACCTATTCTAGCTGTGCAGAAAAATACATTTCCCATATGGTATAAACCCAAATCATATGATTTAGATATATGTGATATGCAACTATTTGGGAACATTTTAAATAAAATGGTTGGAATAAATATGATCTCTATGTTTATTTACTGGGATGTTTGAGCCCAGGTGATCTCGTATTGGCTTATAATAAGGTGGTGGGAGATGCCCTGGACAAGATTGCACCTGTTTGTGTTCGACCTCTCACCCTTTGCCCAAGGAGCCCCTGGTTTAATAGCTCTTAGAAGGAGATGCAGTGAGTTGGTCGAAGGATGGCGAGAGCTTGGCGTAAGCCCAGTCTAGATGCCGACAGACTTAGGTTGATGGCACATTATGATGGCTACCAATCAGAAATCACCTGTAAGAAGGCAGAATTCCTGTGCAGGGAGATTTCTGCTGTGCTGAATTGACCAGCTCAGCTTTTTCAGACCTTTGACAGACTGTGCAATCCAGTCTGTCTCCAGCCCAGAGAAGCATTTACTCAGCTGAAATGCAAGAAGTTTGCTCTATTCTTAGCAGATAAGGTTGCTGACATCAGGTCTGGCATCGCTTTATTTTCTCCTATGAGGAACTGTGGTGATCAGTGGGAGGTGACATTCACTCAGTCTGTCTGGTCAGACTTCGGCTGACTGGAGTTCCTGGATATTGTTGAGACCATCCAAACATTGCATCCCACTAGTTGTAGTTTGGGTCCAGGCCCTACACTCCTTTTAGTAGGTTGTGTAGATGTTATCTGCCTATCCTTGCTGAGATTATATGGCAGTCCTTGGAAAGGGGTATGTTTCCTGATCCCCTCGAGGTGATCATTTGACCACTCCTTAAAAAAAAATCCTCCTTGGACCCAGACTGCCTAGCTAACTACCAACCTATCTCTAACCTGCCATTTGTTGGTAAGGTTATAGAAAAGGTAGTGGCACAGCAATTGGATGATCATCTCACAACTCACAATATCTGTGATATTCTCCAATCTGGTTTCAGGAAGAAGCACAGCATGGAGACTGCTCTGGTTCAGGTATTGAATGACCTATTAATGGCCAGAGATCAAAAGGCACATACCATCTTGGTCCTTCTTTATCTTTCTGCTGCATTTGACACTGTAGACCATTGTGTCCTTTTGGATCACCTGTGGCTTCTTCATAGACTGTCTGGTACAGTCCTCAAGTGGTTTAATTCTTACCTCACAGGCAGATCGTGGAGAGTGGCCACCGGAATTTATTTCTCTGGTTCTCAATCTCTGCTTTGGCCCCCATGTTGTTTACAATGTATATGCTTCCATTAGGAGATATCATCAGGTGATACAGCTTGAGTTTGCACTGCTATGCAGATGATACTCAGCTGTATATGTATTTTCTACCTAGACAGAATGATGCGCTCTTCATGCTAAATAATTGCCTTGCCGAGATCAGATGTTGGATGAATACCAGTTGGCTGATTCTGAATCCTGAGAAGACTGAGGTGTTGATAATGGATTCTGGTCACCTCGGGGTGGGTATGAGGGTTGGACAGCTGTCGGGTTTGTTCCTTGATGATGTCCCACTCATTACCTCGGGCCAGGTGCATAACCTGGGTATTATTTTTGACAAGGGTATGACACTTCAGTCTCAGGTGTCAGCCATTGTCAAAACCTCTTTTTACCATCTGAGGAATATTGCCCAGGTGAAACGCCTGGTTCCCCTGATGATCTTCCAATGTTAGTCCATGCCTTTGTTATTTCCTACTTGGATTACTGTAATTCCCACTACTTAGGGCTACATGGGGTTGATATCCGCTGCTTGCAGCTAGTGCAGAATGTGGAAGCCAGGCTTTTGACTGGGACCGCTCGGTCTAGTCATATTATGCCTGTGCTCTGCAAACTGCACTGGCTGCCTGTTCAGTGGTGGCTCACCTTTAAACTTGGTTTACTGACCTTTAAAGCCCTACATGAACAGGGACCTGGTAATCTGCAAGACCTCCTTGTATCCTACTGCCCCATCTGTCCCCTCCAATCTACTGACAAGGGATTGCTGGAGATTCCAAGGGTTCACCTGAAGACATCTAGGACTTGTGCCTTTTCTTTTTCTGCACCAACCCTGTGGAATTCTCTACCTCACTGGTCGAGAGAGAGTGCCCGATTGTTGACAGTTTTAAAACTGAAGTAAAAACTTATTTATTTGACTTAGCCTTCCCTAAGTTTGGCTAATTTTACTGTAATTGTATTGTATTCATCTATTTTAACTTTGTTTTTTATTTGATATTTGTTTATTGTCAGTACAGTGCTTTGGTTATGAAAAGCGCTTTAAAAATAAAATTGATTTGATTTGATTAGAATGTTTGTCTGGGGAAGCTCACTAAAGTGAGGGGGCATGTGATAAGGAAAAACTACAGTAAGTACAGTATACTAAGGCCAGGATATTCAGATCGCTTCAGGTTGGGGTGCAAGCCTGGGTGCAGTGCAACCGAGATGCACCAGGGCATGGTCAGGGTGATATTCAATGGTGCTGCACCAAGGCTCAGAACTACTGAATATGACACTGTGGCCACCCACATTGCTCATGGTGCAGTGGCACTGCTTCAGAGCAAGTGGCTAGAGAGGAGCAAGGGGATGCGCCAGTGCAAGTGTGGGTGCACTGTGTGCATGAACCACGATATTCAGTGCTGTATATGCAAATGGGGCCATAATGCATGCAAGGCACAAATGGGGCCATTTGCTTGTTATTATGGCCCTATTTGCATGTAGGTGTGCCGATCCCAGGTGTCTTGCACCTGGCACCCTGCCAGGCTGCAGTCATTGGGGACCGATGTCTCCTGCCCCTCGGCAGCAATGCACCCCAATGCCCAATCATGGGCTTTGTAATTGTAAAAGGTCCCCGGTGGCCCAGTGGACCCTACCCCCTTGCCCAATCGCAGGTGTACTGAAAGAAATTCAGTCCCTGGTGGTCCAGTGGACTTACTCCCCAGCCTGATCATGGGCTTTGTTAACTTAAAAATATCCCTGGTTGTCCAGTGGATTGAATCCAGTCTGATCGTGGGCTTTGTCAAAGAAGAATCTCTTGTGGTCCAGTGGTACCCCTCTGCCCACCCACCCACGCAGACCCACCACCTGGCTCCCCCCCATCAGCGGTGGGCAGTAGCTCCCCACCCACAAGCAGCCCACAAAATCCATTCACATATCGGGACCATGTTGTACAATAAGATCTGCATGCCCATTGGCCCACGCTGTGGACCAATGGACGTACAGCTGTACCGTACACTGTCAGTCGGCGGGCAGCCAGGCAGCTTGCAGGTGGGGAGCTGCCAACCGCCGCTGACTGGGGGATCAGGGGTCAGGTCGGCATGTGCGGGTGGGAAGGGGGGTACCACTGGACCACCAGGGATTCTTCTTTTACAAAGCCTGCGATCGGGCTGGATTCAGTCCACTGGACCACCAGGGATACTTTTAATTTTACAAAGCCTGCACTCGGGCCGGATTCAGTCCACTGGACCACCAGGTATACTTTTAATTTTATAAAGTCCGCTATTGGGCTGGGGAGCAGGTCCACTGGACCACCAGTGAATAATTTTATGTCATTACGCCCACAATCGGGTGAGGGGTTAGGGTCCAATTGACCACTAGGGATATATTACTTTTACAATACCCTTGATCGGGTGTGGGGGGGTGATGCCCTGCCTGTGTCTCAGGAGGTCAGGTGGCCACCCACAGCAGGTGGCTGCCGTGTTGCGCCCTGCAATATGGCAGCTCTCCTGTGGGTGGCCAGTCTTTGCTCCATCTTTTTGCGGTGGATCTTTGTGCCCCCCTGTGCAGTGCAAGGCGGGTTTGTGCCTGCATATGTGCTGCACATCCCGGGGTGATTATCAGGATGTGCCGAATATGCATGGGCACACCCCCAGCACTTGTGCCACATACATTACTGGTGCATCCCGGCACATCGGGATTTGTGCAACACAACATCCCTTTTTGAATATAGCTGAGGTACATTTCAGTGGGTTGCGGTTGCTCAATAATTGTTATGCCTACGCGCAACCCCTTTGAATATCCCAGTCTAAGTGTACAAGCAATTATGAACCACTTCACAAATCTGGGAAAAAAGTTGGATTCCAAACTATGTATTGCCAAGCATATATCCAATTTAGTTAGTAGTACCCATGAAAGGCTTGGTCTTCTTTTTTATTAATAAACCTATTTAAACATGAACATATGGAAACTGCAATTGCATCCTATCAATTTAAAACACTGAAACCAAGAAATAAAGAGAAAGACCTGAGGAGTCCTGCCTGAAGGGTAACTTACTTCAGGGTACATTTAATTTGCACAGCCACAGTACTTACTTAACAATGTGTAGCTTCTAGTACTATAATCTCATTTATTGATGGATACATACAGTACGTCAACCTCTTTGGTCCCTGCATGAGTGTTAGAAAAGTTTGTAATTCTTCTCACATTCTGTGGAATCCCTTTATAGATTCTGGCATGATAGCCAGCATTTTTTTCTATCCTAAATGGTCACACGAGTCTCATGGTGCCATTCCCTATGAGAAGGGGTTTCTGGATCCAGGCAATGTCTAAGTATTATTTGTTTGACTACTGCTGTTTTAAGTTACATATCATTATGTTGGGACCCATTCAGTGCTTCATAACTGATATCCAATATGCAGAGTTCTGGTTTGAACACTTCATGTGCAATAGTCCGAGGAGGGGGTTGAGTTTGGATTTTATTGCATCCAATAGAGGTCGTGTTTTTTGGACAATCCCCCAATATCTGCTTGATGAACATTGTGGAAGTGTGACATTTTGAGCAGGTTGGGCTAGGAAGTTTAATTATTTTAAATAACATTGTTGCTTGTTGACAGTTTTATAGTTTATTAGTCTCAGGTTATCACATTTTATATATTTATTCATGGCTTATTCCAGTTTAGTGATTGACTCAGTTGTTTAGCTAGTTCTAGGAATTCCTGTCTCCATTAAGGGCATGCTGGACTACTAGTCCTTGCCCTAAGAGTTAGTAGAGCATTATAAATGATATACCAACCCAGACTTAATTATTATACACCTTGGGGGTAATGATATTGGGGGAAGCCATGGCTGGATACTTATTTATGGATAAAACAGGACCTTGAGAAAATAAAACAATGGTGGCCTGGGGTGTGGGTGGCCTGGTTAGACATGATACCAAGGAGGTGTGAAGAAATGAACACAGCTATGTAGCAGTGGAGAGGGCAAGGTGGAAGATAAATAGGAGGATGGGGACATTGGTAAGGAACATGGGGGGTCATGTGATATTGAGGGGAGTAGAAGAGTGGGTTGAGGATTTCTATACATCAGATGGGGTACATTTGTCAGACCTAGCAATAAAAAATGTTCACTATGGAAATGATGGGTTTCATCAAGACCTGGAGGAGACAAGAAAGAAAATGGGGGAAGGGGAAGCAGGTGGAAGGCCAGTCATCCAACACAAGCTGGAGAGAGGCTATGGGGAAAAGGGGGGAAGGAAGGGGGGAAGGAGGGGAAGGAGAATGACAAGGGAATATCAGGATAAAAAAGAAGCAACAGACAGAGAGAAAAGTGGTCTCAGTTTTCACCTTTACCTACAAGAGAAGAACAGAAGAAGTTACTCAGGTTTTCACCTGGGGATGAGAAGAAGAAGAAGAAGAAGAAAAGGATAGATTGATCTATATTGATATGTATTATGGAATGTGAATCAATTAAAAAGCAAGTGGATTGTGAAAAGACAATAATGGTGAATGGTGATGGAATTTGTATATAATAGATATGTGAAACAGCATATATTGATTGCCAATCTAAGTGCAACAACATATAGCTGTAAGTTCTCTATCCTTTTGTGAGGGGAAAAATCTGGGACAATGAAGTTTGCCCTTTAAGGGGAAGACCAAGTTGTCCTGGTGGATCCACTTACAAGAAAATGGATTGCTCAGAAAGGAAAAGGGAGGGGAGGGGATGGAGGGGGTGGTGTGGACAGAGAGAGTAACGGGTGTGGGGCGTGTGATCTCAGAGGAAGCAGAGCCTTGGAAAACAAAGAGGAAAGTGATAGGGGAAGGAATAAGGTAAATGGGGTGTAAAACCAGAGAATATAAGGATCAGCACAGAGGAAAACAACCTCTTTTGCTGGAATTGTGTTGCCTCCCACCCACCCGTCAGAAGGGTAAGATGGAGAGCAGAGTCAGGTAGTGGACGAGAATGGACTGCCATAGATGGATGGTAGAAGAGGTAAAAAGGGGGGGTCCTGTGGTGGACAAGGATGTACTGCCATAGGTGGATGGCAGGAAAGGAGGGAAAAAAGGGTGGAAGAAAGGGGGAAGTAGGGGATGGGGGAATGGCAAGGGAATATCAGGATAAAAAAGAAGCAGCAGAAAGAGAGAAAAGCAGTCTCAGTTTTCACCATTACCTACGAGAGAAGAAGTTACCCAGGTTACCACCTGGGGGACAAGAAGAATAGGAAAGAAAAAAGGATGGATTGATATATATTGATATGTATTACTGAATGTGAATCAATGAAAAAGCAAGTGGATTGTGAAAAGACAATAATGGTGAATGGTGATGGAATCTGTATATAACAGATGGGTGAAATAGAATAAATTGACTGCAAATATGAGCACAACGACATATAAGTTGTCTGTCCTTTTGTGGGGGGAAAAATCCGGGACAATGCCTTTCTCCACTTCACCAGCAATATCAATTCCCTGCAATTTCTGTTGTGGACTGGAGCCCAGGGGTATAGACCCAAAGTTGTTTGCAGAATGTGTATCAGTTGTAGAAAGGGAAATACGGATTTATTGCCTGATGCATTTATATATTGAAATGTAGTGGATGTTACCAAGGAGCAGATGTCTATTAGATGTGCCAGTGTATCTACAGTATGGTGGCTTTTTGTACAAAGTTAACTGGAATGGGTTTGTGATCTACAGAAGTTGAAATTGATACATATCAGTTGGGAGCTGTCTCTGGAAGGTGTATAGCCTAATATATAGCATGATTGTATATTGATTCTGATTGTGTTACCAAATGTGGTTGGTTTAAGCCACTGTGGTAGCTTAACGTACTTGATATGGAGAAGAGCTTGGGTTTTACATTCTCAGTGGTGCATAAGTTGTGCCATATATTTTTATGTGTTCTTATCTCTTCCCATATTGTAGAGCTGCCAGCATACTGTAGGTACATGTTGACTTGAGCCCCATAATAATATATTCTTTGGTTAAGTAGCTACAAAATTCCCTGCAGTTTTGCTATGTCAATTTACAGTATGATCTCATTATAGGTTTGTCACTCCATAAAAAGTCAAATAATGTCATTCTCAGTCAAATAAACTAGGAGTTGTGGATTACTATTCCTAGCTTGCTAATGGGATATAACAGTATGTGAAGCATGTTCACCTTTATTGTGCTAATTCTGCACCGGACTGTTTGGAGAAGTGGGTCCATCTATTCAGGTTTTGTTTGACTGTCTGGAAGAGATTTGTTACATTATTATAAGTATTTTTGTGTTTTTAGTGATATGTTTAACCAACTATTTAAAGAACCAGAGGATCACATCCCACCATAGTATGCAGTGTCTCCCTAATTGATTCTGTGGTTTAATGGCATGCTTATAGAGTAGTGTAAGTTAAATGTGTACCCATATGTTTTCTGAAGTTATCCTGGGCTCACATTGCTTCTGGAACTGAGACTGCCAGGCTCTTCTACATGAAGGAGAATGCTGTCTACCTAAGTAGATACTGCATATGTTCCCCTTATTTTAATGCTTGGTGCATCTTTATTAAGCACAAGGTGCTTGGTCAGTGTTACAATATATAGATTATTAGGTTACATGGATAGTGGGCACCCATATCACCCACCTTTTTTAAGTAAGAAAAAGTTAGAAAGTACCCAGCTGCAGGTCACCATACCTGTTTGGTGAGAGTAAAGAGAAAAGGAACAAAAACAGCTCTACTGTCATGAGAGGGTGCACGAATAAAAAATGATAAGTAGAACAGCAACCTCAGCACTCCTCAACTTGGTGTCAAACAGGCATATTTTATTAAGTTAGGCAAAAGCAGATGCCACAATCAGCCATATGGTTCAAACAACATGCAATCCCGACCAGTTTCATGCTGATGACGTGCTATTAGCATGAAACCGGTCGGGATTACCTGTTGTTTGAGCCATATGACTGATTGTGGCATCTGCTTTTGTCTAACTTAATAAAATATGCCTGTTTGATGCCAAGTTGAGGAGTGCTGAGTTTGCTGTTCTACTTGCTGAGAGTAAAGCATTTTTAATCCATTTTGTAACAGTGATAGGAAGGTCAAATTTAACCAATGTTTGGAAGAGAAAAGTCACAAGACTATAAAAAGCTGTCTAGGCATCCAGGGACACCAGCACTGCAAGCTTCTCAGAGTCCCTGGATATTAAGAGCAGATGGAACAGTTTTTTGGATGTGGTCAGAAAAGAGCCTGCCTTAACATGAATATCATATGTTCAGATTCTATCAGTTAGCATTTAAACTGCACCTAACACCTCATCTGCTGAAATTCTTCATCCCAATGGAGTAGCTAGGCATGATAGGAATTTGGGTAGTTTAGTTTTTCTAAAAATTCTGTGATGGCAGCTTCTGATGGAAGGTTTATCTGGTAATTTTCATATAGTGTTTCAATTTTCTTATAGTGGTTCAAAAGATGTGAATTATTTTGCTGTAAGAAGAGATCAAACTCCAAGAAAGTAAAGGCTTAATTATCCTCTTTGCCACCTGGTCTTCACATCTGAGGACTAGAGACCTGCCTGCCTTTTCTTTTTAATCAACATACAGTGTTCTGCCCTCTCCATAGTTAACTTGCAGTATCTAGCCTTGACATTCATTAGTTTAAGCCATTCCTCTTCAGTGGGTTTGTCTGATACCTTCTTCTCTTGTTCCCTTATAGTATCTAGTAGGGTTTGGCTGTTTTTCTCCATTTTATTTTTCTTATTTGCTGCCATTCTAATCAGTTCTCCTCTGATCATACATTTGTATGCTGACCAAATGCCTTCCTTGTCAGGTATGGACCTCAAGTTGCCACAGAAGTAATTTGTTGTAGCTTCTTTAAAGTTTTAGGCAGCATTTGTCTTTTAGTATATGGTTATTGAGCCTCCATCATCTGTCCACGTCAGTCAGTTTAGAAATGTGAAGTGCTAGATGCACTTGGGGATGGTCAGAGATGGCTGCACTTTTGATTTTACAGCTGTTGATATGCAGGGTGAGAAGGTGACTCATCAAAAGTAATTGATATGTGAAAATGTGTGTGTTGTGTGGAGTGAAGTGGAAAGTGTATTCTTTGTTTGCAGGATGTAAGATGTACCACATATCAATAATTTATTTATTAGTTCACCATGTAAATGCACTGATTCCTGGGACTGTTTTCAAGTTTGACCTGATCCTGGAAGATGGCAGCAGAACAGAACAGTATGAGTACAATACATACATGACATAGGCAGGGATATTTGAACAATTACAGTGCAAACCTCTGTTAGTAATCACAAATCAGCACCAGACATTAAATGACAGCATATTTGAACAAACCCTAACTGACACTGTGATCACATGAATCAATTCAATACAGCAGGCAATAGCAGTGGTTGCAAATGCATCTGCAAACACATTTTGCAAAGGTAATCCACAGAATAAAGGCACAATATGAGTGTCATAACAAAGTCAGTACCACCACTACCACCACCCCATAAATGCACCCTGAACCATGAAGGACAACAGACAAGTGTGTAGTGTCAATACTGTACTATACAGTAACAGAAACAAAATAACAGAAAAAACAGCAGAAGAACAGAAACAAAACTAAGTGACACCATGCCAGGAACAAAAGTAATGTGGCACACATCCATAAAGTAAATAATGCGGCACCTGACAGGAAATAAACACCAACATGGCAAATGGCCATAAATAAAACTAATGGGGCATTGTGAAACAAACAAATGTAAATTGGCACACAGCTATAAAATAAACTAAATGTGGCTATTGACTGTAAAGTATATAAAACTATGAGGAGTGCATGCATGGATTCCAACATAGATGGCAACCTGAATCTAACCCTCCATCTTATCCTTTGTAATTACTTAAGTTTTCACATAGTCACTGTGGATCTGTAGACCAGTTACCCTATGGACAATATTGGACTCGGGGGGGGGTATAGCTAGAGGTTCTGATCCTAGAAAAAGACTACCAGCGGCTTATAATCTGACTTTGCTGCATGAAGGAAATGAGTCAACAGGGCCCTTCCCCCTCACCATGCGGTGGGCCAAAAGACCATCTATACATCCTTGGTGGTATGGCAGAAAGGGGAGCACCCGTAGACTACTGGAAAACTGAAAAAAAAGACTTTAGGCTACATTACTCAATTGCTTGAAATCTTGGTGGCAGACGTGTCAGAGCTCAAAGTGTCAAACTCTACCAATGCTGAGGGTGTGAAAGTCCTGGCAGACTACCTGCATTCAATTAAACAACAGGTCATGGATTTAGAAGATTTACAATATAATATAATGAGGCATCTAGAAAAGCATAAAAAGAGTCTGGAGTGGCTGTGGGAATGGGCTGAGGGTCAAGAAAAATGGAGTAGATGAAATAGTATATGAATTTTCAGTGTTCCTGAAAAAGCAGAGGGCAGCAATATGAAGCAGTTCCTAACCAACTTACTGCCACAACTTTGGGGCCCCCTTGGCAGAGGTCCATTGAAGTCAAATGCACACACAGATCCAGGGGTCCACCTGCAGCACTTAGCTCCCACCCACATCCCATCATCACCTACCTGCTGCACTACTCCATAAAAAAAAAATTTTTGCAGAGCCATACCGGAGAAGGGCAAAGTGTTTTGGAAGGGTGCCCGTATTTCTATTTACCAAGATTTTACAATAATATAAGTACTCTACTAGATGTGGGTATCCCTACTGATGTAATTCTTTTGGACTTTAGTAGAGCTTTCGATAAAGTCTTACATGAAAAACTCATTACTAAAATGCACAATCTAGGTTTGTCACCTGATATCATCAACTGGACTTTAAACTGGTAGACAAATCATTCTTAGAGAGTCAGAATTAATGATATCTTGTCTGATTCGGGTAGTGTGACAAGTGGTGTACCACAGGGGTCGGTCTTGGGACCAACATTGTTTAATCTCTCTATCAGTGATTTACAAACAGGGCCAAATAACGTCATGGTTAAATTTGCAGACGATACTAAATTGGGGGGCAAGGTTAATAATCAAGAAAATATTTCTGCATTAAAGAAAGATTTGGAAAAATTAACACTTTGGGCAAATGAAAATCATATGCAGTTTAATCAAGACAAATGTTTAGTAGTGCATTTCGGTGTAAATAATCCAAAAACGATATATAAATTGACTACCACTTCACTCATCAAATTGTGAAAAAGATTTAAGGATATATGTTAATAATAAATTTACATCAAATGATCACTGTGTTAGAATTGCTTGCATGACCAACAGAATTTTGAGGCAAATAAAACGCACTTTTGTTAATTGCACTGAACAATGCCTTATTCCACTGTATAGGGCATACATTAGACCGTATCTAGACTGTGGCTCCCCTTTCTGGAATCCAAACCAAAAAAAAGACATTGCAATTCTTGAACAGGTTCAAAGAAGACTAACTAGAAAGATTCCAAGATTAACAAACTTGGATTATCAGAACAGATTAAAAGCTACTGGTCTCCTCTCTCTTCAAACTAGAAGATTAAGAGGTGATATGCTTATGGTTTTTAATTTAATAAATTCACCAGATCTAATGGAAAAATGTGGTCTAACACTCTCCAAAAGGAGACATGTTCCGAGACTGCATAAGAAACAGCTTGAAGTAAAAACTTATAAAACCAGCAAAAGGGGAAACTTTTTTCCAATAAGAGCATCCGTTGTATGGAACACCTTGCCACAAGAATTGGTAGAGGTAACTAGTGCCACTGTCTTTAAAAATAAATTAGATGTTCGGTTGAGGGATAATAGAGAAATAATGTCCCACGTAGTGTGGGGAACAGTCTCGATGGGCTCTGGCCTTCATCTGTTCTTTCATACCAAGTAAGTAAGTAATAAAGAGGTGGTGTAGACCCATAGAGCTTGCAACCTTCTGAAAATGATGTTACAGGACAAAGGAGTACAATACAGGTTTTCTGGCTTATTCAACTTATGTCTGGTTTGGAATGGGCAGTGGATTGAGGGGAGATCACCTGCAGAAGTAACTAAATTAATTGAGCAGCAATGGGCGGATCTAAAGATTTCAACTACAAGCTCCAGCAGACTCTGGGTGGATCATGAGATTGGCATACAGTGTCCTCAGAGCAGTTCCAGTAATCAAAGTGAAGGAGTTTACTGACCACAAGACAACTGCACATTTATGCAGGGTAGCAGAGATCTCCTCAAGTTCTCCAAGAATGAAGGAGCTGATACAGGGAAAATGAGACCTTGGGAGCTACAATCATTCCCTCCCTAATTGAAGCAGGCTCAGATCTTGCAGCCCCCAACACAGACAACTAAGGCAAGAAGAATCACTGGCATCCTCCCCTGCAAAAATGGACAAAGAAGTAGCACACACATTGCAGCATAGCAGATGAGCTGCAGAGAACCCAGGGTTACAGGAAGAGTCTGCATGAGACCAAAACTCTCCATCCTGGGTATCACTCACAGAAGACATATTGGATATGGACTGTATTGCTGCCATCGCCATTTGTATTACTCCCAGTGAGAGATCCTTCACTGAAGTGGCAGCTTCCTCCCGGAATAGACAAAATGCTGCTGTGCTGCTGCTTTGTACTCTTCTCCTCACTGAAGGGGGTGACAACTGTAAAAAAAGAATCTTTTTTCAGCTTTAAATCTTCATGTGTTATGTGGGGGAAATACGATCTTTGCAGGGTGTGGGAGGGGGTTGTATGGGGGGACAAGGTCCATTTCATATATGGGGGGGAGTAAGCAAGGCTACTAAACTTAACCCAGTGGTTTCATGTTTATACTCTGCTTCTCACTGTCTCTCTCTTCAGGCACTTTTTCTTTCCTGTTAATATTCTCTTTGCATCATCCCCCCCCCCCCAGTGATCCAAAGAAACATGCTACTGGTTTTGGTCCCTCAATCCCCCCATTTTATACCCCAAACATTTGGAAAACACCGCACAGTGATGCCTTTTGTCAAAGATTCATGAAGAGCAATCTGTTTGAAGCTGACACATCTGACCCAGCTTATGGGCTATGATAGCCAATGCCAACATTGCCAATCTGAAGGGGGCCCCCTCATTTCACTACTCCTCCACCACATGTAGCTCATCCAGTAAGCTACAGAATTCTGGGTTATGTATGTGTGTAATTTATCATCATAGAAGTCTAGCCATTCACTACATGGAAAAGGATCAAATTGCCCCCCCCCAACACACACACACACACACACACCTCTCTCTTTAATGTCAGATTTATGTGACACCTAAGACTTCTGCCTCCTACCTTTTCTTTTACTTTCCAAGAGGACATGTTGAAGGCTGGGTCTGCCCCACCACCACAGGTCAGGACCTCTCTGGGGTATGAATGATAGAAGACCATTTTTTTTAACTCTAAAATGTTATTGTGAAGTTTGCAGTTCCCCCGGTTGGCAAAGCGTCTTGAATTACATGAGGTAGGGGCAGGTCCTTCTCTCAGACTCATACCACCGACATTGTTGTGGTCCACAGTGGCAGAGCTGTTTGGATTCTTGCAACCTTTCTGCATACACTGGTGGAACAGTTAAAAATATTTTTTATCAGTTTCTGTGTTTCTTGTGTTACTTACAGTCATTTGTAGAATTTTTATTTCTTCAGCTAATTGACTAGCGGTACTGCAGCTGTGGAAAGTTAAGACAGTATTCAACATCTTTGATTCATATCCTCACAGATTGATCTTACAGTTTATGTAGATCTAGCTACAGATGCACTTTATAGAATATTATATTCAAGGGCACCTGTGGCCCAACTGTGTTGATAAATTTATCATTTTACTGGATTTACTGGATTATTTTGGGTTAAAAGAAGGCTGAAGCCCACTGGGATTGTTCCCCTCAGTAGAGGATCATTGATTATTTATGTTGATTTAGCCAAATATCCAATATGGATTTAAATTATTCAAAGTTACCTAAATCTATTAACTCCTCTGGTAGAGAATACATAACTTCACTGCCCTTATATTAAAATATTTATCTTGTTTATTGGTGTTAGCCCATTCTACTAGTAACTGTTTGTTGTGTTAGCTACAAGGTTCTTTACATAAGGGGAACCATTTCCTTGAGAAGGTGTAGCACCAATCAGGTTTTACAGCCCAACTCCAGGCAACTTATTGTACCAACTCTTCTACTCCAGGGACTCCACTTCCTTGTATTCGGTTCATGTGTGAGTAACTTGTGCCTCCTGTTTTGCAAGACATTCCCTTGGGTGGTGTTAGGAATCCTTAGCTATCAGCAGACTCTGACATCCTCTCTTTGAACCACCGCAGGACTTCCCCTCCCAATGGTAATGCACCAAGAGGGTCACAAGTCCCCCCTAGTTCCAGGATGGCCAGCATATACAGAATAACAATAGAGGGACTGATATGTTCAGATGTGTCTCCTGGAATGTGAATGGCCTAAATCATCCAGTTAAAAGAAATAAGGTCCTACAGCACCTACAAGCAGAGGTAGCATTGGTCTAAGAGACACACCTATTATCCAAGTGTACCCACTGGCTGTGGAAGAGTTGGGTAGGACAGATTATATATAGTTCAGCATCCTCAAAATCCAAAGGGGTGGCAATGTTGATTCATATGACTCTGCCATGGAAGGAGATTCAGACTGCCACTGACAAACAGGGTAGATGGATTGTGTCTCTATTCACTGCCCCATGGGGCAGCTTACTGATATCCAATGTCTATGGCCCAAACACAGATGATCCATCTTTTTTTTTCATTGGATCAACCAGGCTATAACTAACCTTACTGTGAAGAGCACTGACTTGCCTGTCCTGATAAGGGGTGACTTAAACCACCTGGCCCCTGTCCTATTTCAGGACAAATCAGTGGTAACCATGGACTCCCATTCCAAGGCTAGAGAGGTGTTACAAGCCCTTGTCATGGAATGGGATATGACTATCCTGTGGGGAAGGAACAATCCTGAAGGACAAGACTATACCTTCTTCTCTTCTCCCCAGTCCATGGTTCCTGTAGTAGGATTGTTGTGATGTTTGCTAATAATATAGCCACCAGCAGCTCAACCAACACTTTTATCAAATCAATTCTGGTCTCAGACCAGACTCCAGTGGGTATCACCTACCCCTTCCCCTCCCGGGAACTCTTGAAATCACCTAGATGGTGATTTAATCCCATGCTGTTGAATGACCCAGAGTTTTGTACCTAGGTAATGAAAGAGGCTAAATTTCACTTCCAGGAGAATGCCACAGGGGAGGTTTGGAATAAATTGGAATAAAATGACAATCTCCCTTCTCAACTCAGCTTGTGATGTCCACTGTACGATGGGTACTAACATAGTATGGACCCTAGCAGATTTCTCTTACCTAGGGGTCAGAATTCACACAAACAGGGCAAACCTCATCTCTGAGAACTATCTTCCATTGATACCCATGCTAGAACAGGAAATTAAAAGATGGGGGCATATGCATTTGTCGCTTAAGGGCAAACTTGGAGCTGTCAGGATGTTCACCCTCCCTAAAGTGGTATACTCTTTTGAGAACATACCTCTTCTGGTTCCTGACAAAATCCTGTGGGACAACAAACATCCTAGGTTAAGGCACTCTAAATTGAGAGCACACTGGAAGAGAGGGGGCAAATGCAACCACAAAGCACAGACAGCATATAGGGAGGCTATGTAATGACCTATTGAATGGCTCAGGCAACAAAATGGTACCTCCCCCCATCTGTAACAACACCACCTTGGGTTTAGGTAGAGCAACAGCTAGCAGATGTTCCCTGGTTGGGATCACTCCTTAGCCCTAACAAGAAGAAGCCCTAGCAGACAACCCCATCATTCATAACACTGAAACTGCCTGGAATAAATGCCTCAAAATCACTCTGGCCCTTAAAAAATTGTTGGTCCTTTTGCAGAACCCTGACTTACTAATCAAAGGGAAGCCCACACACTGGAAAAACTGAGAGACAAAAACATTTGTACCATAGCCAATGTCTCATTACCCAACTATTATGCCCTTTTGTCATTTAAACAGCTCCAAGCCAAGTTCATGCTGCAGACAAGTGAATTTTGGCAGTCTCTGCAGCTTCAAGAAGCCTGATCGGGAATTCAGCTTACAGTATCCAACTTGCAGGAATGGATCGAAAACTGGAAAACTTAACACTGTGTAACTACAAGCTTTACCTTTTTATGGATGGAGTTTTGACCCATAAGAGGGCAATGATATGTCCTGTTGGAATTCGAACATTATATTCCATGTTTACTTATTGTTCACATCTCCGCTATAGAAGTATTATGTGCAGTAATCTTGGTGTTGCAAGATTTAACCTACTAGGTTAGCATATCTAGGGACTTCACTGATAAATATCTTGTCTTGTTTTTCAACTGTCTAGTTATATTGAAACTGTTGTATGAAAAAAGGATTTTCAATAAAATATTTCTTGATAAAAAAGACTATAAAACTATGCTGAAGGTCAGTGTAAACCAAACAAACTCTGGCAGAGCCACTACAGCTGCAAATGCATTAACTAGAGAAGGGTGTTTCATGGACTAAAACATAAACATGAATTGCCATTGTCAGCTTCATGTCTATGTTGTATTTTTCATAAAGTTAGATAATTTATCTGGTTGATCCTGTGTTTCCCTTGTGTGTAAAATGCAAATGGAGAGGCTTGTACTGTTTTGGGAAGGAAAGGGAGCATCAGACCAAGGCCTTCAAGTAATGGTACAAGGAATGGTGCGGAGAGGAGAGGAGAGGAGAGGAGAGGAGAGGAGAGGTATGGCTTTACTGGAGACTGTGGGCTGACCTAGAAGGATAAGAGCCTATACTGAAGTGATAGCTTTCTTCCGTTCTTACCAAAGATTTATTTCAGAATACACATTCCACTTGTCAGGTAAAACTTTTTTTCTATATGTGTTTAGTAAATAATGCATTTACTATCATTTCAAGATGCTGCTGTGTATGTGCAGGGAACCTGAATGTAGAGAAAAGATATATACATACATACATAGATACATAGACAGTGTCGGCAGATAAGGGCCTATGGCCCACCCAGTCTGCCCATTTGAGCTTGTAAGTTCAGTTTGTTTTCCTAGAAGTCTGTTGCACCTTACCCCTGACCTCCAGAATTCCTTTATGTCTATCCCGTGCATTCTTAAATCCCGTAATTGTTTCAGCCCCCACCACTTCCTCTGGCAGGGTGTTCCACTTGTCCACCACCCGTTCTGTGAAGAAATTCTTTCTCATGTTTCCTCTGAATCGTCCTCCTCCAACTTCATCCATGCCCTCTAGTCCTGGAACATCTTTTTCGCTTAAAATAGTGTTTTCCTGCACCCTGTTCCTCCCTGTAAGATACTTGTATGTCTCTATCATATCCCCTCTCTCTCCTCTCCTCCAGGGAGTATATGTTCAGTTCCTTCAACCTGTCTTCATAGGACTTGTGATGCAATGCATGCACCATCTTTGTTGCCCTCCTCTGAACCTTCTCTACCCTGTCTATGTCCTTACGTAGGTATGGTCTCAGAACTGTACACTGCATCCAGGTGGGGCCTCACTAGTGTCTTGTATAGCGGAATTATGACCTCCCTTTTCCTGCTGGTAATGCCCCTGCCTATACATCCCAGCATCCTATTTGCTTTACCTGCTGCCTTGTCACACTGTTTCCCTACCTTGAGGTCATCAGAGATGATAACCCCAGGATCCCTTTCCTGCTTGGTGCATGCTATATCCTCACCCCCCCAACTGATATATTGTGCCAGGGTTTTTGTGCCCCATATGCATTATCTTGCACTTCTTTGCATTGAATTTCAACTGCCAAACCCCTGACCATTCTTCAAGTTTCTGCAGGTCGCTTCTCATTCTGTCTACACCCTCTGGTGTGTCTACTCTGTTACAGAGCTTTGTGTCATCAGCGAACAGTGAAATTCTGCCTTCTAGGTCCTGTGCCATGTCACTGATGAAGATGTTGAATAGGACCGGTCCCAGCACTGATCCCTGTGGTACCCCACTGGTCACTCTTCCCTCTGTGGAGTGACAGCCATTTACCACCACCCTCTGTGTCCTGCCACCCAGCCAGTTACTTACCCACCACACTACTGTCCTGCCCACACCCATATTCCCCAGTTTGTGTAATAGTCTTCTATGTGGCACAGTGTCAAAGGCCTTGCTGAAGTCCAGATAGGCCATGTCCACTGCCCTCCCCTGATCCACCTCCCTAGTCACCCAGTCAAAAAATTCAGTGACGTTTGTCTGACATGACCTCCCCCTGGTGAAACCATGCTGCCTTGGGTCCTGTAGTCCATTGACAACCAGATGTTCCACCAATCTCTCCTTCAGTAGTGCTTCCATGATCTTCCCTACTACCGAGGTGAGGCTGACTGGTCTGTAGTTCCCTGCTTCCTCTTTGTTCCCACTTTTGTATAAGAGGATAGGATTTGCAACTTGAAGTTTGTATTGTTTCTCTTTCATTCCTCCTAATTCCTTTATCCCCTGATGTAAAACAACCCTCTCCAAGGCACCGGATATACATCACAAGGAGCAACACCTGCTGCTGACAGTAGGGTAGCTGTGACTGTAATGTGAATTTTCTCACACAGAAGCTTAGCCAGTGGCAGCAATTAATCCAGGAGTGTGTATATAAATATATATATATATATATATATATATATATATATATACACACACACACACTCACACGCACTCATTTTTCATTGAAACACAAGGAAAAGTGACCCTACCCACCAGAGTGCGACAGCTGTGTGGTTCTTTTCTGTGAAGACAGAAAACGGAATATGTGGTGATACCCTAATGAGTGAGACCTAACAGGTGCATCTGGCAGCATCTTGAGACATGCCTAAGCCTCTGTAAGCACACATTGTCGATTCAATGTCAGCAGCATGGCTTTGTCAAGGGCAGATCCTGCCAGACCAACCTAGTGGACTACTATGACTGGGTGACTAGGGAAATGGACAAAGGTCATGTGGTGGATGTCCTGTACCTGGACTTCAGTAAGGGATTCAACTTGGTGCCACATGGGAGACTGCATGTAAGCTAGAGCACAGGGGCAGGGGCAAAATTGGTGGGATGGGTGGAGAACTAGCTGCAAGGACAGCAGCAGATAGTGGTGATGGGAAGAGAATTATATCCCCAAGGGCAGTGACAAGTGGGGTCCCACAGGAGTCAATGCTGGGGCCCGTGTTATTTGGGGTATTTATTGCAGACATCTCAGTAGGCATAAATAGCAAGATCATTCTATTTGCAGATGAAACTAAGATGGGAGCAGTGGTAGATAACCAAGGGGAGTGGCAGAGATTGCATGAAGAACTAACAAGGCTGGAGACATGATCTGACACCTGGCAACATGGTTTCAATGCCAAAAAATGCTAGGTGCTGCATCTTAGTGTAAAGAATCTAAAGAGTAGCTACCACCTGGGGTGGGGGTGCAGCTAACTGTGACTGAGGATGAGAAAAATCTGTGGGTGCTAATTATGGGAGCAATGAACAACTCAGTACAGTGTAGGAAAGCAGCAGCAGTAGCCGACAAGATGCTGGGTTGTATTGCAAGGGGTATAACCTCTAGGAGGAGGGAGGTGATTCTGCAGTTATACAGATCACTGGTCAGACCACACCTGGAGTACTGCATTCAGTTTTGGTGCCTTTACCTAAAGAGGGTCATTAGATTACTGGAAGGAGTGCAATGCAGAGCAACAAAGATGTTCCAGGGTCTGGGGGAGTTACCATATGATTTTAGACTGAGGGAGTCAAACATATACTTTCTAGAGGAGAGGAGGGACTGGGGGATATGACTGAGACCTTTAAGTACATGAGGAACAAACAGGACAGGCACAGACGGACTTTTCAAGGGGGAAGGTGGGGAAAGACACTCGGGGTCATGACATGAGATTGGAGGGCGGAAGGTTTAGGAAGGAAATGAGGAGGCATTTATTTATGGAAAGGTTGGTAGCAGAGTGGCATGCACTACTGGCAGAGGTGGTGGCCTGTAAAACAGTGAGATGGATGCTTCAAGATTTGCTGGGATAGTGCAAAAGGGAGGGTCATGGGATGGGGGGTAGGGTTGGAGGGGCAGCTGAAGAGTAGGTGTACTGGCTGCAAAATCGAGTAGACTCGATAGACCAAATGGCCCTTTTCTGCTGCCAGCTTCATATGTTCATATGTACAAAAAATCAAATGAATGTTCTGGCCTTGGGGCAGATCTGAAGGGGCTACTGTATCATAAAGCTGTCATTCAGGTTCCTAGAGCGATGTTGCACTTGTCCTATATCCTTCTGTGGCCCATTTTCAGCACGCGTGCATTCATCTCACAAAGTAATACAGATAAAGAGGAGCATAGTAACCTCAAAATTGAGATTATAGTTGTTTATATCCCATTCTGCTCAGTCTGTGGTGGGTATTATGATAACAAATTTGAAACACTCATATATGTAGATTTTGTTACATAGATGTCATTAGTCAAGATATTTAATAGCTCAGTGTTAATCCTCAGGCTTTAACGACATCTCGGCTAACAGATAGGACACAAAAAAGAGGGGGCATTGAATCCACTTCATTATCCTGTTAAAACCACTCTAGATACTATATTTAATAATGGCATTTGTATCTGAAAATAGCAAAAGATGTAGTACCAGGCCATGATGTGAACAGTGTTGTGAATTTGCAGTTTGTATGCTGTTGATGGAAACTGTGTTGCATTTTTTGACCTTTTCCAGTACTTTATATGATAAAATGCAATCAAAATGAATTTCTTTTTGTCAAGGAACAAATTATACCACTCCCCCTCCCCAAAACCTTGCTGTGCAATGGCAGATGGACTATTAGTCAACCTCAAAACAGTTTCAGATTAGGACTTGTTTAGAATGCATATTACTTTTTACAGTCATAGTAGAAAGTCACTTATTAGACAGTACTTTGTGCCTCTTGAGCAGTTGTTGACGTTTTACTTATTGTCAGAGCTGTGTTTCCTATCTATGGTATTAAAGAATCTAAATATGAATTGCATATAGAGGTATGGTTGACTTTGGCTGCAGAGGTTGGGACTACAATTGAACCTCACAACACATTAGAGAATACAAATTGATTTTATAGCACTTTACATGCACAGTGTATCCTACAGCTCTTATGAGTTTGTCACCGGTGGCAAGTGACTAAAGATGCAGCAAATTTAAAATTCACCAGCAAAGTGAATGCGAAGTGGGCACTTCGTGTTGCTACTACGCTATGTGGAGTGGGCAATGCAAAGTGCTCACTTAGCCTTGTCCTACCACTTTGTGTTAAGGCGGAATGCTACTCGAAGTAAGACAAAGTCATTGTTTTTAATGGACTTCGCATTCCTCATTAGGATTCTAAGTGATCCACTTGGTGTTTCAGATTTGGCAGCCACCCCACACATCACATGGCTTACAGTTCTGTAAGTCACATGCTGTTTAGCTAGGCAGGAAAAAAGTGAGTCATACAAGCAGACACTTTTACTTTCTCCTGTGCAGACGGAGAGAGAGTAGTGTGTTTTGTGACTGCTGATACTTTTAGATCAGAGGGAGGAGATTTAAACTTTGATTTAGATCCAACAGCTTTTTTAACAGCTACATTTTTTTTGCCTTTTCTATACTCTTTTTAACTTAATTTGTTCTTTCTGTAAATTTTATTTTTCTTACCTTTATAAGTAGTTAGTTGTTTGTCTGTGTTGGTGTGACTGTGTGTGTGTGTTGTGTGACAGTGTGAGTAGTGATTGTCCGGACTGAGGGAGCTCAGTAGGAGAGACGGACCAGGGTGAGGGAATGTCTGGGACGGGGCAGCTTTGGGAGAGCGTGGTAGTGGTAAGCATTGTAACGTGTGCATGTCTGGAGGGCATAGGTGCCCATTCCTGTTGGACTGCTCAAAACTTGTGAGTGCCCCCCCCCCGAAGCAGGACCAGCACCACCTCCTGTCCTGACTCTGAGACAGTTGAACCACCACCACCACCACCAAGTCCAGCACCAGGTCCTCTGGAGCAGGATGTGCCTGTTCCTCCGGGCCCAGGTGTGGATCCTATCCCTGTTCAGCATCGTGACCAGCAGGCTTACAATACATCCAAGTAACTAATAAAAAAAAAATTATGTTGTGATTCATGGCATGATCGTAAATCATGATTTGTGACTGCATTTGTGACCCCGATGATGAAGAAACGTGTATGCCTATGGCTGTACTTCCCAGGCCCCAATGAGCTGTAGCTTAAAACTCCCAGACTTGAAAACACGTATCAGTGAGTACAATGGTGGGGTGGTGAAGCCTGGAGAGATACTACAAAACAGGCTTACAATACATCCAAGTAACTACAAAAAAAATTAATGTTGTGATTAGAATCGTGAATGATCGTGAATCGTGATTTGTGACTGCATTTGTGACCGTGATGATGAAGAAAGCGTGAATCTACTCTACGGCTGTACTTCCCTGATGAGCTGTAAAAACTCCCAGACTTAAAACACATATCAATGAGTACAATGGTGGGGTGGTGAAGTCTGGAGAGATACTACAAAACAGGCTTACAATACATCCAAGTAACTAGAAAAAAAAATGAGTGTAATTCGTAATGTGAATGATCGTGAATCGTGATTTGTGACTGCATTTGTGACTGTGATGATGAAGAACGTGATTTGTATCACAAGTGACTCGTGATGATAGTCCTGACTTAAAAACGCATATTAATGAGTACAATGTTAATGCAGAATTAAGCATCACACCTGATCAATACTCTGAAGGGAAGGCAAAGAAACAACTGTGACTTAAGTTACAGATGGAGATTGGCCCCTAAAGAGATGCAAATGCACAGAAAGATTAAGATTGTGCCATGCACTGAAGAGATACAGACACAAAGGCACAACACCTAGCCAGTGTTCACCATCAGAAATTCAAATCTGGAAAAGAATACCTTTACCGGTTGGGGCAGATCGTGCTGGGGGGGGGGCAGTGTACTGTACTGCTGCAGTAACAGTCACTAATACTAGTAACAGTACCAGTAAAGATACCACAAAGAAGTACAAAAATTACACAGCTGCAATGGATAGCAGCTTCACATTGCTGAAATTATTATGTGGCACAATAAAAGGTGTCTGATTTGATGACACGCGTCACACACATACTCACACACACACTAAGCAATGCATAGCAAATTGAAAACTTCAGTAATATAACCACATATTTTAAACAAACTAAAATTATGCACTGCTGCACCACAACAATCAGCAAAAAAATGGCAAGAAATATTGAAAATATTACTGTGTGTACGTTAGCACAGTTATACAAGAAAAATATCACCAAAACAGAAAGCACTGTCTTTTTCTCCAAGTTAATCTACCTACACCACAGATACACCCCTCCCCCAAAGCACACTTCCACTGTCTCTCAGTACACAAACTGAATGTTGTACATTAACATTCAAAATCCATACACAAACAATAAACGATCGATGATATGAGCACAGGAGGGTTTCCTATAATCGATGAACTAAAGTTTCAGCAAAAAAAATTGCTCAAAAAGGCTTTTTTAACAGCTTTTTGAAGATCTGAATTGCAGAGAGATCTCAGAGCAGATTGTCTCCTACAGCTTCCTACTACACACATTACCCCAAACTGAGGCTGTGCAGAACAATCTAGAGCCCATGTGACCTGAAATCCCATGAAACACTGCAAAATTTGCCTGTGGAGCTTAAAAACAAGGCGAAGTAAGACGAAGAACATTGTTTTCAATGTACTTCACCTTAAGAATTGGTGGAGTAGTGGATTGGGAAGGTGAAGTAACACGAAGTCATTGTTTTCAATGGACTTCGCATTACCAATTTGCAAAGTGAAGTACTCCGCCTCGCATTGCGGAGCACTCCAGGAATTTGCCTTCACTTCACGGATCTCTTCGTGGAGCGAATTGGGGGCACTTTGCCCACCACTACAAGTGACATGACTCTGTACAGGTAAAGAGATAGGTCTTCATGTGCTCAGTGCACTGCGCAGACATGAGCAATGGCATCAGAACATGGTAAGAGAAATGGAATGTTAACCAAACTGTTCAAGTCCTGCCAGAAGTGTCACATCTCTAAATACCACGTGGGCAACAGCCAGAGATGGGCAGAATGGACCTATACTTGTAGTGTCTGAGCTGAAGACAGTTATGTGCAGCAAGGGAAGGCCCTAGATTGGGGGGGGGGGACTCCATCGGTGCTTCCCAACCTGTAGCTAATGCATGCAGTCTAAAGTGCAAATAGTACACTTGCTGTAGTACTGATCAAACTCTAAGCATCCCATATTTTTATTGAAGTTTGGTTAGAATAAAGTTTGAGGCTTGGTATTGTTATTCAATACACATTGCTATAAATACATGTCCTTACTAAATATTAACAAATTGTGTAGTGAAAATGTTTATTCATATGTTTTTGTAGCTCCTAATCCTTACATCAAAAAAAAACCTCTCCATGAAGTCACATTTTCAAGGTCCCATCACCCTATCCACAATGTTTCTTTCCAGTCACAGATTGGAGCAATGCTTTGATGAAGATTGTCTTGTATTTCATTATGAACTCCCTTTTGTAAGCAACAAGTATAAAGACTCAGTCCTCCTGTGCTGCAACTGCACTTTGGATTGTGTTAAAAATTGTGCAGTGTGACTCAGCTTCACAATTAATCGGGGCTCTCTTTGTTTTTATTAAATCATACTCAAAAGGAACTATGATTGTGGGACCTTTTTGGTCCATATTAAAGTGGTATTAAAACACTTGATTAATGTGTGGTTAATGACTTTATATCAATGGTGCAGACAGTGCTGTTCTTTCTTAATAGTTCCTTATTCACTTTTTGCTTGCTTTTGTACTTGCTGGCCCAGATATTCAAACTGCGCCAGGCTGTGGCACAAGCTTGGGCACAGCTCAACTTGGCTGCGCAGGGGTGTGGCATGGGTGATATTCAATGGAGCTGCACCATGGCTCAGCAGCGTTGAAAATCACACCCTGGCCACCTGCAGTGTGCATGGCGTAGTGGTACTGTGCCAGCACAAATGGCCAGAGTGGAGCATGGGGATGCGCTAGCACTCGTTCCATTGCACCATGCACAGCAACCACAGTATTCAAAACTTAACATGCAAATGGGGCCATAATGTATGCAAGGTGCAAATGGGGCCATTTGCATGTCATTTTGGCCCCATTTGCATGCAGGTGCGCCGATCTCCGACCACTTGTGCCAGTCCACAAATATAGTCAAAATAAACATATCAATGGTAAAGTTGGATAAATTAAATGATTTTATAAAAATCATTTGATACTTATGAACAAATATTTGACATGAAATGTGTAACCTGAGTGTACTACCTCTGTGAGCTCAGCCAGGTCATCCTCTGAAACAGATTTTCCAGCCAATGCTTCAAAGGATGCTTCTTTCTTCATCTGCAGGACCTGTAAAGGATTGGTATTATAAGAGTAAAACAGCAACATATTTTATATTAGGATATGGGAGTATGTATTATCATGTATTTGCGCTTCTTATTACAACCTGTACAAATGTGTCCATATTGCAGCATGACTGAATATAATAATCATTAAATGCAAGTCAGCATTTCAAAACCGTGTCCCTAATCAAAGAAAGTTCAAAGTAACAAACCCTCTTAAAATCAGTAAACATGTAATGGAAAGGCTAACATTTTTCTTAAGTGAACAAAAAAATACTACTTTAATTCACACTTTAGAAAAAAGCTGAGTTGTGCTGCAGCTTTAGCTGTCACTGCACTTCCATGATACTGCACTTCTGCTAGAAGCACATCAGCTACAGGTTTGTTTGATGGCACAGTACGTCACCAGGTGTCTTACATTGTTACTTTTTTTAATTATCTTTTTATTTTGATCACTCAGTGTTGCAAACAAAGCACCTCAGCTGCACCTCTTCTCTCTTCTCAATCTCTCCCTCCCTTCTCACTGCTTCATCAAGGTTTTGAATCTGCTGCTTGTTTTTTTTTACAGTAGAAATACAAGCAAGCAAGCACAAACAGATACAGTAGGTAACTCCCAAAGTCAATCTACCCCCACCTCCAACCCCCCACCTTTCACTTGTCTATCTCTGGCTCTCAGTAGGAAAGCTTGTAAAACAAGTCTGTCATTCTTATGTGCTCCCTCTCTCTCTCTCTCTCTCTCTCTGTGTTAGGGAGGTAACAAAAAACAAAAAAAACCCAGGGTCTGCATCAAGTTTTTTATTCTCTTTTTTATAGGCTCTTCATAGGTCCCAGTCACTGGTGAACCATTGAGATAGGATGTGCTGATGAAGCTGAAGAACATCAGTGTGATGTCAATGTAGCGATTGCCATCCATTGCCTTCATTCAGTGATCACTAATACTTCTGCTAGTTGGGTACTGGTTTTGAAAAGGTAAACAGCACTATTTCCCCAAATGTAAAGGAGGTTATTTGGGAGCAAAAAAAAATAAATTAAAACCTCTGCAGTGTGTGTCTTTCTTATTAATACTGAGTATGGTTTCAATGGAAGTGAGAGTCTGAGGGAGTCAAACGCTGTAACATATTGTCATTCGGTATGTGGAAGGAGTACCTTGTAAAGGAAAAGGTGCAATTTCAACTAAAGGCTGTCAGATAGAAATTATATTACTGTCATTCATGTAATCATAAGCAGAATCCTAGTTGCATTGACCAGAACAAAAATAAGAAGGGTTTCTTTCAGTTCCAGCTTGTTAACTGAGCACTTGCAATGCAATGTCAATAACATCAAAGGAATGCTGCTGATGTAAATTAAACAGTGTCCTCTGGCACCTCTTTCCCTGTGTTACAGTGGTTTTCTTTGTCTCCCATAATGAATAAACACTGAACTGGTTTGTATTCACGTCTTTTATTCTTTAATGCATTCTGTACCTCACCCACTTTGGTACTTTGGTACTTTGGTAGTATGGGACAAAAGAAGGCGATTTGCCCATCATGATTTGTCCTCCACATTTGTGGATCATTGAGTAAATCCCTGATTGGTTAACCATTTGTCCAGTTTGTTTTTGAAAGTCAAAATGTTAGGTGAGTCAACTATTTCCTGAGGTAATTTGTTCCATATTTTGGGTGCTCTTATAGTGAAAAAGTTCATTCTTTTATTTGTTTTTGCTTTCATGAGATCCAGTTGTCTGTTGTGTAATCTTGCAACTATTTTTCTTGTAGAATATTTTAGTCCACAGTTTTGCATCTGTTCTGTGTGTTCTGTCATTTTGAATAGTAATAACAAGTCCTCTCTGAGTCTTCTTTGAGTTAGTGTCTGTAGACCTGTTTGTTCTAATCTAGTGGTGTAGTCGAGTTTAGAAAGGTAAGGTATTAGTTTTGTTGCTTTGTGTTGAATACCTTCAATCTTATTAATATCAGAAATTAAGTAGGGGTTACAAAAGGGGGAACAGTAATCCAAGTATGGTCTGACATGGGATCTATAAAGTGGAAGCAGGCACTGTTCAGTTTTATTTATGAATGTTTTGTTTATCCTTCTAAGAGTGACTTTTGCTTGATTGGCTATCTTAGTACAATGCAATGTGGAAGACAAGTTGTTATTAACTAGGACACCTAAATCTTTTTCTACTGAAGAGATTTTAATAGCCATATTGTTTAAATAATATGTTTGCAGTGGATTGTTTTTTCCCAGATGAAGAGTTGCACATTTGGAGACATTAAAGTACATCTCATTTGTAGATGCCCATTGCTCAATTAGCAGCAGTTCTGCTTGTAAACCCGAATCTTTGGTTTGACTAATAGCTTTTCCCCCAATTTTGGTGTCGTCGGCAAATTTCACCATTCTGTTATTACTTGATATGTACATGTCCCCTATAAATAGATTAAGGAGAACAGTCCCCAGCACAGAGCCCTGGGGGACTCCACTGCTCACTCCCCTTTCCCTGGACATTACATTGTTGACCCTAACTCTCTGAGTTCTGTTATTCAGCCACTGATTTATCCAGGAAGTTAATATGGGTGACAGCCCTATTTTAATAAGTTTTTTAATCAGTAAAGGGTGAGAAACTTTATCGAATGCCTTGCTATAATCAAGTAATATGACGTCCATAGGTGTGTTGTTGTCTAAGTGATAGCTGATGTGTTCATAGAAAGAAATAAGATTAGTTACACATGAAAAACCAAGTTTAAAACCATGCTGGTATGTATCAGTTATTTTTAGTTATTGCTAATTCATGTTCTATTTTAATCTTAATGATTTTTTCCATAAGTTTACATGGGATGGACGTCAGACTTATGGGTCTGTAATTTTCAGTCTTTGACTGGGAACCTTTTTTGAAAATTGGTGTAACTATTGCAGTGCGCCATTCATTTGGCACTGATGATTCGTTCAGTGATTTGTTGAAAAGTATTTTAAGTGGTTGGATAATTTCATCTTTTGTTTCCATTAAGAATCTGGAGCTAATTCCATCAGGTCCTGGGCTTGTGTATTTTTTAAGAGTATTAATTGCATTCTTTATATCATCTTCTGAAATCTTTTCTGTGTTTATGTCGGTAATAGGGGGTACAGTAATAGTGTCTGATTTATGTGTATAGATGGTAGAGAAGTAGTTATTTAATTCAGTGGCTGTTTCTATGTCTGAGGTAATAGTTTGTGAGTTTACAACCAAAGGTCCAATTTGGTTATTACAGTTCTTTTTTTTTATTTAAGTAGGAATATAAAGCTTTGTGGGAGTCTTTTGTGTGTGCTATCTTGAATTTGAGTTTACGTTTAGCTATTTTTATATGTTTTTTAAGTTTTTTAACTGTTTGTCTGTAGGATGTTAGTATTTTGTCTGTTTGAGATACTGTTGTCTTTTAAGCTTGGGAAAAAAGTTACTTTTTATGAGATATTCAAGTTTTTATGTGTTTGTTGAACCAATGTGGGATTTTTCCTTTGTTATTGTACTTAAGTATCTCAGGAATATATTTTTTGTCAAGTTTTAGTATCTTTTGTTTGACTGTTTCCCATACTTCATTTGTTTTTAGGGGGGATAGAATCTGCTCCCATTTGGTTGTTCCCAGATCTTGCTTGATGAGGTCAAAATTTGCTTTGTGATATTGCTTTATTTTAATATTGTTTATTTTTGGTTGTGAGGGTAGCTGGATTGAAAAGTATGTTGTCATATGATCGCTATTTCCAATTGGTGGTAAGATTGTTATATCACATATTGGGGTTTCTAAATTAGTAATGACAAGGTCTAATATGTTTTTTTCCCTGGTTGGTTCCCTCACTTTCTGTTTTAATCCTTGTTCGGTTACAACAGATAGAAATTGCTTGTCATGTTGGTTTAATCCAGTTAACGTGTTCCAATTGATTGTTGGCAGATTGAAATCTCCTAGTATTAATATGTCATTTCTATCAGAAAATTGCTGTATTTCCTCAGTTATTTGTCTAGTGGTTTCTAGGTCGGAGGCTGGTGGTCTATAGCAGGTTCCTATCAATATTTTGTATGAACTTGTAACATGAATGTATGCCCACACGCTTTCTAGACAGAGGTTGGATTCTTTTTGGTAGGGTTTTAGATCGTCTCTTATAAGCAAACTGACCCCTCCTCCTTTTTTTGTGTTGTTTTGATTTTTGTAAAAGTGTTTTTAGCCAGATATCTCTGTTGTCCAGATTTTTTCTGAGTTTCCCCAGGTTTCAGTTATAGCTATTATTGCTAAGTCTAGAGTATGTGTTAATATTTCTAATTCAGAATGTTTAGGAATTGTCATGGATCTGGCATTAAAACTAAGTATGTTAAAGTTATGATTTAGTGGTGAGTTGGCTTTATTAACTAGAGAATGAGATGGATTCCCAGACTCTCCCCTTTTTTTAATTTAAATGGGAGTTTATATAAGCATTCATTTGTTGTCCTAATATTGTACTCCCTCTTCTACTGAGGTGTAGCCCATCCCAGCAGTATAGAGATGGTCTATTTTTGAATTCTTCCCAATGGGTTAGACATTGAGAGCTAGATATTCAAAAGGGTTGCTCCATGCTCAACAAGGTTGCGCATGCTCAAGTCCTACATTGCACCATTCTGCGATATTCAGCAGGAGGCAGTTGCACCACTGAAAACAGGCTGAGAAACAGCACAATGCAAATGAATGTATGCTCAACAGGAGGGGGAGGAACCATGCATAAACTGCACAGCCCGATATTCAGCCGGGCTGTGCAGAGTTGTGCAGGTGCAACCCACAACCTGAGCCTGCAGGACCTTGAGCCAAAAAAAAAAGGCTTAAGTAGAGGGCCACCCACAGGTGAGCTGCTGTATTGCAGGGCGCAATACAGCAGCTGCCACCTGTGGCTGGCCTCCAACTCAGTCCCTGTGCCCCCCCAGCCCGATCGTGGGCATAGTGTACTCCCCCACCACCAGGCCGATCGTGGGCATCAATGTGGCTCCCCCCCGTTCACATCCCTGGTGGTCCAGTGGACTGAAATGCTTAATCGCGGGCAGTAAGTAAATGAACCCCCGAACATCTCCCTGGTGGTCCAGTGGACCGTAATGCCGATCGCCGGGCAGAATGTAAAATGAACCCCGAACATGTTCCTAGTGCCCGATCGTGGGCAGAATGTAAAATGAACCCCCAAACATGTTCCTAGTGCCCGATCACGGGCAGTAAGTAAAGTGCCCCCACCCGAACATCTCCCTGGTGGTCAGTGGACCGTAATGCTTAATCGGGCAGAATGGAAATTGACACCCCCGCCCAAACATCTCCCTGGTGGCTAGTGTCCCCACCCTCCCACCATGAAGCCCCACCACCCTGCTCCCCAGCAGCCGGCAGGCAGCAGCATCCCACCAGCCTGCAGCCCACCACCCGCCGACTGACTGCCGGTAGAGACTAAGCCAATTGGTGCAGAGCAAGAGCCAATGGGCATGCAGCCCATACCGTGTGACTGTCAGATTTGTGAATGATTCATTCACAAATCTGGACTATCATGCCGGTATGGGCTACTGCGCCCGTGGTTCTTGCTCTGCAAAAAAGCAGACCCTGCCGGGCAGTCGCTCGGCGGCGGCGGGCGGCGGTAGCGTGACCGCCAGCAGACTGCGGAAGGCTGGTGGTGGGCAGAGGAGCCGAGTGGTGGCCTGCTCAGGTATTTGGTGAAGTATCGGCCACGTCAAGCGCCCGTCACTGAACGCCAGGGCGAGAATGAAGCACACCTGCCGCGATAACACTAAAGCTGGTCCGAGAGTTCATTACATTCTGCCGCGATCGTGTCACTGGACCACCAGGAGATGTATGGGAGGAGGTGGGAGCCACATTGCTGCCGCTATCGGGCTGGGGTTGCGTCGGTCCCCAACGGCTGCTGCCTGGCAGGGTGGCCAGGCGCAAGTCCTCGGGGATCGGTGCACCTACATGCTAATGGCATGCAAATGGGGCCATAATCAGATGCAAATGGACCCCCCTGCGCCTTGCATGAATTATGGCCCCATTTGCATGTCACCTTTTGAATATCATGATTTTGCGCATGACGCAATGGTACTTGGCCACCGCAAGTTGAATGCTGCACTCTGACAACTTGCAGTGGTGCAAGTTTCACTGCGCCATGCACAGTGGCTGTGGCTGGGGGGTGATATTCAAAGGAGTTGCTCAATAGTGCAACTCCTTTGAATATCGCCTGGGCCACACCCCTGTGCAACTATTTTTCGCAGCGCAAGGGCTTGCGTCTCAGAATGGTGCAGTTTGAATATCCAGCCCTTAATGTCTTGTTTGTAACACCATTTTCGTAGCCATTCATTTAAGGCTTTGATTTTTTTAGTGGTATATTCGGTGGCTCTAGGGATAGGTAGCACCTCTGAAATACATACTGAGCATCCATATTCACTTAGGATGTTGTTTAATGCTACAATATAATGTTTAATTTGTGTAAGGTTTGATTCTTTGATATCATTAGTACCTGCGTGAATTATCACCAAAGGATATTTTTCTGCTTTGGCCAATATTGGTTTTGCCATTCTTGTTATATCTGCTATTCTGGCTCCTCTAAAACTCAAACACATTCTTTGCTGTTTGTCTGGATTGCATACTGGCCTGTCAAGGTATTTAATGATAGAGTCCCCTAGTACAATAACCTATTTTTGTTTTGATACTGGGTTGCCCGTAGGGGGTGTTTCTTTTGTGTTTACATTATTTTTTCAGGTGTATTAATTTTGTATTGTAAGTTTGATAGAAGATTTTGTTTGACATATTGAGGCGGGGGAAGGGTTGCTGCATATAAGGAAGGTTTCATCTTATCTAAACTTTGTCCTTCAGTTACTTCAAAGTTTAAGGTTTCAAATGAATTATGCAAGGTCAATTCCTGGTTTTCTGTACGTAGATTTTTAGTTTTTGTTGTATGCTTTTTGTGGGGGACTTTAAACCAGCTTTTGTCGGGTTTGTTATTTGAGGGGGTAGAGGAGGTGATTGGAGATTCTGCTAGATTAGTAAAAATGCATTTGTTTAGTGGTTTATTAAAACATGGTGGAATTTCAGACATTTGGCTGACAGATGCATTATTTTCAACTAACAAAGACATTTGGTCCATATATTCCTCAAGTGCTTTTATTTCTGGTTGTAAGTTGTCGTTGGGTAGTAGACGTTTGATTTCATCCTGAAGTTTTTCTACCAGTAGACATCTATCACAAACAAAACTGGGTGTTTGTTTTCCTGTGGTGTACATAAAACAGGTTGTGCACATTTTGTTTGCTTTCTTCATTGTGTGGGTAGTGTTAAAGTTTACCCCAGATTATCACTTCAGGTTTGAGAAAGCTTTTAATTCAGTAAGTTATTAGAGTGGAGCTACCTATTTCGCTCCCAGAGGGTGTATGGCAGTCCTTTTCCCGTTTTCACAGGGAACCACGGAAGACATGCGCTTGACGTCGCGATGTCTCTGTGTCTTGACTACGCATGCTCGCTAGTCTTGGCGTTTCTAAGGAGTCTGAGAACGGAAGTACGATGCAACGCTACTTCCGGTTTCGCAATGTAATAGTTTGTGTCTCAAATGCCTTAAATCAGCCTTTAAGAAGGCTTTTGGTTTATGGTTTGCTAGGTTTTAACCAGCAGAGTGGCAAGCTAATTATAAAATAGCCTGTAAGGCTTCAGGAACACACTGGACCTGGAAGCACACTGTACAAGAACCTCTTTACTTTCCCCAATCATAAATGAAATTAGAGACCAAATATGAAATAAAGATCAAAGATGGGTGGGCTGGGTGGTAGCAACTGAGTGCCTATCTCTGTCCTAAGCCCTTTCACACAGTAGAGCAGTAGAGGATGGGTTTTCTTGCAGCCCCCAAACTTACTGCAGCAGAAGTAGGTGCTCATATCTCCCATTTTACTAGCTTAGACAGTGTCTTAAAAAGAACCACTTATTTTTGTTCTTGTCAATGCAGCCAGTATTCTGCTCTTGCATAAATGAAAGATAACAATATGAAACCCCCTTTTAAATGTTTCTATCTGCATGCAGTTATTTGAAATTGCACCTCTTATCCATTTTTTTTGTATTTCACTCTCTTTCCTTCACTGATACCGCACCTCTCCTCTCCTCTCTACTCCCTCCCTCCACACTGCTTTCCTCAGGGGTTCCAAACTGTTTTTTTTTTTCTCGTAGAAAATACAAGCAAGCAAACAGATACAGATAGGCAACTCCCAAAACTAACCTACTCCACCCCTCCCTCTCTCTCTTTCTCTCTTTCTCTCTCTCTCTCTTTCTCTCGCTCAGGAGGGAACTATAGGAAAAAGACTTGTTCTATAATTTCTTGAAAAAAAAACACCCTTGAGTTTATTCAAGGCAAATGCTGTACAGACATTAGCAATATTATACTTTTCTTTTTCTCCTTTACCAGTTGCCAAAATAATTAACTATTGTGTGTACATATCAATCATATGAAACGTTTCTGTCAAAAACAGATAATAAAGACATCATATAGAAAATAAGCTACACAGAAAATGTAATCCTGTAAAATATTATATCACTTAAGGCTATATATTAAAAAAAAAATGAAAAGCTTCAAGATGTGAACAATAAATGTGAAACTGAGCTGCTCTCCATTTCAAACATATAACATCCAGGACACTCAATTCAATATTTCAGGTTGTTTGATGATATATTGCTTAAAGAGTAGTAGTTCATTTAACAAAACCACACTTTTTTCAGATCACTTGCATGTTATATAGACTTCGTTAAGTTCCCAGGCAAAGTGCAAAATAACTTATTTGTAGTGCTAAAACTACAGTTATCATAACATCAAATACATATTATAGTAAAGAAAAAATTTCCTCAAAAATGAACACCTTTTAAGTTCGAGGAAGGGTAGGGTGTCAAGTCCTGTTCAGGCAGCCAGTGCATCTAGAGACAAGAATTTAAATAAAAAAGTCAGATGTGCGCAGTCAATAGAAACACAATTCACACATAATTATTATCTGTTATCAATATTATGCAGTCCTTTGAACTCCCAACAGCACTTGCGTGTCAACAGAAAGACTATTTATGGCTATCTGGTGTTTGATACAAAGAAAGCTATTACTGCTGGGCAGCTTGTGGTAAAGTTTCAGAGGTGCTCTTAAACTGGAATCTCTGTCTGTCACTGAGTATTTTGGTTTCTCTCTCTCAGACCCTTCTCTCCCACCTTTTAGGTGGAGTTATGGATGTTAACAAAATGCCAAGGAGGATGGGCAGTGAACTGTGGTTTTGACTTCCTCCTGGAGGACGACTCTCCCTTCCCTGCCTCAGGTCCTACAAAGTTATGCCTCGACAAGGAGATTGGAAAGGGGGAGACAAGTCTTGTTCTCTCATATGTACTGCAAAGGGAACAGTTCAATGGAATGTCTGTCCTCTGCTGGAGTCAGCAGGGAAGCTGTGGTGCCCCATTTGGTTGTTTATCTGACAAAAAGCATCACTCAAACTCCATAGCCAAGGCCACACAAAGTACCTCTTCAGAAGTATAACCTATTTGACATTTCAGAGCTTAATTTATTCCCAAATCTTTAGTATTGTCTACTTCAGGGCATGTCCAGTCCCCCACAAATACCACACAAACCTGAAGCTACTAGGGAAGGGAACCAAAACATGGAATGGAGCTGATCCTTGATCCACCGAGACCAGAGTGTCTTATATACCATTTACTTTGTAATAGCAATTCTGTAATATGTGATTGTCCCCAGATTCCCACCCAAAAATAACTCCGGCCACTGCTTTGTCACTTTTGGATGCTGGCTGGCAAATATTTATTGAAAGGTGCAATTTATATTTTTCAATTTACATCACACTTCATTTCTAACAATCCATATTTACAAATCAGGTATAACAGTCCCATATCACATTCTAGAACATAACAGTCCTGTCTTCCCTCTCGTGGTTCCTCCTCTTGTTCTCCTTCTCTTTCTCCATTGCTTCTTGGGCTCCAGACACCATGATCCAGCCCCCATCTTTTCTTCACCATAACTGGGTACCACAATTACCTGGACCACTCTCCCCCACTAGGTGTGGACACGGCGATCCACTCCCTAGTTCTATATCCCTCCCCTCTCCCGTTACTCCCACACCTGGGTTCTTTTGTCCCCAGCCAGTGGTATGTACCCCCCTCTGTCTTCCCCCACTTTTCCCTTGCTCCCAAACCTTCCCCACTCCTCCATTCACTGTCCTCCCCATTCTCCTGATCCAAACCTGTGGGGTTCCACCTAGCCCCACTGACCTTGGCCACCAATCTGTGACCCCACCTGGCCCGTGCTGGGCTCCATTGGCGATCACTTCCACCTTGTGTCTCTACCTCACCAGTGCATGTCTCATGTCTCCTTCTTTCTTGCAGGATGCGTGGGGAATTTTAAAGCAAGAAAGAGGGCTTACTGAGGGTTACAAGCCCTTAAATAGCCCCTAAGGACCCCCTGATCAGGACCCCATCTGGCGCTTCCCCTTGGCCAATGGCCAGTGAACTCTGAGCCTGGTCATATGACACAATTTATGATCATGGCCTCCCCAGCAGTTCCACCCCCTTCCATATTCACTCCTGGCAGGGTCACAGGACATACTGGCCTGCCTTTCAGTGGCAAGTCTAGTTGTCTCCGGATCCCCACCCAGAAATAACTCAGACCACTGCTTTGTCACTTTTGGATGCCTGCTGGCAAATGTTTATTAAAAGGCACAATTTATATTCATCAATTTACATCACACTTCATTTCTAAACAATCCGTATTTACAACTCAGACATAACAGTCTCTTATCACATTCTAGGACATAACAGTCTGTCTTTCCTCTCATGGTTCCTCCTCTTGTTCTCCTGCTCTTTCTCCATTGCTTCTCAGGGTCCAGACACAGTGATCTGGCCCACCTCCTTTCTTCACCATAACTGGGTACCACACTTATCCTGACCACTTGCCCCCATTAGGTGTGGACATGGTGATCCACCCCCTAGTTCTATATCCCTCCCCCCACCCCATTACTCCCATGCCTGGGTTCTTTTGTCCCCAGCCAGTGGTACCTACCCCCCTCCCCCTCTGTCCCCCTTTTTCCTCTTGCTCGTAAACCTTTCCACTGACCCCTCTCCAGCTTGCGATGGAAAGTGGGGCTCTCCCCCTTTGATGGTTACCCCCTCAGGCCTTTCTTGTTGGTCTCCCAAACTAGCTCCCCAAAGGGACAGAGGAACAGGCCCATACTGAACTCTTTCAGATGAATCCCATCCACCCGGCACACTGCCTCTTGCTCAAATGAAATGTCCCTATGCTGAATGTGAACCCCCCCCCATCTTGATCACCACCCTTGCTACTTTTCTGTTCAGGAATTGTTGTGCCACCTCTATCACTTTAGGCCCTTTCACCTCCTCCATACCCTCTGGGAGGTGATTTCAGATCATCCGATCACCACCCTAGGCCCCCAGCTCTTCACCTTCTCCAAGTCTGCAATAATGTCCCTTATCAGGGACCCCCAAGGCAATGTCCTCAAGTCATTGCCCCCCAAGTGCATGATGATACAGTCCAGGCTGGCCCAGTGCAGCAAAAGCTTATCCAGCAGGAGAAGTAGCTGTTTCCACCTCATGCCTCTCATGCCCCTTCACAGCACTCCGGTGTGCTCTGCTCCCAGGTGCAACTGCATCCTTATCCTTGTGGTGGCTGCAGACCTCTCTACCCAGTACATAAATGAGTGCCCCACGATCCAGACCAACTCTTGGACCCTGCTGTGGGGAGAGAAGAAAGAACACCCATGAGGCAACATCAAAACCTCACATATCTCTTGTAACAGTTTGATGTCCATCTCCCCACCCGCTTGAGCTCACTCTCTCCTGCTCCTAGAGCAACTGCCTCTGATTCCACCCCAATCCTGAAGGAATGTGGGGCAAAATCACCAGGATTCTCCCCCACAAATGCCACTGCCTTTTTTCAGTACAGCCCCCACCTGGAACTCTGTTACTGGTGACCTGTCCCCATGCACAAACCAAGCCCCTGTCATGTGGCCTCACATCCTACTATATTCCACCATGGCCTGAACTGCACAGACCACTGCCCCTGCCTGCCTGCTTATCTCCACAGTGGTTCCCTTACCCCACTGGTCTGTTTTGGACCTCTGCAGCCAGATGACCACTTTTCCTGCCTCCACTCTTACATTCCTCTCCTGTAGACCAGCTGCTGCAGTTCCCTTCCTGGGCGCCACCACCTCCCCCACCATGAAAGACCCCCTTGCCATGACAGCAAATATGGCTCAGAACAGACAGACTTCATCTGCTGAATGGCAGACATGGTCCAATGTCCTTACCACCTTCATAAGTAGGGGACCCATTATGGGTCTTCTCCCGTCATGCCTTCTGCCTTGCCCCCTCTGCCATCCCATGACCATCCACCTGATGGCCCGGCTGCCTGCAACATCCCCCACCCTCAATCCCTGCATGTCCAGCTGATCCCCACCAACTGGACCACCGTGGTAGTGTGGGCCTCCACTTCCTCATACCTTCCCACCACATACCGCATGACCTTCTTTTCCTGCACTGGGTCCTCAGTCTGTCAGCCCAGCCTGGACCGAAATGCCTGTAAACTTTCCCAAGCTCCCTTATAGACCTTCAGGGTGTTGGCCAACCATGAACCTCTGTACAGAACCCTGTCTTTCTCCCTCCACTCTCCCACAGCCAATCCGGGACCCCGGTCTGGGTAGGTGTGGCCTGCAGTGCCAGCTCCTGGAACTGTTCTATCTGAAAATGATAAAGACAGTCAGCCACCTCATTCCATGTCCTCTCAATGTGCTGAGCATTAAAGGACAGATTCAAACACAGCCCCAACAACACCATGCACCTTAACACCCATCCTACTGACTCTGTATGGCTACTCTACCTGTTGATCACCTCTACCACCCCTTTGTTGTCACACCAGAATAAGATGCACTGCCCAGCCGTCCATTCACCCCAAACCTCTAAGGACACCCATATTGGAAAGATTTCTAGGAACATGATGTCCTTGATCCACCCCATTCCTGCCACTGGGCTGGCCATGCCTCAGAGATCCAGTCCACTTGAAAGTAGGCCCCCATCCTGAGCCCTCAGCCACATTTGTGTACAGTTCCATGTCTGTATTGCAGGCCCATTCCTCCTGCCAGAACGTCACCCCATTGAATGATTCCAGAAAAAACTCCCAGACCTGCAAATCCTCCCTCAAGCCATTACTGATGTCCACCCAGTGATGGGGTGTTTTGCCTTATCCATGACTCTCCCCAACCATCTTGTAAATGCCCTGCCTGGGCTCATGGCCTTGCAGACAAAATTAAAGTGCCCCAGCAACTGTTGTACCTGTACTAGCAGCATTCTCCTCCTCCCACCCACTAGCTTTAGCAACCCTTTTAAACATGACACCTTGTCCCCTGGCAGCCAGAAAACACTCTGACTCAGTGTCCACCTTGACCCCAGGAACTCTAGCCTGCGGGCTGGGTCCTCAGTCTTCTCTGCTGCCAGGGGCATCCTTATGGTGCTGCACATCTCCCTGAAATCTGCTAACATCCCTTGGGTCTCTAGCTGGCTGGCCTGGATCAACAGGAAATTGTCCAGGTAGTGGACCACACTCTTGCGCCCATACCGGTACCCAAACACCCATTGTACCCAGGAACTGAATGCTTCGAATGTGGAGCATGCTACCAAGCAACCCATGGGCATGGCTTTAACAAAGTAAAGCCCACCCTCAAATTGAAAACTGAGCAGGTCCCAGTCTGCTGGGTGGACCGGCAGCAACTGGAATGTGGACTCAATGTCTGTCTTTGCCAGCCAGGCCCCATCTGCCATAGAAACATAGAAACATAAACATAGAAATATAAATTTTTTTTTTTTTTTATGGCAGATAAGGACCGCTTGGCCCACCCAGTCTGCCCATTTCCCTGCCTACTGGATAAGCTGCAGATCCTAGTTAACCAGCAGCCTACTTTTTCCTACCCCCATCCCCTAGAATTGCCTTATGACTGTCCCATGCATGCTTGAATTCCACCACTGTTTTTGACTCCACGACCTCCTCCGGAAGGCCGTTCCATGCATCCACAACCCTCTCTGTGAAAAAATACTTCCTTAAATTACCTCTGAGCCACCCCCTCTATCTTCAAATTGTGCCCCTTGTTCTTGCACACCTCTTTTTTTGAAAGATGCTACCCTCTTGGACTTTGTTGATTCCCTTGAGGTACTTGAAAGTTTCTATCATGTCCCCCTCTCCCTCCTTCCTCGAGGCTATACATATTAAGCTTCTTTAGTCTCTCTTCATATGTCTCCGGTGCAGACCCTGCACCATGTTAGTGCCCTCCTCTGGACAGCTTCCATCCTGTCTATGTCTTTGCGAGACTGGGTCTCCAGAACTGCATGATACTCAGATGGGGTCTGACCAGCTGTCTGTACAGAGGGATAATAACTTCCTGTTTCCTACTGGTGATGCCTCTCCTATGCATCCCAATATCCCCCAGCCCTCATTGCTGCCCTCTCACATTGCTTGCCCACCTTTAGGTCGTCTGATATGACTACCCCAGGTCCCTTTCCATTTTTGTTGTTGTTAGTATCTCACCCCCCATTGTGTACTCTTCCCTTGGGTTTTTGTTTCCCAGGTGCATTACCTTGCACTTCTTAGCATTGAATCTAAGCTGCCATACATTTGACCATTCTTCTAACCTTGCCAAGTCCCTTTTCATCCTTTCCACCCCACCTTGTGCATCAACTCTGTTGCAGATCTTTGTGTCATCTGCAAAGAGACATACTTTTCCTTCCAGTCCCTCTGCAATGTTGCTTATAAAGACATTGAAGAGGACCGGATCTAATATTGAACCCTGCGGTCCCCACTAGTAACCCCTTTCATCAGAGTGGACTCCATTTACTATTACTCTCTGTGTCCTATTTTCCAGCCAATTTTTACCCAGGCTGTCATCTTGGGACCCACTCCCAGGCTAGCTAACTTGTATATTAATCTTTTGTGTGGGACTGTGTCAAATGCCTTGCTAAAGTCTAGGTAGGCCATGTCCACAGCCCCTCCCTGATCTACTACTTTGGTCACCCAGTCAAAGAAATCTATCAGATTTGTCTGGAATGACCTTCCTGCTGTGAATCCATGCTGCCTTGGGTCCTGTGCCCCTCTGGCCTCTAGATACTTGACAATTCTTTCCTTCAGAAGTGATTCCATCATTTTCACAGGTCTGTAGTTTCCTGCTTCTGCCTTGCTCCCACTTTTGTGAAGGGGAATCACATCTGCCCTCCTCCAGTCCTCAGGTACCACCCCATCCTCCCATGATTTGTTAAACAGGCTAGTCAGTGGTGTCACTAATTCTACCCTTAGTTCTTTTAGAATTCTGGGATGAATCCCATCAGGCCCCATTGCTTTGTCCACCTTCAGTTTTAAGAGTTCTTTCAGAACCCTTTCTTCTGTAAATGGGCTGGTATCAACTTCTGTATCCAGTGTGTTTCTACTGTTTGTTCTAGGTACCCCCTTCCTTTGTAAATACTGAGCAAAAATATTTGTTTAGTATCTCTGCCTTTCACAGTCTCCCTCTGCCCACCCTCCCCCTTTATTAGCCTCACTATCCCTCCCTTGGTCTTCCTTCGCTCCCTGATGTACCTATAAAAGGTTTTATCCCCTTCTTAACTGAGTTGGCTATCTTTTCTCGGTTTGGGCCTTTGCTGTTCTGACTGCCTTCCCAGCTTCCTTTGCTTTAACTGATACAGTTCTCTGTCCTGCTCCTTCTGTGATTCCTTGTACTTCCTGAAAGCTTTCTTTTTCTCTTGAACCTTCACTGCCACTTCCTTTGAGAACCATAGTGGTTTCTTACATCGTTTAGTTTTGTTTATTTGCTTCACACAGAGGCTTGTTGTCTCTGTAATGGCAGTTTTTATTATTCCCCATTGTTCTTCCACCCCTCCTTCCTGCCCATGTGCTAGTGCATTCCTTAGGCACTTACCCATTTTTGCAAAGTCAGCCCTCCTAAAGTCCAGTACCTTTGCCTTTGTGAAGCCTTGACTCTATTGCTGTGTTTATTGTGAACCATACTGTTCGATGGTCGCTAGTTCCCAGATGGCTACCCACTTCACATCTGTGATCCTCTCTTCATCTCCATTTGAGAGAACCAGGTCTAAGATTGCTCCTCTCGAGTGGGCTCCAATACTAGTTGTCTAAGGCATGCCCCTGTAGGGCATCTAGAATAACCCCACTCTTAAGTGGCTGTGGCAACTGCACTCCAGTTAACATCTGGCATATTCAGATCACCATCAGCAATATCTCCCTTTTTGCCATACTAAGTATACTTTCTATCATTTCCTTGTCCAGTTCCTCCCCTGAGAGAGGTCTGTCTAACCCCTGTGCGGATTGTGGTGCCATTGCGGTCTCCAAATTTACCCACAGTGCTTCTTCTCCTCCCTGTTTTCTCTTTGTTCTGTTACTTTGATTCATTCCCTTATGTAAAGAGCTACTCCTCCTCCTCTTTCCCTCCTGTCCCTCCTGTAGATAGTGTATCCTGGTATGTTTATGTCCCAGTCATGGTTTTGTGTGAACCATGTTTCTGTGACTGCCACGATATCCAGATGTTCCTCCTCCATCAAGGCCACTAATTCAGGAAGCTTGTTACTCAGACTACGTGCATTGGTACTCATTGCTCTCCATTTTTTGATGGCTTTACTTTCTGTTGCAGCATCCCCCACTGACCTTTCTACCTCGGTCTTTTTCTCATTTAGTACCCTGTTTTGTAGGGAGAGGCTGGGATTTTCCTGCTGCTCATCAGTGCCTCTCCCCTTGACTAGTTTAAAAGCTTGCCAATGAAGCATTTAAACCGATTGCTCAAAAGACTTGTTCCTTCCTGGACAGATGCAGACCATCCTGCCAGTATAGGCTGGTGTCCCTCCAGGTGGAACCCCAGTCCCCAATGAAGCCAAACCCTGTGCTCCACACCATTTTTCAACCACTCATTAAACTGCATAGTTGCAAAGTACCCTTGCCTCCTCATGCCATTTACAGGCAGCACCTCTGAGAAGGTTACTGTGTGTGCTACTTGTCTTAGGCCCCTCCCCAGTTCTAAAATTCTTCTGCACTGCTCTAATCTCATGTTGAGCCAAGTCATTTGTCCCTAGGTGGACAATGACATCCAGCTCAGACTCTGTGCAGCTGTTCTCATGATCCTGAGGATGCGCTTCCTGTCCCACAAGCCATGGCACCAGGCAGGCACTTTACTCAGTTTTCCCTGCTCCCCCAGTTCTATCCCCATTAATTGAGTCCCCACCAGGAGCTGCTTCCTTTCCTTGTGGCATCCTTTGCCTCCCTCCTGTGGGCCTCCCTTGTGACAGGTGTCCTCAGCCTCCTTAATCTCCTCCGTGGTGATCCATAGGGGAGCTGTGCTCCCCAGAATGGTGTATGGATTGTGAGTGCAACAACTGAGTGGGTGTGCTCTGTTCCACCCTCCTCACCCTCCTGAGCCCACTGTGGTCCAACTGCTGTGCTTTCTTTGCAACCTCTGAGGTAGTGGTGGTGGCTCTGGTGCTCCTGGATGGGGAGGGTTCCTTCCTACCATCAAGTCTGGCCTGGGGAAAGGTTCTCTTACTGCTGTCCAGTGTGGCCTGAAGATGGGCAACTTCCTCCCTCAGGGCAGAGAGTTGTCTGCACATAGGGCAGCATCTCAGCCTCCAGAAAGACTCCCGGAAGACTGCTGCCCCACAGCTATTACATTGCACTACTCCCCACATGGCTATGTATGCCACCTGAATCAACTCCACCATCTGGTCTAGTAAAGCGTAAGAGACCATGCTCAATGACTTCACGATCCCTCTGTTCACTGACCATCCATCCAGATAGGACAGGTGATGTATGAGTCGGAACTACCCCACTTGCTTCTTAGGCATCAGCCCCAAGGGTGACACCCAGAACTGCTCACAGAGGGGTTCACACATAGGTCCCTCCACCCTCCCTCTCCTGACCTCTTTCTGGACCTTTCCCTGAATGATGTCCTCTTTCCCTCTCACTGAGCCCAAGTTCTTATCCCACATCCCAACCTGTGTGCCCTCAAAACCCAGTGGAAAGCCGCCCTGGAATTCTACTCTCAGCAGTGCAGCTCCTCTTTTGTCAGGATAGTCTTTTGTTCAGGCCTCCACCACCCCACTATTGATGGGGGTGCAGGCCAAAGCATAGCCCTATCTCCCCTCACCTAGCCCCTGCTAATTCCAGCCATAGCTGGAATTGTCCCCCTCTCCTGGGCCCCGCCTCTCCTCTATTCCCCCAAAGGGCTGCTTCTGAAACTGCCACCCTTCATGTCTGGCTTTGTTGTTCCCCTGTCTGCAGGTCAGTGCTGGGTGAGATCCTGCCACACCATGAGCAGATGTGCCGAAACCTGTAGCTAGGCCACACGCACGATGCCCTGTTAAAAGTCCAGCAGGCTTTGGCACCCTGTGACAGTCCCACTCTTTTTCCTTGTTCCATCACCTGGCCCTCCGCTGGACCCGAAAGAGTCCTAATCCACAGCTCTGCATGGGTGCAATCCCACCTCAGGTCACCCTTTGCTGCCATTCTCCTCCGGATAGCCTCATCATATTTAAGCGAACTAAAACCCATCTTCACCTTATATGCATCCCGTATGAACATCATATAAGTCAGTAGTGGGATTGCCAGCTCTGGCTGCTTCTCCAACACCACCGCACTGTAGATCAGGAAACCCGCCTGCCATGTATCAAGGGTCTTCCCTTTGAACCTGGCCTCCTCTGCCTTGTGCCCTATGACAGCCAGTGCCACTGCCTTGTCTGACTTGCCTACCAAATTCCTCTGCTTGTACTTCTTTGCTGTCTCCTCATCCACCAACCCAAAAATGTCAACATACTCCCCTTTCCATATCTTGTCCTTTATTGAGGATGGCACATGGTCACCCAGTGTAAAGCCTGGCAGACCATCATAAAGCTTCCACACTCCCCCCTAGGTGCCCACCCCATCTTTGTACAGCCGGGCCCCTCCTTTGATGGCCTGTAAGGCCCTCTCCATCTTAGAAACCCTGTCTGCCCCATGTCCCCCAACAGACCCTCTATATACTCCTTTAAACTTGTTTCATTGTTCATATTGACATCATCCTTACCACCATCCAGCTGCAGCCTAGCCGGGCCAGGGGTGGGCTCGACCCCCTGGGTGCTGCTGGATGGCTGGGCAGCACCCTCTTTAGTCTCTTTTTCCCCTTTCTGGCTCCAGCCCTCTCATCTCTCTCCTTCCATTTACTCAGGGTCTCCTCCTCTGCCTCCCTCTTCTTCATAGCCTCCATCAGCCCTGTCGTATGCCAACATGGTAGTGCTGGACACTGGGACTCACTTGGGTGCCATCTTTCTGCTGTGGCCTAGGCTGCACAATAAGACACATGAGAATCACAGCCCACCAGCCGCTCCTCAGGCTCCCCTTTTCTTCCCCATGCTCTGTAATATCTCCTAGTCACTAGGAGCACCAGCAGCTTGTATGTGACACTGCCCCCCCACACACACACACACATGCTCTACCAGGCCATTTTTTTTGTATGTATATCCATGCGAGCAGAGCCTTAGTACCAATGCCTCACTCTGTATCCTGGCATTCACCCTCTGCACCATAAAATTGTTTGTCCATCTGAACCAGGCCAGGTCTGCCACTGGACTGGGGTGGTAAAAATGCCCCGGTCTTCAGGGGCTTACAAAGCCTCCTGCCTGCCCCTGTCTTCAACACTGGGCCTTCAGACCTGGTAGTGATCCTTGCCCCTCATGCCTGTTGTTGTCCATTCCCTTCCTGATGCCCGCTATTCATCAGTCACTCCTCTCCCCTCTGTGGCAATTGCGCCCATCTGCTCAGTGGTGTGGGGCTCTCAAAGCATTTGCCCACCCCTTGGTGCATTCATCCATGGCTGATTCAGCCCTCCAGCTCCCTTCTTCAACCTCAGCCCCACTGTATCCTGTCTCATGATGGTGGCTTCTCTCGGCCTCGAGCAGGGAATCCTCCACCAGCTTGCAGCATCCCCCTCCCACCCCCTTGTCTGCCCTCCTGCTGCATCAGCAAATGCCAGTTCCCCCATGCACAAAATGCTGCTCTTACCCCACCCCCAAATATGGTGTCAGCATCACACGGTAGGCCTCTCTAACCCCCCTGTCTCAAGGCCTCCTTGCCATACCACCCATTGCTGCCACCGCCCACTGCATTCAGTGTGATTCAGCTTACCACTGGTGAAACACACTGTGCGTACCCCCCACCCCAACATGGTGGCCACACCATGAGGGAGGCCTCTCCCTCCCCCGCCCTGACCCCCTGCTCCATGGGCAAACATCACCCATCAGAGCCACTGCCTACTGCACTGCAGCACCAACACACTTTTGCACAACCCCAGGAGACCTCTGCATGTTCACCCATCCTCTCAACTTGCAGCTGCACCACTCAGTAGGCCTTGAGAAAAATGGTAACCCCTTGAGACTGGCCAAACCTCTTTACAAACAATTCAGCACCCCATCTGAAAAAGGAAGAGCATAAGTTTAACACACTACCAAGCCTGCAGACTGAAATCTCCATATTTGGGGTTCAGAAAATGCAATTAAAATGGCAGATTCTACCATCCCTTGCTGCAGCCCCACAGGGCCCATAAATATAACAATGTCCCCAAAAGCTCTCATGCTGTGTGAGCTTTCTGTAGGCCCATGTCCAAACACCATGCCCCAAAACAAAGAACAAGGTGGCCCAACCAATTAAAATGGCAGATATTACCATCCCTTGCTGCAGCTCACAGGGCCAATAAGGATAACCATTCCCCCAAAAAAACTTTTGCGTTGTGTGAGCCTTCTGTAAGCCCACATCCAAACACCATGCACCAAAAACAAAGAACGAGGTGGCCCAACCATGCCACCATGCCTTGGCTTCCCCTGCCACTTTTCACACCAAATGCCACCATCCATGCAGCCTGCTCAGAGCTCCATGCCCCTCTTGCAGTGAGGGCTCTCACATGGACCTCCTGACACTAAGCCAATGCCAACTCCTGGGAAACAGCCTCAGGCCTGCCCCCACACCACCATGAAATCACTCAGCTGGGCCCTCCACTTGCAAGCAACCAAACTAGCTGCACCCATTCAACGTTCCCCCTCTGCAGCTTCCAAATCCAAATGGATTTTTTTTTAACCAGACACACTTGCTCAGGCCACGTGGCCCTGCTTTCACCAACAATGAAATGGCTCTGAGTCCACCAGTAAAACTGTGGCCAGCCCCCCTGCTCCTTGCAGCTCTTGAAACTAAACAGTTCATTCCATTACTTTGTTTGTTTTGTTTTTTGGACACACCAACATGCTTGTTTGAGCCATGCAGCCACTCACTGGAGTAAACAGCTATGCGTCTCTGCCCCATCCAGCGTGGCTTCCATGTCACCATATGCAAACAGACCGCATGCCTACCACCAGCGCCCCAGAGACCTGGGCCCATACACCCACGCTTGCTGCCCTAAACCCTCATCTCTACCAGGAAATCAATACATTCAGTTGCTCTTGTCTTGCCCTCTGCACACCCTATTGGCCACAGATAATGCATTTCAATTCTGCTAAAATTACCACACTTGCTTCGCTATAAGTCCACACAATACAAGTGCAGGGGAAAGACCCTAGGTCTTTTATGCCTTACGTTGAATGCCAATGATGGGCTGTAACAAATAAAATTTTACAGCAAGAAAGAAGGCTTGCTGAGGGTTATAAGCCCTTAAATAGCCCCTGATCAGGACCCAATCTGGCCCCTCCACTTGGCCAAAGGCCAGCGAGCTCCGAGCCTGGTCATATGACACCATCTATATGGCCATAGCCCTCTCCCCCTGTAGCCCACTCCCCCTCTCCCCTTCCTTATTCATTCCTGGCTGGGTCCCAGGACAACCTGGCCTGCCTTTCAGTGGAAGGCCTAATTTTAACGTTAATATTTTGGCAGGATTTTTTATAATATTTAAATCTGTTGGTTTCTACCTGTGTCTCTGTCTCACATCATTCATGTCATGGATTTGACAGCAGTCTACAGGTTTTCAGTTTCACCACCTCTAAAAAATAATTAATAAAGGCTTTTCTGTGCACCCCCTACTGAAATATTTAAACTTGCTAACTAATGTTTATAAGCAGCACAATTTAACATGCAAATACTTCTTTCAGTTTTTCAACCACTAATTATCAGTCAGTTCTGTAGTAAAATGAAAATTGATAAAATAGAAAGATTCTTAGCTCTAGGAAAACAAGTACAGTACGTGAGAAGCAGAAAAAAAATGCAATTACTCTACTGTGCAGTACAGAATTTTAGCACAGTGGCAGAGAAGGAGCCATGGCTGTATACAATTTAAAAAAAAAGTCAACAAATAGCCATGCATTGACAGTGGGTTCATAAATATTCACAGACACACATCATGTGATATAATTAATTTAAGTGACTGGTGCCAACAATAAACAGGAAATTCCCATAAGTAATCTTATAGAAGTAAATTAATAACATACTAAATTGCCAAAAACATTATATACGAGTATGAAATATTAACTCTGCACGCAGGATCAGTATAGAGCTAAACATTCAAAACAAAACATCAAAGCACACTGTTGAATTGCAGTCTACCAGGCTGTGCATTCAAGTAGGAAAGTAATGTAAGCAGCTGTTTGGGACTCAGAGAACAATGGGGACATGGAGGGGGTATTTTTTAGCAATCAAGGTATCCTATAATAGTTGTTTGGGTATAAATTATGAAAAAATCAAAATAAGGAAGAATGAACATGCTCATCTCATTTAGGGTTCTGAGGTACAGTTCCTACAGAAGTATTTCAATAATAAAAATTTCAGATACATACCCAAACTGAAAATTCATGGCCATTGCATTCTACCCTTTGAAGCCATAACAAGCATGTCCATCCATGTTTTTGTTGTGGATTTCAAATAGTATGGTGACTATCATGTACTGGGCACAAAATGATGAATTTGACCAAGGGGTTGCTGAAACAGCAGAGGATGACCTTATACTTTGTTAAAATTGCACTCTGCAATTCTTGGCCACAGCTATTTTAAAGGCTTATTTTAGAAAGTAGCTTATTTGTCTTGTTTAATAATATTGTCCAGGCTACTACCTCACTCATAGCAGCCCTAAAAATCAACTACAATGCTTCTGGTAAAAACATTAAAATGAGGTACATTGAAATTGCTAGTCTGTGCTCATGAGGTATACATTTACTTTTTTGTAAAGACAAGGACACATCCTTGTTGAAAACATACTACTCTGGTTAAGGAAACAAATTGCTCTACAATTTCTTGTACATGCCCACCCATCTGTTCATTATTTTGTTCAAGGCACATGCTGAACTGATATTAGCAGCATTGTACTTTTCTTCTTCTTGTTTGGCAACTGTAAAAAATGATTATATATTCTCAATGAAGCTGGATGGGGGAGTCTGAGGAGGGAAACAAGGAGATGTTACTTCACTGAGAGGGTGGTGGAATCCTGGAATGCACTGCCCGGGGAGTTGGTGGCTGCTGCAACTGTGGGGGGGTTCAAGAAAAGCTGGGATAGTATAGGGGGAGGGTGCATCCCAGATCCCCACTGCGGGTGGGTTTTGGAACCTTGTAGGGAGAGAGAGAGGAGGCTAATAACTGTGCCCTGGGAAGGCACTGATTATCCAGCAGACTCGATAGACCATAGGGCCTAATCTGCTGGCTTCTTAGTATGTTAGTATTCTATGTCCATACTAATCACATAAAACGTTCCTGTTCAAAACAGAGACTCTAAAGACATCTTATAGAAAACAATCTAGACAGACAATGTAACCCTGTAAAATATTATTTTATTACTTGCAGTTATTTATTAACAAAAAAATGAAAGGCTTTAAGATGTGAAAATTAAATGTGAAACTGAGCTGCTCTCCTTATCAAAGGTATAATATTTAGGACACTTAATATTGCAGGTTATTTGATGTTGCTTAAAGTGCCTTAGTTAATTTACAAAAAACACAGATTGAATATATATTATATAGACTTTTTTAAGTTCCCAGACAAAGTGCAACATGACTTATTTGTAGTGCTAAAACTACAGTTATCAAAACCTCAAATAAATACTACAGTTAGGAACAAATTCCTTCAAAAAACACCCTTCAAGTCTGAAGGGGAAGAGGGTTAAGTCATGTTCAGGCAGTGAGTGCATCCAGAGACAAGAATTTTAAAAAGTCCGATGTGTGCAGTCAGGGAACACGACAATTTGCTCCCGATATTTCGCTCCCTGAAAACACGCTCCCCACAGTTCGCTCCATCAACGACTCACTCCTATAACAATTGACTCCTGCGACTACTCACTCCTGCTCCCCCTCCTGCTCTGACCCTTGGCAAAAAAGAATTTCATTAAATGGTAGTACACATTATGCCAAAGCAGTCCTGCAATGTGATTTTCATATTTTAAAATAAAATAGCAACATAGCATGTCATATAGTCAACTACTCGTTCCTGCTCAGAAGCATTTTATAAAATGGCTGCACAAATTATGCAACAGCTATAGTGACTATTCGCTCCAGCTCCTGCTTACATACCTGAACAGTCCAAGTACCTTAGGGGGTTCAAATCCCTTGCTCGATGAGTGCGCAGCAATTACGGAAACAGGCTGCACTCTGGGTGTCTTCTAATGGAGTGGAGCCAGAAGGAGGCAATTCAACTCTTGGAGGAGCATATCTATTGTGCACAGGCACCGATATGGGAGAACCCAATGGAGCAATGGGGAAATCAGGAGTGGAGCTATAAACAAAGTAAAAAAAGGAATGGGAAGGAGAAAAGTGGGATGAAATGAGCAGGGAGCTCCTGAATTTATTTCGCTCCATGACAACTGGTGTAATATTAGTAACTCTGCTTGGGAGTGAATTGTCAGGGGATGGGTTGTCATAGGAGCCAAATATCACTGGAGAGAGTTGTTGGGAGCCAGTTGTCATGGAGCAAAATGTCGGGAGTGAATTGTCATGTACCCATGGAGTCAATAGAAACACAATTCACACATAATTACTATCTGATGTCAATAGTATGTAGTCCTTTGGACTCCTGACAGTGCTTGACTCTGTCAATAAAGACTGTTTCTGGCTATCTGGTCTTTGGTGCAAAGGAAAGCTATTACTGCTGGGCAGCTTGTGGGATAGTTTCAGAGATAGAAAAATAAGCTAGACAGAAAATGTAACCCTGTAAAATATTATTTTATCACTCGCAGCTATTTATTAACAAAAAATGAAAAGCTTTAAGATGTGAAAATGAAATGTGAAACTGAGCTTCTCTCCCTGTCAAATGTACAATGTTCAGGACACATAATATTTGGTGTTGCATAAAGAGCCTTAATTAATTTACCAAAATCTTGTTTTTTTTTAGATTGGTTATATATTATATAAACTTTTTTAAGTTTTTAGGCAACATGCAAAATTACTTATTTGTAGTGCTTAAAACTACAGTTATCCCAACATCAAATAAATATTACAGTTAAGAACAAATTCCCTCAAAAAAATAAATAAAAAAAACACCCTTCAAGTCCAAAGAGGGAGGGGAGTTAAGTCCTGTTCAAGCAGTGAGTGCATCCGGAGGCAAGCATTTAAAAAAGTCATACGTGCATAGTCAATAGAAACACAATTCACACATAATTATTATCTGTTATCAATAATATGTGGTCCTTTGAACTCCTGACAATGCTTGAGTGTGTCAATAAAGACTGTTTCTTGTTATCTGGTGCTTGGTGCAAAGGAAAGCTATTACTGCTGGGCAGCTTATGGGAGTGTTTCAGAGGTGCTCTTAAACTGGAATCCCTGCATCTGTCACAGAGTATTTCAATTTCTCTCTCTCTCTCAAATCCTCTCTCTCTCCTTTTAGGTGGAGTCATGGGTGTTAAGAAAATGCCAAGGAGGCTGGGCAATGAACTGTGATTTGCGAATCTTCCTTCCTGGCCTCGTATTCTACAGAGGTACACCTCTACAGGGAGATTGGAGAGGGGTAGATATGTCTGGTTCTCACGTATGTACTGCTGGGGGATCAGGTCAAATGAATGTCTCTCCTTTGTCGGACTCAGCAGGGAGGCTGAAGTGCCCCACTCGGCTATTTATCTGACAAAAAGCATCATTTGAACTCCATCACCAAGGCCACACAGAGTACCTCTTCAGAAATATAACCTACCTGGAATTTCAGAGCTTAATTTATTCCCAAATCATTAGTATTGCCTACTTCAGGGGCATGGGTGGTCTCCAACAAATACCACACAAACCTGTTGCTAATAGGGAAGGGAACCAAAATGTATAAAAGAACTGATCCTTGATCCATTGAGACCAGAGTGTATTACATAAAGTTTACTTTGTAATGGCAATCCTCTAATATGTAATTCTAACATTAATATTATGGCAGGATTTTTTTTTATAATATCTCAATCTGTTGGTTTCTGCCTGTGTCCCTGTCTCACATCATTCATGTCAGGGATTTGGCAGCAGCCTACAGGTTCTCAGTTCCACCACCTCTTAAAAATAATTAATTTAGGCTTGTCTGTGCACCCCCAGCATTGAAAGTTCCAAACCTGCTAATGTTTACTTAAACACTTATTTAAGTTTTTTTAAAACCTCCAATTATTAGGCAGTTCTGTAGTAAAATGAAAATTCATAAAATAGTGAGAAAGATTCTTAGCTCTAGGAAAACAAGTACGTGGGGAGCAGAAAAGAACCCTGCAATTAAGCTACTGTGGAATACAGGATTTTAACCCCGGTGACGGAGAGGGAGCCGTGGCTGTGTAAAATAATAAAAAAAAATGACAACAAATATCTGCACATGGGCAGTGGATTCTTAAATATTGGCAGACATACATCATGTGCTATAATTAATTAAACTGACTTATGCCAACAATAAACAGGAAAGCCCCATAAGTAATGTTATTGAAGTAAGTTAAAAACATAACGAATTGTCAAAAACATTATATATGATTATGAAACTTTAGCACTGCATTCAGGACCAGTACAGAGCTAAACATTCAAAACAAAATATGAATGGACACTGTTGAATTGCAGTCTACCAGGCTGTACAATCAACAAGTATGTAGGAGAGTAAAGTAAGCAGCTATTGGGAACTCAGAGGATGACAGAAACATGGGGGGGTAGGAATCAAGGTATCCAATAACAGTTGTTTGGGTATAAATGATCAAATAAATCAAAATAGAGCAAAAAGAACAAACTCCTCTCATTTATCATTCTGAGGTACAGTTTCTACAGAAGTATTTCAATAATAAAAAATACAAATGCATGCCTGACCTGAAAATTCATGGCCATTGCACTCTGCCAGATTGAAGCTATAACAAGCATGACAAACTATGTTTTGTTGTAGATTTTAAATAGTATGGTGCCTATGTACTGGGCACAAAATGATGAATTTGATCATCGGGTTGCCGAACAGCAGAGGCTGATTGTTTCAAATGTATTCCGCAGTTCTTGCCCACAGCTATTTTAAGGTTTCATTTTATAAAGTAGTTTATTTATCCTGTTTAATAATGTAATGTTTTTGAGTTTATTTACAAAATATTGTCCAGGTTACTACTTTACCCACAGCAGCCCTAAAAATCAGCTTCAAAGCATTTGATAAAAGCATTAAAATAAAGCATGTTTAAATTGCTAGTTTGTGCTCATAGGGTATACAATTTTTTTTGAATAGGCAAGGGCACATCCTTGTTGAAAATGAACCCCTCTGGTTAAGAAAACTAATTGTTCTACAATTTCTTGAAAAAGCCCACCTGTCTGAGGCAATTGTCCAAGAGTTTATTCAAGGTACTTGCTGTACAGATAATAACAGTATTATACTTGTTTTCCCTCCTTTGGCAGTTGTAAAAATGATTAAATAATGTGTGTACATACCATTACTATAACACTTTTCTGTTCAAAACAGAGACTCAAAAGACATCTTATACAAAAATAAGCTACACAGAAAATGTAACCCTGTGAAGTATTATGTCACTGGTGGCTAACAACAAAAAAATGAAAGGCTTCAAGATGTGAATACTAAATGTGAAAATGAGCTGTTTTTCCTTTCAACCTTATAATGTCCAGGACGCTTAATAATACAGGTTATTTGATAGTACTTAAAGATCCTTAGTTAATTTACCAGACCACTTTTTTTTGGATTGCTTACATTTTATATAGATGTCTGTGAGCTCCCAGGCAAAGTGCAAAATACCTTTTTTTTTTCATTAAGACTATGCCCACTAGTGACATAAACCATCCGCACACATTGATTCATATGAGGGTGCCCAGGAATAAAGATTGAGATTTGGATTTAGGCAAGTGAGCTGCAAAGTGCAGACAGACAATGTGGGGTAAAGTACTGTGCACTTACCCATTTAATGCCTTAGCAAAATGAAAAACAGGGAATTCTGTTTGTACTGCAGGAAATGGAAATGTGAGACATTTGGGGTCAAAACCGTGACTATGAATGTTCATAAGCAGTTTGCACATAAAGGAAGATAATTAAGACACTTTTCTTTACTTAAAAGTAATTGACTACTACACTGTGATTTAAAATATTGAAGAATTAAATAGGTAAAGCCCAAAAGAATCAACGTGTGTGGAAGGTTTATGTCACTAGTGGGCATAGCCTTAAAAATCTTTAGAACCCTGCCGATTTTTAAGCACCATTTGCCTTCTTTCTAAAAACAAGATAAAGGAAGCACAACAAAAGTGTTGTGAAGGGTGTAAAATAACTTATTCGTAGTACTAAAACTACAGTTGTCCCCAAATCAAATAAATACTACATTTAAGGCAAAATTCCCCCAAAAATAACCACTCAAGTTGGAAGAAGGGGAAGGGGGTAAATTCTTGTTCAGACAGTCAGTGCATCAGGAGACAGGAATTTAAAAAGTCAGATGAATGCAGTCAATAGAAACACAATTCACACATAATAACTATCTGTTCATTAATGTTGCGTTCATATAAGAATGTCTCTTTGTGGCGTCCACACCCAAACTAGGTGAGCACAGACTTTCAAACTCCTTATGCAGAGTGCAAATGAATTCCAATAAACAAACACAGCAAATCATTTAGTTGAACACATCTTTCAAATTTAAGAATACCACATAAACAGCAGACAGGTAAAATCAGCTTGTCTCTTTATTAAAAAAAAGATAATTACTCAATACCTTGTGCACAACATATTTTGAGGTTGATAATGTCCCTTTAAAGTATTTTGCCAGTCACAGGGCAAGATACACAATACATCTGCACCATGGACATTACCCCAGCTCAGATTTTTATGGGACAACCTCATGGTAACAGGCAGTGTACTTTCACAACAATGATGTGGGTTGGAATGACAGTGGTGTGCATCAAAAACAGCATGGAAGAAGCAGGTTTGCTTAAAGAGTCTGTGGCATCTCTAATGAATGTGTTCCTTTTACATTCAGTAACTTCCCTCTCATAGTTTGGTAATTTTTTTGTCAAAGCCTTTTCATTACAAAAAGGTATTGACAGCCCCCCCCCAAAAAAAAAACTAGCAAACTACAAGACAGAAGTTACTGAACATAAATGGAAGAAATTCATTAGAAATACCACAGACTATGAGTCTAACAAAGTGCTAATTAAGATCAACACTAAGGTCAGAGAATTGTGGCTGGGCTTGCTCCAAATTGAGGAACAACAGAGCACCGACATTTAACATTTCTGTGTGCTGTAAATTCAGCTTTGTTTTTATGTCTTAACAATGTCTTTTAAAGAGATTCTATTCCTTCACATAACTGTTTATAACTCTTTTCTTCCTCATCGATCAGGATCAGTCTTTGTAAGTTTCAGCTATGAAATGTCCTGTCAGTCCTTATCAGTCCTAAGGTCGCTGGACACACAACATTTGTTCTATTTCCTCTAGGGTTGTTTGTTGCAAAACACACTTTTTTTTTCAGATCTGTGGACAGTACTATGACTTCGTAGGAAATCACAAAGTTGTAACTGCTCATAGTATGCCCAGCATTTAATCTGGGTCTGGCTGATGCTGCCACAGATTCAAAACAGGAAAATACTGGTTCCAGTTCACCCAAGTTTTGGGTACTTGCCTCAGTGCTGGACTGATGAATATCTTTATCATGGCTTGCTTTCTTAGTGGAAGACAGGAGTGGTACTGTAGATATATATGCTACTTTAACTGGCTGATTTGCAAGCACATGAAGCAGTCTTGTACTATAAATGACTGATGTTTTACTTTGAGATCTATGCAACTTAAATGATAGAATTACCCTATCATTATGCCATATACATTATCTAATTACAGCAGCCATGGCTGACGTTTTCTTACCCCACACTGCATGTCAAATCTTATAGTGTCCTCATCCCTTCAAATTGCATATTTGATCTCACTGATGCTTTGCGGTTACGGCGGGCAGCCAGCTATCAGAGGAAGAAAAGCGGTGTGGCTGACTTTTTATTGTCCCAAATTGCATGCCAAATCTTACAGTGTCCTCAGCCACTCATATTGCACATCTGGACTCCCTGGTGCTTTGTGGTAATACAGTCCAGAGAGGGAATGAGGAGGAAATATTATAATCTGACTCACCCATACCAACAACACACTTGATGCTTGTATTGCTGAGTTGTGCTATTCACTTCTGGGTATGGAACATTCAATGCCCTACTTTCCATGCTTGCAAACATCTGTATTTCTTGCTACATTTTTTTTTATCTATGTGGAACACCACCCTGCCAAACTTTGGACTACGGTTGAGAGAGGGCTAGGGGTGGGAGAGCATCCAGACAACCACACACTTTGTGCCTCATCTGCTCTACACTAGATAACACAGAGAATACAGCACTAACAGGTGCAGAAGAAATTCAGTGCTGAGAAAATAATCACAAGAGGGCAGGGAAGGAAGGCTGGGGCCTGGTCAAAGATACTATACTGGGTAACAGCTAAGAAATCAGCAGACGAGGTTGTGGGGGTGGGGTGGATCATCACACCCCTAGATAAAGAGCTCACTGTAACTCCTATGCTACATACAGACAGTGTAGCAATTAGGCTACCAGCAGAGAAAACTATTTTAACACTTGACAATGTTCCACGGTCACAAGGATGATGTAGGTCCTTTTCAGATGCAAAACATCTGCAGGTCTACACCCACTGCAGCTGTAAAAAGGGGCAAGCTGCCTATTGAATCAGAAAATGGCACACAGCCAGGGACAAAACAAAAAGAACTGGGCAATCCGCCCATCCAAAAATAAGGCACACTGCCAGCGAAAACCAAAAATACTTGTCAGCCCACACATAAAAATAAACAAGGTATACTTCCAGGTAAAAACAACAATGTGGGGCAATCCAGCCATCACAGAAAAAGGCACACTGCCACAGAAAACCAAAAATAGGGGGCAATGTGCCCCTCAAAAGATAAACAAAAATACAGGAGGTGGAAACAACAAATGGGGCAATCCACCCAGTATAGTGCCTCTGGGTCACCTAGTGGCTGGCAGCTGGTGCCTGCTATGGCTGCTATCCCTGTGAGCCAGCAGGATGCCAGATTCTGGTGGCAATGTCTCTGAGCAGGCCAGTTGACTCATGGAGCAGCATATATATATATATATATATATATATATATATATATATATATATGTATGTGTATATATATATAGTTTTTATATTTGAATTGTGTTGCCTGGGTAGGCCCACTGAGACTAGAAGTCCCTTTTCCATGGGCAACCTGGGGGGGAATACAGATGGTAACCAATTGAAATTAAACCAGATTAAGCTGTTGGTGCTATTTTTAGTGACTCCAACAGGCATTTTGCCTCACTCATCACGTCATGCTTGCCACTAATCGGTTTCAGTGTCTATCATGCCACTGTGCAAATGGCCTAGGTGTCCATCCTACTCCCTGGTCATGTATGAACAAGTGGAACAACAAATAATAAGCATGTGAGCTACACGTGGCATTAGAAAAAAACAGTGTCATGTGAACTACAAGGTACAACAAGCATGCATGTCATAGACATGGACCTCTGTAATTAGCACACAATACAAACACCAGACATCCCACCCGTACAGTGCAGAGTAGCACCTATAGACATAGCCTGTGCAAAGCATCCACATTCCATGTCATGGTAATAACTGTGTGTGAACTGAAGACATTGTCACCCACAAGGCTGCTAGTATCCCTGTTATGCTGTAGGCATTACTGTGCAAGACACCATGGTTTTCTGATCCATGTTGGGCATTCAGTTGGCCTGGGGTCACATGACACAATGTCAATAGTATGACTGACAATAGCATTTCATGTGATACAGGTGACACAGATGACAGTCATGGGGCACAAGGTGGGTGGTAGGTTACTGGCCAGTGGTACTGTGACATGCACTCACCAGAGTGTGCAACTGTAGAGTTCTGTGAACCACAATGTGCAGGCTGGTGGACATGTACTGGGACAACAGCAGTAGTATTGTGCATGGTGGTGCTGCACCAAGATGACATACTGTACAGTAAAATACATAGGGGACTCACTGCATACCATCATGCATGACACCAGGAATGACAGGAGCACCCAGGCAATGCAGAATGCATATTGGTGGTCATCTAAACATCTACTATACCAATATATGTCTAGTATACAATTTGGCACTCAACATACACCGTGGAATGGACAAAATGTGGTCCACCCCAGCATACACTGGCATCACCAAGGTATTGGTCAACAGTGGCATGACAACCACAAGGTCATACACTCAGAACATATTTACAGGCATAGGCAGCAGCAGCTGGTACATATCACACAAACATTTGCAGGGCACATGCACACAGCTAGAACAGAGCCAAAAAATGCCATAATGAAGTGCTCACCAATTCACATGATAAAATGGCTGCTGGGTGAAATGTGCCATGGCATAAGGCACTGTTGCAAAGATGTAATAAGTACAGCATTTGGATCACAGTAAGGACAGCACCATATTGCACACCCAAATGGCAGTGCAGACACAAACAACTGACATGTTCGCTAAACCCATGACCAACTCCTGTTGCCCTACACCCCATGGACATGGGTAGTTAAGCAAAACTTACACCATGCACACACTCATATGGTGTAGTACATCACACATGAGGAGCAGGACAGACATTGGGACACAGACATCAGTGGTGGATATCTGATGGAACACTGTGGGCACAACAGGTATGAGGAAAGCAACCATGCTGTATGGTGGACCTCGTGCCACACATGTAACATTCATAAATGCTAATGTGTGGCCACACCCAACTGTACAAACACAGGATATATGGACCACCAAATGTGGTAGCCTTGGCAATGGTAGTTACATGTGTTTGCCTCCCCATATGTATATGATGCTTTTGTGTGGGACACAGTGAATGTCAACAGGGATGTTAGCCACATTGCCTGAGTGCAGAAGAGAGACCGTCAGACATAGTTGCCACACATGTCCTGCACATGCAACAGGGGTGCAGTGCTGCAATGAACTGTACAGCATGGGAATGCTGAAGTAAGGGCCATGCAACATGTGTGTACCTGACATCAATCAATGAAGTTTATTGTTTGACTTAGAAACATTACAATTAAAACAATGCTTACATTAAATATATAAATATCAAACATATATGAAATGGGTAGCCACATGAATACTGAGTAGTCATAAGGATACAATATAAATATATTTCACAGAACCTGTGATAATTCTGTATGTACAATTGGTTTAGTTTTAGCCTATAGCATATATTCTATAGATGTTTTCTGTTTTATACATTTGAGATTACCATATTATAACATTCTAGCTGCTCTCTTAAATCAGAAATATTGGCTTTTTAAAAATGTTGTTATGCACTGCAACCTTAATTTTTCATTAATATTAAATAATGTAGCCCAGTCCACTGGCACAGAGGCAGGGGGCCTACCTGTGACACTGGCGACCTGGGTTTGGAAACAGACCTGAGTCATTGGAGGGTCAGCCAGGGGAGAAGGATTGAGCATCTGATGACTGCTGTCCTTCTCCAGGGGGGAGGGGGTAGAGGGTTTGGCACAATACAGACACATAGTGGAGGCTGGGTGTACCGATTATGCCAACATCAAGTAGCTTGGGGGTGGGGCAGACACTGGATGTCATTTCACATCCCCACCCCCGTACACCGGGAAAAATGCTGCTGCCTGCCACCCTAGATGAGGCCATCCTTGGCTTCAATTAGCTTCCAGGCCAGCCCACTGACATATCCCATTGTCTGCGGCACTGTAGGGCTCTGGTGGTGCAACCCCACCCTGGAGGGTAAGCCAAGGGGTATCAGAGGGTTGTGGCCAATCTGGGAGTTGGAGCTGGGGTCCATGATTGGGCAGAGGTACTGGGTGACCGACAGTGGGTGAAAAAAGTACAATAAATAAAATAATTAAATAAATAATGTAAAAAGAAGTTGATCTGGAGAGCATTCATATATCTCTATGATTGGGACAAGCCATTTCTTCTGGATTTTTCATATAATTGGCAAAAAAAGAACTGCATACTTGAGGTCATCTTCCATGTTCAGTCCACATGTGCAGAACTGGTTTGTTATTCCTTCTCATTTTTAGCTATAATTTATATAGTATGCCTTGTATAACTGGAGACAGAATCTTATCAATCTGCGATTCTCAGGATTATTGAAGCTTTTTTAATATGGTTCCATAAATGATCCTTTTTCAGTAGTTTATACTATCTAAAATGTTTTTAATTATTTATTTTTTCATAATATTTGTTCATTGCAATATCTCTCAATCTGATTTTAATTTTTAAACTAATATCCTGTATTGACCTATAATAGACTTCATATGAAAGATGACCCAGTCCCATTGATATCAAATACTTTCTTATGTACTGAATTACTAGGAATTTGAAACCTTGTGTATTGTTCTTGATTGCTTCCTCCAGGCACATCCTCAGCAATCCAGTTTCTGCAAGGAAAAAAAGCTTGATTATAAATGTTAACCTCTTTCCTATGGATAATGTTTTAATTGAAAGTTGACCCAGTTCTCTCCTAAGAAGCTCTGTGGGAACGGACTGTGGGACTCATCAGATATACCTATAGAGTTTGTTAGTTACTACTTCTAATGGTTTCATATTATTGTCATGAGCCCAAACTTCCTCGGCTATAATATACTAAATTGTATTTTTGCATTTGTTATCTTCAGTAGACCAACAACAGAACCACCACCCATTCTGTTACTAAACCTTCTGAATCCATTAAATGCTGATAGTTTTGTTTCTGATTCTTAGTGTGGTAATCCAAGACAAAGTTTCCTCAAATCTAATACCCAGGTAGTCATAGTATTTCATAGTTTTAATTTTATCACCATCAATGTATATAGCGGGAACCCTTTTACTTACATTATCAAATATTACTAGATTTGTTTTTTCCTTGTTTATGGTCAAACTATTTTCTTTACAATGCATAGGAAATTAGTTTATCTTACGATGGAGACCGATAAATGAAGTTGATAAAAACACCAGGTCATCATCATTAACTAGACAAGAAATTTTTTGGCTTCCAGTTTTTGGAAAATGGAAATCTGGATGTTCTGAATCTGCTATTAATGAATTAATGTATATATTAAAGAGAGTTTGGGCTATAATACATCCCTTTCTAATGCTGGGATTTGTTTTTATTTGTGATGTCAGTTTATCTTCCTGATTAAACTGTACCCTTAGACACGTGTCCTGGTGAAGTCTAATAATTATGTCTTGTAATGTAAGCTCAGTTTTTAGTAATTGCAGCATCTCCCATAGACAAGAGTGAATGACAGAGTCAAAAGCTGTTTTCAAGTACATAAAACAGCAATATATTTTGCTCTTTTTGATTTTAACATACTTCCATAATAAATGTGAGAGTACAAAGCAATATTGAATAGTTGATCTAGATGTTCTAAACCCATTCTGCCATTCACTTATAATATTATTTTCCTTAACCCAGTTTTCTAATCTATTTAATATTAGTAAACAATTTTTGTGATGTATCTAAAAACACATTGGTCTGTACATAAATGGGTCATTTACATTACCCTTTTTAAAAAATGGATATATTATGCTACCCTTCCAAGAGGGTGGAAAAGGTACACTTTCTTCATAGTGATTAACTATATTATAAAAGAATGGTAACCACCAATCTTGAAAGTATTTGTACTTTTTTGTTGTTTATGTTATCTAGGCCTGGGGCTTTGTTTAAGGCCATGCTGTTCAAAGCTAATATAATTTATTGTCTAGAAATATAAAATGATTTTGGGAAGTATTCATGAGTAACAGTTATGCATCTATGTAATTCTTTCTCGTTAGGAGAAACATATACATTACTAAAATGTTTTTCCAATATCTCTGGTGTGATTGCAGCTTCAATTTTCTTTGAGTATTAACCATATCCTTGGGTATCAAGTTCCCAGAATTGCTTATTATTCTTTTTTATAATTACCTTCCTAAGCTTCAACCACAAGGCAATTTGATAATTTTTCTTTTCATGTTCTAGAACTGCCTTATATTCTTTCTTAGTTTTTATTAAGACTTGTAAGTTTCTTTGTTCTGGATGTTTTTTTATAATATCTGAGTGCTCTGTTCAATTTTATTTTCACCCGCTTGCAGATTTTATTAAACCATGAGAGATGTACTTATGATTCTGTTTAAGTGATGGTCTTAAATAATTATGTATTTCTTCCCATTTATTACTTAATCATGAAACCCTGTTGAATTCATCATTTCCTGTTGAAGCAATACCAGGCAATCTGAATGGAGAAGTTCACCAAGTTTTATCACTTTGTGATTATCCCACATTTTTTTTTATTTTTTTTTAGTTGTTTAACCAGGTATAGCACACTAAGCTGAAAGCTTTTTTACAGGAGCAACCTGAGAGCACAAGGAGGTTAAGTGACTTGCTCAGGGTCACACAGTATGCAAGTGGAAGCTGTGGAATTCAAACCCAGGTCTGGTCTGCTGGATGTCACCAAATTTGCAGCTCAGAGCCTTAGACCACTGCGCTATACTGCCTCTGCCACCTTATTCTTCATGTATTAATAACTTCCATGTTATTGGGTCTATTGTCATAATTGTGTGTATTATTATTATTATTAAAAGGTAATAGCATAGAGGTCACCACTGGTAAATACAAAAACTCAGGCCTTTCAATTATTGTCAGATCAACAATTAATCTAATAGCACCCAGGTTTGCCCAAACCAGATCTGTGGCCAATGAGCCCCTTGGGCCAATAAATGTGTAATTTCCTTCTTTGCCTCCTTTTGTCCTCCCATTTAATAGGCAGACATTGAGATCTGCAATTGTTTTAAGAAGCAGAGTACCTTGAGAGTAAGTTACTTTGTCCTTCACTATTCAAGGACAGTTTATGTTTTGGTTAATAATGTTAACCCCTTCATTCAGATCATTAGCATTCAAAGGTACCAACATCTCATTGAAAATCCTCACATTAAAATCTCTCATCATCAATATTGGTATGTCTATATATCTATTATTTATGATTTCTAAATATTTGTTAAGGGAATCCCATAGTTTAGACATATCTGATTTTTTTTATTATTTGGAAGAATATACATATTCAAGAGGACTGTAGCATCCTCTTTATTTTGCAACAATAATGGTAAAATACATGGTAAAGAGCTTTCTAAGTGTGTTACCTTTAAAGGGGACAGGAATTGATTACTTATGTGCAGCTGTTTGAAATATCTCTATTTTCATAAATTATATTCATATCACTAAAGTATTCCTACAGTATTTAACTATGCCTGAAGAAAAGCTGAATCTGTCAGCTGTGTGTTGTATTGTTTTCTTTATATGGACAACATTCTGTGCAGTTCCTTTCATAGAACCAAGAATTTTGGAGTTTTAACTATGTCACTTCATGGTTTCAGAACCTTGGGCACTGTACTAATAAGTTAATCCTCACATTTCTGAACCATGAAGTGACATAGTCAAAACTCCAAATTCTTGGTTCCATGAAAGGAACTGCACAGAATCTTGTCCATACAAAGAAAACAATATAAAACACAACTGACAGCTTCAGCTTTTATTCAAACACAGTTAAATAGGGATAATTTAGAGGTATGTATATAATCTATGAAAATAGAGACATTTCAAACAGCTTCATGTAAGTAATCAGTTCCTGTCCCCTTTAAATTTAATGAAGTTCTAGTGTGTGTAATCAGACTGCCTTTACCATGTTTTTTTTTCTGTACAGGTGATACAAATCCGACAAAATCTGATAAAATTGGGGTGGGGGGGTATCTACCCACCATGTTTCCAGGAAAGATATTATATCTATTTCTGGTAAAAATTGCTTTACTTCAGTATCCGCCAGTTTAGCTCTTATTCCCTCTTTATTCCATGATAACGTGTATTATATTTCCTTTATTCTGGTTAGAAAGGATATTCTCCTTTGATATCTTTATATGTCAATCCACCAAAGCCTCCCCAAATATTTCATAGGGGTTTTTGTCACCCTCTATGAGAATATTTTGTTTATCTGTGTTATCTATCCCACTGTTATTTTCCCATAATTGTATGCCCATTATATGTATTCCTAATGGATCCATAAGATCTGCTGCTTGTAGTACTGGAGCTGCTAATGTGCAAGATCCAAAGGTTAAATCAATCTGGGGATATTTAGGTATACCTTTGTGCACCCTAATGTATTCTACTACTGTAAATGTCCAGTGATATTCATTCTAAGGGCACAAGAGAGGAAGGATGTAACTTCCCGTTTAATCTTTCCTATAGTCTGTCCTTTTGAAACTTCCCATCCAAATATTGTGACTGTTTTATTTTCCCGGTTATCCTTTGCTTTTTCATTATAATCTTTAATTATTTTTAGGGCCCTTCCTATCCAGCTATCATTTTTGGAGTTATCCTTTTCTACATCTACTACAAGCTCTGTTGGTGAAGTTAGCAGTGGTACCTTTTGAGGAGGCATTATATTAATACCTTCTGCTTTCAACTCTTCCTCCTGTTCCCAGATCTTTTTAGCAATTTGTAAAGATGTACTATAAAGCAAAACACAATCTTTATAATTTTTGTTCGGTGGGCGAGAAATAAAAATATTAGATGACTAATCTACTAAATGAAGAAGGTGAGCCATCCGATCTTTTAGAGTAACTGGTGTTTCTTGATATAGTTAGTTAATTCCATATATCTCTATTAAATATTCTGTTTTTGTGTTGTCGTCCATTGTGGTTTGGTTAACAGATAAATTATCCCTATTCACAAATGTGACATTGGGATTGAACAATTCATGATGGTGGTCTTCATCAGAATTTTTTGCTACCCATTGTTTCACAGTATTGACCCATGTAACTACCTTTGTAATGCTCCTTGGCCCTTGCTTTTCTTTCTTTTGTGTTAATACTTTATTTTTATTTTTTGCCAAGGGTATTTCTACTGATTTTTTTATTTGGATAGCTTCTGTATTTATTTCTGGTTCAAATTGTATTGGGTTTGCTTTTAAATTTATATTAAAATCTTAGAAGGTTTTACAGTCCTTTTTGTTTTATCAGGTGTAGTTTATTTTCTGTCATTTGGCTTCTGTTTGCCTTAAGATTTTTTATTTTGTTTTCTCTGTTTTTTGGGGCATTTAGTTTTGGTATCCTTCTTAATTAAATCAACTAATTCTTCTATTTCCTCTTGCCCTTTAATGATCAGTTCTGGTAATTGGAATTGCACAGCTTTGTTTTCTGATGTTCTTTGACCTAGTTGTTCTTCCTTTTCTTGTACATCTGATTCAATTTTCCTGAATTGATCTAATGTAGCCCTATTATAAAATATTTTGTATCTTAATTGGTCATTTCTTCTTTAATGGCCCACACATTTTCCATGATGACCACATTAACATAATACAGATTTTTTATCTCCAAAATGTGTTTTGATAAAGCAGAAGATGCACTAAAATCCCACTGATCCATGAAAAATTACTTATTGTAAGTTATGTGGCTTTTTGATAACAATCACCTGGGGTCCTTGGTAAATTATCTAATGGGGTTAACACAGTTGTAGGAGAGAATCTGGGGGACTGTGTCCATGTTGTCCTGTGTTCTAGTTCCACCCTGGGACCTAACTTTGAAAGCTTGTCACTAACCTTTGCAGTCCATCAATTGTAGTGTTTTAAGTCTTGTATGACTGAAGGGAGGACATCTTGTATCTTACATTCTTGCATAAACTATGTTTCCTCCATTTCCAACTCTTTCTTTGCAGTGAGTATTGAATGTGTTATTTCTAAACTGTTTAAAATTGAACCATCTTTCTTTAAATCATTATTTTCCAAACATTCTGTTACTTTCAGTTTCTTAATATAATAAGAAACTGAATCCTCAAAAGGACTAGTCTCCAAAGAAATACTGGACTTCTGAGAGGTAAAAGAAATTGCATCCAAATATGAATCTGTTAACCTAGGAGAGCACAGTAAGAAGATACTTTTCTGTCATGAAGGGGTGAGGTATTAGCATTATGTAAATTTGGATTTGATCGAGTTCTTTCTGTGGAATCAGTTCTATTCAAATAATCTGTAATTCTAAATTGTTTCATCTTCTCTGGGCTATTCCCTGGTCCTCCTGATTTATTATCCAGGGAAATGAGAGTCCCTTTGTTTATCCTATCCATTTGTTGTTTTTTACTAATTTATGTTGTTGACTAGATTATACCACTTCTAGTACTGACCATCCTGAAAAATAAGGTTTCCTTAATGCCTGTTATTTTTAGAGATGTTATAATACTAAAGGTCAAAGAGCACATTTTAAATGATTATATCTGTTAGTGTGTTGTTACTAAATATCAGATGGTTTCACACACTTCTTGCCTTTTAATTAAAATCAATACTTTTGATAATTTGGTTAACCCTCCAAAGATCTCAGATAATAATCAATTTTTTATATATAAAACCAGATAAATCAAATGTAACCCCCAAATGGAGGCTTACCTAATTGCCAATTTATCCCCCTTCTCCCATAATTGGAGTGCTTCCTGGTGCCTGCTGGTGTCCCTGAGTTCTTTCCCATTCTTCCTGCTCTGGCCCAGGTCCTTATGTGTATCCACGGTTCCCTCAAATTGCCACCAGTGCTTCCGCAGCCCATTAAGGGCTCACAAATCAAGATTGTGAGTCAACAGCATTTTAGGCAGGCTGGTGGTCTCACTTGAACAAGAAGAGGTGCGCTTGGACTTTGGACTACAACTGTGGTCTAGCAGTGGCTCCTCCAATGGTCCCAGCCCCGTAGCCTGTTGAATGAGGGGGCTGGTAACTCATGTTTGACTGGAGGGGGCCTCTAGTTTAAATAAATAGAAAACATTGTGCACTCTGTCTGCTTGGGCCCAGCACTATGAATATTAATAAACTGGACCATTAATATTCATGAGCTGGTTCCGTTAGTTGGGAGCTCCATGTTTTTGGGTTTCAACTGCTGTAAAAATTGTAAATAAAAATGTTTATAGATGGCACCCCCATGGACACAATAAGAGCTACTGGTCAAAGGGGGAAAGTGATTCAAATAACTACATACGCTGACCACAACATAGCTTAATGTTTGGTACTCAGATAAAATGCCTGTATGCTGCAAATGGTGGCTCTAAATATCAGCAGCAGCTACAGGTTATGGACTGAAGGAAAATGTTTAAACTGGGCAGCGATATCCAGGGCACAAAGGTAGCTAGTGAACTGTGGGGAAATCAATTAAATAAAGTAAGTCTCCTGACTGTACCAGAGTTCTAAAGTTGGGACTGTGTTAAAACTGCAAGGGGGCTGTGAGTTTAGCAGCCATGACAGAGCAGCAACAGTCAATCGGAAAGCCAGGATTTCAGCCAGAACTTCTGGGACTCTCGCCAAAGGCTACTGGGACACTGCAAAAGACTTATGGGGAAACTACAGGGACCTGCTTCAGGTGCAAAAACAGGGAGCCTATTGTGCATCTAGTGATGTTAATGAATATTCATTTTTGGACTGACAAGCAGGATCAGCCAATTAGCGTGGGAGCAACAAGTAGCTTCAGCAAATTGGGAGCCTTAGAGAGACTCAATAAAATAATTTTCCAGACTGAGGAGAGGCTCAAATGGGAGCCCGCCACTGGTGTGGGGGCTGAGGCCCTTTTCTCCAGTATGGGCCTAGCAATCCAGTGTAAGCCCTCCACTGGGAAAGGGGGCCTCTCTTGTGCCAAGAGGGACAAGTGGTTGCATGCAACCAAAGTTGCTAGCCTGGGGGTTGCCAGAAATTGTCTTCCAATGCTGGCAAACACCTTTCCATGTTTTGGGAAAATGAACTTTCGGCTGTGAGAGAGTTTAATGCAGGTTCTGCCTCAGCAGTGAGAGTGCTGATGAAGCCTGAAACCTCAGAAAAGAAAGCCATTCAGCAATAAATCTGAGTGAGTAAACCTCTACTTACAAGTGCAAGTTTGAGAAATCTTTAAGGGGCAGTGAAGCCCCTAATCTACTGATTGTGATTGTCTGTCTGCACCCTGCATTTAACCAAGGCACAGAAAGGGAGGACATCTGCTTAGTGACCAGAGAAGTGTCTAGTTAAGTATATAAATGTGACTGAGTTGATATGTGCCTACAGGAATGGAAGGGGAGTACTCAGAACCGGGGCTCTTCCTGACATTACCTGGGAAGTCCAGGATTTGTCCATTGGAGCTGCTAATGCCAGCACAGCCAAGAGGGACTTTGTTGATAGTTGTGATGTTGTGATGTGATGGTCCAGGTTCCAGCCTGGTCATCCAGAGAGTGATTTCAGCCCAGAGAGAGGCACTGCCTACAGAAGTTGAAATGTAGTTTCCATCTACAAAGCTGTAAGATCTTGCTGTCAGTATAGGGGCTGGCTGTTAGTTAGCCTGCATCTTGACCTCCAGAGTCAGAGTCCACCTGCTGAAAGCACCCATTTCTATTTTGTAAAGACTTTCTGTGAGTATACATGGTTCAGCGCTGTACATAGAAAGGGACTTGTAAATAATTAAAATGTTCCCAGGTTTTGTAGTCTACCAACGGAGTATATTTAAAAGTAAATGCAAATTAAATCTGTATTCCTTTTAAGGGCTCCAACTAGCTGGCCAACAACAGCTGCACTGAACATCAGGCCTGCAACTACCAAGAACTTTAGTTACTGGGTACCCAGGTTACAAATGTAGAATTGCACGGTTATATATGGTTCTGGGAACTGGTACCTATGTGGGTTTAATGATGTGACACTTTTCTAGGTGCAGCTAGCATAGAAAGCATCAGGGACCTGAATGCATCAGAGGTTGGTGGGAGCCACTGTGATTGATGACTAAAGGTAAAATGTCAAATGCTTCTGGTGATTTAATACCAGCCTAAACCAATCAATCCGAATGTGAATATTGTATATCCTTAACCTCTATTCCAGTTTACCCTTCCTAGCCCTTCCCCATGTAATTAAACTGTTGTTGATGTTTTTGCATAACCCTGCCTCGTGAGCTTATTATTATAGTCTAAAGAATAATAAATTAATGTACTATACAACCATCGATATGCAAAATGTGTAAATTAAGCAAGCTGAAAAAGTGCAAGAGGGTGCAGAACTAATACCTGTGCTGTTATTTGATTATCTTAATTAGTTGTTCAATCTGTTTTTCAATTATGCCCATGCACAAAAATAAGCAGGTACTCTAAAAGTATGTTAGGAATCTTAAACAAAGAGTTAGTATATCAGAAGTATTGGTTTGCCCCATTACAGCCCTATTTAATGGTTCACTGTAGGGAAAGGTCATGGCAGATTGAAGAGATGCAATAATAACACTGATTTTTAAAAAGAGAGACAGACATATAGTGGAGAATTACTGGCCTATCAGTCTGATGTCAGTACTAGGTAAAATACTGGAGGTACTTATACAAGATACAGTTATAAGACACCTTAAAAAATAGGGTCCTTCAGATGTAACTCAACATGGTTTTAGCCCTGGAATGTCTTGTCTGTCTAATTTCCTTCCATTTTTTTAACCAGTCAGTGAAACATTGGATAAGGATCTGTCAGTGGATCTTGTATATTTGCAATTTTCCTACAGCATTTGATTCGGTGCCACATAGGGAATTAATTGAGACACTGGTTGAAATAAAGTTACATTCCAAGTTAATATGCTGGGTAGAGTCATGGCTGTGTAACAGATGCCAGAGAGTGGGCATTAGGGGACACCTATCAGAATGGGGGGCATGATGATTGGGGTGCCCCAGGGTTCGGTGCTCAGATCCACACTGTTCAACATTTACAAGATAGAATTGTCTGATAAAACATGGATGTGTAAATTCATAGATGATAACAAAATTGGTGTAATAGTTAACAAACAGAATGATGCTGAGCAATTACAGGAACATCTGAATAAGCTCATATTATGGGCAGATAAAAATAAGTTAAGATTTAATGAAAACAAATGTAGAGTCATACATTTTGGACATAATAACCCAAACATGACCTACAGGTTAAAAAACATTACTGTACACTCCAGGAGATGACCATCAAAAAAGATCTGGGAGTCAATGTAACCAATAACTTATCCTTTGATATGCACACTGAGGTCATGGTGATTTTATTTGCAACTATTTGTACTGCCTGGCTACTTCATTTCTTTCCTTCTGAGCTAAGTTTGAGACACTGATCATTCCTCAGTGTAGCTGATTATATTTTATTGCAAATTGCTAAGATTAAACTGGCTATTTAGTTTCTCTCTCTCTCTCTCTCTGTGCTTTCTGTCCCTGCTGTTTCCCTCTGCCCATACACCTGGCCCTGTAGTAGCCCTCAGATCAACTTCCCCACAATGCCCCCCCCCACCAAATGATCATCAGTCCCTCCCCTGCCTTTTGTCTCTTTTGTTGGTAGCTCTAACTCCTTCCCCCAAATCCTTGGTAATAAAGTCTGTTTCTTTCCCCTTTTTTTTCAGGGATCAGTTTTCCCACTTGGGCATTTCACCCTTCCTCACTCTCTGAACCACGTTTGTGGTTCAAAAGGACACTAGCCTGGCTCACCAAAGTATTCAGGTATGGAGCTCTGAATTCAAATCTGGTGCCACGACTACTGATTAGTGACTCCTGTCTGGTGCTCGCTCAGTTTATGCCTTATGTGGAGCGAACTGCCTTTTAGCCCTGCTGTTCCTTTCTTTTCTGCTGCCAGTTCCTAACCTGTATTTTTGTACCACCACCCACCTCACCCCAAGCCTCATTTAAATACACTTACGCTCCTCCCCTAACCCCGTACTCTTTCCTCTATTGACCACTACAAAGTTCACTTGTGTCTCACAGCTAAATTGCACTCCCCTTCTGGCTTACTACTCATACCCTACTCTGCAATTGGTATACCTTCTTGGCTTCATTTTTTAAACTGCTCCACAGCTTTCTCGCTAGTGAGTGAGTGGGATAGTTAACTTGAATTTTATCTTGCCACCTTCCCCCACCTCTGGCCCTCTTTATAAGCTCTCTCTTGATTGCTAAATGCCTCCCTTCTGTTAGGCATCCTTCACAGTGTAACAACCACTGTCCTTCTGCAGTTCCACCGCTCTAGTTTTCTGCTACTGCATAAATACCTCCAAAAGGCTGTCTGCCTATAGTCAGCCCAAGGTCAGCCCTGACTTGTTAAACAGTTCCCCAACTATTACCAGCCATGTGCATTCACTACTTCAATCATAAGTATACAAATCACTTGTATGCAAATTCAAAATAAATACACTATGTCTCCATCTAGGCTATTCCCTCTGCTCCTACCACTGTTCCTGCCCTCCCTTTCCCCACTCTCCTCTCCTAGCCCCTACCTAAATGACTCTTCTCCTGAGTACTCCACTGCAAATATCTCCTGGACTCTCAACTATGGTACTACTCCACTCCCTTCCTACAGTGCTGGAGCCACTTCCACCTCCTCTTGTCTGCCTCACTACTCTCTGTACCCACTTCTACTGCTGGTATAAACCTATTACTTAAAATCATGTACCCCTCTAACCCCCAAACCAGTGTTCCAAAATACTACAAGCTGCACTATTTCATCATTGGGGTCCTGCTAATCTCATCATGTAATGCTAATCCTAACCCAGGTCCACCTGTAACTAACACTCCAGTGCCCCCCTAAACGATCCAGCATTAATCCACTCAGTTTTCACTGCCCTTCCCTGTGGACTTAAATGGCTCCACCTGAACATCCGAAGCCTACTACCCAAACTAGATGTACTTCAAACTCTGGTTGCCAAAACCATCCCAGACATCTTAGTACTCACTGAGACCTGGCTAACTGACAAGGTCTCTGATCAAGCCATCTCAATCCCAGGCTACTCCCTGGTCAGACAAGACAGGGCTGGTAGAGGTGTGTGTGTGGCATTGTACATCTCCCCCCTGCAATATGCTGTCACCCTCTCTAAAACCTTCCCAGCAAACTATGAGGCTCTCATTATTAAACTATCCCTGCCCTACACTATTCCAATCTATGTTGTGGGCCTTTACTGTCACCCCAATCTTCTGTCTTCCATGGCCACTGAACCTATTACTGCCATTTCCTCCCACTCTGACACAGGTTAACTGTACATCATGGGAGATTGCAATTTAAATTGGCAATCTCCCTCACAAGCCAAGGCCCGAAACTGCATAACCTCCCCAAATTTAACATAGCTCACCACTGTACCTACCCTACTAAACAACAAACCCCAAACCACACCTTGATTGACTAGGCTCTTACGTCCCACCACATTGTATCATTGATTCTGGTACTCTATCTGATTCTCTCAGTGATCATCATTTGATTTACCTAGACAGTAAGATCCACAGGACTAAAACTCCTCCCAAGATAATTCTAGTCCACTCCTATAAATCACTAAACATTACCCCTCTTCCACATAAACTAGTGTACACTGACTGGTCCGCAATACACAGAGCACCCCATGTGGATGTCTCCTTAACCTACGTTAAAGACAAATTTCTCTCCACCTGGAACCATTATGTCCCTCTGAAATGTACTAAAGTTCAAGGTAACCACATACCTTGGATCACACCAGAACTTCTAGCCTGCCTCAGAGCTCGTGACCAGGCAACTAAACTACCAAATGAATATATATCATACCGCAAACTTCGCAATGCATGCACCAAAGTTGTTAGACTAGCCAAAGTGGAGTATTTCAAAGCAACTTTCCACACCAACCTAAATTCCCCGTCTAAATTCTGGAAAGTTGCCCATGCCCTCTTCTCCCCCCACCCCCTCCCTAGTCCTTAAAATTAGCAGCTCCCTTGTTACGGATCATACATTCAACTCCTACGTCACATTGTGTGCCTCTGCCTTATTAGCCTCCCTCACCCCATGCTCTCTACCACCAAGCAGGAAGAGTTAGTAGGGAAAGAGTGAGAGACAGGGGTAGAAACATGGCAAGCATCAGGATGGAAAGGGGGAGTTGCGGAATTTGTGGGCTAGCGGTGAGGAAAACATTTGCAAGGTGCTTTCATGTAGTGATCGTAGAGCGCTTCGAAGATATTCAGGCTAATATGGCAGCTCAGCTTCAAGTTCCTTTGTAAACCATTACACAATGTGGGTAAAGAGAAGCTTAGAGCAGCTTTGCCAAAACAAGTTTTGACCCTTGGAACTTGGAGGGCAATTAGGGAATAGCTCCTTAGAGCGTAGGTGCCTAACACACTCCAGGGAATACAATCTGAGACATATGAGGGGAGCTTGTTGGTCACCGCTCTGAAGGCCCATAGGGTGATGTTTCTATTCCTTCTATAGTGAAGGTTAGTCCAGCCTAACAATGAGTACAGGGAGCAGTGTGGAAAGTGGAAGGCCAGTAATGAATCTAATAGCTTTGTGGTAGAGGGTGTCCAACTTAGCCAGAGCAGAGGTAGTGAAGTGGCTGTAGAACAGGTCCGCGTAACCTATTAAAGATAGGAAGGTAGCTTGAACCAGTTGAATCTTGGCCTCCTTTGTGAGCAGGTGGTTAATTCTGTAGAATAGTCCTAATCTTTGCCTTAGTTTCTTCTGTAGTTCTTCAAGATGGTCGGCAAAGGAAAGTTTATGATCGAGCCTAACTCCTAGATATTTGAATTTAGCTACAGTACATACTCTAGTGTTTCTCCAAGAACAGTGGTAATTTGTGGGATAGCTCCCCAGCAGGAATTGCCACATGCAAGGAGGGGGAGAAGTGCATGGCTTTTGTCTTTTTCGCATTGAGCAAAAGCTTTTTGTTTATGAGCCGGTATTGTAGAAGGTTAAATTCAGCTTGGGGGTCTTCACAGGCTGCTTCCGGCATGGTACAACTCAAGTACAGTACAGTGTCATCCGCAAATTAGTGGATGTTGGCTTTTTTGATGGGGTCATTGATGTTGTTAATGTAGACTGCAAAGAGGAGGGGACCAAGGATAGAGCCCTGTGGCACACCCCTCAGCATAGGTTTTAATGGAGAAAGATCACCATCAGCTTTAACCTGCTGTTTCCATTCTCCGAGGTAGTCTGAAAACCAGCACATAGATTTATGGTCCAGGCCTAAGGTGCTTAGGGAGGAAAGAAGCAGGCTGTGATTGACTGTGTCAGATTCCTTACTAAGATCCAAGAAAATGGCACAAACATGCTTCTTGTTGTCAAGGTCTAGGAGCCGATCATTGGTCACCTTAGCTAAGGCTGTTATGGTGCTGTGCTTTGCTCTGAATCCAGACTGAACCGGGTTTAATAGGCTTATGGATTCTAAGTATACCCCTAGCTATCTACACACTATTTTTTCTAGTAATTTAGACAGGATGGGGAAGAGGGAGATCAGTCTGTAATTATTTAGATCGCAGGGGTCACCTGCTTTTAATAGAGGAATGACATGGGCTACTTTCCATTGAGGTGGGAGGCTACCCTGGGACAGTGAAATGTTGAATAGGTGGATGATTGGTACCGCAAGCACATGGTAGGTACATTTCAGATAATATGGCTCTATGAAGTCGGAGCCTGCTCCCTTCCTGGTGTCCAGTTGCAGTAGTAGGTCTTCCACCTCTTTTAGAGAGACAGGCAGAAGGGAGAAGGCCTCCTCAGTAGAGGGGGACTCGTGAGTTGGTGGGCCCTGAGCTGTGCAGAGGTCATTGGCAGAAGAAGTATCAAATGGTAGCCCTGCCATTGCAAAATGGTTATTGAGGGCTTCCAATATCTCCGAGCGATTAGAGATAACGCTGCCACCGGCCTTAATTTTTGCTGGAATGGAATTACCAGGTGCATGTCCAGACATGTCTTTTAATGTTTTCCAGAGCTTTGAAAGATTTCTTGAGGCAGAGACTAGCTCCGAACGATAGTAGGCGGCCTTGGATGCCCTGACCAACTTGGTGCACTTGTTACGTGCTCTCTTAAAAAGACACCAATCTGAGTCATTCTTGCTTCTTCGGGCTTTTTTCCATAAAGTATCCCTTTCTAACAGGGAAGCTTTGAGCTCAGGTGAGAACCAATGGCAGGTGCTGCTCCTGACCTGCACCTTAACCAAGGGTTCATAATTATTTAAAGCCTCACTTAAAATATCGTAAAAAATAGTATATGCCCTGTTAACCGTTTTGGCTAGGAAGAATTCCTGCCATTGCGGTGAATGTTTCAAGTCGTGGATGAAAGCAAACAAATCAAAGTTGCATTTGCACCTCTTGATAGAGAACTTTGCCACAAACTGTGGGTTGTGCACAGATCTAATGGTGGTGATTATTCAATGATCGCTAATGTCTGAGAAAAATGTTCCGACATGGGAGAACAGGTGTGGCTTGCTAACCAAAATTACATCTAAGAGGGAGCTGTTGTTAAGGTTCTTTTTATTTGGGTGAGTAGGCTCATCAATGAGTTTCACCAGCCCTAGAGTGTCACAAAAGGATTTCAAGGGAGCTGATGCATTTGATAGCCAATCGTAGTTCAGGTCGTCAAGAATAATGGTTTCCAAGGAACTGAGCCCCAGTGCGGAACTGAGGTGAGACAGGAGAAGAGGCCCGGCAGAAGGGGATCTGTACTGGCCTATTACACAGAGTGCACTGGAAGGAGAAAGTTCGATCTTTAAGGTCAAGCACTCGAATTCTTTGGGGGAGGATGATGCTTCTATGCATGTGGCTGAGTATTTGTCCCTTACATAAATTGCCACCCCACCTCCTCTTGTTTTCCTGTCCGCTCGGAAGAGTAAATAATTTGGGATATTGATTTCATTGTCTGGGGTAGCTGCCTAAGCCAGGTCTCAGTGATCACTAGGACATCAGGTAGGGTGTGGCTCACCCAAGTATGGATAAGGGTGAACTTTTTTAGCAAACTACAGGCATTAAGATGCATAAAAGACATTCCTTTGATACCTGCCAGGTCTGATGGAGAAGCAAGGGTGTCTAATGGTCCTGGGTTGAGTTTGACATTGCCTGAGCACAATAGTAAAAGAAGCAGGATTCTTTTTAATGCAGCAAACATAAATAATGGATAGTAGCAAAAATAATTATATAATAAATAATTGCAAAAACATTTTTTCCTTAAACATAAGTTAACTAAAATCCTTTTTAATTTTACATCTGGTGTCATTTAATGCTCTTTGCAGAATATCTGTTACAAGGAAATACAGTAAAAATTATAATCATAGGTTTATCTCAGTACTCTCTTGAGGTTCCATTGTATGCTGGCTGGCTAGAAGATTTAACTGAGAACACCACACATTCACATATAAGGGACAGCCTGGGTCATATGACCACTGTGGCACCAAATTTAAATTCAAATATTTATTTAAATTGTTTGAAAACAAATAAAATAGCTATATAATTAATAGTTATATAATAAATAATATGGCTAATCAAATCAAATGAACAATTAAATCCACTTTAAGATAACATTTAATTGATCAAAGGAGCAACCGGGGTTGATGCAGGAATAATGTTGATTAAAGCAAAACAAAATAGCACATAACCAACAAATAAAACCTCACTACCGTACTATTTGACCCCTAGCAAATTTAAACAGTGCAGAGAGTGTTGTCATAGAAAGCTAAAAAACATAGCAGCCATGTGAAGTTTCAAGAGCCACTTCTGTATAGGGAGGTGTCAGCATCCAACCTAAAATTCACTACCCAACTGATAGGCTTTTGTGCTAATAAAGATAATGTAGTTCAAGGCCCAGGGCTTGGGGTTCAGAGGTTAGAGGGTTTGAGGGGAAAGGCAAATCCTTGTCTTCGCTTATTCGAGGAGCCATCAGAATCATTCAAAAAAGCCAGCCTGGTGGCACTGAGTGTTGAGGCACTGGACGCCACACCTTGCATCGCCCCGGCAACCTGGGTTCGGGAGTGAGCTTGGGTCACCAGGGCTTGGCTGGGGTGGGGGGTAGGGCACAAACTTGGATTGAGCTGCCAACTAGCAGCTCTCCTTTCCTGGGGGAAGGTTGAGGCTTAGCGCAGCTCTGGCGGCTCCTGGTGGTGACCAGGTGTAGTGCCTCATGAGGCCAGTGGAAAGGGGTATGGGAGCAGCAGCAGATGTCTTGCAAGTAAGTGCAGGAGCGTGACCAAGCTGTGCTGGTTGTCACTGCATGCTGTGCTCTTGGGAACCTACAAAACATGGAAAATGGCCCTGTCCCCTACTAGGTGAAGGTAGGTCTAGTGGCCTCCCTCCACACCCAATGCTGGGTCGTCCAGCCTGCCTCCAGTGCTTCCTCACTCCTTGGTCTAGATTTCAGAAAGGTCACCATGAGGAGCCAGCAGTTCCACCCTGGGGGGCTTGATCTGGGGGGTTGGAGTGGCCAGAGGAGTGAGAGGGAGTCCCCCTCCCGGAAGGTAAGGCTAGAGCTTCAGGCAGGGTGGGATAAGGTAGCACTGAGTGACCACACCAGAGAAACTCTGGGAGTTGGTGAAGGAAGGAGGATAAAAAGAGTTGAAAAAAAAGAAGAATCATTCAACAACATAAGTCAAGAAGCACTTCAGAACTGCTGGGAGGCCTTGCCCACAGTCGGCTCCCAGCAGGACTCCCTACTTTCTCCCGTGGGGGCAGGCTACACCATCAACTGATTCCAAGCACCCTCGGGAAAGAACAGTGGCGGAAAAGACCACTCAGTAAAAATCAGCTGCACAAGCTGGACCAGAAAGGCTGTACACTTGCCTTTGTTAGGTACAGTAAAGCAACAATGGAATACCTGTTCTAAGACAGAGAAAAGCCATGTACAGCTCCAGCTCCCCTTGCTGTCTACAACAAGGTAGAATGTGGCAGCTCAGCAATACTGTCATGATCATCTCACAGTCCTCCATGTAACTCACTTGACTCAGCCAATCTCGGCCCTCTTACCCCATACCTAACATGTGACATTATTGTAAGTGATGCTATGCTACCTGCATGGTACTCAAACTGTCTACCATGGTGTTTACATACACCACAGGTGCATCACTGAACATTCATTAGCCATCTGTGACACCACCATTTGTTACACAGCTGTCCACCATCGACACCAATACCAGCCACACTAATCCCACATTCGAAAATGGGCTTTTTATTTACCTGCATCTGATTGGCTGGTACCCATTTCACAGGGGTACATTAACTTTTTAAATAGATGCCCAGCAAATAAAAAGTACCAGACTGTAGTGCCCCATCACTAACACATGTATCCTTGTGCCCATTCTTACACCTGATATGACCAGTGACCACTGCACTCAGTGAGGCCACAAACCACTTTAAAAAAAATGTCTGACCAACCTTCTGTCAACTTTGACTTGACAGCCATAATAAACGTGGACAAAATGTTCTCACAAGGAAATGACACAGAAGTTCCAGCACAAAATTGGAGAGAAGAACACAAGCAAGTAAGTGACAGATTTGTGTCAATAACTAACGTTAATTAGACAGGATTCAGACAGAGTGTCAGGAGGAAAATACAATAAAAAGCACAAAATCGGCAGTTTAGTTTTTTGAACAGTGGGCAAATCATTCCAGTATAGACACTGACTGGAATAACATACCTTTCGATGCCCTAAACAACCTGTTACACAATTTTATATAGAAGTACAAGCTAATAATCATTGTGCATTGTCAGGGTGTTTTTGTCTATCCTGAACATTGTATATGGGCCCCCCAGTTCTCTGAACTGGAACATCCAATACACCTACCAACCTTTGATCTGATGTTAATGGATGGTACAAAGCCTTCCTTAATTGATCAAGTCCCATGGTTCTCCTTGTTACTTATGGCAAGGATTATTATATACATAACGTTGGTCCCCTTAGGTTTATGTCCTCAGGATCCCCCAATTCTACATAAGAACCCTTGTAAACGTGAATGGACTAAAGCATTCGGGCTGGTGATGGGAGCTATCAAGAAACTCCTTCTGCTTCTATTGTTGTGCTCGGGTAATGTTGAGCTCAACCCTAGCCCTCCAGCATCTATTCCATCCCCTGCTGACCTAAACAGCATTAAAGGTATAAGCTTTATGCATTTCAATGCTTGCAGCCTCCTAAAGAAGATTACATCTATTCAGGCTTGGGTCTGTCATACCATGCCAGATGTCCTAGTAGTTATTTAGTCTTGGCTCAAACCTGCTACTGCCAACTAGGAGGTAAATATTCCAGCCTATTCCTTATTCAGAATTGATAGGCAGACAAGAGGAGGTGGAGTTGCCATCTATGTTAAAAACAAATTTTCGGTCTCAGTCATCAACTCGATCACATCCCCTAAAGAATTTGACAGCCTGACTATCAAAATCAAACTCTCCTCCTCTGTCTCTGTTTGCATTATAGGATGTTATAGGCCCCATTCATCTGGGTTACAACTCCTGGAACACTTAAGTAATTCTATAGGATCCCTGCCATCAGAGTTCTTTATATTAGGAGACCTTAACCTGGACTGGTTTTCCTGTGTCTCAGCACCCCTTAAATCCCTGTGTGATTCCCTTGGATTATCACAACTCATTACTGAAGCTACACGCCCTAATAAAAAGAACCCTGACAATAGCACCTTGCTGGATCTTATTTTAGTAAATAAGCCTCACCTAATTTCCCATGCTAGCATTTTCTTCTCAGATATCAGTTATCATTGTTTCACTGCCTATGTAAGATCTACCTTGAAACTACCATCTATGTCTAAATTCACCACCAAGAGCTGTCACTGCAATCTTGACCCTTGGGCATTCATTGCTGACTTGAGGAATTCCTTGAGATGGCAGGAATTCTACCTAGCAAAATCAGTGACTACAGCCTATAATATATTTCAAGATATTATGTTAAGGGCATTGGATAAACATGCGCCACTGGTCAAGGTACGATCCAAGAAAAAACTATGCCGGTGGTTCGCGGTGGACCTATAGGAAGCACTGTATAATAGAAACTTGATTTGGAAAACAGCTCAGAAAACAAACCTTCAAGTTGATTGGACTTCATTTAGGAGAGCAAGGAATCTCTGTACAAGGCTGGTCAGGGAAGCTAAGGCCAACTATTTTCGTGTTGAACTGGACTTTTCCTCTAATTGTTCCACCAAATTCTGGAAAACACTTAAGGACATTGAAGACCATGCATTCATGAATTCCCTACCTACTAGACTTTCTATTAGGGTCACTACAGTCTCTGATAGGCCAACAATCCTTGAATCCCTCAATAACCACTTTGCTACTGCAGGTTTAGCATTTGATACTTCCCCTGCCATTATCCTCCACTCGCAACTTGGTGTTCAGGACCAAGAAATTCCTGCTATCAGCACTGTGTTCTCCCTTCAGCCTGTATCCCTGAAAGATGTCGAGGACCTTTTGCTACAACTAGATGTCAGGAAGTGTGCTGGTGCCGACCGCACTGACCCCTTCTTCTTGAAACGCGGTCATCACACCCTGGCTGCACCAATTACCCAACTCTTCAACTTATCCCTTTTTCAGGATGACCTTCCTCCCTTATGGAAAACTGCATATGTCACCCCCCTCCTCAAATCCAGAGACCCAAGTGACTTTAACAATTACAGGCCCATCTCCCTTCTCCCCATCCTGTCCAAACTATTTGAGAAAATCGTGAGTACTCAGCTCAAGAACTACCTGGAATCTGCAAATCTCCTCAATCCAGTACAATCAGGTTTTAGATCATGCCATAGCACCATCTCGGCACTTGCAAAAGTGACTAATGACTGGCAATGTGACTTGGATGCCAAGAATTTTATATGTGCAGTATTTTTAGACTTAAGTAAAGCATTTGATACTGTCAATCGCTATCTGCTTCTAATATCCCTCCGGAACATTGGTCTGGACTCTCTGTTCATTAAGATGGTTTTCCAACTATCTGTTAGGTTGGCTCCAACAGGTAAAAGCAGATGGTTATTCTCTCCCCAAAAATCTCTGATAAGAGGTGTACCACAGGAATCAATATTTGGCCCTCTGCTCTTTGCAATATATATAAACAAAGATTATGCCAACCTCAGTACTGCAAATGTACATTTATTCGCAGATGATACGGTACTCTACCTCAGCAGACCCACCCTGGAGGCAGCATGTACTGATCTACAGCAGGAGTTCAATCTACTACAATTGCAAGTTCTGAATCAGAAACTCCTACTGAATGCTAAAAAGACAAAGACAATGCTCCTTTCACCATCTGTGCGCATAATGAACCCTGCTTCACAAGGAACCCTTCCTCAGATCTCCACACTCCTAGGTGAATCCTTGGTTTACATAACTCAGTTCAAATACTTGGTGGTCTGGCTCAACCATAGGCTGTCTTATAATGACTGTATTGAAGAACTTATAAAAAATCTTAGACAGAGGCTTGGTCTCTTCTTTAGGATTAATCACTTGCTTACATGGAAGGCTAAGAAGTGTTTAGTCCAATCCACCTTCTTAACAATGTTAGACTATGCAGACTTCCTTTACAGTCAAAGCCCCACCTCTGTACTGTCAAAACTGGACAGGCTTTATCATAGAGCCTTTAGGTTCATTACCGGCCTCCCCTTTGCAATGCATCACTGCTCCCTATATGCCACTGTGGGATGGCCATCCCTCAAATATAGAAGACAGAGTAACGCCGCCATTTGGACATTCAGAGCTATTTCTAAGAAGCTGCCACAATATGTCTTGGACTGTCTGCCCCTAAACAGGGTAGGTCATTATGCATTGAGAAGTGCTTCCTATATCTCCTTTGTTATACTGAAGGTCAGATTGCACTTTGGTAGGTCATCCCTAAGCTACGCCTTACCCTTCCTCTGGAATAAGCTGCAAAAAACATTGACATTGGTCTACCCTATCAAACTATCATCATTCAGAACTCTTTATGCTCATTCTTTCAAAGAACCCTGTGAGTGTTTTACCTGACCCCACCATATTTCTTGAATTGAGCCTCCCACTCTAAGTTACTCTCTAACCCTCCCACTCCAGTTATCCTCTGACCCTTACTCATTCTATTTTCATATCCCCTCCAGTACCTTGACCCAGCACCCTGTGGCACTTCTCATGTGGTCTTAGCAGCTTTTTGTGATCAGGGTCCCTTATGGCTTCCACCACCCATTTGGTCTTCTACCTTCTACCCCATCCTATGCCTTCTTCCTCATATGTGTCTGTCCCTTCTCCTCTCTCCATGGATCTATCCTACTACTTCCTACCTAGCCTAAAGAGCCTCTCTTTGCACCCTGTAAACTCCTTTCATCTTGTATCTCTTTTGCACTTCTTACAGTGCAGTGAATCTCTTATTTATATTTTGTACATATTTTTGAACATTTATTTTACCAAGAATTAGTACTGTTATCCTTGTGTTCATTGTTCTTCTGTAATGTATATTGTAATTTAACTTGCATTATATTCTGCTGTATTTGTAACCTGTATCTGTGTCCAGGTCCACCTCGAAAATATGCATTTGCTTAACAGTGATTGCCTGGTTAAATAAAGATTTTGATTGATTGTTTGATTAATTGATTGATAGTAATGTTCTTGAATATTCAGTGGCTGCCTACTGTGTGTTACGCATTGGTATCACTGGTTCCACCAAGGCACTTCAACAGCAGAGTTGAAGAAATCCACAACAACGATGGGTGAAATTTCGACAGTCAAAATTTTGCTTGTCACAAAGTTAATGTTTTTTAAGGGCGGCTGTGCCCAGCACCCCCAATTTTTTTAATAACCAACTCTGAGTTGGGACCATTACAATGACATCAAAATTGTCGCTGTAACAGTCTTCACTGTAAAAAAGTCATTGCTTCAACGGTATACCGGCATCAACCATCACCTCGGAGGTATGGAAATCAGCAGCAAAGTAAGTATAACAAGTGACCCGATTTTCAAGACATCAAACATTGTGTTTCAGTCCATTTTAAACAGACTGCAAAAAAAAAAAGAGACGCTTCATGCCATTACCCACCCATTTCTGAGTCTGACGTGACATAGCTCAGAAGCAGCCATGTGCTTAACAGTCACAAAACAGAATATACAAAAGGTTACATTGTTTACTACATTTTTTTTATTTGCTACATAGTTAGAAAAGATGAGTACCTCAGCTTATGGCTCACAGAACCCTCCCTCCCAAAGCCATGGAGCTCAGCAGCAGTTGCTGCAAGCTCCTAAAGTCTCCCCACACACAGAACCCTCCCTCCAGAATACACAGAGCTCAGCAGCAGCTGTAAGAACTAGGCTACAAGCTCCCACAGTCTCCCTGCACACATAACCCTCCCTCCTGAAGCCACAGAGCTAAGCAGCAGCTACAAGAACTAGGTTGCCATCTCCTACAGTCTCCCCACACACAGAACCCTCCCTCCAGAAACCACGGAGTTCAGCAGCAGCTGAAAGAACTAGGCTACAAGCTCCTACAGTCTCCCCACCCACAGCACCCTCCCTCCCAAAGCCACAGAGCTCAGCAGCAGCTGTAAGAACTAGGCTACAAGCTACTACAGTCTCCCCACCCACAGCACCATCCCTCCCAAATCCACAGAGCTCAGCAGCAGCTGTAAGAACTAGGCTGCATGCTCTTACAATCTCCCAATGCACAGAACCCTCCCTACCGAAGCCATGGAGTTCAGCAGCAGCTATATGAACTAGGTAAGGCTCATCCCATGCAGCTCATCAGTGTACTGGTGTATTTTTCAGTTGGCACAGCTTTGGAGATAGGTTTTTCATGCCTGCAGAACTTGTATTAATCTAATGCTGTTTGTACTGCTGCTCTAGTGTACCTTTAGAACTTAATTGTTTTTGCCAGTAATTTCTGCCTCATCGTTAGTGTCCTTAAGAACTGAAGTGAAGCTACACAGCAGCTTACCTTCATATCCTGTAGCCTTATAGTTTTATTTACTGCTATTTCCAATTGTTGTTCTTCTTTTTCAGCTTTACTCAGACTTCACTCCATTTCCACTCCTGCTCTGTGGACCATACTTACGCATGCACAGTGTGTTGTTCACCCATCCCCCAACCCAAATCCTCCAGCTTACTCCTTTCCTGCCTCTGCAGCTCATCTCTTTGTGTCCCAAGTGAGTCTTTGGTTTCTATATGTAAACGCCCTGTTTCTTTCCCTACTAGGCTGGAAGCTTCTACAGTCTCCCCACATACAGAACCCTCCTTCCCGAAGCCATGGAGCTCAGCAGCAGTTGTAAGAACTAGGTTGAGATCACCCCATTGATGCTCATCAGTGCCCTGGTGTAGCCCATCGATGCTATGCATTGACTTCCCAGCCCACTCTGGTCCATCCCTCTTTTTATTTGTGATGAAGGTCAAGTGATACAGGTCACATGACTCCATCAAGATTTTCTAAGTATCCACTCCTCCATCTGCAGGTTATATTCCTCTACCACTAGGAGGTGCTAGTGGCCTGTTCCCATTCCACAACTCTCCCCTGAATGTTGGGCCTGCTTTCTCTCCCACCCTCAAGTGTAACCTCCAAGAACAACTAACTTTTACCTCTCCCACATCTTGCTGAAGTTGGGATTCGAATCTGCAACCTTCAGCACCAAAGATGGTGTCCTTAACCACTGTGCTACTCCATCAGCTCTGCTAACTCTTGGATCGCTGCCTACTTTATCCTGTGAAGTCCCTTGTTTGACCACCTCTTGGAATTCTTTAACCCCCTTATTGTACACCTAAGTCTTTCTCTTGCTCCTGGTTCTCTCTGCCCAGCATTTATAGTTGCCACCAAGCTCTATAGTTTATAACTTGACTGAGGCCTAACCACATCATTCCAACCTTTACTCCCTTCTATTCTGTGGCTCCTACTGACCTTTCTGCATAAACGCCAGTACTCCATACCATGTTGGTGACAATGCCATTGCTATCCCATAATACTTTGTGCACCATACTGCAATGGCTTATTGTGCTAAGTACCTTAAAGGTTATGCATAGCCCTCTCTCCCCATGGGATCAGACACACCAGGCTTTAAACACTCCTGTCACTGTGCACCCCTTTCCTCCCAGTGCACTGATCACCAAAGGAGTGTATCACTCACCCCACACCACTTAATGCATGTCCACAGTTTCAGACCACTTATACTCTCTGCAAGAGTGGTGTCCTATGCATCCTTTCCCCTCCCAAAACCAGCCACACCCTATACACCCCCAACACCCCCTACCGGTGAGGCCATACACCCTCATTAAGAATCCTCACCAATGGACTCAAGATACTCTTTCTCTTACTTCTGTTTTGTTCCAGGAACATTGAACTCAACCTGGGACCCCCCTCTCTTATCGCAGCACCTTCAAAACTGCCCATCCTAAAAGGCATATGTTTCCCGCACATCAACACATGTAGCCTACTCAAAAAGCATGACATGATTCAGGCCTGGATCTGCCTCACATAACCTGATATGCTGGTGATTACAGAATCCTGGCTGAAAGCCTCTACCCCTGACCATAGCATCAACATTCCTGCCAGTAACCTGTTCCGTGCTGACAGGATGTCCAGGGGAGGTGGAGTCAGCATCTATGTACATGACAATTTCTCAGATTCAATTATCAACACAATTTCAGTATCAGAGGAGTTCAAAAGCCTCATGCTAAAAGCAATCCCAGCACAGAACGAATCCCTACTCATTATAGGCTATTACAGGGCCCCCTTTGGGGGCCTTAAATTATTATCTCACCTTCACAAATAGATGGTCAACCACAATTCCGAAACAATCATCATGGGTGATCTCAACCTCGACTGTTCCTCCCCCTGTCCCAAGCCCCTAAAGGATTTATGTGACGAGTGCGGCCTTACATAGATTGTTCCTAATACGATCCACCCTAATGTAAGGAATCCTGAATGCAGCACTCTCCTTGACCTAATATTAGTTAACAATCTGCATAAAATTGCCCACACCAGGGACTTCCACAATGATATGTACATGACAATTTCTCAGATTCAATTATCAACACAATTTCAGTATCAAAGGAGTTTCGGAATCTGTTTCTCGCCATATGGGACCATCATGCCCCACCGAGAAGCAAAAGGGTAAGGGAAACCCATCTCCCATGGGTCTCTGCTGACATTATCTCCAAATACCGTGCAAGAGACCAGGCCTGGAAAAACCACAGGCATTCAGGTACCTCTGCATCCCTGCAGTATTACCGCACATTCCGTAATAACTGCACCAAGGCCACAAGGCAGGCAAAAAGGAACTACTTCCACGCAGCCCTCTCCAATAATCTTAGTCATCCATCCAAATTCTGGAAAGCTATTAAATCCTTGCTCACCCTCTATCCAGGCACTCCCTCCCTAAACTTTCAGAGCAGAACTGTATCCGAGCCAAGCGAGGTTGCCTAACACTAACACCTTTTTCACCCACAAGCGCAACTTCTCTCCTATCAAACCTACACCCCACTACAACCACTCCAAACTCCCTGCCCCAGTCTTGGCTCCACCCCTGCCTCAAAGTTCTCCTTCCTCCCAGTCTCCACAACAGAAGTCTTAGCTGCCCTACGTTCTCTTGACCCAAACAAAGGTAAATGCACGTTCGGTTTGGATGCCAAACTCCTGTACCTATCTGCCCCGGCCATCGCGGCACCTCTAACCACCCTCCTAAACCGCTCTTTCTCCACTGCCCAAATCCCAACTGCCTGGAAGGAAGCGGTAGTCATCCCATTGCCAAAGGGTGGTAACCCATCCGAACCAGGAAACTACCGCCCTATCTCCCTCCTTCCTATTCTGGCTAAGCTCCAGGAACACCTAGCCCTCTCTCAACTAACACAATTCCTTGGCGCCTCCTCCTTCTTCACCCCTTCCAGTCTGGGTTTGTAAATCACACTCCACCACCACTGCGCTACTAAGACTCACTAACGATATTGCCGTCGGCATGGACACGGCTTCCTTACCTCGGCCATATTCATCGACTTGGCCAAGGCTTTTGATACCGTCTCCCACCCCAAACTCATCGCTAAACTGCATGCCACTGGGCTATCTGACTTAGCCATTAGCTGGTTCCAGGCCCACTTATCAGACAGGAAACAAGCAGTAAAGATTGGCTCACATGTATCCCCCGTGCTCCCGATCACCATGGGGTTCCCCCAGGGGTCCGTCCTTGGTCCCCCTTTTCTTTTCTATATTTTTAAATGACCTCCCACTGTCCTGCCAAAACTCAGCCATACAAATGTATGCTGATGATACCATTCTATACGCCTCCGATCCCGAAAGTGAGTCTATAAACTCTGCCCTACAACAGAATTTCCATGCCATTCAATCCTGGTTAAACTCAAACCAACTTGTCCTAAATGCTAAAAAAACTGTATCCATAACCTTCGGTACCCAGCCTAAACTCTCCCGTCTCGATGCCCCACCCACCTTCTACACACTGGATGGCATCTCTCTGGAGTCCTGCAACTCCTTTCGTTACCTGGGAGTATGGCTCGATCGCCACTTAGATTTCTCCGTCCACCTCGACCACCTTCAGAAAAAACTTCACCCAAAGCTAGGCACACTCTACCTATCCAAAGGCTGCCTATCCACCTCGGTCAGGTGGGAAATAGTGCACAAAACGATTCTCCCAATTTTCGACTACGGAGATGTGGTCTACAGCGGAGCCCCTCCATCCACCCTGGCCAACCTCAACCCCCTTTTTCATTCCTTCTGTTGGCTCATCCTGGAATGCCCACCCTCCACCCACCACTGCGACCTGTATAGCGCACTTGCTCTCCCCTCGCTGCACTCTAGGTGCCAGCTTCACTGCGCCAATCTCGTAGCAAAGTACTGGTCTAACTCTCTCCCTCCCTATCTCAGCTCTGCCCTGGCAACCCAACCCCCGGCCTACTCCCTGCACGGCGCCAATTCCAAACTCTTACAAATCCCTTTTATGTGCACCACAAAGGGGCAATCTGCTTTCAAATACAGACTGCCCAAACTCTAGAATGACCTCCCGTCCGAAATTAGGCTGTCTTCTTCCCAAAGGTCCCAAAAAACTCTCCTACAGGATCACTTCTCTGACACGTGTAACTGCAACCTGCAGCCCAGATCGGTTATCACAAGGCACCGTAATGTACCTTAAAACAGGTCCACTTTTCTAAATTTAATTTCTGCTATCTGCAACATTGTTTCTCCAATGTCTCCATCTGATATTGTACTGGGGCATAACCCCCACCTACTGCCCAGCTACCCAATCCATGCTGCACTGCTATTCATCTAGGACTTCCTAACAAAAAGCCTGGCCCAGACTGTTCCTCTCCGGTTCTGCTGTTTTATCACTGTCGTCTTCTCCCTTACATACTCGGGTATTACCTGTCTCTTGCCCCTTTGCTTTTGCATCTGTTATACTTCATTTGTATGTGTTGTCTATATGCTTTATGTATCATTTGCATCCGTTATATTGCATTGTATGTGTGATCTATGTACCTATGTATGTAATCCCAGGTCGCATCTGGAAACGAGCGGTTTACAGCTCTGTATGCCTATTTGGTAAATCTCGTAAATAAATAAATATAAACAATCACAATGCTGTAGCCTGTGTCAGAGCCACAACAAAGCCCCCTTCCACCTCCTACCTAAAGTACAAAATGAGCTTCTGCAAAGTGAATTACTCTGACTTTCTGTCAGACCTAAGTCAGATCAGATGGCAAGATTTCTATCTTGCCCATGAGGTCCCAGAGGCCTGCAGTCTGTTCCAGAGTCTAGTCCAAAAGGTGATCAACAAGCACGCCCCCCCTAGCAAAAGTCAGGTCCAGACAAAAGACCTGACCATGTTTTACAAATGACTTAACATCAGATCTCTTAGTCAAGGACACTCTCAGGAGAACTGCATGAAAAACAAAACTCCCTGCTGACTGGGCAGCTTTCAGGACTGTCAGAAACTATTGCACCAAATGCACAAGGGCCGCAAAGGCTAACTATTTCCAATCAGCATTGGACTCCTCCAAAACAAATGCAGAAAAGTTATGGCAAATCCTTTGGGAAATTGAAGGCCACAGTTCTGCCTCATCTCTGCCCTCCAAAATTATTTCTGGTGATAACACCTTTACCACCAAATAAAGC